>JAOPSE010000126.1:3633590-5021222 GCA_029449295.1 Zea luxurians | reverse complement strand
TGTGTTTGAATCATATCCTAGTAAAAATCCTTCTACAGCCTTAGGAGCAAATTTAGATTTTCTACCTCTTTTAACAAGTATAAAACATTTGCTACCAAAGACTCTAAAATATGAAACATTTGGCTTTTTACCGATTAGGAGTTCGTAAGATGTCTTCTTGAGGATTCGATGTAGATACAACCGGTTGATGGCGTAGCAAGCGGTGTTGACCGCCTCGGCCCAAAACCGATCCGAAGTTTTGTACTCATCAAGCATGGTTCTTGCCATGTCCAATAGAGTTCTGTTCTTCCTCTCCACTACACCATTTTGTTGTGGCGTGTAGGGAGAAGAGAACTCATGCTTGATGCCCTCCTCCTCAAGGAAGCCTTCAATTTGTGAATTCTTGAACTCAGTCCCATTATCGCCACTAATTTTCTTGATCCTCAAGCCGAACTCATTTTGAGCCCGTCTCAAGAATCCCTTTAAGGTCTCTTGGGTTTGAGATTTTTCCTGTAAAAAGAATACCCAAGTGAAGCGAGAATAGTCATCCACAATAACTAGACAGTACTTACTCCCGCCGATGCTTATGTAAGCGATCGGGCCGAATAAGTCCATGTGGAGGAGCTCGAGTGGCCTGTCAGTCGTTAAGATGTTCTTATGTGGATGATGAACGCCAACTTGCTTCCCTACTTGGCATGCGCTACAAATCCTGTCTTTCTCAAAATGCACATTTGTTAGTCCCAAAATGTGCTCTCCCTTTAGAAGCTTGTGAAGATTCTTCATTCCAACATGGGCTAGTCGGCGGTGCCAGAGCCAACCCATGTTAGTCTTAGCGATTAAGCAAGTATCGAGTTCAGCTCTATTGAAATCAACTAAGTATAGTTGACCCTCTAATACTCCCTTAAAAGCTACTGAATCATCACTTCTTCTAAAGACAGTAACACCTGTATCCGTCAAAAGACAGTTGTAACCCATTTTACATAATTGGGAAACAGAAAGCAAGTTGTAATCTAAAGAATCTACAAGAAAAACATTGGAAATAGAATGGTCAGGTGATATAGCAATTTTACCCAATCCTTTGACCAAACCTTGGTTTCCATCCCCGAATGTGATAGCTCGTTGGGGATCTTGGTTTTTTTCGTGGGAGGAGAACATTCTTTTCTCCCCAGTCATAAGGTTTGTGCACCCGCTGTCAATGATCCAACTTGAGCCCCCGGATGCATAAACCTACAAAACAAGTTTAGTTCTTGATTTTAGGTACCCAAACAGTTTTGGGTCCTTTGACATTAGATACAAGAACTTTGGGTACCCAAACACAAGTCTTTGATCCCTTGTGTTTATCCCCAACATACTTGGCAACTACCTTGCCAGATTTGTTAGTCAAAACATAAGATGCATCAAAAGTTTTAAATGAAATGCTAGGTTCATTTGATGCACTAAGAGTTTTCTTCTTAGGCAATTTAGCATGGGTTGATTGCCTAGAACTAGATGTCTCACTCTTATACATAAAATCATGATTAGGGCCAGAGTGAGACTTTTTAGAATGAATCCTCCTAATCTTGTGCTCGGGATAACCAACAGGGTACAAAATGTAACCCTCGTTATCCTGAGGCATGGGAGCCTTGCCCTTAACAAAGTTAGATAATCTTTTAGGAGGGGCATTAAGTTTGACATTGTCTCCCTTTTGGAAGCCAATGCCATCCTTGATGCCAGGGCGTCTCCCACTATAAAGCATACTACGATGCAAATTTCAATTTTTCATTATCTAGCTCATGCTCGGCAATTTTAGCATCTAATTTTGCTATATGATCATTTTGTTTTTTAATTAAAGCCATGTGATCATGAATAGCAACAATGTCAACATCTCTACATCTAGTGCAAAAAGAAACATGCTCAACGGTAGATGTAGAGGGTTTGCAAGTTTTTAGTTCAACAATCTTAGCATGTAAAATGTCATTTTCACTTCTAAGATCGGAAATGGAAGCATTGCAAACATCTAAGTCTTTAGCCTTAGCAATCAATTTCTCATTTTCAATCCTAAGGCTAGCAAGAGAAGCATTCAATTTTTCAATCTTAGCAATAGAAATAGCATGATCATTTCTAAGATTGGCATATGAATCATCACAAACATTTGAATCAACCTTAGCAATTAATCTAGCATTCTCATTCCTAAGGTTAGCAATGACATCATGGCAAGTGCTTAGCTCACTAGATAATTTTTCACGTTTTTGTATCTCTAGAGCATAAGCATTTTTAACCTTAACATGCTTCTTGTTTTCCTTAATTAGGAAGTCCTCTTGGGTGTCCAAGAGTTCATCCTTCTCATGAATAGCACTAATTAATTCGTTCAATTTTTTCTTTTGTTGCAGGTTAAGATCGGCAAAAAGAGTAAGCAAATTGTCCTCATCATCACTAGAATTGTTCTCATCACTAGAGGATGCATATTTAGAGGAGGATTTGGATTTAACCTTCTTCTTTTTGCCGTCCTTTGCCATGAGGCACTTGTGGCCGACGTTTGGGAAGAGGAGTCCATTGTTGACAGCGATGTTGGCAGCGTCCTCGTCGGAGGAGTCGGTGGAGCTCTCGTCGGAGTCCCACTCCCGGCAAACATGGGCATCGCCGCCCTTCTTCTTGTAGTATCTCTTCTTCTCCTTTCTTCTCCCCTTCTTGTCGTCGCCCCTGTCACTATCACTAGAAATAGGACATTTCGCTATAAAGTGACCGGGCTTACCACACTTGTAGCAAACCTTCTTGGAGCGGGGCTTGTAGTCCTTCCCCCTCCCTTGCTTGAGGATTTGTCGAAAGCTTTTGATGATTAAAGCCATCTCCTCATTGTCGAGCGTTGAGGCGTCGATGGGGAGCCTACTTGATGTAGACTCTTCCTTCTTCTCCTCTGTTGCCTTGAATGCGACGGGTTGTGCCTCGGGCGTGGAGGATGCGCCTTGCTCGATGATTTTCTTTGAGCCTTTGATCATTAGCTCAAAGCTCACAAACTTCCCTATAACTTCCTCGGGAGACATTAGCGTGTATCTAGGATCACCTCGAATTAATTGAACTTGCGTAGGGTTAAGAAAAATGAGGGATCTTAGAATAACCTTGACCATCTCATGGTCATCCCATTTGGTGCTCTCGAGGTTGCGCACTTGGTTCACCAAGGTCTTCAAGCGGTTGTACATGGCTTGCGGATCCTCCCCTTGGTGAAGCATGAAGCGACCGAGCTCTCCCTCGATCGTCTCCCGTTTGGTGATATTGGTCACCTCGTCTCCTTCGTACGCGGTCTTGAGAACGTCCCAAATTTCCTTTACGCTCTTCAACCCTTGCACCTTATTATACTCCTCTCGACCTAGAGAGGCGAGGAGTATAGTAGTAGCTTGGGAGTTGAAGTGTTGGATTTGGGCCACTTCGTCCGAATCATAGTCTTCATCCCCTACGGATGGTACCTGTACACCAAACTCAACAACGTTCCAAATGCTAGTGTGGGGTGAGGTTAGATGATGCCTCATTTTGTCACTCCACATATTATAATCTTCACCGTCAAAAACCGGTGGTTTGCCTAATGGAACAGAAAGTAAAGGAGTACGCTTTGTAATACGAGGGTAGTGTAGGGGAATCTTACTAAACTTCTTACGCTCATGGCGCTTAGAAGTTATGGACGACGCATCGGAGCCGGAGGTGGATGGCGATGAAGAATCGGTCTCGTAGTAGACCACTTTCCTAATCTTCTTTTTCTTGTTGCCACTCTGATGCGACTTTTGTGAGGAGGATTCCTTATCCTTCCCCTTGTTGCGGGACTCTCCCGATGGAGCCTTCCCGTGGCTTGTAACGGGGTTGTTGCCGGTCACCATCTCCTTCTTGGCATGATCTCCCGACATCATTTCGAGCGGTTAGGCTCTAATGAAGCACCAGGCTTTGATACCAATTGAAAGTCGCCTAGAGGGGGGTGAATAGGGCGATTCTGAAATTTATAAAGTTTAAGCACAACTACAAGCCGGGGTTAGCGTTAGAATTGAAATCGAGTCCGAGAGAGAGGGCGAAAACAAATCACAAGCAAATAAGGAGTGTGACACGATGATTTGTTTTACCGAGGTTCGGTTCTTGCAAACTACTCCCCGTTGAGGTGGTCACAAAGACCGGGTCTCTTTCAACCCTTTCCCTCTCTCAAACGGTCACTTAGACCGAGTGAGCTTCTCTTCTCAATCACACGGGACACTAAGTCCCCGCAAGGACCACCACACAATTGGTGTCTCTTGCCTTGGTTACAATTGAGTTGATCACAAGAAAGAATGAGAAAGAAAAGAAGCAATCCAAGCACAAGAGCTCAAATGAACACAAATGTCACTCTCTCTAGTCACTATTTGATTTGGAGTGATTCCGAACTTGGGAGAGGATTTGATCTCTTTGGTTGTGTCTAGAATTGAATGCTATAGCTCTTGTAAGGTGCTGGAAGGTGGAAAACTTGGATCCAATGAATGGTGGGTTGTTGGGGGTATTTATAACCCAACCACCAAAAGTGGCCGTTGGGAGGCTGTCTGTCGCATGGCGCACCGGACAGTCCGGTGCGCCAGTCACGTCACCTGACCGTTAGGGTTCAACCGTTGGAGCTTCTGTCTTCTGGGCCACCGGACAGTCCGGTGGTCCACCGGACAGTTACTGTGCACTGTTCGGTGCGCCTTCTGACGCTGCTCTTACTCTGGCGCGCACTCTAGCGCATTCAATGCGGTTGCAGACGACCGTTGGCGCTGAAGTAGTCGTTGCTCCGCTGGCACACCGGACAGTCCGGTGCTACACCGGATAGTCCGGTGAATTTTAGCAGAGTGGCTCCCAGAATTCCCGAGACTGGCGAGTTCGGAGTTGGAGTTCCTTGGTGCACCGGACACTGTCTTGTGGCACACCGGACAGTCCGGTGCGCCAGACCAGGGCTGCCCTCGGTTGTCTTTTGCTCCCTTTATTTGAACCCTTTCTTTTAACTTGTATTGGTTTATTGTGAATCTTTGGCACCTGTAAAACTTATAATCTAGAGCAAACTAGTTAGTTCAATTATTTGTGTTGGGCAATTCAACCACCAAAATCAATTAGGAAAAAGGTGTAAGCCTATTTCCCTTTCACCATGTTTGTTTGTATTGCTACGACTAGCGCGAGGTTACGAGTCACCTAAAGATCATTTTGGTACCTGGAATCTCAAGTCCCAGGCAAGTTGTGCTCTTGACCACTTTTTACCCAATAATGTTCTTTAATATAACTTATTCATGCATAGGTTTAATTTTGATGGGACCTAATAGGTCACCCTAGACTGTTTATCCTTTTACCTTATTTACCCCTGAACCATTTGGGTAGTTTGCTATTGCTATGTATGGTTTTGGGTTAATATTTCATTATATCCATGTTCCAATTATTCTGTTATGTTATTTATGTTCATGTCAAGATCATTAATTTTAATTGGAACATGGAGCTTAACTTGAGAAACAGGTGCCACCACAAGGGTGGAATGGGATGCCCTTGGCTGACTAATTAGGAAAGCTAGTGGAAGACTACTTTATCCGAAAGGGGCAAGGGAAGTAGGGGAGTAGGCATGTAGGGAGGTTCTCGGGTTGATTTTTCTGCGATGGCGGTCAGACGAGGAATTCCTACAATTGCTCTTCCTAGAAATTATAGCGG
Organism: Zea luxurians; assembly: GCA_029449295.1. Classification (NCBI taxonomy): domain Eukaryota; kingdom Viridiplantae; phylum Streptophyta; class Magnoliopsida; order Poales; family Poaceae; genus Zea; species Zea luxurians. The sequence continues at coordinate 5,015,588 of JAOPSE010000126.1, read as the reverse complement.
GTTTTCGGAAGCTAGTGGAACTTTGTAAAGGCCTCGTAGTGTTACCCTGCCTCGCTTCCTTGGTAGAGGTGTATGGGGCCCGTACAACCCTGTGGTAGATGGGTAACATGACTTGTGGGTACAGGGTACAACCTCTGCAGAGTGTAAAACTGGTATACTAGCCAAGCTCACGGTCATGAGCAGCTTAGGACTCTCGCATAATTAAATTATGGAACTTAAATTCAATTTGTCATTTGCATTGCATGCGATTTATTATTAATTTTGTTCTGTTATTCTTATTATGGTTTGGTATTTACTTACACCTAGTAATTGCTAATAAAATTTGACCAACTTATTAAAAGCAATGCTCAGCTTTAACCCCTATTGTTGATCAGCCTTACACATCACATGAACTCCCACCTTTGGTGAGTTCATGCATATTATTCCCCACAATTTGTTGAGCGATGAATATATGTGAGCTCACCCATGCTGTCTCACCGTGGTGGTGGATAATCCGGTACACCGAGCCGACATGAGCTTTGGTGAGGGGGTAGGGGCATTCTAGGTCACGATTTGGGCACAGGGGAAGGTTGTACTGGTTGGGCATCATGAAGACGCGGCGGCCCGACGAGAAGCAGCTCCGGCGAGCCCAAATCCACCTCGGTGAGACGGAATTAATGCAAAAGAAGGGCAGGGTGAGGTTCCTTACTCAAGGGCGGTGCTCGGGGAGCTTGGCACGGTGCTGGGAGCCTTTGGTTGGCTGGACAACGAGGGAATGCTACGATGGCGACCTCCGGTCTGCGCAGGGAAGGAGTTAGGCATGGACGCGGCAGAGGGGTCAATGAAAGGGGAAACCGAGGCAGGTTCCCGGTGCACTATGCTCAGGCGGAGCTCACCGTGGCCAAGGCGATGGCAAAGGCCGGACGAGGACGGCGGAACAGCTGGGCAACGGTGGCAGCGGCGCTACGAGCTGGGTGAGGGCAAGGGGCAGGGAGGGAGCGAATGAGAGGTTGGGTGTGCCAGAGGGTCTGAGGACTTCACCTTGACGCCCGAGCGACGTGTGCGGTGCGAGTCGTGGGAGCATGGCGGTTGCGGGGAAGGAGACGGGGCTGACGGGCGAGGCCCACAAGTCAGCGAGGGGGCACCCGAGCGAGCGGGCAGGCCGGCGCCAACAAGGCGGCCCCACTAGGAAGAGAGAAAGGGAGCGAGCGAATGCGCAGGCGAGGGGTTCGGCACCGGCAGGCGGGACCCACCTGGCAGAGAGAAGACGCGGGCGCGCGCTCAGGGCTGGCTGGGCCAAATGGGCTGAAAGGGCAAGGAAAGGGGGCAGCGGGGCTTCTTTCTGTTTTATTTTATTCCGAATTTTCTAATCACTTTTTCTTTTATTTTCTCTTTTGGATTCAAATTCAAACATACCATAAATTCAAATTTAAATATTCCAAACGTGTGTATCAGACAAAAGAAAAATTTACGCTCAGCATGATGCAACATTTCATGTCTCCCCTAGGGTTTAATGTACTTAAAGAAATAATACACCTCTCAAATAAATACACAAACTCTATTAAAAGGAAGAGAGAAGAAATCTATAGAGAAAATGAAAGAGATAACATCTGAATTTGGTGGATATTAGTGAAGAAATTTTATACCCCAAATTCAGGGTGTTACAGGTGTTTGGAATGGATACAGGTTCCAGCTCCAGTGTGGAGTTGTAGTTTATAATATCATTTTAATTAGTTTTAAAAATATTTTTAATCTAAATAATAAACAAAGTGGCTTAGGCTCCGTTTAGTTTGGGGTGACTAAAGTTTAGTGACTACAGTTTAGTCACTTTTAGTCCCTAAAGAAGCAAACATGGTGACTAAAGTGGGTGACTAAACTTTAGTTCTTTAGTCACCAAGGAGGTGACTAAAAGGGACTAAAGTAGTATTTTTACCTTATTTGCTCTCTCCACTTTCTTCTTATAACAAACATCCGGGGTAAAACAGTCATTATTCACAGCAATTAATGCTCTTTAGTCCGGTTTAGTCACTGAAAACAAACGGAGTACTTTAGCGACTAAACTTTAGTCACTAAAATTTAGTCTAGTAACTAAAAGAACCAAACATGGCCTTATCTAAATGTTTTCTAAAGGCTTATTGCTTCAGCTCCATGATTTTCTGGAGCGGTTAATGATCTGCTCCACTAACTCCACCAAATTTAATAGAGCCGAAGAATACAAACAAGCCGAATCCACCGAAGAAATTAATCCCAAACGAACTAATTCCTCCCCCACCACACGTCCTCCCCCACTCACACACATGATTTGAACTCGTGGTTTGAGCCTAAAAGAGCTCAAAACTGTTTTTCATTATCCTGTAACCATTTCATGGCACATGCGTTAGCAAACTAACTCCATGCAGGTTGTATTAAGATTTTAATTAGAAAACAAAATCTAATCAAAATAGTGAAAATTAAAAAGACATAGGGTAGAAAAAACTGATTGATAAAAAGGATACTCAGAATATTTCATTAAAGATATAGCTTGAGCAATTTTCTGAGTACGCGTCTTCAACAAAAAATACTTTATGTTCGAACGTACGCCGCTGAAAGTAGTGGTCGCTTTGGGTGCATGTGAAGGTCTGTCATTTCATCTCGCGGCCCTTGGTCTCCACAGGGAAGAGGATGCAGGCTACTCCCGCGAGGCCTAGGACAAGCTCAAAGACCAGGACGGCTTGCATTTGGTGGCAGCTCCGCAGCATGCCGACAGCGATGAGGGGGCAAACGATGCCGCCAATTTTTCCGATGGCGGTGGCAATGCCAACACCTGTGGAGCGCGCTGATGTTGGGTACACCTGCCAATCAAAGAGGGAAGAAAGGTAGCTAATATAATATAGAGTGCTCAACCATACAAGAAACAACTGACAACCATTACCTCTGGTGCGTATAAGCACAACACCGTAGAGCTCCCCATGCCACAGGCGCGAGCACCGAACAGAAGAGCGGTTGTCACCGACTCCTTCTGATGAACAGCCAGAGGTCCGAGGAAGCCACAGCATCCAAACAGCAAGATCCACATTGTAGCTTTCCGGCCAAGCCAATCAACGATAATGGCAGAAATAACCAGCCCAGGAAACTCTGGCGATGCCTTAATTGGGTTAGAGGCAGCACCAACAATTAATAGTGCATATATGGAAGCAAATACTAGTAGTACCTACCTGCTAAGCTAGTTATGAAGACATCTTTATAGAGATTCGGGTTTCCTTCGTGCGCTTGAGATTTCTGAGCAGACGACGATGCGCACCTCCGGTTCGCGTCACTCAGCTGCGACGTCAGCAACACTAGGCCGTAATAGGCAAAGGAGTTTGCAAACCAAACGAACCAGATGAGAAGCGTGGATCTCAGCAGTTTGCGCGAGAACAGCCTGCGCAGGGCAGCCATACCACCGGAACCGGATTTGGAATTGGAGGCGTCGTCCGTTGTACGGCCACTCTCTCCCAGGCCCAGCTGCGTTTCCGTGTGGTGGTATGCTAGAGCTCCGGGAGGAAGAGCGGCCTTGTTCGTCCTGGACATCCTCTCCAGAACAAGGGTCGCGTCGGATATTCTGTTCTGCGCGCAGAGGTACCGTGGTGACTCCGGTGCGACGACGAAAAACACGAGCAAGGCGAAGCATGGGAGGGAGGTGAACGCCAGCAGCCACCGCCAGCTCAGTCTTGACAACACGACCTGCATGCATTACAGATGTCAGTCTTTTAAGACGATTACATGCTTGCCTATAAAATCGTAATTTTATTTATAATTCGAGCTGGTTTTTTTTTGTTGTTGACAAAAGGAAATGATATTTCACAAAAAAAAGGAAAGAAAATTTGTGAGGTGCAGTCATACTCATACCCACGCAAGCGAAGCCTCGAAGATGGTCCCGATGGTCCAGAAAGCAGAGAACACAAGCATCCAGGCACCACGGTTCTTGGTAGGGACAAATTCCAGAAACCAAGACGAAAATACATGCGTGCCACCAACTCCTACACCCACAAGAAACCGAAGTGCCAGCAGGGATATGTAGTTAGGAGATAGAGCACTTGTCAACCCTGCTCCAGCGGTAAGAGTAACGGAGAACAATAGAGCGGTCCTGCAATCATCACAAGGTACAAGATTTGTGCTTTTCACATATGGAAGGGTCAAAACATAGCAAACGAAGACGATTTAAATTAAAATTATATATCTACGCCTTTTGTGCTTCCCAAACAGAGTCAGAGAGAGGTCAAGTTACCTTCTTCCGTATTTGTCGGAAATATAGCCCCAGGAACAGGCTCCCAGGAGCATGCCAGTGAAGACGACGCTGGAGAGCAGGCTCTCGTGCTGGGCAGAGACATTCCACTGCTGCCGAACCAGAGGTCCGACGAAGGAGAGCAGCATGAGCTCCATGGAGTCCGCCAGCCAGCCCGTCCCTGCGTACACAAGAACAAGCGCCTGGAACTTGCCAAACCCCATGGCCGTCAGCGCGTCGTCCGTAGTGTACGTTTCCATGCTCGTAGCCGCCGGCGGCCAACGAGCAGCAGATGGAGTGGAGCACGACGACGTACGGCACCGAGCGGCGGGGCAGTGGAGTGGAGCCGCCCGGCCGGAGTCTGCGTGAGATGGACCGAAGGCGACAGGATTGACCAAGCCGGGAAAGGTAGTTTGGACTGGATCGAATTCTAGATGGACATGGGCGGACGGGGACGAAAGAGCATTTGAGTGACGACGTCAGCACTGAGCACGGGCTGATCCCGATGTCTCGGTCTCCCATCTCTCCTTTAGGATTCATGCACATATATATACACCCCTCGTCTAACATTATTATGGATTGTTATTATTAGATGTTTCTGTCTTTTGAGCTAATTGGAACAAAATCGATCATCTGTGGCTTAACCCTAAAGTGTAATATTCTCCTCGAAGCGTAGAAATAGAAAAGGCTGTAAGGTTAGAGTGCTCTCTGCTGCCTTTTAGACCGCGTTGAAGCATTTTCAACGGCCAAGAAACGTTTCGGTCTCTCATAGGATAGGAGGGAGGCGTTTGGACGCTTCGCAGTAAAAGAAATGTATTTTATACGTAGTAGATATAGTATTTATTATCAGCAACAGAGAGAGAAGAAAAAAAAGGCGAAAGAAAGACACAAGATGCGTTGAAACACTCACACTAAAAACTAGCATTATTTCTCATCTAAAGTATGGAGGAAAACTTCCTACCATACATACCAAAGTCCTTTCGCATAATTATTTTTCTTCTGCGATCAAAATGACACGCATAGGATTCTCTATTTTTTATTCCTAGTTTTTTAACGCAATAGCAAGAGATATGCGTTCCAATTAATTATAATGAAACTAATTCGGTTCTTAAGGAAAACCGCCTCCGTTGAATACTTGATTTCAATCCCTAAAAGCAAGTTAAAAATAGGGACCTTCGTCCTAAATTTAACACTTCTTTAGAGTGTTAATGCGAGGGGCGAATGTCTTCGGATGAAAATATAAATGAAAATTGTTGGGAGCATTTATCTTCCGAAGGTCATCAAAACTACGACTAACCATTTATTTCTAGCATAATGTCGAGTATTATAGGAGCTTCGTCATAAACGAAGGTTCACGATGGAAGTTTTCTTGTCCGTCGAATGTTTTTAAGACGAAGATACACCCCGAAAATGACAACGATGAATGCCGAAGTTATAGCCAAAGAACAACATCTTCGGCTTAAAGTAGTGTCGAAGATCAAGCATGATGCTGAGCCGAAGAGGAAAATACTAGCTAGCCCTCTAATGATTTATATTACAATTATGAACATTTGTTAAGGTCATAAATGTATTTTTACCCAGGCTGCATCTCGTGCCTATAAATAGGTGAACAGTACCACCGTACTGTTCACGCTGGATTGTAATCGCTCTCGCGTCAACACCTTCGAACAAGCTGAAGGTATCAATATAATATAAATCTTATTAATATACATATGTTTATCATGAAATAAATATATAAATCAATATATATTATCTATCATTTCTATGAATTGTTATTCTTGCGAACGATGAAGGTGCGTCCTTCATGACCTTCATCTAAGATCGTTGTATTTGAAAGGAGATGATGCTTCGCAGGACGAAGGTCCCTAATCTTTAACAATTGTGTTATCTTGTTCTTGATTCATAGCATTTAAGAACAAAAGACAAACATTGGCTCCCACCTCCGGTGAACTCACTTCCACAAACACGACAATGGCTTCGCAAGGTGACCAAGTTGTGACATCTTCGGCTACGAAGCTGGTGATCACAATCATAGATTGCTCAAGTTCTGAACCAGCCAATAAGAAGCAGAAGAAGGAAGCACAGAGATTGGTACAGTATGTTGGAGTGCAAGGACCCTTCATCAAATCCAAATGGTCTCATGTACCAATCACATTCTCTCACGAAGACCTTCAACTCAAGGATTACACCCATAATGATGCAATGGTCATATCATGTGTTATCAAAGGATTTCTGGTTCACAATGTCCTTGTAGACATAGGCAGTGCAGCAGATATCATCTTCATAAAAGCCTTCAGGCAGATGCAAGAGCTAGGATGACAAAATACATGATGCAACGCACCCCTTGTGTGGCTTCGGAGGAAGGCATATAGTGGCACTTGGGAAGATAACAATGTCAATCATCTTTGGTTATGTTCACAATACAAGAACAGAACAAGTTTTATTTGACATTGTCGACATGGACTATCCTTACAATGTAATCATTGGTCGAGGGACATTGAATGCCTTCGAAGTAGTACTCCACCCAGCATATATGTGCATGAAGATACCATCTGACCAATGTCCTATTGCCATGCATGGGAGTCAAGAGGCCGCTAGAAGGGCTGAAGGGAACTGGACGGATTCAAAGGTCATCCACAACATAGATGAAGCCGAAGCTCATCAAAAGCATATAAGAGACAAAGCTGCTTCAGCAGATCAACTGAAGTCTATGCTTCTGTGTGAAGACATAGCTGAGCAGAAGGTGTTTTTTGGGTCTCAGTTGTCCGATGAACAAGAGAAAACTCTGCTAAAATTTATGTTCAACAATAAGGATGATTTTGCGTGGACAACCAATGATCTTTGTGGTGTCAATAGTGATGTTATTGAACATTCACTCAATGTAGACTCAACCATCAGACCAAGGAAGCAGAAGCTTCAGAAGATATCTGATGATAAAGCCGAAGGGGCAAGAAATGAAGTTAAAAGGCTTCTCAGTTCTAGAGTAATCAGGGAAGTAACGTACTAGAATGGCTAGCCAACATTGTTATGGTAAAGAAGGCCAATGGAAAGTGGAGAATGTGTATTGATTTTACAGATCTCAACAAGGCATGTCCGAAGGATGAGTTCCCCTTGCCAATGAAAAGACTCCCTCGTAGATGCAGTAGTCACTTCGGAGCTCATGAGTCTATTAGACTGCTACGTAGGCTATCATCAAATCTGGATGAAGGAGGATGAGTCTAAAACAAGCTTCATAACCCCTAGTGGAACTTACTGCTACCTTCGGATGCCCGAGGGGCTCAAGAATGCTGGAGGAAGATTCAGCAGAATGACTTCCAAAGTCCTCAGCTCTCAAATTGGCAGGATGTTCTGACATATGTCGATGATATCATAGTAAAAAGCACAAAGCAAGAAAATCACATTGCCAACTTGCAAGAAACATTTGCTAACTTCAGAAAGGTTGACCTCAAGCTAAATCCAGAAAAATGTGTTTTCAGAGTAAAGAAGGGGAAATTTCTTGGGTGCCTAGTATCCACAAAAGGGAATGAGGCAAACCCAAGCAAAATAGAAGCTATACTTCAGATGGAGCCACCAAGGATAAGAAAAGGTGCCTAGAGACTAACAGGAAGGCTGGCATCTTTGAACAGATTCATCTCAAGATCAGCAGAAAGGAATTTGCCATTCTTCGAAGTGCTAAAATCGGTCCGAAGTCTTCTAACGGGGACCACTTTAGCAAATGGTCTTCAAAGATCTGAACCAATATCTAATACAGCTAACAACATTGACTCCACCTTCGTTAGGAGCCCCGTTACTACTGTATGTGGCTGCTTCCCACGCTGCAGTCAGTGCAACGCTGGTGCAAGAGAGACAAGATGATCAAGCAAAGAAGCAAGTCCCAGTATACTTCGTTTCTGAAGTATAAGTCCATCAAAAAGGAATTACACAGAGCTGGAGAAGGTACTATATGCTGTATTGATGGCCTCCAAAAAACTTCGGCATTATTTCTAGTCACATCACATTATAATACCATTCATCTCAGCCTCTCAAGGATATTATAAGAAACAGATAAGCTACAGGAAGAGTTGGAAAATAGGCTATAGAACTGAATGAATTCACTATTGATTTTGTCCATAGATCCTCCATTCAATCTCAAGCGTTAGCAGACTTCATTGCTGATTGGACGCCAGGGGCTCAGGAAGAAGGAAGCATAACAGACACCGAAGCTTGGACAGTGTTCTGTGATGGATCATGGGGAACCTTTGGTGCAGGCGTAGCTGCTATTCTGATCTCACCATCTAAAATCAAAACTTGCTATGCAGCCAGATTAGAGTTCAACTGCACAAATAACATTGCAGAAGTACGAAGCTCTTCTTTTGGGGCTTAAGTTAATGGGAATAAGAAAGGCAGTTCTCAAATCTGAATCACAAGTTATCACAGGGCATGTTGATAAAAGCAACAGAGCAAGAGACCCGAAGCTTGAAAAGTATCTTGATACAGTCCGAAGAATGGAAGCCTCCTTCGAAGGTTTCTCAGTAAAGAACATTCCAAGATGGGAAAATGAGCAGGCAGATCTACTAGCTCAATCAGTGGCACAAGGGCTTCCACTCCCCTCAGAAGTGTTCTTCGAAACTCTCAAAGCACCTTCAGTCGAGCTCATGGAGCGAGCAGTGTTTACAATTTCACCTGTGGACAACGAGGACTGCAGAATTGAGATTGTATCTTTCCTCCAAGGCAATTATCCTTCGGATGACGAAGCTTACATAAAAAGAATGCAAACTAGGACAAGACCATATATGATCATAAAGTGGAATTGTTCAAACAAGGACTTTGTTCTCCACTATTAAAATGTCTGTCTAGAGCTGAAGGTCAGGAACTAATGAAAGAAATACACGCAGGAATATGCGGAGCTCATATCGGATCCAGGCCCTTCTTGGAAAGATATTTAGACAAGGATTTTATTGGCTGAAGGCAGCTTCAGACGCAGCGAATCTAGTTCAAAAATGTGAAAACTGCCAGAAGTGCGCCAGAGATCAAAAGCAACCTTCGTCTCTAACCCAGCTAATCCAGCTCACCTGGCCACTGCAAAGGTGGGGCCTAGACTTACTAGGCCCACTTCCACTAGCGCAAGGGAACTTGAAATATGTTGTGGTAGTAGTCGAGAACTTTTCAAAGTGGATCGAAGCCAAACCCCTAGCTACGATCACTTCAGCCACAGTCCAGAAGTTCTTCTGGCAAAACATCATTTGCTAGTTTGGTGTGCCGATGGTTATCACGGTTGACAATGGAACTCAATTTGATGCTGAAATATTCAAAACTTTTTTATGACCAAATTGGTACAAAGATACATTTTTCATCTGTAAGGCATCCAAAATCTAATGGATTGGTAGAGCGAGCTAATAGGATCATCATCACAGAAATAATGAAGTTAATCTTCAATCTGCCAAAAGGAAAGTGGCCAGATGAATTTGTAAAAGTGGTATGGAATCATAACACTGTTGTCTCAATATCAATGGGGTTTACTCCGTTCAAGCTTTTATTGGGAATGAAGCAATAACACCAGAAGAAGCAAGAATAGGATCAATAAGGACTCTAGCTTTTACAGAGGACGAATATGCTTGTGAAATAACAAAAGACCCTATAGAGGGAGTCAGACTTTAGGCTATAGACCACATCAACAAATATCAAGCCGAAACAATTAGGTGGCGAGACAGAAAAGTAAGATTAAAAAATATCAAGCCAGGACATTTGGTGCTTCGAAGAGTATCCAACCCAGACATAGTGGGGAAGCTGCAACTTAAGTGGGAAGGTCCCTTCTTGGTAGTGTCCTCATCAAGACCCGGTTCATACAGGTTGAAGGACATGGATGGGAATGACGTTTCAAGGTCTTGGAATGCAGATGAGCTTCGAAGATATTACGTATAAACTATGTAATCTTTTTTCTTTCCCCTATGGCACCCTTTTCCTTTCAAGAGGGGAGAAAGGTGTTTAATCGGGCCATAGGTTGTAATTCTTCATTTTTTCTTGCGCAGCCCTATGCAATACAAGGGCTAGCTTCCCCCACATGTAAAATGTAAAGATCTGCTATTACACCATTGAGTGTAAAAGAGTATGAAAAAGCTCCAAAGTCGTCCCTAAGGGGATACAGAACTAAAATGCCACCTAAGTCAAAGGTGAAGAAGCTCCAAAGTCATTCCTAAGGGGATGCAGAGCTAAAATACCACCTAAGTAAAAGGTGAAGAATCTCCAAAGTTGTTCCTAAGGGGATGCAGAGCTTAGCTCCAAAGTTGTTCCTAAGGGGATGCAGAACTAAAATACCACCTAAGTAAAAGGTAAAGAGACTCCAAAGTCGTTCCTAAGAGGATGCAGAGTCTGGGTGTGAGTTTGTGTGTGTTTTTTATCTTCGACATACATTTGCATACTTCATTACATCATCTTCTGCATTCATACAAACATACATTAGACATCTGTAGCTTCATCACATCATGACATATCACATAAAGCATTAGCAAAGAGAGAAGGTTTCTGCTTTCAACGTGAAAATGTTTCGTTGTGAACAAAGATGCTTCGTTGTGAACAAAGATATTTCGTTATAAACGAAGATGTTTAACAGGAAAAGAAGGGAGAACACTTCGTTATGTACGAGGGGGACATCTTTTGATTTTGGTCCAAAGGTGCTTCGATGTGAACGAAAAGAAGGGAAGGTGTTTTTCGCCTTTGGCTCAAAAAGCTGGGAGCCTTGGTTTCATCCACAACAAAGCAAACAACAATGGTATAAAATGTAAAGCAACATTACGAAGTATTTATAGATGTTTACAAAAAAATTACATTCAATCACAACTTTTTGCTAAATACAATGTTTTTCTTGTACAAAGAAGCCTAAAAAGTGTTTTTCAGTCATTAGCGCAAGAAAGAAAAGCTTCTGAAGCTTTCTTTAGATCTTCAGAGTAAACTTCAGTTCATCAACCTCTACCAACATTACCCTAAAAACGACAAAGGCAAAGGTATTAAGAAATGTAACAAGGAGAAATCTGAAATAAAAACATGAAAGTAAATAAAACTATCATACCTCGCCAAGCAAAGCTCGAGCTTCGTCTCCGGCAGCTTCTCGGCCGCCCTTAGCCTAGATTTGAGTAATAAACCTATTACCTATACTTCTGGCTTCAGCTGGAATATTAGTTAAGTCGGCTGGAGAAATAACAAACGTAGGTTTGTTGACATCTCTCAAGTGTTTGCATCCAGTTTTTGCGAAGATGTTGGTCGTTCCCCAGGGCGGCTACCAGCGCGCAGAAGTCCCCATGCTCTTCCATTACTTTGTCAAATTCATTAATTTCCTTCTCCATGAAATCGAGGGCCTTTGGAATGTCTTCGGCAGAGTAATTCTTTTCCCCTGATACTGCCCCAACTGAGTTGAAAATTTCGCTCACGCGGGTGGAGCTTTGTGCCACGAAGCCTGAGCATGTCTCCCAAAGCAACATTAAAGCTTCAGATAATTTAGAACTCTTTTTTACTTCGGCTTCAATTTTATTCTTCAAGCTTCTGGCCTCGTGCTCATAATGATTTTCAGCTTCCTCTAATTCTGGATGCGCTTTTCAAGCTCTTTATCCTGATCACAAATGCGAGCAGCCTGATCCGTGATCCGAAGTTGAGCTTCGACCAGGTTTGTTCCGCATTTTTAATCTTCGAATCCTTCTCTGCCAGAGAATTTTCAAGTTCTTTCACCCTTTTCTCTAGGTTATTAACAACGAGTTCATTTTTCTTTTCTTCATCTTCTTGTTGAAGTTTCAAAGCTTTACTCAGCAATAAGCTCTGCCAAAAAACAAAAGTTAGCCGCAAAATCTGAAAGTTTAAAAATTTAAAAAGTCAAAGAGGCAGACATAACAGTTTATACCTTAAAATTTGAGTAGAATAAGCTCCTAGTAATGTGTTATCTTCTATTGTTTCTGAGGTCCCACTCAAGCTTCAGAAATCCAATAGTCTTTGATAAAGTATTAACAATCTTTGCTCCGGCCTGGTCAGGAATACACCCCAAAATCTCTTCGTCCACACCGCCAAAGAGCATGGATCCGAGCTTGTATCTGCCAGCAAGGGCGAATTCTTTCAATTCAGAAATAACTTCATCGAACAGTTCTTGGCTGCCCAGGTGCCGTAGTCCAACTCTATGTCCTCCGAAGCCTTATTAGTGGATACTTCGGTTATGTCTTTCTCGGGAGCCACATTTAGATATAAGTCTGTCAATCTCTAACATTATGGTCCCGAGGTTCTTAACTTCAGGTGTGGCTTCATTAGCTTCGGCTTCGGTAGTATATTTGGCATTAGCAAGCACAACAATTTTTTCCTGTCGAAGCTGAGGGCGGGGTCTTTTGGATGGCTTGGATTACCTCCATCATTCGTCGTTTCTTCTGACCCCGACATTTTCCCCAGTAGCCGCAGCAGTCTCCTTTCCTCCTGAGCCTTGTTCAAATCCCTTCTCCTTTGACTGCAATAGGCTAGTCAGATCTGATCCCAGAGAACTTAGCATTGCAAACGAGAAGGGTTTAGTCATTACCTTTAGTATTTCTGAAACATCGACAAAGGAAGACGGAGAAGGGCCTGCAGTCTTTTCTGGTACATCTTGTACCTTCATCTCTGCAACAGCCATCCTGATAGGCTTTCATTTTTTAGGAGCCGAATCCTTCGACAACGCTAGAACTTTCTTCTTCTTAACAACCCTCTGACCTTCTTTGACAGACCAGATGGCCTGCCTTTTCAGAATAATCACAACCCTTTTTCTCTTTGCTCCCCTGGCCCCTTCGCCAAGCCTGTCGTAATCTAGATATTCAAAGTTAAGAGCATCCATCACCCGATTCAACCTTCATTTTTCATGGTGCCGAACACAGCTGTCATCAACTGATCTTCTTTCTTCGTGTAGTTCCCAAGAATTTCATTGCACATTATTTCTATTAGCTCCAACCATTCAGTGCAGGGTTTTCTGAATCTTTTTGGAATTTAAACTGATAAGGAAGTCGTACAAGTTCATACTTTTTCCTTCTTCCTTTTTCTTCGGTATTCCCCACCCACTAGAAGTTGGAAATGTTCTGTCTGCCAAATATTCTTGCACCAAGTCCCTAGTGCTAATATGTTCTGCCATGACACTAAATTCCACTTCGGCTAGTTGGCAGGGGGCCCAGCAGCATGTTGCATAAGGGTCGAGTCATGTCGAAGCTCAATTTTAAGGGACTCATCACCATACTCATAAGCTTCTCCCTTTTATTCTCGTCAGCCTTCAGGTAAAACCATTCATTTATCCACCCGGTCAGCCACTTAGTGCGGTAACCAATCACAAGAGCCTTGGTGTCCTTTTAGTATGCAAAGTTGTAGCACCCAAAGTTCTTGTGCAGACCGTCAGCCCTAGCCTTCGTCTGATAATGGAGTTCGTGCACCCGACAAAACCCTTCAGCATTGGCACTCTTTCCTTGGCTTCGAAGAGCCCAAATGTACACAATAAGTCTAACTATGGCATTAGGGATCAACTGATGTAGGTAAATTTTGAACTTCTTCAGAACCTCACTGATCATTTCGCAAAGAGGGAACTGAAGTCCTGCCCTGAAGAAGCTTTTGAAGACTACGACTTCGTCATCTTTTGGCTTTGGAATCACCTCTTCTCCAGCAAAACGAACCTATCCGTCATCATTATCTCCAAAGTATCCTAGTTTTTTCATTAAAATTAGATCCTCTGCCTTAACTGTGGATTTCTCTAATTCAATATGGCTGGGTTTGCTCGGGCTTAGAATGCCATCATCATCCTCATCTTCATTTTCACTATCAGCTTCGACGATGGTCGGTTCAGCTTCGGCATCAACAACATCTTCTGTTGGAATTAGTTCTTTCTCTTCTTGCACAACCAACCCAGAACGCTTCATCATCTCTGAAATGGGGGCTATCTCAAAAGTTCCAGCCTCTTCTCCTTCGCGTGCCACTCTAGTAGTAGATCTCACTCTAACCATTTCAGTTTTCAGTCTTTGACAAACGAAGTTACACTTAAACGATGGAACGTTTGTCCGAAGCGTAAGCAGCGAGTTGGTAGAAAGCAGCAAGCTTCGACTTCAGTAAAAATTTTCAGCTGTACAACGGTGCAATAGCAATGAATGTTGTGGTAACTTCTCAGTTTCTCACCAACTCGTCTGTTTATATAGCCCTGCAGGTGAAGAAGGTGAACCACCGAGACGTGCATACTGGCTGATCGGTGGACCGGTAAGCATCGTGAATTTTATATTCATTTTTAATAACAAGCTCAAGGAAGGTGTTTTCAGACCTTCTGCGTCCAGAAGCCTTCGTATTTTTCGCAGATCGAGCTCGTTATGAAAAAAACACGACTAACCATTTATTTCTAGCATAATGTCAAGTATTACAGGAGCTTCGTCATAAATGAAGGTTCATGATGGGGGTCTTTTCTCCGCCGAAGGTCTTTAAGACGAAGATATAGCCTGAAAATGACAACGATGAATGCCAAAGCTATAGCCAAAGAGCAACAACTTCAGCTTAAAGTAGTGTCGAAGATAAAGCATGATGCTGAGCCGAAGAGGAAAAGACTAGCTAGTCCCTAATGATTTATGTTACAATTATGAACATTTGTTAAGGTTATAAATATATTTTTACCCGGGCTACGTCCCGTGCCTATAGATAGGTGAACAGTACCACCGTATTGTTCACGCTGGATTGTAATCGCTCTCGTGTCAACACCTTCGAACAAGTCGAAGGTATCAATGTAAGACAAATCTTATTAATATCCATATGTTTATCATGAAATAAATATATAAATCAATATATGAATGGATAATATTTATCATCTCTATGAATTGTTATTCTTGAGAATGATGAAGGTGTGTCCTTCATGACCTTTGTCTGAAGATCGTTATATCCGAAAGGAGATGATGCTTCAGAGGACGAAGGTCCCTAATCTGTAATGATCGTGTTGCCTTGTTCTTGATTCACAACATTTAAGAACAAGAGACCAACATAAATGATATGTAATGGAATAACACAATACAATAGTGTATGAGAACTTATCTCCTTTGCCTTAGCATTTTTATTATGTCTCCCATTTAAATAGATAAATTTACAAGCATACCTTTGGCTCCTTGACAGAGTGAGGTACGAAGGTTCTTTGAAGGCTAAGCGACACGAAGCTATGACCCCTTGAAGAGGTACCTTATGCAGGGCACTATTCATCTATGTATAGGGGAGGTGATCCGCCTTTGTACAGATTTACAATAATGCACATCAAGGTTTTATACATACTGTTTACAAATGGTAGTAGGGCAATAGCGTATTTTCTCTATCCTCGGCTATACGGGCTTCGACCGTCATTATTTTAGCAGCTTGCCCCTTTGGGGTGTGTCTGAAGTTGTCGACTTCGGTTGTAGTCCTCGTCACTTGCGCACAGACGAAGCTTTTCTGTACACTGCTTCGGTTGTAGGTTAGCTTCGTCCGCGAGTGGAAATGTTCCTAAAACACACTTGTTTGTGCCGAAGCGGCATGTTGAAAGGGAAATGTGCCCTTGGGCCATTTCTAAGTATTTTGGTGATTGAGTGCCAACATAAGTGCTTAAGTGTTAATCTATGCCAATTGATGAACAAAGTGCAAATCAAGAGTAAAGGTATGTTTCTAAGACTTAGTACATTGTTTTAGAGACTAATGTATTGTGTCTAAGTGCTAGAAACAGGAAAAGTCCAATTTGGAAATGACTGGGCTATGTAGCCAAGACTCTGCGCAGTCTGGGTGCACCGGACTGTCCGGTGGTGCACCGACAGTGTCTGGTGCGCCAGGCTGGCGACTGTCAACTGGCTGCTCTCGGGAAGCGATTAACGGCGTACGGCTATAATTCACCGGACTGTCCGGTGAGCCAATGGTCAGCCAGGCCAACGGTCGGCCGATAATTTCACGCATGACACGTGGCCGAGCCAACGGTCACAAGGGGGCACCAGACTGTCCAGTGTGCACCGGACAGTGTCCGGTGCGCTAACGGCTCTGGATCTTCAACGGTCGGCTGCGCCACAGAAGGAAAGAAATCCGCACCGGACAGTGTCTGGTGGTGCACCGGACTGTCCGGTGCGCCAAGCGTCAGAAGGCAAGAATTGCCTTCCTGGAATGCTCTCAATGGCTCCTAGCTGCCTTGGGGCTATAAAAGGGACCCCTAGGCGCATGGAGGAGGATATCAAGCATTCTCTAAGCATTCCCAAGCACCAAGACTTCAATTTCGCGCATTCGATTCTTTGTGATAAGCAACTAGAGCTCCATTTGAGTAGTGTACTCTTCAGGTTGTGTTGAGAGCTCGTGTTGTGACTTGTGTGCGTGTTGTTGCTCTGATTTTGTGTCTTGTGTGCGTTACTCATCCCAACCTTACTTCCGTGACTCTTTGTGAACATCTTTGTAAGGGCGAGAGGCTCCAAGTTGTGGAGATTCCTCGCAAGCGGGATATAGTAAAGTGCAAGCAAAACACCGTGGTATTCAAGTGGGTCTTTGGACCGCTTGAGAGGGGTTGAGTGCAACCCTCGTCCGTTGGGACGCCACAACGTGGAGTAGGCAAGTACTGGACTTGGCCGAACCATGGGATAAACCACTGTGCCATCTCTGTGTTGATCTCTTTGTGGTTATTGTGTTTTGCTAAGACTCCTCTCTAGCCACTTGGCCTTATTGTGCTAACCCCTAATCAAGTTTTTGTGGCACTAAGTTTCAAGTTTTACAGGATCACCTATTCACCCCCCCTCTAGGTGCTCTCAATTGGTATCAGAGCTGTTCTCTTCATGAAGGGACTAATCGCCCAAAGAGATGGATCCTAAGGGCAAGGGGATGGTGGTCAATGATAAGGAGAAGGAGTCCTTCGTCAGTGATCCAAAGGATGACAAGCCTACTGACTCAGGGTCGGGCCACAAAAGAAAAGACGGGAGGAAGAAGAAAACAAGGCACATCAAGGAGATAATCTACTACGACAGCGATGAATCTTCCTCTTCCCAAAAGGACAACGACTACGAGAAAAGGAAGACGGTTAATTCAAACTTTTCCTTTGATTATTCTCGTATTCCACAAAGTTCCAATGCTCATTTGCTTTCCATTCCTCTCTGCAAACCTCCTCACTTTGATGGAGAGGACTACGGATTTTGGAGTCACAAAATGCGTAGTCACTTGTTCTCTCTCCATCCAAGCATATGGGAGATAGTAGAGAGTGGAATGAAATTTGATAGTACTGATAGTCCCATGTTCATTAATGAGCAAATTCACAAAAATGCACAAGCTACTACTGTTCTTCTAGCTTCATTGTGCAGGGACGAATACCATAAGGTGAGTGGCTTGGATAACGCCAAGCAGATCTGGGACACCCTCAAGATCTCACATGAGGGGAACGACGTCACCATGCTCACCAAGATGGAGTTGGTGGAGGGCGAACTTGGGAGATTCACAATGATCAGGGGTGAGGAGCCAACCCAAACGTACAATCGGCTCAAGACCCTCGTCAACAAAATAAGGAGCTAGGTAAGCACACGATGGACGGACCACGACGTCGTCCGCCTAATGCTAAGGTCTTTTACTGTCCTCGATCCACATCTTGTGAACAATATTCGTGAGAATCCTAGGTACACCAAGATGTCGCCCGAGGAGATACTTGGAAAGTTCGTAAGCGGGCGGATGATGATCAAGGAGGCTAGATACGTTGATGATGCGTTGAATGGCCCAATCCAAGAGCCCCAAACCATTTCTCTCAAAGCAACGAGGAGCAAGGAGGTGCTACCTAGCAAGGTGGCGCAAGTTGAGGCGGCCGGGCTTAATGATAAAGAAATGGCCCTCATCATCAAGCATTTCAAGACGACGCTAAAAGGTCGCAAGGGGCTTCCCAACAAGAACAAGACAAAGGGGAAGAGCTCATGCTTCAAATGTGGTAAGATTGGTCATTTTATCGCTAATTGTCCCGATAATGATAGTGACCAGGAACAAGGGAACAAGAGGGAAAAGAAGAAGACTTACAAGAAGGCTAAGGGCGAGGCACACCTTGGCAAGGAGTGGGACTCGGATTGTTCGTCGTCCGACTCCGACAATGAAGGACTCGCCGCCACCGCCTTCAACAAATCGTTCCTCTTCCCCAACAAGCATCACACCTGCCTCATGGCAAGGGAAAAGAAGGTAAGCACTCGTGATACTAGTACTTACGCTTCCTCAAGTGATGAAGAATCTAGCGATGATGAAATAGACTATTCATGTTTATTCAAGGGCCTAGATAGAACTAAGGTTGATAAGATTAATGAATTAATTGATGCCTTGAATGATAAGAATAGGTTATTAGAAAAGCAAGAGGATCTATTGTATGAAGAACATGATAAGTTTGTAGAGGCACAAAAATCCCTTGCTTTAGAAATTAAAAGGAATGAAATGCTCTCTTGTGAATTGTCTACATGCCATGACTCTATTTCTAGCTTAAAGAGCATAAATGATGATTTAAATGCTAAGTTAGAAGTAGCTAATAAATCAACATCTTGTGTAGAACATGTTGCAATTTGCAATAGGTGTAAAGATTTTAATGTTGATGCTTGTAGTGAACACCTAGTTTCAATCTCTAAATTGAATGATGAAGTGGCTAGTCTTAATGCCCAACTTAAGACTAGCAAGAGTGAACTTGACAAAATAAAATTTGCAAGGGATGCCTACACGATTGGTAGACACCCCTCAATTAAGGATGGTCTTGGCTTCAAGAGGGAAGTCAAGAACTTAACAAGCCATAAGGCTTCCATCTCCGCCAAGGAGAAAGGGAAGGCCCCTATGGCTAGTAGTACTCAAAAGAACCATGCTTTCATGTATCATGATAGGAGACATTCTAGGAATGCTTATAGAAGTTATGATGCTTTTGATTCCTATGCCATGTTTGCTTCTAGTTCTTCTATTATGCATGATAGAAATTTGGCTAGGAAAAATGCTATGCCTAGAAGGAATGTTGTTCATATTCCTAGAAAAGTAAACAATGAACCTTCTACAATTTTTCATACTTGCAATGCTTCCTTTGCTATTTGTAGAAAGGATAAGAAGGTGATTGCTAGGAAGTTAGGGGCAAGATGCAAGGGAGATGAAACTTGCATTTGGGTCCCTAAGACCATTGTGACTAATCTTGTAGGACCTAACAAGAGTTGGGTACCTAAAACCCAAGCCTAAATTTGCCTTGCAGGTTTATGCATCCGGGGGTTCAAGCTGGATTATCGACAGCGGATGCACAAACCACATGACAGGGGAGAAGAAGATGTTCACCTCCTACGTCAAGAACAAAGATTCCCAAGACTCAATCATATTCGGTCATGGGAATCAAGGCAAGGTGAAAGGGTTAGGAAAAATAGCTATTTCATCCGAGCACTCCATTTCCAATGTGTTTTTAGTTGAGTCGCTTGGATATAACTTGTTGTCTGTGAGTCAGCTTTGTAACATGGGATATAACTGCTTATTCACAAATGTGGATGTGTCTGTCTTTAGAAGAAGTGATGGTTCATTAGCTTTTAAGGGTGTATTAGACGGCAAACTCTATTTAGTTGATTTTGCAAAAGAGGAGACCGGTCTAGATGCATGCTTAATTGCTAAGACTAGCATGGGCTGGCTGTGGCATCGTCGTTTAGCTCATGTGGGGATGAAGAACCTTCACAAGCTTCTAAAGGGAGAACACGTGATAGGTCTAACTAATGTAACTTTCGAAAAAGATAGACCTTGTGCAGCTTGTCAAGCAAGTAAACAGGTGGGAAGCTCTCATCATACCAAAAATGTGATGACCACGTCAAGACCTTTGGAGTTGCTTCATATGGACCTCTTCGGACCCGTCGCCTATCTAAGCATAGGAGGAAGTAAGTATGGTCTTATTATAGTTGATGATTTTTCCCGCTTCACTTGGGTATTCTTTTTGCAGGATAAATCTGAAACCCAAGGGACCCTCAAGCGCTTCCTAAGAAGAGCTCAAAATGAGTTTGAGCTCAAGGTGAACAAGATAAGGAGCGACAACGGGTCCAAATTCAAGAACCTTCAAGTGGAGGAGTACCTTGAGGAGGAAGGGATCAAGCACGAGTTCTCCGCTCCCTACACACCGCAGCAAAATGGTGTGGTAGAGAGGAAGAACAGGACGCTCATTGACATGGCGAGGACGATGCTTGGAGAGTTCAAGACCCCCGAGCGGTTTTGGTCGGAAGCCGTGAACACGGCTTGCCACGCCATCAACCGGGTCTACCTTCACCGCCTCCTCAAGAAGACCTCGTATGAGCTTCTAACCGGTAACAAACCCAATGTGTCTTACTTTCGTGTATTTGGGAGCAAATGTTACATTCTAGTAAAGAAAGGTAGAAATTCTAAGTTTGCTCCCAAAGCTGTAGAAGGGTTTTTATTAGGTTATGACTCAAATACAAAGGCGTATAGAGTCTTCAACAAATCATTGGGTTTGGTTGAAGTCTCTAGCGACGTTGTATTTGATGAGACTAATGGCTCTCCAAGAGAGCAAGTTGTTGATCTTGATGATGTAGATGAAGAAGATGTTCCAACGGCCGCAATACGCACCATGGCGATTGGAGATGTGCGGCCACAGGAACAAAAGGAGCAAGATCAACCTTCTTCCTCAACAATGGTGCATCCCACAACTCAAGACGATGAATAGGTTTGTCAAGAAGAGGCGTGTGATCAAGGGGGAGCACAAGATGATCATGTGATGGAGGAAGAAGCACAACCGGCACCTCCAACCCAAGTTCGAGCGACGATTCAAAGGAATCATCCCATCGACCAAATTTTGGGTGACATTAGTAAGGGAGTAACTACTCGTTCTAGATTAGTAAATTTTTGTGAGCATTACTCCTTTGTCTCTTCTATTGAGCCTTTCAGGGTAGAAGAGGCCTTGCTAGATCCAGACTGGGTGTTGGCCATGCAAGAGGAGCTCAATAATTTCAAGAGAAATGAAGTTTGGACACTGGTGCCTCGTCCCAAGCAAAATGTTGTGGGAACCAAGTGGGTGTTCCGCAACAAACAAGACGAGCACGGGGTGGTGACAAGGAACAAGGCTCGACTTGTGGCAAAAGGTTATGCCCAAGTCGCAGGTTTGGACTTTGAGGAGACTTTTGCTCCTGTGGCTAGGCTAGAGTCCATTCGTATTTTGCTAGCATATGCCGCTCACCATTCTTTTAGGTTGTTCCAAATGGATGTGAAGAGCGCCTTCCTCAACGGGCCAATCAAGGAGGAGGTGTACGTGGAGCAACCCCCTGGCTTCGAGGATGAACGGTACCCCGACTACGTATGTAAGCTCTCTAAGGCGCTCTATGGACTTAAGCAAGCCCCAAGAGCATGGTATGAATGCCTTAGAGACTTTTTAATTGCTAATGCGTTCAAGGTTGGGAAAGCCGATCCAACTTTATTTACTAATACTTGTGATGGTGACTTATTTGTGTGCCAAATTTATGTCGAAGACATAATATTTGGTTCTACTAACCAAAAGTCTTGTGAAGAGTTTAGCAGGGTGATGACTCAAAAGTTTGAGATGTCGATGATGGGCGAGTTGAACTACTTCCTTGGGTTCCAAGTGAAGCAACTCAAGGATGGCACCTTCATCTCCCAAACGAAGTACACACAAGACTTGCTAAAGCGGTTTGGGATGAAGGACGCCAAGCCCGCAAAGACTCCGATGGGAACTGACGGACACGTCGACCTCAACAAAGGAGGTAAGTCCGTTGATCAAAAAGCATACCGGTCCATGATAGGTTCTTTGCTTTATTTATGCGCTAGTAGACCGGATATTATGCTTAGTGTATGCATGTGTGCTAGATTTCAATCCGATCCAAGGGAGTGTCACTTAGTGGCCGTGAAGCAAATTCATAGATATTTAGTCGCTACGCCTTGCTTCGGGATCTGGTATCCAAAGGGGTCTACCTTTAACTTAATTGGATATTCAGACTCCGATTATGCTGGATGTAAGGTCGATAGGAAGAGTACATCAGGGACGTGCCAATTCTTAGGAAGGTCCCTGGTGTCGTGGAGCTCTAAGAAACAAACCTCCGTTGCCCTATCCACCGCTGAGGCCGAGTATGTTGCCGCAGGACACTGTTGCGCGCAACTACTTTGGATGAGGCAAACTCTCCGGGACTTTGACTACAATCTGAGCAAAGTCCCACTCCTATGTGACAATGAGAGTGCTATCCGCATAGCGGATAATCCTATTGAGCACAGCCGCACAAAGCACATTGACATCCGGCATCACTTTTTGAGAGACCACCAGCAAAAGGGAGATATCGAAGTGTTTTATATTAGCACCGAGAACCAGCTAGCCGATATCTTTACCAAGCCTTTAGATGAGAAGACCTTTTGCAGGCTGCGTAGTGAGCTAAATGTCTTAGATTCGCGGAACTTGGATTGACTTATAGC
The DNA here is from genome assembly GCA_029449295.1 of Zea luxurians. Lineage (NCBI taxonomy): Eukaryota > Viridiplantae > Streptophyta > Magnoliopsida > Poales > Poaceae > Zea > Zea luxurians. The sequence continues at coordinate 4,992,991 of JAOPSE010000126.1, read as the reverse complement.
ATACATGTGTTTATGCCTTCGATCATGTTCCTTATGCATTTTGTTGTTTACTTATGGTGCTCAAGTTGTACAAACACTCCCCGGACCTCGCAAGTCCTTTTGCAAGTGATGCACATATTTAGGGGGAGATGTGCTACAGCTTGACCCTTTGAGACTAACCGTGTGCTTGAGTTTGCTTGATTCAGTCTCAAAGGTGGATTGAAAGGGAAAGGTGGACTTGGACCATGCAAGACTTCCACTACACTTCGATGAGAGGGTAACTTACTCCAAGTCCATCTCAATATCCTTATTGCCTTGGTACTCTTATTTGAAGATTTTGGTGAGGCAATGGGGTTTAAGGGCCAAGATTGATCCCGTTTTGGTGCTTGATGCCAAAGGGGGAAAAATAAGGCTAAAGCAATAAATGGATCAGCTACCACTTGAGAATTTTGAAAATAATAGAATAGAGCTTTTGGTTTGTCAAAACTCTCTTGTTGTCTTTTTTTGTCAAAAGCTGGCTTCTTGTGGGAGAATAGTTGATTATGGGAAAAAGGGGGAGTTTTTGAAATCTTTGATCAAGTTCTCTTGGAACAACTCTCTTTATGTCTCAACAAGTGTGTTTGACTTAGAGATAGGAAATTGAGGTTGATTTGCAAAAACAAAACCAAGTGGTGGCAAAGAATGATCCAAATATGCCAAATTTGAATCAAAACAAATTTGTGTTCTCATTCGCATTGATGTTGCACTTCTTTAGTTGCTTTTTGTTGTGTTGGCATAAATCACCAAAAAGGGGGAGATTGAAAGGGAAATGTGCCCTTGGGCCATTTCTAAGTATTTTGGTGATTGAGTGCCAACACAAGTGCTTAAGTGTTAATCTATGCCAATTGATGGACAAAGTGCAAATCAAGAGTAAAGATATGTTTCTAAGACTTAGTACATTGTTTTAGAGACTAATGTATTGTATCTAAGTGCTAGAAACAGGAAAAGTCCAATTTGGAAAAGACTTGGCTATGCAGCCAAGACTCTGCGCAGTCTGGGTGCACCGGACAGTGTCCAGTGCGCCAGGCTGGCGACTGTCAACTGGCTGCTCTCAGGAAGCGATTAACGGCGTACGGCTATAATTCACCGGACTGTCCGGTGAGGCACCAGACTGTCCGGTGAGCCAATGGTCAGCCGGGCCAACGGTCGGCCGATGATTTCGCGCATGACGCGTGGCCGAGCCAACGGTCACAAGGGGACACCGGACTGTCCGGTGTGCACCGGACAGTGTCTGGTGCGCCAACGGCTCTGGATCTTCAACGGTCGGCTGTGCCACAGAAGGAAAGAAATCCGCACCGAACAGTGTCCGGTGGTGCACCGGACTGTCCGGTGCGCCAAGCGTCCGAAGGCAAGAATTGCCTTCCTAGAATGCTCTCAACGGCTCCTAGCTGCCTTGGGGCTATAAAAGGGACCCCTAGGCGCATGGAGGAGGATATCAAGCATTCTCTAAGCATTCCCAAGCACCAAGACTTCAATTCCGCGCATTCGATTCTTTGTGATAAGCAACTAGAGCTCCATTTGAGTAGTGTACTCTTCAGGTTGTGTTGAGAGCTCGTGTTGTGACTTGTGTGCGTGTTGTTGCTCTGATTTTGTGTCTTGTGTGCGTTGCTCATCCAAACCTTACTTCCGTGACTCTTTGTGAACATCTTTGTAAGGGCGAGAGGCTCCAAGCTGTGGAGATTCCTCGCAAGCGGGATATAGTAAAGTGCAAGCAAAACACCGTGGTATTCAAGTGGGTCTTTGGACCGCTTGAGAGGGGTTGAGTGCAACCCTCGTCCGTTGGGACGCCACAACGTGGAGTAGGCAAGTACTGGACTTGGCCGAACCACGGGATAAACCACTGTGCCATCTCTGTGTTGATCTCTTTGTGGTTATTGTGTTTTGCTAAGACTCCTCTCTAGCCACTTGGCCTTATTGTGCTAACCCCTAATCAAGTTTTTGTGGCACTAAGTTTCAAGTTTTACAGGATCACCTATTCACCCCCCTCTAGGTGCTCTCACATGTTTGACGAGTAATCTTTGGCATAAGAGGCGTCCAACAGTAGCCCCTTGCGGGATGAGTTTGTTTCTTCGTAAAAAGTTTAGATCGCAAAAATTATAATTTGGAGACATTATGCCGAAAATCCGAAAAATACCTTCCCTAAGCTCGTAATGAAGAAGATGGATTCAATTTTTTAATGGAAATGGACGGCCTGGAAGCTGATTCGTCGGTGGAGAAGCAAGGGCGCTACTGAAAGGGAAATGTGCCCTTGGGCCATTTCTAAGTATTTTGGTGATTTAGTGCCCAACACAGGTGCCTAATTGTAAAATGGTGGACAAAGTACAAATCAAGGATAAAGGTATGTTTCTCAGACTTAGTACATTGTTTTATGGACTAATGTATTGTGTCTAAGTGCTGGAAACAGAAAAAAATCGAGTTGGAGAAGAGATGGCTCGAGCAGCCAAAGACTGCCCAGTCTGGGTGCACCGGACAGTGTCCGGTGCGCCAGGCTGGCTCGGCGTGAAGTGGCCGCTCTCGGGAATTCGCCGACGGCGTACGGCTAAAATTCACCGGACTGTCCGGTGTGCACCGGACTGTCCGGTGAGCCAACGGTCGGCCGGGCCAACGGACGACCGCGGAATCTGCGCGCGACACGTGGCCGGGCCAACGGTCGGAAGGGGGCACCGGACTGTCCGGTGTGCACCGGACATGTCCGGTGCGCCAACGGCTCCCAGATCTGCAACGGTCGGCAACGGTCGGCAGCGCCATTTTAGGAAGGAAATCGGGCACCGGACAGTGTCCGGTGTGCACCGGACTGTCCGGTGCACCCGACGACAGAAGGCAAGATTGGCCTTCCAGATTTGCTCTCAACGGCTCCTAGCTGCCTTGGGGCTATAAAAGGGACCCCTAGGCGCATGGAGGGAACACCAAGCAACCTTAGAGCATTCTTGATCATCCACACTCATTCTTTGCGCATTCGTTTGTGATTCTAAGTGATTCGAGCTCCGTTCTAGTGAGAACTTTGAGATAGTCATTCGAGCTCGATTCTTGGCCATTTGTGTGCGCATTTCGCTGTGGATTTGTGTGTGTTGCTTCCCTCCCTTACTCTGTGCTTCTTTGTGATCATATACTTGTAAGGGCAAGAGACTCCAATTTGTGGAGATTCCTTGCAAACGGGATAAAGAAAAGAAAGCAAAACACCGTGGTATTCAAGTGGGTCTTTGGACCGCTTGAGAGGGGTTGATTGCAACCCTCGTCCGTTGGGACGCCACAACGTGGAGTAGGCAAGCATTGGTCTTGGCCGAACCACGGGATAAACCACTGTGTCATCTCTGTGATTGATCTTCTGTGGTTTCTGTGTTTTGTTGAAGACTCCTCTCTAGCCACTCGGCGATTATCGTACTAACACTTAACAAGTTTTTTGTGGCTATAAGTTTAAGTTTTCACAGGATCACCTATTCACCCCCCCTCTAGGTGCTCTCAATTGGTATCGGAGCGGTTCTCTTTAAGAGGGGACTAATCGCCCGTGAGATGGATCCTAAGGGAAAGGGGATGGTGGTCAACAACAACGAGAAGGAGTCTATCTTCAACGAGCCGAGGGATGACAAGCCTACCGACTCGGGCTCGGGCCACAAGCGCAGGGATGGGAAGAAGAAGAAGACAAGGCGCATCAAGGACATAATCTACTACGATGATAGTGATGAGTCTACTTCTTCCCAAAAGGACGACGACAACGACTACAAAAAGACGGTCAACTCGAACTTTTCATTTGATTATTCTCGTATTCAACATAGTTCGAATTCACATTTGCTTTCCATTCCTCTTGGCAAACCTCCACACTTCGATGGGGAGGACTACAGATTTTGGAGTCACAAAATGCGTAGTCACTTATTCTCTCTTCATCCAAGCAAATATGGGACACCCTCAAGATCTCACACGAGGGGAATGACATCACCATGCTCACCAAAATGGAGTTGGTGGAGGGCGAGCTTGGACGATTCGCCATGATAAGGGGAGAGGAGCCAACTCAAACGTACAACCGGCTCAAGACCCTTATCAACAAAATAAGGAGCTACGGAAGCACGCGTTGGACGGACCACGACGTCGTCCGCCTAATGCTAAGGTGCTTTACCGTTCTTGATCCTCATCTCGTGAACAATATTCGTGAGAATCCCAGGTACACGATGATGACGCCCGAGGAAGTACTTGGAAAATTTGTAAGCGGGCGGATGATGATCAAGGAGGCAAGATACGTCGACGACGCGTTAAACGGTCCAATCCACGAGCCTCAACCCATTGCTCTCAAGGCAACAAGGAGCAAGGAGTCGCTACCTAGCAAGGTGGCGCAAGTTGAGGCGGCCGGGCTCAATGATGAAGAGATGGCTCTCATCATCAAGAGATTCAAGACAGCGCTAAATGGTCGCAAGTGGCAGCCAAGCAAGACTAAGACAAAGGGGAAGCGCTCATGCTTCAAATGTGGTAAGGTTGGTCATTTTATTGCTAACTGTCCCGAAAATGATAGTGACCAGGAGCAAGGGAAAAATGGGAAGAGAGAGAACAAGAAGGTTTACAAGAAGGCCAAAGGCGAAGCACACCTTGGAAAGGAATGGGATTCGGATTGCTCTTCGTCCGACTCCGACGACGAAGGACTCGCCGCCACTGCCTTCAACAAATCGGCTCTCTTCCCCAACGAGCATCACACTTGCCTCATGGCAAGGGAGAAGAAGGTAATCAATCATAATGCTAATACTTATGATTCTTCTAGTGATGATGAGTCTAGTGAGGATGAAATAGATTACTCCAGTTTATTCAAGGGATTGGATAGAACTAAGATAGCTAAGATTAATGAATTGATTGATGCCTTGAATGAAAAGGATAGAATCTTAGAGAAACAAGAAGATCTTTTATATGAAGAGCATGATAAATTTGTTAGTGCACAAAATTCACTTGCTCTAGAAGTTAAAAGAAATGGAATGCTTTCTTGTGAACTTTCTACTTGTAACGAAACCATTTCTTCTTTAAAAGGTGAAATTAATAAGTTAACTGCTAAACTAGAAGTGGCAAGTAAACCTAACTCTTGTGTTGAACATGTTGAAATTTGCACTAGGTGTAAGGATGTTGATATTAATGCTTGGAGTGAACACTTAGTTTCAATTTCAAAACTAAATGATGAAGTGGCTAGTCTTAATGCTCAACTTAAGACTAGCAAGAGTAATTTTGATAAGCTAAAATTTGCAAGGGATGCCTACACAATTGGTAGACACCCCTCAATTAAGGATGGACTTGGCTACAAGAGGGAAGCCAAGAACTTGACAAGCCATAAGGCTCCCATCTCCACCAAGGAGAAAGGGAAGGCCCCTATGGCTAGTAGTGTGCAAAAGAACCATGCCTTTATGTATCATAATAGGAGACATGTTAGAAATGCTTATAATGCTTTTGATTCACATGTTTATGATTCTCATGCCGTGTTTGCTTCGAGTTCTTCCTATGAGCATGGTAGAGATATGCCTAGGAAAAATATTCATCATGTGCCTAGGAAGAATACTGTTCATGTTCCTAGAAAAGTTATGAATGGTCCCTCTACCATTTATTATGCTTGCAATGCTCCCTTTGCTATTTGTAGAAAGGGTAAGAAGGTAAATGCTAGGAAGTTAGGGGCAAGATGCAAGGGAGACAAATCTTGCATTTGGGTCCCTAAGGATATATGTGCTAACCTTGTAGGACCCAACTTGAGTTGGGTACCTAAGACCCAAGCCTGAATTTGCCTTGCAGGTTTATGCATCCGGGGGTTCAAGCTGGATAATCGACAGCGGATGCACAAACCATATGACGGGGGAGAAGAAAATGTTCACCTCCTACGTCAAAAACAAGGATTCCCAAGATTCAATTATATTCGGTGATGGGAATCAAGGCAAGGTAAAAGGGTTAGGTAAAATTGCAATATCAAATGAGCACTCTATCTCTAATGTATTTTTAGTAGAGTCTCTAGGATATAATTTGCTATCTGTAAGTCAACTATGCAATATGGGATATAACTGCTTATTTACAAATGTAGATGTGTCTGTCTTTAGAAGATGTGATGGTTCACTAGCTTTTAAGGGTGTACTAGACGGCAAACTTTACTTAGTTGATTTTGCAAAAGAAGAGGTCGGTCTAGATGCATGCTTAATGGCTAAGACTTGCATGGGCTGGTTGTGGCATCGCCGCTTAGCACATGTGGGGATGAAGAACCTCCACAAGCTTCTAAAGGGAGAACACGTGATAGGTCTAACCAATGTTTATTTCGAAAAAGATAGACCTTGTGCAGCTTGTCAAGCAGGTAAACAAGTGGGAGGAGCACATCACAGCAAGAATGTGATGACCACATCAAGACCCCTAGAGCTGCTACATATGGACCTCTTCGGACCCGTCGCCTATCTAAGCATAGGAGGAAGTAAGTATGGTTTAGTTATTGTTGATGACATTTCCCGCTTCACTTGGGTGTTCTTTTTGCAGGATAAGTCTGAAACCCAAGGGACCCTCAAGCGCTTCCTCAGGAGAGCTCAAAATGAGTTTGAGCTCAAGGTGAAGAAGATAAGGAGCGACAACGGGTCCGAATTCAAGAACCTTCAAGTGGAAGAGTTTCTTGAGGAGGAAGGGATCAAGCACGAGTTCTCCGCTCCCTACACACCTCAGCAAAATGGTGTGGTAGAGAGGAAGAACAGGACACTAATCGATATGGCGAGGACGATGCTTGGAGAGTTCAAGACCCCCGAGTGCTTTTGGTCGGAAGCTGTGAACACGGCTTGCCACGCCATCAACAGGGTCTACCTTCATCGCCTCCTCAAGAAGACTTCGTATGAGCTACTAACCGGTAACAAACCCAATGTATCGTACTTTCGTGTATTTGGGAGCAAATGCTACATTCTAGTGAAGAAGGGTAGAAATTCTAAGTTTGCTCCCAAAGCTGTAGAAGGGTTTTTATTAGGTTATGATTCAAATACAAAGGCGTATAGGGTCTTCAACAAATCATCGGGTTTGGTTGAAGTCTCTAGCGACGTTGTATTTGATGAGACTAATGGCTCTCCAAGAGAGCAAGTTGTTGATTGTGATGATGTAGATGAAGAAGATGTTCCGACATCCGCTATACGAACCATGGCGATTGGAGAAGTGCGGCCACAGGAACAAGATGAACGAGATCAACCTTCTTCCTCAACAACGGTACATCCCCCAACTCAAGACGATGAACAGGTTCATCAAAAGGAGGCGTGTGATCAAGGGGGAGCACAAGATGATCACGTGATGGAGGAAGAAGCGCAACCGGCACCTCCAACCCAAATTCGAGCGGTGATTCAAAGGGATCATCCCGTCGACCAAATTTTGGGTGACATTAGCAAGGGAGTAACTACTCGATCTCGATTAGTTAATTTTTGTGAGCATTACTCCTTTGTCTCTTCTATTGAGCCTTTCAGGGTAGAGGAGGCCTTGCTAGATCCGGATTGGGTATTGGCCATGCAGGAGGAACTCAACAACTTCAAGCGCAATGAAGTTTGGACACTGGTGCCTCGTCCCAAGCAAAATGTTGTTGGAACCAAGTGGGTGTTCCGCAACAAACAGGACGAGCACGGGGTGGTGACGAGGAACAAGGCTCGACTTGTGGCAAAAGGTTATGCCCAAGTCGCAGGTTTGGACTTTGAGGAGACTTTTGCTCCTGTGGCTAGGCTAGAATCAATTCGTATCTTGCTAGCATATGCCACTCACCATTCTTTCAGGTTGTTCCAAATGGATGTGAAGAGCGCTTTCCTCAACGGGCCAATCAAGGAGGAGGTGTACGTGGAGCAACCCCCTGGCTTCGAGGATGAACGGTACCCCGACCACGTGTGTAAGCTCTCTAAGGCGCTCTATGGACTTAAGCAAGCCCCAAGAGCATGGTATGAATGCCTTAGAGACTTTTTAATTGCTAATGCTTTCAAGGTTGGGAAAGCCGATCCAACTCTTTTTACAAAGACATGTGATGGTGATTTGTTTGTGTGCCAAATTTATGTCGATGACATAATATTTGGTTCTACTAACCAAAAGTCTTGTGAAGAGTTTAGCAGGGTAATGACGCAGAAATTCGAGATGTCAATGATGGGCGAGTTGAACTACTTCCTTGGGTTTCAAGTGAAGCAACTCAAGGACGGCACTTTCATCTCCCAAACAAAGTACACGCAAGACTTGCTGAAGCGGTTTGGGATGAAGGACGCCAAGCCCGCAAAGACACCAATGGGGACCGACGGACACACCGACCTCAACAAAGGAGGTAAGTCCGTTGATCAAAAAGCATACCGGTCAATGATAGGGTCTTTACTTTATTTATGTGCTAGTAGACCGGATATTATGCTTAGTGTATGCATGTGTGCTAGATTTCAATCCGATCCTAAGGAGTGTCACTTAGTGGCAGTGAAGCGAATTCTTAGATATTTGGTTGCTACGCCTTGCCTCGGGCTCTGGTATCCAAAGGGGTCTACCTTTGACTTGGTTGGATACTCAGACTCCGACTATGCTGGATGTAAGGTCGATAGGAAGAGTACATCAGGGACGTGCCAATTCTTAGGAAGGTCCCTGGTGTCATGGAACTCTAAGAAACAAACCTCCGTTGCCCTATCCACCGCTGAGGCCGAGTATGTTGCCGCAGGACAGTGTTGCGCGCAACTACTTTGGATGAGGCAAACCCTCAGGGACTTTGGCTACAATCTGAGCAAAGTCCCACTCCTATGTGACAATGAGAGTGCTATCCGAATAGCGGAAAATCCTGTTGAGCACAGCCGCACAAAGCACATTGACATCCGGCATCACTTTTTGAGAGACCACCAGCAAAAGGGAGATATCGAAGTGTTTCATGTTAGCACCGAGAACCAGCTAGCCGATATCTTTACTAAGCCTCTAGATGAGAAGACCTTTTGCAGGCTGCGTAGTGAGCTAAATGTCTTAGATTCGCGGAACTTGGATTGAATTGTAGCATACATGTATTTATGCTTTTTGATCATGTTCCTTTTTGCATTTTGTTGTTAAGTATGGTGCTCAAGTTGTACAAACACTCTCTGGACCTCACAAGTCCGTTGCAAAGTGATGCACAGTTTTAGGGGGAGATGTGTTACAACTTGGCCCTTTGAGACTAACCATATGCTTGAGTTTGCTTGTTTTAGTCTCAAAGGAGAATTGAAAGGGAAAGGTGGACTTGGACCATGAAAGACTTCCACTGCACTCCGATGAGAGGGTAACCTATTCCAAGTTCATCTAATGAACTCTTATTGCCATTTGCTCTTAATTGAAGATTTTGGTGAGGCAATGGGGTTATAGAGCCAAGATTAATCCCGTTTTGGTGTTTGATGCCAAAGGGGGAGAAAATAAAGGCCAAAGCGATAAATGGATCAGCTACCACTTGAGAGATTTTGAAAACAGTAGAATAGAGCTTTTGGTTTGGTTTGTCAAAACTCTTTTATTGTCTCTTATGTCAAAAGTTGGCCTCTTGTGGGGAGAAGTGTTGATTATGGGAAAAAGGGGGAGTTTTTGAAATCTTTGATCAAATTTCTTTGGAAAACCTCTCTTTATGTCTCTACAAGTGGTTTTGACTTAGAGATAGGAATTTGAGTTTGATTTGCAAAAACAAACCAAGTGGTGGCATAGAGTGATCCATATATGTCAAAATTGAATCAAAATAATTTGAGTTCTTATTTGAAGTGTTTTTGTACTTGTTCTACTTGCTTTATGTTGTGTTGGCATAAATCACCAAAAAGGGGGAGATTGAAAGGGAAATGTGCCCTTGGGCCATTTCTAAGTACTTTGGTGATTTAGTGCCCAACACAGGTGCCTAATTGTAAAATGGTGGACAAAGTACAAATCAAGGATAAAGGTATGTTTCTCAGACTTAGTACATTGTTTTATGGACTAATGTATTGTGTCTAAGTGCTGGAAACAGAAAAAAATCGAGTTGGAGAAGAGATGGCTTGAGCAGCCAAAGACTGCCCAGTCTGGGTGCACCGGACTGTCCGGTGGTGCACCGGACAGTGTCCGGTGCGCCAGGCTGGCTCGGCGTGAAGTGGCCGCTCTCGGGAATTCGCCGACGGCGTACGGCTAAAATTCACCGGACTGTCCGGTGTGCACCGGACTGTCCGGTGAGCCAACGGTCGGCCGGGCCAACGGACGGCCGCGGAATCTGCGCGCGACACGTGGCCGGGCCAACGGTCGGAAGGGGGCACCGGACTGTCCGGTGTGCACCGGACATGTCCGGTGCGCCAACGGCTCCCAGATCTGCAACGGTCGGCAACGGTCGGCAGCGCCATTTTAGGAAGGAAATCGGGCACCGGACAGTGTCCGGTGTGCACCGGACTGTCCGGTGCACCCGACGACAGAAGGCAAGATTGGCCTTCCAGATTTGCTCTCAACGGCTCCTAGCTGCCTTGGGGCTATAAAAGGGACCCCTAGGCGCATGGAGGGAACACCAAGCAACCTTAGAGCATTCTTGATCATCCACACTCATTCTTTGCGCATTCGTTTGTGATTCTAAGTGATTCGAGCTCCGTTCTAGTGAGAACTTTGAGATAGTCATTCGAGCTCGATTCTTGGCCATTTGTGTGCGCATTTCGCTGTGGATTTGTGTGTGTTGCTTCCCTCCCTTACTCTGTGCTTCTTTGTGATCATATACTTGTAAGGGCAAGAGACTCCAATTTGTGGAGATTCCTTGCAAACGGGATAAAGAAAAGAAAGCAAAACACCGTGGTATTCAAGTGGGTCTTTGGACCGCTTGAGAGGGGTTGATTGCAACCCTCGTCCGTTGGGACGCCACAACGTGGAGTAGGCAAGCGTTGGTCTTGGCCGAACCACGGGATAAACCACTGTGTCATCTCTGTGATTGATCTTCTGTGGTTTCTGTGTTTTGTTGAAGACTCCTCTCTAGCCACTCGGCGATTATCGTACTAACACTTAACAAGTTTTTTGTGGCTATAAGTTTAAGTTTTCACAGGATCACCTATTCACCCCCCCCCCTCTAGGTGCTCTCAGCTACGTGGAAATATTTTCAGTGACCCGCGCCGCTTCACGCGCATTTTTCAGTATAAAAGCAGTCGAGGGTGTGAATGCAGATCACATTTACTACCCTTACCTACACGCTACAAAAATTTTATGTGCCTACGAAGCTTCTTGTTCAGAAGTGCTTCATTAGCTAGCTTCAGTTGAGCCTTTTTTTAGAAAAACTCTTCACCTTGTTCAGATGGCTAGAATCCACACCATCGCAAAACTGATCAGTCCTACCTCCTCAGAGGCACAATAGGATACCCTACCTATTTCTGAGGAAATGAGGGCTACTGCAGAATTGTAGAAGGATAGACCTTCATAGCTGATTTATATTGACATTGGTCGATCCACTTTGAAGGAGAAAGATTTGTAGTCTGTGAGGAGACTTGGCTATTTTAGCAACAAAGTGAATGCACACCTTCCTAGGGAAGAGACAACGCTGAAGCCGAGAAAAGACAAAGTTGTTGTTTATAAGAGTTTCTTGAAGGCGGGACTTTGGCTTCCCATGTATAAGATGATTGCGAAGGTATTGCAGCGATGCGAAGTGTTTATGCATCAAATGACTCCAAATGCCATGGTTCGACTTAGTGTTTTCATCTGGCCATACGCGGTCGTAGCGACGCTGATATGTTTTGCAAGATTCACAATTAACATTATCAGATGAAGGCAAGGGATGAAACATGCCTTCATAATAACTTCAGGTGTTATAACTATGCTTACCGCAAAGATACAAGTGGTCCAGTTCTGGCCTACCGAACCAAGTGGCATGGCGACTAGACAAAACAATGGTTCTACATCGATGTTGACTCCGAACAACACGAAGATTTTAAGGGTATGCTGAGGAGCCCTTTGGAAGTGATCTTTGCTTTAAAGAGGCCAAAGTGTGAGATGAGCGAAGCTACTGATGAATGTTTCAAAGCCTTCAGTACAATCATTAAGAAGATTGGATCTCAGGATCTAGTTCAAGAGGTGCTTGCTTATAATTTATATCCAACTCGGATTGGATGGAAACTACCGAAGGAGATGAAGTGTAAAGATGAAGAACTTGTTATATTAGCTTTTGACTTCAAAGAACAGTCTTCATATAAGGCTCCTTAGGCTAGGTGGCTGAATTTTATTGAAGAGAAATGCAGTGAAATGTGCGATAATTACCATACTAGAGAGCACGAAGATATGTAATCTGCCTTTGGAGGCTGAAGGAAGCTTCGACTTAATAGGGTTATGGATGCCCTAGGGTTTGAATACCTAGATTATGAAGATCCTTCGACCAAGTCAGGGCTAGAGAGAAAAGGAAGAGGGCTGCAAAGAATGAGGTCGAAGAGCAATCTTCTAGCCATGTGAAGAAGAAAGCTAAAACATTTGTTCAAAAAGATGCAGTCGCAAAAAAGGCTTCGGCGTAAATGAAAACTACGACTATCCTAGAGCAGGAGAAAAGAAGCACCACTAGTACCTCGATACTGGGTTGCACTTGGATTCTTGAGGTAATGACTTGACCACTACCATTTTCCCCTTTAAGTCCCTTGGGACCAACTGTAACACCTCTAATGTTACAAGAACTAAAATTTTGGCATGACATCATACGCACTGACACTACATTGGTTGTAATACACCTAGAATGCATTCACTAGGCTAAAATATCAAAACAAAAAACATGGATGTGATGCTTGTGTGATGGTATGATCTGGTAAGGGGATCCTTAACTCTAGGTAAGAAAATCTTTCCAAGGCCTAGGATCATGTGACCTTATGATTTAAGCACGAGGGAGTGGTCTTACCAAGTTTGGTATACATGATCAAGAAATGATGATTACAAAAGATTAAACACTAGAATGTACCCTAAGACATTTAAAACCCTAAATTGGAGCCCAAAACCCTAATTAGTGCCCTCTAGGGTGATTTAAAATTCTAATCACTTTTTGCCAAAAGTGTATATATCAAAGTAATAGAGTAATAAAAACTAAGCAACTTTTATATTTGGAGGTTTCCAAGTTTTGTGGTGAAACTTGGAGTAATTTGTAAAAGTTCAAAAGCACTCCATTCTTGAACCCTGAAAAATAGTGTTATTGAGCCAACTTTGGGCTCTTGCATCTCTTAATCGATAAGGGTTTTGCTATAAGTAATTATGGCAAAGTTGTAGAGCTACTATATTAGTACAAATTCGTTTAAGTGACTTAGCCCAAGAACTGTATGAAACTTGGAGTACAATTCCCTGGAAGTCGGGTTGTTAGTCAAGCAGTATTCTGAACTTGGACTGACACTAGCATTAGGTTGACTTTGGAGCCAAATTAAAGATGATCCAGTGAGGTTAAGCCCAAGATCTCTGTGACAAAGTTGAAGATGTTATATGGGAGAACAACTTTTCTACAGTCGTGTTGATATGCTACTTCATGGAAATGGGAGTAAAATGCTCCCCAAAACTCCCTTTTAGTCTGTTTCATATGGTTGTTCAGTGTAACAGTTAACTGAAGAAGATCAGGTTCACTGCACTTCGCCACCGACGATCTTGCGTCATGGCCCGCGTGTCGGTTGAGATGTGTGCGCGCAGGTGAGTGAAAATATCGGTGGGGAGGGTGAAAAGATCGCCGAGGGGGTGAACTTGGGCCCTGTCGCAAGCTTGCCCGTAGCACCGCTTGCCTAGCGTCATGGCCATGGGATCGCCGTCGTTGATCCATCGTCCTCTCGGTTGTGCCACACAGTAGTTCATTTATTACCTCGCAGTAGTCGTGGCAGTTGTCGAAGAGTACCACTAGGTCATCGGGTTACCAGAGCACCACGGTGAATGAGCTCTGGTGACTCATCCACTCAATGCCGCTCAACCTTGCCCAAATTCGTGGCACTGGTGGCCGATCCCTATAAATTGACGACTCTCTCTGCTTCGCCCTCTTGTTACGTACCCAGTGCACCACCACTCACTTCATTTCATTGACCATAGCTTGAGAACTCTGGATTTCCCCGGAATAGGTTGGAACGCCGCGACGAGACACCTCGCTGTGGCCAGAGAATTCCAGGTTGGTTTATACCTCTGATTTGTGTTCTAGTGTCCTTAGGGTCTCATGTTGCTCGTCGACTTGACCATTTGAACTCTACCGTAGTAAACTAGCCGGACCACTGGCTTGTCATTGTGGAACGTTGTCGTGGGCCATCGCAATAGGGATAGCCAATTTGGGCTTTCCTCCTGTGGTCTCTGCCGCCATTCCCAAACCTAGACATACTCGTGATGCTTACCGTGTCCTCAATTTGAACTCTACCGTACGCAAACCCCGGAACCAAGCTTGGTTACCCTTGGTGTTCGCCATGAACTTGAGCAGCCGATATTGCGGACCATAGATCTCGATTAACCATGGAGTAGAGGTCGGGTAGGTTCAAAAATAAGACTCGGGTGCTCACTACCACCGGAATAGGTCACCGGAGATGAGTCGGGGCGGCTCCGACCAAGTGTTCGATCGATGCATGGTCAGAGACGTGACCCCATGAAGGAATAGAAATAAGAGGGCTTAAGCGAAAAGGTCAGCAACACAGTGAACAATATTGTGGACTCTTCACTAGTTATTTGAATGGCTAGGGGCCTTTGCGCAAAGTCGCGCGCGGGCGTGGGCTTCGGTCGCGGAGGCCAGCTTTTGGGCAGGATGGGCCAACTCGGGCCAAATTCGACCCGGTCCTATTCATATTTTGTTCTTTTCTTTTTACTGATAGCTTGTGAAATCCATTAATCCGTGTTTGCTATACTAGAGCCTCAGCCTCTCAACCGACATATAGAGTTGTGTCCTGTATTGCACATAATGTTTCACATAGCGAGGTTCAAGCATATCCATATGTTACTATATTAAATCTAAGTACAAATGCATAATTCATGCAAGTTATTTGCATAAAAAAAACATGAATGCCTGAATGGCATCATTCAAATGCTTTATATAGGCATGTATCTATAGCATTTTCTTACTGCATACTGCAATTTATTTATCAAGCTGGACATTTACGGAAGTGAACTGATAAGTAGGTTGAGGATTTAGGAGGTGTGGGAATCTGCACCACTCCATCGTACAATTCTGTCACCTACGGACCTACATCGCCTAGTTATCCATAGGCTTAATCGCAGTGCATTGTATCTATACATTAAATGAGTGCCATATAAGATTTTTTGATGGCATTGCCACATAATTAAGGAATTGAAAGAAGAAAGCTATACCATCATGGTTTGTATAATTCGGATCGATATCCAGGACTAACAATTGTGCTCACATTTTTCCACTTTTGTAGACACAAACATGGGCAACTAATAGTTTTGAATGTCCTAGGAAACAACAATATGATACTACCTTCGTTATTGAATATTTGTCATCCACTAGTTCGTTTTTGAACTAAAACGCTACAAATAAAAAAAGATTCGAAGGGAGTACAATGCTTTGTAGGAATTGTTTCTACACATCTTTTTAATGATTCTAAGTGACATGACCAGTGTGGTATCTTGGATTTAGATATAACAGTCCACTAGGAATAGCCTAACTGATTAATTTAGTGCTACTTTATTCTTTCCGTGAATTTAAAGCTTTAACATTACAAGCGTAGCGCAATTTCTGGGAAGGTTGACTAGTAATGTGAACATTGTATGTTGAGAAATGTCTGCGACAGCTTACAGGTTAAAGTTTTATTAAGCATGTAATATGGATCATAATATTATTATAACGTATAAAATGAAGTGAATATTCAAGATAATACTATGTTATAATATTATTATCTTCATGAGAGATGGAGACGCATATTTCATCACCTTCGTCCAAGAATCATTATTTTTGAAAAAAGATAATGATTCGAAGGACGAATGTCCTTAATATTTAATATTCAAGTTGCCTTATTTTTGATTCACAACAATTAAAAACAAGTAACCAACACCTTCTACTAATGTAAGGTTACTGAGATTCTTACACCATAATTTAAATTGGTATAAGGAGAAATAGCTGATTTTTTAATATATAATTAGCACATAATGTTTTCGGGTGTGGTTGGGGGTCTTTATGCAACAATTAAGAATGTTTGTTATGGTGGAAAACAATATATTTTTCATGGAAGAATTCTGTTGTGATTGAGGCTTGAGAATGAATTGCGGTTGAATGGTGTTGCATCAGCATCTTGTTTTTATTTATCAATGGAAAGCTAGTGTGACCAAAGAGTATGTTCTCGGTATGAAGCTCTAGCAGCACTGAGAAGAATATTCCATTTGAAATTGTGCACAAAATTGTTCTAGTTACTAGCATCCTTAACTTTATATACTTATTGACACATCCAAAGCCAAGTATGGCTGGATTGAAGGGGTTTCTATCATGTTGTAATTTTTTCTTGAACATGTAGGAGAGTTGAAGGTGTAGAAAGGAGAGATTGCGTATAATGTGTGGAATGGTGGGATGTATTGCATTAGGCCTATATGAAGAATATATAGGAGTACATAACTTTGAGGGAAAGAAGGCTATCCTAGAGATAAGGATGGTTATCCTATATACAAGGAAGGTTATTCCAAGATTATAATCAATCGTAAACCAATCACATTAGGAGTTGCCTAATATATTGTAACATGCTTGATATACTCTAACACCCCCGTAGTTGTAGCGTTAGCAACACGAACAGACAGACTAAAGAACCATGGAGATATCCCCCATAGTCAAAACGCCGGTGTGAATGCTGCGACTGGACTAACCCATACAAATGATAGCCCTTTGTGCCGATAATGTCAAGATAACCGAGTGCAAGGGCGTCGAGCCGTTGTTGAGGTGTCGTGCATTGGGTAGTTGTGGTCAATGTAGCTGTTGAGGACACAGAAGAAGACAAGCTGCATAAGTTGCGGACGTAGGCACAGCACGCGGGAAGGCCCATGGCGCACCAAGAGGCGCCAGGGTGACAGTGACGCAGAAGGAGGGCACCATAGACGAAGACGGCGACACAGGCGAGGTAGTGGTAGAGGAAGTAGCTGATATAGAGGACGATGTTGTCAAATTGTCGTGGACGAGGCATGCTCTAGGTTTTCCATGCTTGGAAACGCGTCGTAGACAAATGCACGTGCCGGTGTTACCAGTACCGCATGTACTCGGTAAAAGATCCCAACCAAATGTCAGCATCTGAAGGGACCAGCAGAGAAGACCTCTACGACGATTGTGTGTGGTATGGCAGGAGTGTCGTCACAATTCACGATTGTCAGAGCGCAGTAGATGAAGTAGTCGAGGATGAGATGGCGACGCTTGCAACAAGGTTGTGCTCGAAGAAGGCGAAGAGGTAGGCATGGTGACGCTTCGAGGATCCTAGAGTCACAGTGGCGATAGCCACGACACACAGGAAGATGAGACTCGATGACACAAGTGGGGCGCGAAAATCAATAACGAACGTGGTGCAGACCAACGACGGAGGGTGTCGACACAGCATGCAGGTGCAACACATATCGACAAGTTTGTCGAAGCAGCTCGTAGGTGTCAAACAGCTCGAAGACCATGTGTAGGAGACTTGCACCAGCAGAGTCGACATCGATGTAGATGCAACGATGGGGCAACAACGAATGGCGACGCTGGTGCCCGAAGCAGCGACGTAGTGGCAACCCTCATGCTTGGTTAAGAAACTTGTGGTAGACGACAAATGTCATGGAAGGGTGAGGTCGTGCACATAATCATTAGCCAAACCAACATCGTGTGAGGCGAGGACGATGATGGTGATGTCAATGGTAGAACCTCCCGGTCAGTAGTGGCGACGATGAATCGACAGAGATTAATGTGCCGACGAAGAGGCACAGAAACAACATGCGGGCGTCCCCTGGCACGCCGCTAGTTGCACCATGCAGCACAGTCGGAGAAGATGAAGGAGCCAGTATTGTCGAGTCTGATGTCGATGACACGCGAGTTGACGGGCGATGGAGACACAAATATGATCACTGACCGAAAAATGAAAAGACACAAAAGTAATAGATCTGGTACATCACCGGGGTACCCTAGTGAAGGGGTGGCCACCAGCGCGGGGAGAAGGCGAAGCGCGGCGCGGCGCCAAGGCTGTCGCGAGCGGAGTGCAACGCGGAACTAGGGCGGAGCGAGACCTGGCCCGTCCTCCCCACGACGTGTCGGTCCCGAGGATTGCCCAGCCTCGGTCCGCCCGGTAGCAGAGGTTGCATCTGCTCCATGGCGGTGTGTGATGTTGCCGGCAGCGAGATACAACCCCATCATAGCCGCCACCACGATGACGTGCAATGGGCCATATCCGGTTGGGGTAGTGTCACCCCCGGATTTAAGGGATAAAGTCGGGTGCGTCTCATATGTGCGCCAAAGAAGAACATCACATATAATGACAAAGTGTATAGAGATAAATGTCACAAATATCATTATTACATAGCGGAAGTCTTAAAAAATAAATGAAAACAATAAAGCGAACTAAGTATTATTCCTTGGCGCCATCAAGCAGACTGGGAGACGCCACCTAGATAAGCTCGTACTCCTCGTTGTAATGCTCCTCCTGGACCACTTGTTCTTCACCTATGGGGGGTTTATATATCGTAAGGGTGACTTCACAAAAGATCATAGCTCAACAAGTTGTGGAAAATAATGTGCATGAACTCACCAAAGGTGGAAATTCATGTGAAGTGTAAGGCTGATCAACAAATAAGGGTTAAAGCTGAGCATTGCTTTTAACAAGTTGATAAAGTTTTATTAGCAGTTACTAAATGTAAGTAGATACCAAACTAGAGTAAATATAGATCAAAATTAATAATAAACTACAATACGATGCAAATGACAAATTAAATTTAATTTCATAATTAATCATGCGAGAGTTCTGTGCTGCTCATGACCGCGAGCATGGCTAGTATATAAGTTTTACACTCTATAGAGGTTGTACCCTTTACCCACAAGTCATGTTACCCATTTACCACGGGGTTGTACGGACCCCATACACCTTTACCAAGGAAGTGAAGCAGGGTAACACTATGAGGCCTTTACAAAGTTCTACTGTCTTCAGAAAACCCGCTACAGTTTCTAGGAAGCGCAATGCAGTAATCCCCCGTCTGACCACCATCGCAGCAAAATCAACCCGAGAACCTCCCTACACGGCAACTCCCCTACTGCCCTTGTCCCTTTCTGGTAAGCTAGTCCTCCACTAGCTTTTCTAATTAGTCAGCCAAGGGCGTCCCATCCCACCCTTGTGGTGGCACGTGTTTCTCAAGTTAAGCTCCATGTTCCAATTAACATAATAGTCTTATCATGAACAGAAATAGAACAATAATAATAAAGAATGACCATGTGTAATAGTTATCTGAACAACCAAAACCATATATAGCAATAGCAAAGACTACCCAAAAGTTCAGGGGTAAACAAGGAGTAAAGATGACCAAACTAGGGTGACTTATTGGGTCCCATCAAAATTAAGCCTATGCATGCCAAAATGATTATAGAGAACATTATTGGGTAAATAAAAGTGCTCAAGGGCACAACTTGCCTTCAATGAGCTCCTGCTCAGCAACTTCTACCTGCTGAACACCTAGGTCCTCAATCACTTGCTCGTCTACTCGCCACAATACAAACAAACAAGGTACAAGGGAAATTAATTATCACACCAAACAGAGGAATATAATGCATGATAATATTCTACGCATCGCGACGAGATCGTAGGAACAAGAATCACTAAATATTAATACAAAATTATTGCAACTGGAATGGGTTAAAAAGGAGTTAAAATGAATTTTCTAGGAATTAAACAAGTTTCTGGAATTGTTTTAGCATAATAAAATCATTTTCTAAATTAATTCTCCGATTTATTCACTATCTGGACTGCTCTCACTATTAACAGAAAGTTTAGGGGGAGTTCTGTAAGTTTTCGGGACCTCTGCGTAATTACTTTATAACCGACTAGGATCGCGGGTTGGTTTTAGGAAACTATAGGGGCTCTTTTGCAAAGCGGATGAGGCCAAAGGGGTATCAAATTTACTGGACCGCTCAATCTGTTTTAGACGATCATGATTAGATCTATATCGTATTGAACCGGTACGAGATTTTAGCCGTCGTATCAAAATCCACGGTAGGAGATCCCCCCATCCCATGCTTTCTTAACAGTCGTCCGATCTAGAGCGGTTAAGATTCAAAGCATCCAAACGATATCTACCTTCTAATCTAGACCGCTCAGCGCGAATCCAATGACCCAAGCATGAGCCTCCCCACTCAGGCTAGAGCAGGGCGGCGGAGATGAGTTCCACGGCGGAGCTTCCACCAGCGAACTACGAATCGGCAACCCCGAGCCATAGTTACAGCGCCGATTGAGCCTACTCGATGCGGGGGTGAAAGCAAACTTGGAAGGGAGAGTCTTTCTCACAACGCCGATGGATGTGGCGCAGTCCGCGACGATGCGCGGCGCGGTGTCTTCCTCGTCGACCGACGAGAAATTCTCCAAGCCCTGGAGGTGCTTAACTCGTCTCGAGGACACGGGCGGCCACCCTATATCCCAGCGCATGCCCTCGGCCACGCGCAGAGGCCGGAACGTCGGCACGGAAGAAGGTCACCGACGTCGGCGCAAGTAGTCCTGTCTTATGTGGTTTCGGCCGCGGTGGGTAGCATACAACGAGAGAGAAAAGGAGGTGAAGATTCGGCACTTCGCTTTAAGGTCGCTACGGGGCGGACTTTATCTCCCCTAGTAACCTCCCGAATGAGATCCCCGCAGAGCCCCTGCCAATGTCGCATTTGGTTGAGACCAGATCCGCGGAAGGGACGACCCGTCTAACAGACTGGCCCCACATGGCAGTGGTAGACTTAGAGCGTGCACATGAATGGCTGACGCGTGGGTCCAGTTGCCAGTGTGTCACCAGGTCAGCGAACGCGGCACCAGCATCGCGGCCGTAGAGAGACCGACCTGTGGGCCTAGGATGTCAGCGCCAAAGTGAGGTTGGGCTGCGCGGAGGAAGGAGTTAGTGGGCCGAAATGGGGATCCGTGGCCCATGTAGGTTTTTCTCCTTTTCTTTCTCCTTTTCTGTTTTCTTTTCTTCTTATTTTTGAATTTCAAATTTGAATTTGAATTTCGTTGTGAGTTTCACATTTAGGCTAATTGCACAACTTCAAATCCTAGTATAAGAAGAATATATTTATTTATATATTTATTTCCTTTATATAGTATTTTCTTTCTCTTCCTCTTCTCTTTGTTATTTCCCATTTCTAAATTTTCAATTTAGGTCTTAAATCCCAATTTGGATATTAATTTATTTCTATCAATATGATTACTGTTATTATTAAATGCACACACAAATAAATCCCAGCATGATGCATATATTATTTAGGTGTCATTAGATACTTAATCACTTTGAATGTGGTTGTTCACATTTTCTAATATATAGAGGGCACAACATATAAGGGAAATCGTTACCTTTCTTATACTTTTACACATTGGGTATTATAGGTAGTCGATGGGAAGGTGGACAGAGGCCGCTGCTGAGGCCTTGATAGCGATTTCCGATTTTGTTTTGTGCTTGACGACGCGACGACGAACGTAGTGGATCAGATGGATCCGTGGCACATCCTACGAGCTGACGCTGCCCCCGGCGGAGAGCGATCTCCCCAGGGGCGGCACGATGGCGGTAGCAGAAGACGAAGACAAAGGGTTTGAACCTAGGCTCTGATGAGGACATCAACACCAACACGAGCACATCTACACCAGCAGCACCTTCTCCAGCCCAGGCGCCACCCTTTCCACCTGGGCCAGTGACTCGGGCCCGTGCAAGAGAATTGAACTACATCATGTTGTTAAAGAACGAAGGCCCAGAAGAATAGACGACCAGCCCAATTGCGGCCCATAATGGACGACCTAGGGTTGGCCGCCCCTAGGGGCTGTGCCCCCTCTCTATTTATACAGGAGCTGCGCCTCCTTTATTTCCCGAGTTTTGTTTTAGATCTAGCTTTAGCTACTCTCGAGCACGCGCAAATCTGCGCTGTCTTCGTGTATTCAGAACTCCACCCTCGAGTAATAGATTAGATTGCTCGCATCTTTTTCTTGTTCGTTCTTCGATTGCGCACAGGAAACGATCTTCGTGATCAGGCCGATCTCGCATCAGCAAGGTCGGTAACCACAGGGAGTTGGTTCAGCGATTGCATTGGCGCCTCGGGCTTGCTCGTCGTAGTCGGATTGCAAGGGTCAACTTCCGCCAAATCGGAATTATCTCTACTCGCCGAAAGATCGGGCACCTCAGCTACATCAATTGGTATCAGATTTCCAGGTTGATCGGTGAGTTTATCGAGTTTTTTTTCCTACAGTCCACAAAACCACATAAAAATTCAGGTTAGACCTTATCCCAGCACCCTTTTGAGCCTCGCACTTTCTTTCAATAATCTGCATTGTTGAATTTGTGTGCTTTCGCGTCATTTGTTGCTGGTTGCATTGTGTTCTTCCACCATTCAAATCCTAGCGCCGCCACCATCTCCCCTTTGATCACGCCACAAACCGAGTCAACATTGTTTCCTTGTTTTTCTCCTTCGGTTACGTCAAAAAAAAAACAGAAAAAACAAACCGAGTCAACGGCCGTTTCCTTGTTTTTCTCCTTCGGTTACGAAAAAAAAACAGAAAAAAAAACCGAGTCAACATCGTTTCCTTGTTTTTCTCCTTCGGTTACGTCAAAAAAAAAACAGAAAAAAAACAACGAAGGAGATAGGATACGGTTGTTTCATCCCGGTCGTTTGAAAACATAACTTGAGCTACCTTCCTTAAATCGGGCATAACTTTTCGCTCGGGTGTCCGAAAAATCTGAAATTTTTACAGGAGCTAGTTGACACCATTCTGAGGCCGGCCAAACTGACCTATGGTCTGTTTGGGTTTCGACAAAATTGTCAAAAAAAATTCAGGAAGATAAAGAAAAAAATTCATCAAAGTTCTCGCACGCTTTTCAGAGAACTTCCTCATTTTCTGTAGACCACATCTGAACTCTGTTCTAGGTGAAACTTCGTGTAGCTCCTATTTTGTTGCTTCTTGTGCTGAGAAAAATATCAAAAAATTCATACAAAAAAGAAAAACAAAATCACTTGTGATTCCTACTAGTGGCCTCGCTAGTACAATATTTACGGTACTGCCATTCTGCTAGTTCCATCCGTCCTTTGCACTTGTGGCCAGCAATATAGTTTCGTGTTTTGCACTATAATTCAACTTTGCATTATTGTTTGGTCGTGCTAATCCTTGACTTGAGTGCAGCCTACCCAGAACTCCACATATTTCTACGACGAGTAGGTTTCTGTTTCTCCAGGCAATCGCTCATCCAATCTTTCACCGGTTCCACCTGTTGGTTGCAGTTCACCACTGTGGCTTGGTAAGAACGGATAAGAATTTGATAACAGCACTAGTGTGAGCGCCTTGTGAGCAGTACACCCCTATTTTTGTCGTTTTTTTGGTGTTTTGGTGTTTACGCTAACTATGGCAGGAGCACATGACACGGTGGATGCCCAGTTGCTGGAAGTAAAGGGACAAGTTGATGGACTTGCTGATGACATTAGGACGATGCATGAACGGCTTGATTCAACGGTCACTTCGACGACCGAGCGTTTCAACCAGCTTGACCTTGCTCAAACGGCGACTCGCACCACACTCGACACCATCCTGGCACGCCTTGATGCGTTGACCACAAAGATGGAGCAGGACTACGGCGGTGACACTGAGTGGGAAGATGGAGATCGCCGTGGTCGTGCACGCCGTGTGGTTCGTCATCCCCCTAATGACTTATTTTCTAAGATTAAATTTAAAATTCCACCTTTTAATGGCAAATATGATCCTGCTGCATATCTTGATTGGGAGTTAGAGGTTTAACAAAAATTTTCATGCCATGATATTGCTGCACATTCTCAGGTTAAAGCTGCTATTAGTGAATTTACTGATTTTGCTTTAATTTGGTGGCGTGAGTTTAAAATAAAACATCCCACTACTATTCCAACCACTTGGGATCAGTTGAAAGCTGCGATGCGACATCGATTTGTGCCTTCGTATTATGCTCGTGATTTGCTTAATAAAATGCAGCGTTTTCAGCAAGGTTCTCAATCTGTTGAGGACTATTTCCAGGAGTTACAAAAAGGTATGATTCGTTGTGGCATATTAGAGGACAACGACGCTGCTATGGCACGTTTTCGTGGTGGTTTAAACCGCGAAATCCAAGATATACTTGATTATAAGGAATATTATGATATGACTACTTTATTTGAATATGCTTGCAAAGCTGAACGTGAAGTGCAGGGACGCCGCTCGAAGCCATATTCTAACCCCTTTGCAGGACGAAGCTCGACATCCACCTCAGCACCAGTTCCCCCTGCGCCATCCACGTCCACCACTACTCCACGCGAGAAGACGACCAAACCAGCCAGCACTGCCCCACCCACAGGTCGTACACGAGATATTCAGTGTCATCGCTGTAGAGGATTTGGCCATGTGATTCGGGACTGCCCAAACAAGCGCACTTTGCTCATTCGTGACGATGGTGAGTACTCTTCCGCTAGTGATTCTGAAGAAATTGAACATGCACTACTTGCCACTGACCATGCAGCTAAGGCGGAGGTACATGTCAACCCGGACGACGCTGATAGGTATGAAAGTCTTGTTGTGCAGCGTGTTCTCAGTACACAGGTCGCTTTGCCCGAGAAGAATCAGCGACACACTCTGTTCCATACAAAGGGTGTTGTGCAGGAGCGGTCAATTCGCATCATTATCGACAGCGGCAGTTGCAACAATTTGGCGAGTACCAAGCTGGTCGAAAAGTTATCGTTACCCACTCGTAAGCATCCAACCCATATCACATTCAATGGCTTAATGATGGTGGTAAAATAAAAATCACACGTTCCGTGCGCGTTCCTTTCTCCATGGGTGCTTATTCTGATTTTGTTGATTGTGATGTTATTCCCATGGAAGCATGCTCTTTGTTACTTGGTCGACCTTGGCAATATGATACTGATAGCTTGCATCATGGTCGTTCGAATCATTATTCTTTCATTTTTAAGGGTCAGAAAATAATTATACATCCAATGACACCTGAACAAATTGTTAAAGATGATCTTGCCCGAGCTGCTATAACTGCTAAACAACTTGATCCATCGCCCTCTGTTCCTTCTGAAATCAAGTTGAAGGCTCCTGTTTTACTTGCTACACGTGCTGATTTTGATGATCTACACGGTGCTCATTTGCCAAGCTATGCACTTATATGCTCTAGTGTCCTCATTTCACTTGATGATGCACCATCTTTGGCTATTCCCCCTATGGTTGCTAACCTTTTGCAGGAGTACGCTGATGTCTTTCCCAAAGACTTACCACCGGGTCTCCCACCACTTCGTGGCATTGAGCACCAGATCGACCTCATTCCCGGCGCACAGCTTCCGAACCGCGCACCGTACCGTACAAATCCGGATGAGACGAAGGAGATTCAGCGCCAGGTACAGGCGTTGCTTGACAAGGGATACATTCGTGAGTCTCTTAGCCCTTGCTCTGTTCCTGTGTTACTTGTTCCCAAGAAAGATGGGTCATGGCGTATGTGTGTAGACTGTCGTGCTATTAATAACATCACTATTCGTTATCGATATCCTATACCACGCCTTGATGATATGCTAGATGAGCTTAGTGGTGCCATTATTTTCACTAAGATTGATTTGCGTAGTGGTTACCACCAGATTAGAATGAAACTGGGTGATGAATGGAAAACGGCTTTTAAAACGAAATTTGGTTTATATGAATGGTTGGTTATGCCGTTTGGATTGACTAATGCTCCCAGCACTTTTATGCGAGTGATGAATGAAGTTCTAAGGCCCTTCATAGGATTGTTTGTGGTTGTTTATTTTGATGATATTCTTATTTACAGCAAATCTAAGAAAGAGCATTTGGAACATCTAAGTGCTGTTTTTGATGCATTGCGTGCTGCCCAGTTATTTGCTAACATGGAAAAATGCATCTTTTGTACACGACGTGTCTCGTTTCTTGGTTATGTTGTTACTCCACAGGGCATTGAGGTGGATAGCAGCAAGATTGCTGCCATTCGGGAGTGGCCTACACCGACGACGGTCACACAAATTCGGAGCTTTCTTGGACTTGCTGGTTTCTACCGCAGATTTGTTCGTGATTTTAGCTCCATTGCAGCGCCTCTACATGAGCTTACAAAGAAAGATGTTCCATTTGCTTGGAGTGATTCCCAGGAGGAAGCGTTCAACACTTTGAAAGATAAGTTAACCCAAGCTCCCCTATTGCAATTGCCTGATTTTAATAAAGTGTTTGAGCTTGAATGCGATGCTAGCGGTATTGGGCTAGGTGCTGTTTTGTTACAAGAAGGAAAACCAGTCGCTTATTTTAGTGAAAAATTAAGCGGTGCTAGTCTGAAATATTCTACTTATGATAAGGAGCTTTACGCTTTAGTGCGCACTTTGCATACATGGCAGCACTATCTTTGGCATCGTGAGTTTATAATCCATTCTGATCATGAGGCTTTAAAACATATTCGTACCCAAACAAATCTGAACCGTCGTCATGCTAAATGGGTAGAATTCATTGAGTCCTTTCCTTACATTATTAAACACAAGAACGGGAAGGACAATGTTATTGCTGATGCTTTGTCTCGTCGCTATACCATGCTGTCACAGTTAGATTTTAAAATCTTTGGTTTGCACACTGTGAAAGATCAATATGTTGATGATGCTGATTTTAAAGATGCTTTCGGCCATTGTATTAATGGGAAACCATGGGGCAAATTTCACATACAGGATGGGTTCCTGTTTCGCGCTAACAAGCTGTGTGTTCCAGCTAGCTCGGTTCGTCTTTTGTTGTTACAGGAAGCACATGGAGGCGGTCTCATGGGGCACTTTGGCGTCTACAAGACACATGAGGTGTTGGCTGCCCACTTCTTTTGGCCTCGGATGCGCGCTGATGTTGAGCGCCTTGTTGCACGCTGCACTACTTGTCAGAAAGCTAAGTCACGGTTGAACAACCATGGTTTGTATATGCCTTTGCCTGTTCCTACTTCCCCTTGGATTGATATTTCGATGGATTTTGTTTTGGGATTGCCTAGAACTAAGAAGGGGAGGGATAGCATTTTTGTGGTTGTTGATCGATTCTCCAAAATGGCTCATTTCATACCTTGTCATAAGACTGATGATGCTAGCAATGTTGCTGAATTGTTTTTTAGAGAGATTATTCGTTTGCACGGTATTCCCAATACAATAGTCTCGGATCGTGATGCTAAGTTTCTGAGTCATTTTTGGAGATCTCTGTGGAATAAATTGGGAACTAAATTGCTGTTTAGCACCACTTGTCACCCTCAGACTGATGGTCAAACTGAGGTAGTTAATCGAACTTTGTCTACCATGCTTAGGGCTGTTTTAGACAAAAATTTGAAACGTTGGGAGGATTGCTTGCCTCATGTTGAGTTTGCTTATAATCATGCAACCCATTCTTCTACAAAGATGTGCCCTTTTCAAATTGTTTATGGTTACATTCCTAGGGTGCCTATTGCTTTGTTTTCACTTGATGCTGCGGACGCCCCACACATAGATGCTCTTGCACATGTTGAACAAATGATTAATCTCCATGAACAAACTCAACAAAACATTGCTGCTGCTAATGCTAAATATCAGATTACTGGTAGTAAGGGCCGGAAACTAGTTACTTTTGAACCTGGTGATATGGTTTGGTTGCATTTGAGAAAGGATCGTTTTCCTACTTTGCGTCGTTCTAAATTGATGCCTCGTGCTGCTGGTCCTTTTAAGATACTAACCAAGATTAATGATAATGCTTATACCCTTGACCTGCCTGCGGAGTTTGGTGTTTCCACTAGTTTTAATGTTGCAGATTTGAAACCATATGCGGGAGAAGACGAGGAGTTGCCGTCGAGGACGACTTCAGTTCAAGAAGGGGAGGATGATGAGGACATCAACACCAACACGAGCACATCTACACCAGCAGCACCTTCTCCAGCCCAGGCGCCACCCTTTCCACCTGGGCCAGTGACTCGGGCCCGTGCAAGAGAATTGAACTACATCATGTTGTTAAAGAACGAAGGCCCAGAAGAATAGACGACCAGCCCAATTGCGGCCCATAATGGACGACCTAGGGTTGGCCGCCCCTAGGGGCTGCGCCCCCTCTCTATTTATACAGGAGCTGCGCCTCCTTTATTTCCCGAGTTTTGTTTTAGATCTAGCTTTAGCTACTCTCGAGCACGCGCAAATCTGCGCTGTCTTCGTGTATTCAGAACTCCACCCTCGAGTAATAGATTAGATTGCTCGCATCTTTTTCTTGTTCGTTCTTCGATTGCGCACAGGAAACGATCTTCGTGATCAGGCCGATCTCGCATCAGCAAGGTCGGTAACCACAGGGAGTTGGTTCAGCGATTGCATTGGCGCCTCGGGCTTGCTCGTCGTAGTCGGATCGCAAGGGTCAACTTCCGCCAAATCGGAATTATCTCTACTCGCCGAAAGATCGGGCACCTCAGCTACATCAGGCTCGTGACACCATGTAGGAAGGAGAGATTGCGCATAATGTCTAGGATGATGAGATGTATTGCATTGAGCCTCTAGGAATGATATATAGGAGTACATGACCTGGAGGGCAAGAAGGCTATCCCAGAGATAAGGAAGGTTATCCGAGATACAAGGATGGTTATGCTGGGATTACAATCAATCATAAACACCAATATTATCAGGAGTTTCCTAATATACTCTAACATGTCTAATATACTCTAACAGAAGGGCAAGTCTGTTGTAGTGGTGAGAGCTATCTCATTGAGTCACTAGGTCACGTGTTCGAAGCAAAGTTTTTGCATTTGCGGGAGAAGACTTACCTCCATTTATTTACCACACTAAGGACTTATTTGATGACAAAGGAATTGGTGAGGATTAAGGTCTGATTTGGTGAACAAGGATCACGACGGGATCCATGAGGCAGGAATCCCCTTGCTATTCAACTCCACCCCATGGATCCACTCGTGATCCCTGGTCACCAAACCAGCCCTAAGAAGGTAGAAAATCTCTGGCTATCTAATTTCCTCCCCCTCATTCCCCTCCAATTCCCTTGTCACCAAACTAGTCCTAATTTTTCTTAGAAAATAATTTAATTTAAGGAAAGAAACATTCAAGTGTGGAAGATTAAGCCTTCCTAATCTTTACTATAGTTTGTTATGGCTGCAAACAGTACTGCTCTGCTCTTTAGGCCATCTCCAGCGGCCTTCCTATCCCACCCTCTATCCCACTCTCTATTTCAAACTCCACTCTGTAAACAGAGTGCAAAACACTGCGGTCATATACACGCTTTGCTGAGCACGGCCTTACGGTACATATGAACAACACTATAGTGTCAGCATAGGTAATTTTCAGTAGATAGCTATACCTAATTTCCCACACCATTTTGTTGGTTCATAGATATATAATGGCAATATGCAGGAGTGATGCTATGCAAGTGTGCTGACAAAGGAATTAGGATCAGGAGGGCTGGGGACTACAGCTGCTTCACCAAGCATTTGTGTCACCTTCAGCATTGTAGGTCTCATAGTTGGGTCCTCCTGTAGACACCACAATGCCACTGCAACAAACCTTTCCACGTTCTTCAAATCAGAAATTGCTTCTTCATCACCCTTCACCAGAAAATCAATTCTGCCATATCTATAACAGTCGTTTGCCCAGTCAGTCAGTATTTTTTGATCCTCCTCTGCGGCCTCCAATTCAACATTCCGTCGACAACAGACAAGCTCCAACAGGATGACCCCAAAGCTGTAAACATCCACCTTGGCAGTGATACCGATGTTCTTAAACCACTCAGGAGCAACATATCCTCGGGTACCCCGAATGCCTGTATTTGTTTGTGTCTGGTTGGTTCGGAGCAGTTTGGCTAAGCCAAAGTCTGAGATCTTTGCTGTGAAATTGTCATCGAGAAGGATGTTTTGGGACTTTATGTCACAATGGATAATCTGTGTGCTGCATTCCTCATGTAAATATATCAGCCCCCTTGCCACCCCGAGAGCAAGCTGAGCTCGAATACTCCACTGAAGCTTGGTATCACCAAATAGAAATCTGTTGAGTGATCCATTGGTCATGAATTCATACACTAATAGTCTTTCTTTTCCCTCATTGCAGAATCCTAGCAACCTGACTAAGTTCTTGTGGTGTGTCCGTCCAATAGTTTGGACTTCACTGGTGAACTCCTTTTCTGTTTCATGCGCAAGCTTGTCAATTTTTTTGACAGCAATGTGGGTGCTGAGATCATCTTGTAGCTGGCCCTTGTACACAATACCAGAAGCACCAGTGCCAATCACTTTCTGGAAACCACCGGTTGCCTTCTCAAGCTCAGTATAAGTGAAGGCTTTGAGGGGCAATCCTATATTGTTTGATGACTGCATAGCTGGGACTTGCTTTATCGTGATGGTACAGTAACTACCAAGGAGTATTATAGAAATCAGCAGAATGTTCACCAAGACAGAGCTTCCCAAAAACAATGAACTTCCAATGATCCAATTCTTCTTGTCTTTCTTCCATTTGTTGGGATCAGTGATCTCAGACTGTGTGCCATTGTTCTTTCGTACCTTGATATAAACTGTCCTCTGCACATTATCCGCCATATTGCCGTTTGACAACGGCATCTTCTTCTTCCAACATGTATTGTCTTCGCTATGGAACACAGCAACGGCACAGAAACAATCTGTCAGACAGAGTTTCTGACACTGATCCTTAGTTATGGAGGTATACTGCTCATAGTCAGATAGTGGCCAATCAACAAGGCTCGTCGGCATCAACATAAACTGCGTCATGATTGCCGCTTCATCCAAGTCGCAACTTTGTGGCTGGAAGTCTGGTTTGCAGCCTTTATACTTCCTCTCGCCATCAATAAATGAGTACTGATCTGGGCACTTGCAGGTACTCTGGTTGTTTGCGCCGTTCCATAAGCAATAACTGTTAAAACCGCAAAAACCGCTTCCAATCTTTGTCAGCTGTGCTCCGCAGATATTTGGGGGCTTGAAGTCCACTGCTGACCATGCCTGATTACTCTGGTTGTTGTCCTTCTTTGGGTACATATATTGTCGGAAAACGCCATCTGGGTCTAGTGTGGCACGAAGGTAGTAGTCTGCTATGGAGCTGATCACCCAAGATGTGATTTCAGTATTGTTGCCGATATATATCACACCAGTCGCATTGAACACCAGATCTGTGGTGTTCACATCCACGGACCAATACGGATCATATTTGTAACCAGAGGGCACAGCAACGGTATAAAGAGACACACCAGTACTTTGCAGGTCAAGGAGGAACCGGCCATTGGAATAGTCTGTGGGGATGATCCGACTGCGGAGGCTCATTCCAGGGGTAAGCACCTGAGTGGGCAGGATGGTATCTGTAGGGTATTTGAAGCTCTCCCATCTGGTAGAGCCATCTGCAGCAGCCAGTACAAAGTTCCCAGAATCGAGCATGGCAGCGTAGGATGCGCCCACAACTTGGGGACTCCATACCTCTGTGCCGGTGGAGTCCTGCAGCGAGAGCGCCCCATTGGAGTTGAGCTGGAGGCGTGAGCCGGATGAAACTTGCACCGGCACTGGATCCTGATCGCTGGTCTTGGCATACCAAGTCACCGTAAGGTTGCCTATCTTGTTGAACCAGATGGCCAGCAAGTAGACAGACGTGTTACCGTCGATGGGCTGGAAGCCAAACGCAAAGTCGCCAGATGGAGAGTGCCAAGAGGTGGTAGGCCCTTGGGGCGTCAAGGAGGAACCTTGGGTGATGTTCTGTTGGGCTTGAAGAGGAGGAGTAGACGACAGCAGCAGGATCAAGGGCAAGAGAAGGGGAGCTGCCATCAGTTCTTTTGGTTTGGCTCTCAGTTCCTGCGTCTGATGGCGAACTTAAGCATCTCTTTGTTTCATGAATCTTCGTTGACTTGACACGATAGTGGTTGG
This sequence comes from Zea luxurians, assembly GCA_029449295.1. Lineage (NCBI taxonomy): Eukaryota > Viridiplantae > Streptophyta > Magnoliopsida > Poales > Poaceae > Zea > Zea luxurians. The sequence continues at coordinate 4,961,083 of JAOPSE010000126.1, read as the reverse complement.
GTCACCAGAACCTTCATAAGACTAAGCAACTTTGAACTGGTCATTTACGACAATTGGCTACCCCACGCTCATGGGTCTTTGCCTGTGACTATTCCATGCTGTATAAAGACAATTGGTTGTGGAAGTTTTGATGGTGCTCCTCTTCTCTAGCACTCTGAATTTTCCGCGTGCTGGCAAGTGGCATAGTTCTACAGAAGAGAAGGCTTTTTCTTTTCAGTGGCTAATTTGACTATTGCGTGAAGACAAGTGCACAATGACTTGCATGTCCATACAGTCCCAAATTCATTACCTTCTGGTTATGCTTTTCAGAAGCATTGTCATTGTTACTTCTTACCGTGAGGGTCATGCTCAGTGCCTAATTTTGAATTTTCAGTAGCGATCAACTTGGAACCGTGAGGATCATGCTTAGTTCCTAATTTTGAATTTTCAGTAGCGACCAAATTGGAACATAGGGGGTTGGAATTATATAGAGGAGAAAATTTTGGTTACTTGTGGCCAATTTCCTTGAGGTGCAATGTTTTCTGAATTTTCTCTACACTACATACTCGCTTAAAGAAGTACGTATTTTCCAAGGTTCACGATTTTTCGTCGTCGATTTTCATGATTGTATGGTTCAAAAAAAAGAAAGGAAATTGAGTGTATATCTTCATGTTATTTGTGTCTCATGTTCACTCGGACGTTCATTTTTTAATGCTCTCGACTAGTCCAGCTGGTCACCGCGCCGGCACCAGTTGCCACCAGCATCTCCCATTGGAGGGTCAACTAGAGCCAGAAATGAGACTAGATCGGCGCGATGAATCCCAGCTCGCTTTGCGAGCTAAAAGATATGACTCATTCAAACTCGCATGAGCCACTACACTAAATCATATTTAGAGTATAAATTGTATATTTTATTGTATATAAAATAAAAAAAATATGAGCTAAAAATCCAACAACATATTTTTAAACTATGTCTAGCAGCGAGTCCATAAAAATAAGAAAATAAATCAATAACATAATAATGTAATAGTCTAACAATATGACACTATATCATTAGGCCGGTTTGCGAGCCGGCTCGGGCTCGTTCAGTCTCGGCTCGCTGTTTGAGCAAGTCATAAAATTAGGCTTGGCTTGGGCTTATTTATACTCGCCAGCCTCTCTAAGCCCTAAGTTGACCCGCGAGCCTTGAGTTTTTTCAGCCCTACATATGGAAGTAGCAAGGTAAAGCTTTAAGGGTTAAGTAGTTCTTTGCATACAAGCCAACTAAGATAAGTCCTTAGCTTTGAGAATGAAGGGGTGATACAAGCTATATCATCTAGTTGCTTTTACTTGTTGCTCATAACCCATCAAATTTTAGTTTATCAAGAACCATATTAACAAAGGTGACGACAATATTCATAACCACAAGTAACATGCATTTTACCAATTTTATGACTCAAAGTAAATCACGACACTACAATATATCCGATGGTATTAAGCATTGCTCATAACCGTGAGCACGACAATTCGAATTGATTCATGAATCCTTGCTCATAACTGTGAGCACTACAATATATCCGATGGTATCAACAAGGGGTGGTTCTTTACCCACACGACAAAGTTACCATGCAACTCATCCACTTAGCCACTGTGAACAAGGGGTACTTATGTCAACCTTTTCCAAATAGTTCCCATTGGGGGAATGTCTCTACCAAAGGTCCTCAAAGCTAAATAATACTAACTATTTTACAACATGTTCCATGAATAACTAACTTGTGTTTTGCCAAAGGACTTCAACATAGGTGAGAAAAAACGAAGGAAAGCTTTGGTTCAAGTATTCAGTGGAAGTATAGTGTCGAAGATCAATGTATACGATTTGAAAACAAAGGAAGTCGGCACGTCCAATTTTTTAGTCATATGTATAGAACTTGAGGTTATGATTGTAATTTTAAACTGAGTTGTATACCGAGTTGTCCCTATAGATAGGTGAACAGTGCCCATGCATAGAGACGAATTCACGTAGCATAGACTGGCTCTGTGTCTGAAGGTCCATTATCTCATGTCATGTTACCTTTGTCTCCTAAGGTATAATTGTATTCGTTTGTAATATGAAGGACCGATGAGGCGACGAGAGGGGTGAATGGGAGCCACTACAAATTTATCTTCCGAGAACAACACCGTGACTGCAATCCCAAATTTCACGCAAACCCCAAGAGACGAAAGAAACTATGTTCTCTCGCATTACCTTAAGCTTCTCCCCGCCGATTTAACTCATAGATCACTTGTTTTCATTAAATTGATCTATGTTCTTCATAACGAGCTTTAGGAAGGTGTTTTTGGATCTTCGGCACAATGCCTCCCAATTCTATTTTTTGCGATCTAAGCTCGTTACGAAGGAACGAACTCATCCTGCAAGGGGCTACTATTGGGGGCCTATTATAGCGAAGATCCTTATTCAACTTTTGCTTCGGCACAAACAAGTGTGTTTTAGGTACATTTCTATTGGCAGACAAGTCTGACCTTCGATCGAAGCAACATGTAAGGAAGCTTCACTTGTGCGCGCAAGGGGCAAAGATGCTAACCGAAGTCGATAGCTTGGGTAACAAAGAAGAACTTTGAATACAAGTTAGAGGAGAAGCTTCCAAATAATGGGGGCCTAAACCTACTATGCCGAAATGGAGAAAATACATTGTGGCCTGACCTCATTTGTAAACAATGTGTGTAAAACCTTGAGGGACATGATTATAATTTTGTACGAAGGTGGTTCATCTTAAAAATAAATAGGTGTACAATGCACTGTATAAGATACCTTTTTAAGGGCCATAACTTCGTGCTGCTTAGCCTTCAAAGAACCTTCGTGCCATCTTGTGTCCAGGAGCTGGAGGTATGCTTGTAAAGTTTGTATTATATTAGAAGAGATGGAATAAAATGTCAAGGCAAATGAGATGAGTTTCATATACAATTCTACATTGTCTATTTCATATTATCTCATTGTATTTCTCTTTAAAAACCTACGTCCTTCGTTCTAACACTCCAAAGAAGTGTTGCATCGAGGGACGAAGGTCTTTACATTTAACTTGTGATGCCTTGATATTCGATACCTTTAGAGGAATTGAAATCAAGTACCAACATCCGGCTTATTTAAATGGTTAAGATGATAAAGATTAGGTGGTTTGACATTTTCTTACATTTTTCCAGCATATATTTGTTATCTAGATTCTAACAAACAAAAGGTTTTTGCAATCTACAATATTTTGTCTCTATGGATTGCAACTAAAGAAGTCTAAACAACTGACTTTAATTCTAAGCGAACAGCCTATAGGTTTTCTAAACCTACTATAGTATGATAGCTTTTAGAAAGTAAACTACAGAATGTAAATAGAGGTTAATAAGGCTCAACTTATTATAACATGATATAGGACTTGTTTGTTTTAGGTTTTTTCTTACGAGCTTTTTTGAGAATCTAGTTGTGGGGAGAATCTAAGTATCGTGGGGATTACATGTGGAGGAAGTGAAAGGGAAATGTGCCTTTGGGCCATTTATAAGTGTTTTGGTGATTAACCGCTCAACACACCACTTTGAACAAACAATCTTTGTATGAGTATAAGCACATGTGTAATAGATGGCAAATTGAAGATGTCAAGTCCAAAAGAGCACAAACATGGACCCAAATATACAACTTTGTGGAAAATGGTATAAGTGTGAGGTTTGCACTTTTAAATATGTTGCATAGGTCCTTTACAATGTTTCTAGTACTTGTGTTTGGGTTCTAACTCATTTTCTAGAGAAAAGTACTTTTGGGCTTGAGTTTACTGTATTGCAAATCCTATTGAAATGAAGTTGGAAAGGTATGACTTTAGCACTTAGTCAATTGTTTTACGCGGCGCCCCCTGCGCCCTGACTAGCACAGGCGAGGCCCCCTACGGGCAGCTAGCCCTGGCCCCTGCCAGCCAGCGAGCTGCTCTACAGACGTAGGCTAGGCGTGGTTGAGAAGGGCAGCTGCTGAAGCCCCTGCGTCACCCAGCCTCGCCCCCATCGGCTTTGTCACACCCGGTTTTTAGAAGGCAAACCGAATGCGAACCATGTACGTGCCAGGATCAGTTATTCACGTACACAGCAGTTACATAACATGGACATCATCACACAGTGCTCAAATAGTATAAAAAAAGGGGAAATAATAGTCGATTACATCATACGTCTGAGACGTCCATATAGTTCTTACAATAAATCAAAGTGCGGAAAAGAAACGTAGATAACACGGCCTTCACAGGCAGCCGACTGGGGGTTGCCGCTAACCCACGCCTAGAACTCGTCGTAGTCCTGGAACTCCTGGAAGTCTCCTTCCACAGCTTCATCTTCTCCTGAGCAGTGGTTGCAATGCTGACAACCTGGGGGGGGGGTTTGGTGTGTAGAGCAAGGGTGAGTACACATCAACATACTCAGCAAGCATCCTGTTTGGCTGTAGTGGACTAGCTTTATGTGGGGGTAAGTCAAGCAGTTGCTTTTAGTTAGTCAGGTTATTACTTACTAGTAGAGAGCCAGGTTTTAACATTAACCCAAGTTATTAGCCCAATGTATCCTTTCCAAACGGAAAGAATACCACTTACCAATACCATAATCATAATCGGAACCATCAATCTCATTGCCACCTGTACCAAAGTATCACTGATCAAGTATCACTAATCTCTGGAGCTCCCTTGGCCGCTCATAACCGTGAGCACGGCTGATATATCAGTTTCATAACACTCTGCAGAGGTTGCGCACTTTACCCATAAGCCGTGATTCCCTCTTGCCTCGGGCTGATCAAACCCTTAAACACTACCAAGGTGAATAGGCAGGGTCTCACTACGTAGCCTTTACAAAGATTCCCCGAGGCTGTAGCCGCCCGTTAGGTTTCCTAAATGTACCGCACTCCTCCCCAAGGGACAAATCAACCTTGGCAGAGCGAGCCGCATACACCGAGCCCCATTGACGGCACAACGGCTAAGCGGACTACACCCCGGTTCCTCTAATTATTCAGCTAAGGGCGTCCCATTCCACCCTCATGGTTGCACTGTTTTCCCGGGCGGTCATCCATTGAACAGGTCCTTACGGAGAGGCACTCGAGAAACCGCTCGAGTCCCCTTAAATGCCACAAGTATGATCATAAACAAGAAGGGGAAAACAGCGTATCATAGATAATCACATCATGTTCATTGATTAGAGTTGAGCAATAGCATCAGACTAAGCAGTAATAATCTGACCCAAATAGGTAAACAAGGACATGGATAACAAAAGCTAGTCAATCCTTAAGTATAAATGTGTAATGCGGGAGGTGAATTAAAGAATGAATAGGACAGAGATAGGTCAAAGGACACTTGCCTCCACCAACCGACTGCTGCTCAGGGGCTTCTCCTGCAAATTCCTCGGGCTCTTCGACCGGATCGTTCTCTATGCGAGCGCAAACATACATACATCCACATATTTAATACAAAAGAACAGTACACCATACAAGGGAACAGGTAAAACGAATATGCATCAGGTATGACATTTGACATCGCATTTGTTATGGTTAGAAAGAAATGGGAAAGGTCTCGCAGGGGTTAAATCTTATGCACTAATAATCAACTACAATTGGTTCTGAGCAAAAGAATTCTGTTATATACATATGTACAAATGGAAACCTAATCATTTTTAGTTGATCAACATCGCACGGGTTAAACAGTTAACTACGCGAATCAATAGCATAACAGAATTTTAAATTAAACTTCCTATTTTCCATAGCATGAACAATGATCAATCTACTTAAAATACAGTAATTATGATCACAGAAAGTAAATAAAATAAAATAAAAAAAATAAAAAAAACAGAGGGGGGGGGGCGGTTGAACCGGCCCTGGGCTGGGGGCGCGGCCAGGGGCCAGGCGGGCGGCCGGGGACGGGCTGGGGGCGGCCGGCGGCCGGCTGGGCGCGGCCAGCGGCCAGGCCAGCGGCCAGGCGGGCACGCGGCCAGGCGCGGCCGTGGCCGGCTGGGGGCCAGGCGCGCGGGCTGGGGGCGGCCGAGGCCGGCTGGGGGGCGGCCGGGGCTGGCCGGGGCTGGGGGCGGCGCGGCAGCGGGCGGCCGAGGCGCGGCTGCGGCCGGCCGGGGCGGCCAGGGGCCACGGCGGGCTGGGGGCGGCGGCCGGCGCGGCCAGGGGGCGCGCGGGGGTGGGGAGAGGAGAGGGGAGGGAGGAGAGGGAGGAGGGGGAGGGGGCTCACCGGCGAGGGGGTGGCCGACGGCGAGGGCGCGCGGCCGGGGTCGGGGCGGCGGCGGCGGCTAGGGCAGGGAGCGGGCTGGGGGCGGCGGTGGAGAGAGAGAGAGAGGGAGAGAATGAGGGAGAGGGAGAGGGTTTTGGGGAAAAAAAGTGGGGGGGGGCGGTTGGGCCACCTTTGGGCCCAAGAGGGGGGCGCCAGGGGCGGCTGGGCCGGCCGGGGTCGGCCCAGGGCGCGGGAGAGAGAGAGAAAGAGGAGAGAGAAAGAGAGAAAGAAAGAGAAAAGATTTTCCGCTTGTTCTCGAAATCCGATCTTTCCACATGAATGCAATTGCACTTTCAAAGCAATCAAAAATGCAAGGTTCGGCATGGTGCATCAAATCATAAAGTATTTTAGAGTTTTTTCTTTACACGGGAAATCCGAACCGGATCCCGCTAAAACTTTGGAAAAGGTCAAGGTTTAGCGAAGGGAAAAAGAAAAAGAAAAGGTAACGCCCGAATTTTGGCGAGTAAAGAAAAGAAAAAAATTCAACTGCAAAATTCGGGGCGTTACAAACCTATCCCCCTTAAAAGAATCTCGCCCTCGAGATTCAGGGCTGGCTAGCAAAGAGCTCTGGGTACTTGGCCATCAAATCATCTTCACGCTCCCAGGTTGCTTCTTCCTCAGAGTGGTGACTCCATCTGACTTTGCACATTCTGATGGTCTTCCTTCGGGTGACTCTATCTGCAACCTCAAGAATCTGAGCTGGCTTCTCAACATAGGTCAAGTCCTCCTGGACTTCCAGACCTTCCACTGGCAACTGCTCTTCTGGCACACGCAAGCACTTCTTCAACTGAGACACATGAAAGACATCATGCACAGCGGACAAATTCTCTGGCAAACTGAGCTGATAGGCCACTTCTCCACGCTTTGAGAGGATCTGGTACGGACCAATGTAGCGGGGTGCTAACTTGCCTTTGATTCCGAACCTTCTGACTCCTCTGATCGGTGACACTTTCAGATAGACAAAGTCTCCGACTTCAAAACTTAGCTCTCTTCTTCTTGTGTCTGCGTAGCTTCGCTGCCTCGATTGCGCTATCTTCAGATTCTCTCGAACCATCTTGATGTTCTCTTCGGCTTCAAGCAGAATGTCTGGCCCAAACACTTGCTTCTCTCCAGGCTGATCCCATTGCAACGGAGTTCTACAACTCCTTCCATAGAGCGCTTGAAATGGTGACATCTTCAAACTGGCCTGATAACTGTTGTTATAAGAAAATTCTGCATAGGGCAATCGCTTGTCCCATCCGGACTGATCTTGCAACGCACAGGCTCTCAACATGTCTTCAAGAATTTGATTGGTTCTTTCAGTCTGGCCATATGTCTGCGGATGATAAGCTGAACTGAAATTCAGATGTGTGCCCAAAGCTTCATGCAACTGCTGCCAGAAATGAGAGGTGAACTGCGTTCCTCTGTCTGACACTATCTTCTTTGGCACACCATGAAGACAAACGATCCGAGACATATACAGCTCTGCCAATACTGCACTGCTGTAGGTGGTCTTGACAGGTATGAAGTGGGCTGACTTGGTCAAACGGTCCACTACTACCCAAATGGAATCGTAGCCGGCTCGAGTGCGAGGCAATCCGACTATGAAATCCATACCGATTTCATCCCATTTCCACTGAGGGATCTGCAACGGTTGCAACAATCCAGCAGGTCTCTGGTGTTCGGCCTTGATTCTTCGACAACTATCGCACATAGCCACATGCTCTGCGATTTCCCTCTTCATTCCGTACCACCAGAATTTCTTCTTCAGATCCTGATACATCTTCTCACTGCCAGGGTGAATCGAATAAGCTGTCTCATGAGCTTCCTTGAGAATCAACTCCCGAATGGACTGGACATTGGGAACACACAAGCGGTCTTTGAACCATACCACGCCTTCAGCATCTTCTCGAAAATCTTTGCCTCTGCCATCTAGAATCAGTCGCCGAATCTCACTGATCTTCTCATCATTCTTCTGCGCTTCTTTGATTTCGCGCTCCAAGGTAGGTTCCAATTCAACTGTGACTCCTCGCAAATTGTTCAGAAATCCGAGACTCAACCTGTCAAACTCCTTGGCCAACTCATAAGGCATCGGACGAGCGACCATCAGATTGACTTGACTCTTTCTGCTCAAAGCATCTGCCACTACGTTGGCTTTGCCTGGATGGTAATGGATCTCCAACTCATAGTCTTTGATCAACTCTAACCATCTTCGCTGCCTCATGTTCAACTCTGACTGAGTGAATATGTACTTCAGACTCTTGTGGTCTGTGTAAACATCGCATTTCTGTCCATACAGATAGTGCCTCCATGTCTTCAGTGCGTGAACCACTGCTGCCAACTCTAAATCATGGATTGGGTAATTCTTCTCATGAACCTTCAACTGTCGGGACGAGTAAGCCACAACTCTTCCCTCTTGCATCAACACGCATCCCAAACCTGTGTAACAAGCATCACAGTACACAGAGAAGGGCTTGTGCACATCAGGCAAGACTAGGACAGGCGCTGTTGTCAACTTCTCTTTCAGCGCTTCGAAGGCCTCTTGACATTTCTGGGTCCACTTGAACTCAACCTTGTTGCCTAGCAACGCTGTCATTGGTTTCGCAATCTTCGAAAACCCTTCAATGAATCGCCGATAATATCCGGCCATTCCAATGAAGCTCTTGATTCCTCGAGCATCCGTTGGCGCTTTCCAGTTCAGAATGTCTGCCACTTTCTTCGGATCCACAGCCAATCCTTCCTTGTTGATTATGTGACCCAAGAACAGGACTTCGCTGATCCAGAACTCACACTTGCTCAACTTTGCATACAACTGGTGCTCTCGCAATCTCTGCAATACCATCCTCAAATGATCTGCATGCTCTTCTTCACTTTGAGAATAAACCAGAATGTCATCAATGAATACCACCACAAACTTATCAAGATAATCCATGAATACACTGTTCATCAAGTTCATAAAGAACGCTGGTGCATTGGTCAAACCAAAAGACATCACTGTGAACTCATACAAACCATACTTGGTAATGAATGCCGTCTTCGGAATGTCCGAAGGTCGGATCCTGAGCTGATGATAACCTGACCTCAGATCGATCTTGGAGAACACACTGGCTCCTCTCAACTGGTCGAACAGATCTTCTATTCTGGGCAAGGGATACTTGTTCTTGATCGTGACTTCATTCAAAGCTCGATAATCGATACACATCCTCTTTGTGCCATCTTTCTTCTCCACAAACAGGACAGGGGCGGCCCAAGGCGAGGTGCTTGGCCGGATGTAACCTTTCTCTGACAGCTCATCAATCTGCTTCTTAAGCTCAACCAACTCTGGTCCAGATATTCTGTAAGCTCTCTTAAAGATGGGGGCGGTTCCAGGAAGAAGCTCTATGGCAAACTCAACTTTCCGCTCTGGTGGCATACCCGGTAAGTCCTTTGGAAACACATCTGGGAATTCAGACACAACCTTGATACTCTCAATTGGGTCTGCTTCACTGCTATCGACAGCCATCTGATAACAACTTCCTCTCTTCGGCTCAGGCGGGACTAACTCGGTCACCACTTCCTCTCCTAGTGGGGACACCAACTTGATTGTCCTCTTATCACAACTGATAACTGCCTGATACTTATCTAGCCAATTCATCCCTAGGATGACATCTATTCCCTGAGTACCCATTACTATAAGGTTAGCGGGAAACGCTATCCCCCTTATTTTCACACTTATATTCAAACATATGCTATCAGCTCGAATTCTACCACCAGCTGAGTCAATTTGAATGGGGGTTGACATGGTAGTAGTTGGAAGATTATGCGCTTCTACCCATGATGCAGTAATAAAAGAATGCGTTGCTCCAGTATCAAATAACACTTCTGCAATATGGGAGTCGACTGGGAACATACCTACTGTCATGCCGGGAGTCTCCTGAACTGCTTCAGCCTCCAAGTGGTTCAATCTTCCATGATTATAGCGCTGCTGAGGGCGGTTGCCTGCTCCAGACTGAGACGCATTCTGCTTCGCTGGGGCATTGGGGCCTGACTGCTGCTGGGCTGCCTTCTTCGGACATTGCATCACCCAATGGCCTTGCTCTCCACAGTGGAAACATGCTCTGTTTCCAACCTGAGCTGGTGCTGCCTGACTGTTCTGCTGGTTTGCTGGGGCAGGAAGACGGGGTGTCTGCTGATTCTGCCTCTGAAACTGACCTCCTCCTGACTGATTGCTCTGACGATTCTGGTACTGATGCTGAGGATACTGCCTTTGGAACTGCTGATACTGCTGACGCTGCTGATGCTGCTGAGGTGGACGCTGGTTCTGCCTGAACTGCTGAGGTTGATTGCCTGAAAAACGAGGACGGCTGCTGCTTCCAGGCTGGGGTCCACTGATCTTGCGCTTACGATCCTCCATCTCCTTACGCTTCCTTTCTGTCATGATTGCTCTGTCAATCAGGTGCTGGAATGTCGGGAAGGTATGATTCATCAGTTGGTACTGCAGAGGGTCAACCAAGCCTCTCAGAAAACGGTACTGTCGCTTGGCGTCAGTGTTGACATCTTCAGGAGCATAGCGAGACAACTGCAGAAACCTGTCCCGGTACTCACTGACAGACGATGACCCTTGCTTAAGGGCCAGGAACTCCTCCTTCTTCACTGTCATCAGACCTGCAGGAACATGGTACTGACGAAAGCTACCTCTGAACTCTTCCCAAGTGATGGCATCGGGGTTGGCATGGGTGGCGAGGTAAGACTCCCACCATGATTGGGCTGCTCCTCTCAACAGACGGGGACCATACAAGACTTTCTCCCTGTCATCACACTGAGCGGTATGCAACTCCCGCTCCACAGTGTGCAGCCAATCTTCAGCATCCATGGGGTCAGAAGAGTGAGCAAACGTTGGTGGATGACCTCTCATGAATTCAGCACGCTTGTCTCTAGGCATCTGAGGCATCTGAGGCTGGGGTGGTGCTTGCTGCTGTTGCTGCTGCTGCTGCTGCTGAATGGCGGCCAGAGTCTGACCGATGGCCTGAACTGCCTGAGTCTGCATCAGAAACATCTGCTCAATCGACATCGGGGGCGGGGGCGGCAGGTGCTGCTGCTGAGGCACCTCATCCTGCGGGGCGGCTTGCTCCTGCTGAGCACGCCTTCCTCCTCTGCGCCTGTTCTCTGACATCTGCAGAACGCAACCACACATCAGAACTGATCTGGCAAATCTTGCAGCATAAGAAAAGAGTATAGAATTCTCCAACAGCACTGAACAGATGAGCATCTTCACTGATCTCCAACACAGACCACACAGCTTCTCAGATAAAGAGGAAAGTAGAATAAAGGTTTTCCCAACTATATAACTAACTCCATTAACATAATATGTAAACCAAAATGCAGGGGATACCCACACTCTGGTGACAGTCATTACAAAGATCCAAACCAAACATAGTTCATCATGACCAACATAAATGCACAGGATATAGCAAACTACCCTGTCTAACTAAGACTAACTAAGACCGAGACTAACGCTAAGACTGAAGCTTCTATGTATATATTTTGTATTAATTACAAGATCCAACTCTAACGATCTATGGTTCTAGATTTATCTTGGTCTTGCAGTCGGGATTGCCATAAGACTGGAGTCCACGCCGAGGCGAACGGTACGGGTGCTGAGTCCCGACGGGAGCGGGGGAACCATCATCCAAGTGACGACGCTCCGCGCGCTCAGCCCGCAGCAGGGCGATCTCAGCACGAGCCCTACTCAGCTCGTCTAGTGCATGGTCCAGCTCCGTGTTTAGCACGGCGGCTAGGTTGACTGTGCTGCTCAACCTAGGATTGTCCTCACCAGCAGGTGAAACAATCACGCCTCCTGTGCTGCCAGATGGACGGCGGGGGTAATACCTCAGGTCGAGACCGTCAGCTACCCCACCGAGAACCGAGCAGTAGTGCGAAAGCGCACGCCGTGCAGCATCTTGCATGGCTGCCTCAGCTGAGTCCCGCTCAGAGATAGAATAGTGCTCTGAGCAAGCCTCCGCGCCCTGGAGACTGTTCTCCGGACGGCGCACCAAGCAGGTCGCCTCCCAGCGGTCCGGGTAGACCCCGCGACTATGCTGGTAGACCACACAGCGATACTCGATGGACCAAGTACGCCGGTCAAGTGCCCGACGTAGCAGGGTGTCGAGCGCGTCGTGGAAGTGACACCCGCGAGCAGCGTCGCGAGTGATGGGTCGAGCAACCCATCCTTCCGACTCATGGCTAGAGAGGTCGAGGTCGGTGTCGTGGCTCGAGCTGTCGTCGCCACCTCCGTCGTCTGGGTCTCCTCCAACAGCTACTCCAGAAGCTGGGACGCCCAGTGGTGGTGCAGGGGGCGCCTCCAGGGGTAGCACAGGGGAGCAGCTCCTCACAGACTCTATCTCCTGCTGGAGCGAGAAAGAGGAGCCCTGCTGCTCCTGTCGTCGACGTTCCTGCTCCTCATGCAGGCGGTGGTGCAGTCTCTCCAAGTGGCTGGACTGTCCGGCCACGGGACGGCGAAGCGGACGCTCAGCAAGGCGGGAGGGTAAGAAGGGGATGACGGACTTTCGTGCAGTGTGTCTAAGTCGAGCCATCTACAAAAGACATCGCAAGCAAAAGGGTGAGAACAGAATTAATATGACCAGCAAGCAATGAATCATAAATAAATGAAGGATCAGAATAATAATGAATCATAAATAAATGAAGGATCAGAATAAAACAAAATTTTCAGCAAGGTATAATATATAGTAGAACATAGATTTGGTCAGTAGGACCAACTTTTGAAGGGATACCAAAGTCAAGGCAGGGACAGAGGTCTATAGTCCTTAGAACGACCATTCTGCTCTAGGTTAGCGGTCCTACAGTCAGCACGGCTTTGATACCACTTATGTCACACCCGGTTTTTAGAAGGCAAACCGAATGCGAACCATGTACGTGCCAGGATCAGTTATTCACGTACACAGCAGTTACATAACATGGACATCATCACACAGTGCTCAAATAGTATAAAAAAGGGGAAATAATAGTCGATTACATCATACGTCTGAGACGTCCATATAGTTCTTACAATAAATCAAAGTGCGGAAAAGAAACGTAGATAACACGGCCTTCACAGGCAGCCGACTGGGGGTTGCCGCTAACCCACGCCTAGAACTCGTCGTAGTCCTGGAACTCCTGGAAGTCTCCTTCCACAGCTTCATCTTCTCCTGAGCAGTGGTTGCAATGCTGACAACCTGGGGGGGGGGGGGGTTTGGTGTGTAGAGCAAGGGTGAGTACACATCAACATACTCAGCAAGCATCCTGTTTGGCTGTAGTGGACTAGCTTTATGTGGGGGTAAGTCAAGCAGTTGCTTTTAGTTAGTCAGGTTATTACTTACTAGTAGAGAGCCAGGTTTTAACATTAACCCAAGTTATTAGCCCAATGTATCCTTTCCAAACGGAAAGAATACCACTTACCAATACCATAATCATAATCGGAACCATCAATCTCATTGCCACCTGTACCAAAGTATCACTGATCAAGTATCACTAATCTCTGGAGCTCCCTTGGCCGCTCATAACCGTGAGCACGGCTGATATATCAGTTTCATAACACTCTGCAGAGGTTGCGCACTTTACCCATAAGCCGTGATTCCCTCTTGCCTCGGGCTGATCAAACCCTTAAACACTACCAAGGTGAATAGGCAGGGTCTCACTACGTAGCCTTTACAAAGATTCCCCGAGGCTGTAGCCGCCCGTTAGGTTTCCTAAATGTACCGCACTCCTCCCCAAGGGACAAATCAACCTTGGCAGAGCGAGCCGCATACACCGAGCCCCATTGACGGCACAACGGCTAAGCGGACTACACCCCGGTTCCTCTAATTATTCAGCTAAGGGCGTCCCATTCCACCCTCATGGTTGCACTGTTTTCCCGGGCGGTCATCCATTGAACAGGTCCTTACGGAGAGGCACTCGAGAAACCGCTCGAGTCCCCTTAAATGCCACAAGTATGATCATAAACAAGAAGGGGAAAACAACGTATCATAGATAATCACATCATGTTCATTGATTAGAGTTGAGCAATAGCATCAGACTAAGCAGTAATAATCTGACCCAAATAGGTAAACAAGGACATGGATAACAAAAGCTAGTCAATCCTTAAGTATAAATGTGTAATGCGGGAGGTGAATTAAAGAATGAATAGGACAGAGATAGGTCAAAGGACACTTGCCTCCACCAACCGACTGCTGCTCAGGGGCTTCTCCTGCAAATTCCTCGGGCTCTTCGACCGGATCGTTCTCTATGCGAGCGCAAACATACATACATCCACATATTTAATACAAAAGAACAGTACACCATACAAGGGAACAGGTAAAACGAATATGCATCAGGTATGACATTTGACATCGCATTTGTTATGGTTAGAAAGAAATGGGAAAGGTCTCGCAGGGGTTAAATCTTATGCACTAATAATCAACTACAATTGGTTCTGAGCAAAAGAATTCTGTTATATACATATGTACAAATGGAAACCTAATCATTTTTAGTTGATCAACATCGCACGGGTTAAACAGTTAACTACGCGAATCAATAGCATAACAGAATTTTAAATTAAACTTCCTATTTTCCATAGCATGAACAATGATCAATCTACTTAAAATACAGTAATTATGATCACAGAAAGTAAATAAAATAAAATAAAAAAAATAAAAAAAACAGAGGGGGGGGGGGCGGTTGAACCGGCCCTGGGCTGGGGGCGCGGCCAGGGGCCAGGCGGGCGGCCGGGGACGGGCTGGGGGCGGCCGGCGGCCGGCTGGGCGCGGCCAGCGGCCAGGCCAGCGGCCAGGCGGGCACGCGGCCAGGCGCGGCCGTGGCCGGCTGGGGGCCAGGCGCGCGGGCTGGGGGCGGCCGAGGCCGGCTGGGGGGCGGCCGGGGCTGGCCGGGGCTGGGGGCGGCGCGGCAGCGGGCGGCCGGGGCGCGGCTGCGGCCGGCCGGGGCGGCCAGGGGCCACGGCGGGCTGGGGGCGGCGGCCGGCGCGGCCAGGGGGCGCGCGGGGGTGGGGAGAGGAGAGGGGAGGGAGGAGAGGGAGGAGGGGGAGGGGGCTCACCGGCGAGGGGGTGGCCGACGGCGAGGGCGCGCGGCCGGGGTCGGGGCGGCGGCGGCGGCTAGGGCAGGGAGCGGGCTGGGGGCGGCGGTGGAGAGAGAGAGAGAGAGAGGGAGAGAATGAGGGAGAGGGAGAGGGTTTTGGGGAAAAAAAGTGGGGGGGGGGGGCGGTTGGGCCACCTTTGGGCCCAAGAGGGGGGCGCCAGGGGCGGCTGGGCCGGCCGGGGTCGGCCCAGGGCGCGGGAGAGAGAGAGAGAAAGAGGAGAGAGAAAGAGAGAAAGAAAGAGAAAAGATTTTCCGCTTGTTCTCGAAATCCGATCTTTCCACATGAATGCAATTGCACTTTCAAAGCAATCAAAAATGCAAGGTTCGGCATGGTGCATCAAATCATAAAGTATTTTAGAGTTTTTTCTTTACACGGGAAATCCGAACCGGATCCCGCTAAAACTTTGGAAAAGGTCAAGGTTTAGCGAAGGGAAAAAGAAAAAGAAAAGGTAACGCCCGAATTTTGGCGAGTAAAGAAAAGAAAAAAATTCAACTGCAAAATTCGGGGCGTTACAGGCTTCCCCACGGTGGATTTCTCCTCCCTCCCCATTCTGTTTTATGAGCGTGAGAGAATATAGAGAGGAGATGAGAGGTTGAAGACAACCACACTTGATCCCATCTCCTCTAATCTTTTGTGGTCGTGCCCCCATGTGGCCCTCTGTGTGGTTTGCTTTTATCCAATATAAATCTACCACATCGTCGTTAATCTGCGATTAACTAAAAAATGCGACATCTCTTGCGTTTTAAATCCGATTCACTTCGTTCAGATTGTGTTCCAATTAAATCTAATTTATAGTTTGCAACATGCGCTTTTATAAATAAATATTGACATGGTTAATCTTGACTTAAATACTTTTCATTAATAATTGTTTAGTATAAATGTGATATCTGTTAGCGATTCTTGCATGTCTACGCGTGTTGCGCTCGCGGTGCCGCCCGTCGTTCATGCGCTGTCAGCACGAAGATTCACGCATCGTTTCCGTGTGTAGCGCGTGTTGTTCGTGCGCCATCACGCGTCATTCGCATGTGTTGCACACGCTGTTTTCGCGTGTCGTTCGCGCATAACGCGCGTTGTCCGCGCGCAAAATTAAACTATTTGTTTATAATTACTCATGTCCGCTAATTAACTATTTGTTAATCGTCCACTACTAAAATAGTAAGTTAGTCAAAACTATGTAGTAGTTTTAGCTTACATTTGATAAATGTTAATTAATAAGATTATGTCGAATGAAATGTTCTAACTAATACTTGTTTAGCGTAAACGTGATAACTTCTCGGCCTTAGCTCCCACTGTTGTGTTTCTTTTTCTCGCGTGGCCGTAGAAGCGATCTCTATTTTATATTGAATGTTTTTATAATGTTTTCTCTTGTATGGTGTGATGTTATTATACATATATGTGTTTGTTTACTTGTGCCTGTTCGTGTTTGTTGCATGTCGCGAACAGAATGTGATCCATTTCTGAGCCTCAATGAACCGACGGTCAAGCTTCGACGACCAAGCGAACCAACTCCTCGAGTTATACAAGGTTGAAGACCTTGAGCATCTGTTTGGTGAAGGCAAGTGTCCTCTGACCTATTTATGTTATATTTACATGATTATTCATTTCCCCACATTACATAATTGAAACCTAAGGATTGATTAACTGAAAGTCGCCTAGAGGGGGTGAATAGGCGTAATCTGAAATTTACAACTTTAAATACACACTACAAGCCGGGGTTAGCGTTAGAACATAAATCAAGTCCGGTAGAGAGGGGGAAAACAAATCAACCAAGAAATAAAGTGGATGAACACAGTGATTTGTTTTACCGAGGTTCGATTCTAAAGTACCTAGTCCCCATTGAGGCGGTCACAAAGACCGGGTCTCTTTCAACCATTTCCCTCTCTCAAACGGTCACTTAGACCGAGTGAGCTTTCTCCTTAATCAAATGGGTCACTTAGACCCCTCAAGGACCACCACACACTTGGTGTCTCTTGCTTTGATTACAAGTCTCTTGGGAACAAGAATGAGGAAGGAAGAAAGCGATCCAAGCAACAAGAGCGCAAAGAACACGAACAAACACTCTCTCAAGTCACTAGGTGGTTGGAATGATTTTGGGGACTTGGAGAGGCTTTGATCTTTTGATTTGTGTCTAGGAGTGAATGCACTAGCTCTTGTGTTGAACGAAAACTTCAGAAAACTTGGATGCTTGGAGTTGTGGTGGTTGGGGGTATTTATAGCCCTCAACCACCAACAAGCCGTTGGGGAAGGCTGCTGTCGATGGGTGCACCGGACAGTCCGGTGCGCCACCGGACAGGTCATGTAGATTGTCCGGTGCGCCGCCACGTCACCCAACCATTAGGGTTCAGGAGTAGTCGACCGTTGGAGGCTTTGTCCTTTTGTGGCACCGGATAGTCTGGTGCGCCACTGACTTCTGCTCTGACTTCTGGCGCGCACTGTTTGCGCTGTCAGCGGCTTTTGCAGTCGACCATTGCGCTGGATAGTTGTTGCTCTGCTGGCACACCGGACAGTTAGGTGGCACACCAGACAGTTCGGTGAATTATAGTGGAGCGTGCCTGAAGAAACCCGAGAGTGGCTGGTTTGAGTTGTACGGTCCTGGTGCACCAGACAGTCCGGTGCACCATTCCTCAGCACACTTAAGTTTCTTTGCTCCTTTGAATTTGGATCCCTAACTTGAATATTTATTGGTTTGTGTTGAACCTTTATGCACCTGTAGAACATTCATTCTAGAGCAAACTAGTTAGTCCATATATTTGTGTTGGGCATTCAACCACCAAAATTATTTGTGGGAAACGGTTAACCCTATTTCCCTTTCAATCTCCCCCTTTTTGGTGATTGATGCCAACACAAACCAAAGCAAATATATAAAATGCAGAAATGACTAGTTTGCATAAAGTAAGTGTATAGGTTACTTGGAGTTAAACCAATTTATGATTTCACTAGATATGAATGGATTGCTTTCTTTAATTTAACATTTTGGACCACGTTTGCACCACTTGTTTTGTTTTTGTAAATTCTTTTGGAAAATCTTTTCAAGGTCTTTTGCAAATAGTCAAAGGTATATGAATAAGATTGCAAGAAGCATTTTTAAGATTTGAAATTTCTCCCCCTTTTTCAAATGCTTTTCCTTTGACTAAACAAAACTCCCCCTGAATAAAATTCCCCTCTTAGTTTTCAAGAGGGTTTTAATAGATACCAATTTTGAAAATATACCAATTGAAGAAGCTGCTATCTCAAGATACCAATTGAAAAACAAACATTTGTAAGTACCAACTAAATCTTTTATTTCAAATTTTTTTGAAATGGTGGTGGTGCGGTCCTTTTGCTTTGGGCTTAATATTTTCTCCCCCTTTGGCATTAATCGCCAAAAACGGAGACTTTGAGAGCCCTTTTATTTTTCCCCCATTGGTACAAGTAAGTATGAGTGAAGAATTATACCAATGGAGAGTGTTGTGGAGTGATGACGAAGGGTAAATGATACCGTTAGAGTGGAGTGGAAGCCTTGTCTTCGTCACATACTCCATTTCCCTTTCAATCTATGACTTAGTATAGAAATATACTAACACATTAGCCGTAGCCTTGGTACATAAATAATAAGAAATATGCATTTGTACCATAATGAAAGAGATATGATCAAAGGTATATAAATGAGCTATGTGTGCAATGTTTCAATCAAAGTTCCGAGAATCAAGAATATTTAGCTCAATTCTAAGTTTGCTAAAGGTTTTCTCATCTAGTGGCTTGATAAAGATATCGTCTAATTGATTCTTGGTGTTTACATAAGCTATTTCGATATCCCCCTTTGTTGGTGATCTCTCAGAAAGTGATACCGAATGTCTATGTGCTTAGTGCGGCTGTGTTCAACGGGATTATCCGCCATGCGGATTGCACTCTCATTCTCACATAGGAGAGGGACTTTGCTCAATTTGTAGCCATAGTCCCTGAGGGTTTGCCTCATCTAAAGTAATTGCACACAACAATGGCCTGCGGCAATATACTTGGCTTCGGCGGTGGAAAGAGCTACGAAGTTTTGTTTCTTTGAAGCCCAAGACACCAGGGATCTCCCCAGAAACTGACAAGTCCCTGATGTGCTCTTCCTGTCAATTGTACACCCTGCCCAATCAGCATCGAAATATCCTATTAAATCAAAAGTGGATCTCTTGGGGTACCAAAGCCCAAACTTAGGAGTGTAAACTAAATACCTCATGATTCTCTTCACGGCCCTAAGGTGAACTTCCTTAGGATCGGCTTGGAATCTTGCACACATGCATACGAAAAGCATAATATCCGATCAAGATGCACATAAGTAGAGTAAAGATCCTATCATGACCGGTATACCTTTTGATCTACGGATTTACCTCCCCTGTCGAGGTCGAGATGCCCACTGGTTCCCATGGGTGTCTTGATGGGCTTGGCATCCTTCATCCCAAACTTCTTAAGAATGTCTTGAATGTACTTTGTTTGGCTGATGAAGGTGCCATCTTAGAGTTGCTTGATTTGAAATCCTAGGAAATACTTTAACTCCCCCATCATAGACATCTCGAATTTTTGTATCATGATCCTACTAAACTCTTCACAAGTTGATTTATTAGTAGACCCAAATATAATTCATCAACATAAACAAATCTTTTCCAACAATTTTAGTAAAGAGTGTAGGATCGACTTTTCCGACTTTGAAGCCATTAGTGATAAGGAAATCTCACAGGCATTCATACCATGCTCTTGGGGCTTGCTTGGTCCCATAAAGTGCCTTTGAGAGTTTGTAAACATGATTAGGGTACTCACTATCTTTAAAGCCGGGAGGTTGCTCAACATAGACCTCTTCCTTGATTGGTCCATTGAGGAAGGCACTTTTCACGTCCATTTGGTAAAGCTTAAAGCTATAGTAGCATAGGCAAGTAATATGCGAATTGACTCAAGCCTAGCTACGGGTGCATAAGTTTCATCAAAGTCCAAACCTTCGACTTGTGAATAAGCCTCGCTACGGGCTTTGTTCCTTGTCACCACACCATGCTCATCTTGCTTGTTGCGGAATACCCACTTGGTACCTACAACATTTTGGTTAGGACGTGGAACTAAATGCCATACCTCATTCCACATGAAGTTGTTGAGCTCCTCTTGCATTGCCAGCACCCAATCCAGATCTCTTAGTGCATCCTCTACCCTGTATGGCTCAATAGAGGAAACAAAAAGAGTAATGTTCACAGAAATGAGCAATTCGAGATCTAGTGGTTACCCCCTTATAAATGTCACCAAGGATGGAGTTGACGGGGTGATCTCGTTGAATTGCTTGGTGGACTCTTCGGTGTGGCGGTCTTTGATCCTGATTTTCTTGCTCATCTTCCTTGTCTTTATCATTATCATCTCCCCCTTGATCATTGTCCTCTTCTTGAGGTGGCTCATCCTCTTGATCTTCATTTTCATCATCTTGAGCCTGATCCTCATCTTGAGTTGATGGAGATGCTTGCTTGGAAGATGACGATTGATCTTGTGCTTGTGGAGGTTCTTCGGATTCCTTAGGACACACATCCCCAATGGACATGTTCCTTAGTGCGAAGCACAGAGCCTATTCATCATCTAATTCATCAAGATCAACTTGCTCCACTTGGGAGCCATTAGTCTCATCAAACACAATGTCTCAAGAAACCTCAACTAATCCAGTGGATTTGTTGAAGACTCTATATGCCCTTGTGTTTGAGTCATATCCTAGTAAAAAGCCTTCTACAGCCTTGGGAGCAAATTTAGATTTTCTGCCTCTTTTAATAAGAATAAAACATTTGCTACCAAAGACTCTAAAATATGAAACATTGGGCTTTTTATAGGTGAGGAGTTTGTATGATGTATTCTTGAGGATTCGGTGAAGATATAACCGGTTGATGGAGTAGCAGGCGGTGTTAATCGCCTCAGCCCAAAACCGGTCCGGTGTCTTGTACTCATCAAGCATGGTTCTTGCCATGTCCAGTAGAGTTCTATTCTTCGTCTCCACTACACCATTTTGTTGAGGTGTGTAGGGAGAAGAGAACTCATGCTTGATTCCCTCATCCTCAAGAAAGCTTTTGATTTGTGAGTTCTTGAACTCCGTCCTATTGTCGCTTCTTATCTTTTTAATCCTTAATCCTAACTCGTTTTGAGCCCGTCTTAAGAATCCCTTTAAGGTCTCTTGGGTTTGTGATTTTTCCTGTAAAAAGAATACTCAAGTGAAGCGAGAATAATCATCCACAATAATTAGACAGTACTTACTCCTGCCGATGCTTATGTAGGCTATCAGGCCGAATAAATCCATATGGAGTAGCTCGAGTGGCCTATTAGTCGTCATGATGTTCTTGTGTGGATGGTGGGTGCCAACTTGCTTTCCTGCTTGGCATGCGCTACAAACCCTGTCTTTCTCAAAATGAACATTTGTTAGTCCCAAAATGTGTTCTCCGTTTAGAAGCTTGTGAAGATTCTTCATTCCAACATGGGCTAGTCGGCGATGCCAGAGCCAACCCATATTATTCTTAGCAATGAAACAAGTGTTGAGTTCAGTTGTGTTCTCATTAAAATCAACTAAATATAGCTGACCCTCTAACACTCCCTTAAAGACAGTAACACCTATATCGATAAAAAGGCAGTTGTATCCCATTTTACATAATTGAGAAACAGAAAGCAAGTTGTAATCTAAAGAATCTACAAGAAAAACATTAGAAATGGAATGGTCAGGTTATATAGCAATTTTACGCAAACCTTTGACCAAACCTTGATTTCTATCCCCAAATGTGATAGCTCGTTGGGGATCTTCGTTTTTTCTCATAGGAGGAGAACATTCTTTTCTCCCCTGTCATGTGGTTTGTGCATCTGCTATCAATTATCCAACTTGAACCCCAGGATGCATAAACCTGCAAAACAATTTAGGCCTTGTTCTTAGGTACCAAAATTGTCACACCCAGTTTTGGAAGGCAAACCGAATGTGAACCATGTACGTGCCAGGATCAGAAACTCACGTAGACAGTGATTACATAATTGGACATCATCACACAATGCTCGAATTAAATAACGGAAAGGTACTTAATTACATCAAGATGTCCAGGACATCCACAGAGTCTATTACATAACCATTGTTCAACATAATTATCAAAGTGCGGAAATACGAAACTTAGATGCTAAGCCTACACAGGCAGCTGACTAAGGGTTTGCCACTAAGAAAGAACTAGAACTCGTCATATTCCTGGAACTCCTCGAAGTCATCCATGTTGCTAGCATCACCTCCTGAGCATTGGGTACACTGGGGACAACCTGGGGTGGGGGTGGTGTGTAAAGCAAGGGTGAGTACACATCAACGTACTCAGCAAATGTCCCGTTTGGCTAAAGTGGACTAGCTGTATATGGAGTTGAGGTTAAGCAGTTGCTTTTAGTTGGTCAAGTATTTATTACTATTAGTAGAGCCAAGTTTTAGTAATAAACCCAGTTATTACCTAGAAGTATCTCCTCAAAAGAGGAAATACCAGAGATCAGATTTTATAACATCATTATTGACCATCATCATAAAAGTATCCAAAGTTCTTCTAATCAAAGAGGATCCCAAGGCTGCTCTTAACCGTGAGCTTGGCTGATATACCAGTTTTTAACACTCTGCAAAGGTTGTACACTTTACCCACAAGTCGTGATCCCTTTCCAGCCTAGGTTGTACAGACCCGATCTTCACTACCAAGGTGAATGGCCAGGGATACACTATGTAGTCTTTACAAAGACTGCCCTGGTGCATAGCTGCTCGTTAGGTTTCGCCAGTCGTACAAACATAGTACACCTCCCCAAGGTGGGTGACTAACAAAACCAAATCGAAAGAACCTCTGCACCCCAACCTTGGCAGAGCAAGCACTACGCCCTGGCCCCCATTGACGGCCCTCCGGCAAAGCCAACTACACCCCTAGGTTCATCTAATTAATCAGCTAAGGGTGTCCCATTCCACCCTCATGGTTGTACTGTTATCCCGGTTGGTCACTCCATGAATAGGTCCTTACAGAGAGGTACTCAGGAAAAAGGCCTGAGCCCCCTAAGGTATCACAAGATCATCCACATAATCAGGATAATAGTATCGTATCATAAATGTTCACATTATGTTCATTGATTAAGTTAAGGCAGTAGCAACATGCTAACCATGATAACCCCAAAAGGTAAGCAAGGATAAAGTAAATAGAAAGCTAGTCAAACCTTAGGTTTAAGTAATGTAATGCGGGATAGTGAATCATAAAGTATGTAGGACATAATAGGTCAGAGGACACTTGCCTTCACCAGGTTGCTGCTCAGGGAGGTCTCCAACAACACACTCAGGAACCTCGGACTGCTCGTTGTCTAAATAAAGCGAGCATGCATTCAATACTTTTGGAAAGTACAAATGAACATCACACCAAACATGTACAAACATTGGAACACATCTCAAAAATACACAATACTACATAAGGGATAATGAATTCAAAGTATAACATAAACTATAACATACATTAACTTTATTTGAAAATAGATTATTATTTCCCCTGTTGGGGGCCTTCGGCCTCCGAAGGTCCTCAAAAACATAATTTAACAATGTTTACCAAGTATGATTTATGGACAGGTATCTTCGGATTCATGGTAAAAGCAGACACGATGAGGAGCTTGATCGTGACGAAGGTTGTCGTCGCTCCGAAGCTGTGCGAAAGGGAGCTTCGGCTGAATCGCAAAAAGGGAACCGACTTAAAAGGGAAAAGACTGTTCAGTCCTCATAGATTTTTCTATAAGTCAATAGCAAATGTAAAGGGCATAATTGTAATCTTTCATAGGCTGTGTCCTGTGCCTATAAATAGGTGAACAGTACCCCCATACTGTTCACGCTGACTTGTACTTGCTCGTGCGTCACGCTTGTACTTTTATCTTCTGTCAAGCCGAAGGTACATTTGTAATTCAATATTGTTTCTATTTTTCCATGATAATATAATAAAGTTATAGTAATGATGTTATATGATTATTCATGTTATCTTTCATGTTTCATATGTTTCGTCTTTTATTAATGTATACTGTGATGATGAAGGTTTGTCCTTCATGACCTTCGTCCGAAGATCTTTATATCCTAAGGGAAATAATGCTTCGAAGGACGAAGGACATTAACATTTAACATTTTATGTTGCTTTGTTCTTAACTCATAGCATTTGAGAACAAGTCCCGAACATTGGCGCCCACCTCCGGTGAACCCTCTTTTCGACCACCTTCGGCAAGCACTGACCTTCGTCATGCCACCAAAGAAAGCTTCAGCGATAGGGGCTACCGCACTGCAGCCACTAGACCCGAACTAGGAGACCCTTTCTCTTCGAGAGGCCTGAAGCCAGAAGAGGAAGGCCACTAGTCCAACACTCCAGGAGGAGGAATTGGACCAAGAAATCAGAAACATGGAGATAATCCATCAGCAAGTGCAAAGGAAGAAGGAGAAGATGGCCCGACTGGCTAATCTTTAGAGGCAGATCGACGAAGCCACCAAAGAAGTATGCCATCTTGTTCAAGACAAACAAGATCGAATGCCCCAACACAGGGAGCTTCATCAAGAAGGCTTGTTCAACAACGATGGATGGTATGATGATTTTAGTCATGATACCTTTACTTTTGATGATGCTTCTCCCTTGGCAGCAGAACTGCAGGCTATCCCATGGCCCCCATCATACAAGCCACCTCAGCTTCCCATGTATGATGGGCATTCAGACCCGAAGCAGTTTTTGATGAGTTATGAAGCAACTATATCTTCATATGGAGGCAATGCAGCTGTCATGGCCAAGTCCTTCGTCATGGCAGTTCGGAATGTGGCCCAAACATGGTATTCTTCTCTTCGGCTAGGGACCATTACTTCATGGCAGAAGCTCAAGGATATGTTGGTGACAAGTTTCCAAGGCTTCCAGACGATGCCAGTCACAGCTTAGGCCTTGTTTCAGTGCACACAAGATCATGAGGAGTACCTCCAGGCATATGTCTGAAGGTTCTTGCGTCTCAGAGCACAAGCGCCTACAGTGCCTAACAAAATTGTCGTTGAAGCCATGATTAAAGGTCTTCGTCCAAGACCTACTGCTCAGTATTTCGCTAGAAAGCCCCCACAGACTCTGGAGAAGCTGCTTTAGAAGATGGATGAGTACATCCGGGCTGACAATGACTTCCGCCAAAGAAGGGAGGAAGCATATAGGTTCTCTGAAATGACCAGGGGCTTCGGAGGAAGAATTCACCCAAGGCACGTCAGGTCAATTCACAACTCCATCCAGAGTGATGACAGAGGAAGTCAACAACAGAGACCGCAGTATTCTTCGCAAGCTTCGGGACAGCAACAAAGCTCTTTCCGGTAGCCAGCTCCAAGAGGTAGAGGCGCCAGGGGCTTCGAAGGAAGATATGGGGACCAGCCCAGGAAAATCTACTGCCTATTTTGTGGTGAAGATAAGGGCCACAATACAAGAACGTGTCAAATCACCATCCAAAATTAAAAAGAAATTGCCGAAGCCAAAGCTCAGAAAAATCAGCCGAAGCAAGTCCTGCACACTGCTTCGTGTCATTCACCCTACATACCAGAATATGTGGGTAATCATCCTGCAGCTTCTGTTGCTTCGGCTAGTCAGCCACAAGTTTCTTGGCCATAGCTTCCACCTCCGCCGCCACTACAGCCTGCCTACTCACGAGGTCAGCAGCCAGAAGGGAGCCAACAGACCCATCAGCAGCGAGATTTCAGGGAGGGGTCCGAAGCTCGCACAGTTAACACACTATGCCAGAATCAAAACACATATATTGAGAGATATCCTACCTTTGGCACAGTTTTACATTCACTGTCGTTTTCTTTTTAATAAGGAACAATCAATGTAAACTTAGTTTCTTGCTTTTTTTAATTCTCTGTACTAGCTTCATTTATGTCAAAATGAAATATACCTTCGTCACAGACTTACGAGAATGCCGAAGCTACAAAGAGATATTCCTTCAAGAATGCAGAGCTAAAAATCGCATTAAAAATTTCACCGAAGCTACAAAAAGTCGTTCTTAAAGAGCGTAGTGTAAGTTTGCTAAAGCTTCAAAAAGCCGTTCCTAAGAGAGCGCAGCGTAAGTTTTCTGCTCAAAAGTCGTTCCTTAGGGAATGCAGAGCCAAATACCACCGAAATATAAGGCAAAGCGCGAAAAGTCAACGCGAATACTGCCGAAATAGAAGGCGAAGAAGTTCAAAAGACGTTCCTTAGGGAATGCAGAACTTACACCGAAAAATAAACGGTGCAGCCGAAAAGTAAACGACAAAGAGATTTCAGTCATTCCTTAGGGAATGAAGATTGTGGATGAAGCTTCAGATGTGTGTGTTTGGGCATTCATTTGCACGATACATTAGCATTGTTGGAGACTTGTTCTCAAATGCTTCGAATTAAGAACAAGGCAACATAAAAAGTGTTAAATGTTAAAGTCCTTCGTCCTTCAAGACATTATGTCCCTTCGGATATAATGAATTCCGGACAAAGGTTATGAAGGAAGAGACCTTCGTAAGCTCGACAGATGATGAAGGAGAAAACATATATGAAATACGAATAATAATACAGATATTATTATCAACTTATTTTTATTTTGCATTATCAAATTCATAATAACAAATTATAAATGTACCTTTAAATTGACGAAAGGTGAAGGTACAGGCGTGATGCGTAAAGCAAATGCCAAGTCAGCATGAACAGTACGGGAGTCCTGTTCATCTATTTATAGGCACAGGACGCAGCCCGTGGAGAATTACATTAATGCCCTTTACATTTATCAATAACTCTATAGTGATTCTTCGAGGTCTAATTTGGCTTTTCATCATATAAGTCGGTTCCCCTTTTCTGCTGTCATACCGAAGCTTTTTCTGCGCATAGCTTCGTGATCATCTTATCCTTCGTCATGATCGCCTTCCGTCCTACTCAAGCTTCGTCTTGACCATACTTCTTGTATACTCGTGACCCGATTCCGAAGATACCTGTTCACATATTTCACTTGGAAAACATTGTCAAATCATGTTTTTGAGGACCTTTGGAAGCCGAAGGCCCCCAACAGTAGCCCCTCGCAATATTAATTTGCTGGAATGATAAATTCATATTGTGACATGGACGAAGGCTTTAAGCCGAAGGTCCGAAAAACACCTTCCCTTTGCTAGAATAGCAACAGTCTTTGACAAGCGGGACCCTCCAGTTTTCAACGCACTAGGTGTATAAATAAGAGCTCACCACCAGTTTATTTGGCACGCTCCCTTGCCATCTGCTTTTACTCACCCAACTTTTAGCCTGCGCGCAACAAAACTTGCTTGGCTTTTTAAATTTTTAAGCTTCGGTTTCGAGAGCACTTTCTCAGCGTTTGCGAAGATGTCTGAAGATAAGATAGCTGTTGGTGATTCAAAGCTAAGCCTTTCTGAGGAAATGCATCTGGGCTTTCTTGAATCAATATCAAAGACTAATTCAGAGAAGATTACTAGGGAGATTTTGGAGGGTTTATCTGAAGATACTGGTGACAGTGACAGTTATGATGTGGATAGTGGTGGTGAAGATTCCGAAGATCGACCTTGGCGACCAAGCCATGCGGTTTTCGGTAAATCCAGTATTAAAGAAAATCATCTTGTCAATATGAGGGGCAAATATTTTCGGGACTTGTCTGTTGTGAGGGCCGACGAAGGAGAGAAGACTTGTCCGACTCCCGAGGAAAATGAAGTCGTGATATTCCGAAGCTTCTTAAAGGCTGGACTGCGATTTCCCTTGAGCAGTTTTGTCGTGGAAATACTGAAGATATTTGAAATCTACCTTCACCAACTTACCCCCGAAGCAATCATAAGGATGAACATCTTTGTGTGGGCCGTGAGGAGCCAAGGTTTGGAACCTAATGCAAAAAGCTTCTGCAACATACATGAGCTATTGTATGAGACAAAACCCTTGGGTAAAGAGCAGTATCACAACAATTTTGGTTGCTACAGCTTCGGCGCCCGGTCTGGGTCAAGCTGCCCCGTGCCAACCTTTCGAAAGAGGTGGCCCGGCGACTGGATGACGGAATGGTTTTATGTGAAAAATGACTTGAAATCACGAGAAGATATTAAAGGTATCATTATGCGCCCTATCTGGCAACGCTTCGGCCTCCGGAAGCCGAAGGTGGAAATGAATGAAGCAGCCGAAGAATGCCAGAGAGCCTTCGGCGTTGTTTGCTCTTTTATTGGGACAAGGGATTTGGTCCAAGAACACATTGCTTTCAGAGTATGGCCACTTGTGGAAAAGTGGGAAATGCCGGAGGAGACCATTAAAGAAACTGATGAAGGTGGACTAGTCAGGCTAAAATACACATTCAAATACGGAGATAAGTTCGTTGAGCCAGATGATGACTGGTTGAAAAGTATTGAGGCCATAAGTGACGAATTGCTTGGGGTATACTCAAAGGCCAAAGATACTGCATTATCAGCAGCCTTCGGAGGCCGAAAGAAGAAGAGACTCAACCGAGTATTTGGTGCAATTGGGTTTGTTTACCCCGACTATCGTTATCCAACGTGGGGTCAAAAAAGAAAGAATACATCTTCTGCGAAGAAAGCTGCTTCAGCCGCTCCTAGCGAACCGGCGCCGAAGAGGAAAAGGGTAAAGGTTCTCACACACCGGCCACGTTATATTGAACCGGCCACAGTGCCTGAGTTTATCGGTGAGACCTCTTCGGCCACCGAAGCTAAAGAACCAACTCCACTGTCAAAAATCGAAGAGCTGGCGGAGGTGCCAGCAACAGAAAAAACAGAAGAACCGAGGACTGAAGAAACAAAGACATCAGAAGTTTTAAGTCCTTCAGCAAAAATTGAGGCAGCAAAAAGCCAAAAGGGTCCAGCAGTGACCCCGAAAAGAAAAAGGATGGTTAATGTGCTGGATGTTTTGGAGACAATTAAGTCTTCAAGCACAACTCCGAAGAAAATTGTTGAAACTTCCGAAGTGCATACTGAAGCCTTTGTTGCCGAAGCTTCAAAGCAACAATCTGAAACTGAAGCTGGGCCTTCAGAGCCCACCAAGGTAAAATCCTTGGAAGCCGAAGAAACAAAAATGGCAGAGCCAATTTTGGTTGAAGAAACTGGCACTGCTGCCCCCGAAGCATGCTCCAAAGCCCTCGATTATATTGTACGACATGCTTCGGGAAAAAGATTATCTGAAGAAGAGATTTTTGAAGCTAATCGCTATGCCCGAGAACTGAAGTATCCAAAGGGGGCCTTAGTATTCAATGGCACAGACGAAGATGACTTCTTATACTGTCTCCCAGATAACAAAGAATTATCCGTCTGCCGGGAGATGGCTAGAAGTATGGGGTTCCCGAAGCTTGAAGCTGGCCTCTGCGCTATGACAAAGGACGATCTTGCAGATAGCCTCGCATATAATAGTCTGAAGGTATGAAAATTGTATATTTGGAAATTTATAATTTTTGAATTATTCTTTTATTCTTATACTAATTCTTTTCATATAGGGTTTAATACTTAGCAACGCTTTGAGAGCGCAAAGGAATGCTGAAGACGAGAGCTATAATATTGCTTTCAACAACCTACGAACAGAGGTTATTAAGCTGAGGAACGAAGCTTTGGAAAAAGATAAAATTTTGCTTACATTGGTGGATAAGATAAAGGAAGATGAAGCTACTTCTAAAGCTCAAGCTAAGGCTCAGAAGCACAAAATCGAGGATCTTCGGAAACAGTTAGCCAGAGCTAATGAAGAACGCATACTTGAAGAGACGAAACGAGAACTTAGCGATCAATGGGCAAATCATTTAGAAGGAAACGTTGAAGAGCTTCGTGCATCCAAGAAAAGGTGCTATGACAAATCTATAGAATGCGCTAAGAAAATAAAAACTTGCTTCGCCAGCGTTGGCGCATTCTCGAGCGAGGAAAACTTCATAAGGGGTAACCCCGAAGGCCCGATTGAATGGATCAATCACGAAGCTGAGGCCTTTGAGGAAATTTTGAATAGCCGCGGAGACATATGTGCCTTTTCGGGTGCCAGGGGGATTGCTACTATTTTGGAGAGGAAAGGCTGTGAGCATGTGAAATCTTTGGCACAATCCGAAACTGCCTTATCCTCCAAAGATATAAAAGACCCCTCGGCCGAAGCAAGCATGGTTGGTGGAAAGTTTTTCACCGACATCTGGGACAATGGTGGCCGGGAAATGGCCCAAGAAATTATTCAAAAAAGCGAAAAAGGCATTCATGATGCTAGAAAAGTAGCAGAGGCCGCTGAGAAAAGCGCAGAGCCTGAAGGGCAAATAGGTATTAACTAGTGGTTTTTGACTCTTTGTTGTAATTTTTTGATTTCGAACTTGTTCACGGTTTGTGATAGTAATAAATCCGTATCTACTCTTCCCTCAGAACCTGCTGAGTCATCTGCGGGCCCCCACACGAAGGGGGATGACGAAATTAGACAAATGGCCGAAGCCATCATGGATAGAGTTGTTGATCAGCTTCTAAACGAAGCTGCAGAAGTAGTCTTAAGGGAAGATTAGATGCTGTTGCAAAAACATTTAGAATGTAATGTTTGTTGAAAATCATGTGTAATATTGTGTAACTTAGGATGTAATATATTAGTTGTTTATAGTTCTATTCTTTGCGATGCATGAAACATTATATACATACCGTTTTTGAGCCTTCGGCGAAAAACACCTTCCCTTCTTTTCATGCTTCGTAAATAATATCCGTGTTCTCATAAAATCAGTAGCCAATCCTCATAAAATCAATAATCAATAGATCTTTCCATTTCAGAGTTTGACGAAGATATAACTCTTCAATGGCTATTGTTTGTGCCGTGTCACTATTTCTTCAAAACGATCTTCGAAAATCAATATTGAGACCCCCCTTCTTGCGTTGTTGATGCACTATGATGTATGATGTTATGCTATGCAAATGATGTAATGATGTGATGTTATGCAAAATGATATTTGTTGAAGGTCGACATTTATTTTTCACTGTAAGCCTCCCTTAGGAGCTTCTTCGCCTTTTACTTCAGCGGAATCAGCGTTTATTTTTTGCTGTAAGCCTCCCTTAGGAGCTTCTTCACCTTTTACTTCAGCGGAATCAGCGTTTATTTTTCGTTGTAAGGCTCCCTTAGGAGCTTCTTCGCCTTTTACTTTCAGCGGAATCAGCGTTTATTTTTCGCTGTAAGCCTCCCTTAGGAGCTTCTTCGCCTTTTACTTTTAGCGGAATCAGCGTTTATTTTTCGCTACAAGCTCTGCATTCCCTTTGGAACGACTTTTGAGCAGAAAACTTACACTGCGCTCCCTTAGGAACGACTTTTTGCTGCTTCGAAGAAATCGCACTGCATTCCTTAGAACAAATTTTTGATAATTCGAAGGTCCTCCTTACCACCATAAATTCTTATGCTTCGGCAACTTAAGCCTATGGAGAAGATATATTTCTCTTATGGTAAGAAGCGAAACTGCTACAAGAGATTGAAAAACGATAAAAAGCACTTAAACTTCCCATAATTGTTCCTTATTAAAAAGAAAGTAGGACTGAAATGCGAAAATGCGAAAAGCTGCTGTCGAGGTAGGATATTTGTCAGTAAATATGCTTCGACTCTAGCACAGTTCTATTGACTGTGCGAGCTTCGGACTCCTCTCTGAAGTCCCGCTGAAGGTGATTGTGCTGACTCCCTTCTGGCTGCTGACCTCGTTGCGTTGGTGGTGGCGGTGGAGGCTGTTGCCAAGATGCTTGGGGTTGACTTGCCGAAGCAACATAAGCTACAGGGTGGTTGCCTACATATTCTAGAATGTAAGACGAATTGTACGAAGCAGTATGCATGACTTGCTTCGGCTGACTCTGTTGTGCTGCAGCTTCTGCTATCTCCTTTTGCTTCTGGATGGTAACATGGCACATCCTAGTGGTATGGCCCTTGTCTTCACCACAGAATAGGCAGTAAATTTATCTTGGCTGATCCCCAAACCTTCCCCCGAAGCCCCTGGCGCCTCTGCCCCTTGGCGCTGGCGGCCGGAAAGAGCTTTGCTGCTGCCCCGAAGCTTGCGAGGAGTACTGTGGCCTTTGCTGTTGACTCCCTCTGTCATCACTTTGAGTAGAGTTGTGAATTGACCTGACGTGCCTCGGATGGAATCTTCCTCCGAAGCCCCTGGTCATTACAGAGAACCTGAATGCTTCCTCCCTTCTTTGGCGAAAATCATTGTCAGCTC
The DNA here is from genome assembly GCA_029449295.1 of Zea luxurians. Taxonomy (NCBI): domain Eukaryota; kingdom Viridiplantae; phylum Streptophyta; class Magnoliopsida; order Poales; family Poaceae; genus Zea; species Zea luxurians. Next base: position 4,928,611 of record JAOPSE010000126.1, on the reverse strand, counting down.
GAATATACTCGTCCATCTTCTGGAGCAGCTTCTCCAAAGTTTGAGGAGGCTTTCTGGCAAAGTACTGAGCTAAAGGTCCCGGCCGAAGCCCCTTGATCATGGCCTCAATGACAATTTCATTGGGCACTGTTGGTGCTTGTGCCCTCAGACGTAGGAACCTTCGGACATACGCCTGAAGGTATTCTTCGTGGTCCTGGGTGCACTGGAATAAAGCTTGAGCAGTGACTGGCTTCGTTTGAAACCCTTGGAAGCTGGTTATCAACATGTCCTTGAGCTTTTGCCATGAGGTGATTGTCCCTGGCCGAAGAGAGGAGTACCAAGTTTGTGCAACACTCCTGACAGCCATGACGAAAGACTTTGCCATGACCGCCGTGTTGCCACCATACGAAGATATGATTGCTTCATAGCTCATCAAGAATTGCTTCGGTCTGAATGACCGTCATACATGGGGAGCTGTGGTGGCTTGTAAGACTGTGGCCAAGGTGTAACCTGTAGTTCTGTTGACAGAGAAGAAGTATCATCAAAAGCAAAATTTCCATGATGGAAATCTTCATACCAGTCGTCCTCGTTGTAGAAGCCCTCCTGATGAAGCTCTCTGCGCGGAGGCCTTCGGTTCTGGTTATCTTGAGCAAGATGACGAACTTCTTCAGAGGCTTCGTCTATCTGCCTTTGTAGGTCAGCTAGACGAGCCATCTTTTCCTTCTTCCGTTGGACCTGTTGATGGAGCATCTCCAAGTTTTGGATTTCTTGATCCAAGTCGTCCTCCGGAGGCGTTGGACTGGTGGCCTTCCTCTTCTGGCTTCGGGCCTCCCTGAGAGAGGGGACATCCTGATTGGGATCCAGCGGTTGCAGAGTGGCAGCCCCTGTGGCTGAAGCTTTCTTCGGCGGCATGACGAAGGTGATGCTTGCCGAAGATGTTCAAAACTCAAAAAATGGACGTGAGTTCACCGGAGGTGGGCGCCAATGTTGGAGACTTGTTCTCAAATGCTTCGAATTAAGAACAAGGCAACATAAAAAGTGTTAAATGTTAAAGTCCTTCTGTCCTTCAAGACATTATGTCCCTTCGGATATAATGAATTCTGGACGAAGGTTATGAAGGAAGAGACCTTCGTAAGCTCGACAGATGATGAAGGAGAATACATATATGAAATACGAATAATAATACAGATATTATTATCAACTTATTTTTATTTTGCATTATCAAATTCATAATAACAAATTATAAATGTACCTTAGAATTGACGAAAGGTGAAGGTACAGGCGTGATGCGTAAAGCAAATGCCAAGTCAGCATGAACAGTACGGGAGTCCTGTTCATCTATTTATAGGCACAGGACGCAGCCCATGGAGAATTACATTAATGCCCTTTACATTTATCAATAACTCTATAGTGATTCTTCGAGGTCTAATTTGGCTTTTCATCATATAAGTCGGTTCCCCTTTTCTGCTGTCATACCGAAGCTTTTTCTGCGCATAGCTTCGTGATCATCTTATCCTTCGTCATGATCGCCTTCCGTCCTACTCAAGCTTCGTCTTGACCATACTTCTTGTATACTCGTGACCCGATTCCGAAGATACCTGTTCACATATTTCACTTGGAAAACATTGTCAAATCATGTTTTTGAGGACCTTCGGAAGCCGAAGGCCCCCAACAAGCATCATTCTTTGCATCATATCATCGCATCATACATCATAACATCACATCAAACATCATATCTCATCAATGACATCAATTGAAAACAAGGCTGATATTTGGGCAATACTTTACAAAAAATGAAAAGATGCCAAGGTACAAAGTAAGATGAGAATCATAGCTTCATCAGTTCTGATGCGGAAAAAGCTTTTCTCTATGAAGCATTGATATTTTACAAAGTATGGATGATTTTTTACGAAGCAAAAAAGCTCTTCTTTACGAAGCATGAAAAGAAGGGAAGGTGTTTTTTCGCCGAAGGCTAAAAAACGGTATGTACAAAAAGTTTCATGCATCACAAAGAAATGAATTACAAACCACTCATATATTACATTCAAATAAGCACTGAATATTACAAATATAGTTCAGCAAATGTTACATCAACATTCTAGAAAATGTTTTTACAATAACTACTCTTCCTTCAGAATTTTTTCTGCAACTTCGGTTAGCAGCTTAATAACAACTTCATCTACAATAGCTTCGGCCATATTAATAATTTCTATTGTCTTTTTTGTCTCTGGGTCGGCCAGTGGGTCGAATGGCTCTGTGGAGGAGATAGTTCAGCTGTGGTAGAAGACATAAATTAGTTCGAAGTCGCAAAAATAAACAACAAAGTTAAAAGCCATTAAGTAATACCTATCCGTCTTTCAAGTTCCACAGCCTTTTCAGCCGCTTTTGTTGCTTCTCGAGCATCATGAATATCTTTTTGGCTCTTCTTCATTATTTCATGGGCCATCCCTCGACCGCCATTTTCCCAGATATCAGTAAAAATCTTCTGCCTATTGAGCTTGCTTCGGCCGAGGGTTCCTTCTTATCGTCAATAGAGAAGGCAGCTTCGGACTGGGCCAAAGTTTTAACATGTTTGCACCCTGCCTTCTCCAAAATAGCTGCAACTCCCCTTGCGCCAGAGAAGGCACAGACGTCCCCGCGGTCACTCAAAATCTCTTCAAAGGCTTCGGCCTCACCGCTGATCCACTCGATTACGCCTTCAGGGTCGCCCCGTATGAAGTTATCTTCGCTTGAGTACGCGCCCAAGTTGGTGAAGCTAGTTTTTATCTTTTTAACGCATTCCACAGATTTCTCAAAGCATCTTTCTTTTGATGCGTGAAGTTCTGCAACTGTTTTTTCAAAATAATTTTTCCAGTACTCACTGGCATCTCGATCAGCTTCGGCAACAACGCATTTTAATTTGGCCTCGGCTAGCTGTTTCCGAAGGTCTTCAAATTTATTTTTCTGGGCCTCAGCTTGTGCTTTGGAACTAGCCTCGTCTTCTTTTATTTTGCTCACCAATGAAATTAATATTTTATATTTTTCAAGACCTTCATTCCTTAGTTCAATTACTTCTGAACGAAGGTTGTTCAGGGCTATTATGCATCCTTCGTCTTCAATATTTTTCTGCGCCCTGAGGGCATTGCTAAGGATCAAGCCCTGAAAAAGGATCATAGTATTAGGTATAAACAAATGAACAAATTCGTTTTTTAAGTACAAAAATTGATTTACACACCTTCATGCTGTTATATGCTAAGCTGTCGGCCAATTCATCCTTCGACAATACTGAAAGCCCATCTTCTAATGTTGGGAATCCAAAGCTTCTGCTCATCTCCCGGCAGACAGATATCTCCTTGCTGTCTGCGAGACAGTATAAGAAATCCTCTTCTCCGCTGCCGTTGAACACTAATGCCCCCTTTGGATATTTCAGCCTCTGGGCATAGTGTTGAGCTTCTCGTTCTTCTTCTTTAGAGAGTTTCTTTCCCGAAGCATGACGGATGATATATTCAATATTTTCTTTTAAAGCTTCAGGAACAGGCGCGGGAGTTTTTTCAGGCAAACTCTGTTCTATAGCTTCTTCCTCTGTCGCCTTCTCTTCAAACTCCAAGGGTTGTTTATTAGCAGGCTCTGAAGGCCCAGCTTTGGCGCTACCCTGGCCCACTGCAGCCTCAACTTTGGCCGGTTTTGTTTCAACCTCGGCAATTTTCCCTGAAGGAATAGAACTTGAAGCTTTTACTGACTCTAGTACATCTAATACACTTGCCATCCTTTTTCTTTTCGGAGTCGCCGTAAGACCCTTTTGTGCCTTCGGCACCGCCACTTCTGCCGAAGGTCTTAAAACTTCTAATGTTTTTGTCCCTTCGATTCTTGGCTCCTCAATTTTATCAGTCTTCGGCTCAGCTAACTTGGCCGAAGGTGCCTTCGGCATTACGACCAGCTCTTCAATCTTCTGCGTAGGAGGAGTAGGTCCTTTTGCTTCAATAGCTGAAGAAGTTTCCCTGCTAAACTCAGGCACTATGGCCGGTTCAATATAGCGGGGCCGGTGGGTAAGGACTTTCAACTTTTTACTCTTCGGCGTAGGATCTCTTGGAGCAGCCGAAGCGGTAACCTTTCCAGAGGATGCACCCTTTCTTTTCTGCCCCCGTGGCGGGTAGCGATAGTCAGGGTACACAAATCCAATAGCATCAAAAACCCTATTTAATCTTTTCTTTTTTCGGCTCCTGAAGGCTACAGATAGTGCATTATCTTTGGACTTGGAATATGCTCCATGTAGCTCATCACTAGTGTTTTCAACGCACTTCAGCCAGTCATCATCTGGTTCGACAAACTGGTCTCCAAATCTGAAGGTGTATTTCAATCGAACCAGGCCGCCTTCGCTAGGGTTAGTAATGGTTTCTTTCGGCATTTCCCAGCTGTCTATCAGTGGCCATATCCTGTAGGCTACATGCTCTTGAATTAAGTATCTTGTTCCAATAAAAGAGCAAACTGTGCTGAAGGCCCTTCAACATGCTTCGGCTGCCTCATCAATTTCTACCTTCGGCTTCCGGAGGCCGAAGCGGGACCAGATGGGGCGCATGATGATTTCTTTAATGTCTTCTCTTGCCTTCAAATCATTTTTCACGTAAAACCACTCCTCCATCCAGGCCCTAGGCCATCTCTTCCGAAATGTTGGCACTGGGTAGCTTACGCCAGAGCGAGCAACGAAGCTATAGCAACCAAAGTTGTTATGATATTGTTCTTTACCCCAGGGTTTCGTCTCATACGAAAGTTCATGCATACTGCAAAAGCATCTTGCACTTGGCTCTAGACCTTGACTTCTCACAGCCCAGACAAAGATCCCCATTCTGATAATTGCTTCGGGAGTGATCTGGTGAAGGAAAATCTGGTATGTCTTTAAAACTTCAACCACAAATCTGCTCAACGGGAACCGAAGTCCAGCTTTGAAGAAGCTTCGGAAGATCACAACTTCGTTTTCTTCGGGAGCAGGGACGGCTCTGTGTGTGTCAGCCCTCACAATAGACATATCTTGAAAATACCTTCCTCTCATATTATCAAGATGACTCTATTTGATAGTTGATTTCTCGAAGACTGCATGACTTGGTCGCCAGGGCCGATCTTCAGAGTCTTCGCCTCCACTTTCCATATAATAGCTGTTGCTATCATCTGTGTCTTCAGACAAGCCTTCTAGTATCTCTTTAGTTATCTTCTCTGTATTTGTTTTTGCTATTGACTCAATAAATCCAGCAGTCTTCTCCTCAAGGAGCTTCTCCTCTTCGCTCAGCTTCGTCTCAGCAACAACTTTTTTGTCTTGAGACATCTTTTCTTTAGGTATGACGAAAACGCGTCCTTAAAACCGAAGCTTAGGGAGTCTGGGAAACTAAGCAGGCGATGGCAAGCAAGAGCTAAAAACTGAGTAAACAAAACAAGCGGCAAGTAGCGTACCAAATGTGCTCAGGGTGAGTTCCTATTTATACGATCGACGCGCTCCAAGTTGGAGGGCCCCGTTTGTCATTGACTGTTGCTATTCTAGCAAAGGGAAGGTGTTTTTTCGGACCTTCGGCTTAGGGCCTTCGTCCATGTCGCAATCTGAATTCATTATTCTAACAAATTAACATTGCGAGGGGCTACTGTTGGGGGCCTTCGGCCTCCGAAGGTCCTCAAAAACGTAATTTAACAATGTTTCCCAAGTATGATTTATGGACAGGTATCTTCGGATTCATGGTAAAAGCAGACACGATGAGGAGCTTGATCGTGACGAAGGTTGCCATCGCTCCGAAGCTGTGCGAAAGGGAGCTTCGGCTGAATCGCAGAAAAGGGAACCGACTTAAAAGGGAAAAGGTTGTTTAGTCCTCATAGATTTTTCTATAAGTCAATAGCAAATGTAAAGGGCATAAATGTAATCTTTCATAGGTTGTGCATTGTGCCTATAAATAGGTGAACAGTACCCCCGTACTGTTCACGCTGACTTGTACTTGCTCGTGCGTCACACTTGTACTTTTATCTTCTGTCAAGCCGAAGGTACATTTGTAATTCAATATTGTTTCTATTTTTCCATGATAATATAATAAAGTTATAGTAATGATGTTATATGATTATTCATGTTATCTTTCATGTTTCATATGCTTCGTCTTTCATTAATGTATACTGTGATGATGAAGGTATGTCCTTCATGACCTTCGTCCAAAGATCGTTATATCCTAAGGGAAATAATGCTTCGAAGGACGAAGGACATTAACATTTAACATTTTGTGTTGCTTTGTTTTTAACTCATAGCATTTGAGAACAAGTCCCCAACATCCCCTAAGTGTTACTTACAAGTACATAAACATAGTTTAACTTATTTTATTGTGACCTAAAGTTTAGAACAGAGGTAAACTCATGTAATACACATTATTAATCTCACAAGCTTACACATGTTTACATCTCTAAGGTTCTCCTTTTATTTATTTTATTAAATAAATAAAAATACATCTACATTAGTTCATATTCAATCCTAAAAATTAGAGTGTGTAGACAATAAGTGAAACCATTTTATTTAAACATAGAATAATTTTATGAACATTTTGCAATTTGAATCACTAAATTTGGTGTTCATATGCAAAAGTTATGAAATAAACAAGTTTGGGAATTCAAAATATGAAATTAGGGCTAATTCTGTGAATATTTAAAAGTCCAGGGCTAAATCTGCAAGATTACAGGGGCCTGCGCGCGAAAACTAGGGACGGTGGGTTGATTTTCAATAAACCGAGGGTCTCTTTAAGAAAACTACCGTGCGAAGGGGTATCGGGTGAATCTAACCGTCAGATCTAAAACCAACAGCTAAGATTAGATCTACGGCCGAGGTTGCGCGCGCGCGAGCGGGCGAGCGCTGACAGGCGGGCTAGGGAGTGTCAGCGACAGAGGGGGAGAGTGCGCTGACCGAGTGGGCCTAGCGCCAGAGGGCTTGGGCGCTGACAGGCGGGCCAGGTTTCAAATTCAAATAAATTCAAACATGTGCAACACTTCAAAGAATATTTTAAGCTCAGCATGATGCAACATGTCATAACCCATAATGTTTTGGCAAAAATAAATAATTAACCTCCACTAGTTTAAGCTATTTCTAATCAAAAGGAAAAAGGGAGAAAGAATCTAGAGAGAGAGAAAACCTAGAGTAAGAAAAAGAAGAGTAACACATGATTTTGGGTGATAATTAGAAAGAAATTTTATACCCCCAAAATCAGGGTGTTACAAACCTATGCCCGTTAAAAGAATCTCGCCCTCGAGATTCAGGGCTGGCTAGAAAAGAGCTCAGGGTACTTGGCTTTCAAATCATCTTCTCTTTCCCAGGTTGCTTCTTCTTCTGAGTGGTGACCCCATTTGACTTTGCACATCCTGATGGTACTTCTCCGAGTGACCCGATCTGTTGTCTCCAGAATTTGAGTTGGCTTCTCAATATAAGTCAGATCTTCTTGAACTTCAAGATCCTCTGCTGGCAACTGCTCTTCTAGCACTCTCAAGCATTTCTTTAACTGTGACACATGGAACACATCGTGCACAACGGACAGGTTCTCCAGTAAGCTGAGTTGATAAGCCACTTCTCCACGTCTTGCTTGGATTTGATACGACCCAATATATTGGGGTGCTAGCTTGCCTTTGACTCCAAACCTTTTGGTTCATCTGATGGGTGACACCTTCAAGTAAACATAGTCTTCCACTTCGAAACTGAGTTCCCTTCTTCTGGTGTCAGCATAGCTTCGCTGTCTGGACTGCGCTGCCTTTAAATTCTCTCGGACGATTCTGATGTTCTCTTCGGCTTCAAGCAAAATATCTGGACCGAACACCTGTCGTTCACTAGGTTGGTCCCAATGCAATGGAGTTCTGCAATTCCTCCCATAGAGCGCTTCGAATGGTGACATCTTCAAACTGGCTTGATAGCTATTATTGTAAGAGAATTCTGCATATGGTAATCTCTTATCCCAACACATCTTGTCTTGCAAAGCACAAGCCCTCAACATGTCCTCTAGAATTTGATTGGTTCTCTCTGTTTGACCATCTGTCTGCGGGTGGTAAGCTGAGCTGAACTTTAAGTGTGTGCCCAAAGCTTCATGCAACTGCTGCAAAAAATGAGAGGTGAACTGGGTGCCTCTATATGATACTATCTTCTTCGGAACGCCATGCAAGCACACAATCCGAGCCATGTATAGTTCGGCCAACACTGCACTATTGTAGGTGGTCTTGACTGGTATAAAATGGGTCGCCTTTGTCAAACGGTCCACTACTACCCAAATGGAGTCATAACCAGTACGAGTGCGAGGCAAACTGACTATAAAGTCCATTCCGATCTCATCCCATTTCCACTGAGGAATCTGCAATGGTTGCAACAAACCTGCAGGTCTTTGATGTTCTGCTTTAATCCTCTGACAACTGTCACACACAGCCACATACTCTGCTATCTCCCCTTTCATACCGTACCACTAGAATCTTTTCTTCAGGTCTTGGTACATCTTCTCACTACCAGGGTGTATAGAGTATGCTGTCTTATGGGCTTCCTTGAGAATTAGTTCCCGGATTGATTTGATGTCGGGAACACAAAGTCTATCCTTGAACCATACCACTCCTGCATCTTCACGGAAATCCTTGCCTTTTCCATCTATGATCAACTACCGGATCTCATTGATCTTCTCATCATCCTTCTGACCCTTCCTGATGTCTTGCTCTAGAGTGGGTTCCAACTCGATTGTCACTCCTTGGGTGTTGTTCAGAAATCCGAGACTCAATCTGTCGAACTCCTTCGCTAGCTCATACGACATCGAGTAAGCGGCCAACATATTAACTTGACTTTTTCTACTAAGGGCATCTACAACCACATTTGCTTTGCCTGGGTAATAATGAATCTCTAGCTCATAATCTTTGATCAACTCTAGCCATCTTCGATGTCTCATGTTTAATTCTGACCGAGTGAATATGTATTTGAGACTCTTGTGATCCATGTAGATATCACACTTCTGCCCATAAAGATAATGCCTCCAGGTCTTCAATGCATGAACCACGACTGCTAATTCTAGATCATGAGTAGGATAATTCTTCTCATGAATCTTCAAATGTCGGGATGAGTATGCCACTACTCTCCCTTCCTGCATCATCACACATCCCAGTCTAGTATACGAAGCATCACAATACACTGAGAATGGCTTGTGAACATCTGGCAGAATCAGTACTGGTGCCATTGTCAACTTCTCCTTCAATGTCTCAAAGGACTTCTGGCATGCTGGGGTCCACTTGAACTCAACCTTCTTTGCCAACAAGGCTGTTATTGGCCTAGCAATCTTAGAGAAACCTTCAATGAAACGCCGAGAATAACCGGCCATTCCGATGAAACTCTTGATTCCTCGAACATCTTTTGGTGCTTTCTAGTCCAAGATAGCTGTTACCTTCTTCAGATCTACAGCCAATCCCTCTCGGTTTATAATGTGACCCAAGAACAGGACTTCACTGATCTAGAACTCGCACTTGCTAAGCTTGGCATACAGCTGACAATCTCGTAGCATCTGAAGTACTTTCCTCAAATGCTCCTCATGCTCTTGCTCATTCTGGGAATATATAAGAATGTCATCAATGAACACCACTACGAACTTGTCGAGATAATCCATGAACACACTGTTCATCAAGTACATGAAGTAGGCTGGCGCATTCGTCAAACCAAATGACATAACCGTGAACTCATACAGTCCATACTTGGTGATGAATGCTGTCTTCGGTATATCTGAGGGTCGGATTCTGAGCTGATGGTAGCCTGACCTCAGGTCTATATTTGAGAACACACTAGCTCCTCTCAACTGATCGAATAAATCTTCAATTCTGGGCAGGGGGTACTTATTCTTGATAGTAACCTCATTCAAGGATCTGTAGTCAATGCACATCCTCTTTGTGCCATTCTTCTTCTCCACAAACAACACTGGGGCTGCCCAAGGTGAGGTACTTGGTCTGATATAACCTTTCTCCAACAACTCATCAATCTGCTTCTTGAGTTCCACCAATTCCGGTCCGAACACTCGATAGGCTCTCTTGGAAAAAGGGGTGGTGCCTGGTATAAGCTCTATGGCAAATTCAACCTTCCTTTCAGGTGGCATACCTAGTAACTCCTCGGGAAACAGATCTGGGAAATCTGATACTACATTGATAGCCTCTGATGGTTTAATCTCCTCAATACAAGCGGTGACTTGGTGACGACTCCCTTTCCTCAGTCCTGACAAGACCAACTCTACTAACACTTCTTCTCCTGATAAGCACACTAGCTTCACTGTTCTCTTGTCACAGCTAAGACTGGCTTGGTACTTGGTTAACCAATTCATCCCTAGGATGACATCTATAGTTGTATCTTGGTTACCCATAACTATTAAATTAGGGGGAACTCTATCCCCCTTATTTGAACCTTTGCACTAGGGCAAAATCTATCCGTTTGGGTTCTTCCACCAACTGAACTAACCCTCATAGGTGGATACATGGGTACTACTGGTATATTATGTGATTCTACCCATGATGCAGTCATAAAAGAATGCGTTGCTCCAGTATCAAATAAGACATTTGCAGAATGGTACTCGACTGAAAACGTACCTAGTGCCACTCGTGGAGTTTCCTGGACTGTGTTGGCCTCCAAGTGGTTCACCTTTCCATACTAGGCACGAGGTTGCCCACGGTTGTTGCCTCCTTGCTACATTGCATTCTGCCTGACTGGGGCATTGGGAGTTGGCTGCTGCTAAGCTGCTTTCTTTGGGCAATGATTCGCCCAATGGCCTTGTTCCCCACAGTAGAAACATGCACGACTTCCTCCTTGCGCTGGCGCTGCTTGGATGTTCTGGTTGGTTGCTGGGGCAGGAAGACGGGCTGCCTGGTTGCTCTGACGCTGGTATTGATTTCCTCCTTGCTGGTTGTTCTGACGGTACTGCTACTGCTGAGGAAATTGCCTCTGGTACTGCTGTTGCTGGTTCTAACGATGATGCTGGTGCTGGTGCGGGTGACCCTGCTTGAATTGCTGAGGTGAGTTGCCTGAGTAGCGAGGACGGCTGCTACTCCCAACCTGAGGTCCACCAATCTTGCGTTTCTTGTCCTCCATCTCCTGATGCTTCCTTTCTATCATGATTGCTCTGTCTATCAGATGCTGGAAGGTAGGGAAGGTGTGGTTCATCAGCTGATAGTGGAGGGGATCAACCAATCCTCTCAAGAATTTGTACTGCCTCTTGGCATCCGTGTTGACATCCTTTGGGGCATAACACGACAGATGCAGAAACTTGTCCCTGTACTCACTGACAGACAGGGGACCTTGCTTCAAGGCGAGAAACTCCTCCTTCCTCACTATCATTAGTCCCTCGGGCACATGGTAGCGATGGAAGTTATCCCTAAACTCCTCCCAAGTGATGGCTTCAGGGTTGGCATGGGTGGCGAGGTAAGACTCCCACCAAGACTGGGCTGCACCCCTCAGCTATTGGGAACCGTACAACACCTTCTCACGATCATTGCACTGGGCAGTGTGCAACTCACGCTCCACGGTACGCAGCCAATCTTCGGCGTCCATGGGATCAGCAGAGTGGGCAAAAACAGGAGGATGACCCCTCATGAACTCTGTCCGCTTGTCTCTAGGCACTTGTGGCATCTGGACTTGCACTAGAGGCTGAGGCGGTGGTGGTTGCTACTGCACCTGCTGCATGGCTGCTAAGGTCTGACCAATTGCCTGGACTGCTTGGGTCTGCATCAAGAACATCTGCTCAATGGTCATCGGGGGTGGCAGTGGCAAATGTTGCTTTGGGGCTGCCTCCTCTTAGGGTTCCTGCCGTTCTAGCTGAGCACGCCTCGCACCTCTGCGCCTGTTCTCAAACATCTGTAGAAATCACACACATAAATCAAATCTGACTCTGCAGTCTTTCAGCATAAGAAAAGATGTATAGAAAATCTTCATAGAACTAAACAATTGACCATCTTCACTGACAACTTCTCAGATAAAGAGGAAAGTGGATATAAATGGATTACCCAACTAAATAACTAACTTTATTAATAACTACACCAAGTTGCAGGGGATACCCACACCTTGGTGACAATCATTACAAAGATACAACTTCAGTACATGTCCATCATAATAAGCATCCAACATAAAATAAGCAAACTAACTCTAACTAGACTGACTAGAATGAGACACTGAACTAAGAATTATTACAGACTCCAACTCTATCGATCTAGGGATCCAAATCTATCCGGGTCTTGCACTCTGGGGTACCATAGTCGAAGCGACCATGGGGCGGCGAATGGTAAGGGTGCTGAATCCTGACAGGGGCGGGAGAACCACCATCCAAATAGTGGCATGCTGCGCACTCAGCATGCAATTCTACAACCTCCGCCCGAACCTTGCCCAACTCATCAAGGGCGTGGTCCAACTCTGTGTTGAGCACGACAGTCAAGGGCGTGGTCAATTCTGCAATTCTACAACCTCTGCCCGAACCATGCTGTTCAACCTGGGATTGCCCTCACCAACTAGCGAGGCAATCACACCTCCAGCACTGCCGGTCGAACGGGGAGGATAGTACTTCAGGTCAAGGCCATCAGCTACCCCACTGAACAACGAGCAATACTGAGAAAGTGCCTGTCGTGCTGCATCTTGCATGGCTGACTCGGCAGTATCCCTCTCAGTAATAGAATAGTGCTCTGAGAAGGCTTCTGCACCCTGGAGATCATCGTCCAGACGGCGCACCAAACAAGTAGCCTCCCACTGGTCCGGGTATAGCCCGCGACGATGCTGGTAGACTACACAACGGTACTCGATAGACCATATGTGTCGGTCAAAGGCCCGACGCAATAGGGTATCGAGAGCGTCGTGGAAGTGACACCCACGAGCGGCGTCACGAGTGATGGGTCTAGCAATCCATCCCTCCAGCTCCGGCTCCTCCGAAAGCTCCATGCCATGGCTCAAACTGCCACCAGCGTCATCGTCATCTCTGTCTCCATTAGGGTCTCCTCCAGCAGCCGAGATGCCCTGTGGTGGTGCAGGGGGCATCTCTGGCTGAGGTGTAGGGGAAGGCGGCCTATCAGACTCCACCTCCCGCTAAGGCGAGGGAGAAGAGTCCTAGTGCTCCTGCTCCTGTTCCTGGCATCGGCGCTCCTACTCCTCGTGCAGGCGACGATGCAGTCTCTCCAGGTGACTGGACTGACCTGGCACCGTGCGACGCAGTGGATGCTTCGCCAGGCGAGAAGGCAAAAAGGGGATCACAGACTTACGTGCAGTGCACCTGATACGAGCCATCTACAGAAGGCATCGTAAGCACAAGAGTAAGAGTAGAACTATTAGACCAGAAAGTAAACAGAAAGAAAAGTGAGACAAAACTTTTTGAGATAAGTAGATAACATAGAGTTGGTCAAGATGACCAACTTTTGAAAGAACTCTAAAGTCAAGGTAAGAGTAAGGGTCTATAGTCCTTAGGGCGACCATTCTAGTCAAGGTTAGCGGTCCTATAGTCAGCAAGGCTCTGATACCACTTATGTCACACCCGGTTTTGGAAGGCAAACCAAATGCGAACCATGTACGTGCCAGGATCAGAAACTCACGTACACAGCGATTACATAATTGGACATCATCACACAATGCTCGAATTAAATAACAGAAAGGTACTTAATTACATCAAGATGTCCAAGACATCCATAGAGTCTATTACATTACCATTGTTCAACATAATTATCAAAGTGCGGAAATACGGAACACAGATGCTAAGCCTACACAGGCAGCTGACTGGGGGTTTGCCACTAAGAAAGAACTAGAACTCATCATATTCCTAGAACTCCTCGAAGTCATTCATGTTGCCATCATCGCCTCCTGAGCATTGGGTACACTAGGGACAACCTGGGGTGGGGGTGGTGTGTAAAGCAAGGGTGAGTACACATCAACGTACTCAGCAAATGTCCCATTTGGCTAAAGTGGACTAGCTGTATATGGAGTTGAGGTTAAGCAGTTGCTTTTAGTTGGTCAAGTATTTATTACTATTAGTAGATTTTAGTAATAAACCCAGTTATTACCCAGAAGTACCTCCTCAAAAGAGGAAATACCAGAGATCAGATTTTATAACATCATTATTGACCATCATCATAAAAGTATCCAAAGTTCTTCTAATCAAAGAGGATCCCAAGGCTGCTCTTAACCGTGAGCTTGGCTAATATACCAGTTTTTAACACTCTACAGAGGTTGTACACTTTACCCACAAGTCATGATCTCTTTCCAGCCTGGGTTGTACAGACCCGATCTTCACTACCTAGGTGAATGGCCAGGGATACACTACGTAGCCTTTACAAAGACTCCCCTGGTGCATAGCTGCTCGTTAGGTTTCGCCAGTCGTACAAACGTAGTACACCTCCCTTGTACAAACGCGGTACATCTCCCCAAGGTGGGAGACTAACAAAACCAAATCAAAAGAACCTCTGCACCCCAACCTTGGCAGAGCGAGCACTACACCCCGGCCCCCATTGACGGCCCTCCGGCAAAGCCAACTACACCCCCAGGATCATCTAATTAATCAGCTAAGGGCGTCCCATTCCACCCTCATGGTTGTACTATTATCTCGGGTGGTCACTCCACGAACAGGTCCTTACGAAGAGGTACTCAGGAAAAAGGCCTGAGCCCCCTAAGGTATCATAAGATCATCCACATAATCAGGATAACAGTATCGTATCATAAATGTTCACATCATGTTCATTGATTAAGTTAAGGCAGTAGCAACATGCTAACCATGATAACCCCAAAAGGTAAACAAGGATAAAGTAAATAGAAAGCTAGTCAAACCTTAGGTTTAAGTAATGTAATGCGGGACAGTGAATCATAAAGTATGTAGGACATAATAGGTCAGAGGACACTTGCCTTCACTAGGTTGCTGCTCAGGGAGGTCTCCAACAACACACTCAGGAACCTCGGACTGCTCGTTGTCTAAATAAAGTGAGCATGCATTCAATACATTTGGAAAGTACAAATGAACATCACACCAAATATGTACAAACATTGGAACACATCTTAAAAAGACACAATACTACATAAGGGATAATGATTTCAAAGTATAACATAAACTATAACATACATTAACTTTATTTGAAATTAGATTACTATTTCCCCTAAGTGTTACTTACAAGTACATAAATATAGTTTAACTTATTTTATTGTGACCTAATATTTAGAACAGAGGTAAACTCATGTAATACACATTATTAATTTCACAAGGTTACACATGTTTAAATCTCTAAGGTTCTCCTTTTATTTATTTTATTAAATAAATAAAAATACATCTACATTAGTTCATATTAAATCCTAAAAATTAGAGTGTGCAGACAATAGGTGAAACCATTTTATTTAAACAGAGAATAATTTTATGAACATTTTTCAATTTGAATCACTAAATTTGGAGTTCATATGCAAAAGTTATGAAATAAACAAGTTTGGGAATTCAAAATATGAAATTAGGGCTAATTATGTGAATATTTAAAAGTCCAGGGCTAAATCTAGAAGATTACATGGGCATGCGCGTGAAAACCAGGGACGGCGGGTTGATTTTCAATAAACCGAGGGTCTCTTTAAGAAAACTACCGCGCAAAGGGGTATCGGGAGAATCTAACCGTCAGATCTAAAACCAATGGCTGAGATTAGATCTGCGACCGAGGGTGCGCGCGCGAGCGGGCGAGCGCTAACAGGCGGGCTAGGGAGTGTCAGCGACAGAGGGGGAGAGTGCGCTGACCGAGCGGGCCCAGTGCTAGAGGGCTTGGGCGCTGACAGGCGGGCCAGGGCGTCAGGCGCGCGTGCGCGAAGCGTTATCCGTGATCTGAGCCGTGCGATCTGAATCGGACGGAGGGGATCAGACTAGGGGGAACGGATGGCTGCGGGCGGCGCTGTTCCTCTCTGTGGCGGTGGGGTCGCTAGTGTTGAGGCTTGCGTGAGCTAGGGTGGCTCCAGAGTCACTGTAGTTGGGCTGAGAGAGAGAGAACACCACGGCGAACTCAATGGCGGGGAAGAGGCCATGAATCCACGGGCAGAGAAGGGAGAACGGTGGTGAGAAGGTCTCGGGCGGGCCGGAGTAACTCCGGTGAGCCATTCTGGCCACAGGGAAGGGGCTTAAGGCGCGCTAAGGCCTAGGCTAGCTTTAGCAGAGGCAGGGGTGACACAGGGACCTACTCCGAGGAACTAGACCGGGCTAAATCGGCCGGCCACCGCGCGAGCACGGTGGCCCGCCGCGGCCGAGCACCGGCGAAGGTGAAATTGGCCGAGCACAGGATGCAATAGAGGAAACTGGGCACGGGGACGGGTGTCTCACCTCGGGGCAGAGCTCGAGGAGGCCTGGCACGGTCTCCGGCGGCCTGGACGGTCAGGAACGCAGGCGCGGGTCTCCGGCGGCGGCTGGCGACGTGGGCAGAGCGCGATAGAGAGTGAAGCTGTGCCAAATGAGGTGAGGGGCGTGCACGAGGCACTGGCGGGGCTCTAAGAAGGGAGTTGGGCGTGTGGGCGGGCGTCGTGGCCGAGAAATCCTGCGACGTGCGCGAGTGCACACGCGCCAGTCCACAACGAGCGTGGAGGGGGTGGAACTGATAGGGCAGGCCCACGGTGCAGAGAGAGATGAAAGGGGCGCGCGGGGCAATGGCTCGGCGACTGGAGATCCGGGCCTGCGAGACAGAGAGAGAGGGAGCGCGCGAGTGAAGAAAACTGGTGCCGACAGGTTAGCCCCAGCGGGTAGAGAGTGAGATAGAGAGCGCGCGCGGGAGAGGGGAACTGCCGCTGACAGGCGGGGTCTGCCTGTCAAGCGGCGCAGGCGCGCGGGCGCGCGGCCTGGCTGGGCCGAGCTGGGCTAGTTTGGGCTGCTTTCTCCTTTTCTTTTTCTCTAGATTTTCTAATTCCTGTTCTATTTCTTTTCTATAGGGTTTTCAAATCCAAATTCAAACTAGGTTTCAAATTCAAATAAATTCAAACATGTCCAACACTTCAAAGAATATTTTAAGCTCAGCATGATGCAACATGTCATAACCCATAATGTTTTGGCAAAAATAAATAATTAACCTCCACTAGTTTAAGCTATTTCTAATTTAAAGGAAAAAAGGGAGAAGAATCTAGAGAGAGAGAAAACCTAGAGTGAGGAAAAGAAGAGCAACACATGATTTTGGGTGATAATTAGAAAGAAATTTTGTACCCCAAAATCAGGGTGTTACACAAATAGTCTTGGGTCCTTTGATGTTAGAAACAAGCACCTTGGGTACCCAAACACAAGTCTTTGAACTCTTGTGTTTGCCCCCAACATATTTGGTAACTATTTTGCCTCATTTGTTAGTTAAAACATAAGATGCATCAAAAGTCTTAAATGAAATATTATGCTCATTTGATGCAGCAGGAATTTTCTTTCTAGGCAATTTAATATGAGTGGTGTGCCTAGAGCTAGATGCCTCATTCTTATACATAAAAGCATGGTGAGAAACAGAATGAGATTTCCTAGCATGAATTTTCCTAATCTTGTGCTCAGGATAATTAGCAGGATATAAAATATAGCCCTCATTATTTTGAACCATGGGAGCCTTGCCCTTTACAAAATTTGACAATCTTTTAGGGGCATTAAGCTTGACATTGCTTCCCTGTTGGAAACCAATGCCATCCTTAATGCCAGGACGTCTCCCATTATAGAGCATGCTTCTAGCAAATTTAAACTTTTCATTTTCAAGTTCATGCTCATTGATTTTAGCAGTTAATTTGGCTATATGATCATTTTGTTGTTTAATCATGGCAAGGTGATCATTTATAGCATCAACATTAACATCTCTACATCTAGTAAAAATAGAAACATGTTCGATAGTAGATGTAGAGGGTTTGCAAACATTTAATTCATCTATCTTAGATTTAAGAATGCCATTTTCATTTCTAAGACAGGAAATGGAATCATTGCAAACATTTAAATCTTTAACCTTAGAAATTAGACTAGCATTTTCATCTCTAAGGCTAGAAATTGTATCATTCAATTTATCAATCTTAGTATTTAAACTAGCATTTTCATTTCTAAGACTGGTAATTGAATCATGGCAAATGCTAAGCTCTTTAGTCAGGTTTTCACATTTCTCTACTTCCTGAGCATAAGCATTTTTCACTTTAACATATTTTTTATTTTTTTAATAAGGAATTCCTCTTGGCTATCCAAGAGTTCATCCTTCTCATGAATAGCTCATATCAGTTCATTTAATTTTTCTTTTTGTTGCATGTTAAGGTTGGCAAAATGAGTAAGTAAATCATCTTCATCTTCACTAGAACTATCCTCATCACTAGATGTTGTAAACTTAGGGGTGGTTCTAGATTGTACCTTCTTCTTTTTGCCGTCCTTGGCCATGAAACATTTGTGGCCGATGTTGAGGAAGAGGAGGCCCTTGTTGTCGGCGATGTTGGCGGTGTCCTCGTCGGAGGAGGAGTCGGTGGAGCTCTCGTCGGAGTCTCATTCCCGACACACATGGTCATCGCCGCCCTTCTTCTTGTGATATCTTTTCTTTTCCTTTTTCTTCCCCTTCTTGTCGTCGCCCGTGTCACTATCACTTGAATTTGGACATTTAACAATAAAATGACCGGGCTTACCATACTTGTAGCACACCCTCTTGGAGTGGGGTTTGTAATCCTTCCCCGTCCTTTGCTTGAGGATTTGGCGGAAGCTCTTGATGATGAGCGCCATTTCCTCATTGTCGAGCTTGGAGGCGTCGATTGGAAGTCTTCTTGGTGTAGACTCCCTCTTCTCTTCTTCCGTTGCCTTGAATGCGACGAGTTGCACCTCGGGTGTTGAGGTGGCACCTTGCTCCAAGTTGACAATATGTTTGGAGTCTTTGATCATAAGTTCAAAGCTCACAAACTTGCCAATTACCTCCTCGGGAGACATAAGCCTCTATCTAGGATCCCCACGTATTAATTGAACTTGAGTGAGATTACGAAATACAAGGGATCATAGAATAACCTTGACCATTTCATGGTCATCCCATTTTGTGCTCCCGAGGTTGCGCACTTGGTTGACCAAGGTCTTGAGCCAGTTGTACATCGCTTGTGGCTCCTCTCCCTTGTTGAGGACGAATTGACCGAGTTCTCCCTTGATCGTTTCACGCTTGGTGATCTTGGTCACCTCGTCCCCTTCGTGCGCCGTCTTGAGGATGTCCCAAATTTCTTTCGCACTTTTAACCCTTGCACCTTATTATACTCCTCTCAACACAAGGAGGCGAGGAGTATAGTTGTGTCTTAGGAGTTAAAGTGCCTATGGGCGACTTCATCCGAGTCATAGCCCTCGTCCCCCTCCTTAGGTACCTGCGCTCCAAACTCAACAATATCCCAAATGCTTGTGTGGAGTGAGGTTAGGTGATGCCTCATTTTATCACTCCACATACAATAATCTTCACCATCAAAATATGGTGGCTTGCCTAAGGGAACGAAAAGTAATGGAGCGCGCTTAGAAATACGGGGATAGCGAAGTGGCATCTTACTATACTTCTTGTGCTCATGGCACTTAGAAGCGATGGACGAGTCAGAGCTTGACGATGTGGAGGGCGACGAAGAGTCGGTCTCGTAGTAGACCACTTTCTTCATCTTCTTCTTCTTGTCACCCTTCCAATGTGTCTTGTTGGAGGAAGAGGATTCCTCCTTATGCTTGTGGCCGGACACCCTTGAGAGGGTTCTCCCCGAGCTTGCGGGCTTGTCGCCGGTCACGATCCCCCTCTTGGCTTGTTCTCCCGACATCACTTCGAGTTGTTAGACTCTTAATGAAGCACCGGGCTCTGATACCAATTGAAAGTCGCCTAGAGGGGGGGTGAATAGGTGTAATCTGAAATTTACAACTTTAAATACACACTACATGCCGGGGTTAGCGCTAGAACTTAAATCAAGTCCGGTAGAGAGGGGAAAATGAATCAACCGAGAAATAAAGCAGATGAACACGGTGATTTGTTTTACCGATGTTCGGTTCTAAAGAACCTAGTCCCTGTTGAGGTGGTCATAATGACCGCGTCTCTTTCAACCCTTTCCCTCTCTCAAACGGTCACTTAGACCGAGTGAGCTTTCTCCTTAATCAAACGGGTCACTTAGACCCCGCAGGACCACCACACACTTGGTGTCTCTTGCTTTGATTACAAGTCTCTTGGGGACAAGAATGAGGAAGGAAGAAAGCGATCCAAGCAACAAGAGCGCAAAGAACATGAACAAACACTCTCTCAAGTCATTAGGTGGTTGGAATGATTTTGGGGACTTGGAGAGGCTTTGATCTTTTGATTTGTGTCTAGGAGTGAATGCACTAGCTCTTGTATTGAATGAAAACTTCAGAAAACTTGGATGCTTGGAGTTGTGGTGGTTGGGGGGTATTTATAGCCCTAAACCACCAACAAGCCGTTGGGGAAGGCTGCTGTCGATGGGCACACCGGATAGTCTGGTGCGCCACCGGACAGGTCCTGTAGACTGTCCGGTGCGCCGCCACGTCACCCAACCGTTAGGGTTCGGGAGTAGTCGACCGTTGGAGGCTTTGTCCTTTTGCAGCACCGGACAGTCCGGTGCCACACCGGACACTGTCCGGTGCGCCGCTGACTTCTGTAATGACTTCTGGCGCGCACTGTTTGCGCTGTCAGCGGCTTTTGCAGTCGACCGTTGCGCTGGATAGCCGTTGCTCCGCTAGCACACCGGACAGTCCAGTGAATTATAGCGGAGCGCGCCTGAAGAAACCCGAGAGTGGCTGGTTTGAGTTGTATGGTGCTGGTGCACCGGACAATCCGGTGCGCCGTTCCTCAGCACACTCAAGTTTCTTTGCTGCTTTGAATTTGGATCCCTAACTTGAATATTTATTGGTTTATGTTGAACCTTTATGCACCTGTAGAACATTCATTCTAGAGCAAACTAGTTAGTCCATATATTTGTGTTGGGCATTCAACCACCAAAATTATTTGTGGGAAACGGTTAACCCTATTTCCCTTTCACTAACTTTTATTTACCTTGTCCTTGATTACCTTTTGGGTTATTATGGTTAACTTTATGCTAGTGATCTACTTTAATCAATGAACATGATGAGATACAATTATGATATGATGTTTTTATTCTTCATATGATGATGAACTTGTGACACTAAAGGAGACTCAGGCTATTTCCCGAGTACCTCTCCGTAAGGACCAGTTCGTTGGATGACCACCAGGGAAAACAATGCAACCATGAGGGTGGTTTGGGACGCCCTTAGTTGATTAATTAGAGGAACTTGAGGTGTAGTCTGCTTCATCGTCGTGCTGTCAATGGATCCGGGCACAGTACTTGCTCTACCGAGGCTAGGTGTTGAGGTTCTTTTGTGTTGCTTTTGTTAGTCACCCTTCCTATAGGGAGAGGTATTGTGTTTATCAAATTGGAGAAACCTAACAGGCGGCTATGACCTCTGGGAATCTTTGTAAAAGCTACATAGTGAAACCCTGCCAGATCACCTTGGAAATGATCAATGGGGAGGCTAGAGCACCGGACAAAAAGGGAATCATGGCTCATGGGTAAAGTGTGTGACCTCTGCAGAGGAATGAAACTGATATATCAGTCGTGCTCATAGTTAAGATCGGCCTTGGGAGCTCCATTGATTAAAGATACAGATGATTTGAGGTGCTATGGTTCTATTTATGGATTTGGTTATGATGATGATAATGATGTTCCTTGATGAGGAAATGATCCACGGATTGGTTATTGCTAAAATTTGGCATCTACTAATAATAAATTCTTGACAAACTAAAAGCAACTACTTTGATCCTAACCCCACATAAAACTAGTCCACCTCAGCCAAACAGGGCATTTGCTGAGTACGTTGATTGTACTCACCCTTGCTTTCACAATACACCAAGTTTCCTTTGGTCCAGCTATGCTCAAGTAAAGAAGAAGGCCTCGAGGCGGATCTCCAGAAGTTCTAGGACTTTGACGAGTTTGAGGATTAGGCTAGCGACCTTCGCCTGAATTATTCCAACTTAAGTGCCTAAGTCCCACCTTAGAGGATAGACCACACTTAAATAGGAATAACCAGTCAG
This sequence comes from Zea luxurians, assembly GCA_029449295.1. Classification (NCBI taxonomy): domain Eukaryota; kingdom Viridiplantae; phylum Streptophyta; class Magnoliopsida; order Poales; family Poaceae; genus Zea; species Zea luxurians. The sequence goes on along the minus strand of JAOPSE010000126.1, from coordinate 4,906,627 downwards.
TCCCTCGGATCTAGTCCGACGAGGCCACTAATAGGATCAAGTACCACGTACTCACTCGATGGTGAGGCACAGAGCAAATACAATAAAACATAAAAACCAACATTAAGGAGTATTAAATTTATTACAACAACATCGGAGTTTAAACAAAAGTAGTGATCATTGTTCGGAATGCAGCGGAATAAAAGTAATGATAAATAAATGGAAGGACGGGGAAGCCTGTCCCATCACTCCTCATGCTCCTCCACAGCCGAGGTAGGATCCCACTCGACTGTCCAACCCGGTGGCAAGATGGACGGCCAAGTTACTCCAGCAACCATGTCTTCCAGAGAACCTGTAAAATTATGCCACAAGCAAGGCTGAGTATACTAATACTCAGCTAGACTTACCCGGTGTGAGGAGTCTACTCCTTTACCTCTACATGCAGCTGTTTGGCTGAGGGGTTTGCTTGCCAAAAGCACTAGATGAGTCTAAAAATCAAGTTTAAGCTTTTTCAAGTTTTAGTGTGACTCTCTTAAGACTAAATGTGTACCTATCTAATCATACATGGTATCAAACATTTAGTAATCAACAACTTTTGCCAAGTCATCACATTTCCAATTGTTACTCAATGTAGCAGCATGGTTCAAGTAGTCTCATTAGCTGCGAGAAGCAGACGATTTGAATCAAGTTTTTAAACCTTGCAAGGTAAACCTAAACACATGACGTGGCGAGGCACTCTGTCCCACACACATCAACCGTCCCATCGATTCCCTAGCAACAGAAAGGGGCTCACCGCGTTGGCGTACAATGCCTCACTGACCCCGACTGCCGTCGTGCAGTGACTGCACTTGTACCCACCATAACCGGAATGGGAGACCACGTCTCAGGTCGCGTGAGGAGGGCAATCTGCGGGCAGGTTCACTCAGGTACTAGGCTTACCGATTTACCATATTTCTCGGTATGTGCTTAGTACGTTCACACCTTAATCCTTATTCCGATTTCCGTCTCGTAGACAATCAATCCCCATGGATTGTTGTCCACAGACCAACATCATTACGATATGAAAATGGATACAACCAATTCCTGACCTCGCGTGAGCGCAAAAAAATCACTCGACTTCTACCGAGATCCCTAATTAGTAAAGCAGCTACTCGACCTATCATACTAGTATCCATCTTAAAAGGAAATCCTGAGTTAATGCAACTAGGGTTTTAGGCAACTCCTACACTTAAGTGCATAATACAAGCCTACAATCATTAAGTGCAGTAAAATAATATATAGAACTGGTTATGCATAAAACTGGGGCTTGCCTTCCAAAGCTGGGGCAGGCAGATCCTCGATGGCAGGCTCTGGTGCTGGATCCTGGGCTACCTCCTGAGCAACTCCTTGCTCCGGCACGAGGATGTACTCCACGTCAGCGAGATTACAGTCTATCGAATGCAATATATAAGATATATGCATAAAAATGATATGATCATTTGTAAAAGTTATGCATCGTAAAACAACATTAAGTTTAGTGTTTCTCTAGGGTTTCTTTTTGGATACAATTAAAAGTTTTGTATTTTTATCTATTTCTCCCCAAAGTTTCCCTTTCTCTTTCTATCGCTTCTGATTAAGCATTTTTGAACTATCAAGATTAGTTAACATTTTCCAAAAATATTATAAAAATTTCAGTGGGTAAATATTAACATTTGTGGGTTCTTCTAAAAATTTGAGGTGGGTATTAATTAAGGTACTACTTGTGCAAAATTAACAAAAACAAGTGTAAAAGGGCATTTTACACTATAGCTATGATTTAAGTGAGGTTTCTGTACCAATTGTTATTTTTGTCCAGATTCATAGGTGATATTAGGCATCTGTGTTAAAAATCACAGAAAAAGACCTAATGCATATTTAGTTGTGATTTTATAAAGTTCAATGCCAAAAAGGTACTTATAACTAACTTGTTATTTGAAAAATATCAAACAACAGAACTCCTATTTTTCCTATATTTATAGCAACATATTATTAGTTATCCCAAGGTTTGGGGTGTTTTCTCCTCAAGGTTATTTTTCTAGGATTTTTCTAAGTTTTCCTTGTTTTCATAAAATAAAAGGTATCTCATTTTTTTGTACTAAATAAGGGTCTAATAAAATTTTCCAGTGAACTATATCAAATAAGTGAGCTAACAAAAATGTGGTTGCTCCTTGGTTCTTATTTTAAACTACCTTTTCTATTTTCTTTATATTTTAGCTAAAATGATTTTAAATAGTAAAACCTACCTTGATTTGGTGCACTGAGGGGTTTATTATTTTTAAACGGGAGTGATTAAGTACTTCCCTGATTTTTCTTAACCTCAGTCTAACAGTGTAACTATTTTTTCCTCTATTATTTAGCTTTTGGCTAATTCAATATTTAATTCCAAACTTTAAATTCTTCTGCAATACTAAGGGGGTTGTGTATTTTTCCTAGGTAGTTCACATTATTTAGAATCTGGCAAAATTGGTTTGACCAAAATTGGTTGAATAAAACTGAAGTTATGAATTTTACAAGCCATGTTTGTATTTAAATTAGAAATATTAAAAAGGTTTTCTGGAAAACCAGTTTACATCGAGGACCCTGGGCTTTTCCTAAACCAGTTCTTTAACTTATACCCTTGCGCAACTATTCATTTGAGTCTCTGACAGTTCAAAACCCCCCTGACTTCTATTTCTTCCTCCCCGAGGTCCCTCCCCCCCTTGAACAGTGCCCACGAAAGGAAAAAGGGCGACGCGGCTTACCGGCGGCGAGGGAGGTCCGGCGAAGGACTAGGTTAGCTTCGGGAAGTCCTTGCGGTCACAATGAGGTACGGCTCGACGACGGTGATGGCCGGAATCGGCCGGTCCACGTGCGCAGGCGGGCGAGCTCGTCGACGCCGAGTGCTTCGGCCTATCCATGGCGATATAGGTCAATCCAAGGGCACGGGGAGCTTCACGGGATGCTAAAGAGTCGACCCGTGCAAGGAATCGAAGAACAACTCACCGTGGAGCTTGGTCTACATTCGCCGGCGGTCGGGTGAAGTCCGATGACCCTGATCTGGTTTCTCCGGCGAGGCAGAGCTCAATTCCTCGCTCTGGGAGCTTCACCGAGGCAAGTAGAGTCTATTTCGAGGGTTGGACGGGGTTGGGAATGGTTCTGCTGGCCGGTCTACGGTGGCGGGGGATCGGGCGGCCGCTGGCACGCCGTGTGCAGGGCAAACTCCGGCGATCTCGCGCTCCGGTGAGGTCGAGAGCACGCGGGTGCGTACGACTGAAGCTTCGGCTAGCTTTATAGGCGCGGGCGCGGGCAGGGGACACGGGCGTGGCTTGGCATGGCGCGGGGCACGCGGGGTCGGGCGCTGGGCGTGCTCTGGCGCGTTCAGGGCGCGTCGAATACGTGGAGGTGTTCTTCTGGCCATGTTCAACAGCTCGCCGAGATCGCAAACGTGCGAATCTTGGCAAAAATCCGGCACAGGCCTCCTCCTAGCACCTAGGGCTGTCTCTTGTATGTGAGTTCCAATGGCAGATATGCCCTAGGTAGGGAGATTTGCGGACGCCAAATCTGGCTTGTCTCCTGGTCCACTCCACGACAAAAGAGATGCCAAAACATGTCAAACGATTTTGGCTCGGTTTCAAACTTTTCCAGTGGGTGCCTTAGGTGGTTTGGCACCTGTTTGGTATTTAGGCCAAGTGGTTTTGGTGCCATCTACTAAGTGATCACATTTGATCTTTAGATTAGGGTTAAATTTTGACTTGGAAAAGATTAGAGAGCTCTAGTGTGCTCTCAACTTAAGGGGTGAATTTGGGGTTTTTAAGGGGTCTTTTTGTAATGTTTCCCTTCTGCATTTTGTAAGTTATAATGTTACTTAAACTTTGGTTAAGGATTAGAATCAAGGTTTGGCAATTTGATTAACTTATCCACTTATCCCTTGCTTGGAAGTCTAGTGCCCTTAGGTGTCTTTAGGGTTTAACCTCCTTGGCTCAAGATGACAATTGATCAAAATGTGTGGGTGAAGCTTTTGTCATTAACCTTTCTTAGCTAACCCCTGCTTCTAAGGTTTTAGGTGCTTCTTCTCCTCCACTTAACCACATGATAACAAATCATCAGTGCCTATATGAAGCCAGTGCCTTGGTAACACCTGAGGTGTTACAGCCCTGCCCCCTTAAAGGAATCTCGCCCCGAGATTTTGGGTAGGGATCCTTTAGGGGTACCAAGGAGGTGTGCTGGTGTGTTGCCTTTTTCCTTTAGCCAAGTTTCTCTAGTTAACAGCTCTTCGAATGTCATTCTCTTTGCAACTTCAGAAGGAAGTCCTTTTAAAGTTATTTTCAAAGCTTACTATACCTTTAACATCTAAGTTTTTCTTATATTTAGATTCAAAGGGCAGGTGGGGGTGGCATTTTTTTGGATTACGTACCGACTCCTTTGGGCAGAAAGTCAGGGAATTGAGAACGTAGAAAATCCTCAATCTCCCACGTAGCCTCTTCTACTGAATGGTGACTCCACTGAACCTTATACATCCTGATCGACGTTGCCCGCGTTGATCTCTCCTTTTGATCCAATACCTTGACGGGGTGCTCTTGATAGGACAAGTCTGGTTCTATCTCCAATTCTGGTTCAGGTAGCACTTCTGTGGGTAAGCGGACACACTTTCGCAGCTGAGATACGTGGAACACATCATGAACTACTGACATATGGGGTGGCAACTTCAATTGATATGCTACATGCCCACAAGTTTCTATGATCTCATAGGGCCCAATGTAGCGAGGAGTTAACTTGCCCTTGATTCCAAATCTCTGAACCCCCTTGGTGGGTGACACCTTAAGATAAACATGATCTCCCACTTCAAACTGTAGAGGCTTCCTCCTCTTGTCATGATAGCTCTTTTGTCTGGACTGAGCAGCTTCTAAGTTCTTCTCAATGACTCTGACTTTCTCCTCTGCTTCAAGAACCAGGTCAGGTCCAAAAATTTCCCTCTCTCCAGCTTGTGACCAATTTAGCGGTGTCCTACACCTTCTCCCATACAAGGCCTCAAAAGGTGCCATCTTTAGGCTGGACTGGTAGCTGTTATTATAAGAAAATTCTGCCAAGGAAAGACACTTGTCCCAATCCTTCCCATAGTGCAACACACATGCCCTCAACATGTCTTCCAAAATCTGATTCACCCTTTCTGTCTGACCATCTGTCTGAGGATGGTATGCTGAACTTCTTATTACATGGGTCCCAAGTGATTCTTGCAATTGCTCCCAGAAACGTGCCACGAATGGTGCTCCTCTGTCAGATACAATAGTCCTTGGTATTCCATGCAAGCGAACTATCTGGTCAATGTAGATTTCTACATACTTCTCTGCCCTATGGGTGGTATGTACTGGCAAGAAATGAGCTATCTTAGTCAACCTATCCACAATGACCCAAATAGAGTTGTGGTGCCGGGAGGTATGGGGCAATCCCACAATGAAATTCATGCAAATATCCTCCCATTTTCAAGATGGTATGGGAAGGGGCTGTAAGGTGCCTGCTACCTTCAAATGACTGGCCTTGACTCTTTGGCAAGTGTCGCACTCAGATATATACTTAGCAATTTCCCTTTTCATTCTGGTCCACCAGTACAAAGATCTGAGATCATGATACATCTTGTTACTGCCGGGGTGCATGGAGAATTTGGAAAGGTGAGCTTCATCCAATATTTTCTTTCTGAGCTCAGGGTTCTTGGGGACAACCAAGCGGTCTCCAAACCGTAGAATTCCTTTGCTGTCCTGACGGAAGCATTTGTATTTGTCCACCTTTTGTTTGATCATTTCCTTAATAACTTGAACACCCTTGTCACCAATCTGTGCCAAGACTATTTGCTCGTGTAGGATGGGTTCCACTGAAATATAACTCAAAGCACCAGAGGAAACAACATATATGTTCATCTTGCACAACTCATCACATAGGGTGGTGATTTTTGCATCCATACTCACACAGTTGCACTGGGCCTTCCGACTTAAGGCATCTGCCACAACATTGGCTTTGCCAGGATGGTAATGCACTTCCAAATCATAGTCCTTGATGAGTTCCAACCATCTTCTCTGCCTCATGTTAAGATCAGCCTGAGTGAAGATATATTTGAGACTCTTATGATCAGTGTAGATATCACAATGAGCTCCCATCAAGTAATGTCTCCAAATCTTGAGAGCATGAACCACGGCTGCTAACTCCAGATCATGTGTGGGGTAGTTCTGCTCATGGGGTCTGAGTGCTCGGGAGGCATAAGCAATGACTCTGGTGTCTTGCATCAAGACACATCCCAATCCAGTACCGGAAGCATCGCAATAAACCACAAAGGGTTTGGTGTTGTCAGGTTGAGCTAGCATGGGTGCTGTGGTCAAATGTTGCCTAAGTGTATGAAAGGCATCCTCACATTTCTGGCTCCATTCATACATGACTCCTTTCTTCAACAGTTCAGTCATGGGTTTTGCAATCCTGGAGAAATCCGGAATAAATCATCGATAATACCCTGCCAATCCCAGAAAACTATGGATCTGCCGTACTGTGGTAGGAGGTTTCTAATTCATCACTTCTTGCACTTTCTTCGGATCAACTGATACCCCATCCTGAGAAATGGTATGACCCAGAAATTTTATCTCCCTCAGCCAAAAATCACATTTGGACAATTTAGCATATAACTGATGGTCGCGCAGTCTCTGAAGTACGGTATGCAAATGCTTAGTGTGCTCGGCTTCATTCTTGGAATAAACCAGAATGTCATCAATGAAGACCACCACAAACTTGTCCAGCTCTGGCATAAAGACTAAATCCATCAAATACATGAAATAAGCCAGGGCATTGGTCAGCCCGAAAGACATCACCAAGTACTCGTAAAGCCCATATCTGGTAGAGAAGGCCATCTTCGAAATATCACTGGCCCGTATCTTGATCTAATGATAGCCAGAGCAAAGGTCTATCTTGGAGAATACTTTGGCTCCCACCAACTGATCAAACAATACATCAATGCGAGGCAATGGATACTTGTTCTTGATGGTCACCGCATTGAGAGGGCGGTAATCGACACACAATCTCAGACTCTCATCTTTCTTCTTCACGAATAAGGCAGGACATCCCCATGGTGAAGTATTTGGGCAAATGAACCCCTTGTCCAACAATTCTTGCAACTGCTTTTTCAATTCCGCCAACTCTGCTAGAGGCATCCTATAGGGTCTCTTGGATATAGGGGCAGTTCCGGGTTGCAACTCAATTGCGAATTCTATGTCCCTGTCGGGTGGCATTCCTGGTAATTCATCCGGAAAAACATTTGGGTAGTCTCAGACCACTGGGATTTTCTCAACAGGCGATTCCATCATAGTGAAGGCACAGGATCGGGTACAACCCTGGTTAGGCAAATATAATGTGGTTTCGCCGCAAGTAGGGGAGTGAATCTCAATGGCCCTTGCTGCAATATCAAGTACTGCCTGATGCCTGGATAACCAGTCAGCTCCCAAAATGAAGTCCACACTATCCAAACCCAAGATGAGGAGGGTGGTTCTAATCACAAGACTACCAAATTTTATAGGCACCTGCCTGTTGATTTGATAGGTGGCAACTCTGCCTCCTGGTGTTGAAATTGTAATACCCCCACTGGTGTGATGGAAAGGTAACTGGCATTTGGCACTAAATTTTGTACTGATAAAACTGTGTGATGCACCAAAATCAAAAAGAATGATTACAGGATTATTCAAAACGGTAAAGATACCAGTCATGACGGGTGCTCCCTCCGGAATGTCAGCCATGGTGGTAAAGTTCAGCCTGCCTTGCCTCACTTGCACCTTCTGCCTCTTGCCTTGGTTCTGATTGGAACCCTGTCCCTGCCTCTGCTGATTCCGGGGGCAATTCTTGGCATAGTGTTCGGTGTTACCACAAGTGAAACACCTGTTGTCATTAGCCTGATGGTACTGCTGCTGCTGTGGCTAATTGTTGTTCCTCTAAACTGGGAGCTGAGAGCGGTTGGGTGCCGGCTGCTGCTGTTGCTGTGGTCGAATCACCCAACGTCCTTGCTGCTACTGTGGTCCCCTATTCTGAGTGTCAGATACAATCCTAAAGCGCTGAGGCTGAGCTGATGATCCTGCCACAGGGGCCTTCCTCTTCTTTTCTGCTTGACAGGCTGTGATGCAGTCCTCCTGAGAAATGGCCATGTCGACTAACTCATTGTAACTGTTGGCCCTGACGGTGTTGAGACGGTCGCGGAGCTTAGTGCTGAGGCCCCTCCTGAACCTGTCCCGCTTCTTCTCATCAGTGTCTGCGTGGTATCCAGCATACTGACACAGGTCATTGAAGGCCTGAGCGTACTGCAACACTGTCCAATTTCCCTGAGTGAGTGCCAAAAACTCATTGAGCTTGCGGTCCATAATGCCTGCTGGTATATGATGCCCACTGAAAGCTGCCTTGAACTCTCTCCATTTCACCACATGGTCAACTAGCTGCATAGCAAGGAAGTGGTCCCACCATGTCCGCGCGGGTCCGCGAAGCTGCTGGGTGGCGAACCTGACCTTAGCCACATCTGAACAAACTCCATTGAGTAGTGGGAATTTGGATTCCACTACCCTAAGCCATACATCAGCATCAAGCGGATTCTGTGCCCGAGTGAACAATGGCGGCTGCGTGCTGAGGAACTCCTGATAAGTGGCTGCTGCTGGGGGACGCTGATGGTGATCACCACCACCATAGTGCTAAGGTGGCGGCTGACGCTGAGCCAACTGTCGCAGAATCTCATTCTACTGAGCCATCAGTTCTTGCATGGTAGGAGGTGGTGGCGGTGGTGGAGGAATGCGTTCATTCTGTCCACGACGCGCCCTTCCTGCCATCTGAAAAATTAAGGATGCTCTCAATATCATACTTCTGATGTTAGGGTTCATCGTGGCAAAAGATTTGAAAGGGTAAAACCAATATTCTCTTGCATAATTCATAAAAGATATTACGTGGCATAAAACTTCTCTTCATAAATTAAAGCTGGCATCATTCATCATCCATACTTCCCAAAAGAGTTTGTTACGATTACATCAGTGACCCAAAAGACTCAACTCTGACTAGCCTAGTACCCCAAGGGTGCAAAAGCTAAGCTAGCTTCGAGGGGTTCTACCGCCACACACTTGTAACTCTATCCCTACGACCTAGTGAGCAAACGAGGCAACGCTCGACTCGGGGGAAGGTGGTCTCCCTGAGCCAGCAGTGTCCAAGCTGGATGCAGGCTCCGGCTCCTCTCCTCCCTCGATGTCAACATCCTCGTTGGCCTCCATGTCCTGGATCTCCTGGCGGTGCATATCCAAATGTTGGTTGGCTTCTGCTAGTTGCTGCTCAGTGTTGATTAGCTGATCCTCAAGAACCTCAATGGTGTTCTCCCTGGTTCCCACTAGCTCCTCAAGCTCCTGGATCTCGTTGGACATCTGTTCCACCTGTAGGTCCTTTTCCACCATCTCAGTGGATAGGTCTACCACAAGTTCCTCTCTGTTATCCAAGGTGATCTTGGTAGCCTCCAACAATGCCATAAGATGAGACATTGCCTCTCCTCGCATCACTTGCAGACGATACAGAGCATCCATGCATCGCACCGTCACGTGAGCAGTCTGCCCTGGGTAAAGAGCCCATATATCCTTGGCATGCTCCACTCGATCTTTCCACATTGGGTCGTCCTCCTTTTTAGCGGGGAACAAGCCAATGGGGTGAGTAGACAGCTCCAAGGGGTGAAAACCACAGAAGGTGGTCAGCCCGTGGAGAGCAATGGCCTCGATAGTATCCTCAGCCCGGTATCCGAAAGACTCAGAGTCCAACGAACGCTAGCCTGGCTGTAAGGGATGAGGCTCCAGGGTCATCCTCACCCTACAGCGGGGCACCCAGTGCTTCTCGAACAGCTGCACCGCGTACTAGGGAGGCGTCGTGTATCCTGCTCCCTGAAGTACCTCCCACAAGATACGGGGAAAACCCTCTCGTGCAAGTCCATCCGTGTGGGAATGTGCGTTCCCTCCTTCTGAGGATCCGTGAGAAGTCATCTGTGTACGGTTAAGCGTAAGTGAAAAAGAAAAAGAATTATAAAATAAAAGGAATTCAAAGCCTGGCCTAGCGAAGGCTACGATAAGATCACTGAATGTACTTAATCTGTCATTATCATATATTAAGATTTTTACCTAATTATCAAGTAGTTTAAGTAAAGGATGCATGCATGCTCGTCCTAAACGACCTTATTTCAACTCAGAGGGAATAGGGAAAAACTCCCATCCCATACAGTAGCCTGTAGGGCTTACTCAAATAGCCACCTAGCTACCCCTCTATCATCCTAAGGCTTCACGTCCTAGGTCTATCCTTATCGTCCTGACGATCTATCCTACATTTGTTTCTAACAAGTTTTACTTTTGAAAAGGATGGTATTTACAATTTATTGATTCCTCTGTGGTGGTACGAGCTCCGATACCAGCTGTGGCGGAACTGCCTGAATTATTCCAACTTAAGTGCCTAAGTCCCACCTTAGAGGATAGACCACACTTAAATAGGAATAACCCGTCAGTCCCTCGGATCTAGTCCGACGAGGCCACTAACAGGATCAAGTACCACGTACTCACTCGATGGTGAGGCACAGAGCAAATACAATAAAACATAAAAACCAACATTAAGGAGTATTAAATTTATTACAACATCATCGGAGTTTAAACAAAAGTAGTGATCATTGTTCGGAATGCAGCGGAATAAAACTAACGATACATAAATGGAAGGTCGGGGAAGCCTGTCCCATCACTCCTCATGCTCCTCCTCAGCCGAGGTAGGATCCCACTCGACTGTCCAACCCGGTGGCAAGATGGACGGCCAAGTCACTCTAGCAACCATGTCTTCCAGAGAACCTGCAAAATTATGCCACAAGCAAGGCTGAGTATACTAATACTCAGCTAGACTTACCCGGTGTGAGGAGTCTACTCCTCTACCTCTAGACATGCAGTTGTTTGGCTGAGGGGTTTGCTTGCCAAAAGCACTAGCTAAGTCTAAAAATCAAGTTTTAGGTTTTTCAAGTTTTAGTGTGACTCTCTTAAGACTAAATGTGTACCTATCTCATCATACATGGTATCAAACATTTAGCAATCAATAACTTTTGCCAAGTCATCACATTTCCACTTGTTACTCAATGTAGCAGCATGGTTCAAGCAGTCTCATTAGCTGCGAGAAGCAGATGATTCGAATCGAGTTTTTAAACCTTGCAAGGTAAACCTAAACACACGACGTGGCGAGGCACTCCGTCCCCACACACATCAACCGTCCCCATCGATTCCCTGGCAACAGAAAGGGGCTCACCGCCTTGGCGTACAATGCCTCACTGACCCCGACTGTCGTCGTGCAGTGACCGCACTTGTACCCACCATAACCGGAATGGGAGACCACGTCTCAGGTCACGTGAGGAGGGCAATCTGCAGGCAGGTTCACTCAGGTACTAGGCTTACCGATTTACCATATTTCTCGGTATGTGCTTAGTATGTTCAAACGCTTGACACACGGTACCACACCTTAATCCTTATTCCAATTTCTGCCTCGTAGACAATCAATCCCCATGGATTGTTGTCCACAGACCAACATCATTATGATATGAAAATGGATACAACCAATTCCTGACCTCGCACGAGCGCTAGAAAAATCACTCGACTTCTACCGAGATCCCAAATTAGTAAAGCAGCTACTCGACCTATCATACTAGTATCCATCTTAAAAGGAAATCCTGAGTTAATGCAACTATGGTTTCAAGCAACTCCTACACTTAAGTGCACAATACAAGCCTACAATTATTAAGTGCAGTAAAATAATATATAGAACTGGTTATGCATAAAACTGGGGCTTGCCTTCCAAAGCTGGGGCAGGCAGATCCTCGATGGCAGGCTCTGGTGCTGGATCCTGGGCTACCTCCTGAGCAACTCCTTGCTCCGGCACGAGGATGTACTCCCCGTCAGCAAGATTACAGTCTATCGAATGCAATGTATAAGATATATGCATAAAAATGATATGATCATTTGTAAAAGTTATGCATCATAAAACAGCATTAAGTTTAGTGTTTCTCTAGGGTTTCTTTTTGGATACAATTAAAGGTTTTGTATTTTCATCTATTTCTCCCCAAAGTTTCCCTTTCTCTTTCTATCGCTTCTTATTAAGCATTTTTTAATTATCAAGGTTAGTTAACATTTTCCAAAAATGTTATAAAAATTTCAGTGGGTAAATATTAACATTTGTGGGTTATTCTAAAAATTTGAGGTGGGTATTAATTAGAGATGGCAATGGGTACCCGCGACCCGATACCGGATGGGTATTTACTCCATTAGGGTATGTATGTGGGCTAAATATTCTACCCGTGGGTTTGTTATTGGGCAAAAGTCTTCACCCAATGAGTAAACGGGTATTAGAACGTTCCGCCTTCACCCATACCCGTTAATCCGTGGGTATAAAATACCCAATATAAACTTATCCGAAGCATTAACTTGGACTTTAGTCATCCAACTTTCTTACTATTTAACAACAATTTAATAACCATGTAATGGAACATGTAATGTGCTATGTAGTACTATCATAGTGTTACTACTTTATCCAATTATCTTTGGTGTGTTGAATGGATGGTTAAATGAAGCTAGAAAATTTTGTAATGGTATTTATATGGATATACTTTATATAGTATAATATTTTGATAGTTGTTTAATTTTTGTGGGTATGGGTGACCCGATGGGTGACCCATACCCGCATGGGTATGGGTATGGGGGTAAATCCATACCCGCTAGTGTATATGGGTGACCCGGTGGGTTTATTTTTGTGTCGTGGGTATGGGTATGAGGTAGTAATACCCGGTGGGTATTTACCCATTGCCATCTCTAGTATTAATTCAGGTACTACTTGAGCAAAATTTTGTCCAGATTCATAAGTGATATTAGGCCTTTGTATTTAAAATCACAGAAAAAGACCTACTGCATATTTAGTTGTGATTTTCTAAAGTTTAATGCCAAAAAAGTACTTATAACTAACTTGTTATTTGAAAAATATCAACAATAGAACTCCTATTTTTCCTATATTTATAGCAACATATTATTAGTTATCCCAAGGTTTAGGGTGTTTTCTCCTCAAGGTTATTTTTCTAGGATTTTTCTAAGTTTCCCTTGTTTTCATAAAATAAAAGGTATCTCATTTTTTTGTACTAAATAAGGGTCTAATAAAATTTTCCTGTGAACTATATCAAATAAGTGAGCTAACAAAAATGTGGTTGCTCCTTGGTTCTTATTTTAAACTACCTTTTCTATTTTCTTTAATTTCTAGCTAAAATGATTTTAAATAGTAAAACCTACCTTAATTTGGTGCACTGAGGGGTTTATTATTTTTAAACAGATTAGGGAGTGATTAAGTACTTCCCTGATTTTTCTTAACCTCAGTCTAACAGTGTAACTATTTTTTCCTCTATTATTTAGCTTTTGGCTAATTCAATATTTAATTCCAAACTTTAAATTCTCTTGCAATACTAAGGGGGTTGTGTATTTTTCCTAGGTAGTTCACATTATTTAGAATCTGGCAAAATTGGTTTGATTAAAATTGGTTGAATAAAACTGAAGTTATGAATTTTACAAGCTCTGTTTGTATTTAAATTAGAAATATTAAAAAGGTTTTCTGGAAAACCAGTTTACACCGAGGACCCTGGGCTTTTCCTAAACCAGTTCTTTAACTTATACCCCTGAGCAACTATTCATTTGAGTCTCTGACAGTTCAAAAACCCCCTGACTTCTATTTCTTCCTCCCCGAGGTCCCTCCCCCCCCCTTGAAGAGTGCCCGCGAAAGGAAAAAGGGCGGCGCGGCTTACCGGCGGCGAGGGAGGTCCGGTGAAGGATGGGGTTGGCTTCGGGAAGTCCTCGCAGTCACAATGAGGTACGGCTCGATGACGGTGATGGCCGGAATTGGCTGGTCCATGTGCGCAGGCGGGCGAGCTCGTCGGCGGCGAGTGCTCCGGCCTATCCACGGTGATATAGGTCAATCCAAGGGCACGGGGAGCTTCACGGGATGCTAAAGAGCCGACCTGTGTAAGGAATCGAAGAACAACTCACCGTGGAGCTCGGTCTATGTTCGCCAGCGGTCGGGTGAAGTCAGGTGACCTTGATCTGGTTTCTCCGGCGACGCAGAGCTTGATTCCTCGCTCTAGGAGCTTCACCGAGGCACGTAGAGTCTATTCCTAGGGTTGGACGGGGTTGGGAATGGTTCTGCTAGCCGGTCTACGGTGGCGGGGGATCGGGCGGCCGCTGGCACGCCGTGTGCAGGGTAAACTCCGACGATCTCGTGCTCCGGTGAGGTCGAGAGCGCGCGGGGGCGTACGACTGAAGCTTCGGCTGGCTTTATAGGCACAGGCGCGGGCAGGGGACACGGGCGTGGCTTGGCGTGGCGCGGGGCGCGCGGGGTCGGGCGCTGGGCGTGCTCTGGCGTGTTCAGGGCGCGTCGAACACGTGGAGGTGTTCTTCTGCCCATGTTCAACAGCTCGCCGAGATCGCAAACGTGCGAATCTTGGCAAAAATCCGGCGCAGGCCTCCGCCTAGCACCTAGGGCTGCCACTTTATGTGAGTTCCAATGGCAGATATGCCCTAGGTAGGGAGTTTTGCGGACGCCAAATCTGGCTTGTCTCCCTATCCACTCGGCGACAAAAGAGATGCCAAAACATGTCAAATGATTTTGGCTCGGTTTCAAACTTTTCCAGTGGGTGCCTTAGGTGGTTTGGCACCTTTTTGGTATTCAGGCCAAGTGGTTTTGGCGCCATCTACTAAGTGATCACATTTGATCTTTAGATTAGGGTTAAATTTTGACTTAGAAAAGATTAGAGAGCTCTAGTGTGCTCTCAACTTAAGGGGTGAATTTGGGGTCTTTAAGGGGTCTTTTTGTAATGTTTCCCCTCTGCATTTTGTAAGTTATAATGTTACTTAAACTTCGGTTAAGGATTAGAATCAAGGTTTATCAATTTGATTAACTTATCCATTGATCCCTTGCTTGGAAGTCTAGTGCCCTTAGGTGTCTTTAGGGTTTAACCTCCTTGGCTCAAGATTACAATTGATCAAAATGTGTGGGTGAAGCTTTTGTCATTAACCTTTCTTAGATAACCCCTGCTTCTAAGGTTTTAGGTGCTTCTTCTCGTCCACTTAACCACATGATAACAAATCATCAGTGCCTATATGAAGCCAGTGCCATGGTAACACCTTAGGTGTTACATACTCCCCCCTTACTCTGATTTGGATTGTCATCATCTTGTGTAAGGTGTGAGAGGCTCCAACTTATAAAGATTCCTCACAAAACTAGATTTGTGATATAAGGAAGAACGGTGGTTTGATATTTGGATCACTTGAGAGGGGTTGAGTGCATCCCTCGTCCATTGGGATACCACAACGTGGAGTAGGCAGGCATATTACGCTTGACCGAACCATGAGATAAAAATCTATGTGTCTCTTGTCCATTTACCTTACTATGATTTCTATCTTCCTTTGAGCATAAACTTCATTGTTGGTCTCTTGTTCTCAAATGCTATGAATCAAGAACAAGGCAACACAATTGTTAAAAATTAGGGACCTTCGCCCTCCGAAGCATCATCTCCTTTCGGATATAATGATCTTCAAACGAAGGTCATGAAGAACACACCATTCGCAAGAATAACAATTCATAGAGATGATAAATATTATCCATTCATATATCGATTCATATATTTATTTCATGATAAACATATGGATATTAATAAGATTTATAGTACATTGATACCTTCGGCTTGTTCGAAGGTGTTGACGTGAGGGTGATTACAATCCAGCGTGAACAGTATGGTAGTACTGTTCACCTATTTATAGGCACGGGACGTAGCCCGGGTAAAAATACATTTATGACCTTAACATGTGCTCATAATTGTAACATAAATCATTAGGGACTAGCTAGTCTTTTCATCTTCGGCTCATCATCATGCTTGATCTTCGACACTACTTTAAGCCGAAGCTCTTCGGCTATAGCTTTGGCATTCATCGTTAGTCATGTTTCAAGCTATATCTTCGTCTTAAAGACCTTCGACGAAGAAGAAGACTCCCATCGTGAACCTTTGTTCATGACGAAGCTCCTGTAATACTCCACATTATGCTAGAAATAAATGGTTAGTCGTGTTTTTGAGGACCTTCGAAAGAGTAAGGCCCCCAACATTAGGCTCTTCGTGGTGCTAGATCGTTTTTCATAACGAGCTCGATTCGTGAAAAATATGAAGGCTTCTGGATGTCGAAGGTCCAAAAACACCTTCCCTGAGCTTGTTATTAAAAATTGAATATAAAATTCACAACACTTACCGGTCCACCGATCAGCCAGTACGCGCGTCTCGGTGGTTCGCCTTCTTCACCTACGGGGCTATATAAACAGACGAGTTGGTGAGAAGTTACCACAACATTCATTGCCATTGCACCATTGTGCTGATGAAATTTTTTACTGAAGCTGAAGCTTGCTGCTTTCTATGAACTCGCTGCTTACACTTCAGACAAACGTTTCATCGTTTAAGTGTAACTTCATCTGTCAAAGACTGAAAACTAAAATGGCTAGAGTGACATCTACTGCTAGAGTGGCGCACGAAGGAGAAGAGGCTGGAACTTCTAAGACAGTCCCCAATTTAGAGACGATGAAGCATTCTAGGTTGGTTGTGCAAGAAGAGAAAGAACTAATTCCAACAGAAGATGTTGATGTCGAAACTGAACCGACCATCGCCGAAGCTGATAGGGAAAATGAAAATGGGAATGATGATGGCATTCTAAGCCCGAGCAAACCCAACCATATTGAATTCAGGAAATCCGCAGTTAAGGCAAAAGATCTAATTTTAATGAAAAAACTAGGATACTTTGGAGAGAATGATGACAGACTTGTTCGTTTTGCTGGGGAAGAGGTGATTCCAGAGACAAAAGATGATGAAGTCGTAGTCTTCAAAAGCTTGTTCAGGGCAGGACTTCCGTTCCCCCTTTAGGAGATGATCGGTGATGTTCTAAAGAAGTTCGAAATTTACCTACATCATCTGACCCCCCAATGTCATAGTTAGACTTAGTGTGTATATTTGGGCTCTTCGAAGTCAAGGAAAGAGTGCCAATGCTAAAGGGTTTTGTTAGGTGCACGAACTCCATTATCAGACGAAGGCTAGGGCTGATGGTCTGCACAAGAACTTTGGGTGCTACAACTTTGCATACCGAAAGGACACCAAGGCTCCCGTGATTGGTTACCGCACTAAGTGGCTGACCGGGTGGACAAATGAATGGTTTTACATGAAGGCTGACGAGAAGAAGAGGGAGAAGCTTATGAGTATGGTGATGAGTCCCTTAAAATTGAGCTTCGGCATGACTCGACCCTTGTGCAACATGCAGCTAGGGTCCCCCTGCCAACTAGTTGAAGTGGAATTTATAGTCGTGGCAGAACATATTATCACTAGGGACTTGGTGCAAGAATATTTGTCAAACAGAACGTTTCCAACTTCTGGTGGGTGGGGAATGCCGAACAAAAGGGAAGAAGGGAAAAAGTATGAACTTGTATTACTTCCTTATCAGTTTAAATTCCAAAAAAGATTCAGCAAAGCCTGCACTGAATGGTTGGAGCTAATAGAAACAATGTGCAATGAAATTCTTGGGAACTACACGAAGAAAGAGGATCAGTTGATGATAGCTGCCTTCAGCACCCGTGAAAAACGAAGGTTGAATCGGGTGATGGATGCTCTTAACTTTGAATATCCAGATTACGACATGCTTGACGAAGGGGCTGGGGGAGCAAAGAGAAAGAGGGTTGTGAGTATTCTAAAAAGACAGGCCATCTGGTCCGTCAAAGAAGATTAGAGGGTTGTTAAGAAGCAGAAAGTTCTAGCAAAGTCGAAGGATTCGGCTCCCAAAAAATGAAAGCCTATTAGGATGGCTTCTGCAGGGATGAAGGTACAAGATGTACCAGAAAAGACTGCGGGTCCTTCTCTGTCTTCCTCTGTCGATGTTTCAGAAATACTGAAGGTAATTACTAAACCCTTCCCGTTTGCAATACTAAGTCCCCTGGGGTCAAATCTAACTAACCTATTGCAGTCAAAGGGGAAGGGATTTGAACAACGCTCGGGAGGAAAGGAGACTGCTTCGGCTACCGGGGGAAATGCCGAGGGTCATAAGAAACAACAAATGATGGACGTAATGCAAGCCATCCAAAAGACCCCGCACTTGGCTTCGGCGGAAAAAAAATTGTGCCTACTAATGCTGAAGATATTGCCGAAGCTAAAGCTAATGAAGTCATACCTGAAGCTGAGAACCTCGGGACCACAATGTCAGAGATTGACAGACTTATATCTGATGTAGCACCAAAGAAAGACATAGCCGAAGTATCCACTGATAAGGCTTCGGAGGACATAGAGTTGGACTGACGGCACCTGTGCGGCCAAGAACTGTTCGATGAAGATATTTCTAAATTGAAAGAATTCGCTCTTGCTGGCGGATACAAGCCCGGATCCGTGCTCTTTGGTGGTGTGGACGAAGAGATTTTGGGATGTATTCCTGACCGGGCCGGAGCAAATACTATTAATACTTTATCAAAGACTATTGGATTTTCGAAGCTTGAGCGGGACCTCAGTAACTATAGAAGACAACACATTACTGGGAGCTTATTCTACTCAAAGTTTAAGGTATAAACTCTTATGTCTGCCTCTTTGACTTTTTAAATTTTTAAACTTTCAGATTTTATGACTAACTTTTGTTTTTTGGCAGAGCTTATTGCTGAGTAAAGCTTTGAAACTTCAGCAAGAAGATGAAGATAAGAAGAATGAACTCGTTGTCAATAACCTGGAGAAAAGGGTGAAAGAACTTGAAAATTCATTGGCAGAGAATTAAAGGAAGCTGGATTAAAAATGCGGAAATTCTTTGGCAGAGTAACTATAGAATGAACTCGTTGTCAATAACCTGGATTAAAAATGCGGAAACAAACCTGGCCGAAGCTCAACTTCGGATCACGGATCAGGCTGCTCGCATTTGTAATCGGGGTAAAGAGCTTGAAAAAACACATTCAGAATTAAAGGAAGCTGAAAATCGTTACGAGCACGAGGCCAGAAGCTTGAAGAATAAGATCGAATACAAAGCAGAAAAGAGTTCTAAATTATCTAAAGCTTTAGTGTCACTTCGGGAGACATGCTCAGGCTTCGTGGCACAAAGCTCCACCCGCCTGCGTGAAATTTTCAACTCAGTTGGGGCAGTATCAGGGGAAAAGAATTACTTTAACGAAGATATTCCAAAGGCCCTCGATTTCGTGGAGAAGGAAATTAATGAATTTGACGAAGTAATGGAAGGGCATGGGACTTCTGCGCGCTGGTGGCCGCTCAGGGAACGACCAACATCTTCGCAAAAACTGGATGCAAACACTTGAGAGATGTCAACAAACCTATGTTTGTTATTTCTCCGGCCGACTTAGCCAATATTCCAGCTGAAGCCAGAAGTATAGGCAATAAGTTTTTATTACTCAAATCTGGGCTAAGGGCGGTCGAGAAGCTGCCAGAGACGAAGCTCGAGCTTTGCTTGGCAAGGTATGATAGTTTTCTTTACTTTCATGTTTTTATTTCAGATTTTTCCGTGTTACATTTCTCAATACCTTTGCCTTTGTCATTTTTAGGGTGATCTTGGTAGAGGTTGATGAACCGAAGTTTACTCTGAAGATCTGAAGAAAGCTTCGGAAGCTTTTCTTTCTTGTGCTAATGACTAAAAACACTTTTAGGCTTCTTTATACAAGAAAAACAATGTATTCAGCAAAAAGTTGTGATTGAATATAAAAAATTTGTAAACATCTATGAATACCTCGTAATGTTGCATTACCTTTTATCCTACTGTTGTTTGCTTTGCTGTGGATGAAACTGATGCTCCCACCTTTTTGAGCCAAAGGCAAAAAACACCTTCCCTTCTTTTCGTTCACATCGAAGCACCTTTGGACCAAAATCAAAAGATGCCCCCCTCGTACATAACGAAGCGTTCTCCCTTCTTTTCCTGTTAAACATCTTCGTTTATAACGAAGCATCTTCATTCACAACGAAGCATCTTTGTTCACAACGAAACATTTTCACGTTGAAAGCAGAAACCTTCTCTCTTTGCTAATGCTTTATGTGATATGTCATGATGCGATGAAGCTATAGATGTCTAATGTATGTTTGTATGAATGCATAAGATAATGTGATGAAGTATGCAATCGTATGCCGAAGATAAAAAACACACACAAATTCACACCTAGACTCTGCATCCCCTTAGGAACGACTTTGGAGTCTCTTCACCTTTTACTTAGGTGGTATTTCAGCTCTGCATTCCCTTAGGAACGACTTTGGAGCTAAGCTCTACATCCTCTTAGGAATGACTTTGGAGGTTCTTCACCTTTTACTTAGGTGGTATTTTAGCTCTGCATCCCCTTAGGGACGACTTTGGAGCTAAGCTCTACATCCCCTTAGGAACGACTTTGGAGCTTCTTCACCTTTGACTAAGGTGCCATTTTAGCTCTGCATCCCCTTAGGGATGACTTTGAAGCTTTTTCATACTCTTTTACACTTGATGGTGTAATCTCAGACCTTTACATTTTACATGTGGGGGAAGCTGGCCCTTGTATTGTACAGGGCTGCGCAAGAAAAAATGAAGAATTACAACCTATGGCCCCATTGAAAACCTTTCTCCCCTCTTCAAAGGAAAATGGTGCCTAGTGTAACACCCTGAATTTGAGGGTATAAAATTTCTTTCCTAATATTCACCAAATTCAGGTGTTACTCTCTCATTTCTTTGCTTTCCTTCTCTTTTCCTAAATAATGGAGAAATTATTTTGATTTATATATCTGTAAGCCTAGTAAAATAAAACCATAGAAAGATTCCTTGAATTTGTTGCATATCATGCCAAGACTTTTTTTATGTCGAATTGTTGTGTTTGTGCATCAATTCAAACTCATTAAATATATTTGAATCTTTGATTCAAAAACTACATTTAGATTTGAATAGGAATAAAAAGGAAGAGAAAGAAATAATAAAAAAAGGAAAAGCCCCCCATCCACCCTAGCCAGCACGCAGCCCACCCAGCGTCCCACGCCCACGGCCGAGCTCCCCAACTTAGCTCCCCACCCCGTGCGCCCTCGCGGCCCACCTGGCACAGCTGTTGGGGGCCTTCGTCTTCCGAAGGTCCTCAAAAACACGACTAACATGCTTTCCAGTATAATATACTATCACAGGAAGCTTCGGCTTTGAGATAAAGGTGTACATGGTATGAAAGGCGCGATCTGGAAGAAGGATGAACCAGTTCCGAAGCTGTGGATGGAGAAGCTTCGGCTTAGCACAAGGATGGTGATGGAGAATGAAACCGACCTAAAGGAGAAAAGACTGTTTAGTCCTCGACATCTTACCTTTTAGCTAATAGTAAATGTCAGGGACATGAACGTAATTTTGCCCAGGCTGCGTCCTGTGCCTATAAATAGATGAACAGTAACACCATACTATTCACGTTGACTTGTAATCACTCACACGTCGTTCTCAGATTTTTACCTTCTGTCAAGCCGAAGGTACAAATGTAACTTGATATTATCAATGTCTGCTCATGATTATATAATGTTAATATGAATAATTTGATGATTCAATATGATTACTTGTACTCTTTCTGCGCTTCACATGTTTCTATTTATACTTACATATCGAAATGATGAAGGTATGTTCTTCATGACCTTCGTCTAAAGATCATTATATCCTAAGGGAGATAATGCTTCGAAGGACGAAGGTCTTTAACCATTAACATTTGTGTTGCCTTGTTCTTGATTCATAGAATTTGAGAACAAGTGACCAACATTGGCGCCCACCTCCAGTGAACTCACTTGACCACCTTCGACAAGCTTTGACCTTCGTCATGCCGTCGAAGAAGTCATCAGGGCCAGGGGCTGCACTGCAGCCGCTGGATGTTGATCAAGAAATGTTACGCGAAGCTAGGATCCAGAAAAGGAAGGCTACCAGTCCAACACCCTAGGAGGAGGAGTTGGACCAAGAAATCAGGGACCTTGAAGCCATTCATCAACAGGTCCAGAAGAAGAAAGAAAAGATGCTTTGTCTCGCTGATCTTCAGAGGAAGATTGATGAGGCCGCTGAGGAAATGCATCATCTCACCCAAGATGACCAAGACTGAAGGCCTCAATACAGAGAGCTTCGTCAAGACAATTCACACAACGATGATGAATGGTATGATGATTTCCATCATGGTAATTTTGCTTTTGACGATGCTTCTCATCTAGCAGTAGAGTTGCAGGCTACCCCGTGGCCCCCATCATACAAGTCACCCCAGCTTCCTATGTATGATGGGCACTCAGACCCAAAGTAGTTCCTAATGAGCTATGAGGCAACCATATCTTCATATGGGGGCAATACTGCAGTCATGGCGAAATCCTTCGTCATGGCAGTCAAAAGTGTAGCTCAAACTTGGTATTCGTCTCTCAGGCCAGGGACAATCACATCATGGCAGAAGCTCAAGGACATGCTAATCACTAGCTTCCAAGGCTTTCAGACGAAGCCAGTCACTGCTCAGGCCTTGTTTCAGTGCATGTAGGACCATGAGGAGTACCTGCAGGCATATGTCTGAAGGTTCTTGCGTCTAAGAGCACAAGCGCCTATAGTGCCCAATGAAATTGTCATTGGGGCCATGATCAAGGGGCTTTGGCCAGGACCTGTGACTCAGTATTTCACCAGGAAACCCCCACAAACCCTGGAGAAGCTTCTTCAGAAGATGGATGAGTATATCCAGGCTGATAATGATTTCCGCCAGAGAAGGGAAGAAGCATACATGTTTTCTGAGATAACCAGGGGCTTCGGAGTAAGAATACACCCCAGGCACGTCAGATCGATCCATAATTCCAATCTAAGTGATGACAGAGGAAGCCATCCTCAAAGGCCACAACACAGTTCCCAATCTTCAGGGCAACAACAAAGCTCTTTTAGGCCACCAGTCCCAAGGGGCAGGGGCAGCAGGGGCTTCAGAGGAAGGTACGAGGATCAGCCCAGAAGGCTATATTGTTTATTATGTGGTGAAGACAAGGTCCACACCACAAGAACATGCCAAGTCACAATTCAGAAACAAAAGGAGATTGCCGAAGCTGAAGTGTGGCAGAATCAGCCGAAGCAGGTCCTACATACTGCTTCATGCTACTCTCCTTATGTCCCAGAGTACGTAGGTAATCAACAGCATGCGGCCTCTGTCGCTTCGGCAAGCCACTCTCAAGCTTCCTGGGCCCAGCTCCCACCACCACCACCACCACCTTTACCACCTACTCTAAACCGAAGCTAGCAGCCAGAAGGGCACCAGCATGCTCAACAGCAGCGCGACTTTTGGGAGGAGTCTGAAGCTCACACAGTTAACAACACTGTGCCAGAATCCAAGCATATCTATTAAAGAATATCCTACTCTTGATGTATCTTTATCTTTTATGCCATTTTATTTTTTGTATGAGAAACAAGTCACGTAGGACTAAATTTCGATTTTATGTAATAATGTTGTGACAGAACCTCCCAAGTTATTGGGCCCACATGCACCTGCCCTTGTCTCAAAGACATCAGGCGGCTATGCATGTGCACCAGATAACTTAACAAGATCTGTCCGAGTGACCAAAGGACCTCGGATAAACCACTTACAACCAGAACTGTGGGATTAAGTAAACACAAATCACACACCAACAATTTTGCAGCGAAAATCTTATTACCAAATTTTACAAGTTACATCAAGTTTTACGATGTACATGATCGGAGTGATTATAAAAGTGATTCAAAGAAATAACTTTGAACTATTATACATTATTTGTAGTTTTGAAATATATGCTAGCTTAAGTGACCATCCTTAATAAGGAGTATAGAAGAGTTACTTAGACTTATAAGAAGGTCGTGCCCACCGGCGCTTAACACCAATCACAATCAAGTGACTCATAACCTGTAGCAACAATGGGTAAACCCCTAAGTACGGAAGTACTCAGCAAGGCTTACCCGACTAAAGAAAAAACTCTCAAGGGTATGCTGGTTTTAAAAGGATTCAAGGTAAGGCTTGTCAAGAATCAAGGACTCTGTTTGCAGAAAAGCATACTATGAGTGGATCCTTACTTTCAACATTTTAATGCTAGATTAAGTATTAATAGACCTTGTTTGCATCTAGTCTAATTTCATCATCACATTAATCCATACAACACGATTTTTGCTCATTATGATTCCATCCATGACTTAGATTGCAAGTCAGTGACCAAGTCTTCATATCCGAGAAGTAACGGCGATCCGAATCGATTAATACCCAGCTGGGGATCTCCAATCACACGACATATGTAGCACTTAACCCTTGCATATGTCAACTCGCCACCGGGGTTCTTAAGACCAGATCAGGCTCACACCAACCGAGAGCACAGATACACCACCGTCTAGCCTCTTGCCACGGAGGGTACACGCTACTCTCGCCATCTCTCCACTCCCATTGTGTATTATCTTATTCTGGTATTAGTCTGCCTGAGGCAAAGCTTACCCATGATGAGGCATGTGACCAGTTAAAAGGTCCTCGATCATCAAGCCTACATTCGCTATAATCCTTAATTAACCTGGGTAGAACAGCACCTGTTCCTAGCCCAAGTCTCGATTTAAGTACTTCCATCCTTAGGATTGTTTTGTGTTCCTTAGGATGAAAAGAGCATTATAGGGAACTTTGCAGTAAGTCCCACCATGCTCCCCATGAAAATATTCTTGCAGGTAGAAGTCATCCTTCCTCAGGATAACCCCTGAGCTAGGCCTTAATGCAAAAGACAACCTCTATCCACAAGATCTAAGCAGGGATAAGCATTTTTGTAAATCATATTTTGATACTTCATCAGAAGTATCTATAAAGGTATGGATATCAAGGTAGGCAATGCATCAAAGGGTTTCCAAGCAACTCCTATAAACCTAATGCACATTTCGCTAGACTTAAAGTGTGTAAAAATTATTTAAAAACACAAGGAAGGGGTTGCATGCACCGGGGCTTGCCTGAATAAAACTAGGTTAGTGTTTGTTAGGTGATGTCCACTTGACGATCATCCTTGTCCTAGCACTTGATCAGGCAGGTTCGTCCATCAGCATCACCATCGGAGTAGCCCACGCTTGGGTCAACTTGGGTCGTCTTCCTCATCACGTGATTATTTATCATACCTCATGAGATGCACGATTCACATGTATGAGCACGAGTATAAAGAGTATAAGATAGATATCTACACCGAAGAGAATGAAACACTTATAACAGAACATTAAGCAAATACTAGCTAGCGATGTATGACTGATTATAATAATTACGTTTTTCTAGCCTATTCAAAGGTATCTCATATGTCACAAAACAATAATATATATATTCACGCTCTTCTTTCTTTTATGATTTATTAATAGAATCATATTACTACATATATTTTTACCAAGCATATTTTATACAATACACCATCACACCAATCACCAGATAAGAAATTCGTCGATCATATCCTACTCCAACATTATCGATCACAAACATAGATGATACTAACTACTAGCGCAGGACATCGACTTCATCTTACGTGCACTGAACACGATTAGCATCGATAGATTTATCGATAATTGCATAAAATACTAAATTTAACCTACGCGTCACCGAAATACTACACTCTGCAAAATAGAACTAGTTCGAATATACTCGGCAACTAAACTCCTCGAAGCACACCTCGCATCACGGGTATTTCTAACTTAAACTTCATGCGCAAACTAAGCGTCTTATTTCACGATCATAAAATCAATAATAAAAATAGTGATTTGGCTTACCATTATTAACTCGATTCAATATTTGTGAGAACGACGACAGTCTTCGATCAAATAGCTAACGAGTATAGAATGGAGCTTTACTTTCTCTTCCATCCACAATTCTTGGAATCTCTCCATATTAACTAGAACTCCGCATAAACGGCGATGATTCTTGTTCTGACCTTTCACCGAGCACATGGGGCATCGACTAGGGGATTGTTTCTCCACATTCTCTTGGGATCCTTTTGCCGGCGCGAACACAAGTCGAAGATGACACGCAAGGACTGGCATTGAGACGAGACGACGGAACAATGACGAACTATCGAGCTGAACCACGGTGAGTGATGTTTTGACGTGAATGAGCAATGGCAACTGACAGACACGGAACGATGAAGTGAGGTGCATGGCCAGCTAGCAAAGATGAATGTGTGCGGCACAGAAGTGAAAGCAGAACTTGATGGCCGGCTTGTAGACTCGGCGAGACAGTAACATCACGGCGACGCGCAGCCAAGGCGTGTGGAGCTTGCAGGGCCAGATCTTGGCGAGGACGAGCACACACGACGTGACGACGGGCAGGGAGAGAGCGCGGACTAGGGAAGGACTCAGCGAGCAGCGATGCGAGGGGCATAGCGAGGTCACGGTCGGGCTCGGACACAAGCACACGTAGTGTTTCATCGCGTCCAACGCGCGTGTCACGGACTCGATGTCGCGCAGCATGCGCAAGTAGGGAGAGGGGCATCGCGATAAGCGCAGGGGAGCAGCGCGGTCGACCGAGCTGGAGCAACAGGAGATGGACGCGCAGGGCGAGCTCGGCTGCGCGTGGCATGGGCGAGCACGCCAGAGAGCTACGGCCGACGAGCATGCACAGGAAGCAAGCACATAGGGGAGCTGGAGCCTGGGCATGCACTGGCATAGGGAGGGTGGCTGAGAGATGGAGCTCGACACTAGAGATGGCTAGAACAGCGGCGCGTACACAGGGAGAAGTGCGCTGGGCGAGCTCGGGGAGCAGGAGCAGGACGCAGAGCTCGGCAAGGTCGCGCAATCGGTGGAGATGGCGTGGGGCGGAGCTCGACGCCGGCAACCACAGAAGCAGGAGATGGCTGGAGACGCTGGGAAGAAGGCCGAGCAGGGAAGCTGCGTGCGGCACCAGAGAGCAGGGCGCACTGCGTAGGAAAGAGATGGAGGGAGAGAGAAGCCAGGGGAGGGCGCGCCATGAGAGAGAAGCCACGGCGCTGGGAGTTCCAGCCATGGGAAGTTAGGGGCGAGCGCCAGGCGAGTGCAGGGAGCAGCAGCCGACCAGGGGGCACGCGCGCGCCATGGGAGATAGAGGAGCGCGCGTGGGAGGAGCCACTCAACTGTGCACACAGGAGCCATGGGAGGGGGAGCCGAGCTGAAGCTGAGCACCGCCAGGAAGATGGAGTAGGCCGACAGGGGGCCGAGAAGAGGAAGCTTCGGCTAGGCAAAGGGAGCAGTCGCGGCGGGCTGTAGAAGAAGAAGCTCGGCTGCAGGGAAGGAGCTTGGTCAGCAAGTAGAGAGCGAGGAGGAAAGCAGAGCAGAGGAAGGAGATGGGCCAGGCGCGACACAAGAGAAGCTGCGCGACAGTGAGAGGAGGAAGAAGCCTGACTGGGCGCAGGAGATGGACCGCGGTGGGATTTTTATCCAGGGGCGGCCGAGGATAAGGCGGGGCGCTGGAGATAGAAGAGAAGATGAGGACGGCGTGGAGAAAATATCCAGGTGCTAGCGACTTCGGATATGGAAGGGAAATCGATGGAAAAATCAGCTAGAAAAATTTGAAATTTCTTTTCATATATTTTTTAACGAAAATGCGGACATTTCGAAGTCGGATAAACTCATCTGCTTCATCCCGAATATTTGATGTAGGGAATACTTTGTAGTCAGATGAACTTTTACCAAGTATTTATATCCGAAGATTTAAAGCTACTAAGAAACATTCGGACCGAATTAAACGGATTTCGGTTTAGGTATTTTAATCTGCACTTGATTCAGTTGACTTCAGATGAATTCCGTAGACGTGATGTTATGGATGACAAAAGGGAACTAAATTATTTTACATTGAAAACTTAGTCGTCGAGTTCTACTTAATCTGTTCGGGATAAAATCATCAAATGGGGTCGGGCTTTCGAATTCGTATTCGCGCGAGCGATGAATTTTAAATAATCACCAGACGCACTGATTTTCGAAACAACCATGTTCCGAACATCACGAAAATTTAGGAAGATCCCGGATAGATAAAAATAAAAACGATGTCGCACTCGCGACAGACGAAACAGATGCGATATTAAAATCCCGATAGACGAAGATGATTAAAATTTTGCCTCCGATTTATCTACTGATATTACATGCTTAAATCAATACTCGTTGTCGAGCGGAATATAAACACCTGGGGTGTTACAGCCCTCCCCCTTAAAAGAATCTCGTCCCGAGATTCGGAGCGAAAGACTTTTAAGAGTAGAGAAGCATGTAACCCATGTTCATATCAGTAGTAATCGTGAGACATTTCCAAATAAAGGCGAGTGTCTCAGGATGTTGTTTCTCTAGTGGACATAATATCGCCTTAGGCTAATTTAGAAATGTCCACCAATAGAGACGTTGTCTGCCAGTAGAACACATAAGGTTCCATGTGTGCAGTTTGCTTTTTCTGATGACACTGTACTATCTGAGTCTGTTGAGCGAGCGGTAGATATACGACTTTACCCAAACAGAACCAGATGCAACCTCTTGGGTAAAACACATAGAAAGAGGTTTACCAACACGTGGTCACGGTAAGTCCGTAGCACATGAAACGGGTGTGGATGTCGAATACTGTCATGGTTAACATATGGCTAATCAGAGAATTCAAGTCCACAAAAGATGATTGAGATTTGAGAAAATATCAATGAAAAGATCCATTGATGTTGACTTCGTGACCAACCCATTTCATCAAATACTTAGCACGGCTCGACTTGATCACACATGTTAGAAAATCACATGTGATACGATCGAGGCATGACTAGAGCGATGATTAGGTGGTTACTGGTCGACTTAATCTTGATTCTTATAAACACTTCCTTACGAGGGGTTGTACAAAAGTGAGTTTAGACAACTCGACAAAACGATCTCTAAACTCAACCTTTGTTCACAGGGCAGTTACAAGTTAGTAAAACCAACTTGTTGAATTACTTTTGACATTGAATAGGTCCTCTTAGTACCATCAGTAAGCCAAGGGTCGAGAGTTCACTTTCGCTAGCAAAAGGTCAAGCATTTGGGTAGAAATCCATTTGGTCGTGTTGTTTATCCATTTCTTCATGCAAGATGAATTATCCACTTGGTTAGAGAATACATGGATTAATTCAAAGAGCGTGAACAACTCCTGCATCTCAGCAGTAGAGGAAACAGATCTCCATTTTGAGAGCTAATCAGTTGTTTTCCAACACTAAAAAGCTCCAAGGCTTCACCTTTACAAGAAAGGATGCCAAGGGAACATGTATGTGTGAAGTCACCATCAAAGTCAAGGAAAAGAGATCACACATGAAAGGGGTATGCCCTGTTGATCCAACAGAGATGATAGATGTCGCTTGATCACTTGACCAACAACAATTGTTTCAAGGGAAATGTTTACAGAGGATCACACATCAATGTAGTTCCATAATGGATCATGACCAGAGACCTTGATACCAGCATCCGACGAGTAGCACAGTCCTGTGTGCGCATTCATAAGAGGCTCTCAGTTTTGCTGCGGCACCATAAGTCATTAATCATGACACTATCACCGAATTGGCACCAATAATGAATCTCACGTAGCAAAAACAGATTATGCTAAGATAACACATTGATATAATCTCATAATGGATTGCAACTACTAACCATGATACCAGCATGTGCCGAGCAGCACAACCATGTGTGTACATTCACAGGAGGCCCTCGGTCTCGTCGCGGCACCATCGGTTTTAGTCATAACACTGTTACTAGACATAACCAATAAGAAATCTCACGCGACACAAATTAATTGAGTAAGGGTGACAATATACAAAGAGATACTCTACCTGTAAGAATGGTTACAAGTAGAGAGACAAATAGATCATGGCCCGACTAAATGATCAAAGTATGGCCATAACCTGAACTTGTTGAAAGGTGTACGATGGGAGACTGTTACTTCAGCCCCGAGCTTATTTCTATGCCCATCATAGAGATTACAAGGTCAAGGATTAGTATCTGATTAGATAGGGAGGGAAAACAATCATAAGATTAAATTGGTAAACTTTCAAGAGATATGAGGAAACCAAAGACATCTGGTTCAAGAAAATGGTCGGACATGCCTTTCCTAGGTTAGGTTGATAAAGCAACATTGCGATCTTCAAGAATAGGCAAACTGGATAAAGGACATCAGCTTGTGCCAATCGAATAAGGCCATGGTCTAAGATGGAAATATGAAAACTAAAATGTCACAGATTAAATAACAAGAACACGGACTCAAGATCCTAGCTTTAAGCCCATGCACATCTTGCGTTGGATAAAGAAATTATCCGAACATCCATTTGCATGAGTTTGGTCATGGAGTGACAATGGGGAATTCAAATTTGGGTCATGGTTTACTAATTAAGAACATGGCCTAGTCCTGGGTTTAGGCAAACAGGTCACAAACATTCTATCAGCACATCAAGTACAAGAGCAAACACATATAACATCTAAACATATTTCCTAAGGAATGGAGGACAGCTATTTCATAGAAGTTCATAATTCAACATTACAACACATTATCTACAATCACCGGTTATTAGAATAAAGATGAGAGGAGCATTTTGGATGTATAGGTAACAAACAGGATGCATGCTCGTCCTATTTGTCCTCACAAGTTTTGCCAACATACTGTGGCAATAGCGTTCTATATCGATGGCATACTTACGACTCTCTTGATAATTTGCTAGTCGTCAGCTACACATATGTTTTCGAGGTTAGTGTACCTGCAGAAAAATTCATCACAGCCCAATTTCCCATGATGCAAGATCCACACATGACAGTTTATCACAGTTTATACTCCATATATTGCTATATGGAGGCCAGCTCATCATTAAACGCCGAGCCACGCATAGGCACCGTTGCCACACTTTAACCATAGGGCAACTCATTATGGTAACTCACCTTCTTACCTAAGCGTACGTGCGTCGTTACAAGTACATTACACTTCTTAGTATTCCCATGTCTGTATACCCATACACATCCATGGGGTACTGAATTCCCAGAAAAGTAATTACTCCACATCACAGCCTTCATATATACATATGTAGAACATGTATATAGTCAAGCGCTTTTTATACTCTCCCCTAGACCGACGTTTGTTCGGTCATGCTCTCACATCTCACCTTACCTGAGCATCGATCCATTCAAAACTAAATGGCCTCAAAATAACAATACACATGAATGCAATACCCCCGGTTGTGGGTTAGTGGTTTTGATCTAAGCCACCTGATAGTCCTTAATTTAGGGCTTAACAGAGGATGTCGCTAGCATTATAGTTTTTTTTCAAAAGTTGTTTTTCAAAGCCAAACAATGTGTTTAGTTGAAAATAGGTTTTTTGAAACCAAAACTTTTGTTTTGAAAATACATATATGACCGTATATACTTAATCCTGCTCCGATACCAGCTGACCATCCTCAATAAGGAGTATAGAAGAGTTACTTAGACTTATAAGAACGTCGTGCCCACCGACGCTTAACACCAATCACAATCAAGTGACTCGCAACCTGCAGCAATAATGGGTAAAACCCTAAGTACGCAAGTACTCAGCAAGACTTACCCAACTAAAGAAAAGACTCTCAAGGGTATGCTGGTTTTAAAAGGATTCAAGGTAAGGCTTATCAAGAATCAGGGACTCTGTTTGCAGAAAAGCTTACTATGAGTGGATCCTTACTTTCAACATTTTAATGCTAGATTAAGTATTAATAGACCTTGTTTGCACCTAGTCTAATTTCATCATCACATTAATCCATACAACACGATTTATGCTCATTATGATTCCATCCATGACTTAGATTGCAAGTCAGTGACCAAGTCTTCATATCCGAGAAGTAACGGCGATCCGAATTGATTAATACCCAGCTAGGGATCTCCAATCACACGACATATGTAGCACTTAACCCTTGCATATGTCAACTCGCCACCAGGGTTCTTAAGACCAGATCAGGTTCACGCCAACCGAGAGCACAGATACACCACCGTCCAGCTTCTTGCCACGGAGGGTACACGCTACTCTCACCATCTCTCCACTCCCATTGCGTATTATCTTATTCTGGTATTAGTCTGCCCGAGGCAAAGCTTACCCATGATGAGGCATGTGACCAGTTAAAAGGTCCTTGGTCATCAAGCCTACATTCGCTATAATCCTTAATTGGGTAGAACATCACATGTTCCTAGCCCAAGTCTCGATTTAAGTACTTCCATCCTTAGGATTGTTTTGTGTTCCTTAGGATGAAAAGAGCATTATAGGGAACTTTGCAGTAAGATCCCACCATGCTCCCAATGAAAATATTCTTGCAGGTAGAAGTCATCCTTCCTCAGGATAACCCCTGAGCTAGGCCTTAATGCAAAAGACAACCTCTATCCACAAGATCTAAGCAGGGATAAGCATTTTTGTAAATCATATTTTGATACTTCATCAGAAGTATCTATAAAGGTATGGATATCAAGGTAGGCATTGCATCAAAGGGTTTCCAAGCAACTCCTATAAACCTAATGCACATTTCGCTAGACTTAAAGTGTGTAAAAATTATTTAAAAACACAAGGAAGGGGTTGCATGCACCGGGGCTTGCCTGAATAACACTAGGTTAGTGTTTGTTAGGCGATGTCCACTTGATGATCATCCTTATCCTAGCACTTGATCAGGCAGGTTCGTCCATCAGCATCACCATTGGAGTAGCCCGCGCTTGGGTCAGCTTGGGTCGTCTTCTGCATCATGCGATTATTTATCGTACCTCATGAGATGCACGATGCACATGTATGAGCACGAGTATAAAGAGTATAAGATAGATATCTACACCAAAGAGAATGAAACACTTATAACAGAACATTAAGCAAATACTAGCTAGCGATGTACGACTAATAATAATAATTACGTTTTTCTAGCCTATTCAAAGGTATCTCATATGTCACAAAACAATAATATATATATATATATATTCACGCTCTTCTTTCTTTTATGATTTATTAATAGAATCATAATACTACATATATTTTTACCAAGCATATTTGATACAATACACCATCACACCAATCACTAGATAAGAAATTCGTCGATCATATCGTACTCCAACATTATCGATCACAAACATAGATGATACTAACTACTAGCGCAGGACATCGACTTCATCTTACGTGCACTGAACACGATTAGCATCGACAAATTTATCGATAATTGCATAAAATACTAAATTTAACCTACGCGTCACCGAAATACTACACTCTGCAAAATAGAACTAGTTTGAATATACTCGGCAACTAAACTCCTCGAAGCACACCTCGCATCACGGGTATTTCTAACTTAAACTTCATACGCAAACTAAGCATCTTATTTCACGATCATAAAATCAATAATAAAAATAGTGATTTGGCTTACCATTATTAACTCGATTCAATATTTGTGAGAACGACGACAGTCTTCGATCAAACAGCTAACGAGTATAGAACGGAGCTTTACTTTCTCATCCATCCACAATTCTTGGTTTCTATTTAAGCTTCCCGGACACATGACCTGATAGGATCAATTTGGAGCAAATTTTCTCCCAATTTTCAGTAATAATAGGCTAACCTTAGTTAACAAAGTTTGCTCACAAAACATACCTCTACAAACCTGCTGCAGCAACCCTAGGTCAAATAATCATGGACCAAGAGTTATAGTGCTTCAAGGTGGGGTGAAAATACTGAAATTCAGATTCAGCTAACTGAACCAAAAACTGTACTCACACCTGACAGAGAGTTTGAGCATAATTTACTCCAAATTTAATGCAGCACCAAATCAAACTTATTTAAGAAAACTTGTTCTCTGTACAATGGGCTCCAACTTTTCTATGAAAAGTTTAGTCCAAAACCACTTGTATTGATCGCAAATGAGCTCTAAACTGGGCACATTTACTGAATTTCAGTTTTAGTTAACTGAACCAATTTCAGTCACCAGTAACCCAACAGTCTATTTTAGTCAACTTTTTCTCCACTTTTTGTGTAGCACCAAGTCTATCTCACTCTAGAAAACTTGTTTACTATACTGTGGTCTCCAACGTTGCTATGGAAATTTTTGTCCAAAAGCAAATGGATTAATCTCAAAGTGCTTCAAACTTGGCACCGAACGCTGCCTTTCAGCTGAACCCAAATTCAGACTATACAACCTGATAGTCCACTTTGAGTACAATTTACTCTACTTTTTGGGTGAGATCAAGCCAAACTCAATAAAATAATTTGTTCACCATCATATGGTCTTTAATTCCTCTATATATTCTACAGCCCAAAACCTCATGGATTAGGCACAATTGAGCTCCAAAATAGCTACATATACTGAAATCTCAGTTTCGGTTCACTGTTCCGTATCTGAAAACTCAAAAAGTCTGACAGCCCCACTTTGGATCACTTTTTCTCCTATATAAGGCCTTTCAGTTTGCTAAAGAATTCCTAACCCAAATCTCCTTGCACTAATTACCATAGGGCTCCAAATTAGACACCCTTGTGCTGAATTTCAGTTCACATTTTTCGTATAGGATCATGTCCATCACCTTTAAATAAAGTTATTCCACATTATATGGTCTTCACTTATTCTACAAACACCACAGCACAAAACCTTATAGAATAGCCACAAATAGGCTTCAAAACTGCTACCAAAACACTGAAATTCAGTTTCAGTTACTGTTTCCAATCTGAAAATTCAGAAATACAGTAGCACCACTTGGAACCACTCTTTTTCCTGGGTTCCAAATGTTTCTAGGGGCAAGTTGCTTAATAAAGTTTATACTCCTATAGCTCCTCTACAAGTTTGATATAGTGACCATGTCATCATAAGCACTTGCATTATCTTGTTTGATATACCTAGAATGCATTCACTAGGTTAAACTTTTTCAAAAGTGTGATGTTGTGTGTTGGGTTTAGAGTTTAGTTTAAGGACTTGGCTCAAGTTAAACAGGAGTAGATCATCTCTCAAGCAAGTGATAAGTTGGTTTGAAGTCTTAGAGTGCTAAAGGCAAGACTTAGAACCGAAAGAAACTATGATTTCGAAGGTATGTTAAGTGGAAGAATTAATTGATGAACTGGATTGACCTTAAAAAAACCTTAAGTGAGATTTGGAAACCTTGCTTGGAATTGTGGATGAACAAAACAACTCATAAACCAGGGACACTTTGGACATGAGCTTCATATACTAGAGATGGATTTGAGATTAAGGAGTCACTCATCTTTTAGGAGGATGAATTGAGTTGGTAAATCACTAGATGAGAAGGAACCATATTTGAAACCCTAAATTTGCCCTAAAAGTGGAATTCAAAATCTAGAGACAATTGGGCAAAAGTCAAAGTGCCAAAGTTGTAGAGTTTGGAAAAGGTGAACAACTTTTATATTTGGAGATTTTCAAGTTGTGTGGAAGAATTTGGAGTAATTTGCAGAAATTCAGTTTTGGGTTCAAATTGGAACTTCTGAAATTAATATAAACTAGCCAACTTTGAACCCTTATAAATTCTGATCTATAAGCATTTTGAAGATGGTTCTTATAACAAAGTCATAGAGCTATATGAGGAGCATAAGTTTGGTTAAGTCAACTAGCCCTAGTACTGTTTGGAACTTATAGAAAAACTGGTCCAAAGTAGAGCTAACAGAGTTTCTGGATTTCAGACTTGGTAGAAATTCAGAGTCTGAATTTTAGCATTTGGAGCAAACTTTGGGCTATTGTAGTTTGGAATCCAAGAGGTTTTGGTTAATTACCACTTGTAGACTAAGTATAGGAGAGCAACTATTATTAAGTGTCATGGCCATGGAACTATATACAACTAGGAGAAAGTGTTGCTCCAAGTCAGGCTGTCAGTCTAGGAAATTATGAACTCGATTCAGTCTCTAAAGCTATGTTCTAGTATTTTTTGTTAGTATTGGAGCTGTTTGGTGTCTGATCCAAGGGGTTTAAGGCTGAAGTCTTTATGAAGAATTGGTAGAGGGTTGTTTAATCGACCAGTTTTAGTAAGTGTGCTCCCCATGTTACTATGGGAAATTGTGGGATTGAAGGAGGTGAACAGGGAGAGATCAGAGTTCAACAGGTACTGGGAGTTGCTACAAAAATCTGAAGAAAGATCTTCACATCCCTGTTGTCCTCCACTTATGTGCACAAACTGAGATAGACTTGGGGTGGGTAGTATGGGGCTCGAGGTTCAGTCCCCCTCTGCAAAAAAATATCAGTTTTGCACCTGTTTGAGCCTACCACAGTAGAGTTTTTGTCTGTCTTTACTTCTGTTTGTATTTAGTGGATTGGTTGGATATTTGTGGACAATGAGCCCTTATCTGCTCTACTCTCGATTTGAATAACTGGACAAAGTAGATATTTGAGCTAAGTCTTGGCTGGTGTGGATGTTGAGCATGAAAGCCACGTGTGTTAGTCCCTATTGTGTTGTCACCTTGGAACTCTTCACCACTAGGCTAGCTGAACCTGAAGATGTCTGCCTTCCTGCCCTTTATTTAAGTGTTGGTTCGATGAAGATTTCCCTCTGCCCTGGTGTTCTAGCCAAAGCTTGCAGTGGTGTGAGGGATTCATGTGTATTGCAAGCCAAAGCTCCTCTCCCACTGCCACCAAGTTGGCACTGTCCAGAGCTATGTGCGCTGTCTTCCTGTGTTTGTGATGACCACAGCCACCAAGTTCACCCCACAATAGCCAAAACATTCTAGGGAGTTGCTGGCCTGTATGAAGCTTGTTCCGTAATCATCTCAGGTCAATGAAGCTCACACCAATTACTACTTGAACTCTACCACTATTGGTTGCCTGGAACTAGGTGTGAAATTTGGTCTAAAATAGGGTTGTCAGATTTCAGACTTAGTGCAAATTCAGAGTCTGAATTTGTATATTTTGGGTGCAGCTTTGGAGCTCTTTGCTGCTCTATCCATAGAGTTATAGCTTATGGCCACTATAACAAAGTTATAGATCTATTATAGGAGTACAAGTTTGATTGAGTGATCTGACCTAAAAACTATACAGAACTGATTATAAAGCTTGCTCAAAACTGGGCCATCAACTTCTGGGTTTCAGACTTAGCTAATTGGCTAAGTCTGAATTTCAGTAAACTTTAGCCATGTTTGTACCTTTGTAGTGGCTAACCTGTAGTGGCTATAGTAGAAGACCAGGTTTGGTTGAAGGCCATACCCTAGAAGCTATTTGGAATTGGAGAAAAAGGTTGGCTAAAGTTGGACCGTCAGACTGTACATAACTGAGTTTTGTTATTCAGTTCTAAGAACTGAATTACAGCAGGATGCCTAGTTTGGAATTTATTTATGACTGATTTGTGGGGTTTTGGATTAAAGTTTCCATAGCAAAGCTGGAGACCATAGTGAAGAGAGTAAGTTTTGTAAAGTGAAGTGGACTTGGTTCCACATAAATTTGGGAGTAAAAGTGGCCAAAAGGTGGACTGTCAGGTGTTGGGATTTAGACTTAGAATAATATATAAGTCTGAATTTGTGTGTTTTTATTCAATTTTGGGTCAAATTGTGGTAATTAATCCAAGAAGAATTGGAGTAGGAATGCTATAGCAAAGTGAAAGACCATGTCAAAGAGAGAAAGTTTCATACAAAGAATGGGCTTGCTAATGTATAGAGTTGGCAGTAAAAAGGTGTCCCAAACTTCTCGGTCAGAATGGGTGCAGTGATGTTTTAGTTCACTGAAACTGAACTTTTTCTATGATTTTGTTCTATTTTGTGACATCATAACTTTTGATTAGTATGGTTTTAGTCTGGAGATGCTATGCCAAAGTGGTAGAGCTATGTCTAGAGAATAACTTTGAGTAAATGAGTTGGGTTTGTTGTTAAGGCAATTTTTGAGTTACAAAGCACTGGATAGAGGGAGAGGAATGGAGCACTAGAAGATGAATTCAGAGAACTGAAAATAGGTTCAATGAATTGTGGCTGATTCTTGGACACTATAACTTGTAGTTCATGCAGGTTGGATCCTTGCTTAAGGCATAAATGAGGTACTTGGTTGGTTATGGAGGTAAGGTTTCCTAGTTTGGTTGGTGAATTGAGTTGTGATATTAGACTATTTAGCTCTCTTAAGGTTTTGTTAGTTTTTGTGTGCACCTTTTGAGAGGTGTAAGTCTTGTGATGCTTTTTAGTATTTTCTTTTCAAGTTGCATAAGCATAAGCATTCATGTTCATATCTTTACATGTAGAATTATCAATAGAAGAAGAAGATGAAATTCAAGAAGTAGTTTCTGAAGAGGAGTCTCCTTCAGTGCCTGCTCGTCAAGTGATGGGTGTGACACCCCAGTGTCACCTAGGGCTTTTCTCAATGCAAACCCAAGAACCATCATTTCATGTAAGCCAAATTGAGCATGAAGCCCCAAATCAACTTAAGAATAAAAGATCCACTAAGTTTATATCTAAAAATTATGTTCAAAACAAATGAGATTTTCAAAAGAGGGAAAAATGTTGAAACCCTAATACCAACCCTAATTAAGCTATTTAAGTAGAAATCAAGAAAAGGGATGAAAGACCATGAAAAACATAAAATCATGGCTTAG
Source organism: Zea luxurians (assembly GCA_029449295.1). Taxonomy (NCBI): domain Eukaryota; kingdom Viridiplantae; phylum Streptophyta; class Magnoliopsida; order Poales; family Poaceae; genus Zea; species Zea luxurians. The sequence continues at coordinate 4,868,120 of JAOPSE010000126.1, read as the reverse complement.
GCCAATTATAAACATTGAAATACATTTAATAAGCTACAATAAAGATTATGAAAGCTTGGCCAAATTAGTTTATTAAAAACTCCAAACAAGCCATTCAAGTGGAGGTTCAATGGGGAAATATGAAATTCAGATTTCTAAATTTTCAGCCCTTGAACCAAAACCGAGTGTGTTCACCTTGATCCTTAACTCTAATCCTAATGCTCCCATTGACAAAAATGTTTCTAACTAACCCCCTCTATCACATGCCAGAAGATGGCATTGGGACGCGAGCCCTAGACACGACAAAACCAAGGATTTGCCTTGGGCTCGGGCTGGGAGACAGACCAAACTTCAGAGCTCCAAATCTTTGAAACCAGTAGGCCAAATCCTATGACCCCCACACAAGATCGGTAGCTTATAGGGAGGAGAAGAGGTTTTGTGCACTGACCAAGGCGAGAGCAGTCTCGGATGAATGACCACACGCGACAGAACTCGGGTAGAATGAACGCGCACACGTGTTCGACCCTAGTCGGCACGCCGACGTTCGCCCAACCCGCACGCGCGCTCGCCCCAGCACCGGTTAAGTCCTCCGCGTGCCCTCACCCTCGGTCATGCCCGCTCGTGCCTTTAAAGCCTCCACGGGCACGCCTCACCTCACCCCATGCTCACCCTCGCTGGCCAGACGCCCCTCTTTAGCTCCGGCGAGCCTTTCCTCCGCCCGCCACCACTGCCCAAGCCTCGGCCACCGTGGCCAGCCCGCTCCAGTCGCGTCCAAGCCGCGCCTGCCCCTCGGTTAGCTTCGCCAGTGGCCCGTGAAGCTTTCCAAGCGCTCGGACCTGGCAGAACCTCACCGGAGACCTAAGATCGTCCTCGCCGGACTTCGTTCGCCCGCTTGTGCGCGTAGACCGAGCAATCCGGTGAGTCATTCTCCGTTTCCTTGTAAACACGTCTTCCTTGATCTCTGGTGAAGCTCACTGACCCATTTGATTGACCAATCGTGCCCTGGTTAGGCCGGACTCCTCGCCGCCGACGAGCTCCCCCACCTGCGCACGTGGACCGGCCGACTCCGACCATCCCCGATGGCGACCCGCCCATCGCCGTGACCCTCAGGACCTCCCCTACATCCTCGGCCACCTCACCGGAGCAGTCTCGCCACCGGTAAGCCCCTCCACCCCTTTCTTCCTCCGTGGCCACTGTTCCATTAGGGAAGGACCGCGGGTTCGATTTCCAGAAACCCTAGGGGGTTTTCTACAGAGCCGTAGACTCATGTGAATAGTGCACCGAGGACCTGTCTGTACTTCACTTAAGATCTTTTGCCAGGGACCCAACGCAAAACTGTTTTTCCTTTATCCAATTCTATTTAACCTTTTAAAATTAAGCAGAAAACTTAGAGAATTTATATCTTGAGTTATATTCAACCAAATTTAACCAAACCAATTTTGCTAGATTCAAAATATTATGGACTATCAATTAAAAATACTGAACCCTATACTTTCTGTTGTCAAACTTCAGAATGATTGCTCTTGCACAAAGAAGAAGATAGGAAAAATTAGAAATCTGTTGTTTGATATTTTTCAAATATAGTGGTAGTAGAAAGCACCCCTTTGGCTAGAAACTTTAGAAAATCATAGCAAAATAACTAATAAGTATTAATGGCAATAAAATTTGTACAAAGTCATGTTATAACATCTAAATGCCAGTAAAAATATGTATTAGAGAATAACTCACTGTTAAAAAGGAGTTGTAGTTCAAAACACCCCTTCTGCCCTAATAATTGATAATTTTATACAGAGAGAACTATTCCCTTTTTAAGCCCCAAATTTTGAGACAGAGAATTATACACCAGTAAAAAGCCACTGTAATTTTTACAGAATTTTTGAAAATTTATTAAGATGACTTGTAGTTCAAACCCACCTTAAAGGCATAAGAGAAATAGAAGAAAAGAGAGGAAAAATAAACCTCGCTCCAATAAGTTCAACTAAAAATCTTGATAAATTCTCACTAAGACATTAAAAAGAATTCAGTGGAACACCAAAATAGACTTAACACTTAGTTTAACTAAGCTTGACCCTAAACTGCTAAGTATACCCCAAGAATCTTCAAGTAGCAAGATTAAGCCATACCTTATTAAAGTGATCATTCACCATCCAAGTTTAATTGCTAAATTGCAAATCATACCATCCATATATCTTACTCATTGCATTCATTAGATTGCAATCTCGCTGATGGAGAGTACGTGCTCATCCCCGAGCAAGGAGCTGTCCACGAGGAAGACCAGGATCAAGCTCCCGAGACTGCCATCGAGGATCTCTCTGCAGCCCTAGCTATTGAAGGCAAGCCCTGGTTTTATGCATAACCGTATCTATATATGCTACTTTACTACACTTAATGTTTGTAGATTGTAATGTGCACTTAAGTGTAGGGGTTGCTTGAAACCTCTAGTTGCATGAACTTAGGATTCCTTTTTGAGATGGATACTAGTATGCTAGGTCGAGTAGCTGCTTTGCTAATCTGGATCTTGGTAGAAGTCGAGTGATTTTCCTAGCACTCGCGCGAGGTCAGGAATTGATTGTATTCATCTTGATAACGGGATCTATGTTAGTCTATGGACTTAGATCCAGGGAGGATGCCTTGTCCATGAGACGGGAAAAAGGAATTAAGGATTAATGTGTGGATACCTAAGTCAAGCTTTTGAACGTACTAAACACATGTCGGGAAATATGGTAACCGGTAAACCTAGTACCTAAGTGAAGCCGGGCGTGGACTTTATCCCTCACGCGACCTGAGACTGGGTCTCCCATGCTAGCTATGGTGGGTACAAGTGCGGTCACTGCACGACGGCAGCCGGGGTCAGTGGAGCATTGTATGCCAAGGCGGTGAGGCCTGGACGCGAACGGGGAATCGATGGGGACGGTTGACATGTGGGGGACAGAGTGCCCTGACATGTCGTGTGTTTAGGTTTACCTTGCAAGGTTAAAACTCGATTTGAATCGTCTGCTTCTCGCAGCTAATGAGACTGCTTGACCCCTTATACTACATCGAGTAAGAAGTGAAATGAGGTTACATGAGATAACTTGTTGTATGTACTAAATGCTTGCTACCATGTATGCTTAGAAGGAGAAAACATAGTTAAGATAATGATGCTAGAAATTGAAAAGCTAAAACTTGATTTTAGATACAGCTAGTGCTTTTGGCAAACCAAACCCCTCAGCCAAACAGCTACATGGTCTAGAGGTAGAGGAGTAGATTCCTCACATTGGGTAAGTCTAGCTGAGTATTAGTATAGTCAGCCTTGCTTGTGGCATAATTTTTGCTGGTACGCTTCAGGATATGGTTAATGGTGTGACTTGGCCTACCACCCTGCCACTGGGTTGGACGATCGAGTGGGATACTGCTCTAACGGGAGAGGAGCAAGAGGAGTAGTGGGCTAGGCCTTACCCAATTCCTCGCTACCGACGACATCGATTATCCGCTGTATCTTATTTTGTGAACTTTTACTAGCTACTTGAAAAACTCTGATTTATGTAACAATTCAGTACTTTAATTTGAGGTTTTTCTGTTTTATTATATTTCTTCTGTGACTCACCTTTGAGTGAGTATGTGGTATTTGATCCTGGTTAAGTGGCTTTATCAGACTAGATCTGAGGGACTGACGGATTATTCCGATTTAAGTGTGTTACGGCCCTCGAGGCATGACTTAGGCACTTAAGCTAGAATAATTCAGGCGGTTCTGCCATAGCTGGTATCGGAGCAAATACCACCACAGAGAAGGACAATAAACCATGAATATCAATTTTCAAATTTTAAAACTTGCTTAGAAACTAGTGTGAATCGTCAGGACTAGACCGCTAGACCTAGGACGAAAGGCCTTAGGGATAGAGGGTGAAATATGTGGCTAATTAAGTAGGCCTTGTGGGCCAGTATTTAGATTTTTAAAGGATGCCTTAAAGCACCTTTTTCGGAGAGGAGACGTTATTTTCAGCATGCATGCATTAAAAAAATTAAGAGCTAAAGAAGTAAAATTTGAGCTAACCCGCTTCCTTTTAAAACCATCCAGGCTCTTTTATTTTCTTCCTTCCACCATAATCTTTACCTCTGACACCCTTCTGCAGATGAATTCACCCACCCCCGCCAGTGGAGGAGACACTCGATTTAGCTCTGACTTCCTTTCTCATGATGGCTTTCCTTCCATCTTGTGGGAAGTGCTTAACTCCACCGATTACCCTACGCCCCCTCTGTACACGGTGCACCTGTACGAGGAGCATTGGGTACCTCGTTGCCGAGTCTGGCTGACTTTGGAGGCTCATCCCCTTCAGCCGAGTTGGCGTTCTCTTGACTCCGAGACGATTGGATTCAGGACGGACGACACCACTGAAGTAGCAGCCATGAAGACTCTAACAACTTTCTGTGGCTACCATCCCCTGGAGATGGTGATGCACCCCTTGGGACTCTTCCCTGCTGAGAAGAAGGATGACCCCATGTGGTGTAACCATGTGAGCCATGTGAAGGATGTGTGGGCAATGTATCCTGACTTGGTTGGGAGGGTCACTATTCAGTGCATGAGTGCGCTGTACCGCCTTTAGGCCCTGTAGAGCGACGTTATGGCACATCTTGCTAACATCGCTCAAACCACCAAGCTCACCCTCGACAGCCGAGAAGACTTTATGGTCGACTTGTCCTCCAAGTTGGTGGAGAAGGATCTACAAGTGGAAAGGCTGAGCCAGCGCATTACCACCTTGGAGCAGCAGGTGGAGATCCGAGACAACACTATTGATGTCTTGGAGAACCAGCTCCAGATGTACAGCGGGAACTCGAAGAAGCTAATGACCACCTAGACATGCACCACATGGAGATGGAGGCCAATGAGGCCGAAAGCGAGGGAGAAGAGGCTCCCGAGGAGTTAGGACCAGCTCCTGGTGCCAACGGGACTACCTCCGCGATGCCCCCTTCACCCGCATCCAGTGTCGCTTCCACCGCTCAGGGTTGATCAATCGTTTTGACATCTTAGAGGATAGAAACCTACGCGAGCTTAGTTAATGACAGATTTTGGACTAGGCTTACGGGTACTTTCTCCTAATTGATGTAACCCTTGAGAACTTTTGAGATATGTGGGATGTTTGTAACCATGTTATCTTCAATCGAACTTAATGTTATGAGTATGGAAATTTCTTTCCATATGAGATAATGGCATGTTGTTCGAAATTGTGATAACAATGGCGATGATCTCTGTTTTCAGATGGCAGTTAGGCAGCGTCGCGGGCATAATGAGCAAGTTCCCCCGCCACCTCCTCCAGCTCCCACAGTGCAGGAGCTTATGGCCTAGCAGAATGGGATTCTACGATAGCTCTTGCAGCACCAGCCCCACCTTCAGCAGTATGGTGGAGGCCAGCAGCAGCGACCTCGGATAGCGGCAACCTACCAGGAATTCCTGAGCACGCAGCCGCCCTTGTTCACCAAGGCAGAGGATCCATTGAATGCCGACGTGTGGCTCCGCGTCGTTAAGTCCAAGTTTCCCCTCCTCATGGGAGACTGCCCTGATGATACCAAGGCTCGCTTCGCCGCGCAGCAACTTCGTGGCCCTGCTCGGACTTGGTGGGACCACTTCCGTGCTATGCTACCCACTGATCGTGAAGTGTCTTGGGAGGAATTCAAGACTGCTTTCAGAGGGCACCATATTCCAGCAGGAATTCTTGATCGCAAGCTGAATGAATTTCTGGCACTCAATCAAGGAACCTGCACGGTATTGCAGTATGCTCAGGCCTTCAACGACCTATGCCGGTATGCAGGTTATCATGCTGATTCTGACAAGAAGAAGAGAGATTGCTTCCGTAGGGGTCTCAACACCAAGTTGCGGGAACGTCTCAACACTGTCCGGGCCGATAGCTTCAATGAGTTGGTCAACCTGGCCATCTCCCAGGAAGACTGTATTGTAGCTCACCGGGCAGAGAAGAAGGGAAAGGCACCAATTGCAGCACCATCCGCTCAGGCCCAGAGGTTCAGGATTGTTTCTCACAATCAGAGCAGGGGATTTCAGCAGGAGGCAGGCAGATGGGTGATCAGGCCACCTCAGCAGCAGCAACCGGCACCCACTCGTTTTCTAGCTCCCGCTCCAAGGAACAATCAACCTTCAGCAGCAGCAGTTCCACCAGGGCAATGGGAACAAGTGCTTCACTTGTGGCAATGTGGGCCACTATGCCAAGAATTGCCCAAGAAATCAGCAGAGGCAGATGCCAGCACCAAATCAAGACAAGGGAAGAAAGCAGAAGGTACAAGTCACGCAAGGGAAGCTCAACTTCGCTACTCTAGAGGAGTTACCTAAGGGAGCCCCCATCATGACTGGTATCTTTTCAGTTTATAATCAACCTGCTTAAATTCTATTTGATTCTGGTGCATCTCATAGTTTCATTAGCCAAAAGTTCAGTGCTAAATGTCAACTGTCTTTCTATCACACAAAAGGGTCATTTATGATAGCCACACCTGGAGGTAAAATTGCAACTAATCAATTAAACCAAAGTGTGCCTATTCAACTGGGAAGCCACATTATCAAAACCACCCTTCTTGTTTTGGGTTTGGAAAATGTGGATATTATTCTGGGAGCTAATTGGATGACCCTACACCAAGTAGTGCTCGATGTAGCCAGCCACATCATGGAAATCAATTCCCTAATCTATGGGAATTTCACCTTGTTTCTGCCCAGTCAAGCTTCTACTCAGTCATGTGCTTTTGCTATGACGGAGTTACCTCTGAAGAAGATTCCAGTGGTCTGTGAGTATGAAGATGTATTTCCTGATGAATTGCCAGGAATGCCACCAGACCGAGATATTGAATTCGCCATCGAGTTGCAACCGGGAATGGCAACTATTTCCAAGAGGCCTTACCGGATGCCACCCGCTGAGTTGGCAGAATTGAAGAAGCAATTGCAAGAATTGCTGGACAAAGGTTTTATTCGCCCAAGTACTTCGCCTTGGGGATGTCCAGCCTTGTTTGTAAAGAAGAAAGATGAAAGCTTGAGGATGTGTATAGATTACCGCCCACTTAATGCGGTGACTATCAAGAACAAGTATCCTTTGCCTTGTATTGATGTTCTTTTCGATCAGTTGGTCGAAGCCAAAGTGTTTTCCAAGATAGACCTTCGCTCCGGCTACCATCAAATCAAGATACGAGCAAGCGATATTCCGAAGACTGCTTTCTCAACCAGATATGGGCTATATGAATTCTTGGTGATGTCTTTTGGGCTGACTAATGCACCAGCATATTTCATGTATCTGATGAATTCTGTTTTCATGCCTGAATTGGACAAATTCGTAGTGGTTTTCATCGATGATATCTTGGTGTACTCGAAGAACGAAGAAGAGCATGTCGGGCATTTGCATGTAGTGCTTCAACATCTACGAGAGCACCATCTTTATGCCAAATTGTCAAAATGTGACTTTTGGCTAAAGGAGATCAAATTCTTGGGTCACACTATCTCTCAGGTAGGTATAGCTGTTGATCCTGATAAGGTGCAAGAGGTGATGAAGTGGAAGCCGCCAATGACTGTCCGTCAGATTCGGAGTTTTCTAGGATTAGCTGGTTATTACCGAAGATTCATTCCGGATTTCTCTCGAATTGCAAAGCCCATAACTGAGCTGTTGAAGAAAGAAGCCAAGTTTGTTTGGGGTCAGAAGTGCGAAGATGCCTTTCATGCATTGAGGCAACATCTGACCACAGCACCGGTGTTAGCGCAACCCGACAGCAGCAAGCCATTTGATGTGTATTGTGATGCCTCTGGCACTGGATTAGGTTGTGTCTTGATGCAAGACAACCGAGTCATTGCTTACGCCTCAAGAGCACTCAGGCCTCATGAGCAAAATTATCCCACTCATGACTTGGAGTTAGCAGCCGTGGTTCATGCATTAAAAATGTGGAGGCACTATTTGATGGGAACCCACTACAACATCTACACTGATCATAAGAGCCTTAAGTATATCTTTACTCAGGCTGAGCTCAACATGAGGCAGAGAAGATGGCTAGAGCTGATCAAGGACTATGACCTGGAGGTACATTATCACCTAGGGAAAGTGAAAGGGAAATAGGCTTACACCTTTTCCTATATGAATTTTGGTGGTTGAATTGCCCAACACAAATTAATTAGACTAACTAGTTTGCTCTAGATTATGAGTTCTACAGGTGCCAAAGGTTCACAACAAAACAATACAAAGATAAAAGAAAGGGTTCAAAACAAAGGAGCAAAGTTAAACCAAAGGCAGCCCTGGTCTGGCGCACCGGACTGTCCGGTGTGCCACTGGACAGTGTCCAGTGCACCACCGGATAGTGTCCGATGCACCAGGGAACCCAACTCCAAACTTGCCAACTTTGGGAATTCTGGGAGCCGCTCCTCTATAATTCTCCGGACTGTCCGGTGTAGCAGCGAAGTAACGGCTACACAGCGCCAACGGTCATCTGCAACGGAACAGTAAAAGTGAACAGTGCGCGCCTGCGCGCAGAAGTCAGAGCATCACCAGAAGGCGCACCGGACAGTGAATAGTGACTGTCCGGTGTACCACCGGACTGTCCGGTGACCCAGTTATCAAAAGCTCCAACGGTCGGAACCCAACGTCTTGCTGACGTGGCTGGCACACCGGACAGTGTCTGGTGGCGCACCGGACTGTCCGGTGCGCCATACGACAGAAGCCCTCACCAACGGTTCTTTTGGTGGTTGGGGCTATAAATACCCCCCAACCACCACACATCAATGCATCCAAGTTTTCAGCCTTCAAACCTCATACAAGAGCTCTAAACTTCATTCAAAGACACAAACAAGAGATCAAATCCTCTCCCAAGTCCAAAGATCATTCCAATCAAATAGTGACTAGTGAGAGAGACAATTGTGTTCATTTGAGTTCTTGCGCTTGGATTGCTTTTCTTCTTCCTTCTTTCTTGTTCCCAACTCAATTGTAATCAAGGCAAGAGACACCAATTGTGTGGTGGTCCTTGTGGGGACTTAGTGTCCCGATTGATTGAGAAGAGAAGCTCACTCAGTCTAGGTGACCGTTTGAGAGAGGGAAAGGGTTGAAAGAGACCCGGTCTTTGTGACCACCTCAACGGGGAGTAGGTTTGCAAGAACCGAACCTCGGTAAAACAAATCACCGTGTCATCCGCTCTTATTCGCTTGTGATTTGTTTTCACCCTCTCTTTCGGACTCGATTATATTTCTAACGCTAACCCCGGCTTGTAGTTGTGCTTAAACTTTATAAATTTCAGATTTGCCTATTCACCCCCCCTCTAGGCGACTTTCAATTGGTATCAGAGCCAGTACTTCATTAGAGTCTAACCGCTCGAAGTGATGTCGGGAGCATCCACCATGAGGGAGATTGGGACCGGTGGTGATAAGTCCGCAAGCTCGAGGAGAACACACTCGAGGGAGTCCACCCACAAGCACAAGGAGGAATCCTCTTCCTCCATCAAGTCCCAATGGAAGGGTGACAAGAAGAAGATGAAGAAGGTGGTCTACTACAAGACCGACTCTTCGTCACCCTCCACCTCTGGCTCGAAATCGGCATCCGCCACTTCTAAGCACCATGAGCGCAAGAAGTATAGTAAGATGCCCCTTTGCTACCCTCGTATTTCAAAACGCACTCCATTACTCTCCGTTTCATTAGGCAAACCACCTATGTTTGAAGGTGAAGATTATTCTATGTGGAGTGATAAAATGAGGCATCACCTAACCTCACTCCACAAAAGCATATGAGATATTGTTGAGTATGGAGCGCAGGTACCAAAGAAGGGGGACAAGGATTACGATTCGGAGGAGGTCAAACAAATCCAACACTTCAACTCCCAAGCCACTACTATACTCCTCGCCTCTCTAAGTCGAGAGGAGTATAATAAGGTGCAAGGGTTGAAGAGTGCAAAGGAGATTTGGGACGTGCTCAAAACCGCGCACGAAGGAGACGAGGTGACCAAGATCACCAAGCGAGAGACGATCGAGGGGGAGCTCGGTCGCTTCATGCTTCACCAAGGGGAGGAGCCACAAGCCATATACAACTGGCTCAAAACCTTGGTGAACCAAGTGCGCAACCTCGGTAGCACCAAATGGGATGACCATGAGATGGTCAAGGTTATTCTAAGATCACTTGTATTTCTTAATCCCACTCAAGTTCAATTAATTCGTGGTGATCCTAGATACAAGCTAATGTCTCCCGAGGAAGTTATAGGGAAATTTGTGAGCTTTGAATTGATGATCAAAGGCTCAAAGAAAATCATCAAGTAGGATTATGTACTTGTGAAGAGACTTGCTGCTGAGTTTAATATAAGTGTTGGGAGTTGAAGTGTTGAATTTTTGAATCATAATCCTACTAAACTCTTCACAAGTAGATTTGTTAGTAAAGAACCTATACACATCAAATTGGTGCAACTCGTCGCCTTCAAAGCGATGGAGGAGAAGAAAGAAGACTCTACACCAAGTAGGGTCCCCATCGACGCCTCCAAGCTCGACAATGATGAGATGGTGCTCATCATCAAGAGCTTCCGCCAAATCCTCAAGCAAAGGAGGGGGAAGGACTACAAGCCCCGCTCCAAGAAAGTTTGCTACAAGTGTGGTAAGCCCAATCATTTCATTGCTAATTGTCCATTATCTAGTGATAGTGACAGGGGCGACGACAATAAGGGAAAGAGAAGAGAAAAGAAGAGATACTACAAGAAGAAGGGCGGCGATGCCCATGTTTGCCGCGAGTGGGACTCCGACGAGAGCTCAACCGACTCCTCCTCCGACGAGGACACCGCAAACATCACCGCCTCCAAAGGCCTTCTCTTCCCCAACATCGGCCACAAGTGCCTCATGGCAAAGGACGGCAAGAAGAAGAAGGTAAAATCAAGATCCTCCACTAAGTATGCAACTTCTAGTGATGAGGATAATTCTAGTGTTGATGAGGATAACTTGCTTACTCTTTTTGCCAATCTTAACATGCAACAAAAAGAGAAATTGAATGAATTGATTAGTGCTATTCATGAGAAGGATGAACTCTTGGATAGCCAAGAGGACTTCCTTATTAAGGAAAACAAAAAACATGTTAAGGTTAAAAATGCCTACGCTCTAGAGGTAGAAAAATATGAAAAATTAACTAGTGAGCTAAGCACCTGCAATGACACTATTTCTAGCCTTAGAAATGAAAATGCCAAATTAATTGCTAAGGTTGAGAAATCAAATGTTTGTGATGATTCAATTGTTAATCTTAGAAATGATAATGCTAGTTTAGTTGCTAAGATTGACATGTTAAATGAATCTCTTACTAGCCTTAAGATAGAAAATGAAGAATTGGTTATTAAGGCTAAAAATTTAAATGTTTGCAATGATATTGTTTCCAATCTTAGAAATGAAAATGTCATGTTACATGCTAAGATTGATGAATTAAAAGTTTGCAAACCCTCTACATCTACCGTCAGTCATGTCTCTATTTGCACTAGATGTAGAGATGTTAATATTGATGCTATTCATGATCACATTGCAATAATCAAACAACAAAATGATCATATAGAAAAATTAGATGCTAAAATTGCCGAGCATGAATTAGAGAATGAAAATTTTAAATTTGCTCGTAGTATGCTTTATAGTGGGAGACGCCCTGGCATTAAGGATGGCATTGGCTTCCAACAGGGAGACAATGTCAAGCTTAATGCCCCTCCTAAAAGATTGTCTAATTTTGTTAAGGGCAAGGCTCCCATGCCTCAGGATAACGAGGGCTATATTTTGTATCCTGTTGGTTATCCTAAGGATAAGATTAGGAGAATTCATGCAAAGAAGATTCATTCTACTCACCATGCTTTTATTTATAAGAATGAGGCTTCTAGCTCTAGGCGTTCTACACATGTTAAAATGGCTAAGAAGAAAACTCCTGTTGCATCAAATGAACCTAATGTTTCATTTAAGACTTTTGATGTATCATATGTTTTAACTAACAAATCAGGCAAAGTAGTTGCCAAATATGTTGGGGGCAAATACAAGGGGTCAAATACTTGTGTTTGGGTACCCAAGGTGCTTGTTTCTAATGTGAAAGGACCCAAGACCATTTGGGTACCTAAGAACAAGGCCTAAAATTGTTTTGTAGGTTTATGCATCCGGGGGCTCAAGTTGGATTATTGATAGCGGATGCACAAACCACATGACTGGGGAGAAAAGGATGTTCTCCTCCTATGAGAAAAACCAAGACCCCCAAAGAGCTATCACATTCGGGGATGGAAATCAAGGTTTGGTCAAAGAATTTGGTAAAATTGTTATATCTCCTAACCATTCTATTTCCAATGTTTTTCTTGTAGACTCTTTAGATTACAATTTGCTTTCCGTTTCTCAATTATGTAAAATGGGTTACAACTGTCTATTTACGGATATAGGTGTTACTGTCTTTAGAAGAAGTGATGATTCAGTAGCATTTAAGGGAGTGTTAGAGGGTCAGCTATACTTAGTTGATTTTAATAAAGCTGAACTCGACACTTGCTTAATTGCTAAGACTAACATGGGTTGGCTCTGGCATCGCCGACTAGCCCACGTTGGAATGAAGAATCTTCACAAGCTTCTAAAGGGAGAGCACATTTTGGGACTAACCAATGTTCATTTTGAGAAAGACAGGATTTGTAGCGCATGCCAAGCCGGGAAGCAAATTGGTGTTCATCATCCACACAAGAACATCATGACGACTGACAGGCCATTGGAGCTACTCCACATGGATCTATTCGGCCCGATACCTTACATAAGTATCGGCGGGAGTAAGTACTGTCTAGTTATTGTGGATGATTATTCTCGCTTCACTTGGGTATTCTTTTTGCAGGAAAAATCTCAAACCCAAGAAACTTTAAAGGGATTCTTGAGACGGGCTCAAAATGAGTTCGGCTTGAGGATCAAGAAAATAAGAAGTGAGAACGGAATGGAGTTCAAGAATTCACAAATTGAAGGCTTTCTTGAGGAGGAAGGCATCAAGCATGAGTTCTCTTCTCCCTACACGCCACAACAAAATGGTGTAGTGGAGAGGAAGAATAGAACTCTATTGGACATGGCAAGAACCATGCTTGATGAGTACAAGACTTCGGATCGGTTTTGGGCCGAGGCGGTCAACACCGCTTGCTACGCCATCAACCGGTTATATCTTCACCGAATCCTCAAGAAGACATCATATGAACTCCTCACCGGTAAAAAGCCCAATGTTTCATATTTTAGAGTCTTTGGTAGCAAATGCTTTATTCTTGTTAAAAGAGGTAGAAAATCTAAATTTGCTCCTAAGGATGTAGAAGGTTTTTTACTTGGTTATGACTCAAACACAAGGGCATATAGAGTCTTTAACAAGTCCACTGGACTAGTTGAAGTTTCTTGTGACATTGTGTTTGATGAAACTAACGGCTCTCAAGTAGAGCAAGTTGATCTTGATGAGCTAGATGATGAAGAGGCTCCGTGTGTCGCGCTAAGGAACATGTCAATTGGGGATGTGTATCCTAAGGAATCCAAAGAGCCCCCACAAGCACAAGATCAACCATCTTCCTCCATGCAAGCATCTCCACCAACTCAAGATGAGGATGAGGCTCAAGATGATGAAGGAGACGATCAAGAAGATGAGCCACCTCAAAAGGAGGACAATGATCAAGGGGGAGATGCCCATAATCAAGACAAGGAAGATGAACAAGATACGAGACCGCCACACCCAAGAGTCCACCAAGCAATCCAACGAGATCACCTCGTAAACACCATCCTCGGTGACATTCATAAGGGGGTAACTACTCGATCTCGTGTTGCTCATTTTTGTGAACATTACTCTTTTGTTTCCTCTATTGAGCCACACAGGGTAGAGGAAGCACTTCAAGATTCGGATTGGGTGTTGGCGATGCAAGAGGAGCTCAACAACTTCATAAGGAATGAGGTATGGCATTTAGTTCCACGTCCTAACCAAAATGTTGTAGGAACCAAGCGGGTCTTCCGCAACAAGCAAGATGAGCATGGTGTGGTGACAAGGAAGAAAGCCCGACTTGTGGCCAAGGGATATTCACAAGTCGAAGGTTTGGATTTCGGTGAAACCTATGCACCCGTAGCTAGGCTTGAGTCAATTCGCATTTTACTTGCCTATGCTACTTACCATGGCTTCAAGCTTTATCAAATGGATGTGAAGAGTGCCTTCCTCAATGGACCAATCAAGGAGGAGGTCTATGTTGTGCAACCTCCCGGCTTTGAAGATAGTGAGTACCCTAATCACGTCTATAAACTCTCTAAGGCACTTTATGGGCTCAAGCAAGCCCCAAGAGCATGGTATGAATGCCTAAGAGACTTTCTTATTTCTAATGACTTCAAAGTCAAAAAAGCCGATCCTACTCTCTTTACTAAAACAATTGCTAATGATTTGTTTGTATGCCAAATTTATGTTGATGATATCATATTTGGGTCTACTAACAAATCTACTTGTGAAGAGTTTAGTTGGTTTATGATTCAAAAATTCGAGATGTCTATGATGGGGGAGTTGAAGTATTTTCTAGGATTTCAAGTCAAGCAACTCCAAGAGGGCACCTTCATCAGTCAAACAAAGTACATTCAAGACATACTCACCAAGTTTGGGATGAAGGATGCCAAGCCCATCAGGACACCCATGGGAACAAATGGACATCTCGACCACGACACGGGAGGTAAATCCATAGATCAAAAGGTATACCGGTCGATGATAGATTCTTTACTCTATTTATGTGCTTCACGACCGGATATTATGCTTTTCGTATGCATGTGTGCAAGATTCCAAGCCGATCCTAAGGAAGTTCACCTTAGGGCCGTGAAACGAATCTTGAGATATTTAGTTTATACTCCTAAGTTTGGCCTTTGGTACCCTAGGGGATCCACTTTTGATTTAATTGGTTATTTCGATGCTGATTGGGCAGGGTGTAAGATTGATAGAAAGAGCACATCAGGGACTTGCCAGTTCTTGGGAAGATCTCTGGTGTCTTGGGCTAAAAGAAACAAAATTCTGTAGCTCTCTCTACCGCTGAAGCCGAGTATATTGTCGTAGGCCATTGTTGCGCTCAATTGCTTTGGATGAGGCAAACCTTTAGGGACTATGGTTACAAATTAACCAAAGTTCCTCTCCTATGTGATAATGAGAGTGCAATCCGCATGGCGGATAATCCCGTTGAGCATAGTCGCACTAAACACATAGCCATTTGGTATCACTTTTTGAGGGATCATCAACAATAGGGAGATATCGAGATTGCTTACATCAACACCAAAGATCAATTAGCCGATATCTTTACCAAGCCATTAGATGAGAAATCTTTTACCAAACTTAAACATGAGCTAAATATTCTTGATTCTAGGAATTTTGATTGATATTTTGCACACATAGCTCATTTATATACCTTTGATCATATCTCTTTCATGTGCTATGACTAATGTGTTTTCAAGTGAATATTATGCTAAGTCATTGAAAGGGAAATGGAGTCCTCGGCAAAGACAAAAGGCTTCCACTCCACTCCATCGTATTATTCATCCTTCACCGTCGCTCCACAACTGCTCTCCAATTTGGTATAATCTTCACTCCTAATTTATTTACCAAAGGGGGAGAAAGTTTGAAAAAGGGCTTATATTTCACTCACAAGTATCCGTTTTTTGCGATTCATGCCAAAGGGGAAGAAAGTATTAGCCCAAAGCAAATGGACCGCACCACCACCAATTTCAAAAAAAAATAGTCTTTCAAATTTGTGTAAAGAGAAGATTTTTCAATTGGTATCTTATTTTGATATAATTTCAAATTGGTATACCCTCTTCAAAATTAATATCTAAAACCCTCTTGAACACTAAGAGGAGGATTTCATTAAGGGGGAGTTTTGTTTAGTCAAAGGAAAAGTATTTGAAACAGGGGGAGAAAATTTCATATCTTGAAAATGCTTCTCAAAATCCTATTCATATACCTTTGACTATTTGCAAAAGACTTTGAAAAGAATTTCCAAAACATTTGCAAAACAAAACAAGTGGTGCAAGCGTGATCCAAAATTTTAAATAAGAAAGCCATCCATGCATATCTAGTAGAAACAATTATTGGTTTCATTCCAAGCAACCTTTGCACTTATATTATGCAAACTAGTTCAATTCTGCACTTTTATATTTGCTTTGGTTTGTGTTGGCATCAATCACCAAAAAGGGGGAGATTGAAAGGGAAATAGGCTTACGCCTTTTCCTATATGAATTTTGGTGGTTGAATTGCCCAACACAAATTAATTGGACTAACTAGTTTGCTCTAGATTATGAGTTCTACAGGTGCCAAAGGTTCACAACAAACCTAATACAAAAATAAAAGAAAGGGTTCAAAACAAAGGAGCAATGTTAAACCGAAGGCAGCCCTGGTCTGGCGCACCGGACTGTCCGGTGTGCCACCAGGACAGTGTCCGGTGCACCAGAGAACCCAACTCCAAACTTGCCACCTTCGGGAATTCTGGGAGCCGCTCCGCTATAATTCACTGGACTGTCCGGTGTAGCACCGGACTGTCCAGTGTGCCAGCGGAGTAACAGGCTACACAGCGCCAACGGTCGTCTACAACGGAACAGTAAAAGTGAACAGTGCGCGCCTGCACGCAGAAGTCAGAGCAGCGCCAGAAGGCGCACCAGACAGTGAATAGTGACTGTCTGATGCACCATCGGACTATCCGGTGACCCAGTTGTCAGAAGCTCCAACGGTCGGAACCTAACGGCTTAGTGACATGGCTGGCACACCGGACAGTGTCCGGTGGCTTACCGGACTGTCCGGTGTGCCATACGACAGAAGCCCTCACCAACGGCTCTTTTGGTGGTTGGGGCTATAAATACCCCCCAACCACCACACTTCAATGCATCCAAGTTTTCAGCCTTCAAACCTCATACAAGAGCTCTAGACTTCATTCAAAGACACAAACAAGAGATAAAATCCTCTCCCAAGTCCAAAGATCATTCCAATCAAATAGTGACTAGTGAGAGAGACAATTGTGTTCATTTGAGTTCTTGCCCTTGGATTGCTTTTCTTCTTCCTTCTTTGTTGTTTCCAACTCAATTGTAATCAAGGCAAGAGACACCAATTATGTGGTGGTCCTTGTGCGGACTTAGTGTCCCGATTGATTGAGAAGAGAAGCTCACTCGGTCTAGGTGACCGTTTGAGAGAGGGAAAGGGTTGAAAGAGACCCGGTCTTTGTGACCACCTCAACGAGGAGTAGGTTTGCAAGAACCGAACCTCAATAAAACAAATCACCATGTCATCCGCTCTTATTCGCTTGTGATTTGTTTTCACCCTCTCTTCCGGACTCGATTATATTTCTAACGCTAACCCCGACTTGTAGTTGTGCTTAAACTTTATAAATTTCAGATTTGCCTATTCACCCCCCCCCCCTCTAGGCGACTTTCAGAAAGCCAATGTGGTAGCAGATGCCTTTAGTCGGAAGTTGCAATGCAACTGTGTTATGGTGGATTCTCGCATTGACACCTAGTGTGATGAGTTGAGCAAGATGAAGATTGAAGTGATTCCTTCTGGTGCTTTGTCTCACATTTCTGTTGAGCCAGCTTTGCAAGACCAGATCATCATGGCCCAGCTTAGTGACAAGGGAGTATAGATTATTAAGGAGAACCTCCATCAGAAGACCGAGAAGTATAAATGTTTCCGCCAAGATGGAAAGTGTATATTGTGGTTTGAAAGCAGATTGGTGGTTCCTAAAAACAAGGATCTCAAGAAGAAAATCTTGGACGAGGCCCATCTCTCCAAATTCTCTATGCATCCAGGGAGCACCAAAATGTACCATGATCTGAAGCCCTTGTATTGGTGGACCAAAATGAAGAGGGAGATAAGCCAATATGTATCGGAATGTGACACCTAGTCAGAGGATAAAGGCAAGCCACTTGAAATCAGCTGGAGCTTTGCAACCCCTGTCTATACCTTCGTGGAAATGGGATGAAATCAGCATGGATTTCATTGTGGGTCTGCCCAACACCTCTCGTCATCATGATTCGATTTGGGTTATTGTGGACCAACTGACGAAAGTGGCACATTTTCTCCCAGTGCACACCACTGATAAGGCTCAAAAGTATGCAGAGTTGTACATTGACCGGATCGTGTGTTTGCACGGATTGCCTTGGACCATTGTTTCTGACCGAGGAGCCCAATTTGTTGCCAGATTTTGGGAACAACTGCAAGAGTCTTTGGGAACCAAGCTAATCAGAAGTTCAGCTTACCACCCACAGACCGATGGTCAGACCGAGAGGGTAAATCAAATTCTTGAAGATATGCTGAGAGCTTATGCAATCAATTGTGGCAAGAACTGGGATAAGCACCTCTCCTTGGCAGAGTTTGCTTATAACAACAGTTATCAATCCAGCCTAAGGATGGCACCCTTCGAAGCTCTCTATGGGAGAAGGTGTAGAACACCCCTCAATTGGTCTGAGCCTGGAGAAAGAGAAGTTTTTCGGACCTGACTTAGTGACTGAAGCCGAAAGGAAGGTCAAACTAATCAGGAAGAATCTAGAAGCTGCTCAGGCCAGGCAGAAGAGTTACCATGATAAGAGAAGGAAACCTCTCCAGTTTGAGGTGGGAGATTTCGTATATCTGAAGGTATCACCCACCAAGGGAGTGCAGCGATTCGGGATCAAAGGCAAGTTAGCCCCTCGTTACATTGGACCTTATGAGATCATAGAAGCATGTGGACTCGTGGCATACAAATTGAAGTTACCTCCAAAAATGTCTGCCATCCACAATGTGTTCCATGTATCCCAGCTGAAGAAGTGTGTTCGATTGCCGACTGAGATCATAACAGAACCAGAATTGGAGATAGAGCCAGATCTATCGTACCAAGAGTACCCTTCCAAGGTTCTAGATTGCAAGGAAAGATCAACTCGGGCTAAATCGATCAAAATGTATAAGATCCAATGGAGTAATCACTCAGAGGAAGAGGCTACTTGGGAGACTGAGGAATTCCTGCGTTCCAACTTCCCTGATTGCCTACCTAAGGAAATTGGTACGTAATCATGCCCAACCCCTCCTCCTGCCATTCGAATCTAAAATTCAGTAAAATGATCTTAAAACAGAATGAGTTAATTATAAAACTAAAGTTAAAAGGACTTCCTTCTGAAGTTGCAAGAGAATGACATTCGAAGAGCAGTTTGCCCTAATAAATAAAGCACCCACTTCATGTAAGTCTCACCCTTCGCTTCACCCCGGGAGGACTCCGACCTGAATCTTGGGACGAGATTCCTTTAAGGGGGGAAGGTTGTGACACCCCAGTGTCACCTAGGGCTTTTCTCAGTGCTAACCCAAGAACCATCGTTTCATGTAAGCCAAATTGAGCATGAAGCCCCAAATCCACTTAAGAATAAAAGATCCACTAAGTTTATATCTAAAGAATTATGTTCAAAACAAATGAGATTTTCAAAAGAGGGAAAAATGTCGAAACCCTAATACCAACCCTAATTAAGCTATTTAAGTAGAAATGAAGAAAAGGGATGAAAGACTATGAAAAACATAAAATCATGGCTTAGGCCAATTATAAACATTGAAATACACTGAATAAGCTACAATAAAGATTATGAAAGCTTGGCCAAATTAGTTTATTAAAAACTCCAAACAAGCCATTCAAGTGGAGGTTCAATGGGGAAATCTGAAATTCAGATTTCTGAATTTTCAGCCCTTGAACCAAAACCGAGTGTGTTCACCTTGATCCTTAACTCTAATCCTAATGCTCCCATTGACAAAAATGTGTCTAACTAACCCCTCTATCACATGCCAGAAGATGGCATTAGGGACAGTGAGCCCTAGACATGACAAAACCAAGGATTTGCCTCGGGCTCGGGCTGGGAGATAGACCAGACTTCAGAGCTCCAAATCTTTGAAACCAGTGGGCCAAATCCTATGACCCCCACACAAGATTGGTAGCTTATAGGAAGGAGAAGAGGTTTTGTGCACTGACCAAGGCGAGAGCAGGCTCGGATGAATGACCACACGCGCCAGAACTCGGGCAGAATGAACGCGCACACGTGTTCGACCCTGGTCGGCACGCTGGCGTTCGCCCAACCCGCGCGCGCGCTCGCCCCAGCGTCCGGTCAAGTCCGCCGCGTGCCCTCGCCCTCGGTTGTGCCTGCTCACGCCTTTAAAGCCTCCACGGGCGCGCCTCACCTCACCCCGTGCTCACCCTCACTGGCCAGACGTCCCCTCTTTAGCTTCGGCGAGCCTTTCCTCCGCCCGCCACCACTGCCCAAGCCTCGGCCACCGCGGCCAGTCCGCTCCATTCACGTCTAAGTCCGCGCCTGCCCCTCGGTTAGCTTTGTCAAGTGGCCGGTGAAGCTTTCCAAGCACTCGGACCCGGCAAAACCTCACCGGAGACCCAAGATCGTCCTCGCCGGACTTCGATCGCCCGCCTGCGCGCGTAGACCGAGCAATCTGGTGAGTCATTCTCCTGATTCCTTGTAAACATGTCTTCCTTGATCTCTGGTGAAGCTCACTGACCCATTTGATTGACCAATCGTGCCCTGGTTAGGCCGGACTCCTCGCCGCCGACGAGCTCCCCCGCCTGCGCACGTGGACCGGCCGACTCCGACCATCCCCGACGGCGACCCGCCCATCAGCATGACCCTCAGAACCTCCCCTACACCCTCGGCCACCTCACCGGAGCAGTCTCGCCGCCGGTAAGCCCCTCCGCCCCTTTCTTCCTTCGCGTCCACTATTCCATTAGGGAAGGACAGCGGGTTCGATTTCCAGAAACCCTAGGGGGTTTTCTGCAGAGCCGTAGACTCATGTGAATAGTGCACCGGGGACCTGTATGTAATTCACTTAAGATATTTTGCCAGGGACCCCAGCGCAAAACTATTTTTCCTTTATCCAATTCTATTTAACCTTTTAAAATTCAGCAGAAAACTTAGAGAAATTATATCTTGAGTTATATTCAACCAAATTTAACCAAACCAATTTTGCTGGATTCAAAATATTATGGACTATCAATTAAAAATATTGAACCCTGTACTTTC
The DNA here is from genome assembly GCA_029449295.1 of Zea luxurians. NCBI lineage: Eukaryota > Viridiplantae > Streptophyta > Magnoliopsida > Poales > Poaceae > Zea > Zea luxurians. Next base: position 4,847,170 of record JAOPSE010000126.1, on the reverse strand, counting down.
TGTTTTTAAAATTTAGAGTGTGGAATTAATTAAGGAAACTAACCAAACATTATTAACATAAAGAAAATATGTTATGCTTCTGTGCTGAACCTAAGAAAAATTGTAGAAGTGTAAACCCCACTTAGGCACTGTTTAAAAATAGTGAGCACCCCAGTATTAAAGATTTAAGTAAGATTATCTATTAAAAGCCATTTTTGCCCAGAACTTAGGAAAATTCAGAAAGGCATTAGAAAAGTAATGAACAGTGAATGCAATTATTTTTCCTAATCTACTTAAGTAACAGAGAACCTAGGAAAAATAAAGGACCCCAAGTCCAGAATAGATTCAAAGTGAAATGTTTTATTAAGCACTAACCAAAGTAGAAAAACAATTATTAGAATTATGAAAATAATTTCAAAATTGTTAATAAAAATCTAGTGGACTTATAACCACTAGAACACCACTACAAAAATGATAAACACCTCAGTCCATCAATTTAAGTAGGGTAAACAAATAGAACTTGGTATTAAGCCATATTTTAATTAAATCATAAGTAAACCCAAAAGAGTGCAATAATGGGCAAATAAATTTTTACTAGATCAATAATGAAATAGGCCACCTGTAGAAAATGCAAAACCTAATTGAAAGCTGCAAAATACTACCCATTGCCAATACTTCAAGAAAAAGGTCATTTAATCCAAATAATTCCTACCACCCTTCCCTTAAGCAAAAAGTTGTCAAACTTCAGAATGATTGCTCTTGCACAAAGAAGAAGATAGTAAAAATTAGAAATCTGTTGTTTGATATTTTTCAAATATAGTGGTAGTAGAAAGCACCCCTTTGGCTAGAAACTTTAGAAAATCATAGCAAAGTAACTAATAAGTATTAACGGCTAGAACTTTGTACAAAGTCATGTTATAACATCTAAATGCCAGCAAAAATATGTCTTAGAGAATAACCCACTGTTAAAAAGGAGTTGTAGTTCAAAACACCCCCTCTGCCCTAATAATTGATAATTTTATACAGAGAGAACTATTACACTTTTTAAGCCCCAAATTTTGAGACAAAAAATTATATACCAGTAAAAAAGCCACTGTAATTTTTACAGAATTTTGGGAAATTTATTAAGTTAACTTGTAGTTCAAAACCATCATAAAGGCATAAAAGAAATAGAAAGAAAGAGAGGAAAGATAACCCTCGCTCCAATAAGTTCAACTATAAATCTTAACAAATTCTCACTAAGACATTAAAAATAATTCAGTGGAACACCAAAATAGACTTACCACTTAGTTTAACTAAGCTTGACCCTAAACTGCTAAGTATACCCCAAGAATCTTCAAGTAGCAAGATTAAGCCCTACCTTATTAAAGTGACCATTCACCATCCAAGTTTAATTGCTAAATTGCATATCATACCATGCATATATCTTACTCATTGCATTCATTAGATTGCAATCTCGCTGACGGGGAGTACGTGCTCATCCCCGAGCAAGGAGCTGTCCACGAGGAAGACCAGGAGCAAGCTCCCGAGACTGCCATCGAGGATCTCCCCGCATCCCCAGCTATTGAAGGCAAGCCCCGGTTTTATGCATAACCATATCTATATATGCTACTTTACTACACTTAATGTTTGTAGGATTGTAATGTGCACTTAAGTGTAGGAGTTGCTTGAAACCTCTAGTTGCATGAACTTAGGACTCCTTTTTGAGATGGATACTAGTATGCTAGGTCGAGTAACTGCTTTGCTAATCAGGATCTCGGTAGAAGTCGAGTGATTTTCCTAGCAATCGCGCGAGGTCAGGAATTGATTGTATTCATCTTGATAACGGGATCTATGTTAGTCTATAGACTTGGATCTAGGGAGGATGCCTTGTCCATGAGACGGGAAAAAGGAATTAAGAATTAATGTGTGGATACCTGAGTCAAGCTTTTGAACGTACTAAACACATGTTGGGAAATATGGTAACCGGTAAACCTAGTACCTGAGTGAAGTCAGGCGCGGACGAGGAATCAATGGGGACAGGTTGACATGTGTGGGGACGGAGTGCCCTGACATGTCGTGTGTTTAGGTTTACCTTACAAGGTTAAAACTCGATTCGAATCGTCTCCTTCTCGCAGCTAATGAGACTGCTTGAACCCCTTGTACTACATCGAGTAAGAAGTGAAATGAGGTTACATGAGATAACTTGTTGTATGTACTAAATGCTTGCTACCATGTATGCTTAGAAGGAGCAAACATAGTTAAGATAATGATGCTAGAAATTGAAAAGCTAAAACTTGATTTTAGATACAGCTAGTGCTTTTGGCAAACCAAACCCCTCAGCCAAACAGCTGCATGGTCTAGAGGTAGAGGAGTAGATTCCTCACACCAGGTAAGTCTAGCTGAGTATTAGTATAGTCAGCCTTGCTTATGGTATAATTTTTGCAGGTACGCTTCAGGATATGGTTGATGGTGTGACTTGGCCTACCACCCTGCCACCGAGTTGGACGATCGAGTGGGATACTGCTCCAATGGGAGAGGAGCAAGAGGAGTTGTGGGCTAGGCCTTGCCCAATTCCTCGCTACCGACGACATCGATTATCCGCTGCATCTTATTTTGTGAACTTTTACCAGCTACTTGAAAAACTCCGATTTATGTAATAATTCAGTACTTTAATTTGTGGTTTTCCTGTTTTATTGTATTTCTTCTGTGACTCACCTTCGAGTGAGTATGTGGTATTTGATCCTAGTTAAGTGGCTTTATCAGACTAGATCTGAGGGACTGATGGGTTATTCTGATTTAAGTGTGTTACAGCCCCCGAGGCGTGACTTAGGCACTTAAGCTGGAATAATTCGAGCGGTTCTGCCACAATGGGAGCCATCTAACTGGTGTTTAATAGAGGGATCGAGTACCTCTTCACTGCAAAGGCAAGCCCCGGTGCATGCAACCCCTTCCTTGTATTTTAAAACGACTTTTATACCCTTTAAGTCTAGTGAAATGTGCATTAAGTTTATAGGAATTGCTTGGTAACTATTTGATACATTGACTACCTTGATATCCATTCCTATTATAGGTACTTCTTTGGAAGTATCAAATATTGTTTACAAAAATGCTTAGCCCTGCTTAGATCTTGTGGATAGAGGTTGTCTTTTGCAATAATGCCTAGCTTAGGGGTTATCCTGAGGAACGATGGCTTCTACCTGCAAGAATATTTTCATTGGGAGCATGGTGGGATCTTACTGCAAAGTTCCCTATAATGCTCTTTTCATCCTTAGGAACACAAAATAATCCTAAGATGGAAGTACTTAACTTGAGACTTGGGCTAGGAACAGGTGATGCTCCACCCAGGTTAATTAAGGATTGGATGCGTATGTTGGCCTGTATGATCAAGGACTATCTTAACTGGCCACATGCCCTGGATATGGGACTAGGGTAAGCTTGAACCCAGCTATTCCATACATGAAAAGACAATCACGCACTGGGAGTGGAGAGATGGCGAGAGTGGCACGTACCCTCCTAGCAAAGGACCGCCTAAAAGGGGTGGTGTGCTCTCGGGTGGCGCGGACCTGTTCATGTAGTGGAGGATCCAGTGGGAATGGTAGACAGTATGCGAGAGTTACGAGAAACATATGTCGTGTGGTTAGAGATCCTCATCTGAGTAAATCGATTCGGATCGTCGTTATATCCTCGGACAGTGGAGACTTGATCTCTGACCTGCAACCTAAGTCAGGATGTAAACATTATGAATAAAAATGATGTTGTATTGATGAGATGGTGAAATTAGACTAGATACAACCAGAGTCTATTAATATTTAATCTGGCATTAAAATATTGAAAGTAAGGACTCACTTTAGTAAGCTATTTCTGCAAAAGTATCTAAGTTGATTCTTGCTAAAGCCTTTTCCTTGATTCCTATTTAACCAGCATATCCTTAAGAGTCATTTTTCCTTAGTCGGGTAAGACTTGCAAAAGTACACTCCGTACTCAGGGTTTTCGAACCCATGTTGTTGTAGGTGATGAGGAGTACTCTATGTGTTCCTGAGGCTAGAGGGCGCTTCCAGTTCTGGAGGAGGATTAGTTAGGCTTGTGTATAAGCTTTGGAGGGTTCCTACCTTCCTGCTATTGTAATAAGTTATGCACTTTGAGTATATCAGGACTTGTAATAAATGTAACTCTTCCTATGTAATAACCTTCAGTTTTAGAAATGAAAAGAATATTTTTGTAAAGTCTTCCAGCTCTTATCTCCTGAAGCGTGTGTATTGAATGTGATTACTGTAATATGCATGTATGGTGGGAGATCCTTGGGATGATGAGTTCAAGTTGTTGAACTCGTGATAGCCTTGTTAAGTTACCTGGTACACGTGCATAGCCATCTGAGGCCATCAAGGCAAGGATTGGTGCATGTGGGCCCGATAACTTGGGAGGGATACCATAGATTGGTATCGGAGCGATCCCCCATTAGCACGGATATTAAGGTAATCCTTTGATAAACTTCAAAAGGATTTGGAGTTCAAATTATTTTGAAAAAAAAACTTAAGAATATGATCAAATCCTGATAGTCGAAGTGCAAATAGTATATAGTTAAGATAAGAACTATAAGGTGTCTTAGTTTAGGATGCTAACCACTAACCCACAACTATAATGCATTTTTCTGCAGGTACACTAACTAAACCCTAGGAAAGTGTGACTAGTGATCAATTATGGAGTAAGTAGGATTGCCACCACCATAGAATGTGATAGCCATTATGTGTTGGCAAGAATTGTGAGGACTGAATAGGACGAGCATGCATCATGACATACAATTTTAAGTTAAGCCCCCTATATAGTAGCTTAGTACATGTTTCATCCATCCTAGTCATGCTACCTATCTTTGCTTTTCTATACTACCTTTTCCTATTCGTGAAGCCTTGGAACTCAGTTCATTTGGTGGACTAGTAGTTTATAAGGTACAGTTGCCAAAGAATTTGTCAACATTGCACAACATGTTCCACGTGCCCCGGTTAAAGAAATATCTTCGAGTCCCCAAGCATGTTATTGAGATTTTAGGTGTTAACCTTGAACTAGATTTAACCCACTGGGAATGTTCTGTAAAGGTTTTGGATTAAAAGGATTAGGTCACTCGAAGATGAGTTATCGAGTTTTACGAGATATAGTGGAACCAACACACGGAAGAGGAAGCCATATGTGTATCGAAGGGATGTTTCGAAAGACATTTCCTTGAGTTTCGAGTTCCTTGTAAGTCCTAGGTCTTATGTAGTTTGTCTTTGGTCTGAACCAATTCGGGCACACTGTAACACCCTTAGTGTTACTGCCACTAAAACTTGAGCATAACATCATAAGCATTGGCATATCATGTGATTGTTACACTTAGAATGCATTCACTAGGCAAAAAGTTCAAACAAGTTCAATTGATGTGACATGTTATAAGTGAAACCCTAGGGTACAGTGCTTAACCCTAGATTGGGCTTAATAGAGCAAACAAGGCCAAATAAGAGAAAACTTCAAAACTCAATTGAAATAGTCATGAAATGTCACCATGAATAGACTCAAGTGGCATCCAAATCCTAGAAGTATCAAAAACCCTAAAAAGAACAATGGAAAGCCCTAGACTAAAACCCTAGGGGGCTAAGTGTAAAACTGATGCACTTTTGGACTAAAGTGCAAAAACCAAGGCATTAGGGTACCTTAAGTCATATGGTTCACATACTTGGGGATTCCCAAGTCAAAAGATGTGAATTGGACTTATTTGCAAAAAGGGCCACCCTTGTGCTCAATTGGTTAAGTCTGAAAACAGTGAAATAAGGTTGACTTTAGGGCTCTGTAGATCCAAAAATATTGAGAATTTGCCTAGGGTCAACACATCAAACCTATAGAGCTATGAAGGAGAACAATTTTTATTAAGTAAGCCCTAGTGCTACATGAAAGTAAGAGAAAAACAGACCTGAAGATGGTATGTCAGTCGAGCATAACCCTGAAATCAGACTGACAGTGGCCTAGAACCAGGTTTGAGAGCCATTTTGAGCTAGATCTGTTGCTCGATTGATGGTTGTTGCTATAGCATAATTGTAACTGGTATGAAGGGCTGCAAGTTTGCTACTGGCGAGCAAGTTCTTATGCAAAAATTGTGTTCTGGACGCTACAAGTCTGGCTGTCAGGGGCTCTGAATTGCATTTCTGATAGTACAGTACCCTGAAAAATATCCCCTATGCACTAAATGTCGCCGCCGACAATCTCCGCGGTTGGATTCACGCCGCCGTTATGATTCATGCTCGCCAGTGCTCGGATAACGCTCCCTGGTAAAAGATCCTGGCGACGGATAAACTCGGACCCGATCGACGGGGAGTTCACCGCACCCGCTCGGATTGCAGTCGGCTGGATTGGTCCTCGCTGGCGTTAGCCATTTACCGACCATGCACCACATGCCCGAGCATCTTACCACGTCGCAGTTAGTTCGTGTTAAGCGTATTCGGTGATCGCCGGAGAGCTTGCCATGGTAATAGACACCAATCACGTGCGCTAGTGACCTCCTATTTCTCTGACCGCCGCGCGTCTTCGTTCAATTCCCCGGCCACTGCTCATGCCTACTATAAATTGAGCACGCCGTGAGCTCCGTAGGGTAATCACCCATCCATAGCACCCACGCTTGTCTTCAATTGTCCACCAAAGACCGCAAATCGCTCATTGCCCCCAATCTGTGTTTCCACCACCGTAGAAACACCTCGCCGTGGCTAGCTTGTTCCAGGTATGCTCATACCCCCTGCTCCCTTGTTTTAGCATCCTTAGGTTCCCTGGATGCTCCTCGACCAGTTCAATTGAGTTAAGCTGCCATAGATCACCAGGAACGCGTTACTCATCCGATTGTACGCGCTGTCTCCGTGGACCGGTTGATTCAAAGCGCCATTAGTAAAATTGTTTGAGGGGAAACCCTTGTTAGGTCTTGAATTCGGTCTCTGCCAAAGTAGGGCGCCAGTCATCGAGTAAATTAGCCGGTCTAAGCTCACTGGAGCGCGGCCCAGCGCCGTTCGCCGTCGTGGGCTTCTGACTGTGAAGAAATAGAAGTGCAGGGATCATTTCGCAAGTGTCAGTGACCCAGTTAAATAGTGCGCAGGACTCTTCCTTAGTCACTCAAACCGATGGGGGGTTTCTGCAAAACTTGTAGCACGGGCGCGCTTTCGCCAGCACGTGGGCCGACTTGGGCCAGTTTCGGTCCAGTACTGTTCCTGTCTTTTTCTTTTTCCTTTTCTGCCAGAGCTAAAGAAATTCTAGAAAATTACAGAAAAATGCTAAAAATACCAAACCAATTTTGCTAGGCTTCTAATTTCCTATAGTAATTAATAAAAATAGTTTCATGATTTTTAGTTCCAATAGGGAATTTTGGGACATTTAAAACAGCAAAAAACCATGCTTCTGGATTTTTAGGGAATAAATAATAAATCCAAAATTCACTAAACTTTTAGGGTAAACTCTAAATAATATTTAGAAGCCTTGGGTAGAGTTTAGTATGATTTGGACCATGTTTGATACTTAGAACCCAAAACCCTAGCCCCCCGTGCCCTATGAACTTCACTATAGACTCCGCAAACCCTAGTTTCTCGGAGATCCGTGAAGCAAAGTTATATTCAAGACATTAGATAATAAACTTTTATTATCCTTGCATCTTCATGAGCATTACATGAGCATTCATTATTATATTTGGCTATATTTAGAAAACAAGGAAGAAGTAGAAGTCGAAGAAGCAAGGACTTCACCACCACCACCACCTGAAGAACCTCAGGCAGGCAACTGCTTTTATTTTGATATATGCAGAGCAGAGCCTGATTCACCTGTAACACAAGGCAAGCCCCGGTGCATTTGCCACCTCCTTGTTACTTTTAAAATCTTTCTCACTTGCTTGATGCATTAGGTGATAGGAGTTGTGTGCTAAACCAATTCCTGCATTTCCTTCCTTGGATTTGATTACTTCTCCTTAAATCCCTGTTTTACAAAAGGTTTTTCTTATGCTTAGTTTTGCTCTAGAAAAACAAAAGGTTTTGTTTTCACAAAAGATGATGCTTCAAAGTGGGTGGGATGTTTTCGAAAATAAAACTTGATGGTGGATCCATCATGGCCATGATGGGTTCAACATCGGAAAAGATGTACCTCTGCCAGGTACCAAACTTTGGGGTTGAAATGATAAAGCTGAGACCGGGCGGGTGACTTGCACGAGAAGAGAGTCTCGGTGTAGTGTCTCCGTCTGTGTCGATTAAGGACCTTCTCGATGTAGGCTTGATGATCGAGGACCCTTTAACTGGTCACATGCCTTGTCATGGGTAAGTTTTGCCTCGGGCAGACTAATACCAGAATAAGATAACACGCAATGGGAGTGGAGAGATGGCGAGAGTAGCGTGTACCCTCCGTGGCAAGAGGCTGGACGGTGGTGTATCTGTGCTCTCGGTTGGCGTGAACCTGATCTGGTCTTAAGAACCCCGATGGCGAGTTGACATATGCAAGGGTTAAGTGCTACATATGTCGTGTGATTGGAGATCCTCAGCTAAGTATAATCGATTTGGATCGTTGTAACTTCGCGGACATGAAGACTTGGTCACTGACCTACACGTAGCATTCCAGTGAATAAGAAGGGTTGTTAAGAAATTGGCTAGTATAGGTCAAGTGATTGAACTAGGGTAGAAAGAACTCTAGATGCAGGTAACTTTACCTAACCTAACAAGTAAAACTGGATTTTTAAGGATCCACTATTAGTAAGCATTTCTGCAACAGAGTCATTGATTATTGATAAGCCTTACCTTGACTCCCTTAAAGCCAGCATATCCTTGAGAGTCTTTTATTTGACGGGTAAGACTTGCGAAAGTACATTTCATACTCAGGGCTTTGACCCATGTTGTTTTTAGGTGAGGAAGCAGCAAACTTTTGTTGCTTCTGTTCCAAGGTGGTACCAAAAGAAGAAAATCAAGACTAAAGCTGCGGGAGGAAAGGTCCTCCGTTAAGAAAATTTTTTACTGCTTATTCAGGAGGGGTTTTTGCCTCCCATGTTATGTAATAATAATACTCAGCACTCTTATATTTGGTTCTGGTCTGTAATAATCCAACTCTCTCTTACTTTAATATAAGGTAAGTTATTGTATCTGCTTCTGCATTTTCATACCTCTGATGTATTGTAATGTCTGCGTGACAGGTAAACGCTCTTGGGAAAGGTAAGGAATTCAGATACCGAGCTTATCAAGTGATCAGGTGCACCTGCAGGGTTGTCTGAGGTCTGTTGGACAAGGACAACTGTAGGTGGGCCTAATGACTTGGGAGGTTCTATCACACACACCTCGTGCCTTGTAGGAGTAATGGGGAAAGAAACCGGTGACACATTTCCTTTTCCATTACTTAGCCTCGACTTTTAATCTCGGGACGAGATTTCTTTTTAGGGGGGAATACTGTAACACCCCTGGTGTTACGATAAATAAAATGCTGACATGTCATCATAAGCACTTGCATTATCTTGTTTGATATACCTAGAATGCATTCACTAGGTTAAACTTTTTCAAAAGTGTGATGTTGTGTGTTGGGTTTAGAGTTTAGTTTAAGGACTTGGCTCAATTTAAACAGGAGTAGATCATCTCTCAAGCAAGTGATAAGTCGGTTTGAAGTCTTAGAGTGCTAAAGGCAAGACTTAGAACCCAGAGAAACTATGATTTCAGAGGTATGTTAAGTGGAAGAATTAATTGATGAACTGGATTGACCTTAAAAAACCTTAAGTGATATTTGGAAACCTTGCTTGGAATTGTGGATGAACAAAACAACTCCTAAACCAGGGAAACTTTGGACATGAGCTCAATATACTAGAGTTGGATTTGAGATTAAGGAGTCACTCATCTTTTAGGAGGATGAATTGAGTTGGTAAATCACTAGATGAGAAGGAACCATATTTGAAACCCTAAATTTGCCCTAAAAGTAGAATTCAAAATCTAGAGACAATTGGGCAAAAGTCAAAGTGCCAAAGTTGTAGAGTTTGGAAAAGGTGAACAACTTTTATATTTGGAGATTTCCAAGTTGTGTTGAAGAATTTGGAGTAATTTGCAGAAATTCAGTTTTAGGTTCAAATTGGAACTTCTAAAATTAATATAAACTAGCCAACTTTGAACCCTTATAAATTCTGATCTATAAGCATTTTGAAAATGGTTCTTATAACAAAGTCATAGAGCTATATGAGGAGCATAAGTTTGGTTAAGTCAACTAGCCCTAGTACTGTTTGGAACTTATAGAAAAACTGGTCCAAAGTAGAGCTAACAGAGTTTCTGGATTTCAGACTTGGTAGAAATTCAGTCTGAATTTCAGCATTTGGAGCAAACTTTGGGCTATTGTAGTTTGGAATCCAAGAGGTTTTGGTTAATGACCACTTGTAGACTAAGTATAGGAGAGCAACTATTATTAAGTGTCATGGCCATGGAACTATATACAACTAGGAGAAAGTGTTGCTCCAAGTCAGGCTATCAGTCTAGGAAATTCCGAACTCGATTTAGTCTCTAAAGTTGTGTTCTAGTATTTTTTGTTAGTATTGGAGCTGTTTGGTGTCTGATCCAAGGGGTTTAAGGCTGAAGTCTTTATGAAGAATTGGTAGAGGGTTGTTTAATCGACCAGTTTTAGTAAGTGTGCTTCCCATGTTACTATGGGAAATCGTGGGATTGAAGGAGGTGAACAGGGAGAGATCAGAGTTCAACAGGTACTGGGAGTTGCTACAAAAATCTGAAGAAAGATCTTCACATCCTTGCTGTCCTCCACTTATGTGCACAAACTGAGATAGACTTGGGGTGGGTAGTATGGGGCTCGAGGTTTAGTCCCCCTCTGCAGAAAAATATCAGTTTTGCACCTGTTTGAGCCTACCACAGTAGAGTTTTTGTCTGTCTTTACTTCTGTCTGTATTCAGTGGATTGGTTGGATATTTGTGGACAGTGAGCCCTTATCTGCTCTACTCTCTCTTTGAATAACTGGACAAAGTAGATATTTGAGCTAAGTCATGGCTGGTGTGGATGTTGAGCATGAAAGCCACGTGTGTTAGTCCCTGTTCATCAACTAAGTTAGGTTATGGCCATGTCTTGTTCATTTCATTGGGCCATAATCTATTTGGCTCTCTACTTGTAACCATTCTTACAGGTGGAGTCTCTTTTGTATACTATTATCCTTGACCAGTCTATTTGTGTTGCGTGAGATTTCTTATTGGTTACGTCTGGTATTGGCGTTATGACTAAAATTGATGATGCCGCGCCAAAACCGAGGGCCTCCTGTGGGTATACACACAAGGTTGTGCTGCTCGGTACACGCTAGTATCACAGTTAGTAGTCACAATCCATTATGAGATTATATCAATATGTTATCTCTACACAAATTGTTCTTACCACATGAGATTCATTATGGAATCATAATGAGCAAAAATCGTGTTTTATGGATTAATGTGATGATGAAATTAGACTAGATGCAAACAAGGTCTATTAATACTTAATCTAGCATTAAAATGTTGAAAGTAAGGATCCACTCATAGTAAGCTTTTCTGCAAACAGAGTCCTTATTTCTTGATAAGCCTTACCTTGAATCCTTTTAAAACCAGCATACCATTGAGAGTCTTTTTTTTAGTCGGGTAAGTCTTGCTGAGTACTTGCGTACTTAGGGTTTTACCCATTGTTGCTGTAGGTTATGAGTCACTTGATTGTGATTGGTGTTAAGCGCCGGTGGGCACGGCCTTCTTATAAGTCTAAGTAACTCTTCTATACTCCTTATTGAGGATGGTCACTTAAGCTATCATATATTTCAAAACTACAAATAATGTATAACAGTTCAAAGTTATTTCTTTGAATCACTTTTGTAATCACTCTGATCATGTACATAGTAAAACTTGATGTAACTTGTAAAATTTGGTAATAAGATTTCCGCTGCAAAATTGTTGGTGTGTGATTTGTGTTTACTTAATCACGCGGTTCTGGTTGTAAGTGGTTTATCCGAGGTCCTTGGGGCACTCGGACAGATCCTGTTAAGTTATCTGGTTGTCGGGGACCATAATTAGGGGTACCCTCAAGACTCCTAATTCTCAGCTGGTAACCCCCATCAGCATAAAGCTGCAAAGGCCTGATGGGTGCGATTAAGTCAGGGATCAGTCCATTCGAGCGACTCGATCACGCCTCGCCCGAGCCTAGCCTCGGACAAGGGCAGCCGACCCCGGAGGATTTCCGTCTCGCCCGAGGCCCCCCTCCAACGGCGGACACATCTTCGGCTCGCCCGAGGCCCTGCCTTCGCTAAGAAGCAACCCTGACTGAATCGCCGCACCGACCGACCAAGTCGCAGGAGCATTTAACGCAAAGGAAGCTCCGCCCGAACCAGGGCTCAGACTCGGGCTCAGCCCCGGAAGACAGCGAACTCCGCTCCGCCCGACCCAGGGCTCAGACTCGGGCTCAGCCTCGGAAGACGGCGAACTCCGCTCCGCCCGACCCAGGGCTCGGACTCGGGCTAAGACCCGGAAGACGGCGAACTCCGCTCCGCTCGACCCAGGGCTCGGACTCGGGCTAAGACCCGGAAGACGGCGAACTCCGCTCCGCCCGACCCAGGGCTCGGACTCGGGCTAAGACCCGGAAGATGGCAAACTCCGCTCCGCCCGACCCAGGGCTCGGACTCGGGCTCAGCCCCAGAAGACGACGAACTCCGCTTCGCCCGACCCCAGGGCTCGGACACCGCCCTGGCCTCTGCCGACGACCTCCGCCTCGCCCGACCCAGGGGCTCGGACTCGGCCTCGGCCATGAAGGACAGACTCGACCTCGGCTTCGGAGGAGCCTCCATGTCGCCCAACCTAGGGCGCAGGCCAGCCACGTCAATAGGAAGCGCCATCATCACCCTACCCCGAGCTGACTCGGGCCGCAGAGAACAAGACCGGTGTCCCATCTGGCTGTCTCCACCAGATAGGTAATGATGGCGCCCCGCATGCCCTGTGACGACGGCGGCTCTCAGCTCTCTTACGGAAGCAGGAGGACGTCAGCAAGGACACAACCGCTCCGACAGCTGTCCCTCCGCCAGGCTCCGCCACTCCTCCGACGGCCACGACATCACACTAGTTGGGTTCCAAGATCTCTCCGGCTGCCACATTGGCATGTACTCAGGGCACTAGCTCTCCCTCGCTAGACACGTAGCACTCTGCTACACCCCCATTGTACACCTGGATCCTCTCCTTGCGTCTATAAAAGGAAGGACCAGGGCCCTCTTAGAGGAGGTTGGCCGCGCGGGACGAGGACGGGACAGGCGCTCTCTTGGGGCCGCTCGCTTCCCTCACCCGCGTGGACGCTTGTAACCCCCTACTGCAAGCGCACCCGACCTGGGCGCGGGACGAACACGAAGGCCGCGGGATTACCACCTCTCTCACGCCGGTCTCCGGCCGCCTCGCTCCTTTCCCCCCTTCGCGCTCGCCCACGCGCTCGACCCATCTGGGCTGGGACACGCGGCACTCACTCGTCGGCCTGAGGGACCCCCCGGTCTCGAAACACCGACAGTTGGCGCGCCAGGTAGGGGCCTGCTGCGTGTTGACGAGCAGCTTCCCGTCAAGCTCCAGATGGGCAGTCTCCAACAACCTCTCCAACCCGGGACGGTGCTCCGTTTCGGGAGTCTTGAGTTCATGTCCCTCGACGGCAGCTACGACATGATACTCCTTCCACCGCCGCGCGACAACGACAATGGCGGCCGACAGCCCGCCCGCCGACGGCGGAATCGACGACGTCTTCCCCGCGTGGCGGAAGAACAACATTCGAGCTCGCCCCGTCCTCTCCCCCGCCAACGGAGGAGGAGACGGGGCAACCAAGGCCAAGCAGGAGGCCACGCCTCGTCGGCTGTCGAGCGAGTCGACGTCCCTGGCACCCCAACGGGGGGCGCGTTGGGCGTCGACCTCGCGTTTGAGACGAAGGCGAGCGCCGTCTCCCCGCGACACACCAATCCCGAGCAAGTGGACGACGCCAGCGCGCTTGCGAAAAGCTTGCAGGACGTCGCCCTCGTACCGGAGGCGACGATGCAGTCAGTCCTCGACGTGACTTCATCCTCGCTCGACGACCAAAAGGTACCAACCGATTCCCATCCTACGTCATTTGTACTCAGCCTCAACCCGCCTAGCAATCTTGCTTTGGCGGGCGCCCTTGTAGAGGCAAGTACAAACCCTCTGGGGTTTCGCTTGCGGTCGCCTTGGGACCGGCTGACGGACGTCTCGACCTACGGGCCCTCTGGGTCCGAGGGAGATGACGACCCCAACATCTGTTGGGATTTCTCTGGATTTGGCAACCCCAGTGCCATGCGGAACTTCATGACCGCATGTGACTACTGCCTCTCCGACTGTTCCGACAGTAGCCGCAGCCTCGACGACGAGGACTGCGGCCAAAGCCGCGAATGTTTCCACGTCGATCTAGGGGGTCCCTCCGAAGGCAATCATCTCGGCATGCCGGAGGACGGTGCTCCCCCTGGGCCGGTGCCTCACGCTGACATCCCGCGGGAGCTAGCTGTGGTCCCCGTTCCGGCGGGGGGCTACGACCCACAGCTTGAGCAAGTCCGCGGGGCGCAGGCCAGGATCGACGAGGGAGCAGGAGCGCTTGAGCCGATCCGCCGGGACGTCGGGCAGGCATGGGCGGGCCAACCCCCGGCCGGAGAAATACGTCACCTGCCCCAGGGTCTCCAGCACCACGTCGCCGATGTCGTCAGGGTCAGGCCACCACCTGCATCCAGTGGGGTCGGTCAGAACCTGGCCACAGCAGCGATGCTCCTCCGCGCGATGCCGGAGCCATCCACCACCGAGGGTCGGCGAATCTAGGGAGAACTCAAAAATCTCCTGGAAGGCACCACGGTCCGACGGGCCGAGAGCACTGCCTCCCGAAGGCAAGGATACCCCTCGGAACCTCATGCCTCGACCTCCCGATTCATGCGGGAAGCCTCGGTCTACATCGGGCGCACGCGCAACACCGCGCCTGCGGCCCCGGGCCACCTCGGCAACGAGCGCCATCACCGCGACCGTCGAGCCCACCTCGACGAGAGGGTGCACCGAGGCTATCACCCCAGGCGTGGGGGACGCTACGACAGCGGGGAGGATCAGAGTCCCTCGCCCGAACCACCCGGTCCGCAGGCCTTCAGCCGGGCCATCCGGCGGGCACCGTTCCCGACCCGATTCCGACCCCCGACTACTATCACAAAGTACTCGGGGGAAACGAGGCCGGAATTGTGGCTCGCGGACTACCGCCTGGCCTGCCAACTGGGTGGAACGGACGACGACAACCTCATCATCCGCAACCTCCCCCTGTTCCTCTCCGACACCGCTCGCGCCTGGTTGGAGCACCTGCCTCCGGGGCAGATCTCCAACTGGGATGACCTGGTCCAAGCCTTCGCCGGAAATTTCCAGGGCACGTATGTGCACCCTGGGAATTCCTGGGACCTCCGAAGCTGCCAACAGCAGCCGGGAGAGTCTCTTCGGGACTACATCCGGCGATTCTCGAAGCAGCGCACCGAGCTGCCCAACATCACCGACTCAGATGTCATCGGCGCGTTCCTTGCCGGCACCACCTGCCGCGACCTGGTGAGCAAGTTGGGTCGCAAGACCCCCACCAGGGCGAGCGAGCTGATGGACATCGCCACCAAGTTCGCCTCTGGCCAGGAGGCGGTCGAGGCTATCTTCCGAAAGGACAAGCAGCCCCAGGGCCGCCTTTCGGAAGATGCTCCCGAGGCGTCTACTCCGTGCGGCGCCAAGAAGAAGGGCAAGAAGAAGTTGCAAGCGAAACACGACGCCGCCAACGCGGACCTTGTCGCCGCCGCCGAGTACAAGAACCCTCGGAAGCCCCCCGGAGGTGCCAACCTCTTTGACAAGATGCTCAAGGAGCCGTGCCCCTATCATCAGGGGCCCGTCAAGCACACCCTTGAGGAGTGCGTCATGCTTCGGCGCCACTTCCACAGGGCCGGGCCACCCGCGGAGGGTGGCAGGGCCCGCGACGACGACAAGAAGGAAGATCACCAAGCAAGAGAGTTCCCCGAGGTCCGCGACTGCTTCATGATCTACGGCGGGCACGCGGCGAATGCCTCGGCTCGGCATCGCAAGCAAGAGCGCCGGGAGGTCTGCTCGGTGAAGGTGGCGGCGCCAGCCTACCTAGACTGGTCCGACAAGCCCATCACCTTTGACCAAGCTAATCACCCCGACCACGTGCCGAGCCTGGGGAAATACCCGCTCGTCGTCGACCCTGTCATCGGTGACGTCAGGCTCACCAAGGTCCTTATGGACGGGGGCAGCAGCCTCAACATCATCTACGCCGAGACCCTCGGGCTCCTACGTGTCGATCTGTCCTCCGTCCGAGCAGGCGCTGTGCCCTTCCACGGGATCATTCCCGGGAAGCGCGTCCAGCCCCTCGGACGACTCGACCTCCCTGTCTGTTTCGGAACACCCTCCAACTTCCGAAGGGAGACTCTGACGTTCGAGGTGGTCGGGTTCCGAGGAACCTACCACGCGGTGCTGGGGGGGCCATGCTATGCGAAGTTCATGGCCGTCCCCAACTACACCTTCCTGAAGCTCAAGATGTCGGGCCCCAACGGGGTCATCACCGTCGGCCCCACGTACAAACACGCGTTCGAATGCGACGTGGAGTGCATGGAGTACGCCGAGGCCCTCGCCGAGTCCGAGGCCCTTATCGCCGACCTGGAGAGCCTCTCCAAAGAGGTGCCAGACGTGAAGCGTCATGCCGGCAACTTCGAGCCAGTGGAGACGGCTAAGACCGTCCCCCTCGACCCCAGTGGCGACGCCTCCAAGCAGATCCGGATCGGTTCTGGGCTCGAGCCCAAATAGGAAGCAGTGCTCGTCGACTTTCTCCGCACGAACACCGACGTCTTCGCGTGGAGTCCCTCGGACATGCCCGGCATACCGAGGGATGTCGCCGAGCACTCGCTGGATATTCGGGCCGGAGCCCGACCGGTCAAGCAGCCTCTGCGCCGATTCGACGAGGAGAAGCGCAGAGCGATAGGCGAGGAGATCCACAGGCTAATGGCAGCCGGGTTCATCAAAGAGGTATTCCACCCCGAATGGATCACCAACCCTGTGCTTGTGAGAAAGAAAGGGGGAAATGGCGGATGTGTGTAGACTACACTGGTCTCAACAAAGCATGTCCGAAGGTTCCCTACCCTCTGCCTCGCATCGATCAAATCGTGGATTCCACTGCTGGGTGCGAAACCCTGTCTTTCCTCGATGCCTACTCAGGGTATCATCAAATCAGGATGAAAGAGTCCGACCAGCTCGTGACTTCTTTCATCACGCCCTTCGGCATGTACTGCTATGTCACCATGTCGTTCGGTTTGAGGAATGCGGGTGCGACGTACCAGCGGTGCATGAACCATGTGTTCGGCGAACACATCAGTCGCACGGTCGAGGCCTACGTCGATGACATCGTAGTCAAGACAAGGAAAGCTTCCGACCTCCTCTCCGACCTTGAAGTGACATTCCGGTGTCTCAAGGCAAAAGGCGTCAAGCTCAATCCCGAGAAGTGTGTCTTCGGGGTGCCCCGGGGCATGCTCTTGGGGTTCATCGTCTCCGAGCGGGGCATCAAAGCCAACCCGGAGAAGATCGCAGCCATCACCAGCATGGGGCCCATCAAGGACTTAAAAGGTGTACAGAGGGTCATGGGATGTCTCGCGGCCCTGAGCCGCTTCATCTCGTGCCTCGGCGAAAGAGGCCTGCCTCTGTACCGCCTCTTAAGGAAGGACGAGTGCTTCACTTGGACCCCTGAGGCCGAGGAAGCTCTCGGGGACCTGAAGGCGCTCCTCACCAAGGCGCCTATCTTGGTGCCCCCAGCCGATGGAGAAGCCCTCTTGGTCTACGTCGCCGCGACCACTCAGGTGGTTAGCGCCACGATTGTGGTCGAGAGGCAAGAAGAGGGGCATGCATTGCCCGTTCAGAGGCCGGTTTACTTCGTCAGCGAGGTACTGTCCGAAACCAAGATCCGCTACCCACAAGTTCAGAAGCTGCTGTATGCAGTGATCCTGACGAGGCGGAAGTCGCGACACTACTTCGAGTCTCACCCCGTAACTGCGGTGTCATCCTTCCCCCTGGGGGAGATCATCCAGTGCCGAGAGGCCTCGGGCAGGATTGCGAAGTGGGCGGTGGAAATCATGGGCGAGACCATCTCGTTCGCGCCTCGGAAGGCCATCAAGTCCCAGGTCTTGGCGGACTTCGTAGCCGAATGGGTCGACACCCAGCTACCGACGGCTCCGATCCAACCGGAGCTCTGGACCATGTTTTTCGACGGGTCGTTGATGAAGACGGGAGCCGGCGCGGGCCTACTCTTCGTCTCACCCCTCGGGAAACACCTACGCTATGTGCTACGCCTCCATTTCCCGGCGTCCAACAATGTGGCTGAGTACGAAGCTCTGATCAACGGATTGTGAATCGCCATCGAGCTAGGGGTCCGACGCCTCGACGCTCGCGGCGACTCGCAGCTCGTCATCGACCAAGTCATGAAGAACTCCCACTGCCGCGACTCGAAGAGGTGAGGTTCGGCGCCTGGAAGACAAGTTCTACGGGCTCGAGTTTAACCACATCGCTCGGCGCTACAACGAGACTGCGGACGAGCTGGCAAAAATAGCCTCGGGGTGAACAACGGTTCCCCCGGACGTCTTCTCCCGGGATCTGCATCAGCCCTCCGTCAAGATCGACGACCCTCCCGAGCCCGAGGTGCCCTCGGTCCAGCCCGAGGTACCCTCGGCACGGCCCGAGGCACCCTCAGCTCAACCCGAGGTACCCTCGGTCTCCGAGGGCGAGGCATTGCGCGTCGAGGAGGAGCGAAGCGGGGCCACGCCTGATCAAAATTGGCAGACCCCGTACCTGCAATATCTCTGCCAAGGAGAGCTACCCCTCGACCGAGCCGAGGCTCGGCGGATAGCGCGACGCGCCAAGTCGTTCGTCTTGCTGGGCGATGAGAAGGAACTCTACCACCGCAGTCCCTCGGGCATCCTCCAGCGATGCATCTCCATCGCCGAAGGTCGGGAACTCCTGCAAGAGATACACTCGGGGGCTTGCGGCCATCACGCAGCGCCTCGAGCCCTCGTCGGGAATGCTTTCCGGCAAGGCTTCTACTGGCCAACGGCGGTGGCTGACGCCACTAGAATTGTCCGCACCTGCGAAGGGTGTCAATTCTATGCGAAGCAGACCCACCTGCCCGCTCAGGCTCTACAGACGATACCCATCACCTGGCCCTTCGCTGTGTGGGGTCTGGACCTTGTTGGCCCTTTGCAGAAGGCGCCCGGGGGCTACACGCACCTACTGGTCGCCATCGACAAATTCTCCAAGTGGGCCGAGGTCCGACCTCTGAACAGCATCAGGTCCGAGCAGGCGGTGACGTTCTTCACCAACATCATCCATCGCTTCGGGGTCCCGAACTCCATCATCACCGACAACGGCACCCAGTTCACCGGCAGAAAATTCTTGGACTTCTGCGAGGATCACCACATCCGGGTGGACTGGGCCGCCGTAGCTCATCCCATGTCGAATGGGCAAGTAGAGCGTGCCAACGGCATGATTCTATAAGGGCTCAAGCCTCGGATTTACAACGACCTCAACAAGTTCGGCAAGCGATGGATGAAGGAACTCCCCTCGGTGGTCTGGAGCCTGAGGACGACGCCAAGCCGGGCCACGGGTTTCACGCCGTTCTTCCTGGTCTACGGGGCCGAGGCCGTCTTGCCCACTAACCTGGAATACGGCTCCCCGAGAACGAGGGCATACGATGATCAAAGCAACCAAGCTAGCCGAGAAGACTCGCTGGACCAGCTGGAAGAGGCTCGGGACAAGGCCTTACTACACTCGGCGCGGTATCAGCAGTCCCTGCGGCGCTACCACGCCCGAGGGGTCCGACCCCGAGACCTCCAGGTGGGCGACCTGGTGCTTCGGCTGCGGCAAGACGCCCGAGGGAGGCACAAGCTCACGCCCCCCTGGGAGGGGCCATTCGTCATCGCCAAAGTTCTGAAGCCCGGAACGTACAAGCTGGCCAACAGTCAAGGCGAGGTCTACGGCAACGCTTGGAACATCCAACAGCTACGTCGCTTCTACCCTTAAGATGTTTTCAAGTCGTTCATATACCTCGCACCCACGCAAAGTTTAGTCATCAAGGAAGGGTCGGCCTCGCCTCGGCAAAGCCTGACCCTCCCTCGGGGGCTAAAAGGGGGGGGACCCCCTCTGCGTCGAAATTTTCCTCGAAAAAAGGTCTCTTCTGCCAGAATATCTTTCGTGCTTTTTGACTACTTCGAAAAGTGGGTCCTGAAAACGACGGAGTACACGTAAGCAGCCAAGGCTGACCGAGCCGAGGGACTCCTACGCCTCCGGGATACGGATACCTCACTCATCACCTTCTGCGATAAGTAACTCGCGTTCGGATAAAGTGATGCCGCGGACCGAACAAGTCTTCATGTTCGGAAGTTCTTCTGCCGAAGCAATCCTTTGAGCCTTCTCGACTGAGTCGGTGGCAGGGCCTCATGGACGGGTGAAAGTACGCGTAAGCGGCAAGGCCGACCGAGCCGAGGGACTCCCACGCCTCCGGGGTACGGATACCTCACTCATCACCTTCCGCGAGAAGCAACTCCCACTCACACAAACATCCTTGTTACCGACAAAAAAGTCCAGATACTCGAAACAAGAGGAAAGGAGACGCAGCTTTACAACACAGCAAGGGCGTGTATTCTGGCCTCGGCGGCTGCAGAAGGCACACGCTACAAGACACTCTGACCCTGCAGGGTCGGGTCTTGACGCTGGAAGGGGGCAGCAACACCCTCGGCATCGACGACACCTTCGGCGAGGCCCGACCTAGCCTCGGACGGCGACGCGGTCCGAGGATCTCCGCTCCGAAGGACGACGTCATCACCACGCCCGGGCAATCGCTGCCAGGGACTTCTCCGGGAATCCGGCCCGAGCAGGCGGCTCGGTCGGTTGCCCCTGGGGCCTCGGCCGACCATCTCCCAAGGGCGCCAGCCCGACCTGAGGCCTCGGCTGATCAACTCCGACGTCGGTCCCGCCAACGGACAACCCGGCTAGGCTCCGGCCAACCAGGTTTCATTTTCGAGCCGACTCCATCTCTGTTCATACTGATATCGCTACCCCTGGCCTCGGCTCATCGAAGAGCGGCCGAGGGGTCCCTTTAACTAAGCTAGAGGAGCCTCGGACAGCAAGGCCGACCGAGCCGAGGGACTCCTACGCCTCCGGGATACGGATACCTCACTCGTCACCTTGACACGGGGCGACTCATGCTTGGTGAAGCGGTTCAGATAATCAACAGACGAGTCTTAGCGCTCAAAAATGAGGAAAAAACACGGCTCCGTGCCAAAATTACATACATGTTCAGGCCCCGAAAGCCGTAATGAACAAAAACACTGGCATTCGAAGTGCCATTACAAACGGAACTCTGGTTCCCCCCTCCGCAGGTACGAACAGCCCCACTCGATGGGGGTGGGCCTGCGGAGCAACGGAAGACCGGCGAACGGTGCGCCGTCACCCGCTCCAGCAGCGGCGACGACGACGACTTCTGCTCCGGGGGGCCGAACAGCGGCAGCACTAACCTCAGGGCGGATGCTGCTGCCAGGAGGCCCCCGCCCATGCCCAAACTCGTGAGGCAAGGACGGGCAGAAGGCCGTAGAGTTGGAGGTCAGCCCGTGGCCGGCCTTGGCTATCAGCGCCGGCGGAAGAACCTCTTCCAGCTGTCGTGGCAGACGCCGACGCTGCGAGCGGCTCCGAAGCCACTCGCGTCCGAGAGCCAGGCACGGTGCAGCTGCCGGCGCCACGGACGACGGCCGCCCTTCCCTCCAATCACTGAGTGAAGGAGCGGGCCGCCGCCCACGAAGGGGCCGACCCCAACTCGGCACACTCTCCTCCCCAGCCCTGGTGATGAAAATCCTTGAGGCTGAGGGAGGAGCAGAGGCCGCAGCCCGGCTCGCTTTCCCCCACCATCAAGCTGGAGGTCACCATCTTGGGTGACCGCCGGTGGAGGGGTGCGGCCGGGCTGCATGATGAAAATCCTTGAAGCCGAACGATGGCTGAAAGGTACCAACTCCCACGGAGTTGCGTCCCTCCAACGACGAGGCAAAAAGACGGCAGGTATCCCCCATCCGGGGGCTTGGAAGGTGTAAAGACGCGGTGCATAAGGGAGCACGGTCGCCTTTCGAAAGGGGTCACCCTCCTTTTAAAGGCAACTCCCCCTGCTTGCACCCCCAACCGTCACGGGCTGAGTCTTCTCCAACACGCTCCAAAGCCCTCCCCTGCGGCGCGGGGGCTGGGTCCCGCATGTCATGCAGACTGGCTCCGAGCAGAAGAAGCCAAACCGCCGCGCGTGGTGCACGCAACCGCCCAGCGGTTACAAGTGACCCTCCACTTTTTCCCAGACCAACGGGCGAAAGAGGCAGACAGCCATGCAGGCGGCATGCAACCGCGCCAAGTGGACGCGCTTCTCCGACTCCCGACACGCCAGCATGGAGGCCCAGGCCCACGCATCGCGCAACCGGCGCGCCGGATGCTGCATGCAAGCAACTGCACCGCCACTTGCGCCACCACCGCGCCTCCTCGATTGCGGAACCAATACCGCGACTCGAGGTGACCCAGCGCGCGACCCAGCAGCGCCAGCCTGACGCGGCGGTCAACGCGGCCAAAAGTGGGCCGGCAATAATGACGGTGGCAGGCGCGCGGGAGCAGCGGTCACGTCGTCAGCCAAGCTCACGTCCCATCCGAGGGCAGCAAGAGAACCCCCTCCCACGGCGTGAAGACAACGCGCCCGTGATCCGTTCCTCGAACGGCTCGCGCACGCGCAACGGCCGCCCCGCCAACTACTCGCCCCGTCGCATTAACTTCACGGCCGGACAGGCGGCGCTTCTGGCAGGAGCAGCGGGCGACGCTTCGCCTTTGCCGAAACAACCGCGCAAAAAAAGGTACGCCGCGTCGTTCGGTTTCGTATCCTTTTTCCTTTTTTCCTCTTTCTCTATCTCTTGCGACAGGGACCGGGAAAGGGGGATACCCCGAAAGGGATCCTTCCCCGTGAAGGAACCAGGCTCCGAGCCTCCTTACTGATCAGGGGTTCGAAGGCTGGCCCCCCGAAGGGTTCAACAGCGGCCTCAGATCGCGTGGGCCCTACACCCACTACTGGTCAGAGGTTCGAAGGCCGGCCCCCCGAAGGGTTCCACGGCCGCCTCAGGCTACTCGGGCTCCGCGCCCATTACTGATCAGGGGTTCGAAGGCTGGCCCCCGAAGGGTTCACAGCCGCCTCAGACGCCGAGCGAGGGATGACCAGGGGTACGTTCGATACATAACCAAGGCTCGGGCTGCGCTCCCGAGGTACCCTAGGACATTTCCGAGACCAGCAGGAGCGATCTTGTAACGGAATCCCATCGGAGGGAGGCATCGAGCCCTCGGACCCCGTCACCAGGGGACCGGGTCCGGCAGATCACCCGCAGGTACTTTTGGGCGTGCCTCTGGGCCCCTAGCCGACCCCTAACGAACGGGGCACGGACGTCCACTCGGATTACCCGCTTGCAGCTCACCGGAGACACCATGTTTGGCGCCCATCGAGGGTAACATGGCGCTCTCCCCCCCCCCCTCCTCCTTGCGGAAAGGCGACGCAGGGGCGTATGCAAAAAAGCCGAGTCTATCCCTGATCGCCCTCTTGCCCTGTGCAGAGGCTCGGGGGCTGCTCACGCAAACCCGGCTCCGGCCAAACCGTTGACAGCGTCAACATACCAGCCCGAGAACTTGGGCCCCGACCGTACACCCGGGCTACGGCCAGCTCGCATGAGGGAACAACCAGACCAGCCGAAGCATTACGCAAGGCATTAAGACCTCGAAGGAGTGAAACCACTCCTCCGAGGCCTCGGGGGCTACACCCGGTGGGTGCGCTCGCGCGCACCCACCGGAACAAAATGCAACCGAGAAAGGCTGGTCCCCTTGCAAAAAAGTGCGACGAAAGCCTCCAAGCGAGTGCTAACACTCCCTTCGAGGCTCGGGGGCTACTGTTGGGGACCATAATTAGGGGTACCCTCAAGACTCCTAATTCTCAACTGGTAACCCCCATCAGCATAAAGCTGCAAAGGCCTGATGGGTGCGATTAAGTCAGGGATCAGTCCATTCGAGCGACTCGATCACGCCTCGCCCGAGCCTAGCCTCGGACAAGGGCAACCGACCCCGGAGGATTTCCGTCTCGCCCGAGGCCCCCCTCCAACGGCGGACACATCTTCGGCTCGCCCGAGGCCCTGCCTTCGCTAAGAAGCAACCCTGACTGAATCGCCGCACCGACCGACCAAGTCGCAGGAGCATTTAACGCAAAGGAAGCTCCGCCCGACCCAGGGCTCGGACTCGGGCTCAGCCCCGGAAGACGGCGAACTCCGCTCCGCCAGACCTAGGGCTCGGACTCGGGCTCAGCCCCGGAACACGGCGAACTCCGCTCCGCCCGACCTAGGGCTCGGACTCGGGCTAAGACCCGGAAGACGGCGAACTCCGCTCCGCCCGACCCAGGGCTCGGACTCGGGCTAAGACCCGGAAGACGGCGAACTTCGCTCCGCCCGACCCAGGGCTCGGACTCGGTCTCAGCCCTAGAAGACGACGAACTCCGCTTCGCCCGACCCCAGGGCTCGGACACCGCCCTAGCCTCTGCCGACGACCTCCGCCTCGCCCGACCCAGGGGCTCGGACTCGGCCTCGGCCATGAAGGACAGACTCGACCTCGGCTTCGGAGGAGCCTCCACGTCGCCCAACCTAGGGCGCAGGCCAGCCACGTCAACAGGAAGCGCCATCATCACCCTACCCCGAGCTGACTCGGGCCGCAGAGAACAAGACCGGTGTCCCATCTGGCTGTCTCCACCAGATAGGTAATGATGGCGCCCCGCATGCCCTGTGACGACGGTGGCTCTCAGCTCTCTTACGGAAGCAGGAGGACGTCAGCAAGGACACAACCGCTCCGACACCTGTCCCTCCGCCAGGCTCCGCCACTCCTCCGACGGCCACGACATCACACTAGTTGGGTTCCAAGATCTCTCCGGCTGCCACATTGGCATGTACTCAGGGCACTAGCTCTCCCTCGCTAGACACGTAGCACTCTGCTACACCCCCATTGTACACCTGGATCCTCTCCTTGCGTCTATAAAAGGAAGGACCAGGGCCCTCTTAGAGGAGGTTGGCCACGCGGGACGAGGACGGGACAGGCGCTCTCTTGGGGCCGCTCGCTTCCCTCACCCGCGTGGACGCTTGTAACCCCCTACTGCAAGCGCACCCGACCTGGGCACGGGACGAACACGAAGGCCGCGGGATTCCCACCTCTCTCATGTCAGTCTCCGGCCGCCTCGCTCCTTTCCCCCCTTCGCGCTCGCCCACGCGCTCGACCCATCTGGGCTGGGACACGCGACACTCACTCGTCGGCCTGAGGGACCCCCCGGTCTCGAAACGCCGACACTGGTGCACATGCATAACCGTCTGAGGTCTTTGAGACAAGGGTAGGTGCATGTAGGCCCAATAACTTGGGGGTTCTGCCACAAATTGTGCCTGTATCAACGAGTAAAATACGTCTTAAATAGACTTCCGAAGCTACAAAAATTGTTCCTAAGGGAGCGCGGAGTAAGTTCTGAAGCTACAAAAGTCGTTCCTAAGCGAGCGCAGAGTAAGTTCTGAAGCTACAAAAGTCGTACCTAAGGGAGCGCAGAGTAAGTTCCGAAGCTACAAAAGTCGTTCCTAAGGGAGCACAGAGTAAGTTTCGAAGCTCAGAAGTCATTCCTAAGGGGATGCAGAGCCAAAAATTCCACCGAAATGTAAGGTGAAGATGCTCCAAAGTCGTTCCTAAGGGGATGCAAAGCTTAAATACCACCGAAATAGAAGGTGAAGAAGCTCCAAAGTCGTTACTAAGGGGATGCAGAGCTTAAATACCACCGAAATATAAGGTGAAGAAGCTTCAAAGTCGTTCCTAAGGGGATGCAGAGCATAAAGACTCCAAAGACGTCCCTAAGGGGATGCAGAGTCTTGGTTGTTTTAGTGTGGGTGGGTGTGCGTGTGTTCGACATAAACATCATATTGCATCATATCATTGCACCATTCCGCATAACATTACATCATACATCATATCGCATCAACAGACTGGGTACGAAGCAAATTTTCAGCAACAATTTGTTGAATAAAAATGTGCTGAGGCACGAAGCAGATCTTTGACAATAATTTGTTGAATGAAAATGTGCTGAGGCACGAAGGCAACCTTCGGAAAATACAATTTTATCATATTTGCCATAGAAGGGACTTCTTTCTTTACGAAGCATGAAAAGAAGGGAAGGTATTTTTTTCTCCGAAGGCTGAAAAACGGTATGTGCGTAAATTTCATGCATCGCAAAGAAATATATTACAACAATTTACATGTTTGATTAATTGTTTTATACACCAAATATTACATCGTATCATTACAATAAAAGCCTAATCTTCCTTAAGGATCTTCTCGGTGGCTTCGTTCAGCAGCCTATTGACGACTTCGTCGACGATGGAGTTAGCAACGCTCATTACATCCAGCGCTTCTTTCATAACTAGATCGACTAGGGGGTTGTATGGCTCGGGCAGCGGTGACAGTTCAGCTGTAATAGGCAAACTGTTAGTTCGAAGCCAGGAAATAAGAACCGAAGCAAAAATTCAAAAACAATACCTATACGCCTTGCGCGCTCGGCAGCTTCTTCGGCTTGCTTAGCTTCTTCTCGGGCATCATGGGTTTCTTTTTCATTTTTCTTTATAATTTCGTTGGCCAATTCCTGGCCACCGTTAACCCAGACATCAGAGTAAAACTTTCCACCCACCAAAGTAGCTTCGGCCGAAGGGTCTCTCGTGTCGTCTGTGGAGAAGGTGGCTTCAGTCTGGGCCACAGCTTTAACGTGGTCGCAACCAGCCTTCTCCAAAATTGTCGCAATCCCTCGAGCGCCAATGAAAGCACAGATGTCCCTGCAATCAGTCAGGATCTCTTCAAAAGCTTCGGCTTCCCCGCTTATCCAATTAATAACACCCTCGAGGTCACCTCGAATGAAATTCTCTTCGGAAGAATAAGCACCCACTCTGGCAAAGCTAGTTTTTAGTTTTCTTACACAATCCAAGGATTTCTCGAAGCACCTTTCCTTGGATTCACGAAGCTCCTCAACATTTTTCTCTAGCCTAGTTTTCGACCATTCACTAATTTCTTGACTAGCTTTTGCAAGTGCAAAATTCTCATTAGCTTCGGCGAGTTTTTTTCGAAGGTCTTTAATTTCGGCTTTATAAGTTTTGGATTGAGTGTTAAAAGTTGCTTCATCTTCTTTCACTTTATCCACCAATGAAAGTAGAATTTTATCCTTCTCCAAGGCTTAATTTCTCAGTTTGATAACTTCTGATCGAAGGTTACCGAGGGCTATCACGCAACTTTCATCTTCAGCACTCTTCTGCGCCCTCAAAGCGTTGCTAAGAATTAAGCCCTACAAGAAGATAGAATCAGCACGAGAATACAAAACAAAATAATGTATCTTTAAATTCATCACTTTTGTACCTTCAGACTATTGTATGCAAGGCTATCTGCAAGGTCATCTTTTGACATGGCAGAGAGGCCAGCTTCAAGCTTCGGAAATCCCATATTTTTTGCCATCTCCCGGCAGACGGATATTTCTTTGTTGTCCGGGAGACAGTATAGGAAATCATCTTCGTTCGTGTCGTTGAACACTAAGGCCCTCTTCAGGTATTTCAGTTCCCGGGCATAGTGTTTGGCTTCCGCAATTTCTTCTTCGGATAGTCTTTTTCCTGAAGCATGTCGAACAATAAAGTCAAGATTCTTGGACAGTGCTTCGGAAGTAGGAGATTTAGCTTTTTCGGTCACATCCTTCTCCACAACCACGCTAGTATCTGGAAATTCTTGTTCAGCTCTCTGCTCAATTGCGGCAGGCTCTGCCTCCACAGACAATAAGGGCCTAGCTTCGGTTCCAGCACGAACTTCAGCAGTTTCGGCAACCTTTTTCATAGGGGCAGGAGTCAGTGCCCATGTTGTCTCCATGACAGCGTCCAACACGCTTGCCATTCTACTCCTCTTAGGAGTTATTACAGAAGTTTTTGCCACCTTCAGCAATTCTACCTCCGGCAATCCTGCCTTTTCCTCTCCGTCTGGCTTCTCGGTCGTCTTTTCTTCAGCTTCGGCAGTCTGCATCGGCACTTCAGCCGATCTGGTTGCAGAAACCTTTGGTACTGCTGCCGATTCTTTGGCGCTTCAAACGATAGGAGCGGCTTGTTTCGCTTCGACAGTGGAAGATGCTCCTTCATCAAATTTCGGCACTGTGGTCGTCTCATTGTATCTCGGCCGGTGCGTCAAAACCTTGATCTTTTTGCCCTTCGGCACAACAGAGATGGTCGAAGTAGTAGTTTTCCTCTTTTTTTCCCTGCTTTCGCGAGGGATAGAAATAATCAGGGTATATGAAACCAATCACATTGAAAACTCTGTTCAACCTTTTCTTGCCTCGACCTCCAAAGGCTAAGGTCAAAGCATCATCTTCGGCTCTAGTGTATGCCCCAAGTAACTCGTCGCTAGTAGCCTCAATACATTTCAGTCACTCGTCATTTGGTTCGTCAAAGCGGTCTTTGTACCTGAAGGTGTATTTCAAGTAAACCAAACCAACTTGACTGGACCCGGCAGCAGTCTCCTTCGGCATCTCCCACTTATCCACAAGTAGCCATAACCTGTACGCTATGTGTTCCTGAATCAGGTCTCTTGTGCCAATGAAGGCACAAACATTATTGAAAGCCTTCTGGCATGCTTCGGTATCCTTCTCGAGCGCAGTAGTCGGCCTTTGGAGGCCGAAGCGAGACCAGATGGGGCGTTGGATAATCCCCTTTATATCTTCCCTTTCAATCAGATTATTCTTGACATAAAACCATTCCTCCATCTAGGCTCTGGGCCACCTTTTTCAAAATGTTGGAACGGGATAACTCACATCGGAGCGAGGAACGAAGCCATAACAACCGAAGTTGTTGTGATATTGCTCTTTAGCAGTGGCCTTCGTCTCGTACAGTAGTTCATGCATGTTGTAGAAACACTTCGCGCTCAGCTCCAGCCCTTGGCTCCTCACGGCCCAAACAAAAATACCCATTCTGATTATAGCTTCGGGAGTGATTTGATGAAGGAAGATTTCAAATGTCTTCAAAACTTCAACCAAAAATCTGCTCAAGGGGAATCGAAGACCTGCCTTCATAAAGCTTCTGTAAACGACAACTTCATCTTCTTCGGGTGCGGGGGCGGCGCTGTCCCCCCAACCCTCACAATAGACATGTCACAAAAGTATCTTCCCTTCATGGCATCAATCTGACTCTATTTTATGGTAGACTTTCCAAAGATTGTATGACTTGGCCGCCAGGGCCGGTCTTCAGCATCTTCATCCCCACTTTCCACATTAAAATCATCACTATCGTCAGAGTCTTCAGATAAATCAGCTAGTATCTCCTCTGTAATCTTCTCTATGTTTGTTTTTTCCATGGCCTCGTAAAAACCAGCCAGGGTAGGGTCAGCAACCTTCTTCTCGTCAGCCATTTGGTGGAAAATCGAACAATTGCCGAAGCTCGCAAAACAAGTGAAATCTGACAGCAATAAATTTAAAACTTGAGAAAATAGCACAAGCAATTGAAATGGCGTAGCAGATGTTGTCGCTGTGGGTTTATATTTATATGCCTAGTGCATTGCAACTTGGCGGGCCCCATTTGTCATTGACTTTCGCTATTCTAGTAAAGGGAAGGTGTTTTTCGAACCTTCGGCTAAAGGCCAGGTTCACAACGTAGTTTGAATTTGTTAGATACAAGAACAAATTAATACTGCAAGGGGCTACTGTTGGGGGCCTTCGTCTTTCGAAGGTCCTAAAAAACATGACTAACATGCTTTCCAGTATAATATACTGTCACAGGAAGCTTCGGCTTTGAGATAAAGGTGTACATGGTATGAAAGGCGCGATCTGGAAGAAGGATGAACCAGTTCTGAAGCTGTGGATGGAGAAGCTTCGGCTTAGCACAAGGATGATGATGGAGAATGAAACCGACCTAAAGGAGAAAAGACTGTTTAGTCCTCGACAGCTTACCTTTTGGCTAATAGTAAATGTTAGGGACATGAATGTAATTTTGCCCAGGCTTGATTCGTAGAATTTGAGAACAAGTGACCAACAGCAGCGCGCCCCTCCCTCAAACCCTAGCTGCATGCCACCCATGCCCCAGCCGCCACCTAGCACCGCCGCCCACCCCTGGCCCTGCGTGTCAGTCGTGGGACTCGCCCGCCCATCTCTCTCCCTTTCTCATCTTCTCTCCCTGCTTCCCCATGATCCCCCACTTAAGCACCAAGACGTGTTCATCCTCTCCTCTCCCAAACTGCCAGTGCCGACCCTTTCCCTCGTTCTCCTCAGCGCAGCTCTTGCCGGTGAGGCCGGCCGCCGGCGAGCCTGCTCGGCCACCCGGGTCGTGCTCACTGCACCTGCGCATGGCCAGCAGACCAGTGTCGAGGCCGTCGGCCGAGCGCCCCTCCCCAGCCCCGGCGTGCGGCCAGCCAGCGCGTCCTGCCTACGCAGCGGCCCAGCCGCAGCCGGTTCTTCCCTGGTGCGCAGCGTGGCCGAGCTCCCCTCATGCGTGGCGCGGCCTACGTGACCACGACTCGCCCTGGAGCGGCCCCGGCATGGCTTGTGGCGCCCGGCGCGGCCAACGCGGCTCGAGCAGCCCCGGCGCAGCTACTCGCGCCCTTGCGCGTCGCGCAGCACTGGTTCGTGGGTGAGGTGGTCGTGGCCACATGAGATCCCATCGTATTAAACTGTGAACTAAGTACGTATTTAATGTGTATGCACCGCAGATACATCTGATCCTATTCTAATTGTGATAACTTTGTAATCATATCGAATGCACGTTAATAATAGTGTTTTGTCGCATCACAGGTTTTGACTAATTAATGTATTATTTGTTTGTCCAATGGTTGATAAAATGACATTCTAATTTAGGTGTAGCTTTAACTTGCTCTTTTATAAATACCCGTTAAATGTGATTATATCAATGCAAATGTTGTAATTAACACTTCCTTAGTAGGAATGCGGTATTGATTAGCGATTCTAGCATATCGTCGCGTTGTTCGTGCGAGTCGCTATTCATGCACTTTAATAAAATCGTGTTGTCACCTCGTTAATGTTAAATAAGTGATATCCTATTTATTTGTCGATCACTAAATTAACAACTCAATCGAATCAAATTTATAATGTTAATTATGTGTTTGCAAATACATGGTAATGTGATTATAACAACTTAAATATGGTATTTGATATCTATTTACTACGTAGTATAAACAAAATACTGGTTAGTAACTCTCGCGTGTCGATCACGTGAGTCGTGCGACGCATGAGCGTGATAATAAATTGTTTTCACCTATAATCACTCATGTTAACAAGGTTAATTCGTCAGGTCATATGTTTTAGATAATTAACTTAAGGTTCGCTCGACTAATATTTATTAGATTAATATTCTAACTAGATTAAATGTGTAGTGTTCCACTTAGGCTTATATAACAAATATTGATTAAGATAATTAGGTCGAATCAAATGCTTTAACTCGTATTTGTTTAGCGTAAACCCGTTAACTTCTTGACCATGGCTTCGAGTTCGACGTTTCTTTTCCTCGTGTGACCGTAGTAACGCACTCTATTTTGTTTTGCATATTTTATTATATTTTTATTTGAATGGTATAATTTTCTTATGCATATATATATATATATATGTTTGTTTGTTTGTGCCTGTTTGTATTCGCTGTGCGTCGCGAATAGATTACAATCCATGTCCGAGCTTCGAGGAATCGAAGATCAAGCGTTGGCGACCAAGTGATCTAGCTCTTCGAGTTCTACGAGGCTAAAGATCCTGAGCATCTGTTTTGGTGAAGGCAATTGTCCTCTAACTTATTATGTCCCATTTACTTTATAATTCATCAACCCGCATACCATGATCAACCTAAGGATTGACTAGCTTTTGTTTATCTTATTCTTATTTACCTATTTGGGTTGGGTTATTTTGGTTTAGCTTTATGCTAGAGCTTCATACTAATCAATGAACATGATGAGATTATTTATTATACGATGTTTTCCCTTTTGATTATGATGATGATACTATGACATTTAAGGGGACTCGAGCGGTTTCTCGAGTGCCTCTCCATAAGGACTGGTTCGTTGGGTGACCGCCCGAGAAAACAGTGCAACCATGAGGGTGGTATGGGACGCCCTTAGCTGAATAACTAGAGGAACTGGGGTGTAGTTCGCTTCGTCGTCGTGCCGTCAATGGGGCTCGGTGTATGCGGCTCGCTTTGCCGAGGGTGAATTGCCCCTTGGGGAGGAGTGCGGTACATTTAGGAAAACTAACGGGCGGCTACAGCCTTAGGGAATCTTTTTAAGGCTTCGTAGTGAATCCCTGGCCATTCATCTCGGGAGTGAATAAGGGTCTTGCAAGCCTGGGCTAGAGAGGGAATCATGGCTCGTGGGTTAAGTGTGCAACCTCTGCAGAGTGTTATGAAACTGATATATCAGTCGTGCTCGCGGTTATGAGCGGCCAAGGACTCCATTGATTAAAGACACATTGATCAGAGATACTTTGTTTACAGGTGATGATGAGGATAATGATGGTTTTGATTATGATTATGGTTTCTGGTATTCTTTCTGTTTGGAAAGAGTACTTTTGGGCTAACAACTTATGTTAATGCTAAAACCTGGCTCTATACTAGTAATAATTAGCTGACCAACTAAAAGCAACTGCTTGATCCTAACTCCACATAAAGCTAGTCCACTTCAGCCAAACGAGACATTTGCTGAGTACGTTGATGTGTACTCGCCCTTGCTTTCACAAAACACCAGGTTGCCTTTGGTGCAATCTATGCTCACGTAAAGAAGAAGGTGTCGAGGCAGATCTCTAGAAGTTTCAGGACTTTGACGAGTTTGAGGATTAGGCTAGCGACCTCCCCCAGTCAGCTGCCTGTGGTGCGTTCATTTACATTGGCTACGTTTCGATTCTATGTACTTTGATTTATATTATGTAAATGGCTCTAGTCTGTAATATTATTACTTACTCTTTATTGTAATTCGAAGCATTGTGCTATGATGAGTCATTTATGTAATCGCTGTGTACGTGAATTTCTGATCCTGACACATACATGGTTCGCATTCGGTTTACCTTCCAAAACCGGGTGTGACACATAGAGGAAAGAAACAAGATTACATAGTTTATACGTAATATCTTTGAAGCTCATCTGCATTCCAAGACCTTGGAACGTCATTCCCATCCATGTCCTTCAGCATGTATGAACCGGGTCTTGACAAGGGACACTACCAAGAAGGGACCTTCCCACTTAAGTTGTACCTTCCCCACTGTGTCTAGGTTGGCTACTCTTCGAAGCACCAAATGTCCTGGCTTGATATTTTTTAATCTCACTTTTCTGCCTCACCACCTGATTATTTTGACTTGATATTTATTGATGTGGTCTATAGCTTGAAGTCTGACTCCCTCTATAGTGTATTTTGTTATTTTGCAAGCATTTTCGTCCTCAGCCGAAGCTAGAGTCCTTATTGATCATGTTCTTGCTTCTTCCGGTGTTATTGCTTCATCCCCAAATAAAAGCTTGAACGGAGTAAACCCTATTGATCTTGAGATAACAGTGTTATGATTCCATACCTGTCGGTGTCTAGTGTCCGACCGCACAACCGGGGCTACCCTCGTGGTGCTTTTGGGTAGGACGGTGTCGCTGATTGTAGCTCTATGGTTCGTGCCAGGAGCACGAGAGAGAGAGATAGAGAGAGAGAAAGAGAGAGACAGGTGATTTTCTTCAGGTTCGGGCCGCTTTGAGAGGCGTAAAATACCCTACTTCCTGGGGTGGCTTTGTATGTGTGGTGTGTTTACAGGTGGTGTTTCCTGAACGGAGAGGTGCTAATCAGATGAAAATGATGGGGTTCCCCCTGGGCCTTATATACACGACCGTGGGGCACTCCCTACGCACACGATGATCACATTCTTCCAGCATATCTCTTAGCTAATAGCGAACTAACTTAGCTTATCTTGAGGAAAACCCGACCACTTCATCCCGATCAATCTCCGCTCTTTGAGGGCGTCGGGCGCGGGAAAACGGTCGATTCCCTTAAGATTAGGCATAATCCACGAATGATCCGGGCACGAGCCCACTGCCTTCTTGGGTCAGCCCATTTCAATTGTAGTCTTTGTTTGGCCCACGACGAGACGACCTCATGGGGCGACTGGTCCGTGGGCCCATGCAAGGGTTTTCGCCTTCTAGTGGACCCGGGGGATATTTGTCCCCCACAAGCCCCCAATCTTTGAGTTGATTTTGAAATAATCGACTCAAAGTTTCCTGGTCCTGCCTGTGAGTTTGTTGCATGACCCGATTTTTTATGTTGTTGTTGGGTCCCATTGGGTGTAGCCCCCGAGCTTTGAGTGGATTTTAGAAGTAATCCATTCAAAGGTCTTCATCTATTATGCTTTTGAAATCAGCATATTCGCCTCAAGGTATTGTGAATCTATTGGGTGCACCGAAGGTGCACCCAATGGGTGTAGCCCCCGAGCATTGAGTGGATTTTGGAAGTAATCCATTCAAAGGTCTTCATCTTTATGCTTTTGAAATCATCATTTTGGCCTCAAGGTATTGTGAATCTGTTGGGTGCACCGACGGTGCACCCAATTGGTGTAGCCCCCAAGCTTTGAGTGGATTTTGGAAGTAATCCATTCAAAGGTCTTCATCTTTATGCTTTTGAGATCAGCATTTTGGCCTCAAGGTATTGTGAATCTATTGGGTGCACCGAAGGTGCACCCATTGCGTGTAGCCCCTAAGCTCTGAGTGGATTTTGGAGGTAATCCATTCAAAGGTCTTCGTCTTTATGCTTTTGAAATCAACATTTTTAGAATAACTAGGCGATGCCATCTGTCCATGCCTTGTTAGGTCTAGAATCAATTTGATCGGTGACAAGTTGGACATCTGGCTGGTTGAGACAGAGGGCCTTTAGCTGGACACCACTCTGCCATGTACTTTAATGCTTCTGTTGGTTAGACTTGCGCTTTAGTAACCACAATTGGGCTTCCTCCCATTTCTGTCGATCTCCTCTTTTTCTCGTGGTACATTCATTGCGTATATTTTGTGGATATCACTTTCTTTAGAAAATCTTGAAAATTTTGGGCGATACACCCAATGGGTGTTGCAGGAGCAGTGACATCCCAATGCAGGCTTTATCAGGACTTGTTAGCCTCTAGGGGTTGACAATGTCTGCCATTGACCATCCATTAGAAGAAATTATCCCTAAGCGCCTTTTATCAGAGCCTCCTAAGGTTGAAAGTTCTATCATCTGTTCAGAGGTCCCGGATGATGTCCCTTTGGCTGGTGATCCTGTCGGGTGAAAGATAACCCGGACAGTTTCTCATGCTTTGTCGACCTTGGAAGGCGGTCTAGTTCACGAGGACACGCTGGCCCTTGACACTGCCGGTCAGAGTCACTCGGCTCCTTTGGGTACGACCGAGGGTACTTCAGCTTCTAAGGGTGCCGCTAAGGATGATCCAACCCCCGAGGGTGGTGCTGAGGACGACCCAGCCCCCAAAGGTGGTGCTGATGATGACCTAGCCCCTAAGGAAACCGGGCTAGGCTCCTCTTTGGCTGCCTCCATGAATGTTCACGTTGGATCGCCACTGGTTCGATCTGAGGAACCCGTGGTGACAAATTTATCTACTGTTCTTGTCGGTCCGGTCACCTTAGAGGCCAGTGATCCGGGTGCGGGGAATCCGTCGTCTGTTGTTGGAGCTGAGGTCTCCCTGAGTGATGCTCTCAACATTGACCCGGTCAGTGCTTCATCAAGAGGCAGTGCATCAATAATTCCAGCTATGGGACTTCCTTTATTTCTCTCCAATCTCCAGGTGAGCCGACCTTTGTTTCTTGTTATTCATGCTGACAAATGGGTTCTCTTGCTAACTTTTTGAAATTGCAGAATGTCTTCGACTCTGTATCTGCCCAGCTGAAATCTTGTGGTGCCCCTGTCCCTGACCAAGTTTCGTCTTTGATGCAGTGGAACCCTCTACTACTTCAAAGGCAAATAGATGATCTGAAGGCCTCAAACCTTGGTTAGTGGGTCTGCGGTTTCCTTTTTGCTGTTTATTGCTTTTCTCATTTCACATCTTGTGTTCTTTTTCTGCTGCTTCACCAGTTCTGACTCAGCGGTGCTCCGATGCTGAGGAGAAGTATACCCAGAGCCAAGCTGATATGAATCAGGTCTCTGCCTTTTTGGATAGCGCTCGGGCCTTGAACTCTTCTTTGAATGCCCAACTTGATTCAGAGAAGATGGCTCATGAGGTAAATTTTTCTGACTCCTTCTGCTTTGCTCTCTTTGCTATGATGCTCAGTGCTTTTCTTGCTCGCAAGAGGAGAAGCGGACGCTTATTGCTTCTTGCGACAATCTAGATAGATTATATCGCGATGCCAACAGTTCCTTGACTATCCTGGAGAGGAGTCATCGCTTCACTATGTCGAACCTGGACCATCATCGGGATGAATTGAGGGCATCCTAGACTGAAGTGTCATGACTCGGTAAGCTGCTGTCTTCGAAGGATTCTGTCATCAAGGAGCTACGTGCCTTAAAGAAACTCGTCACGCAAGAGCTGGAGGCCGCTCGCCTCAACATCAAGGCCTTAGGGCATGACCGTGTTGTTATGAGAGCAATGTGCGACAAAGCCATGGACAAGGTTGTTCGCGCCGGACGAATCCTGATGAGGAGGCCTGGTGTCGTGGTGCCTGAGGGCATTGTTGCCGACATTCTTGCTGCACCTGCTGTCGTGAGCAGACATTCTACTTCTGCTACTCCTGATGCTGAGGCTTCCTGCAAAAATGCTCATGCACAGTGATTTGTTCGGATGAAAAACACTTTTCACTGAGTTAGTATTTTTTAGCAAAACAGTGTATTATGGATTTCATGTGCATGTAATTATGCTACACTTGAACTGATTGTTCTGTTAGCAGGGCGTTGAAGCCACCCTTGAATATGTGAGTGGGTTGCTTTTTTCTTTGAGGTGTTCCTGATTTGAGTTGATTGTTTCGCTAGTAGGGTATAGCAATCACCCTTATGTCATGTTGACTTAAGGCGTTTCCGACTTAAGCCGATTGCTCCTCTCAGCAGGGTTAGTGATCACCCTGAGTTGCGTAGGCGTGAGCATGTCGCACCGACTTAAGGTGATTCTGACTTAAGCCGATTGCTCCATTAGTAGGGTATAGTGATCACCCTAAGTCGTGTAAGCATTAGTATGTCGCACCGACTTAAGGCGTTTCTGACTTAAGTCGATTGCTCCGTTAGTAGGGTATAGTGATCACCCTAAATCGTGTAAGCGTGAGCATGTCACACCGACTTAAGGCATTTCCGACTTAAGTCGATTGCTCCGTTAGTAGGGTATAGTGATCACCCTAAGTCGTGTAAGCGTGAGCATGTCGCACCGACTTAAGGTGTTTTCGACTTAAGCCAATTGCTCTGTCAGTAGGGTATAGTGATCACCCTAAGTCGTGTAAGCGTGAGCATGTCGTACTGACTTAAGGCATTTCTAACTTAAGTCGATTGCTCCGTGAGTAGGGTATAGTGATCACCCTAAATCGTGTAAGCGTGAGCATGTCGCACCGACTTAAGGCGTTTCCGAATAAAGTCAATTGCTCCGTTAGTAGGGTATAGTGATCACCCTAAGTCGTGTGAGAGTGTCGTGCTGATTTCAAGTTGAGCCCGACTTAGGTCAGTTGTTGATCAAGAACTTGTATGCCTTGGAACATGGAAGCTTTATTGATAATGAAACCTTCTGCTTACAAAGTACAACTCGTCCTCAAGAGTTTTGAGGCATTGTTATGGATAGAATTTCTTGAGGTGCTCAATATTCCATGAATTCTCCACTTCGATGCCATCCATTTGAGTGAGCCGGTAGGATCCTAGGTGTGTAACCTCTGCAACGATGAATGGTCCTTCCCATGGTGGTGACAATTTGTGTCATCCCTCCCCCGTCAGCACTCAGTGGAGGACCAAATCTCCCACTGCGAAGGATCGATGTCGTACTGCTTTGTCGTGATAGCGCCTCAGGGTCTACTGGTATCTGGTCGACTGAATGACCACATTTAGTCATTCTTCCTCTAGTACGTCGATGTCCTCCAGCCTAGTTGCTTCTGCTTCAGCTATGCTTTCGAATGTTAATATGCGTGCTCCAAAGATTAGATCTGCTGGTAACACTACCTCCGCCCATACACCAAGAAGAATGGGGTGTTTCCGTGTAAAGCTCGACTTGACGGGGTTTGTAGGCTCCAGACTACATATGGTAGTTCCTTGATCCATTTTCCTGCGAGCTTCTCGCTCTTGTCAAACACCTTCTTCCTGAGTGCATCGAGTATCATCCTGTTGGCTCTTTCCACCTGCCCATTAGCTCTTGGGTGTGCCACTGATGCGTACTTGATCTGGATGCTCCTCTGCTCGCAGCAGTCAAAGAACTCTGAGCTGGTGAAATTAGATCCCAGGTCTGTAATGATACAGTTAGGTATTTCAAACCTGAACATTGTTTCCTGAATGAACTCCACTGCCTTTGCTAAGGTCAAAGAGGCAATGGGTTTGTATTCTATCCACTTTGTGAATTTGTCAATGGCAACTAGTATGTGAGTATACCCCCTTGAGCTTTCTTGAAGGGCCCAATCATGTTCAGCCCCCATCATGCAAACAACCAGGTCACAGGAATAGTCTGCAACTGTTGTGTGGGTAGATGCTGCTGCTTTGATAAGAATTGACACGCCTCGCACTTTTGGACCAACTCGGCTGCATCATTCTTCGCTGTTGGCCAGTAAAACCCGGACCTGAAAGCTTTTCCTACTAGAGTCCGTGACGCTGCATGTACGCCACATTGCTGGCATGAATCTCATCTAACAGTTTCTTCCCAGTAGCCGAGTGAATGCACTTCATGAGGACTCCTCCAGCACCTCTTCTATACAGTAGGCCCCCTATAATGGTATAGTGAGCCGACTGTCTTGCGATGTGCTCCACTGCAGCCTTATCATATGGTTCTTCCTCGTTCTTTATGTATCTGATGATTGGCTCTGCCAGTCATTGGGATCTGCCTATGCTTGACTTAGAACGTGGCACTCCTCCATCTGATCTGTGGTGACACTTGGTTGTTGTATTTCTTGGACGAAAACCCCAGGTGGAACTTGGGCCCAACTGGACCCTAGCTTCGACAGTGCGCCAGCCGCTGCATTGTGATCCCTTTCCACATGGTGGAATGCTAATCCTTCGAATTTGTCCTCCAGTCCGCACCACTGTGCAATATTTGTTCATTGAATCGGTCGAGCAATCCTAGTATTTCTTTACTTGGCTTATGACCATCAGTGAGTCACCGTACACCATTAATCTCTTGATGCCGAATGAAATAGCGATGCTTAGTCCATGGACCGACACTTCATACTCTGCGGAGTTATTGGATGCTAGAAACAAGAGCTAGAGTGCATACTTGAGTTGTTCTCCTCCAAGAGCGATAAAGAGAATCCTCGCCCCTGCTCCTTGCAGTCTCAGCGAGCCATCAAAGTACATTCTCCATATTTCAGCGACTTCTGGGCTTTCCGGGACCTGGTGCTCAGTCCATTCTGATATGAAGTTGACCAATGCCTAAGTCTTTATCGTTGTGCGAGGTCAGAACTCTATATCATGAGCTCCGAGTTCACACGCCCACTTGGCTATTCTCCCCACAGCTTCCTTGTTGTGAAGAATATCGCCTATTGGAAATCCTGTGACTACTATGACTTTGTGGTCATCAAAGTAGTGTCGGAGCTTGCGAGCAGTTAGAAGTACTGCGTATAATAGCTTCTGAACTTGAGGGTACCTTATCTTTAAGGGACAGAGGACTTCACTGATAAAGTAAACCGGATGTTGCACTAGGTATGCACGTCCTTCTTCCGTCCGCTCGACTACTAACGCGGTGCTCACCACGTGAGTCATGCAGGAAATATATAGCAGCAGATCTTCAGTTAGCTGATTGGACATAGCTCGGCGTGGTGGTTTGAGTACTAGCGGTGTGGTTAAGAACTTCTTTAGTGCATCTAGGGCCTCCTGCGCTTCTGTGGTCCACTGAAATTTGTCCACCTTCTTAAACAATTTATAGAATGGCATTCCTTTTTCGCCTAGCCTTGATATGAATCTGCTTAGCGCTGCCATGCATCCAGTGAGCCTTTGTACCTTCTTCTATGACCGTGACGGTTCCATCCTCATAATGGCTTCAATCTTCTCTGGATTTGCTTCTATTCCCCGATGACTGACAATAAACCCAAGTAGCTTTCCAGCTGGCACTTCGAATACACATTTCTCTGGGTTTAACTTCCATCGGTAGCGCCTCAAGCTATTGAAGACTTGTTGCAGATCCTCGATGAAGCTCTCTGAGTTTTTTGTCTTGATAATCACATCATCAACATAAGCCTCCACTCGCTTGCCCTAGTGGTCGGCTAAGCATGTCTGGATGGCCCTTTGGTAAGTCGCTCCTGCGATCTTGAGGCCGAACGGCATGGA
Source organism: Zea luxurians (assembly GCA_029449295.1). Taxonomy (NCBI): domain Eukaryota; kingdom Viridiplantae; phylum Streptophyta; class Magnoliopsida; order Poales; family Poaceae; genus Zea; species Zea luxurians. Next base: position 4,806,645 of record JAOPSE010000126.1, on the reverse strand, counting down.
GGTATAGCAAAAGGCTCCAAATGGTGTGATGAATGCAGTCTTCTCCTCGTCCTCCTTTGCAAGGCTAATCTGATGATATCCGGAGTAGTAGTCTAGGAAGGAGAGCATAGAGCAGTCAGCGGTCGAGTCAACTACCTGATCTATCCTAGGGAGTCTGAAGGGATCCTTCAGGCAATGCTTATTGAGATCGGTATAGTCGACGCACATGTGCCAATCAACTTTGTTCTTTTTTAGTACAAGAATGGGCTTTGCCAGCCACTCTGGGTGCAGTACTTCTCTAATGAATCCTGTCGACACTAGGCGAGCTAACTCTGCACGAATGGCTTCTCTCTTATCGGGCGTGAAACAACGCAGTTTCTGTCGAATCGGTCTTGCTTGAGGATATACTTTAAGTTTGTGCTCGGCCAGTTCTCTCGGGACTCCTGGCATGTCCGCAGGTGTAATACTCGACTTGTAAATGATAAAAGGAGAATGGTTCACCCTCTTATATACATATATTGCTATTTAATTATTTAAGTATAAGAATGTCCACGATCTAAAGTGATTAACTTAATTTGGGAAATAAGCATGAATTATGCACATCATGCTGACATTTTTTGTGATGCATTTAATTTGAAAAAAAGAAAAGAAAGAAATTCAAAACGAAGGAAAGAGAGATCGATGGGTCGGTTGGTTCTGTGTTGGACCCAAATCTCAGCTCAATCAGCTCACCTCCTTATTTTATTTTTTTTCTCTTCTTTCTTCCTTCCCTTTTCACGTGTCCTTGAATTAGGTTCCTATGTGGCCCATCTGCAGAAGCAGCCCAACATCGGCCAGCACAAATAAAATGTATTGTTTAACCCTCTCGTCGGAGCTAACGTCGTCATGGCGTCAGCTATGACATCAGACAAGCAAAACAGATTTTGATGGCCAACTCACGTAACAAACTACAACTGGATTCTTGGGGTTCCTAGGGTCTTGAAGTCGTGTTCTTGCAGCCTCTTTCCTCATTCTATTGAGCCCTGGCAGGCGCTGGTTCTATGGCAAAGAAAAGAAAAAAAGGGCGAGAGAAAGAGAGAACACCGAGGGAGAGAGAGGGCTTCCAAGGATAGCCAGGATTGTGTCGAGAGAGAAGAAGAGTTGTCAGGACCATGGAGCTCTTGCACGGGCGACTGGACTTCACCAGTCGTGCATTAGGGACCACCGTTGGCAGCCTACCGCGTCTAGAGAAGATCGCCGGAAACACGAAGCCAGCTGCGCGCATCGTCGGGGCCTTGGCTGCGCAGTCCGGTAAGATGCTCCGCCGAACCTTCATCCCTTTCACAGCGTGTAGCATAGAAGCGAGCACGATTGGGACTGGAACGTTTAGAGTTCAATAGACTAGGGCGGGGTCGCTGTGCCATCTCGATCCCGGATGGCGTCGGGTTCGAAGCAAGTTCGGCATAGGAAGAGGGCGACCAGAATCTGGGTAGGCAGAGTCCCTTTCCCGTTTGCTGGTAGCGAGAGCGAGTCCTTGGGCGCAGGCGCGTCTGTCCGGTTCACCGGTGAGTTGAGCGCCGCTACTCACTTGGCCATGGCATGATTCAAGGAATAATACAATCACGAAACATTGGATCGACGTTGGGCAGCTATGATTAAATCGCCCCAAAAACCGAATCGGGGTGGTTAGATCATGATCGTGCGATCCAGATTGAATACAGCATACCCCTTCGCTTGGATGTGATGTGGACCGATAGATCTAAATCCAAGGGCCAGCGTAGCATACTTGTTGAAATGTCTACTGTTGGGGGCCTTCTTCTTCGCCGAAGGTCCTCCAAGCAAAAACACATTCGGCAGGGTGATATGCAAGCAGACACAACACGAAGGTATATGCCGAAGCTACAATCCAGGGAGCTTCGGCATGATGACGTGCCTTGAGATGAAGGGCAGCACCGACTTAAAGAGTAAAAGACCATTTAGTCCATGATAACTTGTGTCACATTTATAATTAGTTATTAAGGGCATGAATGTAATTTTGACCGGGTTGCATCCCGTGCCTATAAATAGGTGAACAGTACCCCCGTACAGTTCACGCTGACTGGTATTCACTCCCATGTCACACTTGGATTCTCACCTTCTATCAAGCCGAAGGTACAAATGTAATTCAATATTGTTAATGTTTATTCATGGTTATTTTCAATAAGAATATAAATAATATACTGTAATGATTATTTGTATTCTTTATATGTTTATTCATGCTTCTGCTTTCCATTACATATTGAAATGATGAAGATATGCCCTTCACGACCTTCGTCTGAAGATCATTATATCCTAAAGGAGATAATGCTTTGGAGGACGAAGGCCTTTAACCATTAACATTTGTGTTGCCTTGTTCTTAATTCATAGCATTTGAGAACAAGTCTCCAACATTAGCGCCCACCTCCGGTGAACTCACTTCCACAGTTGAGCTGATGGCTTCATTCAACAACCAAGCTGTAGCACCTTCAGTTACGAAGCTGGTGCTCCTAATCATGGGTGGTTCAAGTTCAGAGCCAGCCAATAAGAAGCAGAACAAGGAAGCGCAGAGAAGAGTGCAGCATGTTGGGGTGCAAGGACCCTTCGTCAGGTCCAAGTGGTCCCACATCCCAATCACCTTATCCTAGGAGGATCTTCAGCTCAAAGACTATCCTCACAACGATGCTATGGTTATATCTTGTGTCATCAAGGGATTTCTGGTCCACAATGTTCTGGTTGACACAGGCAGTGCACCAGACATCATATTTGCAAAGGCTTTCAGACAGATGCAAGAACCAGAGGACAAGATTCATAATGCTACACACCCTCTTTGTGGCTTCGGAGGAAGGCAGATTGTGGCACTTGGCAAAATCACAATGTCAGTTACCTTCGGTTATGTTCACAACACAAGGTCTGAGTAGGTTATCTTTGACATTGTTGATATGGATTACCCATACAATGCCATCATTGGTCGAGCGACGCTTAATGCCTTCGAAGCCATACTTCATCCAGCATACTTATGCATGAAGATACCTTCAGAGCAAGGGCCCATTGCTGTCCATGGAAGTCAAGAAGCTGCTAGAAGGGCTAAAGGGAGTTGGACAGATTCAAAGGAGATCCATAACATAGATGGAGCCGAAGCTTGTCAACAATATAAGCACAAAAGGGAGAAGGCTACTTCGGCAGATCAGCCGAAGCCTATGCTCCTATGTGAAGATAAGCAGATCAAAGGGTACTACTGGGGTCTCAGCTATCTGATGAGCAAGAAAAGACTCTGCTAAGATTTTTGTTCAACAACAAAGATGTCTTCGCTTGGACAGCAATGATCTCTGCGGTGTTAACAGAGATGTCATCGAACATTCACTTAATGTGGATCCATCTTTCAGGCCAAGAAAGCAAAGACTTTGAAAGATGTCTGATGATAAAGCTAAAGGTGCTCGGAACGAAGTAAAGAGACTTCTCAGTTGGCAAATGGAGAATGTGTATTGATTTCACAAATCTCAACAAAGCATGTCCAAAGGACGAGTTCCATTACCAAGAATAGACACCCTTGTAGATGCAGCAGCTTCTTCAGAGCTCATGAGTTTACTGGACTGCTACTTAGGATATCATCAAATTTGGATGAAGAAGGAAGATGAGCCAAAGACTAGCTTCATAACTCCTAGTGGCACTTATTGCTACCTTTGGATGCCTGAGGGGCTCAAGAATGCTGGAGGAAGCTTCAGCAGAATGACAGCTAAGGTCCTTCACTCTCAAATAGGCAGGAATGTGCTGACTTATGGTGATGACATTATAGTAAAAAGCACGAAGCAAGAGAATCATATTGCTGACTTGCAACAGACATTTGCCAATTTCAGGCAAGTTGGTCTTAAATTAAATCCAGAAAAGTGTGTTTTTGGAGTAAAGAAGGGCAAATTCCTTGGTTGTCTGGTGTCAACGAAGGGAATCGAAGCTAACCCAAATAAGATCGAAGCTATCCTTCGGATGGGGCCGCCAAATTCAAAGAAGGGGGCTCAACGGTTGGCAGGAAGGCTAGCATCGTTAAACAGATTTATATCAAGATCAACAGAAAGGAATCTACCATTCTTTGAAATACTAAAGTCAGCCGAATTTTTCCAATGGGGTTCGGCTCAGCAAAGGGCTTTCGAAGAGTTAAATCAATACTTGATAGACTTGACAACTCTAACTCCACCTTCGCTAGGGGCTCCGTTACTCCTATATGTAGCAGCCTCTCACTCTGCAGTTAGTGCGGCGCTTGTACAGGAGAAGCAAGATGGTCAAGTCAAAAGACAAGCTCCAGTATATTTTGTCTCCGAAGTCCTAAGCTTATCAAAGAAAAATTATACAGAATTGGAGAAGGTGTTATATGTTGTGTTGATGGCCTCAAGGAAGCTTCGGCATTATTTTCAAGCATATCATATAATTGTTCCTTCATCACAACCTCTAAAAACATAATGAGGAATAGAGAAGCCACTGGGAGGATCAGAAAATGGGCTGTCGAGCTCAATGAATTATCTATTGATTATGTACACATATCCTCAATTCAGTCCTAGGCGTTAGCGGATTTCATTGCTGATTGGACGCCAGAGGCTCAGGGAGAAGAAGTAACAAAAGACGCCAAAGCCTGGACAGTCTTCTGTGATGGTTCTTGGGGAACCTTCGGCACAGGAGCGGCTGCTGTTCTAGTAGCACCCTCCAAAGTCAGAACATGCTATGCAGCAAGACTGTACTTTAGTTGTACAAATAACATTGCTGAGTACGAAGCCCTTCTGTTGGGGCTTCGGAAGCTAAAAGCAATGGGAATAAGGAGAGTAGTCCTTAAAACTGATTCTCAGGTCATTGCTGGCCATGTAGATAAAAGCAGCAAGGCAAGGGATCCGAAGCTTGAAAAATATTTGGACACAGTCCGAAGGTTGGAGGCTTCCTTCGAAGGTTTTTCTGTAAAAATATTCCAAGAGGGGAAAATGAACATGCAAATCTACTAGCTATGTCAACAGCACAGGGGCTCCCTTTACCTTCGGAAGCATTTTTTGAAACAATAAAAGCACCTTTGGTTGAACTTCTAGAGAGAGCAGTGCTTGCAATATCACCTGTACATAGTGAAGATTGGAGGACTGAAATCATATCTTTTCTCCAGGGTAACTGCCTTTCGAAGGACAAAGTTTATAATAAAAGAATGGAAGCAAGGACAAGACCATTGCCATAATAGAAGGGGAGTTATACAAACATGGAGTTTGCTCTCCACTTCTCAAGTGTTTATCCAGAACCGAAGGTATGGAGCTAATGAAGGAAATACATGCAGGTTTGTGTGGATCTCACATTGGGTCTATGCCTTTGCTGGGAAAGGTTTTTAGACAAGGATTTTATTGGCCGAAGGTAGCTTCGGATGCAGCAGATCTAGTTCAAAAGTGCGAAAATTGTCAAAAATGTGCAAGAGACCAGAAACAACCTTCGGCGCTAACCCAGTTAATACAGCCAACCTGGCCATTGCAAAGATGGGGCCTAGATTTGTTGGGTCCACTCCCACCAGCACAAGGCAACTTCAAGTATGTTGTAGTGGCAGTAGAATATTTTTCTAAGTGGATTGAGGCAAAGCCCTTGGCTACAATAACTTCGGTCACGGTCCAAAAATTCTTCTGCCAGAATATTGTTTGTCGCTTCGGTGTGCCGAAGGCAATAACTGTGGATAATGGTACACAATTTGATGTCGAAGCATTCAAAGGTTTTTGTGACCGAATTGGTATGAAGATTCATTTTGCATCAGTTAGGCATCCAGAATGAAATGGGCTGGTAGAAAGAGCAAATGGCATTATAATGACAGGAATAATGAAGCTAATCTTCAACCAGCCTAGAGGAAAGTGGCCAGACGAGTTGATTAAAGTGGTGTGGAGCCACAACACAACTGCGTCAAGGTCAACAGGATTTACACCCTTCAAGCTCTTATTTGGTGACGAAGCAATAACTCCAGAAGAGGCAAAGTCAGGGTCAATAAGAACAACAGCTTCGGCAGAAGACGAAGCTGATTATCAAGTAACAAAAGATACTATAGATGGGACCAGACTTCAGGCTATAGAGCACATCAATAAATATTAGGCCGAAACAATAAAGTGGCGTGATAGAAAAGTTTGATTGAAAAACGTCAAGCTAGGGCATCTGGTGCTTTGGAGAGTGGCCAACCCAGATACAGTGGGCAAGTTGCAACCGAAGTGGGAAGGTCCTTTTCTGGTAGTATCTTCGTCAAGACTCGGTTCTTATAGATTGAAGGATATGGATGGCAACGACATACCCAGATCTTGGAATACGGATGAGCTTCGGCGATACTATGTGTAATTTGATGTAATCTTTTTTCATTTTTTCTATGGCACCATTTTCCTTTCAAGAGGGGAGAAAGATTTTTAATGGGGCCATAGCTTGTAATTTTTCATTCTTATATAGCCCTACGAGGGCCAAATCCCCCAAAGATGTAATATATAAAATTTGAGCCTGCACCATCGAGTGCAAAGAAGAAAAACAGGGAGAAGCTCAAAAGCCGTCCCCAAGGGGATGCAGAGCATGACGAAGCTGCAAAAAAGTCGTTCCTAAAAGGAGTGCAGCGTAAGTTTTCTGCTCAAAAGTCATTCCTAAGGGAATACAGAGCCAAAAATTTCACGAAGATGCAAAAGTCATTCCTAAGGGAGCGCAAAGTAAGTTTTCTGCTCAAAAGTCGTTCCAAAGGTAATGCAGAGACAAATACCACCGAAATATAACGTGAAGAAGTTCAAAAGTCGTTCCTAAGGGAATGCAGAACTTAAATGCCACCGAAATAGAAGGTGAAGAAGCTCAAAAGTCGTTCCTAAGGGGATGCAGAGTCTGGGTGTGGTTTCGTGTGTATGTTCGGGACATTCATTTGTACATTATATTACATCATTCATTGCAGGATCATCATTATCATAACATGAAGCACAAATAGAAATACTTCAGCTTTGATAACAATGCTCCGATTAGCACGAAGAAGCAAGAATATGCTTCGTTGTGTACAAAAAGAAGGGAATGTGTTTTTTGCCTTCGGCTCAAAAGATACAAGTTTCGTCCACAGCAAAGCAATTCATACATGGATGAAAAGGTAAAAATATATTACAAGGTATGGACAAATATACAAAGTAATGTTCAATTCTCGATTACAATGTCTTTTACAAAGATAATACAAATGCTTCTATGCTCTATGCAGGTAGGCCTAAAAAATAATAGCTTCAGCAGCCTTCGGAGTGAGCTTCGGACTATCAATCTTCGGCATCATCATCCTGCATACAACAAAGCAGTATAAGGTAAAAAGTAATTACAAGAGAATGTAAGCAACAAGTATAAGTTTCATACCGGCTTAAGCAAGCTTCGTGCCTCGTCACCAGCCAAATCCCGACCACCCTTCGCCCAAATTTGTGTTATAAATCTGCTCCCTATGCTCCGGGCTTCACTGGGGATATCAACCAAATCTGTTGGAGATAGGCTGAAGGTTGGTCTATTCACAATCTTTGCGTGTGTACAACCAGCCTTCAGAAATGCTGCAGCTATGCCGCGAGAAGCTAGCAGGGCACAGAAGTCGCCGTGCCCGGCTATCACTTCATCAAGCGCCTCGACTTCGCCTTCGATGTGTTTGAAGGTGCTTGATATGTTTTCAGTCGAAGGGGTAAATTTTTCAGCGCTGGCTCCAACCGAGGTAAAAACTTTTTTAATCGCTGTATGCAGCGGCTGCCAAAACCCAAACACATGTCTCGAAGCTCTTTAAAAGATTGCTGCAGTTTTGTATTTTTGTCAGCTTCAGCTTCGTATTTTGTCTGCAGATCTTTTCTCTCTTGTTCGAAGCTCTCTAATTTTTGGACAAGTTCCTCGTTTAATCTAGCATTTTTGGCTTGGGCTTCTGCAAGTGAACCCTCCATTGGCTGAAGCAAGAAATCCTTCTTCTCAAGAGAAGCTTCGTAGTCTTTAATTTTGTTTTCTAAACCCTCGATTATAATTTCGTTCTTTTTGTCTTCGAGGTCTTGCTGCATCTGCAGTGCTTTGCTTAGCAACATACTCTGTAGACATAAACCTTCATCAGAAAATTTGCTTCATCACAAAAATAAAAAAGAAAAATTTGCTTCATCACAAGAATTTTAGCTTGAAGTTGGAATAAAACAAACTGTCGATGATATGTTGTCGCCGGTAGCTGCTAATATCAGCTTCGAGCTTCGGAAAATCGACACTCTTTGATAGAGTGACGATTATCTTTGCCCCAGTGCGGTCGCGAATGCATCCTAAGGCCCCTTCATCGATCCCACCAAAGAGCATGCCTCCTGGCTGGTAGCCACAGGAAATGCCATATTCCTATAGCTCCTTGTTTTCGGCCTCAGATAGTTCTTGCATGACCAGGTTCCGAAGGTCGAAGTCTTTTTCCTCCGAAGCAACATCGGCAATTTCTTTCCTTTGTCAGGCACTAGGGCCATGACCTCTTCTGCGGTCGCAACTATTTCTTCTGTAGGCATACCCAATAGCAATTTATCAATTCCAGATAGTGTGCTCTCCAAGTTGGCAGCTTCGGTGGCAGCTGCAGCTTCGATAGAAATGTTTGCTTCGGCAGTGGCCTCGGCGCTTGCAATAGGTGTTATTTTGGACGCCGAGGCCGATGGCGGCGTCCGTTCAATGGCTTCCATTATAGTATCGATCCTTCGCTTTTTCTGCCCATCCACCTTTTTGTAGCTGAAGACTCGTCCTTCTTCTGTAAAAGCTTCGTTAGTTCTAGTCCCAGAGGACTTAGCAGCTTGATAGGTAGAGATTCAGTCATTACTTTTAAAATTTCTGCCACTTCGGCAGCAGGAGGTGTCGAGGGAGTCTACTCTTCCTCTTTAGTCACCTTCGGCTCTGGAGTTTTAGCTTTTCTTTTCTTCAAAGCTGCCACCCTCGGCTCAGGGGTGGATTTTCTCTTCTTTAAAATCTTCTCATCCTCCTTCACCATTCTGGCGGCTTGTCTGTTTAGAATGCTGACAATTCTTTTCCTCTTTACCCCTTCGGCACCCTTGCTAAGCCACTCATAATCAGGGTATTCAAATTTTAGAGCATCCATTACCTGGTTTAACCTTCATTTTGGCTGGGTGCCGAAGGCTGCTGTCATCAATTGGTCTTCTTTTTTGGTATAGTTTCCTAATATTTCATTACACATAGTTTCAATCATTTCTAGCCATTCTTGGCAAGGCTCCTTAAACTGTTTTTCAAATTTGAAACGATAAGGTAATCGAACAAGTTCATGTTTCTTCTTTGTTCCCTTCATCTTCGGCATGCCCCAGTCACTTGACGTTGGAGATGTCCTGTTGGCTAGGTATTCCTGCACCAAGTCTCTGGTGCTGATTTGTTCAGCCACCACTCTGAATTCTACTTCAGCCAGCTAGCATGGTGACCCTAGCTGCATGTTGCATAGGGGCCTGGTCATTCCGAAGTCTAGGGATAGCGGGCACATAACCATCGTCATCAGTTTCCCCCTCTTCTTCTCATCAGCCTTGATATAAAACCATTCACCTTTCCAACTGGTTGGCCATTTGGTGCGATAACTGAGAACTGGAGCCTTCGTATCCTTGCGATACACAAAGTTGTAGCAACCAAAATTTTCATGAAGACCGTCTACCCTGGCCTTCGTCTGGTAGTGCAACTCGTCCACTCGACAGAACGCTTCAGCGTCTGGGCTCATCCCTTGGCTTTGGAGGGCCCAGATGAAGACGCTAAGCCTAACAATGGTGTTAAGGGTTAGCTGATGAAGATATATTTTGAAATTTTTCAAGACTTCCCCTATCATCTCGTTCAAAGGAAACTGCAGTCCTGCTCTGAAAAAGCTCTTGAAAACCACTACTTCATCACTCTTCGGTGCTGGGGTGGTCTCTTCTTCGGCAAATCGGACGAGTTTCCTTTCAGCTTCTCCAAAATAGCCCAGCTTCATCATCATGGGCATGTCAACTTCAGACACTGTAGATTTCTCAAAATCTAGATGGCTGGGTTTAGTTAGAATCAAAATACTATAATCTTCCTCTTCATCAATATTTTTTTCTTCAGCAACAGTATGTTCGGCTTCGGCAACAGGAGCACCTTCGTTAGTAGTTCCCTTTGTCACAACTAGACCTGATTGTTTCATGACTTCGGAAATTGGTGATGTCTCAGTGACCTCAGTTTCTTCTCCCTCACGAGACACCCTTGCAGTCGAACGCACTCTGGCCATTTAATGGATTTTTCATGGTTTTAATGAGGTTGACGGTTGTTTTTGCAGTTTTGATGAAGCTCACTCTTTTGACGAAGTTAACTCTAAATGATGAAGTGCTCGCTTGAGAGCGTAGTGAAAAAGCTTCGGCTATGGTTAAATTTTTTTAACAGCACAACAGTGCAATGGCAATGAATGAAGTGGTAACTCTGCACCGACCCGTCTGTTTATATAGTGCTACAGGTGGGAAGGTGAACCACCAAATTGCCTGCACCCATTGAACGGTGGACCACTTGGCGCTTGGATGGTGAACCGATAGATCGCTTGTATCCGCTGAACGGTGGACCACCCGATGCTTGGAGTATTTTAATCGTTTCTCGGCAACGAGCTCAGGGAAGGTGTTTTTCGGACCTTCAGCATTCTAAAGCTTTTGAGATTTTTTCGCGGGTCGAGCTCGTTACGTAAAACGATCTAGCATCGCGAAGGACTACTGTTGAGGGCCTTCTTCTTCGCCGAAGGTCCTCCAAGCAAAAACACCTTTGGCAGGGTGATATGCAAGCAGACACAACACAAAGGTATATGCCGAAGTTACAATCCAGGGAGCTTTGGCATGATGACGCGCCTTGAGACGAAGGGCAGCACCGACTTAAAGAGTAAAAGATCATTTAGTCCATGATAACTTGTGTCACGTTTATGATTAGTTATTAAGGGCATGAATGTAATTTTGACCAGTTGCATCCCGTGCCTATAAATAGGTGAACAGTACCCCCATACAGTTCACGCTGACTGGTATTCACTCCCACGTCACACTTGGATTCTCACCTTCTATCAAGCCGAAGGTACAAATGTAATTGAAAGGGAAATAGGGCTTAAACCTTTTCCTAAATGATTTTGGTGGTTGAGTGCCCAACACAAATAATTGGACTAACTAGTTTGCCTAGATTATATATTCTACAGGTGCTAAAGGTTCAACACAAACCAATAAAAAGATCAAGTTAGGGTTCAAAAAGAAAGGAGCAAAAGAAACCAAAGAGAACCTTGGTCTGGCACACCGTACTGTCCGGTGCCCAGGGCCGTACGAGTCTAAACTTGCTACCTTCGGGTTTTAGAAGCGCCGCTCCGCTATAATTCATCGGACTCTCCGGTGCACCAGCGGAGCAACGGCTCGCCAGCGCAACGGTCGACTCCAACGGTCGCCTACAATGTGAACAGTGAAGAACAGTGCGCGCAGAAGTCAGAGCAGTCGCTAGAGGTGCACCGGACAGTGCACAGTACCTATCCGGTGCGGCACCGGACTGTCCGGTGCCACATGAAGACAAAGCTCCAACGGTCGAAACCGTCAGAACCCTAACGGTTGGGTGACGTGGCTGGCGCACCGGACAGTGTCCGGTGGCGCACCAGACTGTCTGGTGCGCCCATCGACAGCAGCCTGCTCCAACGGTTGAATTGGTGGTTGGGGGCTATAAATACCCCCAACCACCTCCACTCCAACAATCCAAGCATTCACTACTCCTCGTTCAATACAAGAGCAAAATACAACACTCCAAGACACAAATCAAAGCCTCCGATCCAATTAAAGTCCATAATGCAACTCTAGTATTTTAGGACTTGTGAGAAGATCGTCTTGTGTTCTTTGTTGCTCTTGTTGCTTGGTTGGCTTTCTTCTTTCTCTCATTCTTACTCTCAAAGCCTTGTAAGCAAAGCAAGAGACACCAATTGTGTGGTGGTCCTTGTGGGGTCTAAGTGAACCGGGAAATCAAGGAAGAAAGCTCACTTGGTCTAAGTGACCATTTGAGAGAGGGAAAGGGTTGAAAGAGACCCGGTCTTTGTGACCACCTCAACGGGGACTAGGTTCTTTAGAACCGAACCTCAGTAAAACAAATCACCGTGTCATCTGCTTTATTTCTTGATTGATTTGTTTTCCCCCTCTCTCCTGGACTTGGATTTTATTCTAACACTAACCCCGGCTTGAAGTGTGCGTAAATTTTGTAAATTTCAGTTTCTGCCTATCCACCCACCCTCTAGGCGACTTTCAATCGGTATCCAAGGCGATACTTCATTAGAGTTTAACCACTCATAGTGATGTCGGGAGGATCCGCCAAGAGGGAGATGGAAACGACCACAAGCCACAGGAAGGCTCCATCAAGGTAATCCGGCGCCAAATGAAGGGAGGAATCACCTCCCCACGTCAAGTCACAGCGAAGTGGCAACAAGAAGAAGAAAATCAAGGAAGTGGTCTACTACGAGACCGACTCTTCGTCGCCCTCCACCTCCGACGTGCCGTCCGCCACTTGTAAGCGCCATGAGCGCAAGAAGTTTAGTAAGATCCCCCTACGCTATCCCCGTATTTCCAAACGCACTCCTTTAATTTCCATCCCATTAGGCAAACCATCGGTTTTTGACGGTGAAGATTATTGTATGTGGAGTGATAAAATGAGGCATCATCTAACCTCACTCCACGCAAGCATATAGGATATTGTTGAGTTTGGAGCGCAGGTACCATCCGTGGGGGATGAAGGATATGATTCGGACGAGGTCGCCCAAATCCGGCATTTTGACTCCCAAGCCACCACTATACTCCTCGTCTCTCTATGTCGTGAGGAGTATAATAAGGTGCAAGGGCTAAAAAGTGCCAAAGAGATTTGGGATGTACTAAAGACCGCGCACGAAGGGGATGAGGTGACCAAGATCACCAAGCGGGAGACGATCAAGGGGGAGCTCGGTCGATTCGTCCTCAACCAAGGAGAGGAGCCACAAGCAATGTACAACCGACTCAAGACCTTGGTCAACCAAGTGCGCAACCTCGGGAGCACCAAATGGGATGACCATGAAATGGTCAAGGTTATTCTTAGATCACTCATATTTTGTAATCCTACTCAAGTTCAATTAATTTGTGGTGATCCTAGATATAAGCCAATGTCTCTCGAGGAGGTTATAGGGAAGTTTGTGAGCTTTGAATTGATGATCAAAGGCTCCAAACAAATCGTCAACTTGGAGCAAGGTGGCACCTCCACACCCGAGGTGCAACTCGTCGCATTCAAAGCGACGGAGGACAAGAAAGAAGAGTCTACATCAAGTAGGCTCCCCATTGACGCCTGCAAGCTCGATAACGAGGAGATGGCACTCATCATAAAGAGCTTTCGCCAAATCCTCAAACAAAGGAAGGGGAGAGACTACAAGCCCCGTTCCAAAAGGGTGTGCTACAAGTGTGGTAAGCCCGGTCATTTTATTGCAAAATATCCTATATCTAGTGAAAGTGACAGGGGCGACTACAAGAGAGGGAAGAAGGAGAAGAAGAAATACTACAAGAAGAAGGGCGGTGATGCCCACGTGTGTCAGGAATGGGACTCCGACATGAGCTCCACCGACTCCTCCTCCGACGAGGACGCCGCCAACATCGCCATCAACAAGGGTCTTCTCTTCCCCAACGTCGGCCACAAATGCTTCATGGCAAAGGACGGCAAGAAAAAGAAGGTACAAGCTAGAACCACCCTAAGTATACTACATCTAGTGATGAGGGTAGTTCTAGTGATGATGAAGATAACTTGCTTAGCCTTTTTGCCAACCTTAACATGCAACAAAAACAAAAATTAAATGAATTAATAGGTGCTATTCATGAGAAGGATTAACTCCTGGATAGCCAAGAGGAATTTCTTATTAAGGAAAATAAAAAGCATGTTAAGGTAAAGAATGCTTATGCTCAGAAAGTAGAGAAGAATGAAAATTTGACTAAGGAGCTTAGCATTTGCCATGACACCATTTCCAGCCTTAGAACTGAGAATGTTAATTTGTCTGCTAAGGTTGAAAAATCAAATGTTTGTCATGATTCATTTGCCAATCTTAGAAATGAAAATGCTAGTTTGATTGCTAAGATTGATAAATTGAATGAATCAATTTCTAGCCTTAAAATTGAAAATGCTAGTTTAATTTCAAAGGCTAGAGACTTAAATGTTTGCAATGATTCTATTTCCATACTTAGAAATGAGAATGCTATGTTACATGCTAAGATTGATAAATTAAATGCCTGCAAACCCGCTACATCTAGTGTTGATCATGTTACTATTTGTACTAGATGTAGAGACATTAATGTTGATGCTATTCATGATCACCTAGCTTTAATTAAACAACAAAATGATCATATAGCACAATTAACTAGTAAAATTAATGAGCATGAGATAGAAAATGAAAAATTTAAATTTGCTAGGAGCATGCTCTATAATGGGAGACGCCCTGGCATTAAGGATGGCATTGGTTTCCAACAGGGAAGCAATGTCAAGCTTAATGCTCCCGAAAGATTGTCTAATTTTGTTAAGGGCAAGGCTCCCATGGCTCAGGATAACGAGGGTTACATTTTATATCCTGCTGGTTATCCTGAGCACAAGATTAGGAGAATTCATGCTAGGAAGTCTCATTCTGTTTCACATCATGCTTTTATGTACAAGAATGAGGCATCTAGCTCTAGGCAATCAACCCATGTTAAATTGCCTAAAAAGAAAACTCCTACTGCATCAAATGAATCTAATATTTTCTTTAAGACTTTTGATGCTCCTTATGTTTTAACTGACAAATCAGGCAAAGTAGTTGCCAAATATGTTGAGGGCAAACATAAGGCCTCCAAGACTTGTGTTTGGGTACCCAAGGTGCTTGTTTCTAACATCAAAGGACCCAAGACTGTTTGGGTACCTAAAAACAAGGCCTAAAACTGTTTTGCAGGTTTATGCATCCGAGAGCTCAAGTTGGATCATTGATAGCGGATGCACAAACCACATGACAGGGGAGAAAAAGATGTTCTCCTCCTACGAGAAAAACGATGATCCCCAAAAAGCTATCACATTCGGGGATGGAAATCAAGGTTTGGTCAAAGGACTTGGTAAAATTGCTATATCACCTGATCATTCCATTTCCAATGTTTTTCTTGTAGATTCTTTAGATTATAACTTGTTTTCAGTTTCTCAATTATGCAAAATGGGTTACAACTGTCTTTTTACGGATATAGGTGTTACTGTCTTTAGAAGAAGTGATGATTCAGTAGCATTTAAGGGAGTACTCGAGGGTCAGCTATACTTAGTTGATTTTAATAGAGCTGAACTCGATACTTGCTTAATTGCTAAGACTAATATGGGTTGGCTCTTGCATCACCGACTAGCGCATGTTGGGATGAAGAATCTTCACAAGCTTCTAAAGGGAGAAAACATTTTGGGACTAACCAATGTTCATTTTGAGAAAGATAGGGTTTGTAGCGCATGTCAAGCAGGAAAGCAAGTTGGCATCCACCATCCACACAAAAACATCATGACAACAGACAGGCCACTGGAGTTACTCCACATGGATCTATTCGGCCCGATAGCTTACATAAGCATCGGCGGGAGTAAGTATTGTCTTGTAATTATAGATGATTATTCTCGCTTCACTTGGGTATTCTTTTTGCAGGAAAAATCTCAAACCCAAGAGACCTTAAAGGGATTCTTGAGACGAGCTCAAAATTAGTTAGGATTAAGAATCAAGAAGATAAGAAGCGATAATGGGACGGAGTTCAAGAACTCTCAAATAGAAGGCTTTCTTGAGGAGGAGGGCATCAAGCATGAGTTCTCTTCTCCCTACATACCTCAACAAAATGGTGTAGTGGAGAGGAAGAATAGAACTCTACTACACATGGCAAGAACCATGCTTGATGAGTACAAGACTCCAGACCGGTTTTGGGCTGAGGCGATTAACACCGCCTGCTACTCCATCAACCGGCTCTACCTTCACTGAATCCTCAAGAAGACATCTTATGAACTCCTCACCGGTAAAAAGCCCAATGTTTCATATTTTAGAGTCTTTGGTAGCAAATATTTTATTCTTATTAAAAGAGGTAGAAAATCTAAATTTGCCCCTAAGGGTGTAGAAGGCTTTTTACTAGGATATAATTCAAACACAAGGGCATATAGAGTCTTCAACAAATCCACTAGATTAGTTGAGGTTTCTTGTGACATTGTGTTTGATGAAACTAATGGCTCCCAAGTGGAGCAAGTTGATCTTGATGATCTAGATGATGAAGAGGCTCTGTGCATCGTGCTAAGGAACATGTCCATTGGGGATGTGTGTCCTAAGGAATCCGAAGAGCCTCCACAAGCACAAGATCAGTCGTCATCTTCCATGCAAGCATCTCCACCAACACAAGAGGAGGATCAAGCTTAAGATAATGAAGAAGAAGATCAGAAAGATGAGCCACCTCAAGAGGAGGACAATGATCAAGGGGGAGATGACAATGATCAAGATAAGGAAGATGATCAAGAGATTCAGGGTCCAAGACCGCCTCACCCAAGAGTCCACCAAGCGATACAAAGAGATCACCCCGTGAACTCCATCCTCGGCGATATACATAAGGGGGTAACAACTCGATCTCGTGTCGCACATTTTTGTGAACATTACTCTTTTGTGTCTTCTATTGAGCCATACAGGGTGGAAGATGCATTAAGAGATTCGGATTGGGTGTTGGAAATGCAAGAGGAGCTTAACAACTTCACGAGGAATGAGGTATGGCATCTTGTTCCACGTCCTAATCAAAATTTTGTAGGTACCAAGTGGGTATTCCGCAACAAGCAAGATGAGCATGGTGTGGGGACAAGGAACAAAGCCTGACTTATAGCCAAGGGATATTCACAAGTCGAAGGTTTGGATTTTGGTGAAACCTATGCACCCGTAGCTAGGCTCGAGTCAATTCGCATATTACTTGCCTATGCTACTCACCATGGCTTTAAGCTCTATCAAATGGACGTGAAGAATGCCTTCCTCAATGGACCAATCAAGGAAGAGGTCTATGTTGAGCAACCTCCCGGCTTTGAAGATGGTGAGTACCCTAACCATGTTTACAAACTCTCTAAGGCACTTTATGGGCTCAAGCAAGTCCTAAGAGCATGGTATGAATGCCTGCGAGATTTTCTTATCACTAATGGCTTCAAAGTTGGCAAAGTCGATCCTACTCTCTTTACTAAAACCATTGCAAAAGATTTGTTTGTATGCCAAATATATGTTGATGATATCATATTTGGGTCTACTAACAAATCTACATATGAAGAGTTTAGTAGGATCATGATTCAAAAATTCGAGATGTTTATGATGGGGGAGTTGAAGTATTTCCTAGGATTTCAAGTCAAGCAACTCCAAGAGGACACCTTCATCAGCCAAACAAAGTACATACAAGACATACTTACCAAGTTTGGAATGAAGGATGCCAAGCCCATCAAAACACCCATGGGAACCAATGGGCATCTCGACCTTGACACGGGAGGTAAATCCGTAGATCAAAAGGTATACCGGTCGATGATAGGATCTTTACTCTACTTATGTGCATCTCGACCGGATATTATGCTTTTCGTATGTATGTGTGCAAGGTTCCAAGCCGATCCTAAGGAAGTTCACCTTAGGGCCGTGAAAAGAATCATGAGATATTTAGTTTATACACCTAAGTTTGGTCTTTGGTACCCCAAAGGATCCACTTTTGATTTAATAGGTTATTTCGATGCTGATTGGGTAGGGTGTAAAATTGATAGGAAGAGCACATCAGGGACTTGTCAGTTTCTGGGAAGATCCCTGGTGTCTTGGGCTTCAAAGAAACAAAACTTCGTAGATCTTTCTACTGCCGAAGTCGAGTATATTGCCGCAGGTCATTGTTGTGCGCAATTACTTTGGATGAGGCAAACCCTCAGGGACTATGGCTACAAATTGAGCAAAGTCCCTCTCCTATGTGATAATGAGAGTGCAATCCGCATGGCGGGTAATCCCGTTGAACACGGCCGCACTAAGCACATAGACATTCGGTATCACTTTTTGAGGGATCACCAACAAAGGGGGGATATCGAGATTGCTTATGTTAGCACCAAACAACAATTAGCCGATATCTTTACCAAACCATTAGATGAGAAAATCTTTACCAAACTTAGGAATGAGCTAAATATTCTTGATTCTCGGAACTTTGATTGACACTTTGCACACATAGCTCATGCATATACCTTTGATCATAACTCTTTCCTTCGGTACAAATGCATAATTCCTATTATTTATGTACCAAGGCTATGATTAATGTGTTTTCAAGTGCATTTCTACTAAGTCATAGATTGAAAGGGAAATGGAGTCATCGGCAAAGACAAGGCTCCACTCCACTCTATCAGTATCATTTACCCTTCGCTGTCACTCCACACCATTCTTCGATTGGTATAATCTTCACTCATATTTTTACTTATACCAATGGGAGAGAAAGTAAAAGGGCACTCAAAAGACTCCATTTTGGCGATTAATGCCAAAGGGGGAGAAATATTAAGCCCAAAGCAAAAGGACCGCACCACCAACCTTCAAAAAATTTCAAAATAATGATTTATGTTTGTCTCTTCAATTGGTATCTTATGATAAAATTTTAAATTGACACATTTCAAATTGATATGTTTTCAATTGGTTAGTATTTTCAATTGATATTTATTAAAACCCTCTTGAAAGCTAAGAGGAGAATTTCATTCAGGGGGTTTTTTGTTTAAGTCAAAGGAAAAGCATTTGAAACAGGGGGAGAAAAATTTCAAATCTTGAAAAATGCTTCTCGCAATCTTATTCATATACCTTTGACTATTTGCAAAAAGACTTTGAAAAGATTTTCCAAAAGAATTTACAAAAACAAAACATGTGGTGCAAGCGTGGTCCAAAATGTTAAATAAAAGAAACCAACCATGCATATCTAATAAAACTATAAACTGGTTTAATTCCAAGCAACCTTTGCACTTACCTTATGCAAACTAGTTCAATTCTGCACTTATATATTTGCTTTGGTTTGTGTTGGCATCAATCACCAAAAAGGGGGAGATTGAAAGGGAAATAAGGCTTAAACCAATAAAAAGATCAAGTTAGGGTTCAAAAAGAAAGGAGCAAAAGAAACCAATGAGAACCCTGGTCTGGCGCACCGGACTGTCCGGTGTGCCACTGGACAGTGTCCGGTGCCTAGGGCCGTACGAGTCTGAACTTGCCACCTTTGGGTTTTAGAAGCGCCGGTCCGCTATAATTCACCGGACTGTCCGGTGCACCAGCGGAGCAACGGTTCACCAGCGCAATGGTCGACTCCAACGGTCGCCTACAACGTGAACAGTGAAGAACAGTGCACGCAGAAGTCAGAGCAGCCTCTAGAGGCGCACCGGACAGTGCACAGTACCTGCCCGGTGCGGCATCGGACTATACGGTGCCACATGAAGACAAAGCTCCAATGGTCAAAACCGTTAGAACCCTAACGGTTGGGTGACGTGGCTGGCGCACCGGACAGTGTCCGGTGGCACATCAGACTGTCCGGTGCGCCCATCGACACCAGCCTGCTCCAATGGTTGAATTGGTGGTTGGGGGCTATAAATACCCCTGTTGCGCCAAATGTTGGAACTTGCTCTCAGTTGCAAGGGGATCCAACAAGGGTGAACAATGACGTCAACAGGGTTCTCGCGCAAGATGGCAATAGCTCTGTTAATCTGCCCTCTCATGGGCACTGTGCGGGGGTATTTATAGGTGTCTGAGCGCCCAACGCCTTGTGTTAAGGACGCATGTGCCCTCGGATACCCAGGTTATCCCCAGAATATTCCCATAAAGCAGGGTTACAGACTGTAATTACAGGAATGCCTTTGTAAATTAGGCCCGTAACACGCAGCGGCCACGCGGGGCCCGTTACAATGGGCCGGATCACACGTGGGCCTCTGAGCTGGACGAGGTCGCACGGTGGGATGACGACGTCGCAGGCCTTCGTCTGGCGCCGTATCAAGCGAAGGGTGTCCCTGCCCGTTTTGTCTCCATCGGACCAGCGACTGCAGCGAAGGCCTCGAGCGAAGGGTGGCGTCTTTGCCTTCGCCCCAACATTTGCCCTCCGAGGGACCAGTTCGACAAAGTCACCTGGTGCCGAAGACGTCGCTAGATGGCGGAGACGCTGCCCTCGCTCGAAGTGATTCCGCGGGGGTTTTTGACATGACCGTTGATTGACACCGTACTGTTGGATTGCGGGTTTCCCAAAGCGCCGCGCCCTATTGGATTGCGGGTTTCCCGAAGAGCCGCGCCCTGTCTATAAAAGGGGGTGGGGGTCGGCGCTTTTTGAACTTCACTTTCCGCGCTCCGTGCAAACCCTAGCCACCTTTTCCACCGTCTTGCTGCTCGTCTACCCGCCTTGCTTTTGTTCGCCGGAGATCTGTCTCGAGTGAAGCAGACCGCCCGCCGCCGCCGACGGTACGTAGCGATGCCGACCTCCTCTTCTTCTGCTGCCGCTACACCGCCGGCCGACGCCTCGCCGCCGGCCGACGCTTCGCCGCCGGCCTACGCCTCGTCTGAGGAGACGCTGAGTAGTTTGGTGGCTGAGGAGTTGCGCGCCGGCGATTCTGTGGATTTTGGCGTGTCGCGGATGTCGTCGGTCCGCGTGCAAGATATGCAGCGGCTGGGTTACTTTGGCGGCGGAGTTGCTCGTGTCCCGGGGACGGAGGTAGTCCCCGAGCCGGAGGGCGAGTTGGTTGTGTTCGAGGCGTTCTTCGCCGCCGGTCTCCGCCTGCCTGCGCACCGATTTGTTGGCGAAGTCCTACGCAGGTTTAACGTTCAGATACATCAGCTGACTCCGAATGCCGTGGTGGCTCTGTCGAAGTATGTCTGGGCGACGACTTCGTACAGCGGACAGCCATCAGTCGAAGTCTTTGCGAAGTACTATTGCCTGCATTGGCAGAAGAGGATGATTGGAGATGAAGTTGCCCAGTTTGGGTCCTGTACGTTTACGCCGAAGACCGGCAAGACTACGATGCAGGTAGTCGAGTTGGTTCCTTGCGCCCGCAACAAGTGGGGCAACTGGAATGAGTTTTGGTTTTACGTCGCTGAGGGTACCGTCGAAGACCATGAGGGGCTCCCCGTGTCCGAGATGTGTTCACATTTTTACTCAGCATACCCGTCCTTTGAGGTGGCGGAGGGGGATGCGGACGAAGGGGCCCTTCGGTGCGCCGCCGGCCTGAGCAGTGGGCGCGATTTGGTTGAAGAATTTGTGGCGTACGGGGTATGGCCCTTGGCGCATGGCTGGGCGTTGGGCGAAGTGTGCCCTCGCTAGATGCCTTCCCATGGTGGGAAGATGGTGCAAAGTCCTGCCTTCGCGCTAAATCTGCAAAGCCGCGATCCGGCCGCCTTTGTGCGTGAGGCGGAGGATGGGGCGGTGCGGCTCGTTGGTCGGTACGTGCCGAGGACAGAGGGCCAGCGTAGCTGGGATATCCGCGGGTCGAATGACCGTTTGAACAGGGTTTTTGAATTGAATCAACTGCCATATGGAGGCTACCCCGGCCAAGACGATGTGGACCGCCGTGGGAAGAAGCCAGTGGTGGAGACTGGAGACGACCCTGCGCCGGCGGCCGCCCCATATTCTAAAAAGAGGAAATTAGGTACTGCTATGGGAGGACTTGGGGTTTCTGATGGTTTTGCTAGAGAGTTGATGAGGACTTGCGCGGCCCCGGGGGGAAGGATGTCTTCGCCCGAGCTCCGGGAGTCTTCGGCGCGGATGCTGAGGGTTACCGAGGGTTGGTGGCCTAGGAATGTTCCTATCCCCCGCGCGGTCGGCGAAGACTTTTTTACATCTCGCATGGTTCGTGAATGGAAAGTGTTTCCTTACGGGCGGAATATTGCTGCTATTGTGTCGGCAGTGATGGACAAGGATCGCCAGGGAGCTGCACAAAAGCGCCAGGCGGTTGTCAGGCTTCATGAAGCCAAGCCGAAGAGGCAGCGGGGGGCTATGAAGGCTGCGGCCCCTGGCAGAGGCAAGCCGCCGCTGGCGACGAAGTCGGGCGGCCCTGTATTTAGCAAGGCACCGGAGGCAGCGGCAGGCACCGGTGGTTCCAAATCGACGAAGGCTGTGCCGCCGTCCAGCAGGGTGTCGGAGGTCGCGAAGGCGGCCCGAGAGTTGCCGTCGTCGGGCAAGCACGTCGCCGACTTCGCCACCGATATTAGTGTGGACGACTATCTTGGTGGTAAGTCGTTGGCTCGTTTTTTTTAATTCGTTGATACGTCGCAGGGTCGGACGAAGGCCAGCTTGCTATTGCTGCGCCTGCCGCGGCGACCATGGTGGCTGCCGTAGTGCCAAAGGCGAGGGGCGGTGCTCTTAGTGCCGGAGGCGAGATGTCGGCACTCGCGGCTGTCAGGGATGAGGCGGGCGCTGTGTCCCACCGGCTGAAGGAGGTGACGGAGGCGCTAAGTTAGGTCCGTTGAGCTAGACTCCGTTGTTTTTCTTGGGGCCGCGGTCTTACGTGTGTTCTGCAGGTGGCTGACTTCGCCAACCGCACAGCGTCGGGGGCCCTCACGGCAGTTGTGTCTGCCGAAGTCGAGAGACTTCGGACGCAACATGCGGACACCGTCCATGAAAAATCGGCCGCCGACAGTAAGTGCCGCAAGCTGGCGGACAAGGTGGCCGCGCTGGAGGGGGAGAAGGCTGACCTCCGGCGCCAATTGGCGGGGGAGAGGAGGGAGACCAACGAGGCCCTCGCCAAGGCGCAGGCTACGCAGGTGGAGGCCAATCTGGCGCGGGCGGAGGGCAATCTTACCAGGGAGCGCGCCGCGCAGCTGCAGGAGCGGCTCATCGCCCTGGAGAGCCGCGTGGAGAGGGCCGAGGGCCGACGCGCGTGGAGGCCGAGCGGACGCGCAAACAGCTTATGGATTCGTACCATGAGCTGGGCGCGCGGACCGGTGACTTCGAAGTGCCGGACCGAGAGCCCGGACTTCGCTGCCTGGAGTGGGTACAGGAGGAGTTGCAGGCGCTCCCCACTATCGTGGAGGGGTTTATGTCGTATGCCTCCCTGGTCACCTGCGAGGGGGCGATGAACGCGCTCTCCCGCGAAGGGTGCCGGCACTTCGAGGTCTTCGACCAAGCTGATGAAGACTTTGAGCGAGATATCTACAAGGTTGAGGACCCCATAGTGAAGGAATCCGCCGGAGCCATCTACGACCGGATGTGGAGTCCGCACGGTCGCGAGGTGGTCAGGGAGCGGGCCGAGACGGCGAGGGCTCAGGTAACGTTTGGCGTTTGTTTGGCGTTTGCTGGATGTGGGCTATGTGTGGGTTTGCTGAATTTATGTGTTTTGTCTTAGGCGGCGCGTGGCGAGAGGGTGGATGACTTCGGGGCATTGAACAGCGCGCTGCCTGACCCGGAGCCGATCCCGGCGGAGGCCGTGTCCGGGGCCGCCCTGGAGGCGCCCCCGGAGACTGTGGAAGGCGCTCCGGATGCCCCCGCATCTGCTGTGGCCGGCGGAGACCTGCCCCCAGAGACCGCCGAAGGCGCGCCTGATGCCCCCGCAGCCGCTGCGCCGAGGGCTGAAGATCCTGCAACGGTGGCGGCGGAGGCGACAGCGGAGGCAACGGCGGAGGCTCCCGCAACGGCTGGGTCTTCGCAGGTGGCGTAGTGGGTGTGGATAGTTAGGGAATTTTGGATATGTTGCTGAATTTTGGTTGCTGCGCAGGTTCAAGATTTTGGGCCTGCGCACGCAACCGCCACTACTAATTTTTTGGCGGCTTCGACCGTGGATGGTGGTAATAAATGTGATGGGTCTGCAACTGAGTTTTCTGATTTTGCTGACTCTGGGAGCTCGGTTGAGTGGACTGAGGAGTCGACGGAGGAGGACTTGGACTATTTTGCGGCCTTGGATGTGGCAGCGGCGGAAGCTTCGCCGCACGCTGCGGGCACAGAAGATGTGCCTGGTCCGAGCACCGGGCGCCGGCGGCGAAGGGCGATTGCGAAGCGTAGAGTGAGTGGGGCGGAGGGAGATTGGCTTCGTGTGAGTAGGGCTGGCCGGCAGGAACTGTTGTCTTTGCCGGCCGCCGTGAGTACAGGTGAGGGGGAATTGCGAAGTCTTTTTGCGGGTGAGGAGCTTAGGATAATGTTATTTAATTATAGGGAGATGGGAATTATTCCTAAGGTTGAGCCGATGTAGAGTGTGGTGCCCTCGCTTGTACATGTGTAAAGGCTTGTGTGATGAGGTTGTGTGCCCCCGCACACTTGGCTATGCTTGCGAAGGCGTTATGTACTTGGTCTGGTGTCTTTTGTTATGCTGTGCTGGTCCGGCTGCACCCTTAGGCGACTTATGCACGGATAGTCTTCGCGGTAGACTGAGGTTTTTCGCACTTGTTGTGCTAGTCCGGCTGCACCCTTATGCGATTTCTGCACGGATAGTCTTCGCGGTAGACTTATGTTTTTTGGCACTTGCTGTGCTAGTCCGGCGGCACCCTTAGGCGACTTCTGCACGGATAGTCTTCGCGGTGGACTTCGGTTTTTCGCACTTGTTGTGCTAGTCCGGCTGCACCCTTAGGCGACTTCTGCACGGATAGTCGTCGCGGTAGGCTTGGGTTTTTCGCACTTGTTGTGCTAGTCCAGCTGCACCCTTAGGCGACTTCTGGACGGATAGTCGTCGCGGTAGGCTTGGGTTTTTTGCACTTGTTGTGCTAGTCCGGCTGCACCCTTAGGCGACTTCTGCACGGATAGTCTTCGCGGTAGACTTGGGTTTTTCGCACTTGTTGTGCTAGTCCGGCTGCACCCTTAGGCGACTTCTGCACGGATAGTCTTCGCGGTAGACTTGGGTTTTTCGCACTTGTTGTGCTAGTCCGGCTGCACCCTTAGGCGACTTCTGCACGGATAGTCTTCGCGGTAGACTTGGGTTTTTCGCACTTGTTGTGCTAGTCCGGCGGCACCCTTAGGCGACTTCTGCGCGGATTTGTCGCACGCGAGGGTGGTTAGCGCTGAGCCTCGCGGTGACCTCGTATTGGTCGAATGTCGAAGACCGTCGTCGCGGTCTTTTTTCGACGCATGTTTTTGCGGGGGATTTTTCAGACATATATTACATGGCTCCGCCTCGTTAAAAACCTCACCCCCCGGGAGGAAAAGAGTGCAGACCAGAATAAGATTGTTTTTGCGAATTACAAGGGTGAATCAGCCCTGATGAGTCAGACAAAAAATTTGCGAAGGTTATCGATGTTCCAAGAGTGCTCCAGGTCTTCGCCGTTTGGCGTTGTGAGCCTGTACGCGCTGGGGGAAGATTTCGTCTTGACTATAAAGGGGCCCTCCCATTTGGGCTCCAGCTTGCCCCTGGACTCTGTCCGAGTTGTTCGAACGAGTACGAGGTCCCCTTTGCTAAATTCCCTCGGGATGACTGCGTGGTCGCGCCATGCTTTTGTCTGGGCTTGGTATTTGTTTAGGGCCTGTAGAGCGAAGACTCGGTCTCCGCCAATGAGATCTTTTGAAGTTGGCTCGTCCACGTCGGGGACGGCTGACGGAACTGTTCGCGGGGACCCATGTTTTATTTCTTGTGGGATCATGGCCTCCGATCCGTATAGAAGGCGAAAAGGAGTAAACCCCGTCGCCCTGCACTCAGTCGTGTTTAGTGCCCAGACCGCCTCGGGTAACAAATCGGTCCATCTGCCCTTTTTTTCATCGAGGAGCATCTTTTTGACAGCTGTGAAGATTTTTCCATTGGCGCGCTCCACAACTCCGTTGGACTGCGGATGATAGACTGAGGCGAAGGCAAGCTTGGTGCCAATGGAGAAGCAAAAATCCTTGAAGTCTTGGCTGTCAAACTGCTTGTCGTTGTCAACTGTTAGTTCGGACGGTACTCCGAAGCGGCAAACAATGTTTTGCCAAAAGAACCTTTGGGCAGTTTTTGATGTTATTGTGGAAACAGCCTTTGCCTCGATCCATTTGGTGAAGTACTCGATAGCGACGAAGGCGAACTTTAGGTTCCCCTGAGCGGTGGGCAGGGGCCCGACAATGTCTAGGCCCCAGCGCTGGAGAGGCCATGTGTGGGCGATCAGCTTTGTATACTGCGAGGGGCTGCCTGACTGAGGAGAAAACTTCTGGCAGGCTTCATAGGACCTTGTGACCCGATTTGCGGCGCAGATCATTGCGGGCCAGTAAAAGCCTTGACGGATCACCTTAGCAGCTAGGGCCCTTGGCCCTGCGTGTGAGTCGCACGTGCCACTGTGGACTTCGTGTAGGATCTGGATGCCTTCGGTTTCGGTGACGCACTTAAGCATTGGCTGACTGACCCCTTTTTTGTAGAGTTGGCCTTCAATCAGTGCGAAGTCTCGGCTTCGATGTCTGAGGCGCTTGGCCTCACTGATGTCGGCTGGATGATAGTACCCCTGAAGGAACAGGGTTATTGGTGCCCGCCAGTCTTCGGTCATGATAAGGTTGACTATGCGGTGGCCCTCGCTGTCATTGGTTATTTGGAGCCCTTCGGGGCTCCGGACGGCTGGCGTGCCGATGACATGAAAGAACACGTCGGAGGGCAAGGATTCGCCCCTGGCGGCAGCCTTGGCCAATGCGTCGGCCTCTTCATTCTTGGCCCGATCCACATGCTGCAAGGTGAATCCCTTGAATTGTCTCTCGAGACTTCGGATGGCCGCGAGGTACTGCATGAGCGCGGGGTCCTTTGCTGCATAGTCTTTCTCGACTTGGTCGGCAACTACCTTGGAGTCCGTCTTGATGATGCAGGTGGTGACTCCGAGGGCCCTTAGCTTGCGGAGGCCGAGGATGACTGCTTCGTATTCTGCTATATTATTTGTGCATCTGTCGGATTCCAGAGCGAAGCTGAGGCGTGCTGCATATCTGTGCTTGACCCCGACTGGTGAGGTGATGACTGCAGCGGCGCCTGCCCCTGCATGGCACCATGCGCCGTCGCAATGGATCGTCCAAACCTTCTCTGCGGATGGGTCTGGCTGTGTTGTTGGCCCAGTCCAGTCGACGACGAAGCCTGCCAGGACTTGTGACTTGATGGCTGTCCTGGGCTCGAAGCTGATGTGGTAGCCGGAGAGTTCGGCCGCCCACTTGGCAATCCTCGCCGATGCCTCCGGGTTTCTGAACAATTCGCCGAGTCCCCTGTCTGAGGTGACTCGGACCTTGAATGCTTCGAAGTAATGGCGCAATTTGCGCGAAGACATGACAACTGCGTAGGCAATCTTCTCCAGCTCTGTCATGTTGCACTTGGACGGTGTCAGCACTTCGGAGACATAGTAAACGGGGCACTGTCTGACCACGCCCTTAACTGTCTGCTCCTGCACTAGTGCCGCGCTGACCGCATGCGGTGAAGCCGCGACGTAGAGCAACAGGGGGAGCGAGGAGTCGGGGCTTGTAAGGACAGCCAACTCTGTCAGGTACTGTTTTAATGAGGCGAAGGCCGCCGCCTGCACTGGTCCCCAGGCGAAGTCTTTTGCACCACGAAGTGTTTTGAGGAAGGGGAGACTTCGCTCGGCGGACCTGGAGATGAATCTGTTGAGAGCGGCCAATCTGCCTGTCAGGCGCTGGACGTCTCTGGCGGACTGCGGAGGCGTCATGTTTATGATGGCCTGAATCTTGGTTGGGTTGGCCTCGATACCGCGGTGTGATACCAGGTAGCCCAATATTTTGCCTTGGCAAACGCCGAAAACGCACTTTTCCGGGTTTAGGCGGAGTTGTGCGTCTCGCATGTTCGTGAATGTCTCGGCGAGGTCGGCGAGATGGTCGGCCTTGCTCTTGCTGGCGACGACGATGTCGTCCACATATGTGAATATATTTCTGCCAACTTGCCCTTCGAGCACTGTTTTGGTAAGCCTGGAGAAGGTGGACCCGACGTTCTTGAGTCCCTCCGGCATTCTGATGAAGCAATATGTGCCGAAGGGTGTTATAAAGCTGGTGCTAGCCTTGTCTTCCTCCTTCATGTATATCTGGTGGTAACTGGAGAAGCAGTCGAGGAGGGACATGACTTCGCATCCGGCCACGCTATCGACTATTTTGTCGATCCGCGGCAACGGGAAATTGTCCTTTGGGCAGGCTTTATTAAGACTGGTGAAGTCGATGCACATTCGCCACTTCCCGCTCTTTTTCTGCACCATCACGACATTGGAGAGCCATGTGGGGTAAGCCACCGGCTCGATGAATTTGGCTTCCAGGAGGCGGTGCACTTCTGCCTTGGCGGCCTCTGTCTTCTCGTCGGACATCTTGCGAAGCCGCTGTTTTTTCGGCCTTACCGAAGGGTCAATTCCCAAGTTGTGCTCAATTATGGAGCGGCTGACCCCGACCAGATCGAGGGCTGACCAGGCGAAGACATCTTTGTTCTTGGATAGGCAGCAGAGGAGCTTCTCCTCTTCATGCGAAGTGAGGTCTTCACTGATGGTGACTGTCTGCTTGGGCGTGGCCTGGTCGAGGGGGACAGTCTTGGTCCCGTCGTTGCTCTGTAGCTGTGCCTTGTCGTGCTGCTTATTGGTTGGGCTGGCGGGCGCGGGGACCTCGCGCTGGGCCGAGAGGCAGTGCACGTTTCTCTGACCGGGCACGAAGTCCCGCTCTATGTTTGTAGTCTGTTGATTGCCGTGGACCGTAATGACACCTAACGGACCTGGTATCTTCATACATAGGTACAGTCCGTGAATGGTTGCTTCGAACTTATTGATGGAGCCCCGGCCCATGATGGCATTGTATGGATATACCATATCCACGATATCAAAGGTTACTTGCTCACTTCGGGCATTGGGTGCTACAACGAAGGAGAGAGGCAGCTCTATTTTGCCGACAGGAAAGGTGCCCTTGCCGCCGAAGCCATACAACGGGTTGTCCGAAGGCTTGAGCAGGCTGTGGCTTATGCCCATGCGATCGAAGGCGTGGAGGAAGATGATGTCCGCCTGACTGCCATTGTCAACTAGGATTTTGTGCAGGTCCCAGCCTGCCACGCTGCAATTGATAACCATGGCGTCGCAGTGGGGGGCGCTGCGCAGGTCGACGTCTCGTGCGTCGAAGGTTAGCGGTATGTGGGACCACTTTGTCTGCACGACTGGGCCGATGACGGCGACGTGGTTGATGCTGCGGTAGTGGTCCCGCTTCTGCCGCTTTATGTCGAAGTCGGTGCTGGACCCCCCAGTTATCATGTGAATGACTCCGCGATATGGCTGATCAGCGAAGTCTTCCTGCTTTGGAGCATGGGGGATGTTTTGGTGTTGCTGTTGTGGTGGTGGGGGTGGGGGAGGTACGATTTGTACTTCCTGAAGGTGTTGGTAAGCGTGTGGATGCGGGGCGGGGGCGTGGATATATGGTGGAGGGGGTTGCTGGTAAGTGTGTGCGACAACTCTGGGGTTGTCGGCTGGTTGCACCCGTGCCATCCTGTCTCTGGTGGCCTTCGTTTCTGGGCAGTCTTTGGTTTGGTAGGCGCAGTCTTCGCCGTGGAAGAGGCAGTAGAATCAGCGCGGCGGCTGCGCACGCCCCCGACCCCTACCACGAGTTCCATTTCCGCGGCCCTGGGGGGGATACTCCTGGCGATGAGGGGCGTCAGCAGCGGGGTGCTGGCTGGCGATGTTATGCACTTGCTGTTGATTGCGGCCGTCTCGACCGGAGTCCGACTGCGGAGTCCTCGTCCACGTGCGGCTGGACTGTGGAGCATCTTTTGGCTTCCTTTGGGACTCAACCTTGCGCTGGTGGAGCTCTTCGGATTTGGCGTACTTTTCAAACAGCTGATATAATTCCTGGAGGTTCTTGGGCGGATCTCTGATGCAGTGGCTGTAAAGGACGCCGGCGCGAAGGCCACTGATAGCGTAGTGGATGGCGATCTGGTCATCGACTGAGGGCAGCTGTGACTTGAGTGTTAAAAATTTGCGGTAATACTCCCGCAGAGTCTCCTTTTCCAGCTGCTTGCAGAGCGAGAGTTCGGCCAAGGCGTCGGTGTCTGGGCGGTACCCTTGGAAGTTGAGCAGGAACTTGTCCCGGAGGCTTCTCCAGGAATCAATGGACAGCGGAGGCAACCTGGTGAACCAGGTGAGAGTTGGGCCCTCTAGGGCGATGATGAAAGACTTCGCCATTGTGGCGTCGTCCCCTCCGGAAGATGCAACGGCGACCTGATAACTCATTATGTATTGTGCCGGGTCGGTGTTGCCGTTGTACTTGGGATAGGTCCCTGCCCGGAAGTTAGCTGGCCAAGGCGTCACTTGCAGGTGTGGCGCCAGGGGACTTCGCTCGTCGAGATAGTTGACCCCTTGGAATGGCGCGGCGTGCGGGAAGGTGTGGTCGCGCTGGGGGAAACGCGGGTCTTCCGGTTACGCGCGGTGTTGCAGGGGTGGCCCATGCTGCAGGCCGAGGTGGCCTTCGCGCGTGTCTTCCAGTTGTGCGCGCTGCTGGAGGGGTGGCCCGTGCTGTAGGCCAAGGTGGTCTTCGCGCTGCATCAGCGCGATCTCCCGCTCGAGGTCCTGGGCCTTCTGCTCTTCGTCGCGTATCATTTGCCGTACTTTGGCTAGTGCGGACACGCGCTGGCGCTTGGCCTCCAGTATCTCTTTCTGCCTCTGGAGATTGCGGTTCTTGAGGCGCAGGGCGCGCAGCTGTAGCTGTTCTTCCGCCGAGACGCCGAGGACTTCACCGTCCTCGGTGAGGTCCGCGCCCTCCAGTGGGGCGAAGCCTGAGGGTGGCTGCGATTGTCCTTCAGGGCTGCAGGTGCGGAGAGTGTCGTCTTCGCAGGTGCGGGGAACGTCGTCTTTAGTGGCCTCTTGGTGGGTGGATTGGGTGAGGGCGAGGGTCTTGCCCTTTCTTGCGGCAAGCAGTGCTGCCTTCGCAGCCTCGTCAGCCTTCGGGTTAGCTCTCTTGGGTGCCATCGCGGGTGGTTTTCTCGTAGCACGAACGGTGGGCGCCAAATGTTGCGCCAAATGTTGGAACTTGCTCTCAGTTGCAAGGGGATCCAACAAGGGTGAACAATGACGTCAACAGGGTTCTCGCGCAAGATGGCAATAGCTCTGTTAATCTGCCCTCTCACGGGCACTGTGCGAGGGTATTTATAGGTGTCTGAGCGCCTAGCGCCTTGTGTTAAGGACGCATGTGCCCTCGGATACCCAGGTTATCCCCAGAATATTCCCATAAAGCAGGGTTACAGACTGTAATTACAGGAATGCCTTTGTAAATTAGGCCCGTAACACGCAGCGGCCACGCGGGGCCCGTTACAATGGGCCGGATCACACGTGGGCCTCTGAGCTGGACGAGGCCGCACAGTGGGATGACGACGTCGCAGGCCTTCGTCTGGCGCCGTATCAAGCGAAGGGTGTCCCTGCCCGTTTTGTCTCCGTCGGACCAGCGACTGCAGCGAAGGCCTCGAGCGAAGGGTGGCGTCTTTGCCTTCGCCCCAACAACCCCCCAACCACCTCCACTCCAACAATCCAAGCATTCACTACTCCTCATTCAATACAAGGGCAAAATACAACACTCCAAGACACAAATCAAAGCCTCCGATCCAATCAAAGTCCACAATTCAACTCTAGTATTTTAGGACTTGTGAGAAGATTGTCTTGTGTTCTTTGTTGCTCTTGTTGCTTGGTTGGCTTTCTTCTTTCTCTCATTCTTACTCTCAAAGCCTTATAAGCAAAGCAAGAGACACCAATTGTGTGGTGGTCCTTGCGGTGTCTAAGTGACCTGGGAAATTAAGGAAAAAGCTCACTCGGTCTAAGTGACCGTTTGAGAGAGGGAAAGGGTTGAAAGAGACCCGGTCTTTGTGACCACCTCAACGGGGATTAGGTTCTTTAGAACCAAACCTCGGTAAAACAAATCACCATGTCATCCGCTTTATTTCTTGATTGATTTGTTTTCCCCCTCTCTCCTAGACTTGGATTTTATTCTAACGCTAACCCCGGCTTGAAGTGTGCTTAAAGTTTGTAAATTTCAGTTTCCGGCTATCCACCCCCCTCTAGGCGACTTTCAGTAATTCAATATTGTTGATGTTTATTCATGGTTATTCAATAAGAATATAAATAATATAATGATTATTTGTATTCTTTGTATGTTTATTCATGCTTCTGCTTTCCATTACATATTGAAATGATGAAGGTATGCCCTTCATGACCTTCGTCTGAAGATCATTATATCCTAAAGGAGATAATGCTTCGGAGGACGAAGGCCTTTAACCATTAACATTTGTGTTGCCTTATTCTTAATTTATAGCATTTGAGAACAAGTCCCCAACATCTACAGATCTAATCCTGACCACTAGTTCGCGATCGGACGGCTCAGAACAACTGATATCGTTTCGTTCGAGCATATTAACATAAGAGACCCTACGTTTTTACAAAATGAAACCGACGTTTACTGCTTGTATCAAATATTTACAACTGTGCCCTAAAAATTTTATAGTAAACCTAGTAGTTTCTGGTAATTACGTCTACAGTCCAAATAAAATTCATTTGAAAATAAGCCAGAAAATGATTTCTTTTTTGAAAATAATTCCAAAAAAACTTGTTTAATTCATAACTAATTCATTTGAACTCCTTTTTGATCCATTCCAATTGCATTAATTTTGTTATAATATTGTTTAACACCTAGTAACTCGATTTAGCCATGAAACTTAGATTAAAATTATTCACTTTAATTATTCCACACCAAGCATTAAATAACTTCAGAAATTCATAACTCAATAACGGTAACTCCGAATTTAGTGATTCTTGTTCCTACGATCTCGTTACGATGCGTAGAATATTATCATGCATTTTGTTTTGTCGTTTCATGTGATGTTAATTTCTGCTATCCTGTGCTTGTTTGTATTGTTGCGAGTAGATGAGTAGGCCACTAAGGACTCAGGTGTTCGGCAGGTGGAGACTGCTGAGCAGGAGCTCGTTGAAGGCAAGTTGTGCCCTTAATCACTTCTTTTTACCTAGTCATGTTCTTATTAATCATAATGATCTGTATAGGTTGATTTTGATGGACCCAATAGTTTACCCTAGTTTGGCTATCTTTATACCTTGTTTACCACTGAATTTTTGGGTAGTACCTGCTATTGCTTTATGTGGTTTTGGGTATGGAGATACACATTATTCATGATTACACTTTTATTATCAGTTTGTTATTTATTGTTCATGATAAGATCATTATGTTAATTCGAATATGGAGCGACCACCTGGGAAAACAGTGCTACCACAAGGGTGGTATGGGACACCCTTGGCTGACTAACAAGGAAAGCTAGTGGAGGACTACCTTACCCGATAGGGGCAAGGGCAGTAGGGGAGTGATCAGTGTAGAGAGGCCCTTGGGTTGATTTTGCTGCGATGGCGGTCAGGCGAGGGGTCCCTGCATTGGAGCTTCCTAGAAACTATAGCGGGTTTTCTGAAGCTAGTGAAACTTTGTAAAGGCCTCATAGTGTTACCCTGCCTCGCTTCCTTGGTAGAGGTGTATGGGAGTAGCGAACCCTTGGCAGATGGGTAACATGACTTGTGGGTAAAGATGTGCAACCTCTCTAGAGTGTAAAACTGGTATATCAGACGTGCTCACGGTCATGAGCAGCTCGGACCCTCACATGATTAATTTATGGAATTAAATTCAATTTGTCATTTCCATCGCATTGGGATTTATTATTACTTTGATTTACTATTATTATGGTTTAGTATTTACTTACATTTAGTAATTGCTAATAAAATTTTGACCAACTTATAAAAGCAATGCTTAACTTCAACCTTTATTTTGTTGATCAGCCTTACATTTCACATGAACTCCCACCTTTGGTGAGTTCATGCACATTATTCCCCACAACTTGTTGAGCTATGATCTTTTGTGAGCTCACTCTTGCGATATATAACCCCCCACACACAGGTGGAGAGCAGGTGGTTGAAGAGGAGCCGCCCTACAATGAAGCATACGAGTTGATCTAGGTTGCATTTCCCAATTAGCGCTGTGGAGCTAGCGAAATAATATTTAGTTCGCTTTATTATTATCATTTATTTTGTAAGACTTCTGCTATGTAATAAGTATATTTATGATATTTATGACATTTATCTCTATAAAATTTGTCATTATATGTGATGTTCTTTCTTGGCGCACATATGAGACGCACCCGACTTTATCTTTTAAATCCAGGTGTGACAGCAGGTTGCCATGCGAATACATTCCGGTTGTCTTGCAGGAACTGGACGAGCGCACTTTCCTATTTGTCGTCGAGGCTGGAGACGATGATTGCAGTCTTGCGTTCATCTGAGAATCCTAGATTGATCCTTTTTGTTTTTTCAGTCGGCCGCATAGAGGCCACAACCTGAGCTTCATTCGAGGGAATAAAGAGATTTTCATCCTCCAGTCTGTCGTTTGCCTGTGTGGGAAGGGCTACCGGGGGCTCGGTAGTGAGAGCCGTTTGGATGGCGCCTCGAAGCATTCCGCGGCACGTTGGAAGTCGGCGTGCACGGTGATAATCCCCTGAGGTCCTGTCATCTTGAGTATAATGTATGGGTAGTGCGGAATAGCCATGAATTTCGCCAGTTCTGGTCTTCCAATGATGGCGTCGTACCCGCAGTCAAAGCACGCCACCTAGAAACTCAAGAACTCGGTTCTGTAGTTCTCTGGGGTTCCAATGGTGATGGACAGGTAGATGTGTCCAAGTGGGTATTCCCCTTCGGTCGGCACTATGCCGTAGAAGGGAGTATCCGACTCAGTGAGGTCTTCGATGGTGACCCCCAGGGCCTGGAGTGTCTGGGGGAAGGTGACATTGATGCTGCTTCCCCCATCCACCAACACTTTCTTTACCCGGCTTTCTCGGATCACCGGATCAACGAGTAGCGGATATTTGTCGGGGTGATTAAAGTTAAGCCATTGATCAGCTCGGCTGAAGGTTATCGCGTGCTCTGACCATCGGTAAGGGCCCGGAGCACTGGTCATAGCCACCAGGACCTGCCAATCGTTGAGCTTTTGTTGCCTCCTGTTTTCTTGTGCCCCATGGCCTCCAAATATGACGTTGACCTCCCTGTTAACGTGTGGGAAAGCTCCACCCCTCCCCTCTTCCTACTGCTGAGGCTACCTAGGCTTGCTAGGCTCTCCTCGTGGCAGGGGAGGTGGTAGTGGCTAGAACGGTCAGCCATGCTCGAAGAATGTTTGAAGTCTCTACAGTTCTGCAGGGTGTGGCGCATGTCCTTGTGGTACGAACACTAGGAGTTGAGGATTTCGTCCAGTGTCCGCACTCCTCCACAAGGTGTGTCGTGGCTCGAGCGGCAGGTGGACCGGCGGTGTGCACCTCCTCACGGGGCCTTTTTTCCTAGCGCTTGTCCGGCTGCTGGTTCATATCCCACTGTGGTGCAGGTGGCACAGATTTTGTGTCCCCAATGAGGTCCTGGGCCCGCTCATCCGCAGTGATGTGGATGTCTGCCTCATGGAACAATTGTTCGGAGGTGATTGGTGCCTTTTGGAGTATGGCTCGGAGAAAATCCGAGTCGTTGGATCCCCGGTAGAAGTCTTGAATTACAGCCGCCTCAGTGACTTCAGGGATAAGGTTCCTCATTGTTTGAAATCTTTTGAGGAACGACCGGAGGGTCTCATCATTTTGGCGCCTAATGGATTTGAGGTCCCATGGCTACGCTGACTTATAAAAGAGAGACTGGAAGTTCGTGATAAACCGGCGACTGAAGTCACCCCAATCGTCGATGCAGTGTCGAGGTAGGTGTCAGAGCCACTGCAGCGTGTCTTGCCCTAGGACAATGGGCAAGTATGTCGTCATGACATCCTCCGTTGCCCCAACAGCCCGAGCGGTGGTCGTATAGATGGCCAACTAGCCCCCCGGGTCTTGCTTAGGCTCATACTTGTCGACGTTGGAGACCTTGAAGTTGGGAGGCCATTGAATGGCCCAGAGATGGGGGGTAAGCACAAAAACTCCGCACGTATCCTCCTGTCGATGTTCGTGTCGTCGGCCTCGGGGAGGGGAGTCAGTAGTAGGTCGTCTCGACCATCCCCGGAATGGGCCACTGGTTGAAGCTGCCGCCGACTCAACTCGGGTGGCACGACTTCGCGTCGGTATGCCATGATCTCTGTCGTACTCCTCCCGGCGCCTTATCTCATTTTCATGTCGTCGGTCGCGCGAAGCACTGATGGTGCTTTGCGTGTCTTGTCGGCTGTTGATTGCGTGACGTAGGTCGTTCGCAGGATGAGTGAGGGGTAGAAGATGATTCGCTGCCTGAGTAAGCAGCTACCGATAACCTTCTGCGTCTGGGGTTCGCGGAAGGTCGTAGGCTATCTATGCCAGTACTCCTCCAACTTCACTCAGCGTGTTTAGTGCTTGAGCGAAATCGGGGTACATGTTTCGAGCGAGGAGAGGGTTCTCTCGCCGGAGCCTAGCGTCTTGTTCGGCTAGCTCTCATTCTCGATCTTGAGCCTGTCAGCGACCGCAACGGCGGGAGTTATGTTTTTCTCGGTGCACTCGTTCGTCGGGAGTTTCTCCCACTTCCGAGGCTTTGTCCTAGAACACGGGCTGCGCCGAATCTCGTTCCTCGGCTTCATGATGTCACCGCACGTTTCAACGTCTGTTTCTTCGTCGTCGGGCGTCACGCTGGGGAGGTTCCTCCCCTTGCCTGGTAGGCTCATCGTCGGAGATGGGTGTTGACTCCAATCTCCCTGGATGAAGAGGATGTCAGGGTAGAAAGGAGCCAGCATGACGGTGTTCTTCTTTCCATCCTCCTTTGAGGGAGGAGGTATCGAAAAGATGGCTCGACGTGTTCTCCTTCCCTGACTTGGGATGTTTACTTCCTTCTTTTGAGTGATCCGTGTCCACTCCTTTGTGAGTGAGGTGGACAACAAAGTTTTTGGGTTAGTGAAGCCCCGACTGATCGGTCTTCCTTCTCCCGAGGGCTCCTGAAACCTGGTCTGTAAGGGACCATCTTCCCCCGAGCTGTGAGCGGGGGCGCTGTCCGCAGTCTTGCTTTGGCTTCTCTCGGGATTCCCAAGGAGGGCTTCTTCTTAGGTGGATCCGCTACGTGGTGTAGAGTCCCTTCTTCGTCCGCTATGCATGAGATGGTTCCAAAGCGGAACATAGCCCCTTGGCTGAGAGTGATCTTGTTCTTGAGGGTGACAACCATTGAGCTAACTTTGATCAACGACACACCCCCTACCTAGTGTGCCAGCTGTCGGTATCTAGTGTCTGACCGTACACCTGGGGCTACCCTCATGGTGATTTTGGGTAGGACGGTGTCACTGATCGTAGCTCAGTGGTTCGTGCCAGGAGCACGAGAGAGAGAGAGAGAGAAAGAAAGAGAGACAGACGATTTTCTTCAGGTTCGGGCCGCTTTGAGAGGCGTAATACCCAACTTCCTGGGGTGGCTTTGTATGTGTGGTGTGTTTACAGGTGGTGTTTCCTGAACGGAGAGGTGCTAATCAGATGAAAATGATGGGGTTCCCCTTGGGCCTTATATACACGACCGTGGGGCACTCCCTACGCACACGATGATCACATTTTTCCAGCACATCTCCTAGCTAATAGCAAACTAACTTAGCTTATCTTAAGGAAAACCCGACCACTTCATCCCGATCTATCTCCGCTCTTTGAGGGTGCCGGGCGCGGGAAAAACGGACAATTCCCTTAAGATTAGGCATAATCCATGGACGATCCGGGCATGAGCCCACTGCCTTCTTGGGTCGGCCCATTTCAATTGTAGTTTTTGTTCGGCCCACGACGAGACGACCTTGTGGGGCGACTGTTCCGTGGCCCAATGCAAGTGTTTTCGCCTTCTAGTGGACCCGGGGGATATCTGTCCCCCATAATACCACTTTTATCAATTCATCTGGTCACTTTCCTTTTGGCAGATCGAAGATTGACTTCATTATTCCTGTGATGATGATTCCATTAGCTCACTCTACCAATCCATTAGATTCTGGATGCCTTACAAATGCAAAATGTATCTTCGTACCAATTTGGTCACAAAAAGTTTTGAATGTTTCAGCATCAAATTGAGTTCTATTGTCAATCGTGATAGCCTTCGGCACACCAAACTGGCAAATGATGTTTTGCCAGAAGAACTTCTGGACTGTGGCCGAAGTGATCGTAGCTAGGGGTTAAGCTTCGATCCACTTTGAAAAGTACTCCACTGCTACCACAACATATTTCAAGTTCCCTTGCGCTGGTGGAAGTGGGCCTAGTAAGTCTAGGCCCCACCTTTGTAGTGGCCAGGTGGGCTGGATTAGTTGGGTTAGAGACGAAGGTTGCTTTTGATCTCTAGCGCACTTATGATAGTTTTCACATTTTTGAACTAGATCTGCTGCGTTCAAAACTGCCTTCGGCCAATAAAAGCCTTGTCAGAATACCTTTCCAAGAAGGGGCCTGGATCTGATATGAGCTCTACATATCCCTGCGTGAATTTCTTTCATTAGTTCCTGACCTTCGGCTCTAGACAAAAATTTTAATAGTGGAGAACAAACTCTTTGTTTGAACAATTCCCCTTCTATGATCATATATGGTCTTGTCCTAGCTTGCATCCTTTTTATGTAAGCTTCATCATCGGAAGGATAATTGCCTTGGAGGAAAGATACAATCCCGGTTCTCTAGTCCTTGCTATGCACAGGTGAAAATGTAAGCACTGCTTGCTCCATGAGCTCGACTGCAGGTGCTTTGAGAGTTTCGAAGAACACTTCTGAGGGTAGCGGAAGCCCCTGTGCCACTGATTTAGCTAGTAGATTTGCCTGCTCATTTTCCCCTCTTGGAATGTTCTTTACTGAGAAACCTTTGAAGGAGGCTTCCATTCTTCGGACTGTATCAAGATACTTTTCAAGTTTCGGGTCTCTTGCTCTGCTGCTTTTATCAACATGCCCTGTGATGACTTGCGAGTCAGATTTGAGAACTGCCCTTCATATTCCTATTGCCTTAAGCTTTCGAAGCCCCAAAAGAAGAGCTTCGACTCTACAATGTTATTTGTGCAGTTAAACTCCAATCTAGCTGCATAGCAAGTTTTGATTTTAGATGGTGAGATCAGAATAGTAGCTGCACCTACACCTGCACCAAAGGTTCCCCATGATCCATCATAGAACACTGTCCAAGCTTCGGTGTCTGTTATGCTTTCTTCTTCCTGAGCCCATGGTGTCCAATCAGCAATGAAGTCTAATGCTTGGGATTGGATGGAGTATCTATGATCAAAATCAATAGTGAATTCATTCAGTTATGCAGCCCATTTTCCAACTTTTCTTGTAGCTTCTCTGTTTCTTATAATGTCCTTGAGAGGCTGAGATGAAGGTACTATAATGTGATGTGACTGGAAATAATGCTGAAGTTTTCTGGAGGCCATCAATACAACATATAGTACCTTTTCTGGTTCTGTGTAATTCCTTTTTGATGGACTTATTACTTCGGAAACAAAGTATATTGGGACTTGCTTCTTTACTTGATCATATTGTCTCTCCTGCACCAGTGCTGTACTGACTGCAGCGTGGGAAGTAGCCACATACAGTAGCAACGGGGCTCCTAACGAAGGTGGAGTCAATGTTGTTAGCTGTATCAGATATTGCTTCAGATCTTCGAAGGCCTTTTACTGAAGTGGTCCCCATTGGAAGACTTCGGCCGATTTTAGCACTTCGAAGTATGGCAAATTCCTTTCTGCTGATCTTGAGATGAATTTGTTCAAAGATGCCAGCCTTCCTGTTAGTTTCCAGGCACCTTTTCTTATCCTTGGTGGCTCCATCCGAAGTATAGCTTCTATTTTTCTTGGGTTTGCCTCAATCCTTTTGTGGATACTGGGCACCCAAGGAATTTTCCCTTCTTTACTCCGAAAACACATTTTTCTGGATTTAGCTTGAGGCCAGCCTTTCTGAAGTTGGCAAATGTTTCTTGCAAGTCGCCAATGTGGTTTTCTTGCTTCGTGCTTTTTACTATGATATCATCGACATATGTCAGAACATTCCTACCAATTTGAGAGTTAAGGACTTTGGAAGTCATTCTGCTGAAGCTTCCTCCAGCATTCTTGAGTCCCTCGGGCATCTTAAGGTAGTAGTAAGTTCCACTAGAGGTTATGAAGCTCGTTTTAGGCTCATCCTCCTTGTTTATCCAGATTGATGATAGCCTGAGTAGCAGTCCAGTAGACTCATGAGCTCCGAAGTGGCTGCTGCATCTATGAGGGAGTCTATTCTTGGCAAGGGGAACTCATCCTTCGGGGCATGCCTTGTTGAGATATGTAACATCAATACACATTCTCCACTTTCTATTGGCCTTCTTTACCATAACAGTGTTGGCTAGCCATTCTGGGTACGTTACTTCCCTAATTACTCTAGCACCGAGAAGCCTTTTAACTTCGTTTCTTGCCCCTTCGGCTTTATCATCAGACATCTTATGAAGCTTATACTTCCTTGGTCTGATGACTGGGTCTACATTGAGTGAATGTTCAATAACATCTCTATTGACACCACAAAGATCATTGGTTGTCCACACAAAAACATCCTTGTTGAACAGAAATTTTAGCAGAGTTTTCTCTTGTTAATCGGACAACTAAGACCCAAACAACACCTTCTGCTCAGCTATGTCTTCGCACAGAAGCATAGACTTTGGTTGATCCGCTGAAGCAGCTTTGTCTCTTATATACTTCTGATGAGCTTCGACTTCATCTATGTTGTGGATGACCTTTGAATCTATTCAGTTTCCTTCGACCCTTCTAGTGGCATCTTGACTCCCATGCACGACAATTGGTCCTTAGTCAGAATGTATCTTCATGCACAGATATGCTGGGTGGAGTACTGCTTTGAAGGCATTCAATGTCCCTCGACCAATGATTGCATTGTAAGGATAGTCCGTGTCGGCAATGTCAAATAAAACTTGTTCTGTTCTTGTATTGTGAACATAACCAAAGGTGATTGGCATTGTTATCTTCCCAAGTGCCACTATATGCCTTCCTCCGAAGCCACACAAGGGGTGTGCTGCATCATGTATTTTGTCATCCTGCTCTTGCATCTGCCTGAAGGCTTTTGCGAAGATGATATCTGCTGCACTGTCTGTGTCTACAAGGACATTATGAACCAGAATTCCTTTGATAACACATGATATGACCATTGCATCATTATGGGGGTAATTCTTGAGCTAAAGGTCTTCCTAAGAGAATGTGATTGGTGCATGAGACCATTTGGATTTGATTAAGAGTCCTTGCACTCCAACATGTTGTAACCTTCTCTGTGCTTCCTTCTTCTACTTCTTATTGGCTGGTTCAGAACTTGAGCCGCCTGTGATTGGGAGCACCAACTTCGTAGCCAAAGGTGTCACAACTTGGTCACCTTGTGAAGCCATTGTCGTGGTTGTGGAAGTGAGTTCACCGGAGGTGGGCGCCAATTTTGGTCTTTTGTTCTCAAATGTTGTGAATCAAGAACAAGACAACACAATTGTTAAAAATTAGGGACCTTCGTCCTCCGAAGCATCATCTCCTTTCGAATATAATGATCTTCAGACGAAGGTCGTGAAGACTGCACCTTCATCATTCGCAAGAATAACAATTCATAGAGATGATAAATATTATCAATTCATATATCGATTTATATATTTATTTCATGATAAACATATGGATATTAATAAGATTTATATTACATTGATACCTTCGGCTTGTTCGAAGGTGTTGACGTGAGGGTGATTACAATCCAGCGTGAACAATACAGTGGTAC
Organism: Zea luxurians; assembly: GCA_029449295.1. Classification (NCBI taxonomy): domain Eukaryota; kingdom Viridiplantae; phylum Streptophyta; class Magnoliopsida; order Poales; family Poaceae; genus Zea; species Zea luxurians. The sequence continues at coordinate 4,765,126 of JAOPSE010000126.1, read as the reverse complement.
TGTTCACCTATTTATAGGCACAGGACGCAACCTGGGTAAAAATACATTTATAACCTTAACATGTGTTCATAATTGTAACATAAATCATTAGGGACTAGCTAGCCTTTTCATCTTCGGCTCAGCATCATACTTGATCTTGACACTACTTTAAGCCGAAGTTGTTGCTCTTCGGCTATAGCTTCAACATTCATCGTTAATCGTGTTTCAGGCTATTTCTTCGTCTTAAAGACCTTCGGCGGAGAAGAAGACTCCCATCGTGAACCTTCGTTCATGACGAAGCTACTGTAATACTCGACATTATGCTAGAAATAAATGATTAGTCGTGTTTTTGATGACCTTCGGAAGAGGAAGTCCCCCAACATTCACTTACATATTGCTCCTAGTTTAATACACATTTCAAGTGAGCAATCAAGTAAAGAGTCTTTCTTTCTCTCATCTTCTCATCCGAACTTGGTTTTTAGTTACTCTAACCCATAAATTGGACCAAGTTTATGTTGTTTGAAACAAGTTTTGCAGGATCACCTATTCACCCCTCTAGGTGTTCTCAGGAAGATAAAAGGGGGCTATAGGGTTTAGAATCTAGAAAGTTACAGATTCCTACTATCGCGAAGTCTCGCACGATTATATGTCCACGTTTGGACGGTTTTCACCAAAGTGATTTTACAAACGTGAACTAAAAAGCTAAACATTTGACCGTATGTAGCAGCTTCTAGCGGTCAGAAGCTAAAAAACCAAAGCAAACACCACCATAGAAATATTGGCACTCGTCACTAGTCTTTGACTCTTCATTGGAACAAATATAACATTCTTTTTGGTGAGTCCATACCATTTTTTTTTTCAAGAAAAACAATATTCGAGAACCCTCGTCCCATGTTTAGGACAAAAGTATTTTAGATTCACTTAGCAATTGTCAAAGGTTGAAGATAAAATTATTGTAATAAAATTATTACATATTTACAAGAAAACATTATAGATTGTGAAAATATTCTATGTTCAAGTGAAAACGGTTTCTAGCTTCATTAAGAAAAGATGTTCAACATAAATAAAACAAAAAATATTCCATTGTGCTTATTTACAATGTCCTAATAATTGTTATCATTTCTCCCCTAATTTGAAATCAATTTTTATATTAACCATCGAGTCATCGACAAAAGTTGTGTCATGGAGAAAATAAATACGAAATAAAAAGAGTAACAAACAAAAAAAAAGATAAAGAAAAAATAACGAAAAAATTGCAAAAGAAATACTTAAAAAACCAGCCCAAGAGAAGGCGGGTGCGCTGTCCCTGGGCTGAATAACCCCGCACTCGGCTACGGCCGTCGTTCTCATCCGTTCCTTCACCCGAGAAAATTGGATTTATGCCATTATAAAACTTAGAATTCGTTCAAATGTTATTATAAGAACACGCTTCGCTAAAAAGCCATTATCAAACGTTGTTTTACAGACAAAATGCTATTTAGGGAGTTATTTAAAACTTAACCTTATTTGATTATATTAGCGGCCAGTGACGTGACGGGACACTTTTGCCCCTCGAACCAAAAACGCCGGCATCTCAAACCCGACGCGCTCTGTCGCTCTCTTCCCTATCCTCTGTCCCCTCCACCAAAACCGACGGCGACGTCGCTCTCCTCCACCGGTGCTTGGCGCTCTCCCTCCACCAGCGGCGGTCCACCGACGCTCGGCGAGCTCCACCGGCGGGCGCTGGTCAGATCTGCTTGGCAGTCATCCACCTGGCACATCGGGTAGCTCACGCCTCCGTTGGCAGTCCCACCGCCGCCCGGCCCTCCCCCAGCGCCCCCGGTGATCCGGAGCGCACCCGCTTGCTCGGCCTAACGACCGGCTCCTGCCCCGCCGCAGCCGAAGCTCCCAGCGTCCTCCTGCAGGCCGAGTTGAAGGTTCAGCGCGCCGGTGGAGTTCGACGACGAAACTCCGTCACGTCGTACCTCTCCGCCTCCCGTCTTCCAGACGTCTCCAATCGGGGCTCCCAGCGTCTCGGAGAAGAGGAGCAGCACGGCACGGCGGCTGTGGCGAGGAAGGCTCCTGTCCCATCCCAACCCAGTGAGCAGCCGCCCAAGGAGGAGGAGATCCAATCGGCGTGCGGGCGTCCGCGGTCCATCCATCGATCCAATTCCAATCTGCAGGTGAGCAGCTCGGTTAGATTCCCAATCAACAGCTCGAATCGCCTGCTCTCCCATCCTATTGAATGAAACTATGATATAGAATTGGTTTGCCTAGTTATTATCTCGAATTAATTTGTAAAGATCTCCACTTTGGTTCGATTTGATTGTTTCTTCAACTAGTGGCATATTGGTCTGCTTCTTACGTGATTCAACTAGTGGCATATTGGTTCGATATGAATATGGCCATTTGCAGTTTTTCTAGCGTTTGCTAATGAACGCCTCTAAAGGTGGCTGTTGCACTTGCAGTAGGATTACATTTTTGTGAAATCGAATGGTTGGCGATCTGTTGTTGACTGGTTAAGAGTGCTGCCAAAGTTTTAGTTTAGAGACCTGCTGCTCGGTGTTCGCCGTATCCCATCGCGTGTTAGCGTCTGCCGACTGTGTTCTGAATTTGTGTTTGTTTTGAAACTGTGTTCTGAAACCGTGCAAACTGTGTTTTAAAACTGTGCCGTAAAATAGACTTTCCTGTGAATGGCGGAGCATAGCAGTTTTGATCTAGAGCTGAGCGGTGGCAGAGCGGGGGAGGGAGAACGGCGAACAGATTTGATAGGGGCAAAAGTGTCCGGTCACTAGCTGCCAATATAATCAAATAAGGTTAAGTTTCAAATAACCCCCTAAATGGCATTTTGTGTGTAAGACAACGTTTGATAGTGGTCTCTTAGCCACGCGTGTTCCCATAATGGCATTTGAGCGAATCCTAAGTTTCATAATGGCATAAATCCAATTTTCTCCCTTCACCCTGCGTGCGCTCTCTTTCCTCCCATCTCTCTCCGACTAGCCGATCACTGGGTGGGCTACCGCTGCCGCCACCCTGCACCAGGTGCCGAGGCCTTCGTCGGTCTCTTCTCCGGCGACGAGCACCCACCAGGTATTCCTCCCCTTCTTTTCCTTCCATGCTGAACGCAACCGAGCACCCAAACCCTTACTCAAAGCTATTTGGCTATTTGATGCCCTACTAACTTTTTTGCATGAATTATTGGGTGCACATGTCTACACCAACGTACTGGTCCGCCCCTGGTTGCCGTTCTCTAGGATTCTTGTTTCTTTCAGAATGCTGATTCTGCTTCCTCTCTGTCTCGTTTCAGAGTAAGCAGCTGCTGTCGAAGTGTACATGAGCAATGGTTTGTGTTGGGTCCAAGGCAATTAGACCCAAGGGGAGCACAATAAATGGCTTGGGAGATGGAGCTTTAGACGATAGCTCACACAAGAAGAGGACAAGGAAGGATACGAGCGAGAAACACGGGAAAGGGGGTCACAGCTCAAGTAAAGGACCTTCTGTAGGGAAACCTCGGCATGTGAAGGATAGGAAGCAGAGGAAAGATGATGGGAAGAAAGGGAAGGGTCGACGAAAGGACCATCATTCAGGAAGCTCCGTGATGGTGAATCCCAGGACGAAGAACCTCAACAATCAGGATGCGGTACCATCCTCCGATACATCAAAACCAGTACAAAATGTTCTTAGGTATGAGTATGGCAGTTCCTGCCTTTTGAATTCAGCCATTGCTTTTAAATGTAGAGATGATGTCATAATTTTTTAGTGTTTGAAGATGTTAAAGTGCTGATATTCTTATTTTCTGAATTCTGATGATCAACAATGTTTAGGAAAAGAGTTGATCCTGAAACTGCAAAGTACTTTATGGAGATCTCAAACCTCTTTGATAACAAGGAGATTGATTTTGAAGAGCGCTCAACTATATGCGCTAATGCCTTAGAAGAAACTAGAGGGAAAGAGCATGAACTTGCCACTGATGCTGTTATAAGCCACACCTTGCAGGTTCTTATAGAAGGCTGTGAGTTAGAGCAGTTATGCACATTCCTACGCAATTGTATCGACTATTTTTCGGTCATTGCCGTGGACAAAAATGGGTCGCATGTGGCTGAAGCAGCTCTCAAGTCACTCGCAACACATCTTGAAGATGAAGCCTCCAGGGCCATGATAGAAGGGATACTGAACAAAATATGCAAGGTATTCTTTTCTTTGACCGGCAACATATCTCATTCCATTTTCTTGCAATGGACCTCACATCTGAGTCATTGTTTCAGGTTATTGCTGTGGATGCTGTTACTGTGATGTCCAGCTGCTATGGTTCACATGTTCTCCGCACTCTACTTTGTCTTTGTAAGGGTGTTCCATCAGATTCACTACAAGACTTCCATACTACTAAGAGATCTTCTGTTCTAGCTGAGCGGCTCAGTTGTGGGACAAATCAATCTAGTCGACATGTTCCAAAGAATTTTGAAAATGGTTTCTCAGGCATGTTTAGGTCTTTTGTCAGAGAAATGCTACATAATGCAAAAGCTGACATTGCAACTTTACGAGTTGACAAGAACAGTAGCCTTGTTTTACAGGTTAGTATCATTGCACAAAATATTGTTTTTGGATTTTGATTACTGACTCTCAGGATCTGTGGTTGATCGGACAAGAATGACAACTGAGTCGAATAAAGAAACGATAAATTGCAGTAAAAGATAAACTAGGGTTCTTAAGCGAGAGATAAAGTGGAAAACTAGTTGGCAATTGTCTTCTTGCCTTTCTTCCTCTGGCTCACAGCATTTATTCCCTGCCACTTGTGAACATTGCACCATGACTTTAACCTTTAGGGCAGCCAAAACAGTTTAACCGAGTACAGTAATTATTAAGGATAACAGCTGGTAAAATATAAATAGAACTAGGACAGTTGGATCATTGGTAAACGAGGATCTATTGATCCCTGTCGTTGATTTGAAAACCCTGGCAAGTCTCAACTTCTGTTAAGTTTCTTTTGTATGCAGTTTTATTTTATCAGAGAAACCTTGGCCTGACAGATTCTCTCTCTTAACATGTCATTCTGCAGACTGCACTGAAGCTATCGTCTGGTGATGATAATGAATTGCATCATATAATATCAATACTTCTTGGTTATGATGAATATAAAACTGTACAGACGAGAGTTTACAGTGAAAAAATGGACGAGATTGTTACTTTACTTGAAGAAAGTGCTTATAGTCATCTCTTGGAGGTATTGTTTGAGCATCTTTCCCTGCAATGAAAAAGTCAAATAATATAACCTTCCATTTCCTTGTAATTAAGCCTCGCCCTACATTGACCTTGTGGCTCTTCCTTTGTTTTTATATCTGCTTCTTCTTTATTGGGTGTGTGAGAGTACTCACACAAGGAGTGGTGGCAAAATCCTAATGATGACACAATTTATTGTGCCGGATAATGCTCATTAGGCGATAATAATGCTTTGCAGGTGATTGTGGAGGTTGCCCCAGACGAATTGCGCAATGGTATGCTTGCACGTAGTCTGAAGGGTGCATTATTTGCAATCTCATCTCACCACTGTGGTAACTATGTGGTGCAAGCTTTCATATCATCTACTAAAACCTCAGATCAGGTATAAAGACTTCTGCAGGAAGTAGCATTATGGAATGTTCTTTCAGCAAACTAATGTTGTGTTAAAGTAAATGCTCTATCAAAAATTTGTATATCTTTGCTTCATGTTGAAAAATTGGAGGCCTGCGAAAGGTCCTCTAGATGAGTTGGTTAGGTGGTCTGAGTAGCACTTCTCAAGTCCTTTTTTCTCTCGAACGCGCAGGAAAACCACAAAGACACTTACAAAAAAAAAACTAGAAGAAAAATAGAAGGCCCAGACAGGCCGGCACAAGTCGTCTAAGACGGCAGAAAACCACAAAGACACTTACATAAAACTAAAAACACCCTTTAACCTAGCTAGAGGCTACTATTGCCATATTCCACGCAGCCCGGTGCGCATTCCATGCAGCCCGGTGCGCCAGCCATACACCACAGTGCAGCCTCCTCTTTGATTTCCTAGATCACCGAAACAATTCTTGGCGAGACCTCATGTCACACTCGGTTTTGAAGGTAAACCGAATGCGAACCATGTACGTGCCAGAATCAGAAATTCACGTACACAACGATTACATAATTGGACATCATCACACAATGCTCAAAGTAAATAGCGAAAAAGTACTTTATTACAACAAGATGTCCCAGACATCCACTGAGTCTATAACATAGTCATTAACATCAAAGTGCGGAAATACGAAACGTAGAAGATAAGGCCTTCACAGACAGCTGACTGGGGGTTTGCCACTAAGATAAACTAGAACTTATCGTAGTCCTGAAACTCCTCAAAATTCTCCATGTTGCCAGCATCCCTCCTGAGCACTGAGTACAGTGGGGACAACCTGGGGTGGGGTGGTTTGTAAAGTAAGGGTGAGTACACATCAACGTACGCAGCAAATGTCCCGTTTGGCTAAAGTGGACTAGCTGTATGTGGAGTTAAGGCTAAGTAGTTGCTTTTAGTTGGTCAAATATTTATTACTACTAGTAGAGCCAAGTTTTAGTAATAAACTCAGTTATTACCCAAATGTACTCCCTCCAAGAGAAAATACCAGAGATCGTAATTATACCATCATCATTAATCATCATAAAAGTAACCAGTGTTCTTCTAATCAAAGAGGATCCCAAGGCCGCTCTTAACCGTGAGCACGACTGATATATCAATTTCTAACACTCTGCAGAGGTCGCATACTTTACCCACAAGCCGTGATTCCCATTCTGCCCAGAAAGAGCCAATCTCCATTGACCACTACTTAGGTGGCCTGGCAGGGTATCACAACGTAGCCTTTACAAAGATTTCCCAGAGGTCATATTTGCCCGTTAGGCTTCTCCAGGTTGATAAACACAATACCTCTCTCCAAAGGAAGGGTGACTAACAAAACCAAATCAAGAACCTCTGCATCTAGCCTCGGCAGAGCAAGTACTGTGCCCGGACCCCATTGACGGCCCTACGGCGAAGCCAACTACTCTGGTTCCTCTAATTAATCAGCTAAGGGTGTCCCATTCCACCCTCATGGTTGCGCTGTTATCCCGGGTTGTCAGTCCCCAAACAGGTCCTTACGGAGAGGTACTCAGGAAAATGGCCTGAATCCCCTAAAGTATCACAAGAACATAATTGGGATAACATCATCGTATCATAAATATTCACATCATGTTCATTGATTAAAGTAAAGCAATAGCACAAAACTAACCATGATAATCCAAAAGGTAAAAAAGGATAAGGTAAATACAGACTAGTTAATCCTTAAGTTTCAATAATGTAATGCGGGACGGTGAATTATAAAGTATGTAGGACATGATAGGTCAGATGACACTTGACTTCACCAGGTTGTTGCTCAGGAAGATCTTCGGTAACACACTCAGGAACCACGGGCTGCTCGTTGTCTAAATAAAGCGATCATACATTCCATACATTTGGAAAGTACAAATGAACAGTACACCAAACATGTACAATCAAGTATACAGTAGTTTGACAAGACATTATGAACATAGAAGGGTAGACTTAAATGTTAGGGTTTAATATAATTAGAGATCAGTGATTATGGATTACATAGCTTAGTTCTACTAATTTTGGTGGGACACAAAATTACAACATGAGTAACTTTATACACAACATTTTATCAATCTCACAACATTAAACATCTAATTACAATTAAGGTTTTTTTCCTTTTTATTTATTTTCTTAAATAGATAAATTAACACATAAACTATCCATTAGCTTAGACAAAAAGTTAGGGTACTCAGACTGCGGATGAACATAATTTATTTGGACAGAGAATATTTCTATGAACATTTTGCAATTTGAACCACTAAATTTGGAGTTCATATGAAAAATATATGAAATAAACAAGTTTTGAAGTTTAAAATATGAAACTAAGCCCAATTCTGTGATTATTTAAAAGGTCAGGGGTCTATTTAAAAGAAACCAGGGGCCTGCGCGCTAAATCGCGGGATGACGGGTTGATTCTCGGAAACCCGAGGGTCTCTTACGCAAAACCGCCACGCGAAGGGGTATCGGGTAATCTGGACCGCACGATCACAAGCGAACGGCTGGGATTAAATCCCACGGGCGAGCGCGTGGGTGTGGGCGCGCGGGCGCGACTGACAGGTGGGGCAGGGAAGGGCTGAGGCACTGGCGCCGAGGCCCACGGGTCAGCGGGGTGCTGAGAGCGCGGGGCGCGCTAGCCGCTAGATCGTGGATCAACGGCTCCGGCTCCACGGTCCACGCGAAGCGTTATCCGCGCATTCGAACCATCCGATGAAGACTGGACGGCCAGGATCGGCGCAAAGGGTTTTGTCTTCTCCAGCCGGCTAGGGGCGGCGCCATTCGCACCCGCGACGTCGCAGCCGGCGGCGACGAAGTGGACTGGGGCTTAGGGATGGCCTGGCGAACACTACGGTGGGATCGGGGTAGCAGGAACGAGGGTGAGGCGACTGGACGGCGGAGAGGGAGATCCTCGGCGGACCGGGGCACTTCGGCGAGCAATCGCGGGCGAGAAAGCGCACGACAAGGGAAAATAAGGGCAGGGGTAGGAAGGTTACCTCAAGTGGACACTCAGGGGCTCACGAACGAAGGCTGGGGCGCGGCGAGGACGCGGGTCGACGGCGGCGGTTCTCTGGCTGTGCAAGAAATACTCCGTTGAGTGCGGACCGGACGAACCAGAGGGGGAGAAGGCGAACTAAGGGGCGTTCCAGGTGGCAGGTGATAGGGGGAGCTTACCGGGGCAACGGACACGGCGGGGAGTTCTACGGCGACCGTAGAACGGGTGGCAGACGTCGGTGAGCGGTGGCGGAGCTACCTAGTTGCGCGTGCAGGGCGAGAGAGAGGGCGAGGGTGCTCGGCTCGGGGCGCAAATGAGTAGGGGGAAGTGGGCGAGCGGGGTGCAAGCTCTAAAGGGGGCGAGGGCGTGAGGAGGTAGCCGGAAAACGCGCGGACGTGGGCGCGTCCACGGCGGGGGCGTGGGCGAGAGGTTAGGGACGGGGAACCTGACGGGTGGGGTCCGCGGGCAGAGAGAGGGAACGAGCACGAACGGGCGGCCAGCGCTGACGGAAAGGATCCACCGGACAGAGAGAGAATGGGCGCGAGCGCGAGGGGATCGACGCCGACATGCCTGGCCCACTGGGCAGCGGGAGGGAGAGAGGGAGAGAGCGCGCGTGCGCCGACGTGGGCGGTCACTGGCAGGTGGGGTCCACCTGTCAGGCGACGCGGCGGGCGGTCACTGGCAGGTGGGGTCCACCTGTCAGGCGATGCGGGCGCGTGCGCGGCCTGGCTGGGCCGAGCTAGGCTGAAAATGTTTTTTTTCTTTTTCCAGGGAATTTCTAATTGCTTTTATTTTTATTTTCTCTAGGGTTTTCAATTCAATTCAAACCAAGTTTCAAATTCAAATTTAAACATGTGCAACAATTCAAAGAATATTTAAGCTCAGCATGATGCAACATTTCATGACTCATATTGTTTTGGCAAAATAAAATAATTAATCCCTCACTAATTAAGCTAATTCTAACCAAGAGAGAGAGAGAGAGAGAGAGAGAGAGAGAAACTAGAGAGAGAGAGAAGAGTAACACCTGAACTGAATTTGGTAGATACTTAAAAAGAAATTTTATACCCCCAAATTCAGGGTGTTACACCTCATCAAACACACACACATATGTTCGACTCCCTGTGGAAGAGAATTTTAGGCTTGGGTTAATATAATCCTCTCGTCTGTCCCATACCAAATCACATCTCTAAGGCTCCCGATACTAGTTGTGGCTGTTCTCTTATGGCTATGGTGCCGTTGCGAATGGGTGGGACGGGGGTTCAACGGTTTTCTCGACCTATGTGAGAAGATTTTCTTAATATAATACCCAGGGCTGTCTTATGGCTATGGTGCCGCTGCGAATGGGTGGGACAGGGGTTCAACGGTTTTCTCGACCTATGTGAGAAGATTTTCTTAATATAATACCCAGTCTTGCCCCTCGTGGGTCGAGTTTTTTTAAAAAAAATTCGAGGCCCCTAGAACATAACTGCTTATTTGGATATTCATGACTGGTTAGTGGTAGATCATGACTCTTGCTCCTGAACATCTGAAATGCACTTTGTATCATTGATTCACTGGTCATGTACAATCTCTTGTCTGAGCAGCTATCCTACCTTCGCTATAATTTATTGACTCTTGCTTCTGTATGTATTACTTATCTGCTAGGGGATAGAATATTTGTGTATGTCAGAATGTACTTATGTCAGTCCATGTGCTGAAATTACGCATAGAATATGGTTTGTGTTTTAGATAATTCTTCTACTTAACATTTCCAGTTCCAATCAGGTTAAAGTTTCCAATATGAGATTTTCTTTATTTCATTTTGATAATACCTTTTTTTCACTCAGATGAATCAAATATGGGAGGAACTTGGTCCAAACATGAAGGAATTGCTTGAACTAGGTAAAACAGGGGTTGTAGCTTCCATCTTAGCGGCATGTCAGCGGCTTGAAACTTATCGCCTTGAGGTCTTCGTTTATGAACTTTTTGTTTTTGCATGATCATTTTATAACCGATTTCTCGAAATATGTCTTATTCCTTTGTTATGAACTGCAGAGTTCTCAAGCTCTTGCTGCAGCGTTAAGTTCAGATTCTGAGTCTACTGAGAGCATTGTTGCACGTATACTTTTTCTTGAGAACTACCTACATGAGAGATCTAATTGGAAATGGATTCTTGGTGCAAAAATGAGCATTCTGGGTTGCTTGATGCTGCAATCTATTTTCCAGTACCCGCATGTATGTTGAAGTTGCTGTATTCTTTTTATGACCCCCCTGCTCACTGCCATATGCTAGCAATATATCTCTAATTTATGGTGAATGCTGCTAATTGCTCATTGTTCTCTCCTAGTTTCCAAACTGTTGTTATGCTCATTTGGCTAGTTTGGTTTCTGTCTAGCTTTGGTTATATTTCGCCGTGACATAATTTTCAATCACTCAGTGTTTTTAACTGTCTCTCCTACATTGTTACCCTTAATGAGTAGTCGGTACCTTATTTCTTGAACAATATAGCAATAGTCTAACTCTGTCTCTTATCTCTCTGACATCTCAACTGAAATAGCTACCATTATGTTTAATGTTAGTGTGGGAAAACCTGGATGCCTAAAACCTTGATCTTGCATTCCTTTTTTCGTGCAGCAATATATTCGCCCATATGTCGCAAGCTTGCTGGCCATGGGGGATGACCAGATCCTCCAAATTTCCAAGGATTCAGGAGGTTGCCGTGTTCTTGAGTCTTTTCTAGGTTCAAGTGCCACTGCAAAGCGTAAATTTAATGTTTTTGGAAAGTAAGCCTCTTCCAAACACCCCAACTATTCAAAGACTATTTCATCACTTCCTCAAAATGTGTTTCGATATAGTGAATGCATATGATTCGTTTATGCTTGCAGTTTAATAAATGTTTGAGGTGCGTGGATAGTGCTATAATATTTTCATTTTCATTTTTGAGCAGTAACCATCATGACGATAAGGCTGTAAAATGTTGGCTGAATGTTTGGTTCAAGTAAAAATAGTCTTGGTTCAACTGGTTTTACAACATCATCACCTAAAACCTTGTTTGTCTTGATTATGATAGAAAGAATAAATAAAATATGTTTCACAAAGCTCAAATGTGCGCATGAGTATTCTACTTTGCCTAGGCTTTGCAGAACTCATCTGATCACTAGAGAGTAGAGGGGATGTTTGGATTTGGATCCTAGTATCCTACCAGCTAATACACCTGTTGATTGTCTATTTAAGAAAAAAATGTTTTTCTTAAATGCTAAATCCTGATAAAATCTTAAAAGCTGTGCTGCTGAACTGGAACACATCCTGCATGGGTGGCCAGTAGATGAACTATCATTTTTGTCTATGCGATTCCTGTGTGGAGGATTATTTGGATGGGCATAAGCAAACAAGTCGGCTATGCTTCGGGCGTGACCACCATACCTATATTCATCAGGCAGGCTAATGCTGATCTTAAAAGTGGCTAGATAAAAATGTTAAGGGGATTGCATGGTTGCCCTAACTTGTAACTCCAACTATGAGTTTACCCCACCTTTTTGAAGTTTGCATGGTTGCCCCTCCTTTTTTGAAATGAAATCACAGGCAGCCCCTATTCCGTTATCTCTACTTTACGGTGTTAAGTCGGTCCGCAAAAAGACAAATATGCACTTTCACCATTGCCTCTATTACACTGATGAAACTGATTTGAATTTACCAATATTTAAATTTGAATAAATTTTGACAATCTTTTAAGGATATTTTTAAAAAACAATCTGACATCATTTCAACAACATTATGAAATAATACAATTTGACTACACCTTGAGAGCAATTTAAATACAATTTGACAGTAATTGATTTGATTTGACACAATCTTGACAATACACCCATCACATGATGCAACAGAAGGAATTTGACAATATTGCATACATTCATCACACTATTCCCAACACATTACCATAGAAGTTCAAGAAAGCTCAACCACACATCACTAACATAGTACATACTCAACATAGTAACATACAAATTTAAGAAAGCTCAACCATAATCAGTAACATAGTACCATACAAGTCCTAGAGAGCTCAACCACACATCACCAACATTGTACCATACAAGTCCAACAAAAGCACCATCATACATGTAAAGCTATAGCTATATCATTAAGCTCCAAACCGCTGAGCCATCCTCCCTGAACCTATTCGTCCTTTCCTTTTCCTCTTGCTCATAGAAGCAAAAAATAGCCACTTGCAACCCACACTTGCACTATGACAATTAGCTCTAAATCTGTTTGTCTTTCTTGATGGTGTGATATGCATGGCCGTTAAAAATACACCAATGATGGACTGCTTCCTGGCATGCGTCGATATCTGGGAACACCACATCAACATCGATACATGGATCATTAACATCATAAGAAAAAGTAGGATTATCATCTGTATCATCCTCATCAACTATTTGAACATCATGGTCATATTCAAAGTCAGAATCAGATCCAGAAGATGCAGCCAAATCAGAAATTACTATCGCATAGTGCTTGAAGTGATTCCGAATCAGAATAGATGCTCTCTTCATCAACTCCTATAGCATCCTCTTCATGTGTACTTCTTCTCCATTGCCTATCTTTCTTTGTGGTTTTTTTATGGGTGGGGCTCTCATTTGTGTCATCTCTTGTATCTTCAATTGTTGGCACAACTGCAAGATTTAGAGTTTCACTTGCTCTATTTCTCAACATAGTATGACACCTACGTTTGGTTGGAGAAAATTGTAATGGACACTTAAAATATTTGGTTTCAGCATAAATACCCACTTCTCCCTTCTCATTGTTCAATTGAAACCAATTTAGATGACCGATACTGAGCTCGGTACTATCCTTACCGCTTGTTGGGCGGAGGCCGAACGTGACCTCGATCATGGAGCGAAGGCTTCCCCTTCTCGTCTTAAATTAACCAGTACATAGGACCGCAGGCGAAGGGGCCTTCGACTCTGCAACCGACCATAACGGAGGATGACGTCAAGCGAAGGCCCCTGAATGATCGACACTGAGCGGGTGGCTGAGGCGACGCTGTGGTGAAGGCCTTGGCCAGTGTCGATCGTTCAGGGGGCTCTGCTTGTCGTCATCCTCCGTTACGGTCGGTTGCAGAGTCGAAGGCCCCTTCGCCCGCGGTCCTGTGTACTGGTTAATTTAAGACGAGAAGGGGAAGCCTTCGCTCCATGATCGAGGTTACGTTTGGCCTCCGCCCAACAATGATCCAGTTTCTGATGGTTCAGGAGTATGAGACTCTGGAATAGCTTTCCACGACTGAATTGCATGTATAATGGCATCACGTACTGGTTTTACCAATCATAGGAGGCATGAAGTATTAGGATAATTGTATAGCTTAGACACTTAACACTTGTATTGTTCTTTGTACTTCCCCTGTACACGCGTGACGCCTCTTTCGCATGACTCGCGCGCCATACTCCATTCCACCCTCCTCTGTGTGATCCCCTCATGTCCTCTTCCACCACGTGCGTTCACTCTGCTCCCCGTGATCCACTCGCCCGCAACCCACTCAATCTCACTACAGTTCTGGGTGTGCTCTTAAGCAAATTACTTTTGTCCTATGTTTAGATATTTGGTACTACCTCAGTTTTTTTATATGGTTAGGATCTGAAAAAGTCAAACTTCATAAAATTTGACCATCAGTTAATCAAATTATATGCATGTCCCTTTCAAAAAAGAGCACTCTTAGTGTATGGAACTTATACAAATAACTTTATTTCACAAACCTTTCAGTCAAGATTGATTTTGTAGCAATTGCCAATTGATGGTAATATATTGCAAGAAAAAAATATTATCAAAGTACACTCACAATTTTTTTTCAAATCCTAATATGACTTATAAAAGGAAATGGATGGACAACTATTACTTAACATCAGTTCGCATTGGGATGAAAGTGGATTGGATATAAGCAGATATATAATGATACGAATACAGATCTTTTCATTTTGGATGCAGTAATGTTAGATCTGATGTGCTCGATACAGATATGGACAGATAGTTGTGGTCAATGATAGTCAGATACTAGCATTGAACTACCTATCCGTATCAGATATCCATCTTTGAGTATCCACGTTCGTATATGGGCTATCCATCTAGTATATGAACTTGACTATCCATTTGATCTGTGAGCCCCCTTCGGACAGACGGATAGACAGAAATATCTGTCCTGTTTTCATTGCATTTCAGTCTTTTTGTGATTTGTTAAGCTGAATAGCACCCTTGGCACCTAACTCTAATTAACATTTCATGATTTCTGTTTATTTTATTGCTGCTGAACAGTAGTTTCCACATTTTAGTAAGCAGAAAGCAGGATACTTCGTTTATATTATATTTTCTAGATTAATCTTCTTTTTTTTTACCACCATATGTATCATATGGCAGGTTGCAAGGTCATTATGGAGATATTGCTATGAATCCTTCTGGCTCATTCTTAGTAGAGAAGTGCTTTACTGCCAGTAACTTTTCTCATAAAGAGGCTATAGTGGCAGAGCTGTTGGCTGTGCAATCTGATCTATCTAAAACAAGACACGGGTTCCACTTGCTAAAGAAGCTGGATGTCGATAGGCAAGTCACATTTCCTTTGTCCTCAAATGAACTTTGTTAAATAATCGATGCTATTGCCTATTAGCACAATTTATAATGTTCAGTCCTTTGCCCATGTTATAACTGTTAGACAATGTGTGTACTGTGTGTGTGGGCCGGTACCATTAGGGTTAGGGTTCCCTGAGTCTATTTATATGTAACCACCCCTATGCAATGCAACAAGCCTTTAGGGTTTCCCACAATAACTGACTTATTGTCCTTTTCATCACAGATATGCTAGGCGACCTGAGCAGTGGAGGGCTAGTCGAACTTCAAAAGAAACAACCCAAAAAAAGTTTGAGGCAGAATTTGGCTCAAACAGTCAATCTACTGGGCAGATTGTTAAAGAAAAGTTCTCTCAAAGTCGCACGAAGAAGCGTAAGCAGAAAGAGAAGGTTGACAAAATTACTGAGGATGCCAGGAGCAACAAACCAGACTTCTCTCAGAAAGGAAACAGTAAGAGGCCAAAATCTGGCAACGCAACTTCTGAGAAAGGATCAAGTGACAAGAACCCCCTGAGTGAAGGTGCTAGTGCTAGCATGGTGTTCTTGAAGGGCTCTGTCAAGAGGAAGTCCCCAGGTTTCCTTTCAGATAAACTGAGCTTCAAGAAACAAAAACCTCACAAACCCGATTCTGGTAGACCAGACGGCAAACGTTTTGTTCGAGATAGTGATGCTAGCGCACTGTTCGTCAAGAATGCCGGCAAACAGAAACAGTCCATTGCTGAGCTCGCGGACCTGGCTGGTAAGGAGAAGCTGACTGCGTCTGAAGTTCGCAAATTGCTGAAGCCTGAAATGTCAGGCAAGAGCTAATGAGTTTAGGGTGAGCAGAGGCAGCAATTTTGTTGGTCGTTTTTCCTCGTATGTTGCGGAAAGAAACTGTGGCACGTGATATGGGTTTGTTTCAGTAGAAACGTATTCGTGATACCTGTCCTGATACCGGTTTCTCTTGCTAGCGAATCTCTTTGGCTTTGCATATGTTTGTTTGATCCGCTGCTTGCTGATATAGTGCAAAACATGTAGAAAGATGCAGCCCCGCCCAGGGCAACACTTTCGGCCTTGTTGGGCAGGTTAGTATTTAATACACAGAGGGGTTCAATACAGGGTTGGATTGAGTGAAACCATCCCATATCACTTAACCCATGTGTGTATATCACTTACAACTGGGATTAATACACCGCTCATTTCTCACTGTTCGGTTACACCACTGGATACAAGTCTCTGTTAAACACACAGAATAAATGGTTACTGCAGTGAAACTTCGTATCAGTACTTCAAGAAGCAAATTAAGAGAACACCACTTGCTTAGCCGGATGGTCTTGAACCCTATAACAATTTCTTCGAAGGTGTATCCTGTTCAAAGTAAAGAGAATCAGAATCATATATGACTACATTGCTAGTATGGGTCTCCCACTTACAGGCAACTGACCGGTCAGATTAAAAAGGAAAAAATGATAGAAAAACAAGTTGTCTATCAAACTTCTTATCTTTTTTGCACAAAGCATATAAGGCAATTTGACATAATGATAAGGTGTCAAGTTATCCATCAGCTAATAACAACGCGTGATCCATATGCTCATGCTATGATTATTCAGAACTCCGCAGTTCAACAATACTATTAGGCTTGGCCACCAAGAAAATATTTGATTTCAACCAGCAGATAATTAGTGTATCAACTTGCATTTCAGATTAGGAGTGCCATTTTTGCATGTACTTGGTAACTGCACAATAAACGCCAAAAAATGTAATTAACTACATATCAACAGCAAATGCTGGATAACATAATTGATAGATTACATTGTCTAAAATAAATGTCCATCTTAATTTACCAGGACATTCAGTTCCAAATTACCTTTTTCAGAAGTCTTGCAACATGCCGTTTCTTTGCAGCTAAAAGTACAACATGCCGTTTCTTTACAGAAATTTCTAAGCTTAGCAGAAATTACAAAAAAAAATGCAGAAATTTACTAACCGGCTCTGCAGAAATTACTAACTGGTTCAATTGCAGAAATTGCAGCCTGATTAGTAATATCTGATATTAGCAGTTTTTGGCAAGTGTTTATCAACCTTTTTCATAAATTTATCGTCTATGTCTGGATTACAAGTTTACTGATCTACAACAAGGTTGGTACAAATCATCTCTCTGAACTCATAATTCAAATATTTATACTTGTTATTTGGAACTTAACGACATAACCTTTTTGGAAGTAACTATTTGAACATCAAATTACCTTCAATAATTTATTCAACAAGATATATTACTCCTCAAAAGTGCCAATATTGTTTTCTGAAAGCACAAGGCAGCATGCATGCAAAATCGTGGGCTTAAAATTTTGAAAGCTAGCTAAATGGAGACAACAACATCAAATGATGAACTTTTTTTTTTGCTTTTGGATTTTAACAGTAGTGTACCCTGTGAGATGCAGCGTTGTACTGCTCTAGGGGAACAACCGACCTGAACTGAAAAGAATATGAGATATCCTCACTAGGAGACATTATAGTCCATATGCATGAAAAGTCTCCCAGCGCCCAGGACCTTCTCGACTTTTAGAAACTAAACCAAGCCATAAAGGTTCGACAGCCACACAATATAGGTTCGGCATCCAAGCCGCCTAGCCCAGGCCCTTCTCCTCGATCTCGCCGACGGTCGCCTCCGCCCTGCCGAACGCCATCCAACACGCCTCAACAAGGAGGGAGCTGTGATCTCTTTGTGCGGCCATGGCCATCGCAGGCAAGAAACCCAAACCCTACGACACAGACACAGGAGAGGAGAAAGAAGGGAGGGAAGGACGAACTCACAGAGAAAAAGTTGCTAACGAGGAGTGCGACCGACGGTGGCCGTCGTACTGCCTCTGAATCGCGCCGCCGCCGCCGCTTACACACCCGCGCGTTATCTGTGGGATGAGTTCCACGTCTGTTGATTCATGGATTGATTCCAGGTCGGGATTGAGGGTTTTCGCGGGGATTGGACCGTATTCACATACACGCATGGGCTAAACGAACAGCTGTTTCGTACCAGGCTGGTATTTGATCCACGCTGGGATAACACCCGTGGATCAGACCACGATACCGGCCAATTACAGTCCAACCGAACAAGGCCTTCCCTGGTAAGACCAAATACTCGTAATAACATGTTAATGCAGGAAATGCCAAGAGACTATCGAACCTAGGAAATAATTACTCAGGAATGGTTCAGAACAGTTGCCCGTGAAAACAATCGTGACATGCATAACGATTCTAAATTCGCGCCAAAGCACAGCCACCAGAGATCCTAAAGTAGCGCCATGCAAAAGGGGGCAAAATCGAGCGCCAGAGATCCTGCCATGGAAATTTCGTGCATCACGCAAAAACATACCAACTCAACGAGGGATCAAACCTTGCTCATCTTGCCTCAGGCTCCACCGCGCTGACCAGCTCAGTTGTGTTGTCGAATGGAAGAACCCCCACTTTAGACTTTAGAGTTTGTTCGGTTATTCCTAATCCACGTGGATTAATTTGGATTGAGAGAGATTAGAAGAGATTTTGATTTATTTGGAATTTAAACCCATTCAGACCTTCTTCGTTTGTCTATGAATGCACCAGAAATAGTTGCAGCTGATCAAAGCTTATATAAATTAGACATTCGTATTTAAGCGTTGCTCGGTTATTGCTAACCCATTTGGATCAATTTGGATTGAAAGGGATTATAAGGGATTTTAATTTATTTGGGATTTAAACCCACTCAGACCTTGATCGTTTGTCTAGGAATGCACCTGATCAAAGCATATATATAATTAAATTAGACAAGCAATTTGGCTATAAATAATTCCAGACCACGATTTCTTAGGACCGAACGGTCTCTCAATCCCCTCCAATCCACGTTGATTGGAATTAAAACGAACAAGCTCTTAATAAGACCAAAATGAAATACGCTCTAATTAGATACTCTTTGATATGCTAAATCTCGTCCAAAGCAACCTGAATTACTAGGTATGGCGGGATCCTATAAGAAAGACATTTATAGTGAGGAAAGTACACACGAAGAGCTTCCATGCACACAAGCACATCATAATCATACGGACTCTCTGTACAAACATAAGCTGTTCATTGATTACGAGTGATCAGGTGTTATTATCATGGCAGTTACCATATATAACAGAAGGATAAAAACGAGAGAAGAATCATAGTACAATGCTTGAGTCGTCTTTCTTACCCATTTATTTTCATAGTGTAATAGTACAACAATCCTTATTAATTATGTGACAATTCCGCATTCAGATGGGAGCAGCCTGGGATAGGATGAAGCATCAACAATGCCTAATAGTGTTGATGTCGATTTGAATCACACATCAATAATGCCTAATACGACTGTGATTTCAAACAACATTGATTATAGCAAGAACGTAGCAGACCGACGAAATTGATCGAGGGGTCAGTTAGGCTAATGTTGATCCCATTCTTTGTCTATAGACTTATGAACACTTATTAGGAATGCCACTTGGGTGGAGCATGTAGAGGTTGTCCTAGGATCAACAATGCCACCTAGAACACCACCAAATCTCTCGGGGATACGTGACGAACAACAAGGTGGAGAGAGGAGAGAAGGTAAAAGATGTAGTAGACATGTTTTTGATGATCGAAACTAGGGATCCTCAACCGACTGTGGTCCTCTCAGGGAAGCTAGTCTTATTTGAGTAGCAAACAAGTCCAAAACACGTTCTCTAACTTTCCCATGTTAAAATAGATCCTAAACCATTTCAAAAACCGATCAATTTAGAATCTAGCAAAATCGGCTTGGCTAGGTTTCACAAGCATTGAGTAATGTGGAAGGGCCTGAAATAAGTAGTCAACCAAACCAACTTTTGGGGTAGCCTAGCCGATTTTGGGATCCCAACCTATCTAGGATTAAAGGCCAACCTGGCCGGCTTCTAGAAAATTTTCCATGTCAACATATACCTTCTATTTTTAGGCGAGTATTCATGAGTCTAAGAACACAACACTGAATAACGACAATATCCAACTCATTAGCTATCTAACAACTAAAGACGATCATTACCTTGTTTGCCATTGTTTGGAGAGCACTGTAGTCTTCTTGCCAAAAAACATAGAAAATATATTTTTCAAATATCTTCTGTTAATTTCTCTTAGGAGATCATTACCTTGCAACGCCTCCAGTAGATATGAATTTCTAAATATCACTTTGATCACTCTATAAGGACCTTCAGAACTTGGTGACCACTCAACAATTATTGCTCATCATCCCTATTGGTAGTATAGTTTTTCACACTAAATCTCGAACTTGAAACAATTTATTTTTCTCAAACAACATTTGCTTCTCTTCTAAGCAACCTTCACTTGTACCCTAAGCTACCCATAATCCGCAACCTTGAATTTTCTCTTCTATAAATATAGGGTCGTCTCTTCGAGATTGGAGGCATTTTTTCGCTCCCATCCCTTTCCCCAAGCAGCCGCCATCCACCACTCCTTCTCCCCCACGCCACTTTTCCCCTCCTCTCTGGTTCCGACCCAGCCCTGACCTCTTCTGCTTGACCAAGCCGGCCCAGGTTTTCTCCATCCTCGGCGCGCAGACCCTTACTCCCTCTGCTCCTGCTCGTTCATGGTGCCATGGTGATCGCCATCCCCTCCATGGCTCAGGTCCGAGCTCTCCCTTCCTCCTCCTTGGCGCTTAGTGCCGCTAGGCCTCAGGCCTACGCCCCTAGCTGCGGCCGGGCCCTGCACAGCAGGCTCCCTCTCCACCTGCGCCTGTGGCACGCTCTGCACCGATCCCATCATCCCCCACTGCAGAATGTCGCTACATCCACACACGCGCAGCTCCCTACAGCCCCCACGATAGCCGCACCGATGCCCTCCATCCATGGCCGACCGTAGCTTCGCGCCGTCGATGTTTGAGGAAAAGCCGAGCCAAGTCCGTCGATGTTTCCTGCAGCCCCTGCCATCCACACCCACAAGGTGTTCCTCCCTTTTCAATAGTTCCCCCTAGCCTGTCGCCTTAATGCCGTGCACACGGAAGGTGATTTTCAAGAGGAGGATAGTGCCCACCGTCGACCAGGGCGGTGGTGTCGTCGAGTTCTTTCCTACCAACACTTCCGCATGGCCCCTCTACAGTCGAGACCTAGGATCGCTTCTCCTAACACCTCCAAGCTATAGATGTCCAATAAGCACGAGGCCCGCGAGCTCGTCACGAAGCCCGCTGTTTGGGCCCGGTCCGAGCCCGGCACGGCCCGATTATATGCGGGCCCGGGCCGGCCCGGCACAAATAAGCGGGCCGGGCTCGGACAGGAAATTAGGCACGGTGGGCTAGCCCGTCACGACCCATTTAGCTCTAAGCCCGTTAAGTCCGCTTTTTTTACACTAAAACGTGCTTTTCGGCCCGCATAACCCGCTTTTCGGCCCGCTTTTTTCGTGCTAAATGGACCGGCCCGGCCCGTTTAGGCCCATTGCGGGCCGGGCTCGGACAAGAAATTGAGCCCACGTGCTTAACCGGCCCGGCCCGGTTTTCTAATCGTGCCTGGCGGGCCGGGCCCAAAACGGGCCGGGCTTCACCGGGCCTGGGCCAGACCGGGCCGGGCGGCCCGTTTGGACATCTCTACTCCAAGCTACTTGGGCCTGGTCAGGGTGATCGGGTTTTACCCTTCTCCTAACACCTCCAAGCTACTTGGGCCTAGAGGGCCTAGAAGTCGACCTTGCTGGTGCTGTGGAGATCACAACCTCTGAGGGGAGATCGTCTCTCCTCATTATTACAAAACATTGTACAGTGATCAAATCCCATACATCCATTTGTAACAGTTATTCTCAAGGGACACATCCCTTGGGAACATTTGTATATATACTACCCTATCTGCAATAAAGAAACAGTCCCTGCCATTTGTCTCTCTCTTTTGTCTTTTTCCATTTGCCACTGAGCACTACAATAGAGTTCAACACGTTATCAGCACTGTCTCACAAGAACAATCAACTGCGAGGTATGGAGCATACCGTTTCCATGCACATACGCCATATGCGCGAAGTTCTGCACATTGTTGATGATTCAATGTTGGAGGCGTTCGCCGCTGGTCAAGCCACAACGCTTCCACCGGTGCATGAGATCCCTGAACGCCGTATGCAAGTGCAAAATGTGCACTTCTGCGTTCTCCATGGATGGACAGCGGTGGTTCCGCTGCCGGTGGTGGAGTGCAGACTCCCCACCGCATCCCCATCACCACCGGCACCGATGGGCGACGCGGGATCGTCTTCGTCCACCCTCATGGATGTCGATTTGGCGGCACCACCACCGCCTCCGCCCACTGCAGCGACAGTTGCTCGTCGTTCACCATCTCCGCCGGCGCCCGTGGTCGTCGGAACCATTGCTGCCCGTCGTGGACAGCCCGCACGCGCCGTTGATGCCCCGCGCGGACGCATCATTTTCACTGGCCATCGCCCAAACGGGATGGCCCCATCTTCCTTCTCCAATGGGAGGGCCTAATGGCCCTCGATCCGGCCCGTGGCGGTTACCGTCATGCCGGCTGTTGGGGGAAGGGGGTGGGGGAGCGGCGGCGGGATCCTACCTCGGCTGGCGCGAGGGTGCTCGCGGTCGACGCGGCAAGGCTGCGCTCAGTGCGGCGCTCCTCTCTGGTGTGGAGCAGAGGACATGCAGTGGATCTGCGAGGTTGGGCCCGACCCGGCCATGGCTCGCCTGCCAGGCTCGACCGTGGCCCCCAACGCGGGCATACGGCCCTCGATGGCCAGACGTGGAGGCACGGGCCCCACTCTTCGCGCGCGCTCCCCTGGAAGCGGCGCGGAAGGCCCCGGCGTGGGCACTGCTCGCCCTGGGCAGCGCGGCCACACATGCCCCGGTGCGGGCGTGGTCGCACGTCCCGGCCGCGGGCGGCTCCGGTCAGGCGCGCTCGGCGCGGCCTCCTGGCGGCGCTCGGCGCGGCCCACCGAGGCGCTCGGCGTGGCCTTCACGTGGTGGCTCGGCGCGGCTCCCGTCAGGCGCGGGCGAGAGAGAAGGCCCCGGCGCGGGCGCGCACCCGGCGCTCAGCGTGGGCGCGGGGAAGGCCCCGGCTAGGGCACAAGCTCGGCGCGGGCGCAGGATGGCCCCAGGCGCGGCGGCGGCGGTTTGGAGGCCAGGACAACCCTGGCGGCGACGGCTGAAGGACTTGGGCGGTTAGGGTTTCTTTTGAAACCCTAGCCGCCCCTAATATAATAGGCTTTTGTGACCCCTGTTGGGCCACCTGGGCCGGCCAACTAGGCTGGGCCGGCGTGTAGGCCTTCTGGCCGCTGCCTGGTCCGCCTAGCAGATCGCCTGGGCTGCTTTTCAGAGCCCAAAATGGTCTACATTTACCATTTTTAATTTTGAATTTCAGTATAAGACTCAGTTTTATATGCAATTTCAGTTCCAAGTTATCTTAGGCGTTTAAATTCGTAATTTAGACTGCATATATTGTAAAGACATATCTGTTTTATTGTAAATATAGTAGATTTTAGTTTGTGAATTATTATTTGTTTTACATTAATAGTTCACATATCTCTACTTGCTATTATTTACGCATTCATTTATGTTTGCATACAAATATAGCATTTATTAAGTTCATACTTAATAAAAACTCATGCAAAATAAAATTACATTATTTTGGATAAAAAGCATAGAGAGATAGAGTCCTAAGCATTGACTGCACTAAATTCTTTTATAGAATTTAGTAGCCCAGAGACCGTGCTTGTGGCAGCATTTGGAATGCCTATCTCCATGAGGTCTACATCTCTCGTAATGATTACCTATACATGCTATCCAAAATAACAGGATATGGAGTTATTGAATTTTACTTTGATAATTAGTAGAGCATGGGTAGTGGAGACCTAAGCATTGGCTGCGGTTTGTTCATCCATGAACTTATCAGCCCAGAGACCGTGCTTTTAGGCAGCAAGTTTCTTGCCCACTACTAGATCTACCTCATTAATTTGAGGATTATCTATACTACGCTCACTAAAATTCAAAGTATTTATTTAATTGGAAGGTTTGGAACCTTCAGGCAACTCATATCACATGTAAGAGTTATTGAATTTTACATTGATAATTAGTAGAGCATGGGTAGTGGAGACCTAAGCATTGGCCGCGGTTTGTTCATCCATGAACTTATCAGCCCAAAGACCATGCTTTTAGGCAGCAAGTTTCTTGCCCACTACTAGGAGATCTACCTCATTAATTTGAGGATTATCTATACAATGCTCACTAAAATTCAAAGTATTTATTCAATTAGAAGGTTTGGAACCTTCAGGAAACTCATTACACATGTAATTTTAAAGGAATTTTGCATTTTGAGCTTACAACATCACCATTGTGACTATTAATTTATGCGTAAATTAATGGATGCCCATGGTAATGACTGTAGGAACATGTCAACCAAAGAGTTCGAGGAACTCGCCCTTGATGGGCATAACTACCCAACTTGGGCTTCAGATATTGAAATAACTTTTGCTTCTCGTGGGATCATTGATGCTATAGCAGCACCCATCATTGGTACTGATCCAATGAATGAGGTTAAAAAGAACACGACACTTTTTCTTTTGAGGCTTTACATCCATAAGGACCTTAGGCAAGAGTACCTTATGGAGAGATGCCCTCACAACTTGTGGAAAGCTCTCAAAGAGCGCTATGAACAACACAAGGAACTCATATGGCCGTCAGCCAACCATGAGTGGAACCACCTTTGACTGCAAGATTTTAAATCTGTTGCAGAATATAACCATGCTCTTCATAGCATTTGTTCTAAATTGAAGTTTTGCGAGAAAGAGCCCTCTGAAGCAGACAAGATAGAGAAGACTCTATCTACTATGCTCCTAGAGGACAGGATATTGCATCAGCAGTATCGCTCTAGTAATTTCCAGAGATATTCTCAACTTATGCACACATTGACCCAAGCAGAAAAGCATCATAAGCTTCTTCTAAAGAATGCTCAGTAGCGCCCTCCTGGGTCTGCCCCTCTGCCTGAGGTACATTTCAATGTGCATAAGACTGAGAATAAGAAAGGATTCAAGAAAAATTTTAAGAATCCTCCTGGACCTCGCAAATTCAATAAGAACAAATTCTACAAGAAAGGAAAAGGAAAAGGCAAGCCTCTACCATCTAAGGGCAATAGAGCTTGCCTTAGATGTGGTACTGAGGGCCATTTTGCTAGGGATTGCACTTGCCCTAAGCACCTTGTTCTTTTGTATCAACAATCCCTAAAAAAGCCAAAGTCTGATAAGCCTGGTTTTGAGGCTCATTTCAATTCTACTGAAGCATCAACTGAGGTTGGAAGTTCTTCACTGGCTTCTGGTGATCCGAAGAACACTCTTGCTAAAGAGCACCTCAATGTGGTTGACAACAAGCCTCCCCTTCTACAAGCAGATAAATCTGATGATATGATCATTGAGTATATGTCAAAGGATCCATTTGGAGATTTGGCATAAATCTCTCATGCTTGGAGATTTGATCATGATCACTGTGGCTTGTGTGGTTGTTCTATACTGTCTTTATAATGTTGTTGTAATAAGTAGAGGTATACAATCTTATGTTCTGAGATGTAACATACTCTACAGACCAGTGTTGGGTCCTGTGAGTAGTGCGAACTCATTGGTTGAGTCGCCATACCATTATTGTAATATTATTTCGACATTGTGATATTTAATATCATGTTATGTATGGTACTAAGTTGCATCACAAAATTCTTATTCAGAATTTTCTTTATGTATAGATGCATAATGATGACAACTCGACGGAAGAGGAATTATGCCTTGTGGACAGTTGTACCACAAACTCTATACTTAGGGAGATCAAATACTTTCAGACTCTTAAGAAAAGAGATGGGAAAGTTTTGACCATCACCGGACACGATGCTGTGATAGTTGGCTCTGGTCGAGTAACTATTACCCTCCCCATGGGTACTGAAATTGTGATCGAGGATGCATTATTGTATCCTGATTCTATAGGTACCCTCCTAAGTTTTAGAGATATCCGGCAAAATGGATTTCATATTGAAACCCATGATGAAAATCAAGAAGAGTTTCTCTTCTTGACTAAGCCGAATAAATATGGCAAGCGCATATGCGAGAAACTCACGTCAGGGTTGTACTATACATATATTAAGACAAACGCACATGTTGCATACAAAGTAATTTTCCAAGATGTTGATGCATTCTAGATTTGGCATGATCGACTTGGTCGTCCTGGCATAGGGATGATGAGGAAAATTACAGGCAATTCAATTGGTCATAATTTGCCTACAACATTTTTTCCAAATCTAAGGATTTTATTTGCACCGCATGTGCAACTGGGAAACTTATTTTGAGACCATCATATCTCAAAATTAAAGCTAAACCGCTTAAATTCCTTGAAAGGATTCAAGGAGATATTTGTGGGCCAATTATGCCAACTTCTGGGCCGTTCAGGTATTTCATGGTATTGATTGACGCATCTACTAGATGGTCACATGTGTGTTTACTATCAACACACAACCATGCATTTGCCAAGATAATGTCTCAAATTATCAAGTTAAAGGCAAATTTTCCTGAACAACGGATTAATTCAACCGGATGGACAATGCTGCTGAATTCACATCTCAGGCATTCAATGATTATTGTATGGCGCTGGGTATTCAAGTACAACACTCGGTACCGTATGTCCACACCCAGAATGGTTTGGCTGAGTCACTAATCAAAATGATTAAACTCATAGCAAGGCCATTATTAATGAATTGCAAATTGCCTTCGTTGTGTTGGGGTCATGCAGTACTGCACGCTGCCGACCTTATACAACTACGACCAACTGCATATCATTCTACATCCCCAATACAAATGGTACGTAGAAATCCTCCAAGTATTTCCCATTTGCGTAAATTTGGATGTTGTGTATACATTCCAATCTCACCACCTCAGAGAACAGCTATGGGCCCACACAGGAAAGTGGGGATCTATGTGGGATTTCAATCTCCATCGATCATTCAGTATTTAGAACCCTTAACAGGGGATCTATTTACAGCCTGTTTTGCTGACTCTATTTTTGATGAGGAACATTTCCCGGCATTAGGGGGAGACTTTAAGTACCAAAAAGAATGCCAGGAAATAAATTGGAATACTCAATGTGTTCCAGGTTCTGATCCACGTACTATAGAAACTGAACTGCAAGTTCAGAAAATTATACATTTGCAGAGACTTACAAATGAACTGCCAGATGCATTCACTAATTACAAAGGTGTCACTAAATCATTCATTCCTGCTAGGAATGCACCAGAAAGAGTGGAAGTACCGAGTAAGGCCACTCAACTCCTAGAGAGGAGAAGTATGGTGAATAAGCGCTATTCTGTTGCTAAGAAGCAAAGAACAATAGTGAATGCAAAAAGACACCAAAATGATACAATGTATCATGTGGATTGTGATGATCCACGACCCAGCTCGGATGTGCACATAACCAAGGTTGGGACATCGGAAAATCCTGGACACATCAATTTGGGAAATTCTAATGAGTCTCTAAGGAATGATGAAATTGCCATCAACTATGTTGAGACTGGTGAAACATATGACAGAAAAGCTACCAATGTCGACATATATTTCTCCGAGCAGATTGCTGGGGACCTTCAAAATGATCTAGATCCTAAGACCAGGGCAGAGTGCACTAAGCGCTCGGATTGGATCAAATGGAAGGCAGCAATTGAAGCGGAGTCAGCCTCGCTTTACAAAAGAGAAGTTTTCTCGGCTGTAATACCTACACCACGTGATATCTTCCCTGTGGGATATAAGTGGGTTTTCATTCGGAAACAAAATGAAAATGGTGAGGTAGTGAGATACAAAGGTGTCACTAAATCATTCATTCCTGCTAGGAATGCACCAGAAAGAGTGGAAGTACCGAGTAAGGCCACTCAACTCCTAGAGAGAAGTATGGTGAATAAGCGCTATTCTGTTGCTAAGAAGCAAAGAACAATAGTGAATGCAAAAAGACACCAAAATGATACAATGTATCATGTGGATTGTGATGATCCACGACCCAGCTCGGATGTGCACATAACCAAGGTTGGGACATCGGAAAATCCTGGACACATCAATTTGGGAAATTCTAATGAGTCTCTAAGGAATGATGAAATTGCCATCAACTATGTTGAGACTGGTGAAACATATGACAGAAAAGCTACCAATGTCGACATATATTTCTCCGAGCAGATTGCTGGGGACCTTCAAAATGATCTAGATCCTAAGACCAGGGATATCTTCCCTGTGGGATATAAGTGGGTTTTCATTCGGAAACAAAATGAAAATGGTGAGGTAGTGAGATACAAAGCAAGGCTAGTAGCACAAGGGTTTACGCAAAGACCCGACGTTGATTTCAATGAAACTTATTCACCAGTCATGAGTGCAATAACATTCCGATATTTAATATCTTTGGCAGTACAAAATCGTTTATCTTTGCAGTTGATGGACGTAGTGACCGCATATCTCTATGGGTCACTGAATTCTGATATATACATGAAAGTTCCTGATGGAATAGATGTACCGAAGCCAAAGGCAAAGCGCAACATGTATTGCGTGAAGTTGCAGAAGTCATTATATGGTTTAAAACAATCGGGCAGAATGTGGTACAACCGATTGAGTGAATTCCTTTTGCGTAAGGGATACACGAAAAATAATGATTGCCCGTGCGTCTTCATCAAAAGATCCAAAGTGGGATTCTGTATCATATCAGGTTATGTTGATGACCTTAACATCATAGGAAATAAACTTGATATTGATGAAGCACGTCATCATTTAACGATGGAATTTGAGATGAAGGATTTGGGTAAAACCAAATTTTGCTTAGGTCTACAACTTGAGCATTTACCTTTTGGAATCCTTGTACATCAAAGTACATATACCCAAAAGGTATTGGAAAATTTCAATATGCATGTCTTATCCTTCAAAGACTCCTATGGTGGTCAGATCTTTGGATTTAGAGAAAGATCCATTCAGACCACGAGATGATGAAGAACAGATATTGGGACCGGAGTTCCCATATCTCAGTGCTATTGGTGCATTGATGTATCTTGCTAACAATACCCAGCCGGATATTGCTTTTGCAGTAAATTTGTTAGCAAGGCACAGTTCTGCTCCAACGAAACGACACTGGGTTGGCATTAAGAATATTTTCCGGTACCTCAATGGCACAAAGGATCTAGGACTCTTTTACAAAAGAAGTAATGATCCTAGTTTAATTGGGTATACAGATGCTGGCTATTTATCTGATCCCCACAATGGCCGATCGCAAACAGGATTTGTATTCTTACAAGGTGGAACTACCATCTCGTGGAAATCGTCTAAGCAGACTTTGGTGACCACGTCCACCAACCATTCTGAAATAATTGCATTATTTGAAGCATCACGTGAATGTGTATGGCTTCGTAGAATGGTGAATCATATACTCACAACTTGTGGTATTGGTTCCCTTGACTCACCAACTATTATCTATGAAGATAATTCAGCTTGTGTTGTTCAGGTGGATACAGGTTATATCAAGAGTAATATCAATAAGCATATTTCTCCTAAACTGTTTTATCCCCATGAACTTCAAGAAAAAGGGGATATAAACATCTTGCAAACAAAGTCTTGTGATAATCTTGCTGATTTATTCACAAAGTCTCTACCATACTCTACATTTCAGAAATGTGTTGAGGGGATTGGTATGAGAAGACTTAAGTGCTTGCAAGGTTCAGGGGGAGTAATTCTCCATGATATATAACCTGTATTAAGCCATCATATTACACTCTTTTCTTTGTATGAGTTTTGCCTTGCTAAGGTTTTCTCATTCAAAGTTTTTAACGAGGTAATATCAACTAAGCTATATGCTTCATCATTGATTTTCCCCACAGGGGTTTTTATACATGATGATTACAAGCATATTTTCTTTTGGAAACTATGTGAGATTATTCTCATTATCCAAAGGACATTGTGTACTCCTTATTTTTCCCACAGGGTTTTTGAGGAGATCAAGTATTGGATGTCAGATTGCAGATGATCAAATGGTTTTGGGTTGATCAAGGGGGAGTGTTACAAAACATTGTACAGTGATCAAATCCCATACATCCATTTGTAACAGTTATTCCCAAGGGACACACCCCTTGGGAACACTTGTATATATACTACCCTATCTGCAATAAAGAAACAGTCCCTGCCATTTGTCTCTCTCTCTTTTGTCTTTTTCCATTTGCCACTAAGCACTGCAATAGAGTTCAACACTCATATCGTGGCGAGCCTCAGACCGCGCCACCGGGGCTTGGTGGTCGAGCTGGCGTCCAATTTGCTCCAGACTGAGGGGTGATGACCCCCTAGCCCTATGCTAGGAGTTGAGTGAAGAGGGCAATGCATCTGAGAGGGCATTGCGGGACAACCTCAATCAATTTTCAACGCGCACCAAAAACTTGTGGTAAGCCGTGTGTGGGTAGCTGGGTGCGGGAAACGTTGCTCTTGCTAATCCCCCGTTGTCCGACTTCCGCATTTCCAGTCGCTCGCTGGGACACTGGCAGGTAGGCTCCGCCTCCTATTGGACCAAAGGGAGGAATGGGAGCGTTCCACTAGCGATATTCTGGAGGCGAGAAGCGAGGCCGCCGAAGCCCACACTCGCGTTGTGTCAATCCAGAATGCTTATGAAAACTTGGTCGGTGCGGTGAGGAGGGACACGAATTTGGCGACCCTTGCCCATCTCGAGAGTGCAAAGATGAACTCTCATCTTCGCATCCTTAGGCGAGGGAAAGCGGTTGCCGAGGCTCAGGTTGTGGCTCTCGAGGAAGAGTTGAATGGTCGAACCAAGAAAGAGGAGAAGCTCCTAGCCACTCTAGGGCTTGTTCGGTTCTACCCCAATCCATATGGATTGAGGGGGATTGAAGGGGTTTCAATCCCTAGTAAGTCAAAATCTTCCCCAATCCGTATCAATCCCCTCCAATCCATATGGATTGAAAATAACCGAACAAGCCCCTATAGGGCAACCTCTTGTAATTATTCCTCTTGGGGCCTAGCGTTCGTCATCCGCTCCTTCTTACGACTTAAAATTTTGTTCGTTCAGACATGCAACAGAAATTCAACGTCGCTGAGGGCTAGTTTGGGAGCCACAAAACCGGAGGGGATTGAATGGGCTAAAATTCCCTCCTTATATAATTTTGAATAAGTTGGAGATTTTAGCCCCTCCAATCCCCTCTGATATTTGGACTCCCAAACTAGCCCTGAAGGGGACTTCCTCGTGGTGCAGCGCCGCTCGGAGGAGTTGGAGAGGGAGTGGCTTCTCCTGTCGAAGGTAGTGAATGTGATGCAAGGGCGCTTCGAGGTGCTTCTGTAATACCCAAAATGTATACAGAGAAACTATATTGGATGTTCTTATTTTATGTGCCATATTTGCATCATAAAAAGAGCATACATATTAAGGATGATCAATTAAAACCAATGATACTAAAATAAAAGAAAATGCATCATTTGGAGTTTGTATGTTTCTGCATTAAATAAAATAATATTGTTAATAATAATAAGGTAATAATTACTAGAAGTTGGGTTAAACCCTAAATTGGAGTTAGGGTTTTGAAAATAAGAAGAGAAATGATATAAAAATATAAATAATATAATTATATTTCTAAAATTGGTATTTTTCATTTCATAATATGATTTGAGAATAAATTTGCACAAGGTTTGAAACTAAATTCGAATTCAAATTGACTTTAGAAATAAAGAAAAGAAAATGGGAGATAAAAAGAAAAGCAAAAGCAAAATGTAGTTTGTTGGGCTCCTCCCCTCAATTCGGCCCAGCAGCCAAAACCAACCGCGTGGCCCGCTTACCAGCCCCTCCGCGCGCACTGCGTACCGCGCGCGCTTGGCCGACTGACAACGCGGGCCCGCTGTTTAGCCCCTCTACAACCGGGCGTCCGCCATCCGTCGCCCCGCGCTCGCGTTTTTGCCTCGGTCACAGACCAGTCAGACCCACATGTCTGAGACACCAAGCTGCGCCCATCTCACCCACCTCGAGTGCATGGCGGAGCGCCGCCACGACAAAAACACGAATCCGGCCCTGACCATTGTTGCGCTGACCACGTACGCGCCCATATAGAGCCGCGACCCCCCGGACTCGCCTATTCCTTTTCATTCTCCCCTTGCGATCGCCACTGACCCCCACCACAGACCGTCGCCGCGTCAGCCCGGAAGTGAGCCACCGCCGGTGATTCTCCTCCGTACCTGCGCTCGGGTCCGCACGTGTGGTCGAGGGCGTTCGCCGGGAATCAATGAAGCTGCCGGAGCCCTCAAGTCGAGCTGAGAGCCACGAGGAACTCGGGAATTGCTCGCCGGAGGCAAGCGTTGTTGCGGATCCGCACTTCACCGCGGGCCGGTTACCACCGCGCGCCACCATCGGTGAGATGACTGTACCTAGTTTCGCCCTTACATCAGCTACGTTTTGCATCTATCGGATCAAAAGTTGGGGCCGGGAATCGCAGACCCAGAACACTCCGGCGACACCCCATCACGGCTAACCGGTGGCGCCGCCGCACCTCGACGGGGCTCGGGGACGAACGACCCCGGCCGTTAGATCAGGCGCTTACGGCCGTGATTACACTTGGCGCATACCGCTTCGGGATGTTAGCGAGCGCCGTTCGATTGAGATCCGACGCGTGGGATTTAATTAGGCTATTTTAAATTGGGACCGCGGATCACCGATCCAACGGCCACGGCAGCATACCGGTTCGCATAGGCCTAGGTCTAATCTAGTGCGCCAGCCGTGGATCCAACGGTGGCAATCAACTGATACCGCTTTGGCTGTGTCGTTTTACACATGAGACCCTATGTTATTTTAGAATAAACCCACCGTCCACATTCATTATTCACTGAGTCTAGGAATTTATGCGAGCAACCCCCTGACTTTTCTGGAATTCGAGGCCCAGTCCAGAACTGATTCAAAATGAATAAACGAATTAGTAAATGCATTATTAATACAAAAACAATTGCTAGAACTTGTAAAATTCATAGAAAATTCATTTTTAATCCAAATTGATCCATTCCAATTTCTAAAATTTTGTAATATTAATGTTTAGCTTACCGAAGGTGGTCGAAAAGGGTTCACCGGAGGTGGGCGCCAATGTTGGGAACTTGTCCTTAAGTGCTATGAATTAAGAACAAGGCAACACAGAAATTGTTAAACGTTACAGTTCTTCGTCCTTCGAAGCATTACTTCCCTCGGGATATAATGAGTCTTGGACGAAGGTTATGAAGGACATACCTTCATAAGTACAACAAATAATGAAGAAGGATTCATACAAAGTATGAATAATAACATAAACACTTAAATATTATCATTAACTCATTTCTATTTTATTATTGTGGAAAAATAGAAATGATAACAAATTACAAATGTACCTTCGGCTTGAAAGAAGGCAAAAGTACAAGCGTGACGCAAAAGCAAATGCCAAGTCAGCGTGAACAGTACGGGAGCACTGTTCATCTATTTATAGGCACGGGACGCAGCCCATGTAAATTTACACCCATGCCCTTTACATTTGCTAATAACTCTATAGTAATCCATCGGGGTCTAAATAGCCTTTTCCCCTTTAAGTCGGTTTCTTTTTCTGTTAACACGCCGAAGCTCCCCTGCGCATAGCTTCGGCTCTGCGCCATCCTTCGCATTCTTTGTGCTTCTTCATATTGTGGTTATGACCTAAGTCCGAAGGTACCTGTTCATGTATCATACTCCAGAAATATTGTTAAATCATGTTTTTGAGGACCTTCGGAAGCCGAAGGCCCCCAACACTCTGTTTTGACAAGAAAACAGTAAGAGAATTAATTCCTCACTTAATCCTATTTCAAGCACATAGAACCTTTGGAAATTCACAACTTAAAATCTATAACTCCAAAATTAATAATTCCTGTTCCTAGGATCTTATTTCAATGTGTAGATTTTATTGTGTATTTTATTTACATGATTGGTGTGATGTTAATTTTGCTATACTATGTATGTATTGTGTTTATGCGAGTAGACGAGCAAGCTACTGTGGATCCTGAGGTTCAGTTGGTAGAAGTTGCTGAGCAGGAGCTCTTTGAAGGCAAGTTGTGCCATTGATCACTTACTTTTTCCCAGCCATGTTCTTATTATTCATAATGATCTGCATAGGTTAATTTTGATGGGATCCTTTAGGTCACCCCAGTTTTGGTTATCTTTATACCTTGGTTACCACTGAAATATTTTTGGGTAGTACCTGCTATTGCTTTATGTGGATTTGGGTATAGAGATACATTATTCATGATTACACTTTTATTCTCTATTTATTATTACTGTTCATGTTAAGATCATTATGTTAATGGGAACATGGAGAGACCACCCGTGAAAACAGTGCTACCACAAGGGTTTAATGGTACGCCCTTGGCTGATTAACTAGGAAAGCTAGTGGATGACTTTCTTACCCGAAAGGGGCAAGGGGCAGTAGGGGAGTGGTTAGTGTAGGGAGGTCCTTGGATTGATTTTGCTGCGATGGCGGTCAGGCGAGGGATTCCTGCACTAGAGCTTCCTATAAACTGTAGCGAGATTTCTGAAGCTAGTGGAACTTTATAAAGGCCTCTTAGTGTTACCCTGCCTCGCCTCCTCAGTAGAGGTGTATGTGATTGGCCGTCTCTTAGCAGATGGGTAACATGACTTGTGGGCAAAGATGCACAACCTCTGCAGAGTGTAAAACTGGTATACTAGCCGTGCTCACGGTCATGAGCAGCTCGGACCCTCACATGATTAATCTATGGAATTAAAACTCAATTTGACATTTGCATCGCATTTGGGATTATTTTATTATTACTTTTATTTATTATTACTAAGGTTTGGTATTTACTTACACTTAGTAAATGCTAATAAAATTTTGACCAACTTGTAAAAGCAATGCTCAGCTTCAGCCTTTATTTTGTTGATCAGCCTTATACTTCACATGAACTCCCACCTTTGGTGAGTTCATGCACATGATTCCCCACAACTTGTTGAGCTATGATCGTATGTGAGCTCACTCTTGCTGTCTCACACCCCCATAGGAGAAGAACAGGCAGTCGAAGAGGAGCTGGCTAACATTGAGGCTTTTGACTTGATCTAGGTGGCATCTCCCAGTCAGCTTTGTGGCGCAAGGGAATAATATATAGTTCGCTTTATTCTATCATTTATTTTTGTAAGACTTCCACTATGTAATAAGTACATTTATGATATTTATGACATTTATCTCTATGCACTCTGTTATTATATGTGTTGTCTTGTCTGGCGCATATATGAGATGCACCCAGCTTTGTTCCTTAAATCCGGGTGTGACAAAAGTGATATCAGAGGAAATATTGACTGTAGGATGAAACCTATATAGAAATGGACAAAACCCTTACCTACTTACCTTATTCTGATTCATTCTATACTTACCTTACTCTGATTCCTTCTATACTTATCTTGATCCTGTCTCACCTGCTACTGTTCTACTCTGATCATTCTTATCTTTTCTACTCTAAGACAAGATGGATTTCACACCTTGTAATCCTACATTTATGACCTTTTTAAGGGATAGGAGACCTAAGACAAAAAAATTAAAATTATTTTCTCTATTAAAAATGTTGCTTGATTGTTCTGATGATCAATGCCTGATTTGGTTCTTTGATTGATTGAAATAGTATAGACGGGCATCTTAGCATGTACCACCATAAGGTAATGAATTAGCTTTAGTAGGCAACACACTTAGCTAATAAATCCCCCAAAGTAACATGATTCGTAATCACCTGCCTTGTCTACTATCCTTTCTTACCATATGTTTCCAACTCAGATAGTCAATACCAGCAAGGGTGGTGGAATTGATCTACCTCCCAAACGACACACTCGGTGGATATATAGACAACCCCAACCGCAACCAGCAGAGCTGGATCCTCCACCGCCGCCTCCACCAGTCGGAGCTGACCCAATGGTTGTAGCTCAGATGAGGATGATGCAACAAATGGCTGACACCATGGCGGATATGCGCGCGCAGATGCAACAGGAACGACAAGAGATGCGCCAAGAGAGAGAAAAGATACGCCAGGAGCTGCGTCAGGAAAGAGAGGAGATACGCCAGGAAAGGATGGCGCAACAACAACAGCAACAGTAACAACAGCAAATACCACTGCCACCACCACCACCTCCACTTCCACCCCGGGACAAGCACCGGGAATTTATGAGTCACAAGCCGCCTACCTTCGCCAGCTCGCCAGATCCACTAGATGCTGATGATTGGTTGAAGTCAATTGAGAAGATGCTCAACATCGCCCAATGCTCTGACCGGGAGAAGGTCCTTTATGCTTCTAGTCATCTGACTGGTCCTGCTGCTGACTGGTGGGATTCTTATGTTGCTGTCCATGATGCTGCTGACACTATTACTTGGGCGGAGTTCAGTACACAGTTCAGAAACTACCACATTCCTGCTGGTTTGATGAAGATCAAGAAGGAGTTTCTATCATTGAAGCAAGGCAACATGTCTGTCAGCGAGAACAGAGATAAATTCATTCAGTTGTCCAGATATGCTCCAGATGAGGTGGCAGATGATGAAAGGAAGCAAGAGCACTTCACAGAAGGACTCAATGGCCCCCTACAGTATGCACTGGTTGCTCACACATTCCCATCATTTTAGAGACTGCTGGATAAGGCTCTTGCTATTGAACACAAGCGTGTTCAATTGGGAGATTTGAAGAGGAAGGCCATTACCCAGGGGCAGGGTAGCAGCAGTGTTCGTTCCCGCTACGTTCCGCCTCAAGGTACCCCAGCTCGTCCAGGAGGAGGACCACGCCTAGCTCAGTACGCTCCACAGGGGTCACCACGGACACTTCCCACTCGTCAGGCTGCCCCCACTAGCACCCCGGCGAGGCCTACAGGACAGAAGACCGGACCTACATGCTTCAAGTGCACTCAGATTGGGCATATGCTAATGCTTGTCCGGTGGGGAATTCTGGTACACCAGCTCAGAACAAGCAACAAAATCCTGGCAAGGGATATTCTATTGCCAGGGTTAATCAAGTCAGCGTTGATGCTACTCCTGATGGTGCTGACATCGTGCTTGGTATGTTTTACATTAATGCAATTCCTACAACAATACTATTTGATTCTGGTGCTACACATTCCTTCATGTCTGCTCGATATGCCAACACAAATGAGATACCACTGCTAAATATGAGAAAACCAATGATAGTAATTACACCTAAAGGGCCTATTGAGGCAAATCATATGACACATATATTGACATTAACAATTATGGGGAGAGAATTCTGGGCTACCGCTATAGTATCAGAGGAAAGCAGTATAGATCTGATCCTCGGTATGTCATGGTTGAGGAAGGCAAAGGCCATTATAGCATGTGGTAGGGGTATTGTAGAACTTACCAGCCCTAAAGGAGAAAGATTTCAAGTTCAAATTGTAGTAACCACCTTTTCCAAAACGTGCGATGTTCTTTATAGCTGAGGAGTTTGTGGGTGACAACATCCGTGTGGTTAGGGATTTTCCCGATGTCTTTACGGAGGAGTTACCAGGGATGCCACCAGAGAGGGAAGTTGAGTTTGTTATTGATCTCTTACCTGGGACTGCTCCTATATCTAAACGCCCCTACAGAATGTCCATAGAAGAGTTACAAGAACTTAAGAAGCAGTTAATGGAGTTGCAGGAGGCAGGGTACATACGTCCGAGTTCCTCACCTTAGGGAGCACCGGTACTGTTTGTACAGAAGAAGGATGGTTCACAACGGATGTGTGTGGACTATAGAGCACTTAATGATGTTACCATCAAGAATAAGTACCCGTTACCTCGTATTGATGACTTATTTGATCAGATGAGAGGTGCTAGGGTGTTCTCTAAGATTGACCTCAGGTCGGGCTACCATCAAATGAAGATTCGGCCATCTGATATTCCCAAGACGGCTTTCTCAACCCGTTATGGTCTATATGAATTCACAGTCATGTCATTTGGCTTAACCAATGCACCAACTTATTTTATGAATCTAATGAATAAGGTGTTCATGGAGTATCTTGATAAATTCGTCGCAGTTTCCATCGACGACATTCTTATCTATTCCAAGAATGATAGTGAGCATGAGGAGCATTTGCGGATGGTGCTACAGAAGTTACGGGATAATCAGCTTTATGCCAAATTTACCAAGTGTGATTTCTGGCTTGATGAAGTACATTTTCTTGGGCATATCATCTCCAAAGGAGGAATTGCTGTTGATCTGGCTAAAGTGACAGCAATAATGGATTGGAAGACACCTAGTACAGTTTCAGAGATCCAGAGTTTCTTGGGACTCGTAGGTTATTACCGGCGATTCATTGAAGGGTTCTCTAAGATTGCCAAGCCTATGACCTCATTGTTGGAGAAGGGCAAGGAGTTTAAGTGGACTGATAAATGCCAAGAGAGTTTTGATCAGTTGAGATCTAAGTTGATGGCTGCTCCAGTATTGATTATGCCAGATCTACAGAAGAATTTTGATGTATATTGTGACGCGAGTCGCCAAGGCCTGGGATGCATGCTTATGCAGGAAGGACACGTCATAGCCTACGCATCTCGCCAGTTGCGGAAACATGAGTTGAACTACCCCACGCACGACTTAGAACTGGCAGCCGTTGTGCATGCTCTCAAGATTTGGAGACACTATATTATGGGAACCAAGTGTCGAATCTACACTGATCACAAGAGCCTAAAATACATTTTTACTCAGAAGGATCTTAACCTTAGACAACACCGATGGTTGGAGCTCATCAAGGATTATGACCTAGAAATTCACTATAATTCGGGCAAGGCGAATCTGGTTGTGGATGCCTTGAGTCGGAAGGGGCAGGTTCATGCAGCTATTGTCACCCAGTTACCCGATGAGTTAGCAGAGGATTTTGAGAGGCTCAACCTGGGAATAGTTGCTCATACAGAAGGAATTACATAGAATTGGGACCTACCTTAGAGCAAGAAATACAGAAAGGTCAGATCGGTGATGCCAAAATTTAGGAGATCAAGGATCTGATAACAGAAGGTAGATGCCCAGATTTCACGGAGGATGAGCAAGGCATGATATGGTTCAAGAATTGGATTTGTGTTCCTGATATCGATAGTCTTCGTGAAACCATATTGAAGGAGGCACATGACTCAGTTTACTCTATCCACCCTGGTAGTACTAAGATGTACCAGGACTTGAAGCAGAAGTATTGGTGGTATGGACTAAAGAAGGATGTTGCTTCACATGTTGCTCTATGTGATGTTTGCTAGAGGGTGAAAGCGGAACATCAAAGACCTGCTGGTTTACTACACCCGCTTAAGATACCTGAGTGGAAATGGGAAGAGATTGGCATGGACTTCATTGTGGGATTACCCCGCACATCTGCTGGGTATGACTCTATATGGGTGATTGTGGACAGGCTAACTAAAGTGGACCACTTGATTCCAGTGAAGACCACATATTCAGGAGCCAAGCTAGCAGAGTTGTACATGGCATGGATTGTATGCTTGCATGGGGTACCAAAGAAGATTATGTCAGACCGGGGATCACAATTTACTTCTCGGTACTGGAAGAAGTTGCACGAGTCCTTGGATACAAGATTGAATTAGTTCGGCCTACCATCCCCAAACTGATGGGCAGACTAAGAGGACCAACCAAGTGCTAGAAGATATGTTAAGAGCTTGTGCTCTTAAGCATGGTGGTAGTTGTGATAAGAGTTTGCCCTATGTGGAGTTCTCTTACAATAATAGCTACCAGGCCAGTTTGAAGATGTCACCGTTTGAGGCTTTATATGGCAGAAAGTGCAGGACTCCACTGTATTGGGATCAAATTGGTGAAAGACAGTTGTTTGGGCCTGAAACTATACAAGAGGCTGAAGAACAAGTCCACCAAATTAGGGAGAACTTGAGAACTGCGCAGTCAAGACAGAAAAGCTATGCTGATACCCGGAGAAGACTACTAGAGTTTAAGGAGGGTGATCATGTCTATTTGAAGGTGTCACCACTCCGGGGTATGAGAAGATTTAAAGTCAAAGAGAAGTTGTCCCCTCGCTTTATTGGACCCTTCTTAATCTTAAAGCGAGTGGGAGTAGTTGCATACCAATTGGAGCTACCTGATCATCTTGTGGATGTACATGATGTTTTCCATGCATCTCAGCTGAAAAAGTGTCTCAAGGTACCTGAAGAGCAGCTACCAATGGAGGACCTTAGTGTTCAAGATGATCTGACTTATCCAGAATATCCTATCAAGATTCTTGATACACTAACTCGTGTCACGAGGAACAAAGTTATAAAGATGTGCAAAGTGCAATGGAGTCACCACGGAGAAGATGAAGCTACTTGGGAGAGAGAAGAAGAGCTTCGCATAGATTTTCCCATTCTTTTCCCTAGATCTTCCTAAATCTCGAGGACGAGATTCTTTGTAAGGGGGGTAGGATTTGTAACACCCAAAATTGTAAACCAAATAAAAGGAGATAGTTTTCCTATATAAAATTTCTCTATGTTGATATCACATGTGAACGCCCTTATTTAAGTAAGTAAATAACCAAAAACATATAAATAATGTTTGCATCATGCTGGAGTTTATTTGTGTGTGCATTAGTTAACAGTAAAAAAAATAATAAGTATAGACAAACATTGGTATCCAAATTTGAATTGAGATTTAATTTACAATTTTAGAAATTGGAGGATAGAAGGAAAGCTACTATACAAAATAAAATAAAATATGGGATAAATAAAATCTTGCTATGAAGGTTTGACAAAATTGCACAATTAAAATGAGTTTAAATTTGCAATCAAGTTTGAATTCAAAATTTGGATTCAAAAGAACTAAGAATAAAAGGAAAATAGAATAAAGAAAAAGAAAAAGGAAGGGGAAGCTACTTGGGCCGGGGATACCATTCTGGCCCATCTGGCTCACGTGCTGCGCAACCCAGTTTCTCTACCACCGCTCGTTCACCCTGACAGGCGGGGTCCACTGATCTGCCTCACAACCCTCCTCACGCTATTCAGCGAAGCCATGTCTCTGGCGCAGCGGGCCTACTCGCAAGTGACTGTCCTTGGCTCCGTGCGCGCGCGATGTGGCCGATCCCCTGACTGTCTGGTGGGGCCCGTGCGGTCAGCCACTGGGTACTCTTGAGCCGTTGCCATCATCGACACGTGGACCCCATTTGTCGGAACCCTCTTCCCCCTTGTGAATCATCTAGGCCCCTTAGTGATGTTTTGGTAATCAATGAAAACTGTTTGTGGACTAATGGTTCATGGAGAAATAAGAATGCAGGGTTGGACCACATAGAACAGAAAATCCTGGAGATTTATAAGCATCGGTTGTGGATCAAGTGAAGGCAACGGTATAACATAGGTTTTGTTTTTGCCGGTCTTCAGGAGTTTAGAAAAGTTATTTGACCGGATTAGTAAGCTAGATGGCCGTACTATAAAGAGGGGTCAATGACGTTTGTCTGTGTCAAACTTAGTGCCTCATAGAGCATCTAGTGGTTGCATTTGCATGAGGACTAACAACGCTTCCAATCTCAAGAGTTAAAAATCTTTTCAAAAGCATGATTGAAAAATAGCCAAGTCTTGGGATGCGCGGACCGTCCGGGCCATGCAGGCGGACCGTCCACAATCCTCCAGTGGGGTCCGAAGTATGTTTACTTCGGACTGGTCCTGTTCATTTGTACTGCGGACCGTCCAGGCCTTGGGGCTGGACCGTCCGCAGTCCTGACCAGAGAAGGCTGCTCTCGGCATAGTCCCTGAATT
Organism: Zea luxurians; assembly: GCA_029449295.1. Lineage (NCBI taxonomy): Eukaryota > Viridiplantae > Streptophyta > Magnoliopsida > Poales > Poaceae > Zea > Zea luxurians. The sequence continues at coordinate 4,723,265 of JAOPSE010000126.1, read as the reverse complement.
ATTGTGCGGACCGTCCAACCTTGTAGGGCAGACTATCCGCAAGTGCCAAATTGGTTTGGGCAAGGACTGTGTGGTTTTTGGGATTTGTACTACGGACTGTCCGGAGGATAAGCCCGGACAGTACCGACTCCCAGGTCGCGGACCGTCCGACCTTGTAGGGTGGACCGTCCACGTGTGCTAACTCCTCTTGGTCAGAGCTCTGGTGCTCCAAGTTGCCAGGTCGCGGATGGTCTGGCCAAGGTTGGCGGACTATCCAGACCACACTTTTCTGATAGCTCTGATAGATTTCAAACGGGAAAAATAGCCGTCATGTGTATGGTGGACCGTCCGACCCTAGGGCGCGGACCGTCCGCGTGTGCGCAGGAAATGTGCAAATTGCACATAACAGTTGGATTTGAGTTGTGTGCTATAAATAGAAGGGGAGCTCGTGTGTGAGGGCTCTCTTGGCCATTCCTTGCACACATTGAGCTCATTTGTGATCCTCCAACTCATTCTCTCACACTCCTTGCTTGAGATTGCATTCAAGTGAGAGATTGAGTGTTCCTAGTGCATTTGCATCCATTGGGGATTCTTGAGGCACTAGGTGGTACACTGAGCAAGCGTCATCGGCTTGTTACTCTTGGAGGTTGCCGCCTCCTAGACAGCTCGGGTGTTGTCTCCATCGAGCTCTCCAAGAAGATTGTGGAGAAGCCACGATGTTGATTGTGAAGGGTTCGTGCCTACCTCGCCAGAGCGGCAAAGGTGACATTAGTGGAAACGAGGTATTGAGTGATTTCTTGTCCACTTGGCTCAAAGATCAAGCTGTGTCTAGATAGAGGAGCAAGTGAGAGCTCGAAGTCCACCTCAACGTGGATTAGGGGTGATCGGCAAATCACCGATACCACGGGATAAAATCCGGTGTCTTTACTTTCTTGCATTACTTATTGCCGTGCAAGTGATTAGTATTTTTGCATATTGTTCTTCTAGTATACAATCACCTTAGTTGTTTCTCATAGATTGTTTACTTGTTATCACTAGAGAATTTATACCTCTTGTCGTATTGATTAAATTTCTCTAGTGTTTTTGAATTTAGTCAAAACCGTCTATTCACCCCCCTCTAGCCAGTGTCCTAGATCCTACAAGTGGTATCGGAGCCGAGAACTCCATTGTTTGTGGATCTAATCATCCCAGAGTGAGATAAAATGGCTAGTAACAACAATGTGCACATTGGGAAGCCACCGCATTTTGATGGGAATAACTACGACTATTGGAAAATAAGAATGTCAATGCATCTTAGAGCAATGGGTGGAAAAATTTGGCCAATTGTCAAGGATGAGTTTGTTGTGTTGAAAGAAGATGAACCATCCGTTAGTGACAATGAAAACATTCTTACAAATGATCAAGCCATGAATGTATTCTAAGATGCTCTTGATATAAATGAGTTCAACCGTATCAAGAATCTCACAACTGCTCATGAGATTTGGGTTAAGCTAATGGAAATTCATGAAGGAACTACAATTGTGAAGAGTGCCAAGCTATATGTGTGCAAAGGAAAGTTTGACCAATTCATTATGAAAGAAGATGAGAGTGTATCCGATATGTTCAACCGGTTAAATGAGATAGTGAATGAACTCAAGGGACTTGGTTTTAATGTACCGGATGTGGATTTCACTCATAAGTTCCTTAGATCTCTTCCGGAGAAATATGAGACCATTGTGACCATGCTAGTAAGAAGTGATCTATCTATAACTTCTCCAACCAAAGTGTTGGGGGAAATTCTTACTCAAGATATATTCAAGAAATCTCAAGCCGATGCTATAAGTTTGGCAAAGAAAGTGAAGAATGAATCAATTGCTCTCAAAGCTAAAGCTTCTAAGGCAACTGAAAAAGAAGATAGTGATGATGAAGAAAATGAAAGTGAGAGTGATGGATATATGGCTCTATTTGTAAAGAAATTCAACAAATTCATGAAGATAAAGAGAGATCATCCTAGAAGAGGTCAAACATCAAGAAGAAATGCTTTCAATGATAGAAAATGTTTTGAGTGTGGGGAACCCGGTCACATTGTCATGAATTGCCCTAACAAGAAAAAGAAGGGCAAAGATGGAGATGATAAGAAGAAGAAGAAATTCTACAACAAGAAGCAGGATGGCAAAGCCTACCTAGTTGAATGGGATTCGAATGATAGCTCGGATGATGATGATGATGATGATGATGATGACACCTCATCCAAGCTTAATGCAGAATTGCCATCAAGAAAGCTCCTTCACTTTTCTCATCCCCTCATTGTCTCATGGCAAAGGGAGATGCTAAGGTAAAAATTATCACCGATTTAAATGATATAAATGATGATGTTGATGATGATGGCTATTCATATGATGATCTTGTTAAAATGTTAGGTGAGGCCGATGACTACATGCACAAAGAAAAAGAAAAAAAATTAAGACCTTGAAGGAATTGTATAAAAACCTCCAAGTGTCTTTTGAGGAGCTCAAGACCTCTCACAACGATCTAAAAGAGAATTGTGAGAAGCTTGCGGAAGCTCAAAACTCATCTATTGTGCATGAAGTTGTGGTGGTCACCGAGGATGTTGGAGTCACTTGTGACTTACTTGATAGTCCTACAAGTTAACCACTACCTACTAACTCTATTTGTGATAAATGCAAAATTTCTCTTATGAATGATAATATTGCTCTTGATGAATCACAAATCATTGTTGATAATGAAGTGTTAGTAGATAGAGTAAATGCTCTAACTCATGATCTAGAGAAGGCATATGGTGGAAAGGCTAAATTGGATTTCATATTGGCAAGTCAACGGTGCTCACTTAACCGTGAGGGTCTTGGATATGTTCCCAAGAAAGGAAAGAATGCTTTTATAAAGCAAAGGACATTGTTTGTGAAAGAGTGTGACAAAGTGTGTCACAAGAAGGGACATATTAAGAAAATTTTTCCTAAGCTCAAGAATGTATCCTCCTCTTGTTTTGAGCATTGTTATGTTCTTTCTCATAATGCAAAAGGTGTTCATGCTAAATTTGTTGGTACTTCAAATGTTGGCAACAAGAAGAAAGCTATTTGGGTGCCAAAGACCTTGGTCACTAACATCCAAGGACCCAAGCAAGTTTGGGTACCTAAAAGAAATTGATTTCCTTTTGTAGGTGAACTACAAGGCGGGAGGGAATCATTGGGTGTTGTTTAGTGGATGTACTCAACACATGACCGGAGATATGAAAATGTTCACCCAAATGAGTGAGGAAGATTGCTCAAATTATGATAGTATCACATTTGGAGATAATCGCAAAGGAAAGGTTAAAGGCTTGGGTAAAATTGCTATTTCAAATGATCATTCCATATAAAATGTGCTTTTAGTTGAGTCTTTGAATTTTAATTTACTATCCGTAGCTCAATTATGTGATTTAGGATTTAGTTGCAATTTCACCGTTGATGATGTTATTATCTCTAGTGTTGATGGTAGCAATCTTAAGTTTAAAGGTTTTAGATATGAAAATCTTTACCTTGTTGATTTTTCTCATCTAGTGAGGCAAAGCTCACAACTTGCTTATTCTCAAAGGCTTCACTAGGTTGGTTATGGCATAGAAGACTTGGTCATGTTGGAATGAAGCAACTCAATCGGTTAACCAAACATGACTTAGTCCGTGGCTTAAAAGATGTGAAATTTGAGAAGAACAAATATAGCTCTTGTCAAGATGGGAAGCAAGTGATAAATACTCATCCAAATAAAAGTCAAATGTCTACTCATCGACCTTTGGAATTACTTCACATGGATTTATTTGGGCCAACATCGTTTGTGAGTATTGGTGGTAATTCCTATTGTCTTGTGATTGTGGATGATTATTCTAGATTCACTTGGGTTTACTTTCTTCGGGATAAATCTAATGTGTTTGAAACATTCAAGTCATTTTCTATATTGGCTCAAAACCAATTTGATTTTGATATCAAGAAAGTTAGAAGTGATAATGGGTCGGAACTAAAAAATGCAAGAATTGATGAATATTGTGATGGCAAGGGTATTAAACATGAATTCTCTTCCAAATATACCCCGGAACAAAATGGTATCGTTGAAAGAAAGAATAGGACTCTCATTGATATGGCTAGGTCTATGTTAGTGGAATATAATGTGTCGGATTCTTATTGGGCCGAAGCAATAAACACCGCATGTCACTCATCAAATAGGCTATATTGTCACAAGCTTTTGAAGAAAACTCCCTATGAATTTCTTATTGGTAGAAAGCCAAATATCTCATATTTTAGAGCATTCGGGTGCAAATGCTATATTTTGAGAAAGGGAAGCTGGCTCTCTAAATTTGAGAAGAAATGCGATGAGGGTTTTCTACTTGGATATTCATCAAATAGTAAGGCTTATAGAGTTTTCAACAAAACTCATGGTATTATTGAAGAAGCATATGATGTTGAGTTTGATGAAAATAATGGGTCTCAAGATGAAAGTGGTAATCTTGATGATGTTGGTGGAACTCAAATGAAAAATGCTATGAAAACAATGGCCATTGGTGAAATTAAGCCAAAGGAAAATGATGATGAAAATAGTGTGGTTGTCATTCCTTCCTCTTCAACCCTAAATGAAGAAGATCACCAAAGCCAACAAAATGATGAAATTATGGATACTCATGATCAAGATACTTCAAGTCATTTGGTTCCTCCTCATGCTTCAACTAGCAATTACCAAACGGTATCAAGAATTCATCATTCTATTGTGAAGGATCACCCGGTTGATCAAATTGTGGGTGACATTAGTAAGGGTGTTCAAACTCGCTCTCGTATAGCTTCATTTTGTGAACATTTCTCTTTTGTATCTTGTATGGAACCTAACCGTGTAGATGAAGCTCTACTTGATGTTGATTGGGTGAATGCAATGCATGAAGAATTAAATAACTTCACTCGAAATGAAGTTTGGGAGCTTGTTGAGAGACCAAAGAACCATAATGTTATTGGTACAAAATGGGTGTTTCGCAACAAGCACAATAAAGATGGGGTAGTAGTAAGAAACAAGGCAAGATTAGTTGCACAAGGATATACTCAAATAGAGGGATTGGATTTTGGCGAGACATTTGCTCCTGTGGCAAGATTGGAAGCAATCCGGATTCTTCTTGCTTATGCTTGTGCTCATAATATCAAGCTCTACCAAATGGATGTAAAGAGTGCCTTTCTAAATGGTAAGATTAGTGAACTAGTGTATGTTGAACAATCTCCCGGTTTTGAGGACCCCAAAAGACCTAACCACGTGTTCAAGCATTCTAAAGCTCTCTATGGGCTTAAGCAAGCTCCACGCGCTTGGTATGAAAGGATTAGGGATTTCTTGCTTTCCAAAGGCTTTAAAATTAGGAAGGTTGACACTACCCTATTCACTAAAAGAATTGGCAAAGATTTGTTTGTTTGTCAAATTTATGTTGATGATATTATTTTTGGATCCACTAATGAATTGTTTTGTGAGGAATTTGGAAAAATGATGTCAAAAGAATTTGAAATGTCTATGATAGGAGAATTGAGCTTCTTCCTTGGTCTTCAAATCAAACAATTGAAAGATGGAATCTTTATAAGTCAATCAAAATATTTGAAGGCTCAAGAAGTTTGGCTTAGAGAATGCAAAGCCTATCAAGACTCCTATGGCAACAAATGGTCATCTAGACTTAGATGAGGGAGGTAATATGGTTGATCAAAAACTTTATATTACCGCATCTAGGCCCGATGTTATGTTTAGTGTTTGCATGTGTGCTCGATTTCAAGCTTCACCTAGAGAGATTCACTTGAAGGCCGCAAAAAGAATTCTAAGATATTTGAAGTATACTCCCAATATTGGTCTATGGTATCCCAAAGGTGCTCAATTTGAATTAATTGGATATTTGGATTCGGATTACGCGGGTTGCAAAGTTGATAGAAAGAGCACCTCCGGTTGTTGTCAATTTCTTGGAAGATCTCTTGTTTCATGGTCTTCTAAAAAGCAAAATTCTGTTGCTCTCTCTACCGCCGAGGCGGAATATATATTGGCCGGTAATTGTTGTGCACAATTATTATGGATGAAACAAACTCTATTGGATTATGGAATCATTTTTAAGAATGTGCCACTCATGTGTGATAGTGAGAGTGCGGTAAAATTGGCTACAAATCCGGTCCAACACTCAAGAACTAAGCATATTGATATACAACATCACTTCTTGAGGAATCATGTTGGAAAGGGAAACATCTCTATATATTCAATTGGCACGGATGATCAATTGGCCGATACTTTTACAAAGCCATTGGATGAAACTAGATTTTGCTCATTAAGAAGTGAAATGAATGTGATTGATCTCTCAAATGTGGCTTGAGGTTGAACACACATGTGTAGTATTGCATTTTGCTTCTAAATATTCTCTCTAGGCTATTTATTGGGTATTTTTGATGAATTTTTCATTCTAGTTTGATCTAAGTAGTTTGATATGAAAATGTGTATTCCTCAAATACATAATGTGTATATGCTTGCATACTAACCCTTGGATTGGTCGAAATGTCCATATATGAGCATCAAATCAGATTTGAAATTCCAAATCAGAAAGTAAACAAAGTTTGAAAATTTGAGTATCAGGCCGCGGACCGTCCGCCGTATCAAGATCTGGATAGTTCGGGTCAGCAGAGCAGACAGTATGAGTTACCAGGGCGTGGACCGTCCGCCACCCCTGCACGGACCGTCCGCGATAGGCAGTTAAATCGGGCAGAGGCTGTCAACTTGTCACTTTCATCCGTTGCCTCTCCTCTCACACTCTCCACACGCCTAAAGGTCACTTTCGTCGATTGTGAGCGGACGGTGAAGTGAAGTTGCGCACGGACTGTCCGAAAGCTTGTGGGAAGTTCAACAATCATGTCTTCATCCCGGTATTTCATAATCTCATGGATTTCATCAAATTTCTTCAAATTTGGGGATTCTTCGGATTTTCTCTCTGATCTAGAATTAAGCAATGGATTCACAAATTTGATTGGTGGAATTGCTAGTGCTACTCATTGTGTATGTTGTGCAAAAATTTGAACAAGTTTGGATGGTTATTTTCTGCCGAATCATTGATTGAATGATCAGGGCGGCTAGGGTTCTAGAGAATCGCCCCTGGACGGTCGCGGACCTCTGCCTGGTGGGCACGGACAGTCTGGACCCTTGGCACGGACATTCTGGCCCCCTAGCGCGGACGGTCCGGCCCCTGACAGAAAGTTGCACTACCTTTCTCTATGATTGTGGCGTTATCAACAATTCACCTATGGTTATTTCTCACATATATTGCAGTGGTCTGGGTGGTCTTCAGAAAAAGCTTGTCGGTCGTTTCAAATCAAAGCGCTCTCGTGCAGACGATGCATAATATAATCCAACCACAGACTCAAAGGCCCAATCTTCAGTTGGGGGCAGTGTCTCTATGGACATAGAAGATGTTCCGCATACTCATCCTGACTATCCGATTGACATCACAGGATGGACTTATCCAAAGAGGAGGTTCTCTATGATAGAATATTGCTCCAAGCGGACTGTCAATCAATATGCTCTGCCCTCAGACACCAATCTTCAATTCTTTCACACTCAGCTCCAATTTGATGTTTTTTGGGGCACACTGATGGATACCAACTTTCACAAGCATCAAGTGATAGATTGGACTTTTATGCTGGGTCAATCAGTTATGGAGGATCTGATTCCAAAATTTGAGACCTGTGGTCTCTATCACTTTATGGGTCAGAGGACTGATTTCAGTGAGATGGCAGTAAAGCAATTCCTGGCCACTGTTGAGATTGATATTGATGAGGAATCCATCACATGGATGACTGGTTTCAAGAGATATTTTGCAACATTTGCTGAATTTGCAGCTGCAAACAGTCTAGATTATGGTACCATTTCAGCTGGGATTGATTTATACACTGAAGATAACATTGAAGAATTTGTGCAGTTCTATGAGCCAGCAAGGCTAGGAATTCCTAGGAGGTTTGGAGAGACAGCAAGACTGAGGCATCATCCTGCTGTGATTAACAAAATTGCCAGAGTCACAATTCTTCCCAAGAGCGGAGACAAGAGCAAAATTAGAGACAAGTTCTGGAACATTATCCACCATGTCATGAATGGTGAGGTAATGAATGTTGTGCTATTCATGATGAGACAGTTAAATGATCTCAAAATGGACAAAAACCAGAACTTAGCCTATGCTCCGTACATTATGGCTCTCATTAAAGCCAAGACCAGATTTGAGGGGCACTGTGGAATAGTTCACACACCTTTTAGGCCCTTCAAGAATGAGATTGGGTTCCTCTCTAGGCCTCTCACTCCCTTCCTAGATGATGAGGAAGAAGCTGGTTATGATGCAGGAGACACTCCTGAAGCTGATGTAGAGCAGATGCCTCCTCCTCCACCTCCTCCTCAGCCTCAGCAGTACTGGCAGCCTGGTCTAGGTTATTTTGACCCATACTTTCAGAACATGCAGCAAGGGCTTCAGACCCACATGGATGGCCGCTTCCAGGGAATGATGACCCATATGGACCAGCGCATGGATGCCATGCAATCTCGCTTTGATGATAACTTGGATGCAATAAACTCTAAGCTTTCTGAATTTTGCAGTCACATCCATGACCATGTCACTGATCCCATCATGACCAGACTAAACAATATGCAACAAAGTTTCCAGGACAACATGGGGGCTCTGTCTAGTCAGTTTGACAATCTCTCTACCAATGACAGCATGCAAGAGATAAGTCAGAGGCAGCAGCAGCTCCAACAGGACTTTGGGCAGTTCTCCTCTCTCTTTGACACCTTCAGCACTCACTATTATAGCATGTATCCTCCACCTGGTGGTCAGTGAGACCCCTCCTTTGTGGCAATTGATGCCAAAGGGGGAGAGAAGAGAAGAGAAGATATCATATTCAGGGGGAGCTCGCTTATGTGGACATTAAGACTATGCATGTGCAAGTTTACCATTTTATGTCTTATGCACTATTTTATGTCTTATGCACTTGGTATTGGTTACTATTTGAACTCTATGTCTTATGCCTGTGGACAACTACTTGTAATATTCATGTCTTATGCATGTGGACAACTATTTGTAATATTCTGTGGGTTGAACTATGCGTGTTAAATCTTATGTTTAAATTAGTTCAAATTATTCTGTGAATGGTTGATCGAGGAGTGATTATAATTGCTGCGCTTACTTTGCATATTACCTCTTGTATGCCTCGATAACCATGACTGTAGGAAGATCTCCATCAAAACTCCGATCAATTTTGTGTGTTGTATCTTCAGCTTGAAATATCATGCACACACATAGGGGGAGCTATTCCTGCATTCTGAGTTTTATTGGGATTTATCTATCTCTCGGACAGAACTTCAAATCAAGATAAGTCTTATTAAACTCATCTCTAAAATCCTTCTTATACCTAAGGTATAAGGGGGATTTGAAAAACAAAACTTCTCTTGAATATATTGAGTAGTGTTGTCATCAATTACCAAAAAGGGGGAGATTGTGAATCATCTAGGCCCCTTAGTGATGTTTTGTGTGGCGGAACCGCTCGAATTATTCCAGCTTAAGTGCCCAAGTCGCACCCTTAAGGGCAGCAACACACTTAAACAGGAATAACCCGTCAGTCCCACGGATCTAGTCCGATAAAGCCACTTACCAGGATCGAATACCACTAGCTCACACGAAGGTGAGGCACAGAGAAATACAATAAAACATAATACCACAAATTTAATAAGTATCATTAGTAATTACATTATCGGAGTCTCAGAAATAATAACCATAAATTTTAATACAGCGGAAATAACTAACGGAGAAAACCGAGTAACATGGCGAAGCCTGGCCACGCTACTCCTCCTGGTCCTCTCCTGCGGAAGCAATAACCCTCTCGACCGTCTATCCCGGTGGCAGGGATGAAGGTCAAGTCACACCATCAACCAATCATCCTAAGGAATACCTGCAAAAATTAAGCCACAAGCAAGGCTGAGTATACTAATACTCAGCTAGAGTTACCCGGTGTGAGGAGTCTACTCCTCTATCTCTAGACATGCAACTGTTTGGCTGAGGGGTTTGGTTTGCCAAAAGCACTAGCTGAGTCTAAAATCAAGTTTTAGCTTTTCAAGTTTTAGTATGATCCTTTTTAAACTAGATGAGTACCTAGCTATTCATACATGGTATCAAACATTATATCAATCAACAACTTTTTGCCAGTCACCTCATTTCCACTTATTACTCAATGTAGCAGCATGGATCAAGCAGTCTCATTAGCTGCGAGAAGCAGACGATTCGAATCGAGTTTTTAAACCTTGCAAGGTAAACCTAAATACACGACGTGGCGAGGCACTCCGTCCCCACACACATCAACCGTCCCCATCGATTCCCTGTCAGCAGATCAGGGCTCACCGCCTCGGCGTACAATGCCTCACTGACCCCGACTGCCGTCGTGCAGTGACCGCACTTGTACCCACCATAACCGGAATGGGAGACTACGTCTCAGGTCGCGTGAGGGGATATGTCGGCTGCCAGGTTCACTCAGGTACTAGGCTTACTGATTTACCATATTTCTCGGCATATGTTTAGTACGTTCAAACACTTGACTCACGGTACCACACCTTAATCCTTATTCCAATTTCCACCTCGTAGACAATCAATCCGCATGGATTGTTGTCCACAGATCGACATCATTATGATATGAACGTAGATACAACCAATTCCTGACCTCGCGCGAGTGCTGGAAAAATCACTCGACTTCTACCGAGATCCCTAATTAGTAAGCAGCTACTCGACCTAGCATACTAGTATCCATTTCAAAAAGGAATCCTGAGTTCATGCAACTAGGGTTTCAGTCAACTCCTACACTTAAGTGCACAGTACAAGCCTACAAACATTAAGTGTAGTAAAATAGCATATATAAACGGTTATGCATAAAACCGGGGCTTGCCTTTAATTTAACACTTAGATAGTGTTTGCTGAGGGAGGTACTCGCTTGGCGAGCATCCACTAGTTATGTCCATCCTTCCTTGGGTCGTCCACCGACTGCATCTTGTGGGTGGCACCACATCACTTGCACGATCATCATCTCTCGGTCCTAAATTGATGAAGACATCCACACTACTGATGCATCTATACCAATACAAGTACCAATTTCTGGTCCCATTACTCGCGCTCGTGCTCGTCAACTCAACCATCAGGTGATTACACTCTTGAGTTCATGTCCATCATATTTAGACCATGGAGACCCGTGCACTCTTGTTTTGCTTAGGAATCAGGGAGAAGACCGAAAGGGAAAAGGATTTGAACATGCTGGATTCGGACTGCAGAAGAACACCAACTTGTGACGGTCACCACGGTCAGATGCGGGCTCGGATTGGAATGTTCAAGCACAACATGGAAAGCTTATCAAGTCTACTTTCATATGGATCCGGAATTATAGTCATATCTGTTCTGAGGCCGCCGTAATCATTGTTTTCTTACCGAGACATTTCCTGCCTTTTCTGCCCATGGTGCTGCGTCACCCTATTTTGGCCCAATGGGTCGTGTATCAAGTTAGGTCCATTAGGGACGCATCCTAGGGTTGCAGCACGACCCCAATACCCTTGTGGTCGTCCTCCCATGTTTATAAACCCCCTAGCCGCCACCAAGAACAGCGGGTTTTGTTTAGATCAAGTTTAGCTCTCGCTACTTGCTTGTAAGCGCGCGTGCTAGATCAGCCGCCCGTCTTCTTGTCTTCGGAACCCCACCATATTGGAGTTTGATTTTGAAACCTACATTTAGATCTGGTAATTCAGTACTTGTTCTACTTGTTCTTGCTAGTTCTTCGATTGCTTGCAGGACGAGTGCCCTAGTGGCCAGGGTGTCACGCTCCACAAGATCGTGACAGCCATAGGAGGTGGTGTATCGGTTGCTAAGGCGCAGCGTCTTTGGAAGGCTGTAGTCGGGCCGTGAACGTCGTCTCCTCCCCCAATCGAGTTATTCCACACCCTCTCATCGAAAGATCGGGCAATCACCCAACGGGTGCACATCAGTTGGTATCAGAGCAAGGTTTATCGGTGAGAGATTTACTTTTCTTCGCTGTTTTCTTATCTCCTATAGTCCAGAAAAAGCCAAAAAATAGTAGATTAGTTTTACCGCAATCCTATAAACCATTGAGCATTTACTAGTACTACTTAGTTAGGGCTTGTTGAGTTTTTGGTTGCATCGGTTGTGTCGAGTTGCTGGTCTTAGTTTATTCCTTTAGAGTTTTGAGTTCTACCACGTTTTGGTCACCACGAGATCCACCATCACCAAAAACATCTCTGGTTCGTTTTTGCCACCACGGATACATATCATATCCGATTTGGAAGTTTAAATACAATCTGGAAAGCTTATCTTATCTTCTTTCCAACGGATCTGACCTTATCTCAAAATTCGTTCTGAGCGCTCCGCAATCATCGTAGAGATTTCTGCACTTTCTATATTAACAAGATTTGTTAAATCTGATTTAAAGGGGCTGTTAGCAATATCTTTATTGTTTGGGTTGTCATAGTGAAAAAAAAGGGTTTAGGCCCCTGCAAAAAAAAAACAGAAGAAGAAGAAAAAAAAAGAATAGAAAAGAAAAAAAAGGGAAAAGAAGAAGAAGGGGGCTGAATCTCTAAATCTGTTGTTTCTCTTTGTGCTGTGCTAGTTGTTCTTTTTCAGTGACTACCTTTGTGCCTAGGCTCACGTCTCTAGCCTGGTTTAGCCTAGGACCAGCACAGTACCACCGTTGAACGATTATTCAGCTTGCTTTTGTAACTAACGTGGTACTAGTGTATTCCTTGCTTCAGCCCACCTACAACTCTACATATTTCGACTACAGTTTGACAGGTCGTGTTGCTGCGGCACCGATACACTTATTCCGCGGTTGCAGACTTGTTGGTTGCTGACCCCTCCTGTTGTGCAAGGTAAGAATTGGTAAGAGCTTGTGTGGCAGGTTGAGAGTGAGCGCCTTGCAGTAGCTACATCCTAATAGTTGTAGAGTTTTCATTCCTTCACGTTTTTTTTCTTGTTGCCTCTGTTCGTCTAACCATGGCAGGATTGGAGGTTGATGATGCTTCTCGTAATATGCCACACTCTCCTCGCACCAAGGGTATCATACAACACTTTGTAAGGCTGGTGAAGACGCACACGAAAGGTCTTGATAATGACATGCAGGTGACGAATGAAAAGATGGGGCAATTGGAGGCCACACAGATCGACACAAACACCAAACTTGCAAATGTGGAAATGACAGTTGCTCATATTGACAAGAGCCTTGTCGCACTCTTGAGGCGGTTTGATGAGATGCATGCTAATATCAATGGTGGGCGTGATGAGGGCGCCGAAGGTAACTGGGATGACTATGTTGCTGATACTGAACAAGATGACCAAGAAGCACCTAATCGCCGGCGACTACGTACTAACCGTAGAGGTATGGGTGGTTTTCGCCGACATGAGGTACATGGTAATGATGATGCTTTTAGTAAGGTTAAATTTAAAATACCTCCTTTTGATGGTAAATATGACCCTGATGCTTACATTACTTGGGAGATTGCGGTTGATCAAAAGTTTGCATGCCATGAATTTCCTGAGAATGCGCGGGTTAGAGCTGCTACTAGTGAGTTTACTGATTTTGCTTCTGTTTGGTGGATAGAACATGGTAAGAAGAATCCTAATAACATGCCACAAACTTGGGATGCGTTGAAACGGGTCATGCGGGCTAGATTTGTTCCTTCTTATTATGCACGTGATATGTTACACAAGTTGCAACAATTGAGACAGGGTACTAAAAGTGTAGAAGAATATTATCAGGAATTACAAATGGGTATGCTGCGTTGTAACATAGAGGAGGGTGAGGAATCTGCTATGGCTAGATTTTTGGGCGGGTTAAATAGGGAAATTCAGGACATCCTTGCTTATAAAGATTATGCTAATGTAACCCGATTGTTTCATCTTGCTTGCAAAGCTGAAAGGGAAGTGCAGGGACGACGTGCTAGTGCAAGGTCTAATGTTTCTGCAGGAAAATCTACACCATGGCAACAGCGCACGACTACGTCCATGACCGGCCGTACACCAGCACCAACTCCCTCGCCAAGTCGACCAGCACCCCCGCCTTCCTCCAGCGACAAACCACGTGCATCTTCCACAAATTCAGCAACCAAATCTGCCCAGAAACCCGCAGGTAGTGCCTCTTCAGTAGCTTCCACAGGTAGAACAAGAGATGTTCTGTGTTATCGATGCAAGGGCTATGGACACGTGCAGCGTGATTGTCCTAATCAGCGTGTTTTGGTGGTAAAAGACGATGGTGGGTATTCCTCTGCTAGTGATTTGGATGAAGCTACACTTGCTTTGCTTGCGGCTGATGATGCAGGCACTAAGGAACCACCCGAAGAACAGATTGGTGCAGATGATGCAGAGCATTATGAGAGCCTCATTGTACAGCGTGTGCTTAGTGCACAAATGGAGAGGGCAGAGCAGAATCAGCGACATACATTGTTTCAAACAAAGTGTGTCATTAAGGAGCGTTCATGTCGTTTGATCATTGATGGAGGTAGCTGCAACAACTTGGCTAGCAGCAACATGGTGGAGAAGCTTGCACTTACGACCAAACCGCACCCGCATCCATATCACATTCAATGGCTTAACAATAGTGGTAAGGTCAAGGTAACCAAGCTGGTACGAATTAATTTTGCTATTGGTTCATATCGTGATGTTGTTGACTGTGATGTTGTGCCTATGGATGCTTGTAATATTCTGCTAGGTAGACCATGGCAATTTGATTCAGATTGTATGCATCATGGTAGATCAAATCAATATTCTCTCATACACCATGATAAGAAAATTATTTTGCTTCCCATGTCTCCTGAGGCTATTGTGCGTGATGATGTTGCTAAAGCTACCAAAGCTAAAACTGAGAACAACAAGAATATTAAAGCTGTTGGTAATAACAAAGATGGGATAAAATTGAAAGGACATTGCTTGCTTGCAACAAAAACTGATGTTAATGAATTATTTGCTTCCACTACTGTTGCCTACGCCTTGGTATGCAAGGATGCTTTGATTTCAATTCAAGATATGCAGCATTCTTTGCCTCCTGTTATTACTAACATTTTGCAGGAGTATTCTGATGTATTTCCAAGTGAGATACCAGAGGGGCTGCCACCTATACGAGGGATTGAGCACCAAATTGATCTTATTCCTGGTGCATCTTTGCCAAATCGTGCGCCATATAGGACAAATCCAGAGGAAACAAAAGAAATTCAGCGACAAGTGCAAGAACTACTCGACAAAGGTTACGGAATTGAGGTTGATCAAGCCAAGGTAGAAGCGATACATGGATGGCCTATGCCAAAGACTATCACACAGGTGCGGAGTTTCCTAGGACTTGCTGGCTTCTATCGCCGTTTTGTGAAGGACTTTAGCACCATTGCTGCACCTTTGAATGAGCTTACGAAGAAGGGAGTGCATTTTAGTTGGGGCAAAGTACAAGAGCACGCTTTCAACGTGCTGAAAGATAAGTTGACACATGCACCTCTCCTCCAACTTCCTGATTTTAATAAGACTTTTGAGCTTGAATGTGATGCTAGTGGAATTGGATTGGGTGGTGTTTTGTTACAAGAAGGCAAACCTGTTGCATATTTTAGTGAAAAATTGAGTGGGTCTGTTCTAAATTATTCTACTTATGATAAGGAATTATATGCTCTTGTGCGAACATTAGAAACATGGCAGCATTATTTGTGGCCCAAAGAGTTTGTTATTCATTCTGATCATGAATCTTTGAAACATATTCGTAGTCAAGGAAAACTGAACCGTAGACATGCTAAGTGGGTTGAATTTATCGAATCGTTTCCTTATGTTATTAAGCACAAGAAAGGAAAAGAGAATATCATTGCTGACGCTTTGTCTAGGAGATATACTTTGCTGAATCAACTTGACTACAAAATCTTTGGATTAGAGACGATTAAAGACCAATATGTTCATGATGCTGATTTTAAAGATGTGTTGCTGCATTGTAAAGATGGGAAAGGATGGAACAAATATATCGTTAGTGATGGGTTTGTGTTTAGAGCTAACAAGCTATGCATTCCAGCTAGCTCCGTTCGTTTGTTGTTGTTACAGGAAGCACATGGAGGTGGCTTAATGGGACATTTTGGAGCAAAGAAAACGGAGGACATACTTGCTGGTCATTTCTTTTGGCCCAAGATGAGAAGAGATGTGGTGAGATTGGTTGCTCGTTGCACGACATGTCAAAAGGCGAAGTCACGGTTAAATCCACACGGTTTGTATTTGCCTCTACCCGTTCCTAGTGCTCCTTGGGAAGATATTTCTATGGATTTTGTGCTGGGATTGCCTAGGACTAGGAAGGGACGTGATAGTGTGTTTGTGGTTGTTGA
This sequence comes from Zea luxurians, assembly GCA_029449295.1. NCBI lineage: Eukaryota > Viridiplantae > Streptophyta > Magnoliopsida > Poales > Poaceae > Zea > Zea luxurians. Next base: position 4,706,906 of record JAOPSE010000126.1, on the reverse strand, counting down.
TAGATTTTCTAAGATGGCACATTTCATACCATGTCATAAAACTGACGATGCTACTCATATTGCTGATTTGTTCTTTCGTGAAATTGTTCGCTTGCATGGTGTGCCCAACACAATCGTTTCTGATCGTGATGCTAAATTTCTTAGTCATTTTTGGAGGACTTTGTGGGCAAAATTGGGGACTAAGCTTTTATTTTCTACTACATGTCATCCTCAAACTGATGGTCAAACTGAAGTTGTGAATAGAACTTTGTCTACTATGTTAAGGGCAGTTCTAAAAAAGAATATTAAGATGTGGGAGGACTGTTTGCCTCATGTTGAATTTGCTTATAATCGATCATTGCATTCTACTACAAAGATGTGCCCATTTCAGATTGTATATGGTTTGTTGCCTCGTGCTCCTATTGATTTAATGCCTTTGCCATCTTCTGAAAAACTAAATTTTGATGCTACTAGGCGTGCTGAATTGATGTTAAAACTGCATGAAACTACTAAAGAAAACATAGAGCGTATGAATGCTAGATATAAGTTTGCTAGTGATAAAGGTAGAAAGGAAATAAATTTTGAACCTGGAGATTTAGTTTGGTTGCATTTGAGAAAGGAAAGGTTTCCTGAATTACGAAAATCTAAATTGTTGCCTCGAGCCGATGGACCGTTTAAAGTGCTAGAGAAAATTAACGACAATGCATATAGGCTAGATCTGCCTACAGACTTTGGGGTTAGCCCCACATTTAACATTGCAGATTTAAAGCCCTACTTGGGAGAGGAAGTTGAGCTTGAGTCGAGGACGACTCAAATGCAAGAAGGGGAGAATGATGAAGACATCCACACTACTGATGCATCTATACCAATACAAGTACCAATTTCTGGTCCCATTACTCGCGCTCGTGCTCGTCAACTCAACCATCAGGTGATTACACTCTTGAGTTCATGTCCATCATATTTAGACCATGGAGACCCGTGCACTCTTGTTTTGCTTAGGAATCAGGGAGAAGACCGAAAGGGAAAAGGATTTGAACATGCTGGATTCGGACTGCAGAAGAACACCAACTTGTGACGGTCACCACGGTCAGATGCGGGCTCGGATTGGAATGTTCAAGCACAACATGGAAAGCTTATCAAGTCTACTTTCATATGGATCCGGAATTATAGTCATATCTGTTCTGAGGCCGCCGTAATCATTGTTTTCTTACCGAGACATTTCCTGCCTTTTCTGCCCATGGTGCTGCGTCACCCTATTTTGGCCCAATGGGTCGTGTATCAAGTTAGGTCCATTAGGGACGCATCCTAGGGTTGCAGCACGACCCCAATACCCTTGTGGTCGTCCTCCCATGTTTATAAACCCCCTAGCCGCCACCAAGAACAGCGGGTTTTGTTTAGATCAAGTTTAGCTCTCGCTACTTGCTTGTAAGCGCGCGTGCTAGATCAGCCGCCCGTCTTCTTGTCTTCGGAACCCCACCATATTGGAGTTTGATTTTGAAACCTACATTTAGATCTGGTAATTCAGTACTTGTTCTACTTGTTCTTGCTAGTTCTTCGATTGCTTGCAGGACGAGTGCCCTAGTGGCCAGGGTGTCACGCTCCACAAGATCGTGACAGCCATAGGAGGTGGTGTATCGGTTGCTAAGGCGCAGCGTCTTTGGAAGGCTGTAGTCGGGCCGTGAACGTCGTCTCCTCCCCCAATCGAGTTATTCCACACCCTCTCATCGAAAGATCGGGCAATCACCCAACGGGTGCACATCATAAATGATATGCAAGGTGCATATGTATGAATATAATGAAAAATATCACAAGATATACAAATACACGGTAGTGAACTAAGCACTAAATTATAAGACACCGTAAACAACCACATGCTAGCATTAGCTATCTACACTTCATCGAGCGCACCACATCAATACCACTGGAAGGACGACCATTACTACCTATAATTAACCAACACAAACAGGACATCACAAGTATGAGCATTTATTTAATTAGCTACGGTTTTTCATTAGTTCTTCTATTAAGCACACAAAAAGCATCCCAACACATGTTTAATAGAGGACCTATGCATCAATGTCGATAGACTCCTATATCACAATCAACTACAGCAAGCAAGCACATTAATCATGGAATGTATGTTAACCTAAGTTTAGACATTACAAGTCTATATCCGTTAAGTGCTAACTAAACATTTTTAGCCAAAAGGTGAACTAAACAATCAAATGCGCATTTGCAGATTTTTGGGACAGCAATACAGCAGTTACTTGTTTTAATCATAACTTTTCAAATATTAATCCAAATATAGCAAACCAGGACTTTCTTGAAAGCTTACAAAGGGCTCTACAACTTTGGTATTTTTAAGTCAATCTGATTCAGCACTTAGCAAGGTCAAAAGGTGCAATCACAGCAGCTCTGTCTCGATTTGGACAGATTCAGACTTGCAACTTCAAAAATTCACAACTAAAGATTCAGACATCCAAACAATTTGATCCTAGACTTTCTGGAAAGGTAATAAAATTGCCTACATATCATTTATAAACATCTCAAGATGATTCAATATTTAACTAAGGATAAAAGACACTAGAAGGCTTTGCTGTCCAGATTTGGACAGATTCAGTCTTCAGACTTTAAACATCCATAACTTAATCTTCAGATCACCAAAAAGAGTGATCCAAGACTTTTTGGAAAGCTTAGCAAAAGCACTACATAACTTTTATAATCACCAAGAAGTGATTCCAGGTTTAATCAAATAAAACATTACAGTTTTCAAAATCTGTTCTAACATAGGACAGAACACAACAACCAGTTTGTAAAATTCATAACTCTTAAACTACTAGGCCTATGGTTATGAAATTTAACACAAGCAAGATTAGAAAAGCATCTACAACTTTCTTATAACGACCATGAACAGATTGCAAAATTAAGTTGAGAAAACAATGCAGTTTCTGAAATCTGTACAGAATTTGGACAGATTCAGTTACTGAATTTGTAAAAAGCATAACTCCTAAACTGTCAGACCTATGGCTGTCAAATTTTAACACCAACAAGATAATAAAGTTGTCCACAACTTTCTTGTGACCACCAATCACTGATTTCAATATTAACTTAAGCAACCATTGCAATATCTGAAATCTGTTCAGAAATTTGACAGATTCAGGTGCTGGGCTTGTGAAAAGCACAACTCCTAAACGATCAGGTTTATGGCTGTCAACTTTTTGTACAAGCAAGATAATCATGTTATCTACAACTCTTCTATATGACTTTTCTACAGAAAACATGATTTGGTTTATCAAACAAACAGCACAACGAAAAACAATGCGTGCAGCCCAAAACAGCAATCAATAAATTTTAGCTTCTATATAATTCAAGAATTGCCGCATTCTAGAGACTTGAATCATTCTAGCGCTTTACCATTTCTTAGAGTTAAATTAATTAAATGAGGACTAACAAGTAGACTTACAAATTTTATCCAAATCATTTAGTGCACTAAAATTACTACAACCAATTAACAACGCATTCTTCACGATAATCACCCAACAATTTACGTTTTAAATTAGACATCACATGAGCACTACTACTTTTTACCCGCGATCATAACCATACGCATTTAAACTACAACAAGTAATTCATCATAACTACGAGCTTAACCCATGTCATCTAACAAGTCGATTAACCAAAGGAATGACATAGCCCGCCATACGACATACACGTCAGCTTGCCTATTATTAACGCAGTCCGAGACACCACATGTATATATATCACAATCACTTACGCCATCGACTCTTACTTAACATGAGTTGGCTAACGCCGTATAAGACCTAGCAAACCATTTTAGACATTGTAACTCGAAACATGGGTTGAAGCAGGTTAATTAGTTTTTCTTAACCATTTCTCCACTCAAATTAGTTAACACACAAGTCACTTAAAACACCATATTTTAGGAGGTCTAACATAGAGGCATTAACACCTGGCATAAAACTCCGTAAGACTTACATTGGCTACTGAGGGACCTAAAGCACTTATGTGCATATGCTATCGAATTTGTTCTCCAATTTTAACCAGGACTGACTTATGAATGCTACTTGCTTCCAATAATTATTGGGCTGCGATAACGCTCATATAAGACCTCTAATCGATCAACAAGACATTTATTTATCCAATGGGAATGGAATGCGATACTTGACCAAGCAAGACATCAATCCGCTATACAACAGAAACCATGCCGACACCGATGGACTTTTACTAGACTCATCATGCGCATAACCTTGTCTCGCATACAACCATATGGTGGCGTGCACTCGAGACACTTCAATCAATATGGCGCGACCACTAATATATGAACTCCGATACTCATGTTTTAATAATTCACCCTCTATGCAACTAGCATTTTCTAAACTACTCGTCACATCAATAAATATACTCCCTATATAATCATGAATCCCATCACATTGCATAAAACAACTATAGTTTTCGCATAACCACATATCGATACATTTCCCAAACGTAATCCGCATTTTATAACTTAGTTTTTCCCATCAAACAATGCATCGCATATTTTTCCTACCAAGATATAAAAACATCCGAGTTCTTTTCTACTTCTTTTTCTTTTGCCACAAAATTCAATCCATACCAATACAATTTTTAAACATGCACCACACCGACCAAAACATAATTAGACAACTACAAATCACATACATCACATAACCTTTTGTTCTCCAATCGCAAACGCGATCCTACCAATGCGCATAACCGAAACATTTTACACACATCCATTCAAATTAATTAAACGAGTCGATCGAGAGTGACATGCATCGGCTCACCATAAACAAACCCAATCGGTGTTTGTGAGGACGATGGCGATTCCGATTTGTGCATCGCTACGAACATCGACGAGCGTCGAGCGACTTGCCTTCTTCTCCACTCAAAACACGGGGTGCCTCTCCTCCACAAAACAAAAATAAAACAGCACACATACACAATTAATCATATGAAAATAACGCCGATGTGGAATCAAACAAGGAGCGTCGTTGTCTCTCTGGGGGTGAAAGACGTCGCGGATGGGGCTGCGCAAAAACAGCAAACACCCGACGAGCGTCGACGGCGTGCTGTTCACTGCACAGCACAAAGCAGCGAGCTGGCAGCACGCGGAGCCATCGGGGCTTTTGCACATTTCGTCGAACACCTAGCAAGCACCATGGGCACTACGCAGATCGAGCGAAGCACGCGGTGTGGAGGGAATCCGGGGCCGCTGTTTTGGATCGGCACCGCTGCGCAGCGAAGTTGGACGCCAAGGCTGCTGGCTGAGCAGGGGCTTCTTGCTGCTGCACAAGGGGAAAATGAAGGAGGGGGCGAGCAGCAGCAGGGGAGGGAAGCCGGCTGGGAGGAAGATGAACAGGGAGGCGCTGGAAAATATCTGGGTGCCATGGCTGCTACTGGAGGGGCTGCTGCTTGCTTGAGGAAGAAGGGGAGGAGGGAATGGCGCCATGGCTGCGGGAGGTGCTCGGCTGGGTTGGTGAGCTCAATGCGAGCAGGAATCTGAGCCAAAACGCCCCTGTGCTCCATGGGCGACATGGACAGAGACCTGGCCGGGGCCAAGGTCGGCCCATGGAGGGGCGCTGGCCATGGAGAGGAAGGAGTGGCGCTAGGCAGAGGTCCGGCTAGAGGTGGAAGAAGGCTTGGGTGCCATCCATGGGAGCGGCTGCTCCCTGCTCTGGCGTGCGTGAAGGAGCGTGGGCTGCTGCCGTGAGGGAGAAGACAGGGAAAGAGAAGGTGGCGGCTAGGAGAATTAGAGGGGTGGGAGTGCAAAATAGCCAAGGGCAAGGAAGGAGCACCCCTATTTATAGAAAAATGCTAGGGTTAGGGTTTCTTAGTGGGCCTATTGGGCTAGGTTGGGCTGGCCCAAAACATGTAATCTGGCCGCGATAATTTATTTTTCCGAATAAAAATGCTCCCGCGAAATTCGTTTCTACATAGAACAGAGTGAGTTAGAGTTTCGGCGAACGGACGATTAAGCGGTTAATTCGGCCGAGAGTTTGATTTGAATTCGCTCGGAAATAATTCCCTACGCGTGATTCGAAAATAAATCGTCCTGAGATTTGATCGGCTTTGGAATTTTAGTCGGAGAAGGCGAATCGTGATATTTTAAAATCGCTGTCGATACGAGGTTTTGAGTTCGGTTTGGACACGAGATATTTGGCCGAGTCGGATAAAATTGATTAGAGGACGACATATTGAGTACTCCGTTTGAGAGTACAGATCCGAATAAAATAGTCGAACATAGATCAATGTTCGAAAAATTAGATTCGGGCTCAGATCAAATAACAGTTGTCGAGAGTTTGATTAAATGAGCTTCAGATGAGATTTATAATTCGAGAATGATTTTTGAGTTCGCATTCGTGCCGAGGATAAAAGTTTTAACAGGCTCCAAAATTGGCCTTCTGTGAGACCGAGTAACTCTGAATTCGGTGAAATGCGAATGAATAATCTAGATAATCAGGGACATACGCGAGTGAGAAATAGAAATTTTTACTGAGCATTTGAGATTAGGATAAATCTCGCGACGTAACACGAAACTGACACCTAGGGTGTCACATTTTGGTAATCAATGACAGCTGTTTGTGGACTAACAGTTCTTGGAGAAATAAGAATGTAGGGTTGGACCATATAGAACAGAAAATCCTGGAGATTTATAAGCATCGGTTGTGGATCAAGTGAAGGCAAAGGTATAACATAGGTTTTGTTTTTGCCGGTCTCCAGAAGTTATTTGACCGAATTAGTAGGCTAGATGGCCGTACTATAAAGAGGGGTCAATGACGTTTGTCTATGTCAAACTTAGTGCCTCATAGAGCATCTAGTGGTTGCATTTGCATGAGGACTAACAACGCTTCCAATCTCAAGAGTTAAAAATCTTTTCAAAAGCATGATTGAAAAATAGCCAAGTCTTGGGATGCACGGACCGTCCGGGCCATGCGGGCGGACCGTCCGCGATCCTCCAGTGGAATCCGAAGTATGTTTACTTTGGACTGGTCCTGTTCATTTGTACTGTGGACCGTCCGGGCCTTGGGGCTGGATCGTCCGCAGTCTTGACCAGAGAAGGCTGCTCTCGGCACAGTCCCTGAATTATTGTGCGGATCGTCCGACCTTGTAGGGCGGACTGTCCGCAAGTGCCAAATTGGTTTGGGCAGGGACTGTGTGGTTTTTGGGATTTGTACTACGGACTGTCCGGAGGATAAGCCCGGACAGTTTTGACTCCCAGGTCACGGACCGTCTGGCCTTGTAGGGCGGACTGTCCGCGTGTGCTAACTCCTCTTGGTCAGAGCTCTGGTGCTCCAAGTTGCCAGGTCGCGGACGGTCCGACCAAGGTTGGCAGACTGTCCGGACCTCACTTTTCTGACAGCTCTAACATATTTCAAACGGGAAAAACAGCCGTTATGTGTACGGCGGACCATCCGGCCCTAGGGCACGGACCGTCCGCGTGTGCGCAGGAAATGTGCAAATTGCACATAACAGTTGGATTTGAGTTGTGTGCTATAAATAGAAGCGGAGCTCGTGTGTGAGGGCTCTCTTGGCCATTCCTTGCACACATTGAGCTCATTTGTGATCCTCCAACTCATTCTCTCACACTCCTTGCTTGAATTGCATTCTAGTGAGAGATTGAGTGTTCCTAGTGCATTTGCATCCATTGGTGATTCTTGAGGTACTAGGTGGTACACCGAGCAAGCATCATCGGCTTGTTACTCTTGGAGGTTGTTGCCTCCTAGATGGCTTGGGTGTTGTCTCCGTCGAGCTCTCCAAGAAGATTGTGGAGAAGCCGCGGTGTTGATTGTGAGGGGTTCGCGCCTACCTCGCCGAAGCGGCAAAGGTGATTAGTGGAAACGAGGTATTGAGTGATTTCTTGTCCACTTGGCTCAAAGATCAAGCCGTGTCTTGATAGAGGAGCAAGTGAGAGCTCGAAGTCCACCTCAACATGGATTAGGGGTGATCGGCAAATCACCGATACCACGGGATAAAATCTGGTGTCTTTACTTTCTTGCATTACTTATTGCCGTGCAAGTGATTAGTATTTTTGCATATTGTTCTTCTAGTATACAATCACCTTAGTTGTTTCTCATAGATTGTTTACTTGTTATCACTAGAGAATTTATACCTCTTGTTGTATTGATTAAATTTCACTAGTGTTTTTGAATTTAGTCAAAACCGTCTATTCACCCCCCTCTAGCCGGTGTCCTAGATCCTACACCCCTTTGTGCGGCAATCCGTTGCAACTGCTCCGCTGAAATCGGGGTACGTGGACCGCGACAGCTGGGGATAAAGCTCGGGTGCACTACGGCTTTCTCCCCTCCTCCATTGACTCTTGCGCGCAAACACTGAACGCCACCGCCGCTTGGATTAGGGAGTAACTGAGGTCTAGCCGCCGGTGGAATTGTGCCTACGCCACCGATTGGTCACGGCGTGTGGCCTTGGGGCATTCGGTTGGGCATCGCGGGAGTGCGGGTGGCCGTTAGTGGAGTGGAAGGGCACCACGACTCTAGCAATTGCTCGCCGGAGTACCTTCAATGACACCGGATCTGCCGCTGCCGTTGCCATGACAATCTTCAGAGGACTGTGTTGTAAGTAACCAACCATTGTGCTCGTTTAACGTAGGGCATCACGTAGCATAAGTTTCCCTTGAGCTTGGAGTGCCGTGTCGATGGATCCTTGTTCCGGCAATGTCCTCCGCCACAAAGTGACGCGTGCCACCGCGTTTCACCGTCTGTGGAGGGGGAAAGAGCCTCAATCGTTGATCTCTTCGTCAACGACACTGATTAGATCATCTGAGTACCACTTCGAGTGATGAATCTAGGACGTTAGAATGGGATCGTGCGATTAGGATGTTACGACATCGTATTAGATTTTGGGCCGTAGATCGTGGATCGGGTGGATGACGCTACATACCACTTCATAGATATAAGGATCTAATCTGGAGCGTCCGTAGCAGATCGGACGGTCGATCTCACTCCATAACCCTTCGGCCTGACCATTTTGCAAAAGAACCCTTATTGTTTACAGAAAGCAACCCACGATCCGTCCTGGTATTAACCTGAGTCTTAGTTTCTTTTATGCATGAACCCCTGCGCTTCTCGGCATTTCGCGCGCAATCCAGGGAGCAAAGAAAATAGGAAAAGAATATAGGAAATAGATTTCTAGTATAAAAATAATTGCAGAAACTCATTTAATTCATAGAAAATTCATATTAAATCCTTTTTGGTCCATTCCAATGGCATTAATTTTGTTTTAGTATTTTTTTATCACTTAGTAATTTTTTAGCCATGAAACTTGAACTAAAATTATTCACATGAGTTATGCTATTCCAAGTACTTGATAACTTCAGAAATTCATAACTAAATAAGTATAACTCCAAATTTAGTGGTTCTTGTTCCTATGATCTCGTTACACAGCATAGAATATTATTATGCATTTTGATCTATTGTTTGGTGTGATACCCAATTTTCAAAAAAAAGAAGTTCAAGTTTATTCTTTCTTTGTTTTTCTCTTTCGGGTCTGGTGCTACTGGGGTTTGGAGTTTTAGGAGGCATACATCAGTAAAATAGTAGAATTTTTGTTTGACTTGTACGCGGGGGTCGGGAGCACAGACGAGAGAGTGGGTTTGGGCCGTTGATCTCGATCCGGCGGTGGGGAGCCCACTATTCCCCCCACAACCCTAGCCGACCTCCCCTCCACCCCTTGTTTGGCCGCCGCCCCCCGCTCCCACTTCCCTCACCCCAAGTGCTTGCAGCCGCCCTCCCCCTTCCCAAGTTCTTGCAGCTGCCATCCACCACAACCCTAGCCGCCACCCCCCATCTCCTCCTCTCCAAGTGCAGCCCTTTACCGTTTGGATCTTCTTCGTGTTGGTGCAAGCTTTCAAGTGGAGAATTGGTGGGAAGGAGGAACTCAAGGTGATCTTGAGGTTATCTATGTATTTGTGCTGCAATTCATTTGGTTATATGTTTACCTATGCGAATTGGTAGAGGTGCTGTCCAGAAATTTTGTTGGTGGGTAAATAGCAGCAATACTATTAGTTTCTAGGGATTTTTCGTGGGTAATTAGTGGTATTCAGTCTAAGAATCATGTAGAGCTTTGTCATATCTTTCCAACGAGTACTTATGCGCTTGATTCGGAGGTATATTTTAGGAGATATTGCTGTTTGAACCCGGCTAGGTTGCTGTCCAAAAACAGAATGCAGGGGGTATCTTGTGGACTGTTTGGGGGTATTTAGATATTGGAATTTAATTATCATTTGAATACAAAACTTGTCAGCGTTTCGAGACCGGGGGGTCCCTAAGCCGACGAGTGAGTGTGCCGCGTGCCCCAGCCCAGATGGGTCGAGCGCGTGGGCGAGCGCGAAGGGGGGAAAGCGAGGTGGCCGGAGCCGAGTCGTGAGGGAGGTGGAGATCCCGCGGCCTTCGTGTTCGCCCCGCGCCCAGGTCGGGTGCGCTTGCAGTAGGGGGTTACAAGCGTCCACGCGGGTGAGGGAAGCGAGCGGCCCCAAGAGAGCGCCTGCCCCTGCCCTCGTTCCCGCGGGGCCAACCTTCTCTAAGAAGGCCCTGGTCCTTCCTTTTATAGGCGTAAGGAGAGGATCCAGGTGTACAATGGGGGTGCAGCAGAGTGCTACGTGTCTAGCGGGGGAGAGCTAGCGCCCTAGGTACATGCCAATGTGGCAGCCGGAGAGAACTTGGCACCCAGCTGGTGTGGTGTCGTGGCTGTTGGAGGAGTAACGGAGCCTGGTGGAGGGACAGCTGTCGGAACAGTTGGGCTCTTGCTGACGTCCCCCTGCTTCCGTAAGGGAGCTGAGAGCCGCTGTCTTCATGGGTCTAGCGGGGCGCCATCATTGCCTATCTGGCGGAGCTAGCCAGATGGGACGTCGGTCTTGTTCTCTGCGGCCCAAGTCGGCTCGGGGTAGGGTGATGATGGCGCTTCCTGTTGACGTGGCGGACTTGTGCCCTAGGTCGGGCGACGTGGAGGCTCCTCCGAGGCCGAGGTCGAGTCAGTCTTCCATGGCCGAGGCCGAGCCCGAGCTCCTGGGTCGGGCGAGGCGGAGGTCGTTCGGCAGAGGCCTGGGCGGAGTCCGACCCCAGGGGTCGGGCGAAGCGGAGTTCGCCGTCTTCCGGGGCCTTAGCCCGAGTCCGAGCCCTGGGTCGGGCGGAGCGGAGTTCGCCGTCTTCCGGGGCCTTAGCCCGAGTCCGAGCCCTGGGTCGGGCGGAGCGGAGTTCACCGTCTTCCGGGGCCTCAGCCCGAGTCCGAGCCCTGGGTCGGGCGTAGCGGAGTTCGCCGTCTTCCGGGGCCTTAGCCCGAGTCCGAGCCCTGGGTCGGGCGGAGCGGAGTTCGCCGTCTTCCGGGGCCTTAGCCTGAGTCCGAGCCCTGGGTCGGGCGGAGCGGAGTTCGCCGTCTTCCGGGGCCTTAGCCCGAGTCCGAGCCCTGGGTCGGGCGGAGCGGAGTTCGCCGTCTTCCGGGGCCTTAGCCCGAGTCCGAGCCCTGGGACGGGCGGAGCTTCCTATGGCGCCTTTGGCAAGGCCTGGCTGCCTGTCAGTCTCACTCTTTGCGTTAAATGCCCCTGTGACTTGGTCGGTCGGCGCGGCGATTTAGTCAGGGTTGCTTCTTAACGAAGGCAAGGCCTCGGGCGAGCCGGAGATGCGTCCGCCGTAAAAAAGGGGGCCTCGGGCGAGACGGAAACACCTCAGGGTCGGCTGCCCTTGCCCGAGGCTAGGCTCGGGCGAGGCGTGATCGAGTCGCTCGTATGGACTGATCCCTGACTTAATCGCACCCATCAGGCCTCTGCAGCTTTATGCTGATGGGGGTTACCAGCTGAGAATTAGGCGTCTTGAGGGTACCCCTAATTATGGTCCTCGACAGTAGCCCCCGAGCCTCGAAGGGAGTGTTAGCACTCGCTTGGAGGCTTTCATCGCACTTTTTTGCAAGGGGACCAGCCTTTCTCGGTTGCATTTTGTTCCGGTGGGTGCGCGCGAGCGCACCCGCCGGGTGTAGCCCCCGAGGCCTCGGAGGAGTGGTTTCACTCCTTCGAGGTCTTAATGCCTTGCGTAATGCTTCGGCTGGTCTGGTGGTTCCCTCATGCGAACTGGCCATAGCCCGGGTGCACTGTCGGGGCCCAAGTTCTCGGGCTGGTATGTTGACGCTGTCAACGGTTTGGCCGGAGCCGGGTTTGCGAGAGCAGCCCCCGAGCCTCCGCACAGGGCGAGAGGGCGATCAGGGACAGACTCGGCTTTTTTACATTCGCCCCTACGTCGCCTTTCCGCAAGGAGGAGGGGGGAGAGTGCCATGTTACCCTCGATGGGCACCGAACATGGTGTCTCCGGTGAGCTGCAAGCGGGTAATCCGAGTGGACGTCCGTGCCCCGTTCGTTGGGGGTCGGCTAGGGGCCCGGAGGCACGCCCAAAAGTACCTGTGGGTGATCTGCCGGACCCGGTCCCCTGGCGACGGGGTCCGAGGGCTTGATGCCTCCCTCCGATGGGATTCCGTTACAGGATCGTTCCCGCTGGTCTCGGAAATGTCCTAGGGTACCTCGGGAGCGCAGCCCGAGCCTCGGTTATGTATCGAACGTACCCCTGGTCATCCCTCTCTTGGTGTCTGAGGCGACTGTGAACCCTTCGGGGGGCCAGCCTTCGAACCCCTGATCTGTAATGGGCGCGGAGCCTGAGTAGCCTGAGGCGGCCGTGGAACCTTTTGGGAGGCCGACCTTCGAACCTCTGACCAGTAGTGGGTGTTGGGCCCACGCGATCTGAGGCGGCTGTTGAACCCTTCGGGGGGCCAGCCTTCGAACCCCTGATCAGTAAGGAGGCTCGGAGCCTAGTTCCTTCATGGGGAAGGATCCCTTTAGGGGTATCCCCTTTCCCGGTCCCTGTTGCAAGAGATAGAGAAAGAGGAAAAAGGAAAAAGGATACGAAATTGAACGACGCGGCGTACCTTTTTCGGCGTGGTTGTTTTGGCGAAGGCGAAGCGTCGCCAGCTGCTCCTGCCAGAAGCGCCGCCTGTCCAGCCGCGGAGTTAATGCGACGGGGCGAGTAGTTGGCGAGGCTGCCGTTGCGCGTGAGCGAGCCGTTCGAGGAACGGGTCACGGGCGCGTCGTCTTCATGCCGTGAGAGGGGGTTCTCTCGCTGCCTCCGGATGGGACGTGAGCTTGGCTGACGGCGTGACCGCTGCTCCCGCGTGCCTGCCACCGTCATTACTGCCGGCCCACTTTTGACCGCGTTTGACCGCTGCGTCAGGCTGGCGCTACTGGGTCGCGCGCTGGGTCGCCTCGGGTCGCGGTATCGGTTCCGCAATCGAGGAGGTGCGGTGGTGGCGCAAGTGGTACAGTTGCTTGCATGCAGCGTCCGGCGCGCCGGTCGCGCGACGCGTGGGCTTGGGCCTCCGTGCTGGCATGTCAGGAGTCGGAGAGGCGCGTCCACTTGGCGCGGTTGCATGCCGCCTGCATGGCTGCCTGCCCCTTTCGCCCGTTGGCCTGGGCAAAAGTGGAGGGTCACTTGTAACCGCTAGGTGGTTGTGTGCGCCGTGCGAGCCGGTCTGCATGACATGCGGGACCCAGCCCCCGCGCCGCAGGGGAGGGCTTTGGAGGCGTGTTGGAGAAGACTCAGCCCGTGACGGTTGGGGGCGCAAGCAGGGAGAGTCGCCTTTAAAAGGAGGGCGACCCCTTCCGTAAGGCGACCACGTCTTCTTTCTTCCTTATGCATCGTGTCTCTCCACCTTCCGAGCCCCCGGATGGGGGAAACCGCCGTCTTTTTGCCTCATCGTTGGAGGAACGCAACTCCGTGGGAGTTGGTACCTTTCAGCCATCGTTCGGCTTCAAGGATTTTCATCAGGCAGCCCGGTTGCTCCCCTCCGCTGGGGGTCACCCGAGACGGTGACCACCAGCTCCTGGGTGGGGAGGAGCAAACCGGGCTGCGATCTTGGTCCCACCCTCAGCTTCAAGGATGTTCATCATCCTCGCTGGGGTGGGTGCCGGGCTGAGCCGGCGCTCTACCTTCCGCACGGGTTCGTGGGTCATCCTCTCCCGCAACATTTGAGGGAGAGGGCGCTCACTGGCCCTACGGGCGGTCCGGACTTCGACAACGCGGGGTGGATCGACGGCGGGCGTCGTCACCTCCAGCGTGTCGGGTCCGCTGGCTTGGCTCCCGGCGGCCCCTTCTGTTGGGGGGCGGCTGCCGTGCCGTGTACACGGGAGGACCACCCTAGACGCCGCGCGCTGCTAGGGCGGCGTTCGTGTTCTGGGGTGGTCCTGCCTTTGCACCGGGGCGGCGCCTTTACGCGGAGGCCGGTGCCCCACTCATCTGGGAGGACTTGAGTGGGGATCTGCCGGTAGGCTGATGGCTCCTGCTGTCGGTGCCGAGGCGGAGGCGGCTCGAGAAGTCCCCGTTGCCGACGGGATTACCGCCACCATCCACGCTTCGGGCCTCCGGCCCTTTGTACTTGTCCTCGCCCCTCGAGCGTCGGCGTGGGCGAGGGCGAGATTGCAGCGGCGCCTACCCTGAGGCCTGCGCTGCTGCAGTTCGGCCATCCGGAGCGGGGGGCTGTCGTCGTCTGGTTGGCCGGAGCCTAGCCGGGTTGTCCGTTGGCCGGATCAACGTCGGAGTTGATCAGCCGAGGCTTCGGACCGGGCCGGCGCCCTTGGAAAATGGTTGGCCGAGGCCCCGGAGGTGGCCGGCTGAGCCGCCTGCTCGGGCCGGATTCCCCGGAGAAGTCCCTAGCAGCGATAGCCCGGGCGTGGTGATGACGTCATCCTTCGGAGCGGAGAGCCTCGGACCCCGTCGCCGTCCGAGGCTAGGTCGGGCCTCGCCGAAGGTGCCGTCGATGCCGAGGGTGCTGCTGCCCCCTTCCAGCGTCAAGACCCGAGCCTGCAGGATCAGATTGTCTTGTAGCGTGTGCCTTGTGCGGCCGTCGAGGCCAGAACACACACCCTCGCTGCGTTTTAAAGCTACGTCTCTTTTCCTCTTGTTTCGAGTATCTGGACTTTTTGTCGGTAACAGGGATGTTTGTGCGAGCGAGAGTTGCTTCTCGCGGAAGGTGATGAGTGAGGTATCCGTATCCCGGAGGCGTAGGAGTCCCTCGGCTCGGTCAGCCTTGGCTGCTTACGTGTACTCCGTCGTTTCCAGGACCCACTTTTCGAAGCAGTCAAAAAGCACGAAAGATATTCTGGTAGAAGAGATTTTTTTTTCGAGGAAAATTTTGACGCAGAGGGGGTTTCCCCCCTTTTAGCCCCCGAGGGAGGGTCGGGCTTTGCCGAGGCGAGGCCGACCCTTCCTTGTTGACTAATCTTTGCGTGGGTGCGAGGTATATGAACAACTTGGAAACATCTTAAGGGTAGAAGCGACGTAGCTGTTGGATGTTCCAAGCGTTGCCGTAAACCTCGCCTTGGCTGTTGGCTAGCTTGTACGTTCTGGGCTTCAGGACTTTGGCGATGACGAATGGCCCTTCCCAGGGGGGCGTGAGCTTGTGCCTCCCTCGGGCGTCTTGCCGCAGTCGAAGCACCAGGTCGCCCACCTGGAGGTCTCGGGGTCGGACCCCTCGGGCGTGGTAGCGTCGCAGGGACTGCTGATACCGCGCCGAGTGTAGTAAGGCCCTGTCCCGAGCCTCTTCCAGCTGGTCCAGCGAGTCTTCTCGGCTGGCTTGGTTGCTTTGATCGTCGTAGGCTCTCGTCCTCGGGGAGCCGTATTCCAGGTCCGTGGGCAAGACGGCCTCGGCCCCGTAGACCAGGAAGAACGGCGTGAAACCCGTGGCTCGGCTCGGCGTCGTCCTCAGGCTCCAGACCACCGAGGGGAGTTCCTTCATCCATCGCTTGCCGAACTTGTTGAGGTCGTTGTAAATCCGAGGCTTGAGCCCTTGTAGAATCATGCCATTGGCACGCTCTACTTGCCCATTCGACATGGGATGAGCTACGGCAGCCCAGTCCACCCAGATCTTGTGATCCTCGCAAAAATCCAAGAATTTTTTGCCGGTGAACTGGGTGCCGTTGTCGGTGATGATGGAGTTTGGGACCCCGAAGCGATGGATGACGTTGGTGAAGAACGCCACCGCCTGCTTGGACCTGATGCCGTTTAGGGGTCGGACCTCGATCCACTTGGAGAACTTGTCGACGGCGACCAGCAGGTGCGTGTAGCCCCCGGGTGCCTTCTGCAGAGGGCCGACGAGGTCCAGCCCCCACACAGCGAAGGGCCAGGTGATGGGTATCGTCCGCAGATCCTGAGCGGGCAGGTGGGTCTGCTTTGCGTAGAATTGACACCCTCTGCAGGTGCGGACGATTCTAGTGGCGTCAGCCACCGCCGTTGGCCAGTAGAAGCCTTGCCGGAAAGCGTTCCCGACAAGGGCTCGAGGCGCTGCGTGATGGCCGCAAGCCCCCGAGTGTATCTCTTGCAGGAGTTCCTGACCTTCGGCGATGGAGATGCACCGCTGGAGGATGCCCGAGGGGCTGCGGTGGTAGAGCCCCTTCTCATCGCCCAGCAAGACGAATGACTTGGCGCGTCGCGCTACCCGCCGTTCCTCGGCCTGGTCGAGGGGTAGCTCTCCTTGGCAGAGATATTGCAGGTACGGGGCCTGCCAATCTTGATCAGGCGTGACCCCGCTCCGCTCCTCCTCGACACGCAGCGCCTCGCCCTCGGGAGCCGAGGGTTTCTCGGGCTGAACCGAGGACGGCTCGGGCTGGGCCGAGGTTACCTCGGACGGGGCCGAGGGCTCCTCGGGCTCGGGCGTGTCGCTGATCTTGACGGAGGGTTGGTGCAGATCCCGGGAGAAGACGTCCGGGGGAACCGTCGTTCGCCCCGAGGCTATCTTTGCCAGCTCGTCCGCAGTCTCGTTGTAGCGCCGGGCGATCTGGTTAAGCTCGAGCCCGTAGAACTTGTCTTCCAGGCGTCGAACCTCATCACAGTAGGCCTCCATCTTCGGGTCGCGGCAGTGGGAGTTCTTCATGACCTGGTCGATGACGAGCTGCGAGTTGCCGCGAGCGTCGAGGCGTCAGACCCCTAGCTCGATGGCGATTCGCAATCCGTTGATCGGAGCTTCATACTCAGCCACATTGTTGGACGCCGGGAAATGGAGGTGCAGCACGTAGCGCAGGTGTTTCCCGAGGGGCGAGACGAAGAGCAGGCCCGCGCCGGCTCCCGTCTTCATCAGCGACCCGTCGAAAAACATGGTCCAGAGCTCCGGTTGGATCGGAGCCGTCGGCAACTGGGTGTCGACCCATTCGGCTACGAAGTCCGCCAGTACCTGGGACTTGATGGCCTTCCGAGGGGCGAACGAGATTGTCTCGCCCATGATTTCCACCGCCCACTTTGTGATCCGTCCCGAGGCCTCTCGGCACTGGATGATCTCCCCCAGGGGGAAGGATGACACCACAGTTGCCGGATGAGACTCGAAGTAATGTCGCAACTTTCGCCTCGTCAGGATCACTGCATACAACAGCTTCTGAACTTGTGGGTAGCGGATCTTGGTTTCGGACAGCACCTCGCTGACGAAGTAAACTGGCCTCTGAATGGGCAATGCATGCCCCTCTTCTTGCCTTTCGACCACGATCGCGGCGCTAACCACCTGAGTGGTAGCGACGACGTAGACCAAGAGGGCTTCTCCATCAGCTGGGGGTACCAAGACGGGCGCCTGGGTGAGGAGCGCCTTCAGGTTCCCGAGAGCTTCCTCGGCCTCGGGGGTCCAAGTGAAGCACTCGGCCTTCCTTAAGAGACGGTACAGAGGCATGCCTCTTTCGCCGAGGCGCGAGATGAAACGGCTCAAGGCCGCGAGACATCCCATGACCCTCTGTACGCCTTTTAAGTCCTTGATGGGCCCCATGTTGGTGATGGCTGCGATCTTCTCCGGGTTGGCTTCGATGCCCCGCTCGGAGATGATGAATCCCAGGAGCATGCCTCGGGGCACCCCGAAGACACACTTCTCGGGATTGAGCTTGACGTCCTTTGCCTTGAGACACCAGAATGTCACTTCAAGGTCGGAGAGAAGGTCGGAGGCTTTCCTTGTCTTGACTACGATGTCATCGATGTAGGCCTCGACCGTGCGACCAATGTGTTCGCCGAACACATGGTTCATGCACAGCTGGTACGTTGCACCCGCGTTCCTCAAACCGAACGGCATGGTGACATAGCATTACATGCCGAAGGGCGTGATGAAAGAAGTCGCGAGCTGGTCGGACTCTTTCATCTTGATTTGATGATACCCTGAGTAGGCATCGAGGAAAGACAGGGTTTCGCACCCAGCAGTGGAATCCACGATTTGATCGATGCGAGGTAGAGGGTAGGGAACCTTCGGACATGCTTTGTTGAGACCAGTGTAGTCTACACACATCCGCCATTTCCCCCCTTTCTTCCTCACAAGCACAGGGTTGGCAAGCCATTCGGGATGGAATACCTCTTTGATGAACCCTGCTGCCATTAGCTTGTGGATCTCCTCGCCTATCACCCTGCGCCTTTCCTCGTCGAATCGGCGCAGAGGCTGCCTGACCGGTCGGGCTCCGGCCCGAATATCCAGCGAGTGCTCGGCGACATCCCTCGGTATGCCGGGCATGTCCGAGGGACTCCACGCAAAGATGTCGGCGTTTGCGCGGAGAAAGTCGACGAGCACTGCTTCCTATTTGGGGTCGAGCCCGGAACCGATCCGGATCTGCTTGGAGGTGTCGCCACTGGGGTCGAGAGGGACGGCCTTAACCGTCTCCGCTGGCTCGAAGTTGCCGGCGTGTCGCTTCACGTCCGGCACCTCTCGGGAGAGGTTTTTCAGGTCGGCGATGAGGGCCTCGGACTCGGCGAGGGCCTCGGCGTACTCCACGCACTCCACATCGCATTCGAACGCGTGTTTGTACGTGGGGCCGACGGTGATGACCCCGTTGGGGCCCGGCATCTTGAGCTTTAGGTAGGTGTAGTTGGGGATGGCCATGAACTTCGCGTAGCATGGCCTCCCCAATACTGCGTGGTAGGTTCCTCGGAACCCGACCACCTCGAACGTCAAAGTCTCCCTTCGGAAGTTGGAGGGTGTTCCGAAGCAGACAGGAAGGTCGAGCCGTCCGAGGGGCTGGACGCGCTTCCCAGGAATGATCCCGTGGTAGGGCGCAGCGCCTGCTCGGACGGAGGACAGATCGATGCGCAGGAGCCTGAGGGTCTCGGCGTAGATGATATTGAGGCAGCTGCCCCCATCCATCAGGACCTTGGTGAGCCTAACGTCGCCGATGATGGGGTCGACGACGAGCGGGTACTTCCCCGGGCTTGGCACGTGGTCGGGGTGGTCATCTTGGTCGAAGGTGATGGGCTTGTCGGACCAGTCTAGGTAGACTGGCGCCGCCACCTTCACCGAGCAGATCTCCCGACGCTCTCGCTTACGATACCGAGCCGAGGCATTCGCCGCATGCCCTCCGCAGATCATGAAGCAGTCGCGGACCTCGGGGAACTCTCCTGCTTGGTGATCTTCCTTTTTGTCGTCGTCGCGGGCCCTGCCACCCTCAGCGGGTGGCCCGGCCTTGTGGAAGTGGCGCCGAAGCATGACGCACTCCTTGAGGGTGTGCTTGATGGGCCCCTGATGGTAAGGGCATGTCTCCTTGAGCATCTTGTCGAAGAGGTTAGCCCCTCCGGGGGGCTTCCGAGGGTTCTTGTACTCGGTGGCGGCGACAAGGTCCGTGTTGGCGGCGTCGCGTTTCGCTTGCGACTTCCTCCTGCCTTTCTTCTTGGCGCCGAGCGGAGTAGACGCCTCGGGAGCATCCTCCGACAGGCGGCCCTGGGGCTGCTTGTCCTTTCGGAAGATGGCCTCGACCGCCTCCTGGCCAGAGGCAAACTTGGTGGCGATGTCCATCAGCTCGCTCGCCCTGGTGGGGGTCTTGCGACCCAACTTGCTCACCAGGTCACGGCAAGTGGTGCCGGCAAGGAACGCGCCGATGACATCTGAGTCGGTGATGTTGGGCAGCTCGGTGCGCTGCTTCGAGAACCGCCGGATGTAGTCCCGAAGAGACTCTCCCGGCGGTTGCCGGCAGCTTCAGAGGTCCCAGGAATTCCCGGGGCGCACGTACGTGCCCTGGAAGTTGCCGGCGAAAGCTTGGACCAAATCCTCCCAGTTGGAAATCTGCCCCGGAGGCAGGTGCTCCAACCAAGCGCGAGCAGTGTCGGAGAGGAACAGGGGGAGGTTGCGGATGATGAGGTTGTCGTCGTCCGTTCCACCCAGTTGACAGGCCAGGCGGTAGTCCGCGAGCCACAATTCCGGTCTTGTTCCCCCCGAGTACTTTGTGATAGTAGTCGGGGGTCGGAATCGGGCCGGAAACGGCGCCCGCCGAATGGCCCGGCTGAAGACCTGCGGACCGGGTGGTTCGGGCGAGGGACTCCGATCCTCCCCGCTGTCGTAGCGTCCCCCACGCCTGGGGTGATAGCCTTGGCGCACCCTTTCGTCGAGGCGGGCCCGACGGTTGCGATGAGGGTGCTCGTCGCCGAGGTGGCCCGGGGCCGCAGGCGCGGTGTTGCGCGTGCGCCCGGTGTAGACCGAGGCTTCCCGCATGAGTCGGGAAGTCGCGGCACGAGGTTCCGAGGGGTACCCCTGCCTTCGGGAGGCAGAGCTCTCGGCCCGCCGGGCCGCAGCGCCTTCCAGGAGATGCTTGAGCTCTCCCTGGATTCGCCGACCCTCGGTGGTTGATGACTCCGGCATCGCGCGGAGGAGCATCGCTGCGGCTGCCAGGTCCTGACCGGTCCTGCTGGATGCGGGTGGCGGCCTGTCCCTGGCATCGTTGGCGATGCGGTGCTGGAGACCCTGGGGCAGGTGACGTATTTCTCCGGCCGGGGGCTGGCCCGCCCATACCTGCCCGACGTCCCGGCGGATCGACTCGAGCGCTCCTGCCCCCTCGTCGAGCCCGGCCTGCGCCCCGCGGACTTGCTCGAGCTGTGGGTCGTGACCCCCCGCCGGAACGGGGACCGCAGCTAGCTCCCGCGGGATGTCGGCGCGAGGCACTGGCCTAGGGAGATCACCATCCTCCGGCATGCCGAGACGGTTGCCTCCGGAGGGATCCCCTAGCTCGACGTGGAAACATTCGCGGCTCGGGCCGCAGTCCTTGTCGTCAAGGCTGCGGCTGCCGTCGGAACAGTCGGAGAGGCAGTAGTTGCATGCGGTCATGAAGTCCCGTATGGCACTGGGGTTGCCAGATCCAGAGAAATCCCAGCAGATGCTGGGGTCGTCATCTTCCTCGGACCCAGAGGGCCCGTAGGTTGAGACGCCCGTCAATCGGTCCCCAGGCGACCGCACACGAAACCCAAGAGAGGTTGCACTCGCCTCAACGTGAACGCCCGCCAGAACGAGGTCGCTAGGCGGGTTGAGGTCGAGTCGAAATGACGAAGGATGGGAATCAGTCGGTACCTTTTGGTCGATGAGGAGCGATGAAGTCTCATCGGGGACTGATCGCGCCGTCGTCTTGGGTACGAGGGCGACGTCCTGCAGGCCCTCCGTGAGCGTGCTGGCGTCGTCCACTTGCTCGGGGTTGGCGTTTTGTGGGGGGACGGCGCTCGCCTTCGCCTCAAACGCGAGGGTGACGCCCGACGCGTCCTCCGTTGGGGCGCTGGGGATGTCGATTCGCTCGACAGCCGACGGAGCGCAGCCTCCCGCTCGGCCCTGGTTGCCCCGCCTCCTCCTCCGATGGCGAGGGAGAGGATGGGGCGAGCTCGAATGTTGTTCTTCCCCCACGCGGGGAAGACGTCGTCGATTCCGCTGCCGGCGGGCGGGCTGTCGGCCACCATTATCGCCGTCGCGCGGCGGTGGAAGGAGTATCATGTCGTAGCTGCCGTCGAAAGACATGAACTCGAGGCTCCCGAAACGGAGCACCATCCCGGGTTGGAGAGGTCGTTGGAGACTGCCCATCTGGAGCTTGACGGGAAACTGCTCGTCAACACGCAGCAGGCCCCTACCTGGCGCGCCAACTGTCGGCGTTTCGAGACCGGGGGGTCCCTAAGCCGACGAGTGAGTGTGCCGCGTGCCCCAGCCCAAATGGGTCGAGCGCGTGGGCAAGCGTGAAGGGGGGAAAGCGAGGTGGCCGGAGCCGAGTCGTGAGGGAGGTGGAGATCCCGCGGCCTTCGTGTTCGCCCCGCACCCAGGTCGGGTGCGCTTGCAGTAGGGGGTTACAAGCATCCACGCGGGTGAGGGAAGCGAGCGGCCCCAAGAGAGCGCCTGCCCCTGCCCTCGTTCCCGCGGGGCCAACCTTCTCTAAGAAGGCCCTGGTCCTTCCTTTTATAGGCGTAAGGAGAGGATCCAGGTGTACAATGGGGGTGCAGCAGAGTGCTACGTGTCTAGCGGGGGAGAGCTAGCGCCCTAGGTACATGCCAATGTGGCAGCCGGAGAGAACTTGGCACCCAGCTGGTGTGGTGTCGTGGCTGTTGGAGGAGTAACGGAGCCTGGTGGAGGGACAGCTGTCGGAACAGTTGGGCTCTTGCTGACGTCCCCCTGCTTCCGTAAGGGAGCTGAGAGCCGCCATCGTCATGGGTCTAGCGGGGCGCCATCATTGCCTATCTGGCGGAGCTAGCCAGATGGGACGTCGGTCTTGTTCTCTGCGGCCCAAGTCGGCTCGGGGTAGGGTGATGATGGCGCTTCCTGTTGACGTGGCGAACTTGTGCCCTAGGTCGGGCAACGTGGAGGCTCCTCCGAGGCCGAGGTCGAGTCTGTCTTCCATGGCCGAGGCCGAGCCCGAGCTCCTGGGTCGGGCGAGGCGGAGGTCGTTCGGCAGAGGCCAGGGCGGAGTCCGACCCCAGGGGTCGGGCGAAGCGGAGTTCGCCGTCTTCCGGGGCCTTAGCCCGAGTCCGAGCCCTGGGTCGGGCGGAGCGGAGTTCGCCGTCTTCCGGGGCCTTAGCCCGAGTCCGAGCCCTGGGTCGGGCGAAGCGGAGTTCACCGTCTTTCGGGGCCTCAGCCCGAGTCCGAGCCCTGGGTCGGGCGGAGCGGAGTTCGCCGTCTTCCGGGGCCTTAGCCCGAGTCCGAGCCCTGGGTCGGGCGGAGCAGAGTTCGCCGTCTTCCGGGGCCTTAGCCCGAGTCCGAGCCCTGGGTCGGGCGGAGCGGAGTTCGCCGTCTTCCGGGGCCTTAGCCCGAGTCCGAGCCCTGGGTCGGGCGGAGCGGAGTTCGCCGTCTTCCGGGGCCTTAGCCCGAGTCCAAGCCCTGGGACGGGCGGAGCTTCCTATGGCGCCTTTGGCAAGGCCTGGCTGCCTGTCAGTCTCACTCTTTGCGTTAAATGCCCCTGTGACTTGGTCGGTCGGCGCGGCGATTTAGTCAGGGTTGCTTCTTAACGAAGGCAAGGCCTCGGGCGAGCCGGAGATGCGTCCGCCGTAAAAAAGGGGGCCTCGGGCGAGACGGAAACACCTCAGGGTCGGCTGCCCTTGCCCGAGGCTAGGCTCGGGCGAGGCGTGATCGAGTCGCTCGTATGGACTGATCCCTGACTTAATCGCACCCATCAGGCCTCTGCAGCTTTATGCTGATGGGGGTTACCAGCTGAGAATTAGGCGTCTTGAGGGTACCCCTAATTATGGTCCCCGACAAAACTTGTGGGGAATTTTATGTAGATGCTTCTAGAGTTTTTATTTGTTACCACTGCTGTTATAATTTTAAAGATATGAAATTGTCAAATAGCGCCGCTGCAGTTGGTGGGTGATGGGGAGATAAGTCGCTCGCGACGGGTTTGGAATTGTGCGTAGATGCGACATCGTTTATGAGCATTTGTTATATGTATTTGTGCACTAAGTTGTGTGTTAAAAATAGGTGGTGGACTTCCGGAACGTACTTAGGGATTTGTCTAAATTCCCCGGTGAAGGCAAGTAAAATAGTGATGGTTTATACCGTTGGTTGATTTATGTGTCCTATACTTGATTACATCCATGTCAAATGTGTTCATTCTTGTAATTCATTTGGAGAATTGTTGCTTGAAGCTATTCATGTTTTATTATTTACATATGTTGAAGATGTTGTTCGAGCATGTTACACACGTTGATTATTATTTTGAAGGAGTGGAAGTATATGTTTAACACATGTTAGTTGGGGTGGTCTCATGTTGGTGTCATGCATAGTGCATCCATCATCCTTTGCATGGATGTTTCATCGCGATCTTATGGTCCGACCGTACAGGTACAATAAGCGTCATACGTTTCCCGAGAAGGGGTATGATGCAGCTTCATATCCTTAGAGGTATGCAGGCAGAAGTCATTACTGCATCTGTAGCCATGTGCATTCATGGGTGAAATGTGGAACCTGTTATGGTGGTGTGGATATTGTGGATCTTCACTTTGTGTTTCATTTTGGAACTGAGTAATTGGTATCTTGTTTACTTGCTGCAATTTAATATTCAAGAAGAAAGTTGTGAACTACGTGGTTGTTAAAACACAGTTTGTTTACATTGTCAAATTGTTGTTTGATCATTTTACTTGCTGAGATGTGTCATCTCACTCTTGCAATGTTTGATGAAGGCACTTGATTTTTGCTTGGGGAAATGAGGGAAGTAGCAGCACGGTCACTACACCCTTAAATAATTGTACCACTGCTTAGTAATGATGTTAAATAGGGGTTTCAAGACAAGGGGTTGATTGTTATGAAATAGTGTGTTCCAGGGATTAATATGTTCTAGTCTTCATGATAGTCAAAATTCTTTTGGTTGGCTGAATTCATTGTATTTTGGTCATGAATATTCATTACTACCTTTGCATCTTGATTATACACTGTGGATTACCTTTCTTTTATATCATGTATAAACTCTATGTTCGTCTCGTTATGCTACTTTCAAGGGAGGTGTTGCAGGATTTTTCTTTACTTTCTATCTCCATTTCTTTTCTTATGTTGTTTAAGTTTGTGGGAAGGGTCTTTGGTAACACTCATTGTCTGGGAGCAATGGGATGTTACAGTTGGTATCAGAGGAATAGGCTGTAGGTCCTAGCAAGTGAAATAATGATAAATTGACACACTGCACATATAGGATGGGTTTCCTGCTTTACTATTGATATATTATGATATTGTCAGTGCTGGTTTGACATTATTTGATGAGGTGCTATGCCAACCTTATTTACTTATTTACTTACTCCTGTGGCTGCAGTTATGCCGCCTCGTAGGGCTCGTGGCAGCTCGCAAGTTCCTAGTGGGGATTCTATGAGTCCGGCGGCAATGTTAGCCGCGATGCAGGCCATGCAGCAGGAGTTGGCCATCCTGAGGCAAGCTATTCCTGTTGCCTCTGCGGGTGCTGCTCAGGGTGCTGGAGGTGGAGGAGTGCTCGGGGGCGCTGTCCCCGTGGGTGCTGCTCCAGTTGGCGGGGCTGAGGTGCCCCTTCCCGTTAGTGGTCTTTCTCTGATGCAGTGGATGGGCATGAAGCTGGACACCTTTGATGGCAGTGGTACTCCGGTTGAGGCGGCGGATTGGCTGACCTATGTGGAGGATAAGATGGATATCTTCAAGATTGTGTATGGTGATCGTGTTCGTTTTGGCACACAGCTGCTGAAGGGAGAGGCTCAAATTTGGTGGAGGGGCGTGTAGACAGCTCACTCCTCCTCACTAGGAGTCCTGTCCTAGGATGTTTTCATCAGGCAGTTTGAGAGGAGGTTCTACCCGGTCACCTTCCTGGAGAAAATGAAGATTGATTTGCAGTCTTTCAAGCAAGAGAAGAAGTCCGTCACAGAGTATGAAGTGGGCTTTAACAAGATGGTCCGCTTTGTTCCTCATGTGGCTTACAATGAGATGGAGAAGGCGAGCCAGTTCCGTCAGGGCCTGAAACCTTCTATCAGGCATGCTCTGGGCGCCTTTCCATTGGTGGATTTTCGTACTACAGTTGTAACACCTCTAGTGTTACTGTCACTAAAACTTGAGCATAACATCATGAGCATTAGCAATCATGTGTTTGTTACACTTAGAGTGCATTCACTAGGCAAAAATTTCAAACAAGTTGTATTGGTGTGACTTGGTATGTGTGTAACCCTAGGGTGGGGTACTTAACCCTAAACTAGGCTTAGGAGTGACAATGAAGCCCAAGCATGATAAAACTTCAAAACTCATTAGAAATTATCATAAGGTATCACATTTAATGGACTTGAGTGGCATCCAAACCCTAAAAGTGCCAAAAACCCTGAAAAGACCCCTGAAAAAACCTAAATTAAAACCCTAGGGGGCTAAGTGTAAAATTGGTGCACTTTTGGATCAAGGTGCAAAAACCAAGGTATTAGGGCACCTCAAATCATATGCTTCACACATTTGAGGATTTCCAAGTCAAAAGATGAGATTTGGACTTAAGTGCAAAAAGCCTCTCATGCACTCCATATGCCTAAGTCTAAAAACAGTTGAATAGGGCTGACTTTGGAGCTTTGTATTTTTAAATATACAAGGAATTTGCTTAGGGTCGACACATCAAACTTGTAGAGCTATAATAGGAGTGCAACTTTGCTTAAGTAACTAAGCTATGATCACATACAAAGTTTGGAGAAATATAAGCTCAAAGTTGTGCTATCAGTCACACCGGTAACTGAATTAAGGTCACCAGTGACATTGGCAAGACTTTTGGGTCAAATTGGAGTAGGATCTAGTGCTCGATTGAGGATATTTACTATAGTAGATTTATAGCTGGTTGGTTGAGCTACAACTTTGTTAAAGACGAATTAGTAAGTATTCACATGAAAATTTGAGATCTAGGCTCTACAAAGTGGACTGTCAGGATGACTGAATGAGAAACCGATGGTACAGTATCGAAATATCTCAGGTTCAGTTCATCTCGCCACCGGCGACCACGCGCTCGGATTCGCGCCCGACGCTACGATTCGTGCTCAACGGAGTATTGATAGTTGCTCGGGGTAGTAAATATCTCCTTGTGGATGAACTTGAGCCACTGTTTCAATCCAGCCGCCGTGTCCGCCTGACTCACGGCCGATTCGGATGAACTCACCGGAGTTAGCCACCTATCAACCATACGCCACGTGCCTTGGTGCCTTACCACGTCGCAGTAGCTCGTATTACACATATTCAGTGATCACCGGTGAGCTCGCCACGGTGAAAGCCACCAATTTCTTGCGACAATGCTCTCCTCTCTCTCCGACCGCCACCGCGCCATCTCAAATTCACGGGCCACCGCTCAGGGATCCTATAAATTGAGCGTGCCATCAGCTCCGCTAAGTAGTCAAGCACCCAATCCGTCAACTCGTGCCTCAAATCATCCACCGGAGCTCGCCAATTTGAAATTTCCCCCAAATCGGTCCAGAGCACCGCGCGGAGTGACCTCGCCGTGGCCGGCGTGCTACAGGTCCGTTCATGTCCGCTGCTCTCTTGTTTCAGTACCCTTATGTGCCCTTGATGCTTCTCGACCCAACCGATTGAGCTAGAACCCATTAGATCCCCGGGAACGCATCGGATTGTCCGTTATTCACACGGTCATCGTGAGCAGAGAGGTTGGGAGCTCGAACCGTGCAATTGATCGAGGGGAAACATTTGTTAGATGTTAAATTAGGTATCAACCAAGTTAGAGCACCGACCATTGCGTGTCTTGGCCCGTACAGGCTCGCCAGAGCTCGGTCTGCCGCCACGCTGCGTCGTGGACCAAGAGCTGTGAAGAAATAGAAATCAAGGGGGGGTTTTTGTAGCTGTCAGTGAAACGCAGGAATAGTGCCGCGACCCCTTTTCAAGTTATTCAAATCGGCAAGGTTCTCTGTGCAAAATTAACCACATGGGCGCAGGCGCGCGCGTGTTCTCCCTTCTGCAGGCCGACTTGGGCTGAATTGAGCCCAACACTGTTCATTAGTTTCTCTTTTTCTTTTCTGCCAGGATTAGAGAATTCCTAGAAAATTGTAGAAAAATGCTAAAAATATGGGACCAACTTTGTTGAACTCATAAATTCCTATAGTATTTCATAAAAATAGTTTTAGGATTTTTAGTCCAAACAAGGAATTATGTAGTATTTAAAAGGGCTTAAACCTATACTCCTAGAATTTTAGAAATTACTTAATAACTCCAAAAGTCACCAAACTTTTTGGATAAGCCTAAAATGATATTTAGAAACCTTGGGTGAAGTTTGGCTTGATTTGGACAATGTTTGATACCTAAACCTCAAAACCCTAATCTTCTAAGTAGTGCGTGCCCTATGAACTAATATACTTACTCCAAAAACCCTAGTTTCCTGGAGTACCATGAAGGAAAATTGTATTCAAGACCTAATATGATGTACCTTTATTCTTATTGCATTTTCATAAGCATTACATGAGCATTCATGGTTATATATATGATATATATAGAGAACGAAGAATAAGTAGTGGTTGAAGAAGAAGAAGTTGCACCACCACCACCTGAAGACCCACCTACCGGGAACTGCTTTTATTTTGATATTTGTGGAGCAGAGCTCGACTCTCCTATAACACAAGGCAAGCCCCGGTGCATTTGCCACCTCCTTGCTATTTTAAAATCTTTCTCACTTGCTTGATGCATTAGGTGATAGGAGTTGTGTGCTAAACAAATTAATGCATTTCCTTCCTTGGAAGTTTGATTACCTTTCCTTGATCACCTGTTTTATGAAAGTTTTTTTCTTCTAATGCTTAGTCTTGCTCTAGAAAACAAAACGTTTTGTTTTGACAAAATATGATGCTTCAAGTGGGATGGAATGTTTCAAAAATAAAACTTGATGGCGGATCCATCATGGCCATGATGGGTTCAACATCAGAAAAGATGTACCTCTGTTAGGTACCAAACTTTGGGTTGAAATGATAAAGCTGAGACCGGGCGGGTGACTTGCACGAGAAGAGCACGAGAAAAGAGTCTCGGTGTAGTGTCTCCGTCTGAGTCGATTAAGGACCGTGTCGATGTGGGCCTGCTGACCGAGGACCCTTTAACTGGTCACATGCCTCATCATGGGTAAGCTTTGCCTCGGGCAGACTAATACCAGAATAAGATAACACGCAATGGGACTGGAGAGATGGCGAGAGTTTTTTTTTTGAAAACTTAGTGCAGGAGCTCTGCTATTTCATTTAAGGAGAGAAGGGAAACAAGAGTCTTAAAAAGTTGCTATTACATATAACAAAAAACACTCAAACACAATCCAAAAAAGAGAAGACATTACACTACACATGGATGCCCAACTGCAGCTCGTCTCAACGCCATTTCATGTTTGGCCAGATGAAAGACCACTTGTGTTGATGCTTGCTTGCCCTAAAAAATACGCCGATTCCGCTCCTTCCAAATATTCCAGGTGAAGTACATAAGCAAACCCGAAACAGTGAGTTGATCTTCTTTCGATTTGTTTTGGAGCACAGCAGCCCACCACGAATCGAAGCTCTGAATATCTGAGCTGGGCGGCATGATCAGATTATTGGTCCATGACCTGACTAACTCCCACACTTCTAAAGCAAATGGGCACTTGAGGCAAAGGTGAATCGCAGTCTCCGGCTCTTGATCGCAAAGGACACACACAGGATTGCATGGCCAATTTCTTTGACTTAGTTTATCTGCTGTGAGGATCTTTGCTTGAATGAGCAGCCACACAAAGAACTTATGTTTCCCTTCGGCGTGCGCCTTCCAGATAGATTTTGCTTTGAAAGCACTGTAAGAGCCCTTGAATTGTGCAAGATAAGCTGATTTGGAAGAGTACACTCCATTCTCGGTCCATATCCACCGAATGCAATCTTCCTGGTCATTGAGCTGCACCCCCTCAATATGGTTCCACAATTGTATGAATTCAGCCATCTGTTGAACATTTTCCATTCTCCAGAGACCTCTCGTCCAATTGAGGTTAACCAATTGTTCAGCCACCGATCTATTTTTGCGCCATGCCAGGGGGTACAAGCTAGGTGCAATGTCAATCGGAGCTTTGCCTGAGAGCCAAGCGTCATGCCAAAAATTTGTCTTCAGTCCGTTGCCAACCGTTACAGATGTTGATGCCCGGAACAAAGCTGCATCTATTTTATCACAGGGTATCTGAGAACCAGCCCACGACCTATTAGAATCAGTCCAGTTGAGCCAAAGCCACCTGAGGCGCAAAGCACGGCTGAAATGCTCTAGATCCAAGATGCCAAGGCCACCCAAGGATTTCGGTCTGGCAGACTTGGTCCAATTCACTAGACAGTGCCCACCATTAGCATTTTCAGCACCTCTCCAAAGGAAAGACCTCCTAATTTTACCGATCTTCTTAATGGCCCACTTCTTCAAAGGGAAAACTGTCAAAAAATGCACCGGGACAGCCGTGAGCACTGAATTTACCAGAGTCAGTCTTCCAGCTTTATCAAGCAGCTTCCCTTTCCATGCCGATAATTTACCAGCCAATTTGTCAAGCAGCGGCTGGAAATCCACTCGAAGCAATGGTCGGCAAGTTAAAGGCAGCCCAAGGTACTTGCACGGAAAAGCTTTGATGGCACACAGGAAAGGCTGCATGATATGCTCTAGCTGCAGCGAGTCGCAGCGGATAGGATAGACAGCACATTTACTCAGATTGACAAATAAACCTGAGGCTTCACTAAAAGCTGCTAGGATCTGATTAGTGACTTGAACTTCTTCTCTGATCGGGTTGATGAATATGGCGGCATCATCAGCATAGAGGCTGACTCTCAATCTAGCAGAGCGGTGAAGAATAGGGCTGAGCAGACCCTCTCGAGAAGCAATATCAAACAGCCTCTGAACAGGGTCGATGGCAAGAATGAACAGCAAGGGAGACAACGGGTCCCCCTGCCTCAAGCCCCTTCCATGGTTGAAGAAATTCCCTCTGACTCCATTAATCATTACTGCAGAGCTAGCTGATCTGAGCAGGATGGACACCCAAGCTTTCCATCTATTTCCAAACCCCAAATGATGCAGGACCTCAAGAAGGTAGTCCCATCTCACACTGTCAAAGGCCTTAGCAATATCCAATTTCAGGAACAAAGTAGGGCTTTTTGCTCTATTCAGCTCTTTAATTAAATTTTGCGTGAACAGGAAATTATCATGTATGCTCCGCTTCCGGATGAAAGCACTCTGGCTTCTGGATACTAGCTGATCAAGACAGGGTGCCAGGCGGTTAGCCAACACTTTGGAAATTATCTTTGCTATGCTGTGTGTGAGGCTGATGGGTCTGAAGTCAGAAATAAGTGCTGCCTCACTGTTCTTCGGGATCAGACAAATATGTGCAGAGTTAAGTTTGTTGAAGTGTTGGTCATGCATATGATAGAAATAATTCACAGCCAGCAATAAATCCTCTTTGACAATTGCCCAAGCAGACCGAAAAAACACTCCAATAAAGCCGTCTGGTCCAGGCGCCTTCTCAGCATGAAGATCATTTATCGCTGCTAGAACTTCCTCTTCATGAAAAGGATCCTCCAAGTGGGAAAGGTCAGCAACCTGTAGTCCAAGAAGTTCCCAGTTCAAAGAGTTCGCCAGCACAGTAGAAGTGCCCAATAAATTGCTATAATGATTGAAAGCGAGCTGCGCTTTATCTTCCTGAGAGTAAACATTCCCTGTCTCAGTTACAAAATGCTGAATGAAATTCCTCCTGCGCCTGCCATTTATTCTGAGAAAGAATAGCCTAGAATTTGTGTGGGCTGCTGTTGGGGACTTGTTCTCAAATGCTTCGAATTAAGAACAAGGCAACATAAAAAGTGTTAAATGATAAAGTCCTTCGTCCTCTGAAACATTATTTCCCTTCGGGATATAATGTATTTCGGACGAAGACCACAAACAACATACCTTCGTAAGCACAATAAATAATGATGAAGAACTTATATGTAACATAAGAAGTAATATAAACATTTAAATATTATCACAACGTCATTTCTATTTTATTATCATAGAAAAATAGAAATGATTTCAGATTACAAGTGTACCTTCGGATTGCAGGAAGGCAAAAATATAAGGATGACGCAAAAGCAAACGCCAAGTCAGCGTGAACAGTACGGGAGTACTGTTCATCTATTTATAGGCGTGGGACGCAGCCCATGTAAAATTACATTCATGCCCATTACATTTGCTAATGACTTATGGGAATCTATTAAGGCCTAAGTAGTCTTTTCATCTTTAGGTCGGTTCCCCTTTCTGCTATCGCGACGAAGCTTTCCTGCGCATAGCTTCGGCTGTGCACCATCCTTCGTACAGCTTGGTAATCAGCCCGTCCTTCATCTCAATCCCCCTTCGTCTGGCTTAGGCTTCGTCCTGACCGTACTCCATGTTCATAATCTGAGTCCAAAGATACCTGTTCATATAATTCACTTGGAAAACATTGTCAAATCTTGTTTTTGAGGACCTTCGGAGGACGAAGGCCCCCAACAGTAGCCCCTCGCAATATTAATTTGTTAGTGATAAATTCAGATTGCGATATGGACGAAGGCCTTAAGCCGAAGGTCCGAAAAAACACCTTCCCTTTGCTAGAATAGCAACATTCACTGACAAGCAGGGTCTTTCAATTTTCAACGCACTGGGCGTATAAATAAGATCATATCGCAAACTCATTTGGTACGCTCTCTTGCTATCTGCTCCCGCTCACTCAATTTTTAGCTCTTGCGCACTAAGATTTGCTGAGCTTTTAGTTTTGAAGCTTCGGCTTTAAAAACAGTTTTTTAGTGCTTCCGAAGATGTGTAAAGATAAGAAGGCTGCTGCTGAGATGAAGCTGAGTCTCGACGAAGAGAAGAACTTGGGGTTTCTTATAGCGATGTCGAAGACCAATACGGAAAAAATCACCAAGGAGATTCTGGAAGGTTTGTCTGAAGATACTGGTGACAGCGACAGTTATGATGTGGACAGTGGTGGTGAAGACTCCGAAGATCGCCCCTGCCGACCAAGCCATTCAGTTTTTGGCAAGTCAGGTATCAAAGAAAATCATCTTGTCAACATGAGGGGAAGATACTTCCGGGATTTATCCATTGTGAGGGTCGACGAAGGAGAGAAAACTTGCCCGACCCCTGAGGAAAATGAAGTCGTAGTGTTCCGAAGCTTTTTGAAGGCTGGACTGCGATTTCCCCTGAGCAGCTTTGTCGTAGAAGTGCTGAAAATGTTTGAAATCTATCTTCATCAACTTACCCCCGAAGCAATTATAAGGCTGAATATCTTCGTGTGGGCCGTAAGAAGCCAAGGCCTGAAACCTGATGCGAAAAGTTTCTGCAACATACACGAGTTATCATACGAGACAAAACCCTGGGGTAAGGAACAGTATCACAATAATTTTGGCTGCTATAGTTTCGTTTCTCGGTCTGGGTCAAGCTGTCCCGTGCCAACATTTCGGAAGAGATGGCCCGGCGACTGAATGACAGAATGGTTCTATGTGAAAAATGACCTGAAAGCACGAGAAGATATTAAAGGTATAATTATGTGCCCTATTTGGCAAAGTTTCGGCCTGCGAAAGCCGAAGGTTGAGATGAATGAAGCTGCCGAAGAATGCCAGAGAGCCTTCGGAGTTATTTGTTCTTTTATTGGAACGAGAGATTTGGTACAAGAACATATTGCCTTCAGAGTATGGCCGCTCGCGGAGAAATGGGAAATGCCGCAAGAAACCATGAAGGAGGCCGACGAAGGTGGACTTATCAGGCTGAAGTATACTTTCAAGTTCGGAGATAAATTCGTTGAGCCAGATGATGACTGGTTAAAGAGTATTGAAAATTTAAGTGATGAACTGCTTGGGGCTTATTCGAAGGCCGAAGATACTGCACTGTCAGCAGCCTTCGGAGGCCGAAAAAAGAAAAGGCTGAACCGGGTGTTTGATGCAATCGGGTTCGTCTACCCTGACTATCGTTATCCCATTCGAGGGCAGAAAAGAAAAAACACAACCTCTACGAAAGAAGAAGCTGCAACTGCTCCTAGCAAGCCAGAACCGAAAAGAAAGAGGATAAAGGTCCTCACACATCGGCCACGCTATATTGAACCAGCTTCGGTGCCTGAGTTCACCGGAGAAACTTCTTCGGCCACCGAAGCTGAAAAGCCAACCAAACCAACCTTGCTGCCAAAAGTTGCAGAAATGGCCGAAGCGCCAACAAAGATGGAATTGGAAGAACCGAAGATTTTGTTACCAGAAACCAAAGAGATGGCCGAAGCGCCATCCACAGAAAAAATGGAAGAAGCGGAAAAACCAACTGAGGAAAAAACATCAGAAGTTTTGAGTCCTGCAGCAAATGTTGAGACAGTAAAAAATCAAAAGGTGTCAGCAGTGACTCCGAAAAGAAAGAGAATGGCTAATGTGCTAGATGTTCTGGAAACAATTAAATCTTCAAGCACACCTCCAAAGAAGACTGTTGCCATTCCCGAAGCGAAAACTGAAATTTCTGATACTAAAGCTCCAGAGCAAGAAACTGAAGCCGAAGCTGGGTCCTCAGAGGCCACGAAGATAAAATCCTTGGAAACCGAGGAAGAAAAAATAATAGAGCCAACTTTCGTTGAAGAAATCAGTGTCATTGCCCCCGAAGCATCCCCCAAAGTCCTTGATTATATTGTTCGACATGCTTCGGGGAAAAAGTTATCAGAAGAAGAAATTTTCGAAGCTAATCATTATGCCAAAGAATTGAAATATCCGAAGGGGGCACTAGTGTTCAATGGTACAAATGAAGAAGATTTCCTATACTGCCTCCCGGATAACAAAGAATTACTTGTCTGCCGGGAAATGGCCCGAAGCATGGGGTTTCCGAAGCTGGAGGCTGGCCTCTGCGCGATGACAAAGGACGATCTTGCGGACAGCCTTGCGTATAATAGCCTGAAGGTACGAGATCTGCGCATTTGGAAACTTTATGATTTGAAATCTATTGTTTTATTCTTATACTAACTTTTTACATATAGGGTTTAATACTAAGCAACGCGCTCAGAGCGCAAAAGAATGCCGAAGACGAGAGCTATGAAATTGCTTTCAACAACCTTCGAACAGAGGTTATCAAACTAAGGAACGAAGCCCTGGAAAAGGACAAAATTCTAGTAACATTGGTGGATAAAATAAAGGAGAACGAAGCTGCGTCTAAAGCGCAAGTTGCAGCTCAAAAGCACGAGATTGACGATCTTCGTAAGCAATTAGCCCGGGCTAAAGAAGAACGCATACTTGAAGAAACGAAGCGAGAACTTAGCGACCAATGGGCAAATCATTTAGAAGGAACTGTCGAAGAGCTTCGTTCGTCCAAGAAAAGATGCTATAACAAATCTATAGAATGTGTTAAGAAAATGAAAACTAGCTTCGCCAGCGTTGGCGCATTTTCGAGTGAAGAAAACTTTACGAGAGGCAACCCCGAAGGCCCCATTGAATGGATTAGCCACGAAGCTGAGGCCTTCGAAGAAATTTTAAATAGCCGTGGAGATATATGTGCTTTTTCGGGTGCCAGGGGAATTGCCACCATTTTGGAGAAAAAGGGCTGTGAGCATGTAAAGATTTTAGCGCAATCCGAGGCTGCTTTGTCCTTCGAAGATGCAAGAGATCCTTCGGCCGAAGCTAGCGTGGTTGGTGGAAAATTTTTCACCGATGTCTGGGATAATGGTGGCTGAGAAATGGCTCGAGAAATTATCCAGAGAAGCGAGAAGGGCATTCACGACGCTAGAGAAGTAGCTAAGGCCGCTGACAAAAGCTCAGAGCCCGAAGGGCAAATAGGTATTAACTAGTGGTTTTTATTGTGTTGTAATTTTTAATTTTAAACTTTGTTCGCAATTTGTAATAGCAATGTAGCTGTATTCTGTCCTCCCTCAGATCCTACTAAAGCGTCTCCAGGTCCTCCCCCGAAAGATGACGATGAAATTAAAAAGATGGCTAAAGCTATCATGGATCAAGTTGTCAATCAACTTCTGAACGAAGCTGCTGAAGTAGTACTTAGGGAAGACTAGGTGTTATTGTAAAAATATTTGAAATATAATATGTGTGGTATCTTGTAACCCTGAATGTAATATATTTGCTTTTAATGATTCGATTCTTTACGATGCATGAAACTTTACATACGTACCGTTTTTGAGCCTTCGGCGAAAAAAAACACCTTCCCTTCTTTTCATGCTTCGTGAAGATAGAAAAACTTTTATGCATCACAACAATGTCCATAGTGCTCTGATGAAGAATATCCAAGCTTCGTGAAAACATTCTCCGAAGCTATATTCCGAAGATCAATATTGTATCCCCTTGTGACTTAGCACGATTTTCACTTTCTCAAAGCATTGTTCCGAAGGTCGATACTGTGTCCCCTTCTTTTGCCATATGCAACATGATGTATGATGCTTATGCTATGCAAAATGATGTGATGATGTTATGTTATGTAGATGACATTTGTTCCGAAGATACACACACATCCCCGTAAAACACAAAATCTTTTTGTATCAGCGCTGACTTTTCGCTGTAAGCCTCCCTTAGGAGCTTCTTCGCCTTTTACTTCAGCGGAATCAGCGTTGACTTTTCGCTGTAAGCTCTGCATTCCCTTAGGAACGACTTTGGAGCTTCTTCGCCTTTTACTTTCGGCGGAATCAGCGTTGACTTTTCGCTGTAAGCTCTGCATTCCCTTAGGAACGACTTTGGAGCTTCTTCGCCTTTTACTTCAGCGGAATCAGCGTTGACTTTTCGCTGTAAGCTCTGCATTCCCTTAGGAACGACTTTGGAGCAGAAAACTTACACTGCGCTCCCTTCGGAACGGCTTTTTGTGACTTCGGCAAACTTACTCTGCGTTCCTTAAAACGACTTTTTGTTGCTTCGAAAAATTTTCGATAATTTGAAGGTCCTCTTTGTTATCGCAAATCTTTAAACTTCAACAACTTAAGCCTGTGAAGAAAATATATTTTCCTTGTGGGAATCAACGAAATTATTTACATGAAACCTAAACAATGTCCTTTATTATACGGAAAATAAAACTGAATGAAAAAGATTGCTATTAAGGTAGGATATTTGTCAATAGATGTGCTTTGACTCTGGCACAGTGCTGTTGACTGTGCGAGCTTCGGACTGTTCTCTGAAGTCCCTTTGGTGTGGAGCATATTGGCTCCCTTCTGGCTGCTGGCCTTGTTGCAGCGGTGGTGGAGGCGGAAGCTGTTGCCAGGAAGCTTGAGGTTGACTCGCCGAAGCAACAGAAACTGCAGGGTGATTGCCTACATACTCTGGGATGTAAGGCGAATGATACGAAGCAGTGTGCATGACCTGCTTCGGCTGAGCCTGTTGTGCTGCAGCTTCGGCTATTTCCTTTTGCTTCTGGATGGTAACATGGCACATCCTGGTGGTATGGCCTTTGTTCTCACCACAGAACAAGCAAAAAATTCTTCTTGGCTGATTGCCAAATCTTCCGCCGAAGCCCCTGGCACCTCTGCCTCTTGGAGCTGGTGGTCGGAAGGAGCCTTGCTGTTGCCCCGAAGTCTGTGAGGAACACTGTGGCCTTTGCTGTTGGCTCCCTGTATCATCATTTTGGGTAGAGTTATGAATTGATCTAACGTGCCTCGGATAGAACCTCCCTCTGAAGCCCCTGGTCATTTCAGAAAACCTGAAAGCCTCCTCCCTTCTTTGGCGAAAATCATTATCGGCCCGAATGTACTCGTCCATCTTCTGGAGCAGCTTCTCCAAAGTTTGAGGAGGCTTCCTAGCGAAGTACTGAGCTGACGGTCCTGGCCGAAGCCCCTTGATCATGGCCTCAATGACAATTTTGTTGGGCACTGTTGGTGCCTGTGCCCTCAAACGCAAGAACCTCCGGACGTACGCCTGAAGGTACTCTTCGTGATCCTGGGTGCACTGGAATAGAGCTTGAGCCGTGACCGGCTTCGTCTGGAACCCTTGGAAACTAGTTAACAACAAGTCCTTCAGCTTTTGCCACAAAGTGATCGTTCCTGGTCGAAGGGAGGAGTACCAGGTTTGAGCAACACTCCTGACAGCCATAACAAAAGATTTGGCCATGACCGCAGCATTGCCACCATACGAAGATACTGTTGCTTCGTAGCTCATCAAAAACTGCTTCGGGTCTGAGTGGCCATCAAATATGGGAAGCTGAGGCGGCTTGTAGGACGGAGGCCAAGGTGTAGCCTGCAGCTCAGCGGACAGAGGAGAAGCATCATCAAAAACAAAATTCCCATGATGGAAATTGTCATACCAGTCATCTTCATTGAGGAAACCCTCCTGATGAAGGTCTTGGTGCTGAGGCCTTCGGTGTTGCTCATCCTGAGTAAGATGACGAACCTCCTCAGAGGCTTCGTCTATCTGCCTTTGCAGTTCAGCTAGCCTGGCCATCTTTTCCTTCTTCCTTTGCACCTGTTGATGAAGCATCTCCATGTCTCTGATTTCTTGGTCTATCTCATCCTCTGGCTGTGTCGGGCTAACAGCCTTCCTTTTCTGGCTTCGGGCTTCCCGAAGAGAGACAGTCTCCTGATTGTGGTCCAGCGGTTGGAGAGCTGCAGTGCCAGTTGCTGAAGCTTTCTTCGGCGCCATAGCGAAGGTTTATGGCTGCCGAAGGTGTTCAAAAACTCAAAGAGTGGAAGTGAGTTCACCGGAAGTGGGCGCCAATGTTGGGGACTTGTTCTCAAATGCTTCGAATTAAGAACAAGGCAACATAAAAAGTGTTAAATGATAAAGTCCTTCGTCCTCTGAAACATTATTTCCCTTCGGGATATAATGTATTTCGGACGAAGACCACAAACAACATACCTTCGTAAGCACAATAAATAATGATGAAGAACTTATATGTAACATAAGAAGTAATATAAACATTTAAATATTATCACAACGTCATTTCTATTTTATTATCATAGAAAAATAGAAATGATTTCAGATTACAAGTGTACCTTCGGATTGCAGGAAGGCAAAAATATAAGGATGACGCAAAAGCAAACGCCAAGTCAGCGTGAAC
This sequence comes from Zea luxurians, assembly GCA_029449295.1. Taxonomy (NCBI): domain Eukaryota; kingdom Viridiplantae; phylum Streptophyta; class Magnoliopsida; order Poales; family Poaceae; genus Zea; species Zea luxurians. Next base: position 4,668,212 of record JAOPSE010000126.1, on the reverse strand, counting down.
AGTACGGGAGTACTGTTCATCTATTTATAGGCGTGGGACGCAGCCCATGTAAAATTACATTCATGCCCATTACATTTGCTAATGACTTATGGGAATCTATTAAGGCCTAAGTAGTCTTTTCATCTTTAGGTCGGTTCCCCTTTCTGCTATCGCGACGAAGCTTTCCTGCGCATAGCTTCGGCTGTGCACCATCCTTCGTACAGCTTGGTAATCAGCCCGTCCTTCATCTCAATCCCCCTTCGTCTGGCTTAGGCTTCGTCCTGACCGTACTCCATGTTCATAATCTGAGTCCGAAGATACCTGTTCATATAATTCACTTGGAAAACATTGTCAAATCTTGTTTTTGAGGACCTTCGGAGGACGAAGGCCCCCAACAGTTGCTTTGATCATTGTCAACCTGGACGCTTGTCGCGCCCTGAGTTTTTCTACCGCTGCGAGTCCCAAAAATCTGTTTTTGAGTTGCTTATGTAACGTAAGCTCAAGGTTGCTTAGGGGTCTGTAATCTTGGACCACATCAAAAATCCAAATCAGTTGCTTAGCCGCAAGCATCAGTAATTTATTATTCCCAATAAGAGCCTTGGACCACTTCCTGAGCGCTTTAGCAGTCCTCTGCAGCTTTGTGTGCAATCTTAAGAAAGGATTAAAAATTGTTAGCTGCCTGTTCCACGCATTTTCCACCACATTGCTGTAGCCACTAAGCTTTGGCCAAAAAGATTCAAAACAGAATCCCTTGTATGGGCGCCTTAAGGTGTCACCAGATAAAAACAGTGGACAGTGATCAGATACTAAGGAGGATAGAGCCTGAACAGAGCAGCTAGGGAACATGAGGTCCCACTCATTAGAGCAGAAAGCTCTGTCGATTCTAGTGAGAGTCCTAGAATTAGTCCAAGTAAACCTCCTCCCTCTTAGTGGTAGCTCCTTTAGTTCTAGATCATTCAACACAGATCTAAAGGCCCCCATTAACCTCTTATTTAAATTGTTGTTGCTCCTGTCCTCGGCACTGATGATTAAATTGAAGTCTCCAATAATTAACCACTTCTCTGTGGAGATGCTACCCAGCTGCCTAAGCTCATGCAAAAACTCTAACTTATGAGCGTCGAGCTGCGGCCCATAAACAACAGTAATCCACCACTCGCTAGGTACACAGTTGGACTAAATCAAGGCAGAAATAGTGTTGCTTGTACAGGCTGTCGAGAGGATCCGGAAGTAACTGGCATGCACAGCTAGCAGAATGCCGCCCCTCGTGCCATCTGCGGGGAGAAAAGCAAAATTCTGAAAGAAATCGGGTCCAAGCGTCTCGGACACCACGGCGATGTCAACCTGCTGCAGTTTGGTCTCTTGTAAACAGGCAATAGTGCACCTCGTATCCCTGGCCATATCTAAAACCACCTTCCTCCTGGCACTGTTATTTAAACCCCGGACGTTCCAGTTAAGGATTGAGCAGTTTTGTGCATCCATGAGAACCAGAACAAACACAACACAACAAATGGAAAACCAGGGACCACCACAAACAGCCGAACAAAGCTGTCCACCTTGCCCAAGCAAGGCACACCAAAAGTAAAGATATCACAAAAGCAAGTACTAAGGGGGGGCACATAGGGAAAGATTATTACACAGGTACACAACCGATCAGATTAGACCATCCCCAGGACGGCTAACGGCGCAAGCGGGTCAGAGTCAATTGAATCTTCCTCTCCCAAGCTAAAAAGTGACTGATAGCCAGCATCAGCTTCTACATTCAGATGATCCACAAACTGTGCTCTGAACCTCGCATGATCTTGTTCATTTGGTTCAGCATGATCAGGAATAGTGCCACTGCGCTTCATCAGCAAAGCAGTGGCCTGCTCCTCCATTGTGAGGTTGGATTTAGGCTTGCTGGCGATTCTGGCACTGGAACGTGTTGCCATCTTTTTCACAGTCGAGGCATGCTTAGTTTTGTTGATAGGGGGCAGAGGGGTGGGCAGGACCGCCGGTGGTATGGGGGAGAGTAAAGAAGCAAGCACATCCCTGTCCCCTTGAACTGCCACCGCACCAGCAACATCAACAGCAATAACACCAGCATCATTAGAAGGCCCGGACTCAGAATGTGGGGGAGCATTGTCAACCACAGCTGTAACCATGGAAACATGGGCAGGGGCCAGTGCAGCACCCCGCACCTCGTCCAACATGGGGTCGCAAGATGAATCCCAGATTACCGGAGTGCTTGAAAAAGAGAGCAGAATAGGGTCGTGTTGGAGGACCAAGCTTGACTTGTTATCAGTATGTTCTGCAGCCCTGCGAAGATTGCACGATTGAAGCACCTTCATCATAGCAGTGATGATAGCACGTCTGAGCAGATCATGCTCAACACAGACTTCGCAATGATCTGCACGACTGAGCAGATCATGCTCATAAACCATCATAGCAGCAGTGCACAGGACGCAGGCCTTCACGCCCTTCGTGCGGAAACCGGCCGCTCCTGACGCAAGCTCGGGGTCCTCCAATGGGGCGGTGGTGAGGGGAGGCGCAAGCTGGGGAGATGCAGGCCGGCAGTGCGGCGAAATGCGTGGAGGAGAGCAAGGCAGAGATGTGCAGGGAGGTGGGGGCGACGGTGAATCTGAGCGAGGCGAGGCGGAGGAGGAGCGCGGCGGCGGGTGGCTAGGTTGCGGCGACAAGGGAAAATCGGATTGAAATGGAGGACGGGCACAGTAGCGAGCTTTGTGGCCAGATCGGCCGCACAGAAGGCATCGCGGCGGGTCACGACAACCAGAGATGCGGTGGTCACGGGCGAAGCAGTTGAAGCATCTCCCGACAGCCTTCGACTTGAGCAGGGCGTTGAAGTCTACAAAGCGGGGACCCAGGCAGTCCCGGACCGGTGTGGCCCGCCGTGCAGCAGGGGGCTCCAGCGGACCAAGCCGAGAGTGCACGGGTAGACGCTTCTTCCTCCACCAGTAACGCGGCCTGACCTCGTGCCAGGTAGCGCCGCCGCCCCAGGGCGGAGGCCGCAGGGGCTTTTGGCCGCCATTACTGCCGGAAGGAGCACCAGCAGCCACATCCTTGAAGGAGAGACCCCGGTTGTCAACCAGCACTGAACGGAGACGCGGGGCAGCCGGCTCCTTGTCCTTCACGTGCGCAGGTAGACGAGCAGCCAGTGCTTCATCCACGGATTTGGGAGTAACCCGAGCCACGTTAGATCTACTAGCAGGGACGGAGGATGGTTCACCTGGGCTTGAGGAGTAGTGGAGGTCGAGCGCTTCAAGGTCATTTGGGGTGGTGGGGGAGCGGGAGGGTGAAGGCTGGTGGTGCTCGGGGCGACCTCCTGTCGCCGGCGAGCGGGGCGGGGAAAGGGAAAAAGAGAGCTTTGCGTTGCCCATCTCAGGAATAAGGTTTCTTCGAGATGGTGAGAGTAGCGTGTACCCTCCATGGCAAGAGGCCGAACGATGGTGTATCTGTGCTCTCGGTCGGCGTGAACCTGATATGGTCTTAAGAACCCCGGTGGCGAGTTGACATATGCAAGGGTTAAGTGCTACATATGTCGTGTGATTGGAGATCCCCAACTGGGTATTAATCGATTCGGATCGCCGTTACTTCTCGGACATGAAGACTTGGTCACTGACTTACACGTAGCATTCCAGTGAACAAGAAGGGTTGATAAGAAGATGGTTAGTACAGGCCAAGTGCTTGAACTAGGGTAGAAAGAACTCTAGATTTAGGTAATGACTTAACTTGCTAAAAAACTAGATTTTAAGGATCCACTATTAGTAAGCATTTTTAGCAAACAGAGTCTTGATTCTTGATTAAGCCTTACCTTGACTCCCTCAAGCCAGCATATCCTTGAGAGTCTTTTATTTTGACGGGTAAGACTTGCGAAAGTACACTTCATACTCAGGGTTTTCAAACCCATGTTGTTGTAGGTGAGGAAGCAGCAAACTTTTGTTGCTTTTGCTCTAAGGTGGTGCCAAAGGAAGAAGCTCAAGAGTGAAGTCCCGAAGGATGTTGTCCTCCTTTTAAAAGCTTTATACTTTTAAGCGGGAGGGGTTTTTGCCTCCTGAGTTTGTAATAATAATATTTCCGCACTAATACACTACTGGTCTGTAATAATAACACTCTTCTATATTTCAATGTAAAGTAAGTTACTGTAATTGCTTCCGCTTATTCGTTCCTCCGATGTGTTGTAATATCTGCGTGATGGGTGAAACGCTCTTGGGAAAGGCAAAGAATACAGATACCGAACTTGTCAAGTGATCAAGTGCATCTGCAGGATTGTCTGAGGTTCGATGGACAAGGACAACTGTAGGTGGGCCTAATGACTTGGGAGGTTCCGTCACAGCTGGTATCAAAGCTGTTGGGGGCCTTCGGCTTCCGAAGGTCCTCAAAAACATGATTTAACAATGTTTCTGGAGTATAATACATGAACAGGTACCTTCGGACTCGGATTAGAACCACGGTGTGAAGAAGCACAAGGAATATAAAGGTTGGCGCAAAGCCGAAGCTATGTGCAGGAAAGCTTCGGCACGATGGCAGAAAATGAAATGAACTTAAAAAGGAAAAGGCTATTCAGACCTCGATGGGTTACTATAGAATCATTAGCAAATGTAAAGGGCATGGGTGTAATTTTACATGGGCTGTGTCCCATGCCTATAAATAGATGAACAGTGCTCCCGTACTGTTCACGCTGACTTGGCATTTGCTTTTGCGTCACGCTTGTACTCTTACCTTCTTTCAAGCCGAAGGTACATTTGTAACTTGATATCATTTCTATTTTTCCATAATAAATAAATAGAAAGGAGTTGATAATAATACATAATTGTTTATGTTATCTCTTATATTTCATATGATTCCTTCTTCATTATTATATGTTGTGCTGATGAAGGTATGCCCTTCATTACCTTCGTCCGAAAATCATTATATCCCAAGGGAAATAATGCTTCGAAGGACGAAGGACTTTAACGTTTAACATTTCTTATGTTGCCTTGTTCTTAACTCATAGCATTTGAGAACAAGTCCCCAAAATTGGCGCCCACCTCCGGTGAACTCTTTTCGACCACCTTCGGCAAGCATTGACCTTCGTCATGCCACCGAAGAAAGCTTCAGCAACAGGGGCTGCCGCTCTGCAGCCGCTGGACCCGAACCAAGAGACCCTTTCTCTTCGAGAGGCCCGAAGCCAGAAGAGGAAGGCCACTAGTCCAACACCCTAGGAGGACGAGTTGGACCAATAAATCAGGAATATGGAGATGCTTCATCAACAAGTACAAAGGAAGAAAGAAAAGATGGCTAGACTAGCCGACCTTCAGAGGCAGATTGACAAAGCTACTGAAGAAGTACGCCATCTCGCTCAAGATGAGCAAGAGCAAAGGCCCCAACATAGGGAGCTTCATCAAGAAGGCTTCTTCAACGAGGATGAATGGTATGAGAATTTCCATCATGGAAATTTTGCTTTTGATGATGCTTCTCCTCTGTCAGCAGAACTGCAGACTACACCTTGGCCCCATCTTACAAGCCACCCCAGCTCCCCATGTATGATGGGCACTCAGATCCGAAGCAGTTCCTGATGAGCTACGAAGCAACCATATCCTCATATGGAGGCAATACTGCAGTCATGGCGAAATCTTTCGTCATGGCAGTCAAGAATGTTGCACAAACCTGGTACTCCTCTCTTCGGTCAGGAACAATCACATCATGGCAAAAGCTGAAGGACATGTTCATCACCAGTTTCCAAGGGTTTTAGACGAAGCCAGTTACCGCTCAAGCTTTGTTCCAGTGCACGCAAGATCACGAAGAATACCTCTAGGCGTATGTCCGAAGGTTCTTGCGTCTGAGGGCACAAGCGCCAACGGTGCCCAATGAGATTGTCATTGAGGCCATGATCAAGGGGCTTCGGCCGGGACCTACGACCCAATACTTCACCAGGAAACCCCCTCAGACCCTAGAGAAATTGCTTCAAAAGATGGATGAATACATCCGCGCTGATAATGACTTTCGTCAAAGAAGGGAGGAAGCCTACAGGTTCTCTGAAATGACCAGGGGCTTCGGAGGAAGAATCCACCCAAGGCACGTCAGATCAATCCACTCCTCCTAGAATGACGACAGAGGAAGTCAGCAACAGAGGCCACAGTATTCCTCGCAAGCTTCGGGGCAGCAACAAAGCTATCTTCGGCCGCCAGCTCCAAGGGGTAGAGGCGCCAGGGGCATCGGAGGAAGGTTTGGGGATCAGCCCAGGAAAATTTATTGCTTATTTTGTGGTGAGGACAAGGGCCATACTACAAGGATGTGCCATGTCACCATTTAGAAACAGAAGGAAATAGCAGAAGCTGCAGCTCAGCAGAACCAGCCGAAGCAGGTCATGCATACTGCTTCATATCACTCGCCCTACATACCAGAGTATGTGGGTAACCATCCTGCAGCCTCTGTTGCTTCGGCCAGTCAGTCACAGGCATCCTGGCCACAGCCTCCACCTCCGCCACCACTACAACCTGCATATTCGCGCGGCCAACAGCCAGAAGGGAGTCAACAGAACCATCAGCAGAGAGACTTCAGGGAGGAGTCCAAAGCTCGCACAGTCAACAGTACTGTGCCAGAGTCGAAGCATATCTACTAAGAGATATCCTAGCTTGGAATCAGTTTTTACATTTATTGTCATTCTCTTTCTTACTAAAGAACAGTTGTCGAAAATTTAGTTTTCTTGGCGTTTTTAATTCCTTGTAATAGCTTCGTTTTTGCCATAGTGAAAATATATCTTCTCCACAGACTTACGGAGTCCAAAAAGTTGCCGAGGCACAAAAAGCCGTTTCCAAGGCACAAATATCTTCGAAGCTACAAAAAGTCATTCTACGGAACGCAGCGTAAGTTGCCGAAGCTACAAAAAGTCGTTCCTAAGGGAGCGCAGTGTAAGTTTTCTACTCAAAAGTCGTTCTAAAGGGAATGCAGAGCCAAATACCACCGAAATATAAGGCGAAGCGCGAAAAGTCAACGCGAATACCGCCGAAATAGAAGGCGAAGAAGTTCAAAAGACGTTCCTAAGGGGATGCAGAACTTACAGCGAAAAGTCAGCGCTGATACACCGAAAAATAAGCGGTGAAGCCAAAAAATAAACGACAAAGAGATTGTGTATTCCATTGTGGGAATGTGTGTGTGTCTTCGGCACAAATATCATCTTGCACAGCATAACATCATCACATCATTTTGCATAACATAACATCATACATCATGTCGCAACAATGGCACAAGAAGGGGGTACAATGTTAACCTTCGGAGAATGCTTCAAAAAAGTGAAATTGTGCTAAGGCACAAAATAAGTTTTGAAGAGATACAACTTTATTCAGCTCCGAAGTGGAGAGGAAAGTCTTTTATTGACGAAGTATCAGTATTATGGCGACGCTTGGAGCATTTTTATAAAGCACTCTGACATCAAGGAAGAAAGTCTATTATTGACAAAGTATTAATGTTTCTGCGACAATTGAAAGATTTTTCACGAAGCATGAAAGCTCTTCTTCACGAAGCATGAAAATAAGGGAAGGTGTTTTTTCGTCGAAGGCTCAAAAACGGTATGTACAATAAAAATTTCATGCATCGCAAAGAAATAGATTACAAAGTCATACACATTACATTAAGAACTCATGAGTACCAAATATTACAAGCATATTCTAGCAAATGTTACATTAATATTTTGGCAATATTTTTACAATGTCTATTCTTCTTCTCTCAAAACTTTGTCTGCAGCTTCGGTCAGAAGTTGAGTAACGACTTCGTCCATAATGGTTTCAGCCATGCTAATAATTTCTAATGATTCTTTTGTCTCTGCTTCGGCCAGTGGCTCGAAAGGCTCCGGGGAGGAGATAGTTCGACTGTGGTAAAAAATGTAAATAAGTTCGAAGTCAAAAAAATAAAAAATTAAAGTTAAAAGCTATTAAGCAATAGCTATCCGTCTTTCGAGTTCTGCAGCTTTTTTAGCTGCCTTCGTTGCTTCCCTAGCATCGTGAGTATCTTTTTCGCTTTTCTTTATTATCTCGTGAGCCATCCCTCGGCCGCCATTTTCCCATATATCAGTAAAGAATTTTCCACCAACTAAGCTTGCTTCGGTCGAGGGGTCCTTCGTATCATCAATAGATAAGGTAGCTTCAGTTTGGGCCAAAGCTTTGACATGTTCGCATCCCGCTTTCTCCAAAATAGCTGCGACCCCTCTTGCACCAGAAAAGGCACAGACGTCCCCGCGACCATTCAAAATCTCCTCAAAGGCGTCGGCCTCGCCGCTGATCCATTCAATTGGACCTTCGGGATCGCCTAGTACAAAGTTGTCTTCGCTAGAATATGCGCCAATATTGGCGAAGCTAGTTTTTATCTTTTTTACACATGCTACAGATTTTTCATAGCATCTTTCTTTTGAAGAGCGAAGCTCTACAACTGTTTTTCCTAGTAATTTTTCTAATAGTCACTGGCGTCTCGGTCAGCTTCAGTAATAGAGCATTTCAATTTTGCTTCAGCCAGCTGTTTCCGAAGATCTTCAATTTCGCATTTCTGAGCTTCAGCTTGGGTTTTGAAAGTAACTTCGTCTTCTTTTATTTTGTTCACTAATGAATTTAGGATTTTATCTTTTTCAAGACCTTCGTTCCTTAGTTCAATTACTTCGGAACTGAGGTTGTTCAGAGCTATAGTACATCCTTCGTCTTCAGCATTTTTCTGAGCCCTGAGGGCATTACTAAGAATCAGGCCCTGTAAAAAGAAGTGTGATATTAAGTATAAGCATATAAAACAAAATTTTGTTTTTAAATACAAAAAATTCATTCTCATACCTTTAAACTATTATATGCTAAGCTGTCCGCCAGTTCATCTTTCGATAGCACCGAAAGCCCATCTTCTAGTGTCGGGAATCCGAAGCTTTTGCCCATCTCCCGGCAGACAAAAATCTCCTTGCTGTCTGGGAGACAATACAAGAAATCTTCTTCTCCGCTGCCGTTGAATATTAATGCCCCCTTTGGATATTTTAATTTCTGGGCGTAATATTGAGCTTCTTGATTTTCTTCTTCAGATAACCTTTTCCCGAAGCATGTCGTACAATATAATCAGGTACTTTGGAAGATGCTTCGGGAGTTGAAGTGACAGTTCTTTCAGGCAGAATTTGTTTTGCAGCTTCTTTTTCCGTTTCTTTTTCTCCGGTTTCCAAGGATTTCTCCTTGGCAGGCTTTGAAGGCCCAGCTTCAGTCCCGGCCTGGCTCTTTGTAGCATCGGCTTCAGTTAGCTTTTTCTCAGCCTGCATTTTTGAAGCTTCGGCAGTTTTCATAAGAGTAGAGCTTGAACTCTTTATCGTCTCCAGTACATCTAGTACATTGACCATCCTTTTCCTCTTGGGGGTCGCTATAAGATCTTTTTGTGCCTTCGGCACTGTCACTTCTACCGAAGGGCTCAGAACTTCTGATATTTTTGTTTCTTCGATTCTAGTTTCTTCAATTTTGTTAATCTTCGGCATTGTAGCCGGTTCTTCAATCTTCTGCGTGAGGACAGGTTTGTCGACTTTAGTAGCCAAAGATATTTCACCGCCGAGTTCAGGCACTGTGGCCGGTTCAATGTAGCGCGGTCGGTGAGTAAGTACCTTTACTTTTCTCCTCTTCGGTGCGGGCTCACTCGGAGCAACTGAAGCAACATCCTTCCCAGAAGTTGCACTTTTTCTCTTTTGCCCCTTCGGCGGGTAGCGGTAGTCAGGATACATAAATCCGATGGCATCAAAAACTCTATTTAGCCTCTTCTTTTTCCGGCTCCCGAAGGCCGCAGATAACGCATTATCTTCCGCTCCCGAAGGCCCAAGCAGTTCATCACTTGTAGCTTCGATACATTTCAACCAATCATCATTTGGCTCATCAAATTTATCTCCATATTTGAAGCTGTATTTCAGTTGAACCAGCTCTCCTTCGCCAGTTTTAGTAACAGTCTCCTTTGACATTTCCCACTTCTCTAAAAGTGGCCACACTCTGAAGGCTATATGCTCCTGAATTAGGTCTCTTGTCCCGATGAAAGAGCAAACCGTGCCGAAGGCCCTTCGGCATCCTTCGGCTGCCTCATCAATCTCTACCTTCGGTTTTCGGAGGCCGAAATGCTGCCAGATGGGGCGCATGATGATGTCTTTAATATCTTCTCTTGTCTTTAAGTCATTTTTCACGTAGAACCATTCCTTCATCCAGTCTTTAGGCCACCTCTTCCGAAAGGTTGGCACTGGGCAGCTTGAGCCGAACGGGCAACGAAGCTGTAGTAGCCAAAATTGTTATGATATTGCTCCTTACCCCAGGGCTTCGTCTCATATAAAAGCTCGTGCATACTGCAGAAACTTTTTGCACTTGGCTCCAAGCCCTGACTCCTCACGGCCTAGACGAACTCCAAGCCCTGACTCCTCACGGCCTAGACGAAGATTCCCATTCTTATGATTGCTTCGGGAGTAATTTGGTGAAGGAAAATCTGATATATCTTCAAAACTTCAACCACAAATCTGCTTAAGGGAAGCTGAAGCCCAGCTTTGAAAAAGCTTCGGAAGATCACGACTTCATTCTCTTCGCGATTAGGAGCAGCCTTGTCTCCATTGTCAGCCCTCACAATAGACATATCTCGAAAATATCTTCCCCTCATATTATCGAGATGACTCTGCTTAATAGTTGATTTTCTGAAAGTTGCATGACTTGGCCGCCATGGCCGATCTTCGGAGTCTTCGTCCCCACTTTCCACATCATAACTGTCGCTATCATCGGTATCTTCAGATAAGCTTTCCAGAATTTCTCTTGTAATCTTTTCTGTGTTGGTCTTTGTAATTGACTCGATGAATCCAACAGTTTTTTCCTTAAGGAGCTTCTCCTCCTCGCTCAGCTTCGTTTCAGCAACAGCTTTCTTATCTTGAGACATCTCTTCGAAAATGGTGAAAATGTGCTCTTAAAGCCGAAGCTTAGAAAATCTAAAAAGCCAGGCAAGCGTTGGTAGGCAAGAGCTAAAAATCGAGCAAGCAGAGCAGATGGCAAAAAGCGTGCCAAATGAGCTCGTGGTGTGCTCTTATTTATACGCCTAGTGCGTTGCAAGTTGGAGGGCCCCGCTTGTCATTGACTGTTGCTATTCTAGCAAAGGGAAGGTGTTTTTTCGGACCTTCGGCTTAGGGCCTTTGTCCATATCGCAATATGAATTTATCATTCTAACAAATTAATATTGCGAGGGGCTACTGTTGGGGGCCTTCGGCTTCCGAAGGTCCTCAAAAACATGATTTAACAATGTTTTTAGAGTATAATACATGAACAGGTACCTTCGGACTCGGATTAGAACCACGGTGTGAAGAAGCAAAAGGAATATGAAGGTTGGCGCAAAGCCGAAGCTATGTGCAGGAAAGCTTCGGCACGATGGCAGAAAATGAAACCGACTTAAAAAGGAAAAGGCTATTCAGATCTCGATGGGTTACTATAGAATCATTAGCAAATGTAAAGGGCATGGGTGTAATTTTACATGGGCTGTGTCCCGTGCCTATAAATAGATGAACAGTGCTCCCGTACTGTTCACGCTGACTTGGCATTTGCTTTTGCGTCATGCTTGTACTCTTACCTTCTTTCAAGCCGAAGGTACATTTGTAACTTGATATCATTTCTATTTTTCCATAATAAATAAATAGAAAGGAGTTGATAATAATACATAATTGTTTATGTTATCTCTTATATTTCATATGATTCCTTCTTCATTATTGTATGTTGTGCTTATGAAGGTATGCCCTTCATTACCTTCGTCCGAAAATCATTATATCCCAAGGGAAATAATGCTTCGAAGGACGAAGGACTTTAACGTTTAACATTTCTTGTGTTGCCTTGTTCTTAACTCATAGCATTTGAGAACAAGTCCCCAACAGGAGCGAAGCCCATCTCTTCAGATATTATGTGGCATTTCAAAAAGAATTTTCAAATACTCATCTAAGAAAATTTCTTTCTTATCTTACTACTTTCGGAAGTACTCATCTTATAATACCAGGTAACAGCGTGAAATGTATAGAAGGTTGGGAATCAACGAAAGTTGATTCTGTAATTATGCATGCATCATGTTAAAAACTATACTAATAAAGTTTTCTGTGACACCCCAGGTGTCTATTTCGTGTTATGTCGGGAGATTTATCCTAATCTCGGATGCTCAGTGAAAATTTCTATTTCTCGCTCGCGTATGTCTCTGATTATCCAGATTATTTAGTCACGTTTCACCGAATTTGGAGTTATTCAGTCTCACAGAAGGCCGAATTTGGAGCCTGTTAAAACTTTTATTTCTCGGAACGAATGCGAACTCGAAAATCATTCTCAAATTATAAATCTCGTTCAAAGCTCATTTAATCGAACGCTCGACAGTTGCTAGTCGAGCTATGTCCAAATCCAATTCCTCAAACCTTGATCTATGTTCGACTATTTTATTCGGATCCGTACTCTCAAACGGAATACTCAATATGTCATCCTCTAATCAATTTTATCCGACTCGGCCAAATATCCCATGTCCGAACCGAATTCAAAACCCCGTATCGACAGCGATTTTAAAATGCCACGATTCACATTCTTCAACTAAAAATCTGAAAGCCGGTCTTATCCCGAGGCAATTTATTTTCGAATCATGCGTAGGGAATTGTTGCCAAGCGAAGTCAAATCAGACTCTCGGCCGAGTTAATCGCTCAATCGCCCATTCGTCCGAACTCTAGTTCATTCTATTTTGCGTACAAACGGATTCCGTAGAAGCATTTTTACTCTGGAAATAATTTAGCGCAGCCCGATTACGTGTTTTGGACCAAGCCCATTCCAGCCCAACCCTCCTGCTTCTCCTGGCGAGCGGCTGGAACAGGGGGCCTTCTTCCCCAGCGCAGGGAGCTCGGCTCCCTTCCTCCCTGGCGCCCCCTCGCCCCTGCTCTCCCCTGCCGCGACCCTCTCTGCCCAGCGCGCAGAAGCTTCCAGGGAACAGCCGCTCACCTCCTCAACTCCCTCAATGCCGGCCTCCTCTGCCCCAGGTCCGGCACCCCTACCCCACCAAGCTCCATCCATGGCGTCGGCAGCAGGGAGCACTAGCTCGTACTTCATCGCTCTCTCTGCTTCATCCCCTCTCTAGCCCCTCCTCCCATGGGCGCCAGCAGTAGGGATCTCTTCCCTCTCCCCATGGCGCCTAGCTCCTTGAACGCCATACTCCACCTTGCTCCAGCAACTTCTTCCACTAGCACGCAGCCTCCCCTTCCCTGTTCTTGCCATGGCCGAGCCACCACTTCAACAGCCGTAGCCCTCTCCCCCTCCATTGTTTCAGCGCCTGAAACAAACCCCTGGCCACCATCCACACTTGTGCTCGGCCCTCCTCGTGCGGCGTCAACTGATCTACGTAGCGGTGCCGGTCCACAGCAGCGAGCCCCATCGATCTACACGGCCCTGGCTGCCATCGTTTCCCAGCACGTCGGCATCGAGCTCCGCTAGTCGTCAATCTGTGCAGCGAACAACAACCTCGATGAGCTGCTAGCTGTCCTGCGCTTTTCGTGTTCGATTAAATGACCGTACCAATAAATCGTGTAATAAACTGTACCGTGCTTGCAACCCTTGTCGCCGTCACGCCTCGCGCGTCGCTCGTCGGCAAAGAGCCCCGTCTGATGGCATGCATGCGCGACACGAGTCAGCCAGGTTGTTCGCCTTGAATGATTGCGATTTGTTTTACTTACGTATTCGGTCGATGATGTGCGTGCGTGTTTATATGCGTGTGAGAATATATTTGTATGAATGGACGCGTGTAGAGAAGGAAATGAAGTGGAAAAAGAACTCAAGAATTTTTATTTTGATAGGAAATGTGCGATGCGTTGTTTGATGCGAAAACTAAGTTACAAAATGTGACACCCCATTGTCACCTAGGGTTTCTCTCAAAGTGCTAACCCATGAACCATCATCTTATGTGAACCAAATTTAAGTATGAACATCAAATTGACTTAAGAATAAAGGATCCACCAAGCATATACTTAAAAGTATCATGTTCAAAACAAATGGGTTTTTCAAAAAGGCAAAATATGCAACCCCAACAAAAACCCTAATTGAGCCCTATGAGCAAAATTCAAGAGAATGGGGAAAAGGGCATGAAATATTTAAAATCATGGCTTGGGCCAATTATGAACATTGAAGTATATTTAATAAGCAACAATAAAGATTCAAGAATCTTGGCCAAAATAATTCAAATAAAACCCCAAACAAGCTTCTCATGTGGGGACTCAATAGGAATTCTGAATTTCAGAATTCTGAATTTCAGACCTTGAGCCAAAGATCAAGCGTGTTCACCTTGATCCCTAACTCAAATCCTAATGACCCCATTAACAAAAACGTGCCTAGCTAACCCCTTTGTCGCCTGATTTTGCTAGATCCTAAATATTATGAACTATCCTTTAAAAATAATAAACCCTATGCTTTCTGTTCTAATTTTTAGAGTTTAAAATTAAAAACAGAAACTGACCAAAACTTGTTTAATTAAGGAAAATTAGTTTTTCTTCTGTGCTGAACCTAAGAAAATTTGTAGGTATTCAAACCTCATTTAGACACTATTTAAAAATAGTAGGAACCCCAGTATTGAAGAATATAGTGTAAATATTCATTAAAAACCATTTCTGCCCAAAACATAGGAAAATCAGAAAGGCATTAGAAATTAATGAACAGTGAGTGAAATTATTTTTCCTAGTTTACTTAAGTAACAGAGAACCTAGGAAAAATAAAGAGACCTTTAGTCCAGATCAGTTTTTAAGTAAAATGTTTTATTTAGCATTATTCCAACTGGAAATCAATTATTAGAAATTCAAAACCAGACCCAAAATTGATAATAAAAATCCAGTGGACTCATAACCACCAGAACCCCACTGCAAAAATAATGAACACCCTAGCCCATCATTTTAAGTAGGGTAAATAAGTGTAATATGATAATGAGTCATTTTCTAAATAAATCATGAATAACCCATAATAATGCAATAAGGGGCAAATAAAATTTTGCTAGGTTAATAATGAGATAGGCCACCAGAGAAAAATGCAAACTCATTAAAAAGATGCAAAATAATACCTATTGCTAATATTTTATAAGAAAGGCCATTTAACTCAATTAATGCATACCACCCCTTTCCCTTAAGCAAAAAGATGCCAAACTTCAGAATGATTGCTCTTGCACAAAATAGAAGCTAAGAAAAATCAGAAATCTGTTGTTTGATATTTTTCAAATATAGTGGTAGTAGAAAGCACCCCTTTGGCTAGAAATTTGAGAAAACTCTAGTAAAATAATTAATAGGTAATAGTGACTAGAAATTTGTGTCAAGTCATGTTATAGCACCCAAAAGCCAGCAAAAATAAATTTTAGAGAATT
The DNA here is from genome assembly GCA_029449295.1 of Zea luxurians. Classification (NCBI taxonomy): domain Eukaryota; kingdom Viridiplantae; phylum Streptophyta; class Magnoliopsida; order Poales; family Poaceae; genus Zea; species Zea luxurians. Next base: position 4,652,888 of record JAOPSE010000126.1, on the reverse strand, counting down.
ACCTACTGATAAGTAATAGTTGTAGTTCAAAGCACCCCTTCTGCCCTAAAATTTGGTAATTTTGTCCAGAGAAAGCTGTTCACTTTTTGAACCCCAAATTCTGAGACAGAGAAGTATACACCAGTAATAAGCCACTGTAATTTTTTACAGGATTTTTGGAATTTTATTAAAACAACTTGTAGTTCAAACCCACTTCAAAAACTTAAGGAGAATAAAGAAAAAGAAAGGAGAAATAAACCTCACTCCAATAAGTCCAACTTGAGTTCTTGATAATTCTCACTAAAGACCTTAAAAAGAATTCAGTGGAACCCCAAGAATAAACCTACCACTTAATTTACCAAGTATACCACCAAGAATCTCGTATAAGCAAGATTTAGTTCTATCTAACTTGAGTAGACCATACACTATCAAGAGTCATAATTTCTAAAGCACATGTCATATCGTATCATGCATGTATCTTACGCATTGCATTCATTAGATTGTAATCTTGCCGACGGAGAGTACGTGCTCATCCCCGAGCAAGGATCTGTCCAAGAGGAGGACCAGGAGCATGCTTCCGAGGCTGCTATCGAGGATCTCCCCGCAGCCCCAGCAATTGAAGGCAAGCCCCGGTTTTATATGCATAACCGTATTATTATATGCTACTTTACTACACTTAATGCTTGTAGGTTGGTGATGTGCACTTAAGTGTAGGAGTTGCTTGAAACCTCTAGTTGCATGAACTTAGGATTCCTTTTTGAGATGAATACTAGTATGCTAGGTCGAGTAGCTGCTTGCTAATCAGGATCTCGGTAGAAGTCGAGTGATTTTTCTAGCACTCGTGCGAGGTCAGGAATTGATTGTATTCATCTTGATAACGGGATTTATGATAGTCTATGGACTTGGATCTAGGGAGGATGCCTTGTCCATGAGACGGGGAAAAGGAATTAAGGATTAATGTGTGGATACCTGAGTCAAGCGTTTGAACGTACTAAGCACATGCCGGGAAAAATGGTAACCGGTAAACCTAGTACCTGAGTGAAGCTGGGCGCGGACTTTATCCCTCATGCGACCTGAGACTGGGTCTCCCATGCTAGCTATGGTGGGTACAAGTGTGGTCACTGCACGGCGGCAGCCGGGGTCAGTGGGGCATTGTATGCCAAGGCGGTGAGGCCTGGACGCGAACGGGGAATCGATGGGGACGGTTGTCATGTGTGGGGTCGGAGTACCCTGACATGCCGTGTGTTTAGGTTTACCTTGCAAGGTTAAAACTCGATTCGAATCGTCTGCTTCTCGCAGCTAATGAGACTGCTTGACCCCTTGTACTGCATCGAGTAAGAAGTGAAATGAGGTTACATGAGATAACTTGTTGATTGAACTAAATGCTTGTTACCATGTATGCTTAGAAGAGGCAAACCCAGTTAAGATAATGATGCTAGAAATTGAAAAGTTAAAAATGGATTTTAGAAACAGCTAGTGCTTGTGGCAAACCAAACCCCTCAGCTAAACAGCTGCATAGTCTAGATGTAGAGGAGTAGACTCCTCACACCGGGTAAGTCTAGCTGAGTATTAGTATACTCAGCCTTGCTTGTGGCATAATTTTTTGCAGGTACCATTCAGGAAATGGTTGATGGTGTGACTTGGCCTACCACCCTGCCACCGGGTTGGACGGTCGAGTGGGATGCTGCTCCGGCAGGAGAGGAGCATGAGGAGTAGTGGGCTAGGCCTTGCCCATTTCCTCGATACCGACGACATCGATTATCCGCTACATTTTATTTCGTGAACTCTTATTTGCTACTCAAAACTCCGATCTATGTAATAATTCAACACTTAATTTGAGGTTTCCTGTTTTATTGTATTTCTTCTGTGACTCACCTTCGAGTGAGATTGTGGAATTTGATCCTGGTTAAGTGGCTCCATCAGACTAGATCTGAGGGACTGACGGGTTATTCCAATTTAAGTGTGTTACAGCCCCTGAGGCGTGACTTAGGCACTTAAGCTGGAATAATTCGGGTGGTTCCGCCACACAAAATGCGGATTATGTTTTGGGAAATGCATCGATATGTGTTTATGTGAAAAGTATAATTATTTTATGCAATGTGATGGGATTCGTGATTATATCAGGAGTATATTTGTTGATGCGACAGGTAATTTAGAAAATGCTAGTTGCATAGAGGATGAATCATTAAGACATGAGTGTCGGAGTTCATATATTAGTGTTACGCTACGATGATTGAAGTGTCTCGAGTGCACGCCACAATATGGTTGCATGCAAGACGAGGTTGGGTGCCTGATGCGTTTAGTAAAAATCCATCGGTGTCACTGATGTTAAGTTGAGGTTTATTTGCGCGTGGAAAGTTATAATGTGTTTAATACTTAGAACTCTTAGTCGAGAGTAGAAATTGTTTTGACTTATATAGAGAGGTGGTGACATGCCAAAGTAGTCGTCGCCTTCTCTAAATTCATAAGTCGAGTCGTGATGATGCGTATTATGCGCTCGTTAAATTAGGCTTCGCATATAATGTATGATTGTGCTCACGATTTCGAGTAGACACTTCACGTAAGTCAAGTAGGTTTGTGATACAAGGGTGTAATGGAGTTAGTTGTTTTAGGATAATTATTGAAATACCGGTTCGTAGGATAAACATGTATGCGTTCATGATTTGGAAAGTAAATGCGTGGTGATTGCGATTTGGAGATTTGTGGTTTACGATTCATATGAGTTGGTCGGTGTGCGAATATACTTGTGAATCTGTGTGTTTATAAAAAATGTTGTAGTATATGTTGTGTCTCGGATTGCAGCAATAAAAGGCAAGTTGACGTGTATGTTATTTAGCGGCGATGTCGTTGCTCTAGTTAACCGAATTGTTAGATGACGTGGTTAAGCTCGTAATCACGGTGAATTGCTTGTTGTAGTCTAAATATGTATGGTTACGGTCGCGGGTAAAAGTAGTAGTGTTCATATGATGTCTAAGCTAAAATGCAAATTAGTGTGTGAAGGGCGCATCGATACATGTATATGTACCGGGTCCGATTATTGTGGTGGATGTGTTTGTTAATTGTGTGTGGTGATTCTAGCGTACAAAATGATACGGATAAAAATTTAGTAAGTCTACTTGTTAGTTCTCCCTTGGTTATGTTAACTCTAACAAATGGTAAAGTGTTAGAATAATTCAAGTCTCTAGATCAAGGAAATTCTTGAAGTATATAGAAGCTGAAATTTATTGATTGCTGTTTTGGACTGCACGCACTGTTTTAGTTGTGCTGTTTGTTTGATGAACTAAATTATATTTTCTGTAGAAAAGTCTTATAGAAGAATTGTAGATAACTTTATTATCTTGCTTGTACTAAAATTTGACAGCCATAAACCTGATCGTTTAGGAGTTATGCTTTTTACAAATTCAGTAACTGAATCTGTCCAAATTCTATATAGATTTCAGAAACTGTATTGTTTGCTTAATTTAGTGTTACAATCAGTTTATGGTTGTTATAAGAAAGTTGTAGATGCTTTTCTGATCTTTCTTGTGTTAAAATTTCATAACCACAGGCCTGATAGTTTAAGAGTTATGAATTTTATAAACTGTTTGCTGTGTTCTGTCCACCGTCAGAACAGATTTCGAAAACTGTGTTGTTTGATTTAGTTAAACATTAAATCACTTCTTAGTGATTATAAAAGTTATGTAGTGCGTTTGCTGAGCTTTCCAAAAAGTCTTATATCACTCTTTTTGGTGGTCTGAAGCTTAAGTTATGAATGTTTAAAGTGAGAAGACTGAATCTGTCCAGTTCTGGACAGCAAAGTCTTCTAGTGTCTTTTATCCTTAGTTAAATATTGAATCAGCTTGAGATGTTTATAAATAACTTGTAGAACATTTAATTAGCTTTCCAGAAAGTCTAAGATCACTTTGTTTGGATATCTGAATCTTCAGTTATGAAGTTTTAAAGTCACAAGTCTGAATCTGTCCAAATCTGGACAGCGCTGTTGTGTTAACACCTTTTGACCTTGCTAAGTGTTTAATCATGCTGTGATGACAATACCAAAGTTGTAAAGTACTTTTCAAGCTTTCTAGAAAGTCCTAGTTTACTATTTTTGGTTAAATATCTTGTGAGTTATGACTGAAACAAGTGACTGCTGTATTGCTGTCCAAAAATTCTGCTAGTGCGCTTTTGATTGTTTAGTTCACCCTTCTCGCTAAAAATGTTTGGTTTACTCTTAAGTAATGTAGACTTGCCATGGTTAAGCTAGAGATGACATGTGTGTCTTGTTTTATATGTTCCTTTCTCTAGTGATTGCGATATAGGAGTTCCATAGATATTGACGCTTATGTCCTCTATTGAATTTGTGTTATCAGGGATGCTTGTGTGTGATCAATATATGTCCTCTATTGAATTTGTGTTATCAGTGATGCTTGTGTGTGATCAATAGGAGAACTAATAAAAAGTCGTGTTCAAATAAATAAAATGTGCATGCTTGTGATGTTGTAATTGTGTTGCGTAAATAAATAACATGTTGTCGTCTTTTTAATGGTGTTAATGTTGAACGTCGATAATGTGTAGATAACTAAAGCGAACATGTGGTTGTTACGGTGTCTTCCATTTTATTGTTTAGTTCGCCACTGTATCCTTGTATATCTTGTGCTACTTTTGTGCTACTTTCATTATATTCATACATATACATCTTGCATCTCATTTAGGACCGAGAGATGACAATCGTGCAAGTGATGTGGTGCCACCCACAAGATGCAGTCGGTGGACGACCCAAAGAAGGATGGACATAACCAGTGGATGCTCGCCAAGCGAGTACCTCCCCCAGCAAACACTATCTAAGTGTCAAATTAAAGGCAAGCCCCGGTTTTATGCATAACCTATTTATTATGCTATTTTACTACACTTAATGATTGTAGGATTGAATGTGCACTTAAGTGTAGGAGTTGTTTGAAACCATAGTTGCATGATCTCAGGAATCCTTTTGAGATGGATACTAGTATGCTAGGTCGAGTAGCTGCTTTACTAATTAGGGATCTCGGTAGAAGTCGAGTGATTTTTCTAGCACTCGCGCGAGGTCAGGAATTGGTTGTATCCATTTTGATATCGTAATGATGATAGTCTGTGGACAACGGTCCATGGGGATGCGTTGTCTACGAGACGGGAATTGGAATAAGGATTAAGGGTGGTACCGTGTGTCAAGCGTTTGAACGTACTAAACATATGCCGAGAAATATGGTAAATCGGTAAGCCTAGTACCTGAGTGAACCTGGCGGCCGACATATCCCCTCACGCGACCTGAGACGTAGTCTCCCATTCCGGTTATGGTGGGTACAAGTGCGGTCACTGCACGACGGCAGTCGGGGTCAGTGAGGCATTGTACGCCAAGGCGGTGAGCCCTGATCTGCTGACGGGGAATCGATGGGAACGGTTGATGTGTGTGGGGATGGAGTGCCTCGCCACGTCGTGTGTTTAGGTTTACCTTGCAAGATTTAAAAACTCGATTCGAATCGTCTGCTTCTCGCAGCTAATGAGACTGCTTGATCCATGCTGCTACATTGAGTAATAAGTGGAAATGAGTTGACTGGCAAAAGATGTTGATTGATAAAAATGTTTGATACCATGTATGATTAGCTAGGTGCACATCTAGTTTAAAAGGATCATACTAAAACTTGAAAAGCTAAAACTTGATTTTAGACTCAGCTAGTGCTTTTGGCAAACCAAACCCCTCAGCCAAACAGCTGCATGTCTAGAGGTAGAGGAGTAGACTTGTCGGCGTTTCGAGACCGGGGGGTCCCTAAGCCGACGAGTGAGTGTGTCGCGTGCCCCAGCCCAGATGGGTTGAGCGCGTGGGCGAGCGCGAAGGGGGGAAAGCGAGGTGGCCGGAGCCGAGTCGTGAGGGAGGTGGAGATCCCGCGGCCTTCGTGTTCGTCCCGCGCCCAGGTCGGGTGCGCTTGCAGTAGGGGGTTACAAGCGTCCACGCGGGTGAGGGAAGCGAGCGGCCCCAAGAGAGCGCCTGCCCCGTCCTCGTTCCCGCGCGGCCAACCTTCCTAAGAAGGCCCTGGTCCTTCCTTTTATAGGCGTAAGGAGAGGATCCAGGTGTACAATGGGGGTGTAGCAAGGTGCTACGTGTCTAGCGGGGGTGAGCTAGCGCCCTAGGTACATGCCAATGTGGCAGCCGGAGAGATCTTGGCACCCAGCTGGTGTGGTGTCGTGGCTGTCGGAGGAGAAACGGAGCCTGGCGGAGGGACAGCTGTCGGAGCGGTTGGGCCCTTGTTGACGTCCCCCTGCTTCCGTAAGGGAGCTGAGAGCCGCCGTCGTCATGGGTCTAAAGGGGCACCATCATTGCCTATCTGGCGGAGCTAGCCAGATGGGACGTCGGTCTTGTTCTCTGCGGCCCGAGTCGGCTCGGGGTAGGGTGATGATGGCGCTTCCTGTTGACGTGGCGGACTTGTGCCCTAGGTCGGGCGACGTGGAGGCTCCTCCGAGGCCGAGGTCGAGTCTGTCTTCCATGGCCGAGGCCAAGCCCGAGCTCCTGGGTCGGGCGAGGCGGAGGTCGTTCGGCAGAGGCCAGGGCGGAGTCCGACCCCTGGGGTCGGGCGAAGCGGAGTTCGTCGTCTTCCGGGGCCTTAGCCCGAGTCCGAGCCCTGGGTCGGGCGGAGCGGAGTTCGCCGTCTTCCGGGGCCTTAGCCCGAGTCCGAGCCCTGGGTCGGGCGGAGCGGAGTTCGCCGTCTTCCGGGGCCTTAGCCCGAGTCCGAGCCCTGGGACGGGCGGAGCGGAATTCGCCGTCTTCCGGGGCCTTAGCCCGAGTCCGAGCCCTGGGTCGGGTGGAGCGGAGTTCGCCGTCTTCCGGGGCCTTAGCCCGAGTCCGAGCCCTGGGTCGGGCGGAGCGGAGTTCGCCGTCTTCCGGGGCCTTAGCCCGAGTCCGAGCCCTGGGTCGGGCGGAGCGGAGTTCGCCGTCTTCCGGGGCCTTAGCCCGAGTCCGAGCCCTGGGTCGGGCGGAGCGGAGTTCGCCGGCTTCCGGGGCCTTTGCCCGAGTCCGAGCCCTGGGTCGGGCGGAGCTTCCTATGGCGCCTTTGGTAAGGCCTGGCTGCCTGTCAGTCTCACTCTGTCAAGTGGCACTGCAGTCGGGATGGCGCAGGCGGCGCTGTCCTTTTGTCAGACCGGTCAGTGGAGCGGCGAAGTGACGGCAGTCACTTCGGCTCTGCCAGGGGGCGCGCGTCAGGATAAAGGTGTCAGGCTACCTTTGCGTTAAATGCCCCTGCGACTCGGTCGGTTGGTGCGGCGATTTAGTCAGGGTTGCTTCTTAGCGAAGGCAAGGCCTCGGGCGAGCCGGAGATGCGTCTGCCGTAAAAAGGGGGCCTCGGGCGAGACGGAAACACCTCAGGGTCGGCTGCCCTTGCCCGAGGCTAGGCTCGGGCGAGGCGTGATCGAGTCGCTCGTATGGACTGATCCCTGACTTAATCGCACCCATCAGGCCTCTGCAGCTTTATGCTGATGGGGGTTACCAGCTGAGAATTAGGCGTCTTGAGGGTACCCCTAATTATGGTCCCCGACAGTAGCCCCCGAGCCTCGAAGGGAGTGTTAGCACTCGCTTGGAGGCTTTCGTCGCACTTTTTTGCAAGGGGACCAGCCTTTCTCGGTTGCATTTTGTTTCGGCGGGTGCGCGCGAGCGCACCCGCCGGGTGTAGCCCCCGAGGCCTCGGAGGAGTGGTTGCACTCCTTCGAGGTCTTAATGCCTTGCGTAATGCTTCGGCTGGTCTGGTGGTTCCCTCATGCGAACTGGCCGTAGCCCGGGTGCACTGTCGGGGCCCAAGTTCTCGGGCTGGTATGTTGACGCTGTCAACGGTTTGGCTGGAGCCGGGTTTGCGAGAGCAGCCCCCGAGCCTCCGCACAGGGCGAGAGGGCGATCAGGGACAGACTCGGCTTTTTTACATACGCCCCTATGTCGCCTTTCCGCAAGGAGGAGGGGGGAGAGCGCCATGTTACCCTCGATGGGCACCGAACATGGTGTCTCCGGTGAGCTGCAAGCGGGTAATCCGAGTGGACGTCCGTGCCCCGTTCGTTGGGGGTCGGCTAGGGGCCCGGAGGCACGCCCAAAAGCACCTGCGGGTGATCTGCCGGACCCGGTCCCCTGGCGACGGGGTCCGAGGGCTCGATGCCTCCCTCCGATGGGATTCCGTTACAGGATCGCTCCCGCTGGTCTCGGAAATGTCCTAGGGTACCTCGGGAGCACAGCCCGAGCCTCGGTTATGTATCGAACGTACCCCTGGTCATCCCTCGCTCGGTGTCTGAGGCGACTGTGAACCCTTCGGGGGGCCAGCCTTCGAACCCCTGATCAGTAATGGGCGCGGAGCCCGAGTAGCCTGAGGCGGCCGTGGAACCCTTCGGGGGGCCGGCCTTCGAACCTCTGACCAGTAGTGGGTGTAGGGCCACGCGATCTGAGGCAGCTGTTGAACCCTTCGGGGGGCCAGCCTTCGAACCCCTGATCAGTAAGGAGGCTCGGAGCCTAGTTCCTTCACGGGGAAGGATTCCTTTTGGGGTATCCCCCTTTCCCGGTCCCTGTTGCAAGAGATAGAGAAAGAGGAAAAAAGGAAAAAGGATACAAAACCGAACGACGCGGCGTACCTTTTTTGGTGCGGTTGTTTTGGCGAAGGCGAAGCGTCGCCCGCTGCTCCTGCCAGAAGCGCCGCCTGTCCAGCCGCGGAGTTAATGCGACGGGGCGAGTAGTTGGCGGGGCTGTCGTTGCGCGTGTGCGAGCCGTTCGAGGAACGGGTCACAGGCGCGTTGTCTTCACGCCGTGAGAGGGGGTTCTCTCGCTGCCTCCGGATGGGACGTGAGCTTGGCTGACGGCGTGACCGCTGCTCCCGCGTGCCTGCCACCGTCATCACTACCGGCCCACTTTTGACCGCGTTGACCGCTGCGTCAGGCTGGCGCTGCCTGGTCGCGCGCTGGGTCGCCTCGAGTCGCGGTATCGGTTCCGCAATCGAGGAGGTGCGGTGGTGGCGCAAGTGGTACAGTTGCTTGCATGCAGCATCCGGCGCGCCGGTCGCGCGACGCGTGGGCCTGGGCCTCCATGCTGGCGTGTCGGGAGTCGGAGAGGCGCGTCCACTTGGCGCGGTTGCATGTCGCCTGCATGGCTGCCCGCCCCTTTCGCCCGTTGGTCTAGGCAAAAGTGGAGGGTCACTTGTAACCGCTGGGCGGTTGCGTGCGCCATGCGCGGCGGTTTGGCTTCTTCTGCTCGGAGCCGGTCTACATGACATGCGGGACCCAGCCCCCGCGCCGCAGGGGAGGGCTTTGGACCGTGTTGGAGAAGACTCAGCCCGTGACGGTTGGGGGCGTAAGCGGGGAGAGTCGCCTTTAAAAGGAGGGCGACCCCTTTCGTAAGGCGACCATGTCTTCTTCCTCCCTTATGCACTGTGTCTTCCCACCTTCCAAGCCCCCGGATGGGGAAACCGCCGTCCTTTCGCCCCATCGTTGGAGGAACACAACTCCGTGGGAGTTGGTACCTTTCAGCCATCGTTCGGCTTCAAGGATTTTCATCATGCAGCCCGACTGCACCCCTCCACCGGCGGTCACCCAAGATGGTGACCTCCGGCTTAATGGTGGGGAAAAGCGAGCCGGGCTGCGGCCTCTGCCCCTCCCTCAGCCTCAAGGATTTTCATCACCAGGGCTGGGGAGGGGAGTGTGCCGAGTTGAGGTCGGCCCCCGCGTGGGCGGCGGCCCGCTCCTTCACTCAGTGATCGGAGGGAGGAGCGGTTGTCGTCCATGGCGCTGGCATCTACAGCGTGCCTGGCCTTCGGACGCGAGTGGCTTCGGAGCCGCTCGCGGCGCCACCGTTTGCCACGGCAACTGGAAGAGGTTCTTCCGCCGGCGCGACAGCCAAGGCTGGCCACGGACCGACCTCCAACTCTACGGCCTTCTGCCCGTCCTTGCCTCTCGAGTTTGGGCAAGGGCGGGGGCCTCCTAGCAGCAGCATCCGCCCTGAGGTCATCACTGCTGCTGTTCGGCCCCCCGGGGCAGAAGTCTTCATCGTCGCCGCTGCTGGGGCGGGCGATGACTAGCCGTTCGTCGGTCTTCTGTTGCTCCGCAGGCCCACCTCTATCGAGTTGGGTTGTTCGCGCCCACGGAGACGGAACCGGAGTTCCGTTTGTAATGGCACTTCGAATGCCGGTGTTTTTTGTTCATTTCGGCTTTCGGGGCCTGAACATGTATGTAATTACGGCACGGAGCCGTGTTTTTTTCCTCATTTTTGAGCACTAAGACTCGTCTGTTGACTATCTGAACCGCTTCACCAAGCATGAGTCACCCCGCGTCAAGGTGACGAGTGAGGTATCCGTATCCCAGAGGCGTAGGAGTCCCTCGGCTCGGTCGGCCCTGCTGTCCGAGGTTCCTCTAGCTTAGTTAAAGAGACCCCTCGGCCGCTCTTCGACGAGCCGAGGCCAGGGGTAGCGATATCAGCATGAACAGAGGTGGAGTCGGCTCGAAAATGAAACCTGGTTGGCCGGAGCCTAGCCGGGTTGTCCGTTGGCAGGATCGACGCCGGAGTTGATCAGACGAGGCTTCGGACCGGGCTGGCGCCCTCGGAAGATGGTTGGCCGAGGCCCCGGGGGTGATCGGCTGAGCCGCCTGCTCGCGCCGGATTCCTGGAGAAGTCCCTGGCAGCGATAGCCCGGGCGTGGTGATGACGTCGTCCTGCGGAGCGGAGAACCTCGGACCACGTCGCCGTCCGAGGCTAGGTCGGGCCTTGCTGAAGGTGCCGTCGATGCCGAGGGTGTTGCTGCCCTCTTCCAACGTCAAGACCCGAGCCTACAGGATCAGATTGTCTTGTAGCGTGCGCCTCGCGCGGCCGTCGAGGCCAGAACACACACCCTCGCTGCGTTGTAAAGCTGCGTCTCTTTTCCTCTTGTTTCGAGTATCTGGACTTTTTGTCGGTAACAGGGATGTTTGTGCGAGCGAGAGTTGCTTCTCGCGGAAGGTGATGAGTGAGGTATCCGTATCCCGGAGGCGTGGGAGTCCCTCGGCTCGGTCGGCCTTGCCGCTTACGCGTACTTTCACCCGTCCATGAGGCCCTGTCACCGACTCGGTCGAGAAGGCTCGAAGGATTGCTTCGGCAGAAGGGCTTCCGAACGTAAAGACTTGTTCGATCCGCGGTGTCACTTTATCCGAAAGCGAGTTACTTATCGCAGAAGGTGATGAGTGAGGTATCCGTATCCCGGAGGCGTAGGAGTCCCTCGGCTCGGTCAGCCTTGGCTGCTTACGTGTACTCCGTCGTTTCCAGGACCCACTTTTCGAAGTAGTCAAAAAGCACGAAAGATATTCTGGTAGAAGAGATTTTTTTCGAGGAAAATTTTGACGCAGAGGGGGTTTCCCCCCTTTTAGCCCCCCGAGGGAGGGTCGGGCTTTGCCGAGGCGAGGCCGACCCTTCCTTGTTGACTAAACTTTGCGTGAGTGCGAGGTATATGAACAACTTGGAAACATCTTAAGGGTAGAGGCAACGTAGCTGTTGGATGTTCCATGCGTTGCCGTAGACCTCGCATTGACTGTTGGCTAGCTTGTACGTTCCGGGCTTCAGGACTTTGGCGATGACGAATGGCCCTTCCTAGGGGGGCGTGAGCTTGTGCCTCCCTCGGGCGTCTTGTCGCAGACGAAGCACCAGGTCGCCCACCTGGAGGTCTCGGGGTCGGACCCCTCGGGCGTGGTAGCGTCGCAGGGACTGCTGATACCGCACCAAGTGTAGTAAGGCCCTGTCCCGAGCCTCTTCCAGCTGGTCCAGCGAGTCTTCTCGGCTAGCTTGGTTGCTTTGATCGTCGTAAGCCCTCGTCCTTGGGGAGCCGTATTCCAGGTCAGTGGGCAAGACGGCCTCGGCCCTGTAGACCAGGAAGAACGGCGTGAAACCCGTGGCTCGGCTCGGCGTTGTCCTCAGGCTCCAGACCACCGAGGGGAGTTCCTTCATCCATCGCTTGCCGAACTTGTTGAGGTCGTTGTAAATCCGAGGCTTGAGCCCTTGTAGAATCATGCCATTGGCACGCTCTACCTGCCCATTCGACATGGGATGAGCTACGGCAGCCCAGTCCACCCGGATGTGGTGATCCTCGCAAAAATCCAAGAATTTTCTGCCGGTGAACTGGGTGCCGTTGTCGGTGATGATGGAGTTTGGGACCCCGAAGCGATGGATGATGTTGGTGAAGAACGCCACCGCCTGCTCGGACCTGATGCTGTTTAGGGGTCGGACTTCGATCCACTTGGAGAATTTGTCGACGGCGACCAGCAGGTGCGTGTAGCCCCCGGGCGCCTTCTGCAAAGGGCCGACGAGGTCCAGACCCCACACAGCGAAGGGCCAGGTGATGGGTATCGTCTGCAGAGCCTGAGCGGGCAGGTGGGTCTGCTTCGCATAGAATTGACACCCTTCGCAGGTGCGGACGATTCTAGTGGCGTCAGCCACCGCCGTTGGCTAGTAGAAGCCTTGCCGGAAAGCGTTCCCGACGAGGGCTCGAGGTGCTGCGTGATGGCTGCAAGCCCCCGAGTGTATCTCTTGCAGGAGTTCCTGACCTTCGGCGATGGAGATGCATCGCTGGAGGATGCCCGAGGGGCTGTGGTGGTAGAGCTCTTTCTCTTCGCCCAGCAAGACGAACGACTTGGCGCGTCGCGCTACCCGCCGAGCCTCGGCCTGGTCGAGGGGTAGCTCTCCTTGGCGGAGATATTGCAGGTATGGGGTCTGCCAATCTCGATCAGGCGTGACCCCGCTCCGCTCCTCCTCGATGCGCAGCGCCTCGCCCTCGGGGGCCGAGGGTTCCTCGGGCTGAACCGAGGACGCCTCGGGCTGGGCCGAGGGTACCTCGGACTGGGCCGAGGACGCCTCGGGCTCGGGCGTGTCGTTGATCTTGATGGAGGGTTGGTGCAGATCCCGGGAGAAGACGTCCGGGGGAACCGTCGTTCGCCCCGAGGCTATCTTCGCTAGCTCGTCCGCAGTCTCGTTGTAGCGCCGGGCGATGTGGTTAAGCTCGAGCCCGTAGAACTTGTCTTCCAGGCGCCGAACCTCATCACAGTAGGCCTCCATCTTCGGGTCGCAGCAGTGGGAGTTCTTCATGACTTGGTCGATGACGAGCTGCGAGTCGCCGCGAGCGTCGAGGCGTCGGACCCCTAGCTCGATGGCGATTCACAATCCGTTGATCAGAGCTTCGTACTCAGCCACATTGTTGGACGCCGGGAAATGGAGACGCAGCACGTAGCGTAGGTGTTTCCCGAGGGGCGAGACGAAGAGCAGGCCCGCGCTGGCTCCCGTCTTCATCAGCGACCCATCGAAAAACATGGTCCAGAGCTCTGGTTGGATCGGAGCCGTTGGCAACTGGGTGTCGACCCATTCAGCTACAAAGTCCGCCAATACCTGGGACTTGATGGCCTTCCGAGGGGCGAACGAGATTGTGTCGCCCATGATTTCCACCGCCCATTTTGCGATCCTGCCCGAGGCCTCTCGGCACTGGATGATCTCCCACAGGGGGAAGGATGATACCACAGTTACCGGATGAGACTCGAAGTAATGTCGCAACTTTCGCCTCGTCAGGATCACTGCATACAGTAGCTTCTGAACTTGTGGGTAGCGGATCTTGGTTTCGGACAGCACCTCGCTGACGAAGTAAACTGGCCTCTGAATGGGCAATGCATGCCCCTCTTCTTGCCTTTCGACCACAATCGCGGCGCTAACCACCTGAGTGGTCGCGGCGACGTAGACCAAGAGGGCTTCTCCATTAGCTAGGGGTACCAAGATAGGCGCCTTGGTGAGAAGCGCCTTCAGGTTCCCGAGAGCTTCCTCGGCCTCAGGGGTCCAAGTGAAGCATTCGGCCTTCCTTAAGAGGCGGTACAGAGGCAGGCCTCTTTCGCCGAGGCGTGAGATGAAACGGCTCAATGCCGCGAGACATCCCATGACCCTCTGTACGCCTCTTAAGTCCTTGATGGGCCCCATGCTGGTGATGGCTGCGATCTTCTCTGGGTTGGCTTCGATGCCTCGCTCGGAGACGATGAATCCCAGGAGCATGCCTCGGGGCACCCCGAAGACACACTTCTCGGGATTGAGCTTGACGTCCTTTGCCTTGAGACACCGGAATGTCACTTCAAGGTCGGAGAGGAGGTCGGAGGCTTTCCTTGTCTTGACTACGATGTCATCGACGTAGGCCTCGACCGTGCGACCGATGTGTTCGCCGAACACATGGTTCATGCACCGCTGGTACGTTGCACCCGCGTTCCTCAAACCGAACGGCATGGTGACATAGCAGTACATGCCGAAGGGCGTGATGAAAGAAGTCGCGAGCTGGTCGGACTCTTTCATCTTGATTTGATGATACCCTGAGTAGGCATCGAGGAAAGACAGGGTTTCGCACCCAGCAGTGGAATCCACGATTTGATCGATGCGAGGTAGAGGGTAGGGAACCTTCGGACATGCTTTGTTGAGACCAGTGTAGTCTACACACATCCGCCATTTCCCCCCTTTCTTTCTCACAAGCACAGGGTTGGCAATCCATTCGGGATGGAATACCTCTTCGATGAACCCTGCTGCCATTAGCTTGTGGATCTCCTCGCCTATCACCCTGCGCTTTTCCTCGTCGAATCGGCGCAGAGGCTGCCTGACCGGTCGGGCTCCGGCCCGAATATCCAGCGAGTGCTCGGCGACATCCCTCGGTATGCCGGGCATGTCCGAGGGACTCCACGCAAAGACGTCGGCGTTCGCGCGGAGAAAGTCGACGAGCACTGCTTCCTATTTGGGGTCGAGCCCGGAACCGATCCGGATCTGCTTGGAGGTGTCGCCCCTGGGGTCGAGAGGGACGGCCTTAACCGTCTCCGCCGGCTCGAAATTGCCAGCGTGTCGCTTCACGTCTGGCATCTCTCGGGAGAGGTTTTCCAGGTCGGCGATGAGGGCCTCGGACTCGGCGAGGGCCTCGGCGTACTCCACGCACTCCACGTCGCATTCGAACGCGTGTTTGTACGTGGGGCCGACGGTGATGACCCCGTTGGGGCCCGGCATCTTGAGCTTCAGGTAGGTGTAGTTGGGGATGGCCATGAACTTCGCGTAGCATGGCCTCCCCAATACCGCGTGGTAGGTTCCTCGGAACCCGACCACCTCGAACGTCAAAGTCTCCCTTCGGAAGTTGGAGGGTGTTCCGAAGCAGACAGGAAGGTCGAGCTGTCCGAGGGGCTGGACGCGCTTCCCAGGAATGATCCCGTGGAAGGGCGCAGCGCCTGCTCGGACGAAGGACAGATTGACGCGCAGGAGCCTAAGGGCCTCGGCGTAGATGATGTTGAGGCAGCTGCCCCCATCCATCAGGACCTTGGTGAGCCTGACGTCGCCGATGATGGGGTCGACGACGAGCGGGTACTTCCCCGGGCTGGGCACACGGTCGGGGTGGTCAGCTTGGTCGAAGGTGATGGGCTTGTCGGACCAGTCTAGGTAGACTGGCGCCACCTCCTTCACCGAGCAGACCTCCCGACGCTCTCGCTTGCGATGCCGAGCCGAGGCATTCGCCGCATGCCCTCCGTAGATCATGAAGCAGTCATGGACCTCGGGGAACTCTCTTGCTTGGTGATCTTCCTTTTTGTCGTCGTCGTGGGCCCTGCCACCCTCCGCGGGTGGCCCGGCCTTGTGGAAGTGGCGCCGAAGCATGATGCACTCCTTGAGGGTGTGCTTGACGGGCCCCTGATGGTAAGGGCACGTCTCCTTGAGCATCTTGTCGAAAAGGTTAGCACCTCCGGGGGGCTTCCGAGGGTTCTTGTACTCGGCGGCGGCGACAAGGTCCGCGTCGGCGGCGTCGCGTTTCGCTTGCGAATTCTTCCTACCTTTCTTCTTGGCGTCGCGCGGAGTAGACGCCTCGGGAGCCTCTTCCGATGGGCGGCCCCGGGGCTGCTTGTCCTTTCGAAAGATGGCCTCGACCGCCTCCTGGCCGGAGGCGAACTTGGTGGCGATGTCCATTAGCTCGCTCGCCCTGGTGGGGGTCTTGCGACCCAACTTGCTCACCAGGTCACGACAAGTGGTGCCGGCAAGGAACGCGCCGATGACATCTGAGTCGGTGATGTTGGGCAGCTCGGTGCGCTGCTTCGAGAATTGCCGGATGTAGTCCCGAAGAGACTCTCCCGGCTGTTGCCGGCAGCTTCGGAGGTCCCAGGAATTCCCGAGGCGCACGTACGTGCCCTGGAAGTTGCCGGCGAAGGCTTGGACCAAATCCTCCCAGTTGGAGATCTGCCCCAGAGGCAGGTGCTCCAACCAGGTGCGAGAAGTGTCGGAGAGGAACAGGGGGAGGTTGCGGATGATGAGGTTGTCGTCGTCCGTTCCACCCAGTTGACAGGCCAGGCGGTAGTCCGCGAGCCACAATTCCGGTCTCGTTTCCCCCGAGTACTTTGTGATAGTAGTCGGGGGTCGGAATCGAGCCGGAAACGGCGCCCGCCGGATGGCCCGGCTGAAGGCCTGCGGACCAGGTGGTTCGGGCGAGGGACTCCGATCCTCCACGTTGTCGTAGCGTCCCCCACGCCTGGGGTGGTAGCCTCGGCGCACCCTTTCATCGAGGCGGGCCCGACGGTCGCGACGATGGTGCTCGTTGCCGAAGTGGCCCAGGGCCGCAGGCGCGGTGTTGCGCGTGCGCCCGGTGTAGACCGAGGCTTCCCGCATGAGTCGGGAAGTCGCGGCATGAGGTTCCGAGGGGTACCCCTGCCTTCGGGAGGCAGAGCTCTCGGCCCGCCGGGCCGCAGCGCCTTCCAGGAGATTCTTGAGCTCTCCCTGGATTCGCCGACCCTCGGTGGTTGATGGCTCCGGCATCGCGCGGAGGAGCATCGCTGCGGCTGCCAGGTTCTGACCGATCCCGCTGGATGCGGGTGGCGGCCTGTCCCTGGCATCGTTGGCGACGCGGTGCTGGAAACCCTGGGGCAGGTGACGTATTTCTCCGGCCGGGGGCTGGCCCGCCCATACCTGCCCGACGTCCCGGCGGATCGACTCGAGCGCTCCTGCTCCCTCGTCAAGCCTGGCCTGCGCCCCGCGGACTTGCTCGAGCTGTGGGTCGTGACCCCCCGCCGGAACGGGGACCACAGCTAGCTCCCGCGGGATGTCGGCGCGAGGCACTGGCCTAGGGAGATCGCCATCCTCCGGCATGCCGAGACGGTTGCCTTCGGAGGGATCCCCTAGCTCGACGTGGAGACATTCGCGGCTCGGGCCGCAGTTCTTGTCGTCAAGGCTGCTGCTGCCGTCGGAACAGTCGGAGAGGCAGTAGTCACATGCGGTCATGAAGTCCCGCATGGCACTGGGGTTGCCAGATCCAGAGAAATCCCAGCAGATGCTGGGATCGTCATCTCCCTCGGACCCAGAGGGCCCGTAGGTCGAGACGTCCGTCAATCGGTCCCAAGGCGACCGCACACGAAACCCCAGAGGGGTTGCACTCGCCTCAACGTGAGCGCCCGCCAAAGCGAAGTCGCTAGGCGGGTTGAGGTCGAGTCGAAAGGACGTAGGATGGGAATCAGTCGGTACCTTTTGGTCGACGAGGAGCAACGTAGTCACATCGGGGACTGATTGCGCCGTCGTCTTGGGTACGAGGGCGACGTCCTGCAGGCCCTCCGCGAGCGTGCTGGCGTCGTCCACTTGCTCGGGATTGGCGTGTCGCGGGGGGACGGCGCTCGCCTTCGTCTCAAACGCGAGGTCGACGCCCGACGCGTCCTCCGTTGGGGCGCTGGGGATGTCGATTCGCTCGACAGCCGACGGAGCGCAGCCTCCCGCCCGGCCTTGGCTCCCCTGCCTCCTCCTCTGATGGCGAGGGAGAGGACGGGGCGAGCTCGAATGTTGTTCTTCCACCACGCGGGGAAGACGTCGTCGATTCCGCCGCCGGCGGGCGGGCTGTCGGCCGCCATTGTCGCCGTCGCGCGGCGGTGGAAGGAGTATCATGTCGTAGCTGCCGTCGAGAGACATGAACTCGAGACTCCCGAAACGGAGCACCGTCCCGGGTTGGAGAGGTCGTTGGAGACCGCCCATCTGGAGCTTGACGGGAAACTGCTCGTCAACACGCAGCAGGCCCCTACCTGGCGCGCCAACTGTCGGCGTTTCGAGACCGGGGGGTCCCTAAGCCGACGAGTGAGTGTGCCGCGTGCCCCAGCCCAGATGGGTCGAGCGCGTGGGCGAGCGCGAAGGGGGGAAAGCGAGGTGGCCGGAGCCGAGTCGTGAGGGAGGTGGAGATCCCGCGGCCTTCGTGTTCGTCCCGCGCCCAGGTCGGGTGTGCTTGCAGTAGGGGGTTATAAGCGTCCACGCGGGTGAGGGAAGCGAGCGGCCCCAAGAGAGCGCCTGCCCCGTCCTCGTTCCCGCGTGGCCAACCTTCCTAAGAAGGCCCTGGTCCTTCCTTTTATAGGCGTAAGGAGAGGATCCAGGTGTACAATGGGGGTGTAGCAAGGTGCTACGTGTCTAGCGGGGGTGAGCTAGCGCCCTAGGTACATGCCAATGTGGTAGCCGGAGAGATCTTGGCACCCAGCTGGTGTGGTGTCATGGCTGTCGGAGGAGAAACGGAGCCTGGCGGAGGGACAGTTGTCGGAGCGGTTGGGCCCTTGCTGACGTCCCCCTGCTTCCGTAAGAGAGCTGAGAGCCGCCGTCGTCATGGGTCTAGCGGGGCGCCATCATTGCCTATCTGGCGGAGCTAGCCAGATGGGACGTCGGTCTTGTTCTCTGCGGCCCGAGTCGGCTCGGGGTAGGGTGATGATGGCGCTTCCTGTTGACGTGGCGGACTTGTGCCCTAGGTCGGGCGACGTGGAGGCTCCTCCGAGGCTGAGGTCGAGTCTGTCTTCCATGGCCGAGGCCGAGCCCGAGCCCGAGCTCCTGGGTCGGGCAAGGCGGAGGTCGTTCGGCAGAGGCCAGGGCGGAGTCCGACCCCTGGGGTCGGGCGAAGCGGAGTTCGTCGTCTTCCGGGGCCTTAGCCCGAGTCCGAGCCCTGGGTCGGGCGGAGCGGAGTTCGCCGTCTTCCGGGGCCTTAGCCCGAGTCCGAGCCCTGGGTCAGGCGGAGTGGAGTTCACCGTCTTCCGGGGCCTTAGCCCGAGTCCGAGCCCTGGGTCGGGCGGAGCGGAGTTCACCGTCTTCCGGGGCCTTAGCCCGAGTCCGAGCCCTGGGTCGGGTGGAGCGGAGTTCGCCGTCTTCCGGGGCCTTAGCCCGAGTCCGAGCCCTGGGTCGGGCGGAGCGGAGTTCGCCGTCTTCCGGGGCCTTAGCCCGAGTCCGAGCCCTGGGTCGGGCGGAGCGGAGTTCGCCGTCTTCCGGGGCCTTAGCCCGAGTCCGAGCCCTGGGTCGGGCGGAGCGGAGTTCGCCGTCTTCCGGGGCCTTTGCCCGAGTCCGAGCCCTGGGTCGGGCGGAGCTTCCTATGGCGCCTTTGGCAAGGCCTGGCTGCCTGTCAGTCTCACTCTGTCAAGTGGCACTGCAGTCGGGATGGCGCAGGCGGCGCTGTCCTTTTGTCAGACCGGTCAGTGGAGCGGCGAAGTGACGGCGGTCACTTCGGCTCTGCCAGGGGGCGCGCGTCAGGATAAAGGTGTCAGGCTACCTTTGCGTTAAATGCCCCTGCGACTCGGTCGGTTGGTGCGGCGATTTAGTCAGGGTTGCTTCTTAGCGAAGGCAAGGCCTCGGGCGAGCCGGAGATGCGTCTGCCGTAAAAAGGGGGCCTCGGGCGAGACGAAAACACCTCAGGGTCGGCTGCCCTTGCCCGAGGCTAGGCTCGGGCGAGGCGTGATCGAGTCGCTCGTATGGACTGATCCCTGACTTAATCGCACCCATCAGGCCTCTGCAGCTTTATGCTGATGGGGGTTACCAGCTGAGAATTAGGCGTCTTGAGGGTACCCCTAATTATGGTCCCCGACAAGACTCCTCACATCGGGTAAGTCTAGCTGAGTATTAGTATACTCAGCCTTGCTTGTGGCACAATTTTTGCAGGTACTCCTTGATTTGGTTGATGGTGTGACTTGGCCTCCATCCCTGCCACCGGGATAGATGGTCGAGTGGATTATTGCTTCCGCAGGAGAGGACCAGGAGGAGTAGCGTGGCCAGGCTTCGTCATGTTACTTGGTTTTCTCCGTTAGTTATTTCCGCTGCATTAAAATTTATGATTATTATTTCTAAAACTCCGATAATGTAATCACTAATGATACTTATTAAATTTGTGGTATTATGCTTTATTGTATTTCTCTGTGCCTCACCTTCGAGTGAGCTAGTGGTATTCGATCCTGGTAAGTGGCTTTATCGGACTAGATCCGAGGGACTGACGTTTTATTCCTACTTAAGTGTGGTCTAGCCTCTAAGGTGGGACTTAGGCACTTAAGTTGGAATAATTCGGGTGGTTCCGCCACATTTTCCCCCTTATGGAGATATGCCACCGCGCACGAGGAAAACCGCGCGTAAGTCCACGGGACCTATTGGCGTACCTCGACATCAGCTGGCTCCAAGACATGAAGAGAGCAGCAGCAGCAGTAACGACCCCATCGGAGACCTAGAATCCCAAGTGGAGCAGCTTCGGACAGAGCTACATCATAGAAATAGGGTGTGGGTAGAAGATGGTCAGCGTATGAATGAGTTAAGAGCTGACGTCAGATATCTACAAGACGAGCTTGCTGACCGGGATTTGGCAATCGATTGGGCTGTTAATTCACGATCGATTACTTGGGACCGGGAAGCTAAGGCTTGTGCTCGTGTGGCAGAGCTTAGTGCGGCCATTGACAACTTGCAGGTGTATTGCAATACATTACATGAGGAAGTCCATGTACTGTATTCGCGACTGCACCCAGACGTACCTGCCGACCCTGTTGGAATGGGAGCCGGACCCTCAGGAATAGCAGGTGAAGCACTTGGTGGGGAATTGGACCTTTTGAAGCCTCGTCCTTCTATGAACCTGGCTGACGAACGGTCCCCTACAACAGAGAGTGAAGCAACTAAAGACGATAAATACTAGAGTAGTATAGTTTAGATATAATACTAATGTAAAATAGGTACTGAAGTCATGTTGTACATTTAAGTCTGTATCATTACATCTTGGTAGTGTAAAATGATGATGTATATCGAATGTTATATTTCCCAAATGTTTCTTTGCCTCAGATGCCATCCAGGACTCATGCACATGACAGTGCCGGTACTTCCTATGGTCGGGAGGACACGCCCAATCCACCGCCTGTACCACCAACGTTGGCTGAGGCCATCACTGCCTTGGTCAATGCGACCACCGACAACACCCGCTTTTTGTGTGAAATGGCGGGAAATCAATTTCAGCAACAAGGCGGAAGGGCTTATTCACAGGGACCACGTGAGACTTCATACCTGGACTTCTCTGAAACCTGTCCCCCACTCTTCGTCAAAGCTGAAGACCCTCTGGAAGCCGACGGATGGGTACGAGTTATAGAACAGAAATTTGGACTAATCCGCTGTACCGAAACCCAGAAGCCGATGTTCGCAGCTCAACAGTTAAGAGGCCCTGCCAGTACGTGGTGGGGAAATTATGTGGCCATCCAGCCTGCCGGACATCAGGTCACATGGGGTGAATTTAAATTAGCGTTTCGTGAGCACTATATTCCAGAAGGAGTGCTACACATGAAACAGGAGGAATTCATGCGACTCAAGCAAGGTGGAGATACTGTTATACAGTATCTCAACAAATTTAATCATCTATCCCAGTATGCAATTGATCAAGTAAATACTGACTTGAAAAATAAGAATTGCTTTATGAGAGGCCTCAATGACCGACTTCAAAGAAAAATGGCCACCTACTTAGATCTCTCATACAGCAGGGCTGTCACCACAGCGCTGACAGTAGAAGCTAAGAACACAGGCTCAGGAATATCGAAGGGATTCAGAGGTGAGAGGTCCAACCAGGGGCCTGAAAAGCGACCAAGGTTGGTAATCTGACCTTTCAATCAAAATCGTTCTTCACCTCGTGCACCCTCCTACCCATTTAAACAGCCTGTCTTCATTCGCCCTACCACTGCCCCCACTTCAACAAGTCAGCCGAGTGCCCCTGGTGCTCGTTTCCCCGCCCTCCCTAGTTCCTCAACTGGCTGCTTCAATTGTGGGAAGTCTGGACATTTTATCAAAGACTGCCCATATCTGAGGCAGAACAAATCCAATAATCAGTAGAACTTAGGGAGTTCAAATCAAGGCAAGGGAAACACGGCGAATAATTCAAGCGGGCAAGAATATAAAGAAGACTGGGCGAATATACTACACACAAGTGGCCACTACACCGGAGGGAGAGCCGGTTATGATGGGTACGTTTCTTGTGGCCAATCACCCAGCAGTCAATCTTTTTGATTCTAGTGCTTCGCATACATTCATAAGCAAGAAGTTTGTGGAGAAATGCTGCATTCCTTGCATTGAATCAAGGGAAGAGTTTATCATTCATTCTCCCAGGTGACAAATATTTACTAAATAAGTGGCTTTCCATGTGCCCGTAACATTGGCTGAACGGGACTTTCCCACCAACATGATTGTTCTGAAAGGCCAAGATATAGATGTAATTCTGGGCATGAATTGGTTAGCCCAGCACAAAGCTATCCTCAACACTGATTTAAGAACCATCAGGTTGAGCTATGGCCATGAAGAGGTTCTCTTGTCCATCCCTGTAGCTATTCCAGCTAAACCATTTGGCAGAGTCTATGAAGCTATCATACAGGAAATCTAAGATATTCCGGTAGTATGTGAATTCCCAGATGTCTTTCCGGAAGATCTGCCTGGATTACCTCCAGAAAGAGATGTAGAGTTTGTGATTGAACTGAAGCCCGGTACGGCTCCTGTTTCTAGAAGGTCATACCGAATGCCTCCAAATGAGTTGGCAGAGCTCAAGACTCAATTACAAGATCTACTGGAGAAGGGATTCATCCGGCCCAGTTTGTCAACTTGGGGTTGTCCCGCAATCTTTGTCAAGAAGAAAGATCAAACGCTTCGGATGTGCGTGGATAACAGACCCCTTAATGAGGTCACATTCAAGAATAAGTACCCTCTTCCCTGGATTGATATCTTATTCGATCAGCTTACCGGAGCTTGGGTATTTTCCAAAATTGACCTCAGGTCAGACTATCATCAGATCCGTATTCGACCCGAAGATATACCCAAGACCGCATTTACTACGCGGTACGGACTATTCAAATATTTGGTGATGTCTTTCGGATTAATGAATGCTCCTGCCCACTTCACATATCTGATGAACTCGGTATTCATGCCCGAGGTGGACAAATTTGTGGTGGTCTTCATTGATGATATCTCGATTTATTCCAAGAATTAAGAGGAGCATGCTCAACATCTACGGATCGTATTAACGCGCTTAAGGGAGCATCAGCTGTATGCTAAATTCAGCAAGTGCGCGTTTTGGCTGGAGGAAATCCAATTTCTGGGATATGTACTATCTGCAAATGGGATTGTGGTTGATCCCAGCTAGGTCAAGGATATTCTAGAGTGGAAACTGCCAACCACTGTGCATCAGGTTCAAAGTTTCCTTGGACTGGCTGGCTATTACCGCCGATTTATCTCGGATTTCTCTAAGCTTTTGAAGCCAATCACAAGTTTATTGAAGAATGATACGAAATTTAACTGGTCCTCAAGATGCAACAATGCCTTCGAGCAGCTGAAGGTATTATTGACCACTGCTCTGGTATTGGCTCAACTGGACATTGAAAAACCTTTTGATGTGTATTGTGACGCATCAAGCAGTGGTCTCGAGTGTGTCTTAATGCAAGAAGGACAAGTTATAACATATGCTTCAAGACAGTTGCACCTTCATGAGGAACATTATTCAACTCATGACTTAGAATTAGATGCGGTGGTTCATGCCCTTAAAATATGGCATCATTATCTGCTGGGAAATATCTGCCATATATATACGTATCATAAAAGCTTGAAGTACATTTTTACCCAGTCAGAACTAAATATGAGGCAGATGAGATGGCTTGAGCTGATTAAAGATTATGAATTGGAAATTCACTATCACCCAGGCAAGGCCAATGTGGTGGCAGATGCACTAAGTCGCAAGGCTTCCTGCCATTGTCTTACAGTGAAAACCTCTGACATCACATTATGCCAAGGAATGGAGAAATTAAACCTGGGAATGATTCAACATGGAACCTTAAATCAATTGAAGCTTGAGTCCGTTCTTCTGCAAAATATTATGGATGCACAAAGAAGTGATGAGGGTATGAAACACATTCATAAGAAAATAAAAGCCAGTAAAGCAAACTGCTTCAGAAAGGATGATCAAGGCATAGTATGGTTTAATAACCGCAGAGTTGTGCCCAAGAATGATGAAGTCCGCCAGCAAATTTTGGACGAAGCACATCTTAGTCGCTATTCCATTCATCCTGGAAGCACTAAGATGTATTAAGATTTAAAACAACATTACTGGTGGACAAAGATGAAGATTGAAATTGCACGCTATGTGGCAAAGTGTGACACCTGTAGATGTGTCAAAGCCATACATATGAAAACTGCTGGTCCACTGCAATCCTTGCCTATCCCGACTTGGAAATGGGAGGACATTAGCATGGACTTCATTGTGGGGTTACCCAGAACAACAAAAGGATTTGATTCTATCTAGGTTATAATTGATCGACTTACCAAGATAGCCCATTTTCTGCCCGTCAAGACAGATCACCCAGCTGCTGTCTATGCTTAGTTATATATTACTCGTATTCTTAGTCTACACGGAATTTCAAAGACCATAGTGTCGGATCGTGAACCACAATTTGTATCCAAGTTTTGGGAAGCACTGCATAAGTCCTTGGGTACTAAGTTGCTTCACAGTTCGGCCTATCATCCTCAAACCAGTGGGCAGACTGAGAGAGTGAACCAAATATTTGAAGACATGTTACGAGCATGTGTCCTGGAATACCCACAGAAATGGGATGAATGTTTACCGTTGGCAGAATTTTCATACAACAACAGCTATCAAGAGAGCATCAAGATGGCACCTTTTGAAGCTTTATATGGATGACGATGCCATACTCCATTGAATTGGTCTGAACCTGGAGAAAGGTGGTTCTTCAGGCCTGATATGGTTAAAGAAATGGAAGAAAAAGTTCAACGAATTATACATAATTTGAAAGAAGCACAAGCTTGACAAAAGAGTTATGTAGACAAACGACGCCAACCCTTGTACTATCAAGTCAGAGATCATGTGTATCTGAAAGTGTCACCAATGAAGGGTGTATCTCGTTTTGGGGTAAAAGGAAAACTTGCACCTCAATACATTGGTCCATTCCTCATTCTTGAACAATATGGACCAGTGGTGTATCGACTCCAACTACCCGAAACCTTGTCTGCAGTACACAATGTGTTCCATGTGTCCCAATTGAAGAAGTGCCTTCGGGTTCCTAATCGAACCATTGATGTGACAGATGTTATCTTGGAACCAGACTTAACATATTCAGAACATCCTATTCGAGTTCTAGATCAAAAGGACAGGGTTACCCGAAGAAGAACTCTCAAATTTTACAAGATACAATGGAACCAACACACAGAAGATGAAGCTACATGGGAAACCCAAGACTTTTTAGAAAAGAATTTCCCAGACTTTTTAGCTTCATGTAATTTGTGAGACGTGTACAATTGTTGTAATAGAGGAGTAGACCCCCATACCACCCCCTGCCTTGTACAAGAAATAAGGAAATAAAAATATGTCGTGTTTCCTTTTCCACTACTTGCCCTAGGACTTTTAAATCTCGGGACGATATTCTTTTATGGGGGAAGGATGTAACACCTCTGGTGTTACTCTCACTAAAACTTGAGCATAACATCATGAGCATTAGCATATCATATGTTTGTTACACTTAGAGTGCATTCACTAGGCAAAAATTTCAAACAAGTTGTATTGGTGTGACTTGGTATGTGTGTAACCCTAGGGTGGGGTACCTAACCCTAAACTAGGCTTAGGAGTGACAATGAAGCCCAAGCATGAGAAAACTTCAAAACTCATTAGAAATGATCATAAGATATCACATTTAATGGACTTGAGTGGCATCCAAACCCTAAAAGTGCCAAAAACTCTTAAAAGACATCTGGAAAACCCTAAATTAAAACCCTAGGGGGCTATGTGTAAAATTGGTGCACTTTTGGATCATGGTGCAAAAACCAAGGTATTAGGGCAACTCAAATCATATGCTTCACACATTTGAGGATTTCCATGTCAAAAGATGAGATTTGGACTTAAGTGCAAAAAGCCTCTCATGCACTCCATATGCCTAAGTCTAAAAACAGTTGAATAGGGCTAACTTTGGAGCTTTGTATTTTTTAAAATACAAGGAATTTGCCTAGGGTCGACACATCAAACTTGTAGAGATATAATAGGAGTGCAACTTTGCTTAAGTAACTAAGCTATGATCACATACAAAGTTTGGAGAAATATGAGCTCAAAGTTGTACTGTCAGTCACACTGGTAACTGAATTAAGGTCACGAGTGACATTGGCAAGACTTTTGGGTCAAATTGGAGTAGGATCTAGTGCTCGATTGAGGATATTTACTATAGTATATTTATAGCTGGTTGGTTGAGCTACAACTTTGTTAAAGACGGATTAGTAAGTATTCACATGAAAATTTGAGATCTCGGGCTTTGCAAAGTGGACTGTCAGGATGACTGAATGAGAAACTGATGGTACAGTATCGAAATATCTCAGGTTCAGTTCATCTCGCCGCCGGCGACCACGTGCTCGGATTCACGCCTGACGCTACGATTCATGCTCAACAGAGTATTGATAGTTGCTCGGGGTAGTAAATATCGCCTTGTGGATGAACTTGAGCCACTGTTTCACTCTGGCCGCCGTGTCCGCCTGACACACGGCCGATTCGGATGAACTCACCTGAGTTAGGCACCTATCGACCATACGCCACGTGCTTTGGTGCCTGACCACATCGCAGTAGCTCGTATTGCACATATCCGGTTGTTGGGGACTTGTTCTCAAATGCTCCGAGTCAAGAACAAGGCAACACAAAGTATTAAATGTTAATGTCCTTTGTCCTTCGAAGCATTATTTCCCTTAGGACATAACGATCTTCGGACGAAGGTCATGAAGGACGTACCTTCATCATCATGGTTATAAGATAGTGAAAGATGAAAGATGAAACATATAAAACATGAAAGATAAACACAAAAAACACATAATAGCATTCATATATTATCATTATATCGACATGGATATTTAAATGTGATATTTAATTACATTTATACCTTCGGCTTGATGGAAGGCAAAAATCAAAGTGTTGCGTGCGAGCAAATACAAGATAGCGTGAACTTACATTTATACCCTTTACAATCGATTACAATTTAAGGGGTACTGTTCATCTATTTATAGGCACAGGGCGCAGCCTGTGTGAAATTACATTTATACCCTTTACAATCGATTACAATCATGACACAAACTATCATGGGTCTAATGGTCATTTCATCTTTAAGTCGGTTCACTCCTTCGTCTTGAGACATGTCACCTTGCCGAAGCTTTATGGGTGCTAGCTTCGACACTGCTTGAGAGAAAATCCGCCGAAGGTGTTTCTTCCCTCAGGATCTTCGGCTACGAAGCATACCCCCAACAGTAGCCCCTTCGTGGTACTAGATCGTTTTTCGTAACGAGCTTGATCCGTGAAAAAGTCTCCTAGGCTTCGGGATGCTGAAGATCCGAAAAACACCTTCCCTGAGCTCGTTGCTGAGAAACGATTAAAATAATCCGAGCGCGAGGTAGCCCCACCATGTAGCGGTAACGCGCGTCCTGGCGATTCATCTGCTCGGGCTCTGTGGCCCAGCATTCAGTGGGTGCGAGCGACTGTTCGTCTGGTGCGGAAGACTTGACGTTTTACCTTCCCTCCTGCGGCACTATATAAACAGACGGGTAGGTGTGAAGTTACCACAGCATTCATTGCTATTGCACTGTTTTGCTGCCAAAAATTTGACCATAGCCGAAGCTTGTTTACTGCATCCTCAACCGAAGCTATTCATTTTGCTCAAGCTTCATAACAAGAAAAAGCTTCGGCAACGTTAAAAATTTTCAACTTCATCAAAAAACAAGAAATTCAACCATCAGATGGCTAGGGTACGCTCAACAGCTAGGGTTACTCGCGACGGAGAGGAAGCTGAAGGTGCCGAAACTGCTCCAATCTCTGAAGTGATGCAACGGTCAGGGCTGGTAATGCCAGAGGATGCACCTGCCACTGAAGCTGAGCAGGTTGATGCTGAGGAAACTGAGTCTGAGGATGATTACAGCGCCGTGCCGTCCAAACCCAGCCACCTGGAGTTTGGGAAATCTACCATTACCGAAAGTGATATGCCTAAGTTGATGAAGTTGGGCTATTTTTGTGAAGCAAAAAAGGAGCTGGTTCGTTTTGGCGGAGAGGAAATTACTCCGAAGCCGGAGAAGGATGAAGTGGTAGTGTTCAAAAGCTTCTTTAAAGCAGGATTAAGGTTTCCTTTGAATGGGATGATTGCTGATGTTTTGAAGAAGTTTGTGATTTATCTTCATCAAGTAACTCCTAACGCCATCGTTAGGCTTAGTGTCTATATCTGGGCCCTCCGAAGCCAGGGGGTAGAACCATTTGCCGAAGGCTTCTACTGAATACACGAGCTTCATTATCAAACAAAAGCTAGAGAAGATGGGCTGCATGAAAACTTCGGCTGCTACAACTTTGCTTATCTCAAAAATACAAAGTTTCCAGTTATCAGCTATCGTACCAAGTGGCCAGCTGGCTGGAAGACCGAATGGTTTTATGTTAAAGTTGATGAAGAAAAGGAGAAGCTGGTCCAAAGTCCGCTGGAATTAATCTTCGGAGAATCCAGGCCCCAGTGTAACATGACACCGCAGAGTCCAAGCCAAATTGCACTGGGCAAATTTTGAGTTATTGCGGAACATATTGGCACTAGGGATCTGGTGCAAGAATTCTTGGCTTTTAGAGTGTTCCCAACTTTGAAAGAGTGGGACATGCCGAAGCTTAAGGGGGAAAAGAAGAAGGGGGAACTTGTTCGGTTACCCTACTATTATAAATTCAAGAAACATTTCAAAGTGCCTTGCCAAGAATGGTTAGATACAATCGAAGTTATGGGCAATGACATTCTTGGCAATTATTCTAAAAAGGAAGATCAACTAATGACTGCAGCCTTCGGCACTCGTCCGAAGCGAAGGCTAAACCGGGTGATGGATCCTCTGGACTTTGAGTATCTTGATTATGAGTGACTAGGCCGAGGCGCCGAAGGACAGAAAAGAAAGAGAGTTGCTAGCGCCCTGAATAAAGATGATGAAGAGAAACTAAAAAAGAGAAAGCTGAGACCTGAACCGAAGACAGATGCTTCGAAGAAAAGAAAGGCTACGGCTCCAAAGCAGAGGGCAACTGATATAGAAGAAGAAACTGCTGCAACACCTTCTGCCAACGACGTGGAGGAAATCTTAAAGGTAATGACTGAATCTTTGCCTATGAAGCTAAGTCCACTGGGGCCGCATCTGACAAAGCTTTTTCTGAAGGAAAAGGAGCCCTCGATAACGAAGAAGGCAACTGGGCCGAAGAAATGAAGAATTGTTACTGTGACAGAAGTTATTGAAGGGACACCACCGCAAGCTTCGGCTCCGAAGGCACCAGTTGTTGAAAGCACAATAGCGACCGAAATTGCACCTGCTGAAGCTGCAGCTGCCGAAGTTGCCATGGCCGAAGATGTACATTTAGAAAGCACAATTTCTAACATTGATAAGATACTTCTGGACATGGCCACAGAAGAAGCTACCACAGCCACTGAAGAAGCCGTGGCTACAGTACCTGAGAAGGGGAAGAAAATAGCTGAAGATGCTTCGGAAGAGGAAATTTTCAACTTCCAAAACTTAGTTGGACAAGAGTTAATGAAGGCTGAGAAAGAAGAATTAAAATAATATGCCATATCCTGTGGATACCAACCAGGGGCACTACTCTTCGGTGGTGTTGACGATGAAAAGTTAGGCTGCGTCCGAGATCAAACCGGAGCGAAGATTATCGGTACTCTATCAAAGAGTATTGGTTTCCCGAAGCTTGAAACCGACATAAGCCGCTACCGAAGACAGCATCTTGTCGGTAGCTTATTCTATTCTAATTTCAAGGTAAAAACTTTTCTTCGACTTTTCATTATTTTGAACAACGAAGGTGCTTTCTAATGAAGGTTGCTTGTGCACAGAGTATGCTGCTGAGTAAAGCTTTGAGAATGCAACAAGATCTCGAAGATAAAAAACATGAAGTTATAATTGAGGGTTTAGAAAGTAAAATAAAAGATCAAGCAACTGCTCTTGAAAAGAAGGATTTTGAGCTTCAGACAACAAAAGGTTTATTGGCAGAAGTTGAAGCTAAAATTGCAAAGTTAAATACAGAGCTTCTCTCGAAGTCAGAAAGCTTCGAACAGGAGAAGCAGAAGTTAAATGCCAAATTTAAGACCGAGGTCGAGAAAAGTTCGAATCTGCAAAAATCATTGTCAGATCTTCAAAACAAATGTCTGGAGTTCAGTAACCAATGTGTACAACGGCTGAAGCAGATCTTCAATTCGGTTGGAGCCAGCTGCGAAAAATTTAGTCCTTCGGCTGAAGACTTGCTAGGAGCCTTCGAACATATCGAGGGTGAAATTGATGACCTTGATGAAATTATAGCCGGACATGGTGATTTCTGTGCCCTGGTAGCTTCTCGGGGCACAGCTGTCGCCTTCCTAAAATCTGGTTGTACACATGGAAACATTGTTAATAGACCCAACTTTAGTTTGTCACCAGCAGATCTAGTTGATATTCCCAATCTTGCCCGAAGCATAGGAAACAGGTTTATAAAACTAATATGGACGAAGGGTGGACGAAGCATAGCTGGTGACGAAGCTCGAAGTCATCTTAAGCCGGTAACAAAAGCATACCTTGTGCTTACCTTTCCCTTTAAGCTTGAATAATTCTTACAATACTTAAATATGTACAAGAGAGTGAAGATGAGGAACAAGTTGACGAAGCTGAAGAGCGTGAAGCCGAAGCTTAATAGACAATGATGAAGCTTGAATAGATAGCTGTGGAAAAGACTCTAAGAATTCTTGTAATAACCTTTGTAAAGAATATTATAACTTTAGAATTAGATTTTACTCTGCAAACTTTGTCCATACCTTGTAATATATTTTTACCTTTCCATGAACGTATGAAGTGCTTCGATGTGAACAACACTTGTACTTGCATTGACTTGCTTTGCTGTGGACGAAACTAGCATTTTTTGAGACGAAGGCGAAAAACACCTTCCCTTCTTTTCGTACACAACGAAGCATAAAACTGCTTCTTTTTCTCTTTTTTGCCGAAGCTTTATTTTTAGAGCCGAAGCATCCGCCTGTGTCTGTATGTTATGATGATGATGATCCTATGTATGTCTAAATGAATGTTTATGAATGCAAATGTATGATGTAATGTGTCGTGCAAATGAATGTCCAAACACACATATGAAGCCACAACCATAGCCTTCATCCCCTTGGGAATGACCAAAGTCTCTTTGCTGCTTATTTTTCGGCTTCACCGCTTATTTTTTGGTGTATCAGCGCTGACTTTTCGCTGTAAGTTTTGCATCCCCTTAGGAACGTCTTTTGAACTTCTTCGCCTTCTATTTCGGCAGTATCACGTTGACTTTTCGCGCTTCGCCTTATATTTCTGCGGAATCAGCATTGACTTTTCGCTGTAAGCTCTGCATTCCTTTTGGAACGACTTTTGAGCAGAAAACTTACGCTGCGCTCCCTTAGGAACGGCTTTTTGTAGCTTCGTCATGCTCTGCATCCCCTTAGGGACGACTTTCAAGCTTCTCCCTGTTTTTTCCTTTTCTCCTGCACTCGATGGTGCATGCTGAGCTTTTACATTTACATTTTTGGGGGATTTTGCTCTCATAGAGCTGAATAAGAAAAAGGGAAATTACATGCTATGGCCCCATAAAAAACCTTTCTCCCCCTTCGGAAAGGAAAAGGGTGCCATAGGAAAAATAAAAAGATTACATCAGCTAAACATAATATCGCCGAAGCTCATCCGCATTCCAAGATCTAGGAATGTCGTTACCGTTCATATCCTTCAATCTGTAAGAGCAGGGTCTTGACGAAGATACTACCAAAAAAGGTCCTTCCCACTTCAGCTGTAGCTTGCCTACTGTATCTGGGTTGGCCACTCTCCGAAGTACCAAGTGCCCTGGCTTAATGTTCTTCAGCCAAACTTTTCTGTCACGCCACTTTATTGTTTTGGCTTGATATTTATTGATGTTCTCCACTGCCTGAAGCCTGATCCCTTCTATAGCATCTTTTGACACAGAACAATCAGCTTCGTCCTCTGCCGAAGCCATTGTTCTTATTGATCCTGCCTTAGCTTCTTCTGGGGTTATTGCTTCGTCACCAAACAGTAATTTGAATGGTGTAAAGCCTGTTGACCTTGATATTGTTGTGTTGTGGCTCCACACCACTTTGATCAATTCATCTGGCCACTTTCCTCTGGGCTGATTAAAGATTAACTTCATTATTCCCGTCATTATAATGCCATTAGCTCTTTCAACAAGTCCATTTGACTCCGGATGTCTGACCGATGCAAAATGAATCTTCGTGCCAATTTGTTCACAGAATTCTTTGAAAGCTTCAGCATCGAATTGTGTCCCGTTATCCACGGTAATAGCCTTCGGCACTCCGAAGCGACAAACAATATTTTGCTAGAAAAATTTCTGGACAGTGACCGAAGTTATTGTGGCTAAAGGCTTCGCCTCAATCCACTTGGAAAAATACTCTATCGCCACCACAACATACTTTAGATTTCCCTGTGCTGGTGGAAGTGGGCCTAGTAAATCGAGGCCCCACCTTTGCAACGGCCAAATGGGTTGTATTAATTGAGTGAGAGATGAAGGTTGCTTCTGATCTCTTGCACATTTTTGATAGCCTTCGCACTTTTGGACTAATTCTGCCGCATCTGAAGCTGCCTTCGGCCAATAAAATCCTTGTCAGAAAACTTTTCCCAATAAGGGCCTAGATCCAATGTGAGATCCACACAGACCTGCATGTATCTCTTTCATTAATTCCATACCTTCGGTTCTTGATAAACATTTGAGGAGTGGTGAACAAACTCCATGTTTATACAATTCCCCTTCTATTATCACATATGGTATTGTTCTTGCCTCCATTCTTTTGTTATAAGCTTCGTCACTTGAAAGACAATTGCTTTGAAGGAAAGATATTATTTCAGTTCTCCAGTCTTCACTGCTCTCTCCATAAGCTCAACCGAAGGTGCTTTTATTGCTTCAAAAAATACTTCGGAGGGTAGGGGGAGCCCCTGAGCCGCTGATTTGGCTAACAAATCTGCATGCTCATTTTCACCTCTTGGAATATTTTTGACGGAAAAACCTTCGAAGGAAGCTTCCAACCTTCGGACTGCATCCAGATACTTTTCAAGCTTCGGATCTCGTGCCTTGCTGCTCTTATCCACATGGCCAGCAATGACTTGAGAATCAGTCTTTAGGATGGCCCTTCTTATTCCCATTGCCCTTAGTTTCTGAAGCCCAAAAAGAAGTGCTTCGTACTCAGCAATATTATTTGTGCAACTGAAATCGAGTTTGACTGCAAAACATGTTTTGACTTTTAAAGGTGCCACTAGGACTGCAGCTGCTCCTGCACTGAAGGTTCCCCAAGAACCATCGCAGAACACCGTCCAAGCTTCGATATCTTTGCCTATCCCTTCTTCGTGAGCCCCTGGCGTCTATTCAGCTATGAAGTCTGCTAGCGCCTGAGATTGAATTGAAGATCTGTGCACGTAGTCGATGGTGAACTCATTGAGCTCCATGGCCCACTTTCCAACCCTTCCAGTAGCTTCTCTGTTCCTCATAATATCCTTTAGAGGTTGTGACGAGGGAACAATTATATGGTAAGCTTGAAAATAATGCCGAAGCTTCCTGGATGCCAATAACACAGCAAACAACACTTTCTCCAATTCTGTAATTTTTCTTTGATAAGCTTAATACTTCAGAGACAAAATATACTGGGGCTTGCTTTTTAGTTTGTCCTTCAAGCTTCTCCTGTATAAGCGCCGCACTTACTGCAGAGTGCGAAGCTGCCACATACAATAACAGAGGAGCCTCTGGCGTGGGTGGAGTTAACGTTGTTAGATCTATCAGGTATTGCTTCAGCTCTTCGAAGGCTTTCTGCTGAGCTGATCCCCATTGAAAGACTTCGGCTGACTTCAGCACTTCAAAGAATGGTAAATTTCTCTCTGCTGATCTAGATATTAATCGATTCAAAGATGCCAATCTTCCTGTCAGCCGTTGAGCCCCCTTCTTTGTGCTTGGCGGCTCCATCCGAAGAATAGCTTCGATTTTGTTTGGATTAGCTTTGATCCCCTTCGTTGAAACTAGACAACCGAGGAATTTTCCCTTCTTTACTCCGAAGACACATTTTTCTGGATTTAATTTAAGGCCAGCTTGCCTAAAATTAGCAAATGTTTCCTGTAGATCAGCAATGTGATTTTCCTGCTTTGTGCTCTTCACTATAATGTCAACAACATATGTTAGCACATTTCTGCCGATCTGAGAGTGAAGGACCTTGGCTGTCATCCTACTGAAGCTTCCTCCAGCATTCTTGAGCCCCTCAGGCATCCGAAGATAGCAATATGTGCCACTTGGGGTTATGAAGCTGGTTTTTGGCTCATCTTCTTCTTCATCCAGATTTGGTGGTAGCCTGAATAACAATCTAGTAGACTCATGAGCTCTGACGAAGCTACTGCATCCACTAGTGAATCTATTCTTGGTAATGGGAACTCATCCTTTGGACAAGCCTTGTTGAGATCAATAAAATCAATGCACATTCTCCATTTACCATTGGCCTTCTTCACCATAACAGTGTTAGCTAGCCATTCCAGGTATTTTACTTCTCTGATGACTCTAGCACTAAGAAGTCTTTTCACTTCATTCCGAGCACCTTCGGCCTTGTCATCAGACATTTTCCAAAGCCTCTGTTTTCTGGGTCTTAAGGATGGATCGACATTGAGCGAATGTTCAATGACGTCCCTGTTGACACCACAGAGATCGTTGGCTGACCATGCAAAAACATCTTTGTTGTTGAATAAAAACCTTAACAAGGTTTTCTCGTGCTCTTTAGATAGTTGAGATCCCAGCAATACCCTCTGCTCTGCTATGTCTTCACATAGAAGCATGGGCTTCGGCTGATCAGCCGAAGCAGCTTTCTCCGTTCTGTACTTATACTGTTCATAGGCTTCGACTCCATCTATATTATGGATTGCTTTTGAATCTGTCCAGTTTCCTTCAGCCTTTCTGGCAGCTTCCTGACTTCCATGAATAGCAATAGGCCCTTGATCCGAAGGTATCTTCATGCATAGGCATGCTGGATGAAGAATTGCTTCAAAAGCTTTGAGTGTCCCACGACCAATGATTGCATTGTAGGGATACTCCATGTCGATAATATCAAACACAACTTGCTCAGTCCTTGTATTGTTGACAAATCCGAAGGTCACTAGCATCGTGATCTTGCCAAGTGCTACGATCTGCCTTCCTCCGAAGCCACAAAGAGGGTGTGTAGCGTCATGAATTGTATCCTCTGGCTCTTGCATCTATCTGAAGGCCTTGGCAAATATAATATCCGCTGCACTACCTGTATCAACCAGAACATTGTGGACCAGAAATCCCTTGATGACACAAGAAATGACCATAGCATCATTGTGAGGGTAATCCTTGAGCTGAAGGTCCTCTTGGGTGAAGGTGATTGGGATGTGGGACCATTTTGACTTGATGAAGGGTCCCTGCACCCCAACATGCTGTACCCTTCTCTGAGCCTCCTTCTTCTGTTTCTTGTTGGCTGGCTCTGAACATGAACTACCTGTTATCGAGAGTACCAGCTTCGTAGCCGAAGCAGCTTCAGCTTGGTTGTTGAACGAAGCCATCAGCTTAGAAAGTGGAAGTGAGTTCACCGGAGGTGGGCACCAATGTTCGGGACTTGTTCTCAAATGCTTCGAGTCAAGAACAAGGCTACACAAAGTATTAAATGTTAATGTCCTTCGTCCTTCGAAGCATTATTTCCCTTAGGACATAACGATCTTCGGACGAAGGTCATGAAGGACGTACCTTCATCATCATTGTTATAAGATAGTGAAAGATGAAACATATAAAACATGAAAGATAAACACAAATAAACACACAATAGCATTCATATATTATCATTATATCGACATGGATATTTAAATGTGATATTTAATTACATTTATACCTTCGGCTTGATGGAAGGCAAAAATCCAAGTGTTGTGTGCGAGCAAATACAAGATAGCATGAACAGTACAGGGGTACTGTTCATCTATTTATAGGCACAGGGCGTAGCCTGTGTGAAATTATATTTATACCCTTTACAATCGATTACAATCATGACACAAACTATCATGGGTCTAATGGTCATTTCATCTTTAAGTCGGTTCACTCCTTCGTCTTGAGACATGTCACCTTGCCAAAGCTTTATGGGTGCTAGCTTCGACACTGCTTTAGAGAAAATCCACCGAAGGTGTTTCTTCCCTCAGGATCTTCGGCTACGAAGCATACCCCCAACACCGGTGATCACCGGTGAGCTCTCCTCTCTCTCCGACCGCCACCGTGCCATCTCAAATTCACGAGCCACCGCTCAGGGATCCTATAAATTGAGCGTGTCGTCGGCTCCGCTAAGTAGTCAAGCACCCAATCCATCAACTCATGCCTCAAATCATCCACTCGAGCTCGCCAATTTGAAA
The DNA here is from genome assembly GCA_029449295.1 of Zea luxurians. NCBI lineage: Eukaryota > Viridiplantae > Streptophyta > Magnoliopsida > Poales > Poaceae > Zea > Zea luxurians. The sequence continues at coordinate 4,616,215 of JAOPSE010000126.1, read as the reverse complement.
TTTCCCCCAAATCGGTCTAGAGCACCGCGCGGAGTGACCTCGCCGTGGCCAGCGTGCTACAGGTCCGTTCATGTCTGCTGCTCTCTTGTTTCTATACCCTTATGTGCCCTTGATGCTTCTCGACCCAACCAATTGAGCTAGAACCCATTAGATCCCTGGGAACGCGTCGGATTTTCTGTTATTCACACGGTCATCGTGAGCAGAGAGGTTGGGAGCTCGAACCTTGCAATTGATCAAGGGGAAACATTTGTTAGATGTTAAATTAGGTATCAACCAAGTTAGAGCACCGGCCATTGCGTGTCTTGGCCAGTACAGGCTCGCCGGAGCTGGGTCTGCTGCCGTGCTGCGTCGTGGACCAAGAGCTGTGAAGAAATAGAAATCTAGGGGGGTTTTGTAGCTGTCAGTGAAATGCAGGAATAGTGCCACGACCCCTTTTCAAGTTATTCAAATCGCCAAGGTCCTCTGCGCAAAATTAACCACGTGGGCGCGGGCGCGCGCGTGTTCTCCCTTCTGCAGGCCGACTTGGGCTGAATTGAGCCCAACACTGTTCATTAGTTTCTCTTTTTCTTTTCTACCAGGATTAGAGAATTCCTAGAAAAATGTAGAAAAATGCTAAAAATATGGGACCAATTTTGTTGAACTCATAAATTCCTATAGTATTTAATAAAAATAGTTTTAGGATTTTTAGTCCAAATAAGGAATTATGTAGTATTTAAAAGGGCTTAAACCTATACTCCTGGAATTTTAGAAATTACTTAATAACTCCAAAAATCACCAAACTTTTTGGATAAGCTTAAAATGATATTTAGAAACCTTGGGTGAAGTTTGGCTTGATTTGGATAATGTTCTAAGTAGTGCCTGCCCTATGAACTAAAATACTGACTCTAAAAACCCTAGTTTCCTAGAGTACCGTGAAGGAAAATTATATTCAAGACCTAATATGATGTACCTTTATTCTTATTGCATTACAATAAGCATTACATGAGCATTCATGGTTATACATATGATATATATAGAGAACGAAGAAGAAATAGTGGTTGAAGAAGAAGAAGTTGCACCACCACCTGAAGATCCACCTACCAGGAACTACTTTTATTTCGATATTTGTGGAGCAGAGCCCGACTCTCCTATAACACAAGGCAAGCCTCGGTGCATTTGCCACCTCCTTGCTATTTTAAAATCTTTCTCACTTGCTCGATGCATTAGGTGATAGGAGTTGTGTGCTAAACAAATTAATGCATTTCCTTCCTTGGAAGTTTGATTACCTTTCCTTGATCACCTATTTTATGAAAAGTTTTTTTTCTAATGCTTAGTCTTGCTCTAGAAAACAAAATGTTTTGTTTTGACAAAATATGATGCTTCAAGTGGGATGGGATGTTTCAAAAATAAAACTTGATGGTGGATCCATCATGGCCATGATGGGTTCAACATCGGAAAAGATGTACCTCTGTCAGGTACCAAACTTTGAGTTGAAATGATAAAGCTGAGACCGGGCGGGTGACTTGCACGAGAAGAGAGTCTCGGTGTAGTGTCTCCGTCTGAGTCGATTAAGGACCGTGTCGATGTGGGCCTACTGACCGAGGACCCTTTAAATGGTCACATGCCTCATCATGGGTAAGCTTTGCCTCGGGCAGACTAATACCAGAATAAGATAACACATAATGGGAGTGGAGAGATGGCGAGAGTAACGTGTACCCTCCGTGGCAAGAGGTCGGACAGTGGTGTATCTGTGCTCTCGGTTGGCGTGAACCTGATCTGGTTTTAAGAACCCTGGTGGCGAGTTGACATATGCAAGGGTTAAGTGCTACATATGTCGTGTGATTGGTGATCCCCAGTTGGGTATTAATCGATTCAGATCGCCGTTACTTCTCGGACATGAAGACTTGGTCACTGACTTACACGTAGCATTCCAGTGAACAAGAAGGGTTGATAAGAAGATGGCTAGTATAGGCCAAGTGCTTGAACTAGGGTAGAAAGAACTCTAGATTCAGGTAATGACTTAACTTGCTAAAAAACTAGATTTTTAAGGATCCACTATTAGTAAGCAATTTTAGCAAACAGAGTCTTGATTCTTGATTAAGCCTTACCTTGACTCCCTCAAGCCAGCATATCCTTGAGAGTCTTTTATTTTGACAGGTAAGACTTGCGAAAGTACACTTCATACTCAGGGTTTTCGAACCCATGTTGTTGTAGGTGAGGAAGCAGCAAACTTTTGTTGATTTTGCTCTAAGGTGGTGCCAAAGGAAGAAGCTCAAGAGTGAAGTCCCGGAGGATGTTGTCCTCCTTTTAAAAGCTTTATACTTTTAAGCGGGAGGGGTTTTTGCCTCCCGAGTTTGTAATAATAATATTTCCGCAATCATACACTACTGGTCTGTAACAATAACAATCTTCTATATTTCAATGTAAAGTAAGTTACTGTAGTTGCTTCCGCTTATTCGTTCCTCCGATGTGTTGTAATATCTACGTGATGGGTGAAACGCTCTTGGGAAAGGCAAAGAATATAGATACCGAACTTGTCAAGTGATCAAGTGCATCTGCAAGATTGTCCGAGGTTCGATGGACAAGGACAACTGTAGGTGGGCCTAATGACTTGGGAGGTTTCGTCACAACAGTGGAGCAGGCATTGGGTGTGGAGATGCAACACCAGTACACCATGGAGTTACAGAAGTCTTCGGGTGTTGATCTGCCTCGTGGCTAAGACGCGAGGAGGGGTAACACTGGGGGTCCAGGCCACAAGAGGGGCAAGTCACAACACCAGCACCACCACCCCTACCATGGCAAACCCTCTGAATCGGGTACTTCAGGAGGAAGTACTCAGAGGTATCGGGCTGTTCCTAAGCCCGGGCTAGGGCTGGTGTGTTTCCGTTGTGGTGAAGCGCATCGCCGTGCCGAGTGTCAGTGGAGTGGCAGGTGCTCTATCTGCAGCCAAGATCACAAGGATGTGGTGTGTAGGAGGAATCCCAATGGGAAGCTTAGATGGGAGCCAGTGACTTCTTCCTCTTCTTAGGGCACTGTCAACATGATGTCCAGCGCTGAGCAGCATTTTTCAGTACCACCCCCTCCGTAGCAGTTTTATGTGCTCGGGACTCCTCAGTTCGTGCCTATGCAGGGTTTTCCTTAGTATTTGGCCGGGCCTACTCCTGCACCGACTACTCCTATACCATCTCAATTTGGAGCTCCACGTCTGCCTCATTCGATGAATCAGTGGGGTTCTTCTGTTAACTTCACTCTGGGAGCTTCCTCTTCTTCAGGTATTTCTGGAGCATATGTGCTACCCTCTGCAGATGGCAGAGAGCAGGGAGACGTGGTGACAGGTACGATCTCAGTTGATTCGTTTGTGGACCATGCTCTTTTTGACTCTGGCGCTAGCTATTTGTTTGTTTCGAAGAATTTTGTGTCGTGGGCTGGTCTTTCGGTGCAGAGGTTGGGTCACCCAATTATGGTTAGTTCTGCTAATGGATCCATTAATAGCTATTCAGTTTGTCACGGTTGTTCCGTCATTCTTGCTGATGAGGTCTTTTCAGCTAATCTTGTTATGATTTCCTTGGGGGCATTTGATGTTATCTTGGGTATGGATTGGTTATCTCAGTATCGTGCAGTTATATCCTGTTTTTGGAAGACAGTGTTATTGCACGCGCCATCGGGTAGGGATGTGGTATTCTTGGGAAGTTCGCCTAAGTTCACGTTATCCTTGTTGTCGCAATTGCTTTCGGATGTCGGTCAAGGAAGTCCGGAATTTTTTTCTCCATGGTGGTGGAGAGTGAGGCTGCTTTGTGGGTGCAAGACATCCATGTAGTGTGTGACTTTGCTGACGTGTTTCCAGCAAAGCTTCCAGGCATTCCACCGGAGCGCGATGTAGCTTTCGAAATCAAACTGATTCCGGGTACGCAGCTGTGGGGGACAGATATCTCCCAGGTCCACTCGAAGGCTAGAAGGCCTCGCGAAAGACTCTGGGCCCATTACTTCGCAAGGCCATCCCTTCGTGGGCCAGGGGAGAAATCACTGGCAGAATGGATCGATGCAAGGTTGGACAGACTTGAGCCCAGACGGCTCATTGGGTTTAATCATTATCCGCAGCATTGATCCGATTCTCCCGCGCAGCGCCCTCAGACGTCAGAACTAAACGAGGATAAGTCGGCAGGATAATAGGGAGATAAGTTCAGTTGGTTCACTATTACTTAGGAGCACATAGTTATCATACCCGCATGTAACGCCCCATGGTCGAATATATAAGGCCTAGGGGGCACCCCATCAAAAGACAGGTCACTCATTAGCCATCTATTCCATTCTCTAGTATCCTTCATACTAGAGAATCCCTCTGTAACCCACCACATAAAGATCCACACCAGGAAGTAAGGTATTACGCCTCTCCAAGCGGCCCGAACCTGTATAAAATTGTCCATCGTCTCTCGTGCGCCTAGCACGAACCATCGAGCTACAGTCGGCAACACCGTCCTACCCAAAAGCACCTCGAGGGGTAACCCCGAGTGCGCGGTCGGGTCCCAAACACCGACAGCAAGCGCGCCAGGTAGGTGTTGTGTCACTGATCCAAGCTAGCTCAATGGCCATCACTTTCCAGCACAAGATCACTCTCCACCCTGGATCCGTGTTCTGCTTCGGAACTATCTCATCCATCACAGACGAAGAAGGAATTCTGCATCGCGTAGCGGATCCATCGGAGAAGAAGCCTTCCTCAAAAATCTCCGGGAAAGCTGGAACGAAGCAGGAAATAGCACAACCTCCAGCGCTCCGGGCGAAGACTACCTCCTGCAAGCCAGGAGCAGAGAATCCGTTTACTCGGAGAACCCCGTTGTCCACCTCATCCACGGAAAGATGGACATGGATTACAAGGAAAAAAAGAAACAAATGAGATAAAGGCCCGTCAAGCTGCTCTTCTGGTACCTCCGTCCTCAAAGGAGAACAGAAAGAAGTTTGTCGTCACGACAACTCCATTCTACCCCGACGTCCTCTTCATCAGGGGAGAGTGGAATCTTCTCCCATCTCTGATGATGAACCAACCGTTCCTGGGGAAGAATTTCATCAGCGAGAAGCTCGCCGACGAAGGAACCGACACTGAAATGCTCGGTGATATCATGAAGCCGGAGAACGAGACCCAGTGCAGCCTGTATCACGAGATGAGATCTCGGAGGTGGGAGAAACTCCTGATGAACGAGTCTTCAGGGAAAGGAGGAACTCCCACCGACGTGATCGTCGGCAATCTCAAGAGCAAGCCAAGCAGGACGCGAGACAACGCCGAGAGAACCCTCTCTTCGGACGAAACCTGAACCCCGACTTCGCCTGAGCCATGAACACACTGAGCGAGGTCGGTGGAGTGTTGGCTCGGATAGCAGATGGCCTCCCCCAGACTCCATACGTCGAGGGCTATCGGCGGCTGCTCACTCGGGCAGCTAATCATCTTCTTCCTCTCGCTCATCCTCCGAGCGATCTACGACACGCCATCAATAGTCGACGGGACGCGCGAAGTTCCATCAATGCTTCGCGCGAACGGCGACATGAGAACGAGATCTGGCACCGAGAAGAGTATGATCGGGATCATGGCATCCCTGCACAAAGTCAAGCCACTAGGGTTCAGTCGGCAACGGCTTCAACTGGCAGCACAACCCGGGGACGGTCAAGGCAGCACATCGGCAACTCCCCTCCCTGGGACTAACACCACAATCGTCGACAGGAGGACACGTATGGAGTATCAGCTCTCACTCCACGTCTCAGGGCCATTCAGTGGCCCCCAAACTTCAAAGTCTCCAACGTCGACAAGTACGAGCCTAAGCAAGACCTGGGAGGCTGGTTGGCTGTCTATGCCACCGCTGCTTGGGCCGCTGGGGCAACTGAAGATGTGATGACTGTGTACTTGCCCATCGTCCTCGGGCAAGATGCACTACAATGGCTACGACACCTGCCCCGACACTGCATCGACGATTGGAGCGATTTCAGTCGGCGTTTTATCGCCAACTTCCAACCCTCTCCGACAAGCCGGCGCAGCCATGGGACCTCAAATCCATCAGGCGCCGAGGGGATGAGACTCTTTGGTCGTACCTCAAAAGGTTTCAGACCATGAGAAATCGTATTCCCGAGGTTGCAGAAGCAGCAGTGATCGAGGACTTCTACCGAGGATCTAATGACTTGGCCTTCGTCCGAGCCATACTACAAAAGGCGCCGACCACTTCCGAACAGTTGTTTAGGGAGGCGGACCTCTACATCACCACCGATGAGCGTGCCTAGGACCTCATCGAAGGAACGAAGCCCGCTCCATCCACACCACGGCACGACATGAACCAGCAAACCGACAAGCGCTAGGAGAAGAGACCTCGCGAAGAAGTCCATGCCGCTGGACCACCCGTCTCTCGTGCCCGAGGGGCACCCCGTGGAGGCGAACGAACATTGGATGACATCCTCGATGCCTAGTGCCCGTACCACAAGGATATGCGTCATACCCTCCGGAACTGCGAGACTTCAAGCACTCCATCGGGAATGGCCGACCCTTCCAACCTCTACCACCTCCCCCACCATGAGGAGGACCCAGAGAGCCTCGACAACCTCAGCAGCAGGAAGGGGGAGGAGGCAGAGCGTTCCCGCACGTCGATGGATAAGTCAACGTCATCTTCGGCGGACACGGGTCACAAGAGAACAAAAGGCAGCAAAAGCTCAACGATCGCCAGATACTAGTGGCGGTGACCAGTGCTCCCGCCCCGTATCGATGGTCAGAACACCCGATCACCTTTACTCGGGCGGATCAATGGCTCAACTTCGATCATCTGGGCAAGTACCCGATCCTCGTTGATCCGGAGATCCGAGAGAGTAGGGTAAAGGTGTCGGTGGATGGGGGAAGCAGCATCAACGTCACTTTCCCCAAGACACTCTTGGGCTTGGGAATTGCACTCAAAGAGCTCCACGAGTCAGACACTCCTTTCTTCGGTATTGTGCTGACTGAAGGAGAATACCCACCCAGACACATCTACATGCCAGTCACCTTTGGAACTCCGGAAAACTACAGAACTGAGTTCCTGAGGTTCAAGGTAGCAAGCTTTGACTGAGGATACAACGCCATCATCGGCAAGCCGGGATTGGCAAAATTCATGGCCATTCCGCACTATTCATACATGATATTGAAGATGCCGGGACCACAAGGAATCATCACCGTACGCGCTAACTTCCAAGGCGCCGCTGAATGCTTCCAAGTGGCCATTCAGGCGGCCCTCACTACCAAACCATCGACGACTTCCTCTGTGCAGGCAAACTCAAAGCCTGAGGAAGACCTCACGATACCTGCAAATGAAGCTCAAGCCATGACCTCTATGCGGCCGACTGAGGAGACAAAAAGAATCAACCTTGAATTCGCGGACGAACGCAAGACTGCCATCATCAGCTCCAGCCTGGATGACAAATAGGAAGGCGCGCTCGTCCAGTTTCTGCAAGATAACCGAGACGTATTCGCATGGTAGCCTGCGGATATGTCGGGAGTCCCGAGATAACTGGCCGAGCACAAACTGAAGGTCTATCCCTAGGCAAGGTCGATCCGACAAAAATTGCGTCGTTTCACACCTGACAAGAGAGACGCTATTCGCGCCGAGCTAGCTCGCTTAGTTGCAGCAGGGTTCATTAGAGAAGTACTGCATCCTGAGTGGTTAGCAAATCCTATTCTTGTACTCAAAAAGAATAAAGTGGATTGGCGCATGTGCGTCGACTATACAGATCTCAACAAACACTGTTCGAAGGATCCCTTCGGACTTCCTAAAATAGATCAGGTGGTAGATTAGACTACCGGATGTTCTATGTTGTCCTTCCTAGACTGCTACTCTAGATACCATCATATCAGCCTAGCAAAAGAGGATGAGGAAAAAACAACATTCATTACCCCGTTCGGAGCTTTCTGCTATACCTCCATGTCGTTCGGTCTCAAGAACGCTGGAGCGACTTACCAGAGAGCTATACAAACATGCTTAGCCGATCACTAGGGCAAGTGGGTAGAAGCCTCTGTCGATGATGTGGTAATCAAAACAGAAAACTCAGAAAAGTTCATTGAAGATTTGCAGCTGGTCTTCAACAGCCTGAGATGATACCGGTGGAAGCTCAATCCAGAAAAATGTGTCTTTGGAGTACCAGCAGGGAAGTTGCTCGGATTCATTGTCAGCCACCGAGGAATTGAAGCCAACTCGGAAAAAATCGAGGCTTTCATGAGAATGGAAGCACCACCATCACAGAAGAATGTGCAAAGGCTTACTAGATGCATGACAGCCTTGAGCAGGTTCTTATCAAGGCTAGGAGGAAAAGGCCTACCATTCTACAAATTGCTCAAGAAGGTGGACAAGTTCCAGTGGACCACAGAAGCACAGGAAGCTCTCGATGCACTAAAGAAGTTCTTGACCACGCAACCACTGCTAAAACCGCCACGCCGAGCCATGTCGGATCAGCCGACGGAAGATTTGATGTTATACATCTCCTGCACGGCTCACGTGGTAAGCACCGCGTTATTAATCGAGCGGGCAAAGGAAGGGCACACATATCTAGTACAACATCAGGTCTACTTCATCAGTGAAGTTCTGGGACCCTCTAAAAACACTACACCAAAATAGTGAACTTCCTAGAGCCTAAACCCTAAGAAGTTAGCCCTAAACTCTAGGAAGTTAGCTAAACTCTCGGAAGTTAAGCCATCCCGTCGGAAGTTTGGCTCTCGGAAATTTTTTGTCGGAAGTTAGCTTAACTTCCTAGAGCCCTCTAGGAAGTTAGATAACTTCCTACAGCCAAAGAAGCCTCTCGGAAGTTAGTAGGTTCTCGGAAGTTAGTAGCTTCACGCCGTCAACGCCGTCAGCTGACTAACTTCCTACGGCTGACTATAGCCCCTAGGAAGTTAGCTGGCAGACTTCCTACGGCTAACTGTAGCCCCTAGGAAGTTAGCCAGCTAACTTCCTACAACCCAATTGGCCTCTAGGAAGTTAATTTGACCAGCATTACAAATGTTGTTTATTTTTATTTTACACCATATTCCACAACATAACAAATATATCAACAGCTATATAGCACAACATATTTTCACATAAAACATCTTACACACAATCACATAAAAATATTTAAATCCATAGTCTCATCAATTACATCACAAAAGTCTTATCCATAATCATAATAAGACACATCAGATATGGAGAACATGAGGGAGAAAACAAAGCAATTGCTACTTTCAGCAGACCATGAGTTTGGATATGCTCCCAACCATCCACATAGAAACCTAGAAAATCAATAACGCATGAGTCAAAAACTTAAATACTTACACCCACAGTATTCACCACAGAGATGTTGAAACTTGCCATGCAAGGAATGTCAAGAAGGACAGGGTGATGACAATAGGAACGAAAATGCTGGCTACCTGAAATGAGGTAACCTCAGTAAGAAAGTGCATGCAATTATAGGTATTCATAATAGAGCAAAAGGTGCATGCAATTATGTCATGTGTACTCTGGTATATCCAAGATTTTTTAACAAAAAGATATTATGACTCTAAGAAAGGTGCTCTATAAGAATTTGAAAATGGAATAAAAAAATCAACTAGGTCATGCTAGGTAATCAGGAACGCTTACAGTTGGCAGATCAGTTTTTCTTCCAATTTAAAGATATATCTTATAACCGATGTGAATTATTAAATCTACTCAGGTGAGGAAGAATCGATTGGCATACTTTATTAGGTTGTTGATTATGTATTCGTTTGGTGGATCTGACGCAGCTTCCCTGGCAAAATTGTAATTTTCCAACTTAACTTTTTGATCGTGGTTTCGAAATTTTTTCGTTCGATAACTAAAAAATCGGAGGTTCTTATGGTTGTTGGGAGGCACGCATGGGTCCGATGGATGGAAGGACCATGGACCATGAAGTCCCATATTCATTTGTCTGTGGAAGGAAGGAAAAGAAAAGTAGATTACAAGCACTTGGTAGCTGTTTACAGTTCACACTTGTTATACCCAACATCTCACGCAAGGGGACCGACCACTTGGAAGCTTCTCCGATTTGACCCCATGTGGATTTATGGACTCTTGTGCTTCATTTTTTTAGTACTGGGGACCTTCGTTCACTAAAATAATTACTCTCACAAGCCTGCCACTGTTGCACGATAAGGGAAAAATAGCTTATACTGATTGCTACAAAACCTGACTATAGAAAAGCATATGCCGTCAAGTGTTATGCTGTCTGTGTTAAGTGCTTAATACCATGCATGTGCGATCCACATTGTTGTCATGCTCATGAATACGAGCAGGCAAATATATGGTAATATTGGCTAGTGGATAAGCTGTCTTGTTCACTATATCCCAATGCTGTAATTTGCATTTATTTATTATGTCTTGGTATATACTAATGCATGGTTTTGCTTTAGTGTGTCTCATTGTGGCTGCTAGCATTAGGTGATAAATGCTTGGTGACCAATGAAGTTGGTGACCAATTAAGATTTACCATATGAAGACTACTTGTACGAGCTTAACTGCTAATCATACGAGTTTATTGCTATTATAGTACTCATTTAAGTAGGCTTCTCTCTTTTAACATCCACAAACCTAACATCTCTACAATAGTATTTATTAGTTAACATCTTCTTTAAAATAAGATTAAGTGTCTTTTTTAATTCCATTTCTCTTCTTTTCTTATTTTTCCAGCAACCAATGACCGTCCACTCGCCATGGGATGGATGCAAGAACCACCCCAAATTTGCATGTTGATTTACAATACGTATCTGTCAGGTGCATGCTTGATTGATGGATATTATTTGGGAAAAATGGTCAGATTACAGTATCCAACATTCTCGGAATTGTTTGATGTCACTAGAACAAAACCAAGAGGTGCTAGTTTTTTTTATCTCCAACAGAGCATCGAGATGTATACAGAGAAGCCTGCTGTAACAAAAAATAGGCCTGCTTTATTCGATCTGGGAAAGGGCGAGTGGACGACACCCTATCGTTTCAATCTGGTTCAACTAACGATCCGGAATAAAAAAAACTCTAGGGACATTATTTCGGCCATTCACAGCAGAAAAGAAAATAAAAAAGAGTAAAATGACACTTAATTCTATTCTATAGAAATAATTAACTTATAAGTACTATTTTAAAGAAGTTATATTTATAGATACTAAAAGGGAGAAATTTGTTTAAATGAGTACTATAATAGCAATAAACTCTAATCATACTATTTCAAGTAATTGCACAGTTCAGATCGGATACCTTAGTCCTTCAGAAGTAGAATATCTTGGGGCAGTGGAGGCGGGCGCGACGGTCGCAGCGGGTCGCCGGGCGTGGGGGCGCCGACGGGGCAGGGTGGAGGCGTCGCTGGGCGGGCCGGCTGGGGCGTCGGCGGGGCAGGCCGGTGAGGGGCACGGCAGGTAGGGTCGAGGGCGAGCGTGCCGGTGGGCGCGGCGAGCAGGGCTGGGACAGGAGCTCCAGCGGGCATGGTCGGGGGAGCGCGCTCCGGCGGGCACGGCAGCCGGGGCCGGGGGCGGGAGCTCCGGCGGACGGGCCTCGGGCACGCTCTACGGTAGGTGGAAGAAACGGGAGAGAAAGTAAAGTGAGAGAAGATCTCGAGCACGCTCTGCGGTAGGTGGAAGAAACGGGAGAGAAAGGAAAGTGAGAGAAGATAAGGTTGATTCGCTGGTTAAGATAAAAAATATAACTTCCTAGAGTAAAGCTGTAGGAAGTTACGTAACTTCCTAGAGGTTGTACATGTACTCTAGGAAGTTAATTAACTTCCTAGAGCAGGCCGTAGGAAGTTAGCTTTTCGTTTGACTGGTCAAAAGCTGAAAGCTAACTTCCTAGAGGAGGTCGTAGGAAGTTAGCATGGACAGCTAACTTCCTAGAGGCGGCCATAGGAAGTTAGCTTTTCGTTTGACTCGTCAAAAGCTGAAAACTAACTTCCTAGAGGATGCCGTAGGAAGTTAGCTGCCCATGCTAACTTCCTAGAGGCTGTCGTAGGAAGTTAGCTTTTCGTTTGACCGGTCAAAAGCTGAAAGCTAACTTCCTAGAGGCGGCCATAGGAAGTTAGCGGCTCGTTTGACCACACCCGCGGATCAGCAACTGAAAGCTAACTTCCTAGAGTCGGCCGTAGAAAGTTAGCGGCTCGCTTGACTACACACATGGATTAGCATGTGAAAGTTAACTTCGTACGGCTTTTATAAAATACCGTAGGAAGTTATGTTTATTTCCTAGAGCTACGAGTTGCCTCTAGGAAGTTATTTATTTTCTACGGTTTGTTATAAAAGCTGTAGGAAGTTAAAAACCCGTAGGAAGTGTATGTTTTTGGTGTAGTGAAAGAAGTATCCTCAAGTTCAAAAACTATTGTACGCAGTACTTCTAACTGCTCGTAAGCTCCGTCACTACTTTGACGATCACAAAGTCATAGTAGTCACCTGGTTTCCAATAGGGGATATTCTTCACAATAAAGAAGCCATTGGAAGAATAGCCAAGTGGGCCTGCGAGCTGGGAGCTCACGACATTGAGTTTCGACCTCGCACTGCAATAATGACTCAAGCACTAGTGGACTTCGTATCAGAATGGACTGAGCAACAAGTACCAGACAACCCGGAGGCTGCGGAAGTATGGCGAATGTATTTCGATAGCTCGCTAAAGCTGCAGAGAGCAGGCGCAGGAATCCTCTTCATTGCCCCTGGAGGCGAACAACTCAAATATGCTCTTCAGTTATCATTCCCAGCATCAAATAATGCAGCAGAATATGAGGCTCTGATCCATGGATTGAACATTGCCGTATCACTGGGCATTAAGAGGTTGATGGTATACGGAGATTCACTAGTGGTCATAAGTCAGATAAATAAAGACTGGGAGACAAATTTGACAAGAATGATTCTATGGGCAAGTACTGTACATCTGTCCGAAAACTGGAAGACAAATTTGAAGGGCTGGAATTTCATCACGTGGAAAGAGATTGCAATGCAACAGTAGACGCGTTGTCGAAACTAGGATCCAGTCGAGCTCAGGTCCCACCCAGAGTTTTCGTCCAGGAAGTGTCACGCCCAAGCATTCCCTCAGATCAGGCGGAAGAGTGCAACACTTTGAGCCAGCCAGAGTCAGACTCTAATGTTTGGAGAGAGCCTATCATCAAGTATACAAAAAATAAAGAAGAACCAGATGACAAGGCCGCAGCAGAGCGTATCGCAAGACAGTTGGCCCACTACACCCTCATAGGGAAGGCACTGTACAGAAGGGGTGCAACATGAGGCCTCATGAAATGCATTTCCTCGATCACTGGGAGACAACTACTAGATGAGATTCACACCGGACAGTGTGGAATACATGAAACATCCAGAACTCTGGATGGGAAGGTCTTCAGGTCTGGTTTCTTTCTGGCCGACAACAAAGGGTGATGCAGCCGAGTTAGTCCAGAGATGTGAAGCTTGCCAATTCTTGTCAAAGCAACAACATTTACCAGCGCAGCAACTGCAGACCATACCCGTAACATGGCCATTTGCATGCTGGGGACTGGACATGATTGGACCCTTCAAGAAAGCTCAGGGAGGCTATACTCATGTGCTGGTCGCCATTGATAAATTCACCAAATGGATAGAATACAAACCCATTGCTTCTCTAACTTCAGCCAAGGCAGTGGAATTCATACAAGATATAATATTTATGTTTGGGATACCGAATAGCATCATAACCGACCTGTGTTCCAATTTCACTAGCTCTGAATACTTTGATTTCTGCGAACAACGGAGCATCCAGATCAAATATGCATCGGTAGCACATCCAAGAGCCAATGGTTAGGTGGAAAGGGCTAATGGAATGATACTGGAAGCACTCAGGAAGAAAGTCTTCGACAAGAATGAAAAGTTCGCAGGGAAGTGGATCAGAGAGTTGCCTTATGTGGTTTGGAGCCTAAGAACTCAACCCAGTCGAGCTCTGCTTGGAAACACCCCCTTCTTCATGGTCTATGGTTCGGAGGCAGTGCTACCTGCCAACCTCATGATCGGGGCACCAAAGCTGGTCTTTGAAAGCATAGCTCAAGCAGAAGCTACTAGGCTAGAAGATATTGACGTACTGGAGGAAGAGCGATTGAATACAGTAATTCAGTTAGCTTACTCGACTTAGGGTGACCACTATACTCTACTAATGGAGCAATCGACTTAAGTCGGCAATGACTTAAGACGGTGCAACATGCTCACGCTTACTCGACTTAGGGTGACCACTATACCCTACTAACGGAGCAATTGGCTTAAGTCGGTAATGACTTAAGACGGTGCAACATGCTCACGCTTACTCGACTTAGGGTGACCACTATACCCTACTAACGGAGCAATCGGCTTAAGTCGGCAATGACTTAAGATGGTACAACATGCTCACGCTTACTCGACTTAGGGTGACCACTATACCCTATTAACGGAGCAATCGGCTTAAGTCGGCAATGACTTAAGATAGTACAGCATTGTAACACCCCTGGTGTTACTGCCACTAAAACTTGAGCATAACATCATGAGCATTAGCATATCATGTGCTTGTTACACTTAGAATGCATTTACTAGGCAAAAATTTCAATCAAGTTGTATTGATGAGACTGTGACACCCTAGTGTCACCTAGGGTTTCTTCTTTAAGCTAACTTAAACCATTATCACATGTGAACCAAATAGAGGCCTGAACATCAAAAATTAATAATCAAGGTTTAAAGTGAGTCTTTTTCATCTTAAGAAATTCTCCTAATCATGTCAAGAACCTCAAGGTAAGAAGAACTCTCAAACCCTAATTAACCCTAAGTGAACCATTAAGCACATAAAAGGGAAATTGGGAAAAGACTTGGGAAAAATACAAGATTTTGGTAAGAACCAAATAAAAAAGTTTTAATACACTAAATGACCAACAAAAAATAGTAAGAAGGTTTTGCCATTTGGTTTTTCCAAAATCCCCAAATCAGCCCTTGAACCAAGGTCCCATGGGGAAATTCAGAATTCAGAATTCTGAATTTCAGAACCCTTTTTCAAGATCAAATGCGTTCCTTGTTTTCCAAAACTAGAAACCAAAAGGTCCAAATATAAAAGTGGTGCCAAATTTCCTTGAACACGCTCTGGAAAAATTTGAACTCAAACCAAAATCGTTTGGCACGGTTTTGGCACCGTTTGACCTCGGGACCCAGCTATCTGACACTGGCACCTTGGTGACGCTACAACTCTCTGTCCCTAGCCTAAAACCGCACGACATCCACACAAAAACGACAAAGCACAGTCAGGGGAACAAATCCTTCACAGCGATCTTGCCCAAATTCGTGAAGATTTGCGCCCAATCGGTGTTAGAACTCGGGCAGAAGCAACGGTTCCACGTGTTCGACCGTGGCTGACACGCTCGGTTCACGCCCGTTCGCGCACCCGCGCTCCGCAGTGCACGCCCGCGCGCGCTCGCCGGTCCATGACCGCCCGTGCACCACGCCGTGCCAATAAAGCAGCCCCAGGCCTCGGCCATACCTCCCCGTGCGCTCTCAAGTCCTGCCCGAGCCAAAGTTCAATGGACTTCGCCTCGAGCACGTCGCGCCACCACCCGCCATCACCACCCGAGCTTCGGCCACCGTGGCTAACTCCCTCTAGTCACTTCCAAGCTGCGCTAGCCACTCGGTTAGCTTCGCCAATAGCCCGTGAAGCTTTCCAAGTCTTCGGACCCGGCAGAACTTCACCGGAGACCCGAGATCGTCGTCGCCGGACTTCGGTCGCCTGTGGCCGCGCATAGACCGAGCAATCCGATGAGCCATTCTCAAATTATTCGTGCACATATCTTCCTTGACCTCTAGTGAAGCTCCCTGACCCATTCAATCGGATTATGGCGCCGTGAGCAGGCCGAATTCCTCGCCGCCGACGAGCTCCCCCGCCTGCGCACGCGGACCGACCAACTTCGACCACCGCAGCCGACGATCCGTACCTGGACGTGATCGCCAGAGACTCCCGGACCTCACCCGACCCCTCACCGGAGCAGCCTTGCCGCCGGTAAGCCCCTCCGCCCTTTTCTTCCGCCGCAGTCATTGTTCCATTAGGGGAAGGATCACGGGTTCGATTTCGTGAAACCCTAGGGGGTTTTCTGCAGAGCCGTAGACTCAGATGAATAGTGAACCGAGGACCTATCTGTAATACACTTAAAACCTTTCGCCAGGGACCCCAGTGCAAAACCGTTTTTCGTTTATCCATTTCTATTTAATATTTTTAAAATTCAACAGAGAACTTAGGAAATTTATATATTGAGTTATATTCAACCAAATTTAGCCAAACTAATTTTGCTGGATTCAAAATATTATGAACTATCACATAAAAATACTGAACCCTATGCTTTCTGTTTTAAATTTTAGAGTTTGAAATTAATTAAAGAAACTGACCAAACCTTTTTAAAAGGAAAAAAAATAGTTATGCTTCTGTGCTGAACTTAAGAAAATTTGCAGAAGTTCAAACCCCACTTAGGCACTGTTTAAAAATATTGAACACCCCAGTATTGAAGATTTGAGTAGCGTTAGCTATTAAAAGCCATTTTGCCCAAAACTTAAGAAAATAAGAAAGGTATTAGAAAATAATGAGCAGTAGATGCAAATATTTTTCCTAGACCACTTAAGTAATAGAGAACCTAGGAAAAATAAAGGGACACCTAGTCCAGAACAGATTCAAGGTGAAATGTTTTATTAAGCACTAATCAAACTAGAAAAACAATTATTAGAATTATGAAAACAATTTCAAAATTGTTAAGAAAAATCCAGTGGACTTGTAACCACTAGGACCCCACTAAAAAAATGATAAACACCTCAGCCCATCATTTTAAGTCGGACAAACAAATAGAACTTGATATTAAGCCATATTTCAATTAAATCATAAGCAAGCCTAAAAATGTGCAATAGTGGGCAAATAAATTTTTACCAGATTAATAATGAAGTAAGGCCCCTGAGAAAAATGCAAAACCCAATTGAAAGCTAGAAGTAATACCCATTGCCAATACTTCATGAAAAAGACCATTTAGTTCAAGAAATTCCTACCACCTTTCCCTTAAGCAAAAAGCTACCAATTTTCAGAATGATTGCTCTTGCACAAAGAAGAAGATAGAAAAAATTAGAAATCTGTTGTTTGACATATTTCAAATATAGTGGTAGTAGAAAGCACCCCTTTGGCTAGAAACTTTGGAAAATCATAATAAAATAACTAATGAGTATTAGTGGCTGAAAATTTATACAAAGTCATGTTATAACACCTAAATGCCAGCAAAAATAAGTCTTGGAAAATAACCCCCTGTTAAAAGAAGGTTGTAGTTCAAAACACCCCTCTGCTCTAATATTTGATAATTTTATATAGAGAGAACCACTCACTTTTTGAGCCCCAAATTATGAGACAAAGACTTATACACTAATAAGAATCCACTATAATTTTTGCAGAAATTTTGGAAATTTCTTAAGCTATCTTGTTGTTCAAACCCACCTTCAAAGCATAAAAGAAATAGAAAAGGAGAGAGGAAATAATAAATCTCACTCCAATGAATTCAGCTAGAAATCTTAATAAACTCCCACTAAGATAGTAAAAGGAAATCAGTGGAACACCAAACTGAACTTACCAATTAGCTTAACCAAGCTTGACCCTAAATTACTAAGTGTACCCCAAAAATCTTCAGTACTAAGATTAAGCTCTACCTTATTAAATTGATCATCCGCCATCAAATTTTAATTGCAAAATTTGCATATCATGCCATGAGTGTATCTTACTCATTGCATTCATTAGATTGCAATCTCGATGACGGAGAGTACGTGCTCATCCCCGAGCAAGGAGCTGTCCACGAGGAAGACCAGGAGCAAGCTCCCGAGACCGCCGTCGAGGATCTCCCCGCAGCCCCAGCATTTGAAGGCAAGCCCTGGTTTTATGCATAACCGTTTATATATATGCTACTTTACTACACTTAATGGTTGTAGGCTTGTAATGTGCACTTAAGTGTAGGAGTTGCTTGAAACCTTTAGTTGCATGAACTCAGGATTACTTTTGAGATGGATACTAGTATGCTAGGTCGAGTAGCTGCTATGCTAATCAGGATCTCGGTAGGAGTCAAGTGATTTTTCTAGTACTCACGTGAGGTCAGGAATTGATTGTATTCATCTTTATAACGGGATCTATGATGGTCTATGGACTTGGATCCAGGAGAATGCCTTGTCCATGAGACGGGAAAAGGAATTAAGGATCAATGTGTGGATACCTAAGTCAAGAGTTTGAACGTACTAAACACATGTCAGAAAATATGGTAACCGGTAAACCTAGTACCTGAGTGAAGCCGGGCGCGAACTTTTCTCCTCACGCGACCTGAGACTGGGTCTCCCATGCTAGCTATGGTGGGTACAAGTGCGGTCACTGCACGGTGGCAGCCGGGGTCAGTGGAGCATTGTATGCCAATGCGGTGAGCCCTGGCCGCGAATGGGGGATCGATGGGGACGGTTGACGTGTGTGGGGACAGAGTGCCCCTACATGTCGTGTGTTTAGGTTTACCTTGCAAGGTTTAAAACTCGATTCGAATCGTCTGCTTCTCGTAGCTAATGAGACTGTTGACCCCTTGTACTACATTGAGTAAGAAGTGAAATGAGGTTTACATGAGATAACTTGTTGATTGTACTAAATGCTTGTTACCATGTATGCTTAGAAGGAGCAAACTTAGCTAAGATAATGATGCTAGAAACTGGAAAGCTAAAAATTGATTTTAGACTCAGCTAGTGCTTTTGGCAAACCAAACCCCTTAGCCAAATAGCTGCATGGTCTAGAGGTTGAGGAGTAGTTTCCTCACACCGGGTAAGTCTCGCTGAGTATTAGTATACTCAGCCTTGCTTGTGGCATAATTTTTGCAGGTACGCTTCAGGATATGGTTGATGGTGTGACTTGGCCTATAACCCTGCCACCGGGTTGGATGGTCGAGTGGGATGCTGCTCCAGCAGGAGAGGAGCAGGAGGAGTAGTGGGCTAGGCCTTGCCCAATTCCTCGCTACCGATGATATCGATTATCCACTGCATTTTATTTTGTGAACATTTACCAGCTACATGGAAAACTCTGATTTATGTAATAATTCCGTACTTTAATTAGAGATTTTCCTATTTTATTGTATTTCTTCTGTGACTCACCTTCGAGTGAGTGTGTGGTATTTGATCCTGGTTAAGTGGCTTTATCAGATTAGATCTGAGGGACTGATGGGTTATTCCGATTTAAGTGTGTTACCGCCCCTAACGCGTGACTTAGGCACTTAAGCTGGAATAATTCAGGCGGTTCTGCCACAGAGACTGGTCATGGGTGAAACCCTAGGGTAGGGTACTTAACCCTAAATGAGGATTTCAATAAAGCCTAAATGAGTTAAAATCTCAAAACTTATTAGAAATGGCCATAAGATATCACCTTTAATGGAATTTGATAGCACCAAAACCCTAGAAGTATCAGAAACCCTAAAAAGACCACCAAAAACCCCAAATAGAAACACTAGGGGGTTATATGTAAATTTTGCACACTTTTGGACCCAAGTGCAAAAACAATGGAATTAGGGTACCCTAAAGCATAAGGTTCACACAATTGAAGATTTGCAAGTCAAAAGATGTGAATTGGGCTTATTTGTAAAAAGACACTCAATTCCTCTTATATGACTAAGTCTGAAAATCAGTGAGCAAGGCTAACTTTGGAGCTCTGTAGATCTAAAAATACAAAGATTTTGCCTAGGGTCAACACATCAAAAGTCTAGAGCTACTATAGGAGTACAACTTTGCTTAAGGGATAAAGCATTGTGTTATACAAAAAATGGAGATAATTGGCCCTAAAGTCTGGCTGCCAGATAATACAGAAACTGAATATTGACTGTCAGTTAGTTTTGAAGAACTTTAGGCTTGATTCATGCTCAATGGAGTAAGCAACTGAGCAAGATCTCTAAAGTAGAACTGTAGTTTGTATGAAGGACTACAAGTTTGTTGTAGATGGATTGGCATGTTCTTGCACAGAAATCCAAGCTCTAGGCGTTGCAACTCTGGCTGTCACGCGCTCTAAATTAAGTTCCAATGGTACAGTACACTGAAATATCCCAGGATTCAGTCCCCCTCGCCACCAGTGATCCGCGCGCCCGGATTCACGCCGATCGCCATGATTTGTGCTTGGCACACTGTGGATATTCGCGGGGAGGTAGCCTTGGACGTGTCATGATCTCGCGGACCTAGCCCGAGCCTAGTCGGAGATAATTCACCGACGGCCACTGTGGCTCGGTCATTTCCGCTACCGTGTCACCCATGCCTCGCTCCTCCCTCACTATGTCCCTTCTTTACGTGGTAACCATGCACGAAAGAGGTAATCCGCGACCGTGGATCGCTAGCCGGACCACCGCGCCTTTAAATAGCCCCGCCACCCACGATGAGGTATTCACATCTTCACCAGTGAGCTCGGTTGAAGCACAAATTCGCGGAATCCTCTCCACCTCTCCCAAAATTGGTAGTGCACGGTGAAACCATAGTCCTTTGCGACCGTGTAGCCCCAACCTCACCTCCTAATTCTGCCAGAACCCGTCGCGGCGCCGTTTTCCCCTTTTCAGTCACCGGCGAGCGAAAATCCTCCGCGCTCTGTGGCCAGCCACTCCTAGGTCTGCTCCTGCTCTTCTTAATCGTGTTTCCGCACCCATATACACTTGTGATACTCATCGGCTCCACCCTCTTTGCTTGGCCACGCTCAATTACCCGGAACGCATGAAATTGTGTTCGGTATTCCCCGCCACTGTGGTCAGGCTAAGCCAGGGCTATAACCACTCAATTAAAGCTTGTTCTAGGGTTGTCTCGTGTCTGTAATGCTTGCCTAGTAATTAATTTGGGCAGCCACCGCCAATCTGGCCGGTCCGAGCAGCAGAATGGTCGACGGTGAGCACACCGTAGTCTTAGATCGATTTGGAGAAGAAATAGAACTAGAGGGATGTTTTTGTAAATGTCAGTGACTCTAGGAATAGTTCGTGGAACGCTTTTCGAGTTATTTAAAACATCGGGGACCTTTTCTCAAGACCAGCAATGCGGGCGCGGGCGCGCGCGTGCTTTGCCCCTTCTGCAGGCCGGTTGGGCTGAATTCGGCCCAACACTGTTCCTAGTTTTTTTCTACCAGAACTAGAAGTAGAAGTTGAAGAAGCAAGAGCTACACCACCACCACCTGAAGACCCACCGACCGAGAACTGCTTTTACTTTGACATCTATGGAGCAGAGCCCGACTCACCTATAACACAAGGCAAGCCCCGGTGCATTTGCCACCTCCTTGCTATTTTAAAATCTTTCTCACTTGCTTGATGCATTAGGTGATAGGAGTTGTGTGCTCAACACTTGCTACATTTCCTTCCTTAGAAGATTGATTACCCTTCCTTGATCACCTGTTTTACAAAAAGGTTTTTCTTATGCTTAACCTTGCTCTAGAAAACAAAATATTTTGTTTTGACAAAAGATGATGCTTCAAGTGGGTGGGATGTTTTCAAAATAATACTTGATGGTGTATCCATCATGGCCGTGATGGGTTCAACATCGGAAAAGATGTACCTCTGCCAGGTACCAAACTTTGGGTTGAAAATAATAAAGCTAAGACCGGGCGGTTGACTTGCACGAGAAGGGAGTCTTGGTGTAGTGTCTTCGTCTGAGTCGATTAAGGACCTTGTCGATGTAGGCTTGATGATCGAGGACCTTTTAACTGGTCACATGCCTCATCATGGGTAAGCTTTGCCTCGGGTAGACTAATACCAGAATAAGATAACACACAATGGGAGTGGAGAGATGGCGAGAGTAGCATGTACCCTCCGTGGCAAGAGGCTGGACGGTGGTGTATCTGTGCTCTCGGTTGGCGTGAACCTGATCTGGTCTTAAGAACCCCGGTGGCAAGTTGACATATGCAAGGGTTAAGTGCTACATATGTCGTGTGATTGGAGATCCTCACCTGAGTATTAATCAATTCGGATCGCCATTACTTCTCGGACATGAAGACTTGGTCACTGCCCTACACGTAGCATTCCAGTGAACAATAAGGGTTGATAAGAAATTGTCTAGTATAGGCCAAGAGCGTGAACTAGGGTAGAAAGAACTCTAGATGCAGGTAACTTTACTTAACCTGACATGTAAAATTGAACTTTTAAGGATCCACTATTAGTAGGCATTTCTGCAAACAGAGTCTTTGATTCTTGATAAGCCATACCTTGATTCCCAAAAGCCAGCATATCCTTGAGAGTCTTTTATTTTGACGGATAAGACTTGCGAAAGTACACTCCGTACTCAGGGTTTTCGAACCCATGTTGTTGTAGGTGAGGAAGCAGCAAATTTTTGTTGCTTTTGTTCCAAGGTGGTGCCTAAGGAAGAAAACCAGGATTGAAGTCTCGGGAGGAAGTGTCCTCCTTTAAAAACTTTTTACTGTTAATCAGGAGGGGTTTTTGCCTCCCAGGGTTGTAATAATATTACTCCAGCACTCCTATATTTTTTACTGGTCTGTAATAATTAATATAAAATAAGTTGTTCTAACTGCTTCCGCATACTCGTACCTCCGATGTGTTGTAATATCTGCGTGACGAGTGAAACGCTCTTGGGCAAGATAAAGAATTCAGATACCGAACTTGTCAAGTGATCAGGTGCACCTGCAGGGTTGTCCGAAGTTCGATGGACAAGGACAACTTTAGGTGTGCCTAATGACTTGGGAGGTTCTATCACAGCTGGTATCGGAGCAAAGCCCATCTCTGCAGATATTATGAGGCATTTTCAAAATAATTTTCAAAAACTTATCTAAGAAAATTTCTTTCCTTCTTATCTAACTACCTTCTGAAGTACTTATTTTAAGACCAGATAGTAGAGTGCAATGTATAGAAGGTTGTGAATCAACTAAGGTTGGTTCTATAATTACGCATGCATCATGTTAAAAACTATACTAATAAGATTTTCCCCCTTATGGAGATATGCCACCGCGCACAAGGAAAACCGTGTGTAAGTCCACTGGACCGATTGGCATACCTCGCCATCAGCTGGCTCCAAGGCATGAGGAGAGCAGCAGCGGCAGCAATGACCCCATTGGAGATCTAGAAGCCCAGGCAGAACAGCTTCAATCGGAGCTACGTCATAGAAACAGTGTGTGGGTTGAGGATGGTCAGCGTATAAGTGAGTTAAGAACTGACATTCGACATCTGCAAACCGAGCTTGCCAAACGGGATTTGGCACTCGATTGGGCCGTGAACTCACGTTCCATTGCTTGGGACCAGGAAGCTAAAACTCAAGCCCGTGTGGAGGAGCTTAGCACGGCCATTGATAACTTGTAGGTGTACTGCAATACATTACATGAGGAAGTTCATGAATTGTATTCGCGACTGCACCCCGACGTACCTACCGACCCTGTCGGAATGGGAGCCGGACCTTCTGGAACAGCAGGTGAAGCACTTGGTGGGGAATTGGACCTTTTCAAGCCCCCTCCTTCTATGAACCTGGCTGACAAATGGTCCCCTACACCCGACAACGAAGCTACTAAGGATGATAAATACTAGTAGTAGTATAGTTAGATATAGTACTCATGTAAGATAGGTAATGAAGTCATGTTGTACATTGAGTCTGTAACATTACATCTTAAGTAATGTAAAATGATGGTATGTATCAGCATGATATATTTTTCCCAAATATTTCTTTGCTTCAGATGCCATCTCGAACTCGTGTACACGATGGAGCGGGAACATCCCGTGGTCAAGATGATACACCCAATCCACCGCCGGTACCGCCCACGCTGGCCGAGGCTATCGCTGCTTTGGTCACCGCGACTGCTGACAACACCGGCTTCCTACGTGAAATGGTGGGACATCAACTTCAGCAACAAGGCGGGAGGGCTTATCCGCAGGGACCCCGCAAAACTTCATACTTGGATTTCTCGGAAACCCGTCCCCCACTATTCGTCAAGGCTGAAGATCCCCTCGAAGATGACAAATGGGTCCGGGTCATTGAGCAGAAGTTTGGACTCATGTGATGCACGGAAACCCAGAAGCCATTATTTGCGGCTCAGCAGTTAAGAGGCCCTGCCAGCACCTGGTGGGGAAATTATGTGGCCACTCAGCCTGCCGGACATCAAGTCACATGGGATGAATTTAAATTGGCATTTCATGAGCACTACGTTCTAGAAGGAGTGCTCCATATGAAGCAAGAAGAATTCATGAAACTCAAGCAAGGAGGAGATACTGTTATGCAGTATCTCAACAAATTCAATCATTTGTCCCATTACGCAATTGACCAGGTCAATACTGACCTGAAAAAGAGGAATTGTTTTATGAGAGGCCTCAATGACAGGCTACAATGAAAGATGGCCACCTGCCTCGATCTCTCCTACAGCAGGGCTGTCAGCACAGCGCTGGTAGTTGAAGCTAAGTATGTAGGCCCATGCAAATCAAAGGGAGTTGGAGGTGACAGGTCCAACCAAGGGCCTAAAAAGTGAAAGGTTGGTGACCTGACCTTTCAATCAAAATCGTTCTTCACCTTGTCCACCCTCCTACCCCTTCAAACAACCTATATTCATCCGCCCGGCCACTGCCCCCACCTCAACAACTCAGCCGAGTGCCCCTGGTGCTCGTTTCCCCGCACTCCCGAGCTCATCAACTGGCTGCTTCAATTATGGGAAGTCTGGACATTTCATCAAAGACTGCCCATATCCAAAGCGGAACAACTCCAATAATCAGCAGAACCCAGGGAGTTCAAGTCAAGGGAAGGAAACCCGGCAAATAATACAGCAAGCAAGAATATGAAGAAGACTGGGCGAATCTATTATACAAAAGTGGCCACTACACCGGAGGGAGAGCCGATTATGATGGGTACGTTCCTCGTGGCCAATCACCCTGCAGTCATTCTCTTTAATTCTGGTGCTTCGCATACATTCATAAGCAAGAAGTTTGTGGAAAAATATTGCATTCCCTGCATCGAATCAAGGGAAGGGTTTATTATTCATTCGCCTGGGGGACAAATATTCACTAAAGAAGTGGCTTTCCATGTGCCCATAACATTGGCTGAACAGGACTTTCCCACAAATATGATTGTTCTGAAAGGCCAAGATTTAGATGTAATTCTGGGCATGAATTGGTTAGCCTAGCACAAAGCTATCCTCAACACTGATCTGAGAACCATCAGGTTGAGCTATGGCCAAGAAGAGGTTCTCTTGTCCATCCCTGTAGCTATTCCAGCTAAACCATTTGGCGGAGTTTATGAAGCCATCATACCGAAAATCCAAGATATTCCGGTAGTGTGTGAATTCCCAGATGTCTTTCTGGAAGATCTGCCTGGATTGCCTCTAGAGAGAGATGTAGAATTTGTGATTAAATTGAAGCTCGGTACGGCTCCTGTTTCTAGAAGGTCGTACCGAATGCCTCTGAATGAGTTGGTAGAGCTCAAGACACAATTATAAGATCTACTGGAAAAGGGATTCATCCGACCTAGTTCGTCACCTTGGGGTTGTCCAGCCATCTTTGTCAAGAAGAAGGATCAAACACTTCAGATGTGTGTGGATTACAGACACCTTAATGAGGTCACCATCAAGAATAAGTACCCTCTTCCCCCGATTGATATCTTATTTGATCAGCTTACCGGAGCTCGGGTATTTTCCAAAATTGACCTCAGGTCGGGCTATCATCAGATCCGGATCCGACCCGAAGATATACCCAAGACCGCATTCACTACGCGGTATGGATTATTTGAATATCTGGTTATGTCTTTTGGATTAACAAATGCTCCTGCTCACTTCACCTATCTGATGAACTTGGTATTCATGCCCGGGTTGGATAAATTCGTGGCAGTCTTCATTGATGATATCGTAATATATTCCAAGAATGAAGAAGAGCATGCTCAACATTTACGGATCGTATTAACGCGCTTAAGGGAACATCAACTATATGCTAAATTCAGCAAGTGCGCGTTTTGGCTGGAGGAAATCCAATTTTTGGGACACGTGTTGTCTGCCAAGGGGATTGCGGTTGATCCCAGCAAGGTCAAGGATATTTTAGAGTGGAAACCACCAACCACGGTACATCAAGTCCGAAGTTTCCTTGGACTGGCTGGTTATTACCGCCAATATATTCCAGATTTTTCCAAGCTTGTGAAGCCAATCACAAGTTTATTGAAGAACGATACGAAATTTAACTGGTCCTCAAGATGCAATGAAGCCTTCGAGCAGCTGAAGGTGTTATTGACCACTGCCTCGGTATTAGCTCAACCGGACATTAAAAAGCCTTTTGATGTGTATTGTGATGCATCAGGCAGTGGTTTAGGTTGTGTCTTGATGCAAGAAGGCCGAGTTATAGCGTATACCTCAAGACAGTTGCGCCAGAATGAGGAACATTATCCAACTCATGATAGGAATTAGCTGTTGTGGTTCATTCCCTGAAAATATGGCGTCATTATCTACCGGGGAATATCTGCCATATTTATACAGATCATAAAAGCTTGAAGTACATTTTACCCAGTCAGAGCTAAATATGAGGCAGAGGAGATGGCTTGAGCTGATTAAGGATTATGAATTGGAAATTCACTATCACCCAGGCAAGGCCAATGTAGTGGCAGATGCACTAAGTCGCAAGGCTTCCTGTTATGGTCTTATGATGAAGACTTCTGACATTACATTATGCCAAGAAATGGAGAAGTTGAACCTGGGAATGATTCAACATGGAACCTTAAATCACTTGAAGCTTGAGTCGGTTCTTCTGCAAAGGATAATTGATGCACAAAGAAGCGATGAGGGTATGAAACATATTCATGAGAAAATAGAGGCCGGTAAGGCAAACTGTTTTAGAAAAGATGATCAAGGCATTATATGGTTTAACAACCGCATAGTTGTGCCCAAGAGTGATGAGGTTCGCCAACAAATTTTAGATGAAGCACATCTTAGTCGCTATTCTATTCATCCCGGAAGCACTAAGATGTATCATGATCTAAAGCAACATTATTGGTGGACCAAAATGAAGATCGAAATTGCACGCTATGTGGCGAGATGCGACACTTGCAAACGTGTCAAGGCCATACATATGAAAACTGCTGGCCCATTGCAATCTTTACCTATTCCGAACTAGAAATGGGAGGACATTAGCATGGATTTTATTGTGGGATTACCCAGGACAGCAAAAGGGTATGATTCCATCTGGTTTATCATTGATCGACTTACAAAGATCGCCCACTTCCTCCTAGTTAAGGTAAAGTATCCAGTAATCACATATGTGGAACTATATATTGCTCGTATTCTCAGTTTGCATGTTGTTCCGAAGACAATAGTGTTAGATCGTGGACCTCAATTTGTATCCAAATTCTGGGAAGAGCTTCACAAATCCTTGGGTACTAAGTTGCTTCATAGTTCGGCCTATCATCCTCAAACTAGTGGGCAGACTGAGAGAGTGAATCAGATACTTGAAGATATGTTGCGAGCATGTGTCTTAGAGTTCCCGCAGAAATGGGATGACTGTTTACCATTGGCAGAATTCTCATATAATAATAGTTATCAAGAAAGTATCAAAATGGCACCTTTTGAAGCCTTATATGGACGACAGTGTCGTACTCCACCGAATTGGTCTGAACCAGGAGAAAGATGGTTTTTCAGGCCTGATATGGTTAAAGACATAGAGGAAAAAGTTCAACGAATAATACATAATTTGAAAGAAGCCCAAGCTCGCTAAAAGAGTTATGCAGACAAACGACGCAAACCCTTGTACTTTCAAGTTGAAGATCATGTCTACCTGAAAGTCTCACCAATGAAGGGTGTATCACATTTTGGGGTAAAAGGGAAGCTTGCACCCTGGTACATTGGTCCTTTTCCTATTCTTGAACAATGTGGACCAGTGGCATATCGACTCCAATTACCCGAAACATTGTCTGCTGTGCATAATGTGTTCCGTGTGTCTCAATTGAAGAAGTGTCTTCGGGTTCCAGATTGAACCGTTGAAGTAACGGATGTTGCCTTAGAACTAGACTTGACATATTCTGAACATCCTATTCGAGTCTTGGATCAAAAGGACAGGATTACCCGAAGAAGAACTCTCAACTTTTATAAGATACAATGGAACCGACACACAGAAGATGAAGCTACTTGGGAAACTCAAGACTTTTTAGAAAAGAATTTCCCAGGCTTTTTGGCTTCATGTAAATTGTGAGATATATACAATTGTTGTAATAGAGGAGTAGACCCCATACAACCCCTGCCTTGTACCAAAAATAAGGAAATAAAAATATGACACGTTTCCTTTTCCATTACTTGCCCTAGGACTTTTAAATCTCGGGACGAGATTCTTTTATGGGGGGAAGGATGTAACACCCCAGGTGTTACTGCCACTAAAACTTGAGCATAACAACATGATCATTAGCATATCATGTGCTTGTTACACTTAGAATGCATTTACTAGGCAAAAATTTCAAACAAGTTGTATTGATGAGACTAGTCATGGGTGAAACCCTAGGGTACAGTACTTAACCCTAAATGAGGATTAGGGTGTCAATAAAGCCTAAATGTGTTAAATTCTCAAAACTTATTAGAAATGGCCACAAGATATCACCTTTAATGGAATTTGATAGCACCAAAACCCTAGAAGTATTAGAAACCCTAAAAAGACAACTGAAAACCCCAAATAGAAACCCTAGGGGGTTATATGTAAATTTTGCACACTTTTGGACCCAAGTGCAAAAACAATGGAATTAGGGTACCCTAAAGCATAAGGTTCACACAATTGAAGATTTTCAAGTCAAAAGATGTGAATTGGGCTTATTTGTAAAAAGACACTCAATTCCTCTTATATGACTAAGTCTGAAAATCAGTGAGCAAGGCTAACTTTGGAGTTCTGTAGATGTAAAAATACAAAGCTTTTGCCTAGGGTTAACATATCAAAAGTCTAGAGCTACTATAGGAGTACAACTTTGCTCAAGGGATAAAGCATTGTGTTATACAAAAAATGGAGATAATTGGCCCTAAAGTCTGGCTGTCAGATAATACATAAACTGAATATTGACTGTTAGTGAGTTTTGAAGAACTTTAGGCTTGATTCATGCTCAATGGAGTAAGAAACTGAGCAAGATCTCTATAGCAGAATTGTAGTTTGTATGAAGGGCTACAAGTTTGTTGTAGATGGATTGGCATATTCTTGCACAGAAATCCAAGCTCTAGGCGTTGCAACTCTGGCTATCAGGCGCTCTGAATTGAGTTCCAATGGTACATTACACTGAAATATCCCAGGATTCAGTCCCCCTCGACGCCGGTGATTCACGCGCCCGGATTCGCGCCGATCGCCATGATTCGTGCTTGGCACGCTGTGGATATTCGCGGGGAGGTAGGCTTGGACGTGTCGCGATCTCGCGAACCTATCCCGAGCCTAGTCGGAGATAATTCAACGGCGGCCACCGTGGCTCAGTCATTTCCGCCGTGGTGTCACCCATGCCTCGCTCCTCCCTCACTGTATCCCTTCTTCACTTGGTAACCATGCATGAATGAGGTAATCCATGGCCGTGGATCGCTAGCCGGACCACCGCGCCGTTAAATAGCCCCGCCACCCACGACGAGGTATTCACATCTTCACCAGTGAGCTCGGTTGAAGCACAAATTCGCGGAGTCCTCTCCACCTCTCCCAAAATTGGTAGTGCACGGTGAAACCATAGTCCTTTGCGACCATGTAGCCCCAACCTCACCTCCTAATTCCGCCAAAACCCGTCGTGGCATCATTTTCCCCTTTTCAGTCACCGGCGAGCGAAAATCCTCCGTGCTCCGTGGCCAGCCACTCCCAGGTCTGCTCCTGCTCTTCTTAATCGTGTTTTAGCACCCATATACGCTCGTGATACTCATCAGCTCCACACTCTTTGCTTGGCCACGCTCAATTACCCGGAACACATGAAATTGTGTTCGGTATTCCCCGCCACCGTGGTCAGGCTAAGCCAGGGCTATAACCACTCAATTAAAGCTTGTTCTAGGGTTGTTTCGTGTCTGTAATGCTTGCCCAGTAATTAATTTGGGTAGCCACCGCCAATCTTGGTCGGTCCGAGCAGCAGAATGGTCGACGGTGAGCACGCCGTAGTCTTGGATCGATTTGGGGAAGAAATAGAACTAGAGGGATGTTTTTGTAAATGTCAGTGACTCTAGGAATAGTCCATGGAACGCTTTTCGAGTTATTTGAAACATCGGGGACCTTTTCGCAAGACCGGCAGCGTGGGCGCGGGCGCGCACGTGCTTTCTCCCTTCTGCAGGCCGGTTGGGCTGAATTCAGCCCAACACTGTTCCTAGTTTTTCTTTTTCTTTTTCTGCAAGGATTAGGGAGTTTCTAGAAAATTGTAGAAAAATGCTAAAAATGCAATACTGATTTTGCTAGGTTTCTAATTTTCTATATTATTTAATAAAAATAGTAGCATGATTTTTAGTCCAAATAGGAAATTATAAAGTATTTAAAATAGCCAAAACTTATACTCCTCGAATTTTAGAAATTGATCAAAGACTCCAAAAATCATTAAACTTGTTGGATAAGCTTTAAATGTTATTTAGGAGCCTTGGGTAAAGTTTGGTATGATTTGGACAATGTTTGATGAATAAACCCCAAAACCCTAGTCTTCTAGTGATGCCTGCCCTATGAACTACACTTCTGACTCCAAAAACCCTAGTTTCCTGGAGTCCCGTGAAGGAAAATTGTTTTCAAGACCTTAGATAATATACTTTTATTATCTTTGCATTTTCATAAGCATTACATGAGCATTCATGGTTATATATGTGATATATATATAGAAAACGAAGAAGAAGTAGAAGTTGAAGAAGCAAGAGCTACACCACCACCACCTGAAGACCCACCGACCGGGAACTGCTTTTACTTTGACATCTATGGATCAGAGCCCGACTCACCTAAAACACAAGGCAAGCCCCAATGCATTTGCCACCTCCTTGCTATTTTAAAATCTTTCTCACTTGCTTGATGTATTAGGTGATAGGAGTTGTGTGCTAAACACTTGCTGCATATCCTTGCTTGGAAGATTGATTACCCTTCCTTGATCACCTGTTTTACAAAAAGGTTTTTCTTATGCTTAACCTTGCTCTAGAAAAACAAAATGTTTTGTTTTGACAAAATATGATGCTTCAAGTGGGTGGGATGTTTTCAAAATAAAACTTGATGGTGGATCCATCATGGTCGTGATGGGTTCAACATTGGAAAAGATGGTACCAAACTTTGGGTTGAAAATAATAAAGCTGAGACCAGGCGGTTGACTTGCACGAGAAGGGAGTCTCGGTGTAGTGTGTACCCTCCGTGGCAAGAGGATGGACGCCATGGGAGTGGAGAGATGGCGAGAGTAGCGTGTACCCTCCGTGGAAAGAGGATGGACGGTGGTGTATCTGTGCTCTCGGTTGTGAGAGCACCTAGAGGGGGGGTGAATAGGTGATCCTGTAAAATTCAATACTAAATAGCCACAATCTTGGTTATAAAGATGTTAGTGCAATAGAACCAAGTGGCTATAGAGCGAGCTCTTGCGAATCACAATAATCACAGAGAAAGACAACACAAGAGACACAGTGGTTTATCCCGTGGTTCGGCCAAGTATAACACTTGCCTACCTCCACGTTGTGGCGTCCCAATGGACGAGGGTTGCACTCAACCCCTTTCAAGTGATCCAATGATCAACTTGAATACCACGGTATTCTTCCTTATAGTTTTCTTCCCGTTTGCGAGGAATCTCCACAAGTTGGAGCCTCTCGCCCTTACAAGATTGATCACAAAGAAAGCACAGAGTAAGGTTGGGAAGAGCAACGCACACTAGAATTAAATCCACACCGCAAACACGCACACAAGTGAGAAGATGAGCACACAAAACACGCGCGGGGAGTTTACAACTCGAAAAGTGCTCCAATCTCAAGAACGATGAACAATTGCGTGAAAGTGAGGGCTACAAGTCTTGGAATGCTTAGAGTGTGCTTGGGTGACTCCTCCATGCGCCTAGGGGTCCCTTTTATAGCCCTAAGGCAGCTAGGAGACGTTGGAGGCCAACAAGGAAGGCCAAAGTTGCCTTCTGTCGGGTGGTGCACCAGACAGTCCGGTGCACCATCAAACAGTCACTATAGCATGTCCGGTGCGGATCTCCTTCCTAATTTGGCGCAGATGACCGTTGCAGTGCCATGGCAGTTGGTGCATCGGACACTGTCCGGTGCACACCGGACAGTCCGGTGCCCCCTGCCGACCGTTGGCGTGGGCCACGCGTCGCCTGCAGATTACGCGGCCGACCGTTGCGCTGGCGGCCGTTGGCTCACCGGACAGTCCGGTGCACCACCGGACAGTCCGGGGAATTATAGCCGTATGCTGCCAAATTTTCCCGAGAGCGGCCTGTTCACCGGAGTTCAGCCTGGCGCACCGGACACTGTCTGGTGCACCACCGGATAGTCCAGTGTGCTAGACTGAGCTGAGTCTTGGCTGTACCAAGCCAAGTCTTTTGCATCTCATTTCTTTTCTTCTTTTCTCTGTTTCTAGCACTTAGACAAAATATGTTAGTATTCAAAACAATGTACTAAGTCTAGAAACGTACCTTGTAACATGATTTGCATCTTTTGCTTGTTTGGAACATAATATCTTACTCACTCATGTGTTGGACATTTAATCACCAAAACATTATGGAAATGGCCCAAGGGAACATTTCCCTTTCAATCTCCCCCTTTTTGGTGATTTATGCCAACACATCAAAAAGCAATGCAAGACACGCAACATCGATTCAAATTGAGGACCAAATTGTTTTTGATTCTAATTTGGCATATTTGGATCTTTCTTTGCCACCACTTGGTTTGTTTTTGCAAATCAAATTCATTTTCCTATCTCTAAGTCAAACTCACTTGTTTAGGCACAAAGAGAGATATTCCAATGGAAAAATTGATCGAGTGCCAAAAACTCCCCCTTTTTCTCATAATCATAAATTTTCCCCCACAAGAGGCCAAATTTTGCAATAAGAGTATTTTGGACAAATCAAAAGTTCTAACTCTACTATTTTCAAAATTTCTCAAGTGGTAGCTGATCCATTTGCTTTGGCCTTAATTTCTCCCCCTTTGGCATTAAGCACCAAAACGGGAATATTATTGGACCTTTAACCCCATTGCCTCACCAAAAATGTCAATTAAGAGCAAAAAGGCAATAGAAGCTTAAGAATGAACTTGGAGGTGAGTACACTAATACCAGAGTGCAGTGGAAGTCTTTGCATGGTCCAAGTTCACCTTTCCCTTTCAATTCACCTTTGAGACTACATCAAGTACGCTCAAGCACAAATGTTAGTCTCAAAGGGTCAAGTTGTAGCACTTCTCCCCCTAAATATGTGCATCATTCACACATGGACTTGTGAGGTCCGGGGATCCCTTGCACAACCTGAGCACCATAAATAAACAAAAAATCTCATAAATACACGAGGTAACATGATCAAAAGCATAAAACACATGTATGCTATAAATCAATCCAAGTTACACGAATCTAAGACATTTAGCTCACTTCGCAGCCTACAAAAGGTTTTCTCATCTAAAGGCTTGGTAAAGATATCGGCTAGCTGGTTCTCGGTGCTAATATAGAACACTTCGATATCTCCCTTTTGCTGGTGGTCTCTCAAGAAGTGATGCCGGATGTCAATGTGCTTAGTGCGGCTGTGTTCAATAGGATTATCCGCCATGCAGATTGCACTCTCATTGTCACATAGGAGTGGGACTTTGCTCAGATTGTAGCCAAAGTCCCAGAGGGTTTGCCTCATCCAAAGTAGTTGCCCGCAACACTGTCCTGCGGCAACATACTCGGCCTCAGCGGTGGATAGGGCAACGGAGGTTTGTTTCTTAGAACTCCAAGACACCAGGGACCTTCCTAGGAATTGGCACGTCCCTGATGTACTCTTCCTATCAACCTTGCATCTGGCATAATCGGAGTATGAATATCCAATCAAGTCAAAGGTAGACCCCTTTGGATACCAGATCCCGAAGCAAGGCGTAGCAACTAAATACCTAAGAATTCGCTTAACGGCCACAAGGTGACATTCCTTAGGGTCGGATTGAAATCTAGCACACATGCATACACTAAGCATAATGTCTGGTCTACTAGCACATAAATAAAGCAAGGAACCTATCATAGACCGGTATGCCTTTTGATCAACAGACTTACCTCCTTTGTTGAGGTCGACATGCCCGTTGATTCCCATCGGCGTCTTCGCGGGCTTGGCGTCCTTCATCCCAAACCTTTTTGAGAAGATCTTGAGTGTACTTCGTTTGGGAGAGGAAGGTGCCGTCCTTGAGTTGTCTCACTTGGAACCCAAGAAAGTATGTCAACTCGCCCATCATCGACATCTCAAATTTCAGTGTCATCACCCTGCTAAACTCCTCACAAGACTTTTGATTAGTAGAACCAAATATTATGTCATCGACATAAATTTGGCACACAAAAAGGTCACCGTCACAAGTCTTAGTGAAAAGAGTGGGATCGGCTTTCCCAACCTTGAAAGCATTAGCAATTAAGAAATCTCTAAGGCATTCATACCATGCTCTTGGGGCTTGCTTAAGTCCATAGAGCGCCTTAGAGAGCTTAAAAACGTGGTCAGGATACCTGTCATCCTCAAAGCCAGAAGGATGTTCCACATACACCTCCTCCTTGATTGGCCCATTGAGGAAAGCGCTCTTCACATCCATTTAAAACAACCTGAAAGAATGGTGAGAGGCATAGGCTAACAGAATGCGAATAGACTCTAGCCTAGCCATAGGAGCAAAAGTCTCCTCAAAATCCAAACCTGCGACTTGGGCATAACCTTTTGCCACAAGTCTAGCCTTGTTTCTTGTCACCACCCCGTGCTCGTCTTGCTTGTTGTGGAATACCCACTTGGTTCCCACAATGTTTTGCTTTGGACGTGGCACCAGGCTCCAAACTTCATTTCGCTTGAAGTTGTTGAGCTCTTCCTGCATGGCCAACACCCAATCCGGATCCTGCAAGGCTTCTTCTACCTTGAAAGGCTCAATAAAAGAGACAAACGAGTAATGCTCACAAAAGTTAGCTAATCTTGAGCGAGTAGTTATGCCCTTGCTTATGTCAACCAGAATCTGGTCAACGGGGTGATTCCTTTGAATCGTCACTCGGACTTGAGTTGGAGGGGCCAGTGGTGCTTCTTCCTCCAAAACTTGTTCTTCTTGTGCTCCCCCTTGATCACACGCCTCTTCTTGAGGAACCTGTTCATCATCTTGGGTTGGGGGATTCACCATTGTTGAGGAAGAAGGTTGATCTTGCTCTTGTTGTTCCTGTGGTCGCACATCTTCGATCGCCATGGTGCGTATTACGGCCGTTGGAACATCATCTTCATCTACATCATCAAGATCAACTTGCTCTCTTGGAGAGCCATTAGTCTCATCAAATACAACGTCGCTAGAGACTTCAACCAAACCCGATGATTTGTTGAAGACTCTATACGCCCTTGTATTTGAGTCATACCCT
Source organism: Zea luxurians (assembly GCA_029449295.1). NCBI lineage: Eukaryota > Viridiplantae > Streptophyta > Magnoliopsida > Poales > Poaceae > Zea > Zea luxurians. The sequence goes on along the minus strand of JAOPSE010000126.1, from coordinate 4,580,809 downwards.
AGTAAAAACCATTGTACAACTTTGGGAGCAAATTTAGAATTTCTACCTTTCTTCACTAGAATGTAACATTTGCTCCCAAATACACGAAAGTATGAGACGTTGGGCTTGTTACCGGTAAGAAGTTCATACGAGGTCTTCTTGAGGAGGCGATGAAGGTAGAGCCGGTTTATGGCGTGGCAAGCTGTGTTCACAACTTCCGACCAAAACCGCTCAGGCGTCTTGAACTCTCCAAGCATCATCCTCGCCATGTCGATAAGCGTCCTATTCTTCCTCTCTACCACACCATTTTGCTGTGGTGTGTAGGGAGCAAAGAACTCGTGCTTGATGCCTTCCTCCTCAAGGTACTCCTCCACTTGCAGATTCTTGAACTCAGACCCGTTATCGCTTCTTATCTTTTTCACCTTGAGCTCAAATTTGTTTTGAGCCCGCCTTAGAAAGCGCTTAAGGGTCCCTTGGGTTTCTGATTTATCCTACAAATAGAACACCCAAGTGAAGCGGGAAAAATCATCAACAATAACAAGACCATACTTACTTCCCCCGATGCTAAGGTAGGCGACGGGTCCGAAGAGGTCCATGTGAAGAAGCTCCAGTGGTCTTGATGTAGTCATCACATTCTTGTTGTGATGAGTGCTTCCCACCTGTTTCCCTGCCTGACAAGCTGCACAAGGTCTATCTTTTTTGAAGCAGACATTGGTTAGTCCTAACACATGTTCTCCCTTTAGAAGTTTATGAAGGTTCTTCATCCCAACATGTGCTAGACGGTGATGCCACAGCCAGCCCATGCTAGTCTTAGCTATTAAGCATGCATCTAGATCGACCTCCTCTTTCGAAAAATCAACTAAGTAGAGTTTGCTGTCTAATACACCCTTAAACGCTAATGAACCATCACTCCTTCTAAAGACAGAAACATCAACATTTGTAAACAAAAAATTGTAGCCCATGTGGCACAATTGACTTACAGACTATCTCCTGCTGGAGCAAGAAAGAAGAGCCCTGTTGCTCCATCTCCCGTCGTCGACGCTCCTGCTCCTCGTGCAGGCGGTGGTGCAGCCTCTCCAAGTGGCTGGACTGACCAGTCACTGGACGGCGAAGCGAACGCTCCACGAGATGAGAAGGCAAGAAAGGAATGACTCACTTCCATGCAGTGTGTCTAAGACGAGCCATCTACAAAAGATACCATAAGCATAAGAGTGAGAACAGAACTAATATGACCAACAAGTAGAACATAAATAAATGAGGAATTAGAATAAAACTAAATTTTCAGCAAGGTATAATAATATATAGTAGAACATAGGTTTGGTCAATATGACCAACTTTTGAAGGGATACCAAAGTCAAGGTGATAATAGGGGTCTAAAATCCTTAGAACGACCATTCTACTCTAGGTTAGCGGTCCTACAGTCAGCACGGCTTTCATACCACCTATGTCACACCCAGTTTTAGAAGGCAAATCAAATGCGAACCAAGTACGTGCTAGGATCAGCAATTCACGTACACAACAGTTACATAACTGGACATCATCACACAGTGGTAAAAATGACATAAAAGAGGGTATAATAGTCGATTACATCATGATGTCCGAGACATCCACATAGTCTTTAACAATAATCAAAGTGCGGAAAAGAAGCGTAGATACACACGGCCTACACAGGCAGCCGACTGGGGGTTTGCCGCTAACCCACGCCTAGAACTCATCGTACTCTTGGAACTCCTGGAAGTCCTCCTCCATGACTTCACCTTCACCTGAGCAGTGGTTGCAGCGCTGACAACCTGGGGGGTTGGTGTGTAAAGCAAGGGTGAGTACACATCAACATACTCAGCAAAATGTGCCATTTGGCTGTAGTGGACTAGCTTTATGTGGTGTTAAGTCAAGCAGTTGCTTTTAGTTGGTCAGGTTATTATTTACTAGTAGAAAGCCAGGTTTTAGCATTAACCCAAGTTATTAACCTGATGTATCCATTCTAAACAGAAAGAATACCACTTATCAGTACCATAAGCATAATCATAACCATCATCCTCGTCACCACCTGTAAACCATACATCTCTGATCAAGTATCTCTAATCAATGGAGCTCCCTTGGCCGCTCATATACGTGAGCACGGCTGATATATCAGTTTCATAACGCTCTGCAGAGGTTGCGCACTTTACCCACAATTTGTGATTCCCTTTCTGCCCGGAGAGAGCTACTCCCCATTGACCACTACCTAGGTGGCCTAGCAGGGTATCACTACCTAGCCTTTACAAAGATTCCCCGAGGCTGTAGCCGCCCGTTAGGTTTTCTAAATGCACTGCACTCCTCCCTAAGGGGCAAACCAACCTTGGCAGAGTGAGCCGCATATACCGAGCCCCATTAACAGCACGACGGCGAAGCGAACTACACCTCGGTTCCTCTAATTACTCAGCTAAGGGCGTCCCACTCCACCCTCATGGTTGCACTGTTTTCCCGGGCGGTCATCCAACGAACAGGTCCTTACGAAGAGGCACTCGAGAAACAGCTCGAGTCCCCTAAATGTCACAGTATCATTATCATAATCAAAAGGGAAAACAACGTATCATAGATATCTCATCATGTTCATTGATTAATGTGGAGCGCTAGCATAAAGCTAAACTGAAATAACCCAACCAAATTAGGTAATCAAGGACAAGATAGACAAAACCTAGTCAATCCTTAGGTATAAACGGTGTAAATGCGGGAAGTGAATTATAAGAATAGTAGGACATAGATGGGTCAAGGGACACTTGCCTTCACCAACCAGCGGCTGCTCAAGGTCTTCACCTGCAACTCCTTCGGACTCCACCAACTGACCGTTATCTATACGAGTTTCAAGCATACATTCCGCACATTTAATACAAAGGAACATTACACCATACAATAGAATACAATAAATAAACAGATGTTCGACGCAGGGCTCGCACCTACAACTAAACGAGAAAGGGAAAGTAACGGTCGAGGCTACAGGCGATCACGTTACACGATTATAAATCAAAGTACTCGCCTAAACAGAATAGTATTAATTTAGCCATCGCGCTAAGCATAGGATAAAGTCATGTTCCATGTTTAATCATTATAAGCAGATAAAGGTAAATTAAAAGGATTGTCACGCGACGGGACGCGCGACACAACACTTGAATTAAAATAAGAAATAAACGTCTCGTCTCGCGACAGGGCGCTCAACGAGACTCTTGCATTAATTTGTAAATAAACGTTAAGCATCGCGCAACGAAACGCACGACGACATACGTCATCCAAACTGAACTTAAAATGGAACGTCGCGCGACTGGACGCGCGATGTCACACATTAAACATCCTAAAATTAAAATGAATCATCGCGCGACGATGCGCGCGACGCAGCACATTAATAATATCTGAAATTAAACAAATTCATCGCGCAACGAAGCGTGCGACGCAACATGCTAACTAAACAGAGTTTAAAATTAATTAAAACCAAGAATCAATCATCGTGCGCGTGGGACTGCGCACGTGGGAACGCATTCGGTGAACGATGGGTGCAAGGCCGCGCCGGCGCGCACGCAGGGACCGTGCCGGGGAACCATGCTGCCGAAGGCAGGGGCCGCGCACCGAGAGCCGCATGCACCGAGGCCGGGGAGCCGCGCGCAGGGGGCCGAGGGGCCGCGCACAGGGGGCTGGGAAGCCGCGCCGCCGCGGGGGAGCTGGGGGCCGCCGTGGGAGAGGCAGGGTGCCGCCGCAGGGGGGGGGGCAGGGGGCCACGCCGCGGGGAGCCGAGGGCCACGCCGCGAGGAGCATGGGGCCGCGTAGGGGGAAAACAGGGGAGGGCGCGCAGGGGAAGAAAGGGGAGGGGGAGAGGAAGAGAGAGAGGGAGAGGGGAGGGGAGCTTACCTCAGGGTCCAAATCCGGCGATCACTGTCTCCAACTCCAAAACCTAGGGCACCACGGGGAGAGAGAGAGAGAGGTGGGAGAGACAGAGGTTGCTGCGCAGGAGAAATCAAATGAGAAGAAGGTACGAGGGGGGCGCGCATGGGGAGCAGGGGGCGCCAGGGGCGGGCGGGCTGAGCTGGGTTGGACTGGGCTGGGCCGCACCGCAGGTCAAAACCCTATGGCACGCTCAACCACAGATCGGAAAACAATTCGCGAAGCAAAATCCGAAACGAAACTAAGCAACACACGCGATTAAGCACGACATTAGACAAAGAAATATGATTCGGCATGATGCAACACTCATGACCACTTAGGTTTTGTTTACACATGACACGGACATCAGTCGCTATATTGCTTTGAAACTTGGGAAGAAGGAGCGAAACGGGAAAAGAAAAGAGTGTAACGCCTGAATTTGGTGAGTAAAAAGAAGAAAAAATTCTACCCCCAAATTCAGGGCGTTACACCTTTAGGTTACCCTAGTTTGATTGTCTTTATACCTTGACTCCACTAAACTTTTTGGGTAGTACTTGCTATTGCTTTATGTGGATTTGGGTATGGAGATACATTATTCATTATTACACTTTTATTATCAGTTTATTATTACTGTTCATGTTAAGATCATTATGTTAATTGGAACATAGAGCGACCACCCGGGAAAACAGCGCTACCACAAGAGTGGTATGGTACGCCTTTGGCTGATTAATTAGGAAAGCTAATGGATGAATACCTTACCTGAAAGGGGCAAGGGCAGTAGGGGAGTGGTCAGTGTAGGGAGGTCCTTGGGTTGATTTTGCTGCGATGGCGGTCAGGCGAGGGATACCTGCATTGGAGCTTCCTATAAACTGTAGCAGGTTTTCTAAAGCTAGTGGAACTTTGTAAAGGCCTCGTAGTGTTACCCTGCCTCGCCTCCTTGGTAGAGGTGTATAGGATTGGCCTTCTCTTGGTAGATAGGTAACATGACTTGTGGGTAAAGATGTGCAACCTCTGTAGAGTGTAAAACTAGTATACTAGCCGTGCTCACGGTCATGAGCAGCTCGGACCCTCACATGATTAACATATGGAATTAAATTCAATTTGCCATTTGCATTGCAATGGGATTATTTTATTATTACTTTTATTTATTAATATTATGGTTTGGTATTTATTTACACTTAGTAACTGCTAATAAAATTTTGACCAACTTATAAAAGCAATGCTCAGCTTCAACCTTTATTTTGTTGATCAGCCTTACACATCACATGAACTCCCACCTTTGGTGAGTTCATACACATTATTCCCCACAACTTGTTGAGCTATGAACGTATGTGAGCTCACCCTTGCTGTCTCACACCCCCCACAGGAGAAGAACAGGTGGTTCAAGAGGAGCCGCCCAACGAGGAGTTCGACTTAATCTAGGTGGCGTCTTCCCAGTCAGCTTTGTGGCACCAGGGAAATAAGATTTAGTTCATTTTATATTTATCATTTATTTTGTAAGACTTCTGCTATGTAATAAGTACATTTATGATATTTATGATATTTATCTCTATGCACTCTGTTATTATATGTGTTGTTCTTCCTTGGCGCACATATGAGACGCACCCAGCTTTGCCCCTTAAATCCGGGTGTGACACACCCCCAGGTCTAGGACATGTACCACAAGATAAGGAGCATGAAGGATGCCGCGATGAGTTCGTGAGAAGTCTAGGCCATTGTCTCCCAATCAACTATGGTTGTGGAGGATCGTTGTCTTCGTATGATATAAATATTTAGCTATTTTGTACAGAACTCCTATTATATAGCAAAGATGCGACATTCGTTTTTGTACCATGAGTCATCATATGTGTGAGACTTGACCCTAGCACACATTTGATTCATGCCCGTGTTTGCCCTTAAATCCGGGTGTGACACTTATTCTTTAAATATTCAGTGTCAGGTTTACTATAAGTCTAGTTATAGCTTTCATGAAGAATCAAGTTAAGAGAGACTATTCATAATTATCACATCCCTTAATCAAAGTTGGGAGTGACATCACATCTTATCCTTATTATCAACTCATAGAAAGTGTAGTTCTTACTATGATGAGATAACTCAAGTCAAGTGCTCTCTATCAAGGAGCGATGGCGATTCGAATCGGTTACTAACCAGCTGGTGGGTACTCCTAACACAAATCATACCCACAGTACTTTGTGAGATACAATCACCCCTACACTCATTCTAGTAGCAGCCTTGATACACATCTCGGATTCCACAGGAGCCACCATACCTAGGGACCGCTCGACTACCAGAGGGTTAGGGCATACCATCCATCCACCATGGGTCATCTCGTCGTGTCCCCATCACTCCTCAACCAAACCATTAAGTGCACCGCGAGGTCGAATCCGGCTGGAATGGTGTTCTGGCTTCATGGTCAAAACGAATTATCTGGCCAGGTAAGTGTATATGCATAAATTCAAAATGACTAGAGGGACCACAACAGTATGGTCCTTAAGCGACACAAGCGGGATCACTATGGCTTGCATGGTGCCCATAAGAGCCCACCCGACCTCATTTTCAATCTTTATTTCCATCATGGATATTACTCGATGACTTTACCCAAAATCAAGTATAAGTAACCACCTATATCTCGCAGGTGACAGGAAATCTCTTGACTTCTACTGTCAAGCAGACCTAAGCATTTAAGCGTGCTTACCTTAAATAGGTGGCAAGGATAGAGTAAACAAAGTAATCAAGGGTATATGCAGAAACTGGTTTCAATCAACTCCTATACCTAATGCAGCAATATAGGTAGGCAGTAAATAAATTAAACTATTGCAAATATAGGAAGTTAGATGTTGGGGCTCGCCTTTCTCGAAGGAACGAGGGTGGTGATCAGGCACTCCTGAGCTTAAGCATCTGATTCACCCTCTTCCATGAGAATTCGTGGTAGCTCCTCGACAATTCCCACGGGTGCTTCTTCCTGTGATCCCGTATGATGTATGGATGCAGTATAAGGATACATGATGCTTTATGCAAGAGATGTATGATGCTTATGGGCACATGTAATGTGCATATATTGAGTTGATTTACTATATAAAGGTTTCTACAAGATAGTCTACATCGTCCAAGAACATGTAGTCTGTCTTTTCTTGGTTGGTCCTAACTATTACTTAAGGAATCCAAATAACTTAACACAAGTCACATTATAACGTGTTTCCAATTACCTTATACCTACCGGTGTAGACACACTGAGCATTATTCTTCATTTAGCCCTCTTTTCTTTTATAAGTTAGTTATCTCCTAGTGAGAATGATTTTGTTCAACTCGAGCTATCATAACAGTAATTAACTACTAAATTATTTCAAACTAACTCATCATTGAACTAGAATTACCTATAACTATTCAGACCTTTGCATATCATTTAGTTGGACTTACACTGTGATTACTACTTGACTACTTCAGAATTTACCACAAAAAATATAGCTGGAAGTATTCCTCAATCATATTTTACCACAAAAAATTCAATTGTTTTGGACCATTATTTTTTACTGCACAAAAATAACAAGAAATGGTGTAGAAAGTAAATTTAACTACTTTGCATTACTAAACTAGCCAAACAACCATTATCATATATTTCCTATACTTTACTTATAAATCTACATGACTTGCTCACAAAAAGTTTCTTTAAATGATTTTTCTAAACTACTTTGCATTACTAAACTAGCCAAACAACATGTCACAAAAATTTACATAGACATTTTCTTTATAAATCTTTTTCCATGGTTTTCTAAGGAATCAGCCTTTTCTGTTTTAATTTATTATTCAAAATTTCTCTATATGATTGTTGGTTCAAATTAGTTCCAGATGTGGTTAATGACACATGACTTGCTCACAAAAAGTTTCACATTAATATTCGAGGCTCTGCTATTTATTTCCTATTTTCTTAAAGAATAAGCAACTAATCCTTTTAATTCACAAAAATACATTTACCAGTAGAACATACCCCTAAAATGATTATCACAGATAGACAATATCTAGATGAACATAGTAAAAATTGGGATCCTATTTTTCTGGCCTCAGATTTATTTATTTTATTATTTATAATGAAACTCAGATTTCATATTTCAATTCAAACTGTGCAAAAAATTATTCAAACTTTGAAATGCATTATTTTTAAATCATAGATCTACCACAGAGGAGTCCTACAAAATTTATTCCATTAATTTTCGAGTTCAAAAACTCGAGTTATGGATTTTCCATTGTTCTCTACGTTTTAAAACCGTAAAGGAAAAAGGAAAAACAGGAAAAACCACTTTGCATGTTAGCCCCTTGGGTCTTAGCGAACTACAAATCCTACTTTTAGGTCCTCGGTTATTATTCCACTAAGTCTATGACAATTTGCGGAAAACCCCTTGGGTTTTGGCCTATTCGGGCGCGAGGTCCATCTTCTTCCTCAAAACAGAGAGAGAGAAGAGAAGGCACGCTCGGTCGACGGCTTACCGGTGGCAAGATGAACGAGGCGAAGGTCGGGGAGTAGCGGCAGTCGACGACGAACTCAACGGCGTCCTTGGCTTCGACGGGTCATGGACGGAGGCTAGGTCCATGCACGCCGGTGGAAATCGAAGCACGACTACGTCGACGGCAAGGCTTCGACATCCTTCGGCTTGGGAAAAAGTCTCTGAGGTTTGTGCACACGACGAAGTGATTACGAGGCTTCGTTTGGTCATAGGAGGGTTGGAAATGGCGCGGTCGATGGAGCTCAGCTCGTGGCGGCCATGGCGGTTCGCGTGTGGCGAGGAAGAAGGAAGCGAGGCGAAGCGAGTGAGAGGGTGAGTGAGTGCGGAATAGAGGAGGAGACGGGCGTGATGGCATGCTCGTCCAAATGAGGCAGGCATTGCTGCTACGCGTGCCCACGGGCGGGGACATGGCGTTTGTGATATGCCCGTGCTGCAGGCGAGCTAGGGACAAAATGGGAGGACGAAGCGACGTCTGCTTCATCCAAAATGCTTCCCTCTCTACCAGCTACAACTTTCCCATAGGGGTTAGGGTGGTTTAGCTGCTAGATTTTGAAGCCTCCAAACGTTTGTTTGTCAGCACTGCGCAAAACAGTGGAAACTGGTTGTCTAGATGTGTCAAAACATTTCAAACGAATCCAAAACCTCGCTAACTTTTTACAGGGTGTGCCCTAAGTAATTATCTACAACTTTTGTAATTGGAGCAGTTTGATTTGAAAATTATTTATGTATGAACATGCTGGCGTTTGAAAAGAGGTACAAGATTGTACTTAGAAAAATCAGTGTTGTTCCCATTTCTTTAGCCCATTTCCCAAACTTTCATTTTTGGTTGAGATTTCCTTCTTTTGGAATTTGAATTCTTAAAATTGGTTGTTTTAGGAGTCAAATGCTTGCTTCCTAAGTTTTGGGTTCTTAATAGTATTTCACTCATCAAGCACAACATTCACTAAATCACACCATCACATATAGTTTAAGAAACTATCATTACATGGAATCAAGAGTTGAAAGATCAACCATTATCAACCGAGGTTATCAAGGTGGATTTACTCATGCACACAAGCACTCAATGATGATCTATTGTCATGGAACATAGGCATCCTATTGGTTCAAACCTGATTTCACTTCGTAAAAAATAGTGACAGTTTAAGATTCTAATATGGGTAGTGAATGATTGATGATGCTCATGATAATGCTATTATGTTGTACATGCAATGTATGAGTATGCTAAACACCAAGGGTGTTACACAAGGTATGGTAATCAATGGATGGTAATGCAACAAGTGTTTAAGCAATTAACTCCTATCACCTAATGTGGCATATAAGTGATAAAATTTTGTAAAAACAAGTAAGGTGGCAAATGCACCAGGGCTTGCCTGGGATAACACTAGGTTAGTATTGTTAGATGATACTCGCTTAGCGAACATCTCCATTCTGGCACTAGATCAGGTCATCCATCTTTAGGACACACCAGCACCACCTTAAGACCAATCCAACTTTTGTTCTCCACACCACGTGATCAACTAGCGTACCTAATGAAATGCGGAATGCACATGAATGGGAACAAAATAAATAGCACAAGATAGATAACCTACACCGAACAGGATAAAATATTTATAATAAGACAACAGAACCTTATGCGTAAACACTAAATACTTTTACTCTCCAACGCAACAATCATGTTTTCTAACTTAATCAGATCTAACTTAAACATCTCGAAACAATACGCTACCACACACTCTATGCTCTACTTAGTCAAAGCATAACACCGAAAGTTAACAGTACTTAGACTCACCAACTTCGTATACCTATAACTTAGGATAATGAATAGAAGTACTTCAACTAACTTTTAGAACTACTAATCTAGACAATTATGCATAACACATCAACTAAATCAAGCACCACACCACCAAGGTCTACAACAACATTAAGAAAGAAATGAACCAAGCATATACCACAAGGCATCTCAATAAACACTTCATATGCAAATACATGAGCATAACGACAAAACTAAAGCTAATTCTAAATATCATAACCGATGAATTACTAGTTACTTTAGCTACACGATCATATATAGGCCTTGTTTGTTTCGGCTTCTGGCAGCTTCTGGCCACCAAAAGCTGCTACGGACTGCCAAACGCTCAGCTTTTTAGCCAGCTTCTATAAAATTCGTTGGGGCAAAAACCATCCAAAATCAACATAAACACATAATCGGTTGAGTCGTTGTAATAGTAGGAATCCGTCACTTTCTAGATCTTGAGCCCTATGAACAACTTTATCTTCCTCCACACGTAATCGTAATGATACTCAGATTCTCCCCACAGCCAGATTTTCAGAAAAGCTGGTCAGAAAAAAGCTGAACCAAACAGGCCCATACTTGAATATTCCACCCTCCATAATTTATTAACTTGAGCAAATAACTTAGAAGATGATACTTTCTAAGACAAAATATCAACACCGCCATGCGAGAAGTCTACAAATTAACATTTCAAATTATTTAGAACACCAGAGCTAAAGTATGTAGTTAACAAGCATATCCATCACATTTTCACCTTCCTATCCAATAGGACTTAGCCCATGCATCATGAAAACACTGAACTCTTTATATGATTTTATATTTTTCTTAACTAGAGGATAATACCAAAACTACCAGCGCTAGTCATCACATGATTAGGATACTTAAAACTCAATTCATGGATAGAAACAATCTAACTAGTTTTCCTAAACCAACCTTTTAGCTTGACATATACAACACCTAAACTACATAAGACCTACATAATGTTGGATCTTTTATGGGCTTGGCCCATTTATTCAATAAACTCTATGGTGTGTAATGGTGGAGAATACCAATAGTACCATATTGGAAGTCCAAGGGACTTTGGCTTGACTTATATGGTGGGAATTATTCCACTTAATTTGAGAAGTCAAGAAACGGACAAGGGCATGCCACACGCGCGCGCGCGCCACCGCCGGTCGGGCCGCGTGGTGTGGTGTGGCGTGGTAGGCAGGCAGGCAGGGCGGGCGGCGAGCGGGCGTGGTGTGGTGTGGTGTGGTTGTGTTAATTTTTAGCACATCATTAACCGCGGGAGTTTCAACTCCGGGTTAAACCTTTAGTTGCCCGTCTCTTCGTTAGCTGCATGCGAGACTCTTCTCCTTCAGCTTCCCTTCCGCGCTTCTCCTTCAGCTTCCCTTCCGCGATGATAAAAGGGGACAATGCCTATCACTTGGTACACGAGAATAGAACGCTTTCAGAATCACAGTCCAGTCGCAAGTGTGGGTATTTCCATCTCGTTACTCTGAGAGCACAGAGAAGCGAGAGGGCAGGTGCCTCCGAAGCCTTTGCCGTTCGAGACCTTGCACAGGGGATCAGCAATTAGGTTTTTGGGGAGCGTCTACGCGACTGCCCAAAACATCTTCTTCTTCCTAGCGACATGACAAGAGAAGCTGGACAAGGATCTGGATCCTCAGAGCGCATGGGAGGGTATGATCAATTTATCTCCTTACTGTTTTGTGTTCTGCAGATTATATATGTTTCATCTGTTCTATCATATTATAATATGTTATATCTGTTTGTTTTAATTTTACAATCATGTTGTTTATGTTGCTATCTGTTTATTTTCAGTTGTTCCATCATAATACATGTACCATGTTTATATGCTTATTATATTTATATGATTCATATATTTTATGTTCCCATGATCCATATTGTTATGGATATATTTGAGATCACGATTTCTATGATTAATTTTCTTTTATATGTCATCATCATAATGTTAATTTATGGAATTAAAATGATATGGAAAATGCCTATAATTCTAACAATCCAAAAACCTAATGTTAGGCATTTTTCTGTCAGAGGTTTTGCTGTTGTGCTAAAGTCTGATCCTTTTGTTGGTAAAAACTTCTTGATCTGGAAAGCTAAAATGGAATTGTGGCTTACTGCAATGTCTTGTTTTCATGCCGCTGAGGACAAGCCTGTCAACTTACCTCCTGAGGATGAGGCTAAGTTTAAGGCAGAAGACAACCTCTTTCGAGGAGCAGTAATTAGCGCACTTGATACAAAATTCTAGAAAAGCTATATCATCCTTCCTACAGGGAAAGAGCTGTGGGATGCACTTGTTGGAAAGTTTGGAGTTACCGACGCTGGTAGCGAGCTGTATCTCATGGAGCAGCTGTATAACTACAAGAAGGTTGAGAACCGATCTGTAGTGGAACAGGCTCATGAGTTCCTAGGCACTAGCTAAGGAACTCGAACTTTTTCCTTGTCCTTTGCCTAACAAGTTTGTGGCTGGCGGTATAATTGTCAAGTTGCCACCTTCTTGGAAGGACTTTGCTACCTCTCTCAAACATAAGAGACAAGAGTTCAATGTGGAAGAACTCATTGGTACTCTTGATGTTGAGGAAAGGGCTAGAACAAAGGACAATGGAAAAGGTGTTGAGACCTCTACTGCTAATGTGGTGCAGAAGATAAACTTCCGCAAGTTCAACTAAGAAGAAAAACCAGAACAAACAAGAGAATACAAATAAACCTGTTCAAACAGCACAGTTTAAAAGAAGAACAACAACAACAACAAGGGAAAGGGAGGATGCTTTGTCTGTGGCAGTGATCAAGATTGGGCTAGAGAGTGCCCTGATCGCAAGTTCACACAGGACAAGAAATCAGCTAATGTTGTAACCACTGAAACTGGAGATGGAACATCTGGGTATGGTAATTCTTTACCATTTGTTCTTTCAGTTTGTAATTCACCTGAGTGGTGGATGGACAGTGGTGCAAATATTCATGTGTGTGCTGATGCCTCTATGTTCTCCTCCTACCAGGTAGGGAGGTCTGGCGCCTTGTTAATGGGAAATGGGTCGCGTGCTCATGTTCTTGGTGTTGGTACGGTCATTCTGAAGTTTACTTCGGGAATGACGGTGCCATTGAAGAGCGTGCAGCATGTGCCCTCTATCAAGAAGAATCTCGTTAGTGCTTCTATGTTATGTCGAGATGGATACAAAGTTGTTCTTGAGTCAAATAAATGTGTTGTGTCGAAACAAGGTACTTTTGTTGGTAGAGGATATGACTGCGGAGGCTTGTTCCGCTTATCACTGCATGATGTGTGTAATAAACTGGTGAATTCTGTTAATTTTTCTGATGAGTCAGATTTATGGCATTCACGTTTTTGTCATGCAAGCTTTGGCTGTCTTATGCGGTTAGCAAATCTAAATCTAATTCCTAGATTTAACTTGGTCAAAAAGTCAAAGTTCCATGTGTGTGTTGAATCAAAACAACCCTGCAAGCCTCACAAGGCTGCTGAGGTGAGGAATTTGGCACCTCTAGAACTTGTTCATTCTGATCTGTGCGAGATGAATGGAATTTTGACAAAAGGTGGTAAAAGATACTTTCTCACTTTTATAGATGACTCCACCAGATTTTGCTATGTGTATCTCTTAAAAACAAAAGATGAAGCGTTTAATTTTTTTAACACCTATAAAGCTGAAGTTGAGAACCAACTTGAGAGGAAAATAAAACGTTTAAGGTTCGATCGAGGTGGAGAATATTTCTCTAATGTGTTCGATGAGTTTTGTGTGGAACATGGTATTATTCATGAGAGGAACACCGCCATTCTCACCACAATCCAATGGGATTGCTGAAAGGAAAAACCGCACTCTAACAGATTTGGTGAATGCCATGTTGAGTACAGCAGGATTATCCAAGGCATGGTGGGGTGAGGCGATTTTGACGGCATGTCATGTCCTGAATAGAGTTCCAACAAAGAACAAAGAGATCACACCATTTGAGGAATGGGAAAAGAGAAGATTAAATCTCTCATTATTTGCGCACTTGGGGTTGCTTGGCTAAAGTGAATGTGCCAATCAACAAAAAGCGTAAACTCGGGCCTAAAACTGTTGATTGTATATTCCTTGGGTACTCTTTTCACAGCACTGGGTATAGGTTCTTAATTATAAAATTTGATGTGCCTGATATGTATGTTGATACTATCATGGAATCAAGAGACTCAACATTTTTTGAGAATGAGTTTCCCATGAAGAATACACCTAGTGATACAAGTCATGAGACTATAATTCCCCATGAGCACGAACTGTCTATTCCTATAGATCATGCTGAGGATTTTCACGTGCACATCCCTGAGGAGGATGACACTATAGTCACTCGAAAGAGCAAGAGACAGAGGGTTGCAAAATCCTTTGGTAATGACTTTATAGTGTACCTTGTGGAAGACACACCAACTACCATTAGTGAGGCATATTCCATCTCCTGATGCTGACTTATGGAAGGAAGCAGTAAGGAGTGAGATGGAATCTATTATGTCTAATGGAACTTGGGAGGTCGTTGACCGTCCTTATGGTTGTCAACCTATAGGCTGCAAATGGATCTTCAAGAAAAAGCTTAGGCCTGATGGTACAATCAAGAGGTACTAGGCAAGGCTTGTGGCCAAAGGATATACCCAAAAAGAGGGTGAAGATTTCTTTGATACCTACTCACCAGTGGCTCGATTGACTACAATTCGCACATTAATAGCCGTGGCAGCCTCTTATGGTCTTATCATTCTTCAGATGGATGTTAATACAACTTTCCTTAATGGAGAGTTTGATGAGGAGATCTACATGGATCAGCCAGAAGGGTTCATTAGCAGATGGTCAAGAAAATAAGGTGTGCAGGTTGATAAAATCATTGTATGGCCTAAAACGAAGCACCTAAGCAATAGCATGAAAAGTTTGATAATACTCTTACAGTTGCTTGGCTTTGATGTAAATGAATCTGAACACGTGTGTGTATTATCGGTATGGTGGGGGTGAGTCTGTTATGCTGTGCCTTTATGTTGATGACATCTTGATCTTTGGATCAAATCTCAATGTGATTGAGGAAGTTAAAAATCTTCTATCGACCAATTTCGAAATGAAAGATTTGGGAGAAGCTGATGTCATTTTAAACATCAAGCTTGTTAGAGAAGGTGATGGTGGGGTAACTCTGTTACAATCTCACTATGTGGAAAAGGTATTGAGTCGCTTTGGTTTTAGTGACTGTGATCCTGCTCCAACACCTTATGACCCTAGCATGCTATTGTGAAAGAATCGGAGAATAGTAAGGGATCAATTGACATACTCCCAGATCATTGGCTCGCTCATGTACCTTGCAAGTGCAACAAGGCCAGACATCTCTTATGCTGTGAGTAAGCTGAGTCGGTTTGTGTCGAAACCAGGAGATGATCACTGGCGTGCTCTTGAGAGAGTGTTGCGGTATTTGAAAGGTACTATGACATACGGTATTCATTATACTGGAAACCCAAAAGTGCTGGAAGGCTATTGTAATGCCAACTGGATTTCTGATGCTGATGAGCTTTATGCCACAAGCGGATATGTGTTTCTGTTTGGAGGTGGCGCTGTTTCCTGTAAGTCTTGCAAGCAGACTATCTTAACGAAGTCTACAATGGAAGCAGAACTCGCAGCATTAGACACTGCTAGGGCTGAGGCCGAGTGGCTCCGTGATTTCCTATTGGATTTACCGGTAGTTGAAAAACCGATACCGGCAATTTCCATGAACTGTGACAACCAAACTGTGATTACAAAGGTTAACAGTTATAGGAATAACATGAAGTCTACAAGGCATGTTAAGAGGAGATTGAAATCTATCAGAAAGCTGAAAAACTCCGGAGTTATAACGGTGGATTATGTCCACACATCTAATAATCTGGCACATCAATTCACTAAGGGTCTGTCACGCAATGTGATAGAAAGTGCATCGAGAGAAATGGGTATGAGACCCATGTGAAATCTACTCTAGTGGTAACCTGCTCTATGTGATCGGAGATCCCATGAAGTAGAGTGGAGAAACAAGCTAGGAGTAGATTGTGAGGAAAGATCCCTTCTTTAACTCATTTCTGATGCACATCTTTCCTATCTGTAAGGCAGGATGGTTTTTACCTTAATGTATTCCAAGAGTCTTATAAAGGTAAGATGTTGTCCTACAGAACATCTTCTGAGGAATACACCTATATGAGTCAGACTGCTGGTCATAGTCTATGGGACTTGGGTAATCCCTAAATACTCATGAAAGGCACTGAAGTGTGACTTATATGCTTCTAAACAGCGGGAATGGCCTTTTGCAGCCTAGTATCAGCAAAGGATTTGAGCGAATCTTATTTCACACAAAACTGTCAATTCAAGGCTTAGTCCATTTTTCAGTTGTGAATGGGTGAAACTCTTATTCTAGATGGATGTTCAACTTAACAGTCTCCATCGAAACACTGGTATATCAAAGGATTGTGATTCTGATACTTCATCATTACAAACCCTAGAGTTTCGTGGGGATTGTTGGATTTTTTATGGGCTTGGCCCATTTATTCAATAAACTCTATGGTGTGTAATGGTGGAGAATACCAATAGTACCATATTGGAAGTCCAAGGGTCTTTGGCTTGACTTATATGGTGGGAATTATTCCACTTAATTTGAGAAATCAAGAAACGGACAAGGGCGTGCCACACGCGCGTGCGCCATCGCCGCCGTCGCCGGCCGTGCTCGGGCTGGGCGTGGCCTGGCGTGGCGAGGCAGGCAGGCGGCGAGCAGGCGTGGTGTGGTTGTGTTAATTTTTAGCACTCATTAACCGCGGAAGTTTCAGCTCTGGGTTAAACCTTTCAGTTGCCCGTCTCTTCGTCAGCTGCATGCGAGACTCTTCTCCTTCAGCTTCCCTTCCGTGCTTCTCCTTCAGCTTCCCTTCCGCGATGATTAAAGGGGAGAACGCATGTCACTTGGTACACGAGAACAGAACGCTTTCAGAATCACAGTCCAGTCGCAAGTGTGGGTATTTCCATCTCGTTACTCTGTGAGCACATAGAAGCGAGAGGGCAGGTGCCTCCGAAGCCCTTGTCGTTCAAGACCTTGCACGGGGGATCGGCAATTAGATTTTTGGGGAGCGTCTACGCGACTGCCCAAAACATCTTCTTCTTCCTGGCGACATGACAAAAGAAGCTGTACAAGGATATGGATCCTCAGAGCGCATGGGAGGGTATGATCAATTTATCTCCTTACTGTTTTACGTTTTGCAGATTATATATGTTTTAGCTATTCTGTCATATTATAATATGTTATATCTGTTTGTTTTAATTTTACAATCATGTTGTTTATGTTGCTATCTGTTTATTTTCAGTCGTTCCATCATAATACATGTACCATATTTATATGCTTATTATATTTATATGATTCATATGATTTATGTTCCCATGATCCATATTGTTATGGATATATTTGAGATCACGATTTCTATGATTAATCATCTTTTATATGTCATCACCATAATGTTAATTTATGGAATTAAAATGATATGGAAAATGCTTATAATTCTAACACATAACTCTACAAGTAAAGCACTACTAAAAACATAGAGTTTCACGAGCTGCACTTTTAATAATCAACAAAAGAGGTACTACCTTCTCAAAGAAGGCATCAATTTCAATATACAAATAAAAGCAACTGTCGGGTACCATAATTAGGGGTACCCCCAATGCTCCTAATCACGGCTGGCTAACACCCTCAGACCAACTGACGGGTGTGGTTCATGCCAAGACTTCGTCTACCCGAAGGTCGCGATCTCACCCGAGCCCAGCCTCGAGTTGGAACAGTGGTCCCAGACGAATTCACGCCTCGCCCGAGGGCCTCCTCAGACGGCAGGCGCCCCCTCAGCTCTCCCGAGGCCCGGCTCGGGCAGGCTTCGTTGTGAAGCAACCTTGGCCATACCGCCTCACCAACCGACCGCTTCGCAGGCGCATTAAATGCGGGGGATGCCTGATGCCATATCCTGACACACACGCCTCAATTGGCCAAGCCGAAGCGACCGCAGTCACTTCGCCCCTCCTCTTTACTGTCCGATATGACAGGAAAACAGCACCGCTCGCTCCGCTCCGACTGCCGTGTCAGCCACCCCGGCAACGACTGACAACAAGTCACGATCAACCACCGAGCTCAAGCCTCGGGCGTAATAGG
Source organism: Zea luxurians (assembly GCA_029449295.1). Taxonomy (NCBI): domain Eukaryota; kingdom Viridiplantae; phylum Streptophyta; class Magnoliopsida; order Poales; family Poaceae; genus Zea; species Zea luxurians. The sequence goes on along the minus strand of JAOPSE010000126.1, from coordinate 4,562,464 downwards.
AAGCTCCGCCTCGCCCGACCTCACGCTCCAGCCTCAGGAGGAGGTCTCCGCCTCGCCCGACCTCAGGCTCTAGCCTCGGGAGGAGGTCTCTGCCTCGCCCGACCCCCGGAGTCGGCCTCGACCCCATTCTTGGGGGGAATCGCGTCCTCGCCCGACCCCGGCCTTGGCCTCAAGAGAAGTCTCTGCCTCGACCGACCCTGGGCTCGGACTGACCGTGCTGATAGGGGATGCATCATTCGCCTATTCTAGCCTGCTCAGGCTACAAGGAACAAGACCGGCGTCCCATCTGGCTTACCCCGGCGATGGGTAATGATGGTGCCCCGTGTGCGCCATGACGCTGGTGGCTCTCAGCCCCTTACGACAGCAAGGAGACATCAGCAGGGTCCTCGCCGCGCTGCTAGCTGTGCTCCTACAGGACTCAGACGCTCCTCCGGCGGCCACGCCATCACATGTACAGCACTCAAGCTCTCCCCCAATGGCCACGTTGGCATGTACAAAGGGCTTAGGCACTCCACTGCCGGACACGTTAGCGCATAGCTACGCCCCCCGTTGTACACCTGGACTCTCTCCTTGCCTTTATAAAAGGGAAGTCCAGGGCCACCCTAAGGGGGGTTTGCGTGAGGGAAGCGGCGGACGAGCTCTGTGTCCCCCTCTCTCTCTCCCTCATGCGACGCGCTTGTAACCCCTACTGCGAGCGGCACACCTGGTGCAGGATAATACAAGGCTTGTCCCACATCTTGTGTTCCATCCCGCGCCAACCCATCTGGGCAGGGACACGCAGCGACAATTTACTCGTCGATCCAGGGACCCCCCCCCCGGGGGTCGAAACGCCGACAGTTGGCACGCCAAGTAGGGGCCTGCTGCGTGTTAACGAACAGCTTCCCGTTGAGATCCAGATGGGGAGTCTTCAGCAACCTCTCTAGCCCGGGACGGTCCTCCGCTTCGAGAGTCTTGAGTTCATGTCCCTCGACGGTAGCTACGACATGGTACTCCTCCTCCCATGGCGTGACGACAACGACGGTCTTCGACTCACCCGGCGGTGGTGAGCTCTAGCACAGCATCTCCCCGCGGCAGAAGAGGAGCACTCCGGTCGTCCCCGCCACTCTCCTCGTCAGAGGAGGCGGAGACGGGGCAACCATGGCCACGCAGGAGGCGCCACCTTGTCGGCTGTCGCACCAGAGCGAGTCGACGACGCCGGCACTCCCCCGCGGGACATGTCGGACATTGTCCTCGAACCTGAGGCGACGGCGGGTGTCACTTCCCTGCGACGTGTCAGCCCCAGGTGGACTGATGATGCCAGCACCCTCACAAAGGACCTGCTGGGCGTTACCCTCGTACTTGAGATGACGGTGTGCACCGCCCCTGACGCGACTTCACCACCGTCCAACGACCAACAGGTACCGTCCGTTTTCCATCCCATACCTTTTCGGTTCAGCTTCGATCCACCTAGCGACCCCGCTATGGTGAGCGCCTTCGTAAAGGCGTATCCAAACCTTCCGGGGTACCACATGTGGTTGACCTAGGACCGACTGACAGCCGTCTCGACCTTCGGACTGGTGGGTTCTGAGGAAGAGGACGACCCCGACTCCGGTTGGGATTTGTCTGCCCTCAATGACCCTGGTGCCATGCGGGGCTTCATGTCCGCATGTGACCACTCCCTCTCCGGTTGTTCTGACGATGGCCATGACCTTGACGACGAGGGTTACGGCCCAAGTTGCGAATGTTTCCACGTCGATCTGGGAGATCACAATGAAGGCAACCACCTCGGTATGCCAGAGGTTGACGATCCCCCTGGGCCCTCATCTTGCGTTGACATCCCGCGGGAGCTAGCTGTCGTCCCAGTCCCTATGGGGGGTCAAGACATACAGCTCGAGCAAATCCGTGAGATGCAGGCCCGGGTCGATGGGGAAGCAGGCCGGCTTGTACAGCTCTGACAGAACATCGAACAGGAGTGGGCAGGCCGATCACTCGCTAGAGAAGCCTGTCACCGGGCCCAAGACATCCGGCACCGCATCGTCGACAATGCCAGGGCAGCGCTGCCTCCGGCCGTCAGCGGGTCCGGCCAGGACCTAGCTGCAGCGGCGATGCTGCTTCGGGCCATGCCGGAGCCAGCCACAACCGAGGGACGGCGCATCCAGGGCGAACTCAAGAATCTTCTTGAGGGCGCCGTGGTTCGACGAGCCGAGAGCTCCGCCTCCCGCAGGCGAGCTGACCCCTCGGAGCATCACGCGGTGTCCTCCCGGCGCATTCGGGAAGCCTCGGTCCATCCCGAGCATACACGGGACGAGGCGCCGACCGCTCGGGAATGCCTCGGCAACGAGCACCACCATCTCGACCATCGAGCCCGCCTCGACGAGAAGGTGCGCCGAGGCTACCATCCTAGGCGCGGGGGACGCTACAACAGCGAGGAGGACCGCAGTCCTTCGCCCGATCCACCCGGCCCGCGAGTCTTCAGCCGGGCCATACGACGAGCACCGTTCCCTGCCCGTTTCCGAGCCTCGACTACTATCACCAAGTACTCGGGGGAGACGAGGCTAGAGCTATGGCTCGCGGACTACCGACTGGCCTGCCAGTTGGGAGGGGCGGATGATGACAACCTCATCATCCGTAATCTACCCCTTTTCCTCTCCGACGCCGCCCGAGCCTGGCTGGAGCATCTGCCTCCTGCGCAGATCTCCGACTGGGACGATCTGGTCAAAGCTTTTGTGGGGAACTTCCAAGGCACGTACGTGCGCCCTGGGAACTCGTGGGACCTTCGAAGCTGCCGCCCGCAGCCAGGGGAGTCCCTCCGAGAGTACATCCGGCGGTTTTCGAAGCAGCGCACCGAGCTGCCCAACGTTACCGACTTGGATGTCATCGGAGCTTTCCTTGCCGGCACCACTTGCCGGGACCTGGTGAGCAAACTGGGGCGCAAGACTCCCACCCACGCGAGCGAACTGATGGACGTCGCCACCAAGTTTGCCTCGGGACAAGAGGCGGTCAAAGCCATCTTCCGGAAGGACAAGCAGCCTCAGGGGGAGCCAAAGACAGACGCCCCTAAGGCGTCCGCCCAGCGGGGCACGAAGAAGAAGGTCAAAAACAAGTCGCGAGCAAAGTGCGACGCCGCAGACGCGAATCTCGTCGCTGCGGCCGAGCACAGGAACCCTCGGAAACCACCTGGAGGGGCCGGCGCGTTCGACAAGATGCTCAAAGAGCCGTGTCCCTATCACCAAGGGCCCGTCAAGCACACCCTCGAAGAATGTGTCATGCTCCGACACCACTTCCATAAGACCGGGCCCCCGGCGAAGGATGGCACGGGCCATGACAACGACAAGAAGGAGGGCTGCAAGGAAGAGGGATTCCCGGAAATCCATAACTGCTTCATGATCTACGGTGGGCAGGCGGCGAACGCCTCGGCTCGGCGCAAGCAGGAGCGCCGGGAAGTCTGCTTGGTGAAGGTGGCGGCGCCAGTCTACCTAGACTGGTCCGACAAGCCTATCACCTTCGACCAAGGCGACCACCCCGACTTTGTGCCGAGCCCGGGAAGGTACCCGCTCGTCGTCGATCCGATCATCGGCAACATTAGGCTCTCCAAGGTCCTCATGGACGGAGGCAGCAGCCTTAACATCATCTACACCGAGACCCTGGAACTCTTAGGGGTTGATCGGTCCGAAGTCTGGGCCAGTGCGGCACCCTTCCACGGGATCGCGCCCGGGAAGCGAATCCTACCCCTCGGACGGATCGACTTACCCGTCTGCTTCGGAACTCCCTCAAACTTTCGAAAGGAAGCTCTCACCTCTGAGGTCGTTGGGTTCCGAGGAACCTACCATGTGGTGTTGGGAAGACCATGCTACGCCAAGTTTATGGCCGTCCCCAACTACACCTACCTCAAGCTCAAGATGTCGGGCCCGAATGGGATCATCACTGTCGGATCCGCGTACCGCCATGCGTACGAATGCGACGTGGAGTGCGTCGAGTATGCCGAGGCTCTCGCCGAGTCCGAGGCCCTCATCGCCGACCTTGAACGCCTCTCCAAGGAGGCGCCCGACGCGAAGCGGCACGCCGGCAACTTCGAACCAGTTGAGGCGGTCAAGTCTGTCTCTCTCGACCCCAGCAACGACGCTAGCAAGCAAGTTCGGATCGGCTCCGAGCTCGACCCCAAATAGGAAGTAGTGCTCGTTGACTTTCTCCGCGCAAACGCCAAAGTCTTTGCGTGGAGTCCCTCGGACATGCCCGACATACCGAGGGATGTCGCCGAGCACTCACTAGAAATCAGAGCTGGAGCCCGACCCGTGAAGCAAACCCTACGCCGTTTCGACGAGGAAAAGTGCAGGGCCATAGGCGAGGAGATCCACAAGCTACTCGCGGCAGGGTTCATCAAAGAGGTATTCCATCCCGAATGGTTAGCTAACCCTGTTCTTGTAAGGAAGAAGGATGGGAAATGGAGGATGTGTGTAGACTACACTGGTCTAAACAAAGCATGTCCGAAAGTTCCCTACCCTCTACCTCGCATCGATCAAATCGTGGACTCCACTGCTGGGTGCGAAACCCTGTCATTCCTCGATGCCTACTCAAGCTATCACCAAATCAAGATGAAAGAGTCCGACTAGCTCGCGACTTCTTTCATCACACCTTGTGGCATGTACTGTTACACCACAATGCCATTTGGGTTGAGGAATGCAGGCGCCACTTACCAGAGGTGCATGAACCACGTGTTCAGAGAACACATCGGTAGAACGGGCGAGGCTTACGTCGACGACATCGTTGTCAAGACGAAGAGAGCCTCCAACCTCCTCTCTGACCTTGAAACGACATTCAAGTGTCTGAGAGCGAAAGGCGTGAAACTCAATCCCAAGAAGTGTGTCTTTGGAGTCCCCCAAGGCATACTCCTTGGGTTCATCGTCTCCGAGCGGGGAATCGAGGCCAACCCGGAGAAAATCGCGGCCATCACCAGCATGGAACCGATCAAAGATTTGAAAGGAGTATAGAGGGTCATGGGATGCCTTGCGGCTCTAAGCCGCTTCATCTCACGCCTTGGCGAGAAAGGTTTGCCTCTGTACCGCCTCTTAAGGAAGGCCGAGTGCTTCACTTGGACCCCCGAGGCCGAGGAAGCCCTCGGAAACCTTAAGGCGCTCCTTACGAAAACACCCATCCTGGTGCCCCCCGCCGCCGGAGAAGCCCTCTTGATCTACGTAGCCGTGACTACTCAGGTGGTCAGCGCCGCGATCGTAGTCGAGAGACGAGAAGAAGGGCATGCACTGCCCATCCAGAGGCCAGTCTACTTCATCAGTGAAGTACTTTCCGAGACCAAAGCTCGCTACCCACAGATCCAGAAGCTGCTCTACGCAGTGATCCTGACACGGCAAAAGTTGTGACACTACTTCGAGTCTCATCCAGTAACTGTGGTGTCATCCTTCCCCCTGGGGGAGATCATCCAGTGCTGTGAGGCCTCGGGTAGGATAGCAAAGTGGGCGGTGGAGCTTATGGGCGAAACACTATCATTCGCTCCTCGAAAGGCCATAAAATCCTAGGTCTTGGCAGACTTCCTGGCTGAGTGGACTGACACCCAGTTACCGACAACTCCAATCCAGCCCGAGCTCTGGACCATGTACTTCGATGGGTCACTCATGAAAACAGGAGCGGGCACTGGCCTGCTCTTCATTTCACCCCTCGGAAAGCATCTCCGCTACGTCATTCGCCTCCATTTTCCGGCGTCAAACAACGTGGCCGAGTACGAAGCACTGGTTAACGGGCTACGCATCGCCATCGAGCTAGGGGTCCGATGCCTCGACGCTCGAGGCGACTCGTAGCTTGTCATTGACCAAGTCATGAAGAACTCCCACTACCGTGACCGGAGGATGGAAGCCTACTGCGACGAAGTCCGGCGCCTGGAGAACAAGTTCTACGGGCTGGAGCTCAACCACATCGCCCGACGGTACAACGAGACTGCGGACGAGCTAGCGAAAATAGCCTCGGGGCGAACGGCAGTTCCCCCGGACGTCTTCTCCATAGACCTACATCAACCATCCGTCAAGATCGACGACGCGCCCGAGCCTGAGGAAGCCTCGGCCCAGCCCAAGGCACCCTCGACCGAGCCCGAGGTACCCTCGGCCACACCCGAGGCACCCCCGGCCATCGAGGAAGAGGCCTTGCCCGTCGAAGAGGAACAGAATGGGGTCACGCCAGATCCGAACTGGCAGACCCCATACCTGGAATATCTCCTCCGAGGAGAGCTTCCCATCGACAAGACCAAAGCTCGGTGGCTGGCTCGGCGTGCCAAGTCATTTGTCCTGCTGGGTGATGAAAAAGAGCTCTACCACTGCAGCCCCTCGGGCATCCTTCAACGATGCATATCTATCGCCCAAGGACAAGAGTTGTTGCAAGAAATACACTCGGGGGCTTGCGGCCACCATGCAGCGCCTCGAGCCCTCGTGGGGAATGCCTTCCAACAAGGTTTCTACTGGCCATCCGCGGTGGCCGACGCCACTAGGATTGTGCGCTCCTGCCGGGGGTGTCAATTCTACGCAAAGCAGATGCATCTGCCCGCTCAGGCCTTGCAGACGATATCCATCACCTGGCCATTTGCTATGTGGGGTCTAGACCTCGTCGGTCCCTTGCAGAAGGCACCCAGGGGCTTCACGCACCTGCTGGTCGCTATCGACAAATTCTCCAAGTGGATCGAGGTCCGACCCCTAAACAGCATCAGGTTCGAGCAGGCGGTGGCATTCTTCACCAACATTATTCATCGGTTTGGGGTCCCAAACTCAATCATCACCGACAATGGCACGCAGTTCACCGGAAAAAAGTTCCTAAACTTCTGCGACGACCACCACATCTGTGTGGACTGGGCCGCCGTAGCTCATCCCATGACGAATGGGCAGGTGGAGCGTGCCAACGGTATGATTCTGCAGGGGCTCAAACCAAGAATCTACAACGACCTCAACAAGTTCGGCAAGCGGTGGATGAAAGAGCTACCCTCAGTAGTCTGGAGTCTGAGGACGACGCCGAGCCGCGCCACGGGTTTTACGCCGTTCTTTCTAGTCTATGGGGCCGAGGCCATCCTCCCCACGGACTTAGAATATGGCTCCCCGAGGACCAAGGCGTACGACGATCGAAGCAACCAAACCAGTCGAGAAGACACGCTGGACCAACTCGAGGAGGCTCGAGATGTCGCCTTACTACATTCGGCACGGTACCAGCAGTCGCTACGGCGCTACCACGCCCGAAGCGTTCGGTCCCGAGGCTTCCAAGTGGGAGACTTGGTGCTTCGCCTGCGACAGGACGCCCAAGGGCGCCACAAGCTCACTCCTCCCTGGGAAGGGCCCTTCATCATCGCCAAGATCTTGAAGCCTGGAACATACAAGCTGGCCAACGACCAAGGCGAGGTCTACAGCAACGCTTGGAACATCCAACAGCTACGTCGCTTCTACCCTTAAGATGTTTTAAGTCGTTCATGTACCTCGTTTACATACACAAAGTCTAACCGTCAAGGAAGGGTCGGCCTTGCCTCAGCAAAGCCCGACCCTCCCTCGGGGGCTAGAAGGGGGGAACCCCCTCTGCGTCAAAATTTTCCTAGGAAAAATTTTCTACCAAAACAACCTTTGTGCTTTCGACTTCCGTATTGATAGAGGGATCCTGAGAACGACGAGAGTACACGTAAGCGGCAAGGCCGACCGAGCCGAGGAACTCCTACGCCTCCGGGATACAGATACCTCACTCATCACCTTCCGCGAGAAGTAACTCACGCTAGGATAAGCGATCCTGCTACCGAACAAGTCCTAGCACTCGGGTAGAAAACGACTTTCGCGCCTTCTCGACTGTCCCAATAATGGAATCCTTTGACCAAATGAGAGCGCACGTAAGCGGCAAGGCCGACCGAGCCGAGGGACTCCTACGCCTCCGGGATACGGATACCTCACTCATCACCTTCCGCGAAAAGTAACTCTCGTTCGGATAAACGATTCTGCTATTGACAGACAAGTCGTGATGCTCGAAATAAGAGTAGAGAAGACGCAGCTTTTTAAACATGATGATAAAGTGTTTAGGCCTTGGCGGCCGCGAAAAAGCATGCGCATGCTATAGACAAACTGTTCCTGCAGGTTCTGGCATCGGCAGGGGGAGCAGCAGCACCCTCGGCGTTGATTCCACCCTCGGCGGAACCAGGCCCGGCCTCGGACGGTGACCCGGCAAAAGGACCTCCACCTAAGGGAGGACGCCAGCACCGCGCCAGCAGATGTCTTGGCCAAGCTCCAGCGGCTGCTGCGACACCTTCTTCGGCCTGGGAAGCCGCCATCTCCCGGGCCGACGAATTCTCTTTCCGAGCTGACTCCGCGTCTGTCCACGCTAACAACGCTGCCTCCGGCTCTGGCTCATCGCAGAGCAGCCGAGGGTTCCAAAAACTGAGCCAGGGAAGCCTAGAGCGACAAGGTCGACAGAGCCGAGGGACTACTACGCCTCCGGGATACAGACACCTCACTCGTCACCTTCCGCGAAAGGCAACCGACGCTCGGTTAAGTGGTTCAGCCAGCCAATAGACAAGTCCCAGCGCTCGGAATGAGGAAGACACACATCTTCGTTCTTGAATACCCGAATGTTCAGGCCTCGACAGCCACAAAGAACAAACATATATACCTAGGGTAACTATGCTACACAGACTTAGACATCGGCAGAACCCTCGGCGGTTCTCCCGACCTACGACAAATGTCTAAGTACTTGAAGCGGTTACATTTTGCTCCGGCAAAAACCCGGTATATCTCCTTACAAACGGGACTCCAGTTCCGCTCCCGCGGGTACGAACAACCCCCCACATCGGAGGGCCTACGGGACAACAAACTCCAGGTGGCTCGCCGGCGACCCATGACAGCAGCGACAACGACCCCCGCTTCGGGCGACTAAACAGCAGCAGCGATGACCTCAGGGCCGACGCTGCTGTGAAGAGGCCCTCGCCCGCGTCTCCGCTCGAGGGGCGAGGACAAGCCATCAAAGCCAAAGAGTCGGGGGTCCGGTCGTAGCTGGCGCCGACGGTCTTGTCGGCAGAGACAACCTCCTCTGGCTGCCACCACCTCAGCACCGACGACAGCGGCCACCTGCGCGCCAACGCCACACCAACGAATGGCGGACACCCCAGCCTGCACCGGCAGATCCCCACCCAGGTCCTCACGGACGGGCAGGCCCCGACCTCCACGCAGAGGCGTCGTGCCGGAGTGAGGACAAGACAATCCAAGAACACGAACGCCGCCATGCGGCGTACGGCGTCTTGGACGGTCCACCGGTGTGCGTGGCGCAACAGACGCCCGAGCCTTGATCAAGCGGCAGGAGGCAGCGTCGGAGGCCGCGACAGAGCCAGCTGAGCCAGCGAGCCAGGCACGCTGGAGCTGACGACGCTTGCGGCCGACTGGTCCAGCATTGCCAAAGTTCGCCCCTCCACAAGGTCGGTGAGCGCCTTCTCCCCTGAATGCTGAAGGAGGAGACGGCCTGCCGGCCCATGCAGGAGGTAGAACCCCGGCTCAGCGCTCCCTCCGCCTCAACAAGGATGTCGAAGATCCTTGAAGCTGAGGGCGGGGCGGAGGCCGCAGCCCGGCTTGCATTTCCCCACCAAACTGCCCATTGGTGAGGGAATGCTGTCGGGCTGCACGACGAAAATCCTTGAAGGCGAACGATGGCTGAAAGGTACCGATCTCCATGAGGCCGCGCTCCTCCATCGACAGCAAGAGCAAGGCGACGCTGGGGCACCCCATCTGGGGGCTCAAAAGGTGGAAGGGCGCAAGGCATGAGGAGAGGACGAAGGCATGGCCACTTCCCAGGGGATCGATCCCCCTTTTATAGGCAGACCTCCTCGCTTGCACCCCTTAGCGTCACGGGCGAAGTCCCCACTGACATCCTCCAGGGTTCTCCCCCCACGACACGGGGGCTGGGACCCACACGTCATATGGGCTGATCCGAAACATGAAGAAGGCGAACAGCCACGCGCGAGGCATGTAACCGTCCCGCGGTTACAAGCGCTCTCCCATCTTCGCAGAAATCGGTGGTCGAAAGGGTGGACTACCACGCGACAAGCGTCCAACTGCACCGCAACTGTGCGCCCCTTCGGCTCCGTCCACATCCGGTGGACCAGCGCAAAGGAAGTGGGCCCGCATGTCATGTAACCGGCGCGCCGGTTACGACGTGCAAGAAGCTACACCGCCACTCACGCCAATGCTGCGCCTCCTCGATTGCGGAACCAGTACCGCGACTCGAGGTACCCCTACGCATGACCCAACAGTGCCAATTAAAGGCGACGGCCACGGGTCAGTCAGCCGCGGGGTAGGCACGACGGTTGGCATGGTCAAAAGTAGGCCGGCAGTAACTGCAGCGGCAGACGAGCGGAGGCAGCAGTCAAGTCGCCTGCAGGCTCGCGTCCCCTCCTGATGCGACGGGAGAGCCCTCTCTCACGGCGTGAAGACGACGCGCCCATGCCCCGTTCCTCGAACGGCTCGCACGCGCAATGGGCGCCACGCGAATCGCCCGTCCCATCGCAATAACTCCCCGACGGAGTAGGCAACACCTCCGGCAGGCGAGGCGGGCGTCGCTTCGTCTTCGCCATAATGACCGCATCAAAAAAAGTGTGCCACCTCATTTAAATTCATATCCTTCCCCTCCTCCTCTCTCTCTCTTGCCACAGGGACCGGGAAAGGGGATGTTGTGGAAAGGATCCTTCTCGGCGGAGGAAGCGGGCCCCGAGCCCTCCTACTGATCAGGGGTTCGAAGGCTGGCCCCTCGGAAGGGTTTCAACAGCCGCCCCAGAGCACTCGGACTTCAAGCCCATTACTGATCAGGGGTTCGAAGGCTTGCCCCTCGAAAGGGTTCGACAGCCGCCCTAGAGCGCCCGGGCTCCATGCCCACTACTGATCAGGGGTTCGTAGGCTGGCCCCTCGGAAGGGTTTGACAGTCGCCCCAGAGCATGCAGAGTGAGGGATGACTCTGGGTACGTTCGATACATAACCAAGGCTCGGGCTACGCTCCCGAGGTACCCTAGGACATTTCCGAGACCGGCGGGAACGATTTGTAACGGAATCCCACCGGAGGGAGGCATCGAGCCCTCGGACCCTATCGAAGGGGTCTGGGTCCGGCGAATCACCTGCAGGTACTTTTGGAGCGTGCCTCTGGGCCACAGCCGACCCCTAACGAACGGGGCACGGGCGTCCACTCGGATCACCCATTAGCAGCTCACTGGAAACACCATGTTCGACGCCCTCCGAGGGCAACATGGCGCTTTCCCCCCTCCTCCTTGCGGAAAGGCGACGCAGGGGCGTGTAATAAAAGTCGGGAAAGTCCTTGATCGTCCTCTCGCTCCGTGCAGAGGCTCGGGGGCTGCTCTTGCACCCGGCTACGGCCAAAACTGTTGACTGCGTCAACAAACCAGCCTGATAACTTGGAACCCGACCACGCACCCGGGCTACTGCCGGGCCGCATGAGGGAACGATCAGACAAGCCGAAGCACCACGAAAAGCATTCAGACCTCAGAGGAGTCAAACCACTCCTCCGAGGCCTCGGGGGCTACACCCGGCGGGTGCGCTCGCGCGCACCCACCAGAACAAGGCAAAAACCGAGAAAGGCCTGTCCCCTCACTGAAAATGCGGCAAAAGCCTTCAAGCGAGTACCATCACTCCCTTCGAGGCTCGGGGGCTACTGTCGGGTACCATAATTAGGGGTACCCCCAACGCTCCTAATCACGGCTGGTTAACACCCTCAGACCAACTGACGGGTGCGGTTCAAGCCAAGACTTTGTCTACCCGAAGGACGCGATCTCACCCGAGCCCAGCCTCGGGTTGGAACAGTGGTCCCAGACGAATTCACGCCTCGTCCGAGGGCCTCCTCAGACGGCAGGCGCCCCCTCGGCTCTCCCGAGGCCCGGCTCGGGCAGGCTTCATTGTGAAGCAACCTTGGCCATACCGCCTCACCAACCGACCGCTTCGCAGGCGCATTAAATGCGGGGGATGCCTGACGCCGTATCCTGACACACGCGCCTCAGTCGGCCAGGCTGAAGCGACCGCAGTCACTTCGCCCCTCCTCTTTATTGTCCGATATGACAGGAAAACAGCGCCGCTCGCTCCGCTCCGACTGCCGTGTTAGCCACCCCGGCAACGACTAACAACAAGTCACGATCAACCACCGAGCTCAAGCCTCGGGCGCAACAGGAAGCTCCGCCTCGCCCGACCTCACGCTCCGCCCTCAGGAGGAGGTCTCCGCCTCGCCCGACCTCAAGCTCCGGCCTCAGGAGGAGGTCTCCGCCTCGCCCGACCCTCGGACTCGGCCTCGACCCCACTCTCGGGGGGAATCGCGTCCTCGCTCGACCCCGGCCTTGGCCTCAAGAGAAGTCTCCGCCTCGACCGACCCTGGGCTCGGACTGACCGTGCTGATAGGGATGCATCATTCCCCTATTCTAGCCTGCTCAGGCTACAAGGAACAAGACCGGCGTCCCATCTGGCTTACCCCGGCGACGAGTAATGATGGTGCCCCGCGTGCGCCATGACGCTGGTGGCTCTCAGCCCCTTACGACAGCAAGGAGACGTCAGCAGGGTCCTCGCCGCGCTGCCAGCTGTGCTCCTACAGGACTCAGGCGCTCCTCCGATGGCCACGTCATCACATGTACAGCGCCCAAGCTCTCCCCCCATTGGTATGTACACAGGGCTTAGACACTCCACTGCCGGACACGTTAGCGTATAGCTATGCCCCCCGTTGTACACCTGGACTCTCTCCTTGCCTTTATAAAAGGGAAGTCCAAGGCCACCCTGAGGGGGGTTCGCGCGAGGGAAGCGGTGGACGAGCTCTGTGTCCCCCCCTCTCTCTCCCTCACGCGACGCGCTTGTAACCCCTACTGCGAGCGGCACCCCTGGTGCAGGATAATAAAAGGCCTGTCCCACATTTTGTGTTCCATCCCGCGCCAACCCATCTGGGCAGGGACACGCAGCGACAATTTACTCGTCGGTCCAGGGACCCCCGCGGGTCGAAACGCCGACAGCAACATAAGCATACTGATAAAACCACTTAGCTAATCTGTTTACAATAAAACTACATCAACATAGTATCTCGAGGAAATTGATGATGGGCCAGATTATTTTTTGGGGGCGCCGTGGTGGGCTGACCCGGCATCCAGGTCCATGAACCGCCGGATTTGTGTTGATTGCAGTTCAGCGCATCCTGTTGGAGATCCTCAGATCAGATCTGGTGTGATTGTTGATGATGGCTGGAGAGAGAGAATCGTAGGATCGGACTGAGTATTAACCAGCAGGAGCGCGGTGCACGTCTGAGAAGTGATGGTTGCATCATTAGATTAAGACCATTGACCTGCACCTGCTGCCAGATGAGACTATTGGAATTGTTAATTAACCAGCAGGTGATCGGAATTGGATAACCCTGTTCGCTGCGGCTTTAATCCGGCTGCGGCTGCGGCTTCTACAGTATTTTTCTCTCTATGGATTGCAGCTGCAGCAGTCCAAACGGCTTTAATCCAACCGCAGCGAACAGCCTGGTTTCCAGGTCTTTTCGTTCCCACTTCCCGAATATAATGCCAACAGCTGGCGCAGCATCTTGTTACCTGTGTTTTTCGTTGCCAACAAGGACTACCTGCTATGGCCGTTTACTATGAGTGTCTTTAGTTGTGTCTTTCCGTGTGTCTAAATAATAAATGTTAAACATATATTTTGACGAAGATAACTGTGTCTTGACTCTATGCTCGAGACAAAAGACTAACTGATTAGTTAATTTAATTTATTGAATGCTTTAATTTGAGCAAATAGATATAGTAAGACACAGTTTTAGACAAACCCACTGTATTATACCGTGTTTTAGCTGTGTTTTATATTTGGAGTACCGTGCAACAGTGTCAGGGTTGTACACGCCCTAATGGCATATACAACCCTATTAACTGAGGGGTCTCTTGAAAAGTCTATAGGGGTTAAGTGCAAAAAATCAAGAGACGGTCTCTTTATAGAGAGCCCGCCTATTCACGATTTTTATACATATTATCTTTTAACTGTACTAATATTTTAAGGGCTTATGATTGTATGATGAAGTTTTTAGCCGCCGATTCTACCGAACAATACATGCCCTAATAAATAATAAAGTAATAACCCCCGGGCGCTTTCCTCCTCGCCCTCTGAACCGCCATGTTACGACCAACTAATCAACCGGACGGCTCCAAGTGTCAATCAAGGCAGCCTGACCGAAGCTAGCTTTTTGTCCAAGACAAGGAAATCATAAAGGTTAGTGACATGTAGGAGCATCGTGACCACAGGCAGGCATGCATGTCTCCGAACTAACACTTGCAACACAATACATGGCCTGGCATGTGTTAGTTGCTTTGGTCCTAATAATTGGCAGGCACGTTATGCCGTCATGCATGATTCCTTTTCTTTTAGTTTTTTAGCCATGCAAAAAAAAAATATATATATATATATATGTATTTGCATTTTCCTCACATATAAGTGCATCTCCAAGACGGAGCTCTAAAATAGAGTATTAAAATTTAAAATAATACGCATTTAAAGTGTTTAGAGCCTTAGACTGTATGCAGCAGTCTATCCAAAATTTAACCAAAATCACTATTTTGCACTGTTCTATACTGTAAACTGCATTGTTCGCAGATTATAGTTTAAATATGAGTATGTAGATGGGTAAACTGCTGGAGATAGCCTTAAAAAATTTACTCCAACAATTAGGTCTTAAATGATGATATTTATGAAATAAATCATGTTATTAGGAAATAATTAATTCAAAATAAATAGAAAACGATGATATGACTCCAATATATGGGGTAGTATATTTAGGACATGAGAGATTGAGTCCTACAGTCATTTGATATTTTTTTACTATATAGAATCTCTGTTGGAGGATGTTTTAAAATAGGGCTCTATTTAGAGCTCTATTGGAGATGCTCTAACACATCATCATCGCATCACTATACTTCTATTTTTCTTTTGCTAACTAAAGAGGAAACGAAAGTTACTACCACCATTTTCTTTTTTAGTATGCCTTTTAAGAGTTGAAAAGGTGAAACATTTGAGCCTTTGATTATTACTGTAGTAATTATCCAAATCACTATAGCATACTTGGTAAATATATACTCACTCAGTCACAAAATAGTATTCGTTTTATTTTTTGATTTTTATGTCTATATTCAAATAGAAGATGATGAATCTAGACACATATAAAAACACATTCATTAAGGGTTGTATGAATCCAGTAATTATGATGCGGACATCCTCCACTATTACCCGTTGGCAAATACATAAGGCAATGACTGCTATGCAAGCAGTCATTCTGTGCAAGCGTGCAAGCAAATCATCTGATCCATTAGATTACGATCCAACCACAGATACAACCATGGTTTGTTAGGGATTTTTTTATAAAGATTATTGAGCTGGTGGTGGAAGGGTTTAAGTGTTAAATGTGACATATGGTTGGATCACGATCTAATGGATTAGATGGTTTGCTTGCACGCTTGCACAGAAGGACTGCTTGTATAGCAGTCGTTGCCAATACATAATTGGACCAGTTGGCCCAATTGTAGTCGGACGACGACCGTGTGAGCCTCAAAATTATCCCAGCTCACTTAATTTGGGAGGATGAAGCCACCTTAAAAGGGAGAGCCACCCTTCCCCTATCAGACTAGTCTTTTGGAGGAAGTGGGTCTTTCCCTTAGTTGGGTGTGCTAAATGAACTGTTGGGCTCCGAGCAACCCTAATTTGTTGGGCCTCGGCCGATCCCACCTGGGTTGGGTGTATCATCTGGTATCAGAGCTAGGGTCCACATTAAGAAGGTGGGAATGATGATGACATCGTTCACTATTACCCGTCGGCAAAGACGCAATTGGCTCAGTTGGCCCAATTGTAGTCGGACAGTGACCGTGTGCCCATCAAAATTATCCCACCTCATTTAATTTGGGAGAAGGAAGCCACCTTAAAAGGGAGATCCATCCTTCCCCCATCATACTAGTGTTTTGGGGCATGTAAAACCTATAGACCCTGGAACAGTTTTCCATGTACAAGAGACAACTACGAGACCTTATGATAAAACTCTAAGCATTTGAATCATACATATAGTTAAGTGATAATATGTATATAGAGTTGTATAGAGACGACTCTTCGCGAAGAGCCTATCTCTTGTATTTCTTTCAATTAACTCTTAGAGACCCCTCAAGATACCCCATATTAAATAAGTTGTACATGCCCTTAGGAGGGTGAGAGTCAATTTATAATAATCGTTGCCATTGTAAACATAGCAATTATAGGGTAATCCTTTTACATGAAAAGATGACAAAAAGTGTAAGTGGTGTTGAGCACATAAAAGGTCCTCGCAGATGGTCCGCGGTGGTGGCACGGACGGTCCACGCGTGCGCCAAATCAGTTAGGATTCCGAGATTTTGCTCCACATCACCACTTCGACCGATTTTTTTGTCCACCCTCCCGTCCCGCGTGCTAAGCCTTGCGTATTGCCTCCCGACCCGTCGTCAGCTCCTTCCACTATTGTCATTGGTGTTTCCATGTACGGCGAGGCTAGATCCAACCACCCCTAGTCACCTCCAAATCCATGGTTGCCACCACCGACAACTACGTGCTTGTTTCATGTGGCCATGTGTGGATGCAGCTTGGTCGGTTTAGTAGTAGTTTAAAAGTGTTAGGGCATGTAAAACCTATAGACCCTGGAACAACTTTCTATGTACAAGAGACAACTACGAGACCTTATGACAAAACTCTAAGCATTTGAATCATACATATAGTTAAGTGATAATATGTATATAGAGTTGTATAGAAACGAGCTCTTCGCGAAGAGCCTATCTCTTGTATTTTTTTCAATTAACTCTTAGAGACCCCTCAAGATACCCCATATTAAATAAGTTGTACATGCCCTTAGGAGGGTGAGAGTCAATTTATATTAATCGTTGCCGTTGTAAACATAGCAATTATAGGGTAATCCTTTTACATGAAAAGATGACAAAAAATTGTAAGTGGTGTTGAGCACATAAAAGGTCCTCACGGATGGTCCGCGGTGGTGGCGCAGACGGTCCACACGTTCGCCGAATCAGTTAGGATTCCGAATTTCTTGCTCCACATCTCCACTTCGACCGAATTTTTTGTCCACCCTCCCGTCCCGCATGCTAAGCCTTGCGCATTGCCTCCCGACCCGCTGTCGGCTCCTTCCAATATTGTCATTGGTGTTTCCATGTACGGCGAGGCTAGATCCTACCACCCCTAGTCACCTCCAACTCCATGGTTGCCACCATCGACAACTACATGCTTGTTTCATGTGGCCATGTGTGGCTGCAGCTTGGTCGGTTTAGTAGTAGTTTAAAAGTGTTAGGGCATGTAAAACCTATAGACCCTAGAACGGTTTTCCATGTACAAGAGACAACTACGAGACCTTATGACAAAACTCTAAGCATTTGAATCATACATATAGTTAAGTGATAATATGTATATAGAGTTGTATAGAGACGAGCTCTTCGCGACGAGCCTATCTCTTGTATTTTTCAATTAACTCTTAGAGACCCCTCAAGATACCCCGTATTAAATAAGTTGTACATGCCCTTAGGAAGGTGAGAGTCAATTTATATTAATCGTTGTCATTGTAAACATAGAAATTACAGGGTAATCCTTTTACATGAAAAGATGACAAAAAAGTGTAAGTGGTGTTGAGCACATAAAAGGTCCTTGCGGATGGTCCACGGTGGTGGCGCGGACGGTCCACGTGTGCGTCGAATCAGTTAGGATTCTGAGTTTCTTGCAGGATTTGTTAGATAAATCTGCGGGATTAACTCAGGAAACAACTTGTAACAGGTCCAGACCTCCCCCTTTATATAGATGAAGGGCTACGGCCGATTGAACCCCCCACAATTGATCCAATCAAATCTATTTATCAGTTTTCCTTATTTGCCTTGTTCTACGAGTAGGAGTAATTTAGCCTTAGGTTTAGATCTAGTTTAGTTTTCCACTACAATATCTCTTCGACTCTACGTTGGTTAGAGGAGTACCAAGCGGCCTACCAACCAGGAACCATGCCTTGGAACTCTCCCCCTCGACGGGATTTCTCCCGGGGCGAGTTATAGGGTTCTTCACAGAGAAGAAGACCCTCTGGCCTATCGTGGACCATCTGGCCCTAGGCGCGGACCGTCCGGAAGCGTGCAGAGGAGGTCTGCTCCTGCGCCCAGGTCACGGACCGTCCAACCCTGTGCCGCGGAACGTCTGTGCCTCCGCAAAGAGCACCGCCAGGTGGTTCGTTCCAGTGTTTGGCGCCCAGATTGGTGCCAACACACTTTTTGGCGACTCTACTGGGATAAGGGCATCTAGATCTGCTAAAAATCAGCCCATAGATGGCCGGTTCCAAGGATCATACCAACGTCTCCACCACCAACATCGTCAAGCCAATCATGGAGGCAGTCCCGGCTGATGACCAGCAGCCCTTTGAGGACCTCGTAGGGCGTGAGAAGGAGGTGATGCGACAATGGAACGAACAACGTGACAAGGAGGAGGCAGAACTGCTGCATAAACTCTCCGAACGACGCAAAGAGGCGGCGGAAAAGTACCTGTCACACTTCACGGTGGAGTGCCACCAGAAGATCATCCATCAAGGGGATGTCGATATGAAATCTCTCCTACCTCTACTTCAGGCTCCTGCTCTAAGTGCTCCAGATCTATCTCTTACGACATTCATGGAACAACAAGGAGATCATTTAAAGCAATATGTAGACAAATCTATTAAAAGGTATATACGTTCACACGAGAAATCAACTGCCCCTAATTTTCCCTCGCATGAGTCTAATACGGAGTCACCCGCTCCAAACACATCGGCTATAAATGGGACACCATTGGCCCAACCATCATATGGCATACTGATGCACGCGTTCATGTCATCATCACAGCCGCCGCTACCACGCACGCGATAGGCTCTAGACATAGTCGTACTGTCCACGAGTCTTCTCGGACAGTCCGGCTATATAGTGGACCGTCCAATATACTTCATCGGACCATCCGACTCTACATAGGCCCGTGCACAGATCACTTAGGTCGCGACGTACATGGCTGGATCATCCGTCTACGACCCTAGACAATTCAGCCCTATCTCGGATCGTCCTGTACCTTACGCTGGACCGTCCGGATATGTCATGGACCGACCAGTGTATTTCGCCAGACCATCCAACTCTACGCGAGTCCAAGCGCAGATCGCCCAAGTCACGCCATACATGACTGGATCATCCAGGTACAACCCTGGACCATTCGGCCCGATCGCGGACCGTCCGACCCTTTATGATGGATGGTCCGGGTACAAAACTACCCTGGCAGCACCATATACGACCGGACAGTCTAGATATACCCTTGGATCGTTCGGCCCAGTCACGGACCGTCTGGCCCCTTACGCCGGACCGTCCGGGTATGCGTATGCAGAACCGAGAGTTGCACAATATACATAGTTCCCACACTTGTTGCAGCAACACTATGGTGCCCCACCGGCAACATATTATAACCATGCTATGCCACCTCATGGACACATGACTGAATATTCTTCGGCCACCAAAGAGCCTGAGAGATATAGAGCAGGAGGTGGTGGCATTAATAGGACACCTAACACACATCTCGGACATCCATGGGAGGAAAGCTGACAGAATGATGTCAGGCAACTTGAGATGTCCACCCACAAATTTAATGGATGGTCGCCAGACGTGGCGGAAAGGAGCAGAGACGAGGCGGCTAGGATGTTCAGGGATAAACTAGGTGTTAGTGTGTTACACACAGGGCAATCGTACCGAAAGTGTGGCGGAACCACCCGAATTATACCAGCTTAAGTGCCCAAGTCGCACCCTTAAAGGCAGCAACACACTTAAATCGGAATAACCTGTCAGTCCCTCGGATCTAGTCCGATAAAGCCACTTATCCAGGATCGAATACCACTAGCTCACTCGAAGGTGAGGCACAGAGAAATACAATAAAGCATAATACCACAAATTTAATAAGTATCAGTAGTAATTACATTATCGGAGTTTCAGAAATAGTAACCATAAGTTTTAATGCAGCGGAAATAACTAACGGAGAAAACCGAGTAACATGGCGAAGCCTGGCCACGCTACTCCTCCTGGTCCTCTCCTGCGGAAGCAGTAACCCTCTCGACCATCTATCCCGGTGGCAGGGATGGAGGCCAAGTCACACCATCAACCAATCAAGGAGGTACCTGTAAAAATTATGCCACAAGCAAGGCTGAGTATACTAATACTCAGCTAGACTTACCCGGTGTGAGGAGTCTACTCCTCTATCTCTAGACATGCAGCTGTTTGGCTGAGGGGTTTGGTTTGCCAAAAGCACTAGCTGAGTCTAAAATCAAGTTTTAGCTTTTCAAGTTCTAGAATAAAAAATTTAGACTAGATGAGAACCTATCTACTCATACATGGTATCAAACATTTTATCAATCAATATCTTTTCTAGTCATCTCATTTCCACTTATTACTCAATGCAGTACAATGGATCAAGCAGTCTCATTAGCTGCGAGAAGCAGACGATTCGAATCGAGTTTTAACCTTGCAAGATAAACCTAAACACACGGCATGTCAGGGTACTCCGACCCTGCACATGACAACCGTCCCCATCGATTCCCCGTTCGCGTCCAGGCCTCACCGCCTTGGCATACAATGCTTTACTGACCCCGGCTGCCGCCGTGCAGTGACCGCACTTGTACCCACCATAGCTAGCATGGGAGACCCAGTCTCAGGTCGCATGAGGGATAAAGTCCGCGCCCGGCTTCACTCAGGTACTAGGTTTACCGGTTACCATTTTTCCCGACATGTGTTTAGTACATTCAAACGCTTGACACAGGTATCCGCACGTTAATCCTTATTCCAATTTTGTCTCATAGACAACGCATCCCCATGGATCCGTGTCCACAGACCATCATCATTCCGTTATCAAAAATGGATACAACCAATTCCTGACCTCGCGCGAGTGCTAGAAAAATCACTCGACTTCTACCGAGATCCTGATTTAGCATAGCAGCTACTCGACCTAGCATACTAGTATCCATCTCAAAAGGAATCCTGAGTTCATGCAACTAGGGTTTCAGGCAACTCCTACACTTAAGTGCACGGTACAAGCCTACAAACATTAAGTGTAGTAAAATAGCATATATAAACGGTTATGCATAAAACCGGGGCTTGCCTTTAATTTAACACTTAGATAGTGTTTGTTGGGTGAGGTGCTCGCTTGGCGAGCATCCACTAGTTAAGTCCATCCTTCCTTGGGTCGTCCACCGACTGCACCTTGTGGTTGGCACCACATCACTTGCATGATCATCCTCTCTCGGTCCTAAATGAGATGCAAAATGCATATGTATGAATATGATGAAAAATAGCACAAGATATACAAAGACACAGTAGCGAACTAACATTAATTTAGAAGACACCGTAAACCACCACATGTTAGCATTAGTTATCTACACGTCATCGGGCATACATGGCTACCACTGGAAAGATGACGACGCTTACTTTACTTAACCAATACAAACATGACCACACAAGCATGAGCACAAGTGTTTACCACGTTCACTTTAATCATCCATTAGTTACCTAACATTAAATTAGTTAAGTACACAAGTTCGCTACGACTTATATATAGATAGACTTAGTTGAAAAGGAACTAGACACTTAATTGGGCTTTAAAATTATTCACTAGGCAAACACTTATTAGACTCACTAATTTGGTTCACTAACTTAGCGAGACGTATACTTGTTACTTATATAATTAGGTCCAATTGTATTAGTTATATTATCATTACTGCGGGTTCAACCAATTATCAAACGAGGAAACAGTCGACTCAAGAAATACACCACAGAGTAGAGCAATCCACCAAATATAATAAAATTAGGACAGCAGCACAGCAGTTGCTTATTTCAGTCATAACTCTTCAAATATTTATCCAAAAATAGTGAACAAATACTTTTTGGAAAGCTTGGGAAACGCTCTACAACTTTGGTATTATCGTCTCAAGATGACTAGACTCGTAGCAAAGTCGAACTGTGCAAAAATAACAGATCTGTCCAAGTTGGACAGATTCAGACTTGCGACTTCAAAAATTCACAACTATAGGTTCATACATCCAAACAAATTGATCTTAGACTTTCTGGAAAGGTAATAAAATTGTCTACATATCATTTATAAACATCTCAAGGTGATTCAATATTTAACTAAGTACAAAAGACACTAGAAGGCTTTGCTGTCCAGAATTGGACAGATTCAGTCTTCAGACTTTAAACATTCATAACTTAATCTTCAGATCACCAAAAAGAGTGATCCAAGACTTTTTGGAAAGCTTGGCAAAAGCACTACATACTTCTATAATCACCAAGAATTGATTATATTCTGAACTGAATCAAACAATTCAGTTTTCGAAATCAGTTCTGTCAGTGGACAGAATACAGCAACCAGTTTGTAAAATTAATAACTCCTAATCTGTCAGGCCTATGGTTATGAAATTTTAACACAAGCAAGATAAGAAAAGCATCTACAACTTTCTTATAATGACTATGAACAGATTGTAACATTAAATTAGGCAAACAATGCAGTTTCTGAAATCTGTACAGAATTTGGACAGATTCAGTTACTGAATTTGCGAAAAGCACAACTTCTAAACGATTAGACTTATGGCTGTCAAATTTTAACACAAGTAAGATAATAAGGTTATCTACCAGTTTTCTATAGCACATATCTACAGAAAATATAATTTAGTTCATTAAACATACAGCACAGGGAAATCACTGTGTGCAGCCCAAAACAGCAACTAATAAAATTCAGCTCCTATTCACTTAAAAATTGCCGCGTTCTAGAGACTTGAATTATTTTAACACCTTACCATTTGTTAAAGTTGAAACAATCAAATTAGAACCAACAAGTAGACTTACTAATTTTATACAATTCATTTTTTGCACTAGAATTGCCATACACAATTAGCAACGCATCTACCACAATAATCTTACCCGGCATATATGTGTTTATCGATGCGCTCTTCACATAGTAATTTGCAGTTTAACTTGGGCATCACATGAACACTACTAATTTTTACCCGCGACTGTAACCATGCGCATTTAGACTACAACAAGCAATTTATCGCGATTACGTGCTTAACTAAAGCCGTCCAACGATTCGGCTAACTAGAGTAACGACATAGCCCGCTAAATAACATACACGTCGACTAGTCCATTGTTACCACAATCCAAGACACAACATATACTACAACGTTTTTATAAACATATATATTCAGAAGTATTTTTTCACACCGACCAAAGCATACGAATCATAAACCACTAATCTCCAAATCGAAATCACCATGCATTTACTTCCCAAACCGTGAACACATACATGTTTATCATATGAACAGAACATTCCAATAATTATTCTAAAGCGACTAACTTCATTACATAACTTGTATCACGATCCTACTTGATTTACTTGAAGTGTCTACTCTAATTCGTGAGCACAATCATACACTATATGTGAAGCATAATTTAATGAACGCACAGTGCGCATCGGCACGACTCGACTTACAAATATAGAGAAAGCGATGACTACTTTGGCATGTCACCACCTCTCTAATTAAGCCAAAACAATTTCTACTTATATCGACCGAACATTCGTGTCGAGCACACCTTATATTACCTTGTCTCGCATACAACCATGTTGTGGTGTGCACTCGAGACACTACCGATTAACTTAGCGCAATTACCACTACAATGCACTTCGGTATACACGTTCGACATCACAGTGCTTCGACAGACCCCACACTTCCAATCTACTTGTCACATCCAAACACACCACATGCCCACTGTATTCTCATGACAAATTTTAGCACAATTATTTACAACAACATTTATCGACTAGACAATGAAACACTAACCGATCATTCGCACATCTCATCTTAAAAACACTAATCACATGTCACATAATTTATATCTTCGATCCACTCTATCCTATACTACGATGAATACATAAAATATTTTTAACATATACGAACATCTTAGCCGACTGCGGAAATTACCAAGCAGGCTTTACGCTTTATTAAATTTACCACAACTAACACACTACTTTACGACGAAGTGTTTTTTTATCAAATAACTAATACTTCCGTGAACCACCCTCGCGACACACAATTGATCCATCGCAGTCACACATGTTCAACACAAATATACACCATATCTATATGTGTGCCATCAACCGAATCACATTAATAGTAAATTATAAATCCATCAACCTGTCAAACTCAGATTCGAGTCGCGCATGCTGTTCACGGTTTAGGCACTTCACCGAACCATGCATCGCGCGAGGCGCCGTGGCAACATCTAACTGCGATTAACATCACTCAATGGTTCAAACATTTTATCGAGTACAAAGAATGTGAAAGCAGCAAGGGCAGTGGGTTTTCACCAGTATAAGACGCTGTCGCGGCTGGGGCTGTGCAGATCCGGCGAGCGGCTGAGCGTTCCATCGAGCAGGTAGCTTGTAGCAGGTGCTGGGCTTCCGCTGCCAGGAACCTGATGGAGGGGCTTGGAGATGAAGTTTGGGCGATGCCCCCCGGTGCTCGTCGCTGGCGGACCCAACAGAGGGCGTGCTCTGGCCAAGCTGCAGTGGGATGGACGTTCAGTCCATGGGAGAAGACCATGGATGACACATCGATGCAGGGAGGAGCTTGGTGGCTGGAAAATGGAGAGGGGGCGTGCAGCAGCAGGGAAGGGGATGTTGCTGTCCATAGCTGGGAGAGCTACGCGCACTGCCTAGAAGCTGGTCTGGAACAGAGAAGGAAGAGAGGAGGGCGCCATGGGAGGGAGAGCAGAGACAACGACGCCGTGCACTAGGGACAGAGGAGCAGGGAGAAACGACGGCTGGTTGGGGGAGCTCGGCCATGGGAAATGGCGCTCGCGCCATGGCTGGAGAGCATCTGCACAAGGCCGGACCAGAGGAGGTCTCGCTGGGGGAAGCGTCGGGCCATGTGCCGCGGCGGTGCGCAGGGGAGTTGGAGGTCCGGCAGAGGCACGACCCGAGCTCGAGCAGAACGCGATGGAGGAGCACGGCCGCCCGAAGGAGGGTTCCCAGCGCCATGGATCTGTGTGGGGAAGGGGCGCCTGCACCAGAAGAGTCCGGCCATGGAGGCGAGCTGCTAGAAAGGGGTCGCCCTGGCCAGAGAAGCTCGTCCTCGCCTGGGGAAGAAGGGCAGGGAGTGTCGGCGTTGGCTGGGATGTGGAAGGAGAAAGGGAGATGGCTGCAGGGAGCCTATACGCGCGGGGAAGAAGAATTCCTGCTGGCGTGCCTGAGGAGTCTGGCGTCTGGCTGATATAATAGGAGCTGCTGGCAGCCCATTGGCCACCGTGGGCGGCAGCATCTACTGGCTGGCTGCAGCTGCCGTGAAGGAGAAGGGGACAGGGAGAGGAGTGGCTGCTCGGATGATTTAACAGGACGCTGCTGGCCGCTATTGACGTAGAGAACAGTGATCATCTACAGGCCAGGGGCTGGTAGTGGCAGACTGCCCGTGCCACACGGTGACGCTGTCGACTGTGGCGTGCAGGCACGGGAAAGAAAACAGATGCAGATGAAATTTGTAAGGAGCCAAGTAAACTTTATTTTATTTCTCTGAAACAAGAGCTCCCGTATGAGTTGTTTATCAGGACGGTGACAATTATTTGTTGGAGAGGAGTGGTCATCTGTCGGCCGATTTGCGCAGCGCTTATCCGTTGGTTGAGACCGACGCAGGGAACAGAGCGAACTGAGGTCCGGACGAATGCGAGCCCACAGAATAAAATGATCTGAAACATTTTATTTGGGTGTTGCTTGGAAATTAAATTCTCACGCATAAGTAGAATAAAATGAATCGAGATTGATAGGCTTCGGCTTCGTAATCGAAATAAAGCGAGTCGGATTAATAGAAATCATTGCCGATGCTGATTTTCGAATTCAGTTCGGACATAGAGATATTTGGCCGAGTCAGATAAAATTGATTAGAGGACGACATATTGAGTATTCCGTTTGAGAGTACGGACTCGGATTAATTTTTGGACACAGACTGAAGTCGAGAAATCCGATTCGGACATAGATTGAATAACAACCATTGAGAGTCCGAGTAAATGAGTCTGGACGGGAGTTGCAAGACAAGATTGACTTTCGAATTTGCGTTTGCTTTAAGAAACAAAAGTTTTAACAGGCTCCAAATTTGGCTGTTCTTGAGATCGAATAATTCCAAACTTGGTGAAACATTCATGAGTAACTTGATGAATGAAGATAGATGTGATCGAGAAATAGAAATTTTCACTGAGCATCCGAGATTAGGATAAATCTCCCAATATAACGTGAAATAGACACCTGGGGTGTCACAGCCTTCCCCCCTTAAAAGAATCTCGTCCCGAGATTCGAATGAGGATCTTCAAGGGTGGAGAAGCATGTAACTCCCAGACTAAAGATAGATGCAAATTCATGAGATGTCATCTGACAGATACGGAAGATAGATTTGGATAGAATATCGCGACATGTTGAGACAAAATGCAGCGATCACTCTGGGAGAATATCCACAAAAGATAGCACATCAGTATAGTTTCGTAACGGATCACGACTATTAACCACGATACCAGCGCGTGCCGAGCAGCTCAACCATGTGTGCACCATAGTAGGCTCTCGGTTTCGTCGCGGCACCACCAGTCGTTAGTCATAATACCATTATCAAACGCAACCAATGATAAATCCACGTGACATAAATAGATGGAGCCCATGAGAGTATGGCTCAGAAAATAAGAATGTGATCGGAGTTGAAGCAGAGATTGTTGGCAAAAGAGCATCACATGAGAATTTTCGTCAACTCTGAGAATTATTTTATGATTAACACGGAGATTGTTAGGTCAGAGATTTATACGAGAGTGGATATGAGGGGGAACCAACCATGAGATCAAGATTGGCAACTTGCTGAGACATGAGAGAACTAAAGTCAATAGCATAATCCATTGAACCGAATGGATACACTGTTTAGAGATACAATTGATAAAACAAGTGTCATGATCCTCGGAAGAAGGGGGTATGAGAATGACCAGAAATAAGAGATTTAGGTAGATCAACATCTGATACTTGAGAATAGGTTATAACAGATAACCAGATAACGGGGCAGAATCATTAAGGGATCTGGAGATTTGGATGATAAAGCCAACATGATTCACAAAGGTAAAGGTTTACTCGATCCAGGTGAAAGGAGAGGTCATCAACCCAGATGGCTTCTAGGTTGAGCAGAAGAGAATTCAATGAGGATTTTGGGACAAGGTTTTCCAAGAAGAATTTGGGGCTAGATATTGTTTTGCGCAATTATACACCAACCAAAAGTTTTATATAATTTTTTTTGTTAACATCAACAAGTTCACAAGGAAGCTTTCAGTTGAACTAGCGGTCCAGCTATGGGGTTCTATAAGCTGTGCAGGTGTAAATTCAAGGGTAAACACACGAGGGCTAGAAAACACCAACACCATCATGATTTTTAAGAGGTTTCACTTGCTAAAGTCAAGGTTGTTTGGATTGGGGTCTTTTATGAACAGAACAGACAACATTTTTTTTGTAAAAAGGGTTGAACAATTACAATACCACCTAGATAGCAAGACAAGATAAACACATAGCACGACCTAACAAGACTTACCAATTTGACACGAGGTAAGGCATTTCTAACATAGCAGTACATCACATTATTCACATGTTATTATTATTGGAATAAAGGTGAGAGAAGCATGTTGATGCACAAGAGACAATCATAATGCGACAATCATGATGCATGCTCATTCTAGTCGTCTTCTCAGACCTAACTACTTTTCGGGTGCTTCTACAGCATCCTAATATTAGCAATAGTAGCCTTTACGGCATATATAAATAGCCACCTAGCTACCCATCTATTTTCTAAGGCTTCACGTCCTAGGTCTATCCTTATCGTCCTGATATCTATCCAACTTTGGTTTCTAATCATGTTTTACTTTAGAAAAGGTTGGAAATCATGACTTATTGACTTCTTTGTAATGGTATTCGCTCCGATACCAGCTGTGGCGGAACCACCCGAATTATTCCAGCTTAAGTGCCCAAGTCACACCCTTAAAGGCAGCAACACACTTAAATCGGAATAACCCGTCAGTCCCTCGGATCTAGTCCGATAAAGCCACTTATCCAGGATCGAATACCACTAGCTCACTCGAAGGTGAGGCACAGAGAAATACAATAAAGCATAATACCACAAATTTAATAAGTATCAGTAGTAATTACATTATCGGAGTTTCAGAAATAGTAACCATAAGTTTTAATGCAGCGGAAATAACTAACGGAGAAAACCGAGTAACATGGCGAAGCCTGGCCACGCTACTCCTCCTGGTCCTCTCCTGCGGAAGCAGTAACCCTCTCGACCATCTATCCCGGTGGCAGGGATGGAGCCAAGTCACACCATCAACCAATCAAGGAGGTACCTGCAAAAATTATGCCACAAGCAAGGCTGAGTATACTAATACTCAGCTAGACTTACCCGGTGTGAGGAGTCTACTCCTCTACCTCTAGACATGCAGCTGTTTGGCTAAGGGGTTTGGTTTGCCAAAAGCACTAGCTGAGTCTAAAATCAAGTTTTAGCTTTTCAAGTTCTAGAATAAAAATTTTAGACTAGATGAGAACCTATCTACTCATACATGGTATCAAACATTTTATCAATCAATATCTTTTCCAGTCATCTCATTTCCACTTATTACTCAATGCAGTACAATGGATCAAGCAGTCTCATTATCTGCGAGAAGCAGACGATTCGAATCGAGTTTTAACCTTGCAAGGTAAACCTAAACACACGGCATGTCAGGGTACTCCGACCCTGCACATGACAACCGTCCCCATCGATTGCCCGTTCGCATCCAGGCCTCACCGCCTTGGCATACAATGCTCCACTGACCCCGGCTGCCGCCGTGCAGTGACCGCACTTGTACCCACCATAGCTAGCATGGGAGACCCAGTCTCAGGTCGCATGAGGGATAAAGTCCGCGCCCGGCTTCACTCAGGTACTAGGTTTACCGGTTACCATTTTTCCTGACATGTGTTTAGTACATTCAAACGCTTGACACAGGTATCCGCACGTTAATCCTTATTCCAATTTTGTCTCATAGACAACGCATCCCCATGGATCCGTGTCCACAGACCATCATCATTCCATTATCAAAAATGGATACAACCAATTCCTGACCTCGCGCGAGTGCTAGAAAAATCACTCGACTTCTACCGAGATCCTGATTTAGCATAGCAGCTACTCGACCTAGCATACTAGTATCCATCTCAAAAGGAATCCTGAGTTCATGCAACTAGGGTTTCAGGCAACTCCTACACTTAAGTGCACGGTACAAGCCTACAAACATTAAGTGTAGTAAAATAGCATATATAAACGGTTATGCATAAAACCGGGGCTTGCCTTTAATTTAACACTTAGATAGTGTTTGTTGGGTGAGGTGCTCGCTTGGCGAGCATCCACTAGTTAAGTCCATCCTTCCTTGGGTCGTCCACCGACTGCACCTTGTGGTTGGCACCACGTCACTTGCACGATCATCCTCTCTCGGTCCTAAATGAGATGCAAAATGCATATGTATGAATATGATGAAAAATAGCACAAGATATACAAAGACACAGTAGCGAACTAACATTAATTTAGAAGACACCGTAAACCACCACATGTTAGCATTAGTTATCTACACGTCATCGGGCATACATGGCTACCACTGGAAAGATGACGACGCTTACTTTACTTAACCAATACAAACATGACCACACAAGCATGAGCACAAGAGTTTACCACGTTCACTTTAATCATCCATTAGTTACCTAACATTAAATTAGTTAAGTACACAAGTTCGCTACGACTTATATATAGATAGACTTAGTTGAAAAGGAACTAGACACATAATTGGGCTTTAAAATTATTCACTAGGCAAACACTTATTAGACTCTCACTAATTTGGTTCACTAACTTAGCGAGACGTATACTTGTTACTTATATAATTAGGTCCAATTGTATTAGATATATTATCATTACTGCGGGTTCAACCAATTATCAAACGAGGAAACAGTCGACTCAAGAAATACACCACAGAGTAGAGCAATCCACCAAACATAATAAAATTAGGACAGCAGCACAACAGTTGCTTATTTCAGTCATAACTCTTCAAATATTTATCCAAAAATAGTGAACAAATACTTTTTGGAAAGCTTGGGAAACGCTCTACAACTTTGGTATTATCGTCTCAAGATGACTAGACTCTTAGCAAAGTCGAACTGTGCAAAAATAACATATCTGTCCAAGTTGGACAGATTCAGACTTGCGACTTCAAAAATTCACAACTATAGGTTCAGACATCCAAACAAATTGATCCTAGACTTTCTGGAAAGGTAATAAAATTGTCTACATATCATTTATAAACATCTCAAGGTGATTCAATATTTAACTAAGTACAAAAGACACTAGAAGGCTTTGATGTCCAAAATTGGACAGATTCAGTCTTCAGACTTTAAACATTCATAACTTAATCTTCAGATCACCAAAAAGAGTGATCCAAGACTTTTTGGAAAGCTTGGCAAAAGCACTACATACTTCTATAATCACCAAGAATTGATTATATGCTGAACTGAATCAAACAATTCAGTTTTCGAAATCAGTTCTGTCAGTGGACAGAATACAGCAACCAGTTTGTAAAATTCATAACTCCTAATCTGTCAGGCCTATGGTTATGAAATTTTAACACAAGCAAGATAAGAAAAGCATCTACAACTTTCTTATAATGACTATGAACAGATTGTAAAATTAAATTAGGCAAACAATGCAGTTTCTGAAATCTGTACAGAATTTGGACAGATTCAGTTACTGAATTTGCGAAAAGCACAACTTCTAAACGATCAGACTTATGGCTGTCAAATTTTAACACAAGTAAGATAATAAGGTTATCTACCAGTTTTCTATAGCACATATCTACAGAAAATACAATTTAGTTCATTAAACATACAGCACAGGGAAATCACTGTGTGCAGCCCAAAACAGCAACTAATAAAATTCAGCTCCTATTCACTTAAAAATTGCCGCGTTCTAGAGACTTGAATTATTTTAACACCTTACCATTTGTTAAAGTTGAAACAATCAAATTAGAACCAACAAGTAGACTTACTAATTTTATACAATTTATTTTTTGCACTAGAATTGCCATACACAATTAGCAACGCATCTACCACAATAATCTTACCCGGCATATATGTGTTTATCGATGCGCTCTTCACATAGTAATTTGCAGTTTAACTTGGGCATCACATGAACACTACTAATTTTTACCCGCGACTGTAACCATGCGCATTTAGACTACAACAAGCAATTTATCGCGATTACGTGCTTAACTAAAGTCGTCCAACGATTCGGCTAACTAGAGTAACGACATAGCCCACTAAATAACATACACGTCGGCTAGTCCATTGTTACCACAATCCAAGTCACAACATATA
The DNA here is from genome assembly GCA_029449295.1 of Zea luxurians. Classification (NCBI taxonomy): domain Eukaryota; kingdom Viridiplantae; phylum Streptophyta; class Magnoliopsida; order Poales; family Poaceae; genus Zea; species Zea luxurians. The sequence goes on along the minus strand of JAOPSE010000126.1, from coordinate 4,530,959 downwards.
CTACAACGTTTTTATAAACATATATATTCACAAGTATTTTTGCACACCGACCAAAGCATACAAATCATAAACCACTATTCTCCAAATCGAAATCACCATGCATTTACTTCCCAAACCGTGAACACATACATGTTTATCATATGAACAGAACATTCCAATAATTATTCTAAAGCGACTAACTTCATTACATAACTTGTATCACGATCCTACTTGATTTACTTGAAGTGTCTACTCTAATTCGTGAGCACAATCATACACTATATGTGAAGCATAATTTAATGAACGCACAGTGCGCATCGGCACGACTCGACTTACAAATATAGAGAAAGCGATGACTACTTTAGCAATGTCACCACCTCTCTAATTAAGCCAAAACAATTTCTACTTATATCGACCGAACATTCGTGTCGAGCACACCTTATATTACCTTGTCTCGCATACAACCATGTTGTGGCGTGCACTCGAGACACTACCGATTAACTTAGCGCAATTACCACTACAATGCACTTCGGTATACACGTTCGACATCACAGTGCTTCGACAGACCCCACACTTCCAATCTACTTGTCACATCCAAACACACCACATGCCCACTGTATTCTCATGACAAATTTTAGCACAATTATTTACGACAACATTTATCGACTAGACAATGAAACACTAACCGATCATTCGCACATCTCATCTTAAAAACACTAATCACATGTCACATAATTTATATCTTCGATCCACTCTATCCTATACTACGATGAATACATAAAATATTTTTAACATATACGAACATCTTAGCCGACTGCGGAAATTACCAAGCAGGCTTTACGCTTTATTAAATTTACCACAACTAACACACTACTTTACGACGAAGTGTTTTTTTATCAAATAACTAATACTTCCGTGAACCACCCTCGCGACACGCAATTGATCCATCGCAGTCACACATGTTCAACACAAATATACACCATATCTATATGTGTGCCATCAACCGAATCACATTAATAGTAAATTATAAATCCATCAACCTGTCAAACTCGGATTCGAGTCGCGCATGCCGTTCACGGTTTAGGCACTTCACCGAACCATGCATCGCGCGAGGCGCCGTGGCAACATCTAGCTGCGATTAACATCACTCAATGGTTCAAACATTTTATCGAGTACAAAGAATGTGATAGCAGCAAGGGCAGTGGGTTTTCACCAGTATAAGACGCCGTCGCGGCTGGGGCTGTGCAGATCCGACGAGCGGCTGAGCGTTCCATCGAGCAGGTAGCTTGTAGCATGTGCTGGGCTTCGGCTGCCAGGAACCTGATGGAGGGGCTTGGAGATGAAGTTTGGGCGATGCCCCCCGGCGCTCGTCGCTGGCGGACCCAACAGAGGGCGTGCTCTGGCCAAGCTGAAGTGGGATGGACGTTCAGTCCATGGGAGAAGACCATGGATGACACATCGATGCAGGGAGGAGCTTGGTGGCTGGAAAATGGAGAGGGGGCGTGCAGCAGCAGGGAAGGGGATGTTGCTGTCCACAGCTGGGAGAGCTACGCGCACTGCCTAGATGCTGGTCTGGAACAGAGAAGGAAGAGAGGAGGGCGCCATGGGAGGGAGAGCAGAGACAACGACGCCGTGCACTAGGGACAGAGGAGCAGGGAGAAACGACGGCTGGTTGGGGGAGCTCGGCCAGGGGAAATGGCGCTCGCGCCATGGCTGGAGAGCATCTGCACAAGGCCGGACCAGAGGAGGTCTCGCTGGGGGAAGCGTCGGGCCATGTGCCGCGGCGGTGCGCAGGGGAGTTGGAGGTCCGGCAGAGGCACGACTCGAGCTCGAGCAGAACGCGATGGAGGAGCACGGCCGCCCGAAGGCGGGTTCCCAGCGCCATGGATCTGTGTGGGGAAGGGGCGCCTGCACCAGAAGAGTCCGGCCATGGAGGCGAGCTGCTAGAAAGGGGTCGCCCTGGCCAGAGAAGCTCGTCCTCGCCTGGGGAAGAAGGGCAGGGAGTGCCGGCGTTGGCTGGGATGTGGAAGGAGAAAGGGAGATGGCTGCAGGGAGCCTCTACGCGCGGGGAAGAAGAATTCCTGCTGGCGTGCCTGAGGAGTCTGGCGTCTGGCTGATTTAATAGGAGCTGCTGGCAGCCCATTGGCCACCGTGGGCGGCAGCATCTACTGGCTGGCTGCAGCTGCCGTGAAGGAGAAGGGGACAGGGAGAGGAGTGGCTGCTCGGATGATTTAACAGGACGCTGCTGGCCACTATTGACGTAGAGAACAGTGATCATCTACAGGCCAGGGGCTGGTAGTGGCAGACTGCCCGTGCCATACGGTGACGCTGTCGACTATGGCGTGCAGGCACGGGAAAGAAAACAGATGCAGATGAAATTTGTAAGGAGCCAAGTAAACTTTATTTTATTTCTCTGAAACAAGAGCTCCCGTATGAGTTGTTTATCAGGACGGTGACAATTATTTGTTGGAGAGGAGTGGTCATCTGTCGGCCGATTTGCGCAGCGCTTATCCGTTGGTTGAGACCGACGCAGGGAACAGAGCGAACTGAGGTCCGGACGAATGCGAGCCCACAGAATAAAATGATCTGAAACATTTTATTTGGGTGTTGCTTGGAAATTAAATTCTCGCGCATAAGTAGAATAAAATGAATCGAGATCGATAGGCTTCGGCTTCGTAATCGAAACAAAGCGAGTCGGATTAATAGAAATCATTGCCGATGCTGATTTTCGAATTCGGTTCGGACATAGAGATATTTGGCCGAGTCAGATAAAATTGATTAGAGGACGACATATTGAGTATTCCGTTTGAGAGTACGGACTCGGATTAATTTTTGGACACAGACTGAAGTCGAGAAATCCGATTCGGACATAGATTGAATAACAGCCATTGAGAGTCCGAGTAAATGAGTCTGGATGGGAGTTGCGAGACAAGATTGACTTTCGAATTTGCGTTTGCTTTACGAAACAAAAGTTTTAACAGGCTCCAAATTTGGCTGTTCTTGAGATCGAATAATTCCAAACTTGGTGAAACATTCATGAGTAACTTGATGAATGAAGATAGATGTGATCGAGAAATAGAAATTTTCACTGAGCATCCGAGATTAGGATAAATCTCCCAATATAACGTGAAATAGACACCTGGGGTGTCACAGAAAGCCTTATAGCCACTGATTCAACGTCGTACCGTATCCATAGGGAACTAGGATACTAGACTTCTCTAAATTTTTTGGTGAAGGCGAGTGTTGGGGACTTGTTCTCAAATGCTATCAATTAAGAACAAGCCAACACAAAATATTAAATGTTAATGCCCTTCGTCCTTCGAAGCATTATTTCCCTTAGGATATAATGATCTTGAGACGAAGGTTTTGAAAGACATACCTTCGTAGATTGTAATATATGTTAATAAAAGGAGAAGCATATGAAATATAAGAGACAACGTAAACAATCATACAACATTATTAATTCATTCTCATCATATTACCATGAAAAGGTAGAAACAATATTGAATTATAAATGTACCTTCGACTTGAAAGAAGGTAAATGTACCAGCGTGACGCACAAGTGAATACAAGTCAGCGTGAACAGTACGTGGGTAATGTTCATCTATTTATAGGCATAGGACGCAGCCTGTGAGAAACTACATTCATGCCCTTTATATTTACTATTGACTTATAGACAAATCTATGAGGACTAGATAGCCTTTTCCCCTTTAAGTCGGTTCCTTTTTCCGCTATTTAGCCGAAGCACCCTTGCGCGTAGCTTCAGAGCAACTCCAACCTTCATCAAGATCATGCTTTTTACATCGTATATGCTTTTAACCCGAGTCCAAAGGTACCTGTTCATATGTCACACTTGGAAGATATTGTTAAATTACGTTTTTGAGGACCTTCGGAGGACGAAGGCCCCCAACAGTAGCCCCTCGCAGTATTAATTTGTTTAAGATAACGAATTCAGATTGCGACATGGACGAAGGCCTTAAGCCGAAGGTCCAAAAAAAACACCTTCCCTTTGCTAGAATAGCAACAGTCAATGATGGACGGGGCCCCCTAATTTGGAGCGTGCTGAGCGTATAAATAAGAACTCACATCAGCTATATTTGATACGCTGCTTGTGCCATTTGCTTTACTTCCTCAATTTCATAGCTCTTGCTCAATAACGCTTGCTAGTTTTTCAAGCTTTCTGAGCTTCGGTTAAAAGACACAATTTCGTCATTTCTGAAGGAGAAATGTCTCAAGACAAGAAGGTTGCTGCTGAGACAAAGCTGACTGAAGAGGAGAAGCTTTTTGAGGAGAAGAAGGCTGTGAATCCTTACATTGCTGGATTTTTCGAGTCTATGGCAAAAACAAATACAGAGAAGATTACTAAGGAGATACTAGAGGGCATGTCTGAAGATACTGGTGACAGTGATAGTTATGATGCAGAAAGTGGGGGCAAAGATTCTGAGGATCGGCCCTGGAGACCAAGTCATTCGATTTTCGGTAAATCGACCATCAAACAAAGTCATATTGAGAACATGAGAGGAAGATATATTCGGAATATGTCTATTGTAAGGGCTGGCAGAGACAACAACGTCCCTGCCCCTAAAGAAAATGAAGTTGTGATCTACCGGAGCTTCTTCAAGGCTGAGAACATGAGAGGAAGATACTTTCGGAATATGTCTAGAGAAGGTGATCTGGTCCGGCTGAAGTATACATTCAGGTATGGGGATAAGTTCGATGAACCAAACGATGACTGGTTGAAATGCATCGAAGCTACAAGTGATGAGCTGCTTGGAGCTTATTCTAAGGCAGAAGATAATGCGCTATCTGCAGCCTTCGGAGGTCAAGGAAAAAAGAGAATGAACAGAGTTTTTGACGCCATCGGCTTCATCTACCCCGACTACCGCTACCCGTTGTAGGAACAGGGGAAGAAGAGAAAAGCTATTGTTTTGGCCGTTCCAGCTGAGCCTGTGCCGAAGGCTGCGGGCAAAAAGATGAAGGTACTTACCCACTGGTCGCGTTACATTGAACCGGCTGTGGTGCCTGAGTTTGGCGGGGAGGCCTCTTCAGCTGCTGAATCAAGAGAAACTGTTCCTCCCATGCAGAGGACTGAAAAGCCAGCTATAATGCCGAAGGCACCTTCGATTGAGCTAGTTGAAATGAAGGTTGACAAAGATAAGGCTGAAAGGTCAAAAACTGAAGAAGTAACAAAGATGCCAGGGATTTTAAGCCCTACAACAGAAGCAACAGCGCTGAAGACACAAAAGAGTTCTGCCACAACTCCTAAGAGAAGGATGATGGTAAATGTGCTAGATGTTGTATTAGAAATAGCAACAACCTTGAATCCTGCTCCTGCCAGAAAAATTGTCGAAGCTTCTAAGGCGCAACCCGAAGCTAAAACAAAACAGGCAGAAGTCGAAGCTACAATAATTCAAACTGAAACCAAAGCTGGGCCTTCAGAGCCCGCTGAGAAAAAGCCTGCCGAAATTGAAGAAAAGGCAACAGAAGAAAAGGCCACAGAGCAAATTTCGTCTGAAAAGGTTGCAACTCCTGCTCCCGAAGCTTTAAAAGAGAGCATTGATTACATCATTCGCCATGCTTCGGGAAAAGGACTTTCTCAAGAAGAAAAACGAGAAGCAAAACATTATGCCCAAAAATTGAAATACCCGAAGGGGACATTAGTGTTTTAATGGCAGTGGGGAAGAAGATTTTCTGCACTGTCTCCCGGATAATAAAGAGATATTCGTTTGTCGGGAGATAGGTAGAAGCATCGGATTCCCAAAGCTAGAAGATGGCCTTTCAATATTATCAAAGGATGAGCTCGCTGACAGTTTGGCGTATAATAGCATAAAGGTATAAAAGCTAATTTTGTATTTTGAAAATGAAATATTTTATTTGTTTATGCTTAATTCTGTCCTCCTCTTGCAGGGCTTAATCCTTAGCAATGCCCTTAAAGCACAGAAAAATATTGAAGATGAAGGATATACAATGGCTCTGAACAACCTTTGTTCAGAGGTAATCGAATTAAGGAACGAAGGTCTTCAAAAAGACAAAATATTGATTTCATTGGTAAACAAAGTGAAAGAAGATGAAGCTAGTTTCAAAGCTCAAGCTGAAATTCAAAAGAATGAGATCGAAGACCTTCGGAAAGAGCTGGCCGAAGCCAAAGAAAAATGTGGTCTCGCAGAGGCCAACTGAGATATTAGTGAATATTGGAAAAACTATTTAGAAAAAATAGTTGAAGAACTTCGCGCATCCAAAGAAAGATGCTTCGAAAAATCCCTGGGCTGCGTGGAGAAGATAAAGGCTAGCTTCGCCAACGTGGGCGCCTATTCCAACGAAGATAACTTTATACGAGGTGACCCTGAAGGTGTTATCGAATGGATAAGCGGAGAGGCCGAAGATTTTGAAGAAATTTTAAGTGATCGCGGGGATGTCTACGCGTTTTATGGTGCAAGAGGAATTTTAGCCATCCTGGAGAAGGTGGGTTGCGATCATATAAAAACCCTGGCCAAGGCCGAAGCTGCCTTCTCCGTGGATGACACAAAGGATCCCTCAGCCGAAGCAAGTTTAATGGGCGGAAAATTTTACACTGACATCTAAGCAAATGGTGGCCGAGAAATGGCTCACGAAATTATGAAGAAAAGTGAAAAAGATATTCATGACGCTCGTGTGGCAGCGAAACAAGCTGAGGAAGCTGCAGAACGCGAGAGACGCATAGGTATTATTTTGTGGCCTTTAGCTTTGGCGTTTGTTTTTATAACTTCGGACTACTTAACCTTTTTCTTCTTCAGCTGAATTATCTCCGCCACCGGAACCGTTCGATCCCCTGGCTGATCCAGAAATGAAGGAAGCTCTGGAGATTATTGGCATGGCTGAATCTATTGTTGACGAAGTTGTCAATAAATTGCTGAATGAAATTGCAGAGAAGGTCCTAAAGGAAGACTAGAACTTTTTGTAAAAACATTTTGAAATGGTCACTGTAACTTTATTGTGACAAGACTGTAATGTTTGATGTGTATATTTTTGAATCTAATATGTAAATTATTTGTAATTCACTTCTTTGCGATGCATGAAACTTTATATACATACCATTTTTGAGCCTTCGGCGAAAAAACACCTTCCCTTCTTTTCATGCTTCGTAAAGAAAAAGATCCATGTCTTGTGAAAATATCCAGGCTTCGTAAAAACATCCACGCTTCGTAAAGAATATCCATACCTCGTAAATTCATCCATGCTTCGTAAATGAAAGATCCCTTCTTTTTTTGCAACAGAGCTGATGAAGTTGTATTTCTTAGCTTACTTTGTGCCTTAGCGCATTTTCATAGCATTCTCTAAAGATCGACTTCGTTATTCAAGTCGTGTCATTGGTGCTGTATGTTGTATGATGTGATGCCATGCGGGATGATGTGATGATATGATGCAAGGAATGATGCTAATACCGAATACACATTCACACACACCCACGCTGAAACACACAATCTCTGCGTCCCCTTAGGAACGATCGAATCTCTTTGCCGTTTATTTTTTGGCTTCACCGCTTATTTTTTGGTGTAAGTTCTGCATCCCCTTAGGAACATCTTTTGAACTTCTTCGCCTTCTATTTCGGCGGTATAAGTTCTGCATCCCCTTAGGAACGTCTTTTGAGCTTCTTCGCCTTATATTTCGGCGATATTTGGCTCTGCATTCCATTTGGAACGACTTTTGAGCAGAAAACTTACACTGCGCTCCCTTAGGAACGACTTTTTTGCAACTTCGGCAAAACTTACGCTGCGCTCCTTTAGGAACGACTTTTTGTAGTTTCAGCGATTTTTAGCTCTGCATTCCCTTAGGAACGACTTTTGAGCTTCGGCAGTTTTTGAGCTTAGTAAGTCTGTGAAGAAGATATATTTCATTCTGACAGAAGCGAAGCTATTACAAGAAATTAAAACTAGATTTACATTGATTGTTCCTTATTCAAAAACAAAATGACATAGAACATAAAAGTATATCGGGGGTAGGATATTGCTTAATAAATGTGCTTTGATTCTGGCACATTACTATTGACTGTGCGAGCTTCGGATTCCTCCCTAAGCTCCCGTTGTTGCTGGGTGTACTGGCGCCCTTCTAGCTGCTGGCTTCGGGAGTATGTCGGTTGTAGTGGTGGTGGAGGTGGGAGTTGTGGCCAGGAAGCCTGTGAATGGCTAGCCAAAGCAACAGAAGCTGCAGGATAATTACCCACATATTCTGGTATGTAGGGAGAGTGGCACGAAGCAGTGTGCAAGACCTGCTTCGGTTGAGTCTTCCTAGCTTCGGCTTCGGCGATCTCCTTCTGCTTCTGAAGAGTGATTTGACACATTCTTGTAGTGTGGCCCTTGTCCTCACCACAGAATAAGCAATAAATCTTTTTGGGCTGATCTTCCTCCGAGGCCCCTGGCGCCTCTGCCCCTTGGAGCTAGCGGCCTGAAAGAGCTTTGCTGTTGCCCCGAAGATTGTGAGGTGTACTATGACCTCTGATGCTGGCTTCCCTTGTCATCGCTCTGGCTGGAGCTATGGATCAACCTGACATGCCTCGGGTGAATTCGTCCTCCGAAGTCCCTGGTCATCTCAGAGAATCTGTAAGCTTCCTCCCTTCTTTGGCGAAAGTCATTGTCAGCCCGGATGTACTCATCCATCTTTTGAAGCAACTTCTCCAGAGTTTGTGGGGGTTTTCTGGCGAAATATTGAGCAGTAGGTCCTAGCCGAAGACCCTTGATCATGGCCTCAATGACAATTTCATTGGGCACTATAGGCGCTTGTGCCCTCAGTCGCAAGAACATTCGGACATACGCCTAGAGGTATTCCTCATGGTCTTGCGTGCATTGGAACAGGGCCTGAGCTGTGACTGGCTTCGTTTGAAAGCCTTGGAAACTGGTAATCAGCATGTCCTTAAGCTTCTGCCACGACGTAATAGTACCTGGCCGAAGAGAAGAATACCATATTTGGGCTACATTGCGGACTGCCATGACGAAGGACTTCGCCATGACTGCGGTATTGCCTCCATACGAGGATATAGTTGCTTCGTAGCTCATCAGAAACTGCTTTGGATCAGAGTGCCCATCATACATGGGAAGCTGAGGTGGCTTGATGACGGGGGCCATGGGGTAGCCTGCAGTTCTGCTGCCAAGGGAGAAGCATCATCAAAAGTAAAGGTATCATGATTAAAATTATCATACCATCCATCTTCATTGAATAAGCCTTCTTGAGGAAGCTCCCTGTGTTGGGGCCTTCGATCTTGTTCATCTTGAGCGAGATGGCACACTTCTTCAGTAGCTTCATCGATCTTCCTTTGAAGATCAGCCAGCCGCGCCATCTTCTCCTTCTTCCTTTATACTTGCTGATGGATGATTTTCATGTCCCTGATCTCTTGGTCCAACTCCTCCTCCTGGAGTGTTGGACTGGTGGCCTTCCTCTTCTGGCTTTGAGCTTCTCGGAGAGAAAGAGTTTCCTGGTTTGGGTCCAGTGGCTGCAGTGCAGCAGTCCCTAGCGCTGAAGCTTTCTTCGGCAGCATGACGAAGGTCAGTGTTTGCCGAAGGTGGTCGAAAGAGTTCACCGGAGGTGGGCACCAATGTTGGGGACTTGTTCTCAAATGGAATTAAGAACAAGGCAACACAAAATCTTAAACGTTAATGCCCTTCGTCCTTCGAAGCATTATTTCCCTTAGGATATAATGATCTTGAGATGAAGGTTTTGAAAGACATACCTTCATAGATTGTGATATATGTTAATAAAAGGAGAAGCATATGAAATATAAGAGACAACGTAAACAACCATACAACATTATTAATTCATTCTCATCATATTACCATGAAAAGGTAGAAACAATATTGAATTATAAATGTACCTTCGGCTTGAAAGAAGGTAAATGTACAAGCATGACGCACAAGTGAATACAAGTCAGTGTGAACAGTACAGGGGTACTGTTCATCTATTTATAGGCACAGGACGCAGCTTGTGAGAAATTACATTCATGCCCTTTATATTTACTATTGACTTATAGACAAATCTATGAGGACTAGATAGCCTTTTTCCCCTTTAAGTCGGTTCCTTTTTCCTCTATTTAGCTGAAGCTCCCTTGCGCGTAGCTTTGGAGCAACTCCAACCTTCGTCACGATCTTGCTTTTTACATCGTATATTCTTTTAACCCGAGTCCGAAGGTACCTGTTCATATGTCACACTTGGAAGATATTGTTAAATTACGTTTTTGAGGACCTTCGGAGGACGAAAGCCCCCAACAGCGAGAAAAGCACGCACGAATATATAAGCTAATTCATAGCACACTTGGGAGAATTGGCTGATGGGGAAGCATACCGTGTTCGTTTATTCTCGTTGTCCCTTACCGATACCGCATTCGCGTGGTATGTAGCTCTGCCACCTAACTCTGTTAACTCTTTGGAAGAATTAGAGCAAAAATTTCATGAACACTTTTTCTCAGGAGAGCATGAATTAGAGTTACCGGATTTAGCATCAGTCTAACAAGGGCTCGAAGAATCGGTTAACGACTATATCCGGAGATTCCAGAACACTAGAAACCGATGCTTTCAGATCCATGTCGCGGAAAAACAACTAGCAGGGCTGGCTTTCAATGGGTTGTGACCATACTTAAAAGAGAAATTAGATGGCACCCAATTCTTTTCGTTAGTGCACTTGCACCAGCGAGCTTTGACGTGTGAAAGCCGAAGTAAAGAACCATCAAAATCGGCTAGCCATAAGATGCATCTAGTGGGTGCAATAATTCAGATGATGAATCCACAGATGTATATACCGCCGAACTTGTTTGGCCAGCACAGGCTAAACCTTCTGCATGTTCTTCTTTATAGTCGGTTCAAAAGAATCGGCAAGAAGAAGTTAAATTTACTTTTAATGTTGCCAAATGCGATAAAATATTTAACGAGCTGTTAAAAAATGATAGCATTAACTTAACACATATTATTCCTCCTTCTGATGAATTGAAAAGACGTGCTTACTGCAAATGACATAATCCTTTTTCCCATACCACCAATGATTGTAACATTTTCCGAAGACGGATACAATCAGCCATAAATGAGGACCGGTTTAGTTTTCCTATCAATGTAATAGAGCTAGCAAGCAAAAGGGTCTTGGTTCAGCCAGAAGTGGCTGATAAAGGCAAAGGAAAAACATCATCATTGGTGACCCTCGCACGTCGATTATATCAAAAGGAGGGATTGCTCGGAAAGCTTCGGACAGAAAGACTAACAAGTCCGGAGGCGTCGGGGGCAGGCTCAATCGAGCAATCGAGCAAAGGTCCCTGCCTCAAGCATCGCGGACTGTCCGGCACCTTCGAGCAGACGGTCCGATGCTCATGCAGACGGTCCGGCCAACCCAGCCGGACAATCTGCCCATGGCCAGAGGCACCGGCCTCCACACAAAGCAAAGAAGGGGATGCAGGGGCAAAGCACATGTAACACACATGGTTGGCTAGTCAAAGTAGGTCCTGCTTTTGATCAATTGCTCTCCAAGCATGCTAGCAAGAAGGTTGTTTTACACAATCGGCCAACAGAGAAACCCCAAACAAAACGACCAAATAAGACGGCCCGAAAGGAGACGCAGCATGCATCGCCTATTCATCCAATAATGCCAGCATACTTTCCATCCACCTATTCATCGTCGATGCATTATCCTGTTCAGATGTGGAATAGTACGACGATGAACCCATGGTACATGCATAGTTCCTTAGTCTATTCAGGCTGGAGGCACCTCAATTCTATACCTTTTGATCCATTGATCAAATGGTCATGGCCGAGAAAGATGCGATCCGAAATAGCCTATATGCATTAGAGCTCTATTGAATGATCACCCTATTGGTTTGAAAAGCCTATGACTTGCATCAGGTTTAGTGCATATGCTTTTGGTTCGTCAACCTCTACCAAAAGGCAGGGGGGCATATGTTGAGCACAGAAAAGGTCCTCGCGAATGGTCGCGGTGGTGGCGCGGACGGCCCGCGCGTGCGCAGAATCGGTTAGGATTACGAGTTTCTTTTGAGATTTGTTAGCTAAATCTATGGGATTAACTCGGGAAACGACTTGTAACGGTTACAGACCTCTCCCGTTATATAGATGAAGGGCTCGATTGAACCCCCCACAATCGATCCAATCAAATCTATTTATCAGTTTTACCTTATTTGCCTCAGCTCGTTCTAGGAGTAGGAGTAATTTAGCCTTAGGTTTAGATCTAGTTTAGTTTTCCACAACAATCTTTTTTCGACTCTATGATGGTTAGAGGAGTACCGGGCGGCCTGCCGACTGGGAGCCATGCCTTGGAACTCTCCCCCTCGATGGGATCTCTCCCGGGTCGAGGTCTAGGGTTCTTCGCGGAGAAGAAGACCCTCTGCATTATCGCGGACCGTGCGGCCCTAGACGCGGGCCGTCTAAAAGCTTACAGAGGATCTGCTCCAGCACCCAGGTCGTGGACTGTTCGGCCCTGTGCCGCGGACCGTTCGTGCCTCCGCATAGAACACCGCCAGGTGATTCGTTCCAGTGTTTGGCGTCTAGATCGGCACCAACAAGTGGGGTGTTATAGGTATGTAGACCTATGTTGGAACTTGCTAATCCGGGGACAGTAAAATCCAATAGGGGAAAATAGAATGGTTTGATGCCTTTAAACACAAGGCGCTAGGGCAACAATGTTCTCTCTTTCCGTCCCCCGCATTGGCACAGTGCAGGGGTATCTATAGGTAACTGAGGGACCGCCCGGCCCTAGCAATGACAATTAGACCTTCAGTTATCTAGTTTATCCCCGGAATATTCCCTCACGTGGGGGTTACATCGTGTCATTACAACATACTTTATTACAGACGTGGCCTAACCCGCTCTGCCCACACGGCGACCTGCGGGCAGGGCCTTACAACATGGGCCGGATTGTACATGGCCCCTTCTTGCATTGAGGGCCATGAGTTAGAAAGTCTGTCATGAGTTAAGAGAGCTAAGATTTTTGGTACGAATAATATGCTGGTACAACAGTAAGGCCTTGTTCGTTTGTGTCGGTTTGGTGGGTCGGAACGATTCCTAACCGGATTGCTTCTCTAATTTATATAAACTTTGATTAGCTGGAACGATTTCGGGTGCAATCCGACGCAAACGAACAAAGGTCTAAAGGATTATGCTTTGTTGGCGGAAGAGCGCCAGCCAGAAGTTAATTAAAAGCTTGTTTCAGTAGTCGCCAAACACTTTGTAAAAGCTTACGAAAAAAAGGCGTCCATGATGTCCCTATAGCTAGCCTGGTGGTTGGGGGGTCCTTCTGAAGTAAAAAATCATCTTAATTAAAGGTGGAAAGCAAACTGGTGATGGTCGCGACTGCACTTGATGGAGACGGTCACGACTCGCGGGCGTATTAGCGTATTTTGCGCAGCGTGACGATGAACATCCAAATAATAATGTCCACACCATGTAAATTCGATGACGATCGGTGTAAAAGTAAGAAAAAGGATTAGTCATGTTACATACTTACATGGTAAAAATAATATAATACTTGATTCGTCGTCTGAGAGTAGAGTAAAGAGATGAAATGGAGTCAAAATCATCACTAATAACAAGGAAATGTATTGTGTGTCCCCCACCAGTTACATGGTAAATAATGTTAGGTTTATCACATTACATCATTATTAGGAGCATATGTACGATCACTACAGGAGATCGACTCATTTCAAACGGCACTAATCACCGGCGAAATTGAAGGCTTATTTTTTAAGGCGTGACATTGGCCACCAAAAATAAAAAGTGAATGTTTCATTTGTTGTTGTGGGTATATATTTACTATATTAAAACACCAGTTTTTTTTTGATTCCACAGTTTCTAGACTGTGGTTGTTGACCCTAAATTCATATTCACACTCATCTAGCCAATAAAACACATAGAACACATAAATCGTTTTTTATTTTATATTCTATACATAAATATAAATAGAAATCATAGTATCGTAGGAAACTTTTGCTAGTATAATAATATAGCAACACTTCTGTCATTTAGTATGTGATGATATCAACAGTCAACGTACAAGATGTTTGGTGGATCGGAACGGAGCAGGTGGTGTCTTGACACAAAAGGTGTTGATGAGCGTCCTTGCAGTTCCCGTTGGTTGCAACGTTTCTATCTTGTAATTTCATCTCGCGTTAAGGAAGCAACGAGAGCTATAGCATTGATATACAGATAGATGCGTTGAGCATGCCCGGCCAGCTCATCAAGGGACTGGGAACCTTCTATCCCTACCTAGGCGGTAGGTTGCTCTCAATCTCAATGGAGTTGGTAGAGAAAGCTCGAGCCCGTGTGTGTGAACATTTAGTTCACTAATATAATCATCATTATAATAAATCTGTTGCTTCTATAATGTTGTCTGCTTGCACCCCACGAATTTCACGAGGAACAATCTAAACATTTACATGGATCGCTGATAAATAAATTTGAATGTAAAAGCTAAGTTGGATGGCAAAGCAAACTTATATTCTACTCACTCTCTATCTTAAATTATAAGTTATTCTAGGGTATGTCTATAAAAATCAGAATTACTTATAAAGAAAGTGGTGAAGAGTAGTTGTCACGGGTGAAGGATCAAACATCACATCTTTGTCCACAAGTATTTACCAATTCCGGGATTGAGTAAACCTTCGGAAAATTTACTTGTGTCCCAAACTCCAGGAGATAAACTCTCCATGTCTCCTGAGATCCTGTCAGTAAAAGAAAACCTAAAATGGACTCGACTGACACTACAGAAAAAACAGGAAAAATGTCAGCCACATTAAAAACGTTGGCTTCTGTGGCCGACGTACATACGAATGTGAGTGTTGGCTAAACCGCGGCGGATGTTCTTAAAAAGTAAGAACGTCGGTCAAATCCCGATCGACGTTCTTATTCGGTTGAGTAATCCGCCTGACGGCTGTCCTTTTTAAGAACGTCGGTCAGGATTTGACTGATGTTCTTACTTTATTAAGAATGTCAGTTTTGATCTAACCGACGTTCTTAATAAATTTAAGTACCAGTGCTCCTCTCTTCTTCTATTTCCTCGACGTTTTCAATAAATTTCAGTTGGAACTCATGAGTCATGAGCCTGTTCCATGACAGAACGGTCATCAACCATTCTAAAGTTATGGTACTGCTCCATCACATATAGCTCACGCCCAACGTCTGAGGTAGAGAACTTATGTTCGAGCGCCTTCTACAGTTCAGCAGCACTCTTGATGTTCATATAAACATCAGACAGCTGGTCAGAGAGAACGCTAAGAACACATCCAACGAAAACCATCATATCTGTAGTAAACTCCTACAGTTCTTTCTCAGATCCGAGAGGTAGTACGGGAGGATTACTCACGACCTAAAACACGCCCATAGCCAAGAGCCATAACTGGGCTCTCATCTACCACCTCTTGAAATTCACACCAGTGAACTTATCCAGTTTCATCGCATCAGAGTAATTACTCATCACTAAATGCCTATCAGGTTTTTGGATTGTTGGAAATAATAGCAATTTAGAAATGAACAAATTGTTTCCAATAATAATAATATAAGAAACAACTACATGCTTGATATATGTATAACTCACTAGCAGTTGATAGACTAGTGCTAGTGATAGAATAAATATACGCATAAACATTCTTACAGTGGGGTTGTCGGTGCTAGAACAGCGCAAGAGTAGACGTAGCAGATCGACGAGGACAACGACGTTGTCGTAGACGAAGCAGATGAACAACGAGCAATCGTGGCAGCGCTTCCCAAGAACCTAATACGGCCTACCCTGTGTGGGAGACGAGGGGACGTAGGCTCCGGAGATACGGCTCTCTCGACTCGATGGCACGTCGACGGTGAGATGGGAAAGACAAAGGCAGCGCAGCGGTCTGGTGTGAGGAGGAGAAAAGTCTGTAACAAGGACGACTCCTGCCCTTATTATATACACACGACGCAACTAAGGCAAGTAAATAGCCTGACAAAAAGAAAACATGCACCCGCAACGTCAAAAGTGAGAAATCGACGGACTATTCATGAGCATGTCATGCGTCCGCGCCCATTGCCTCGCCTGGGCGAGGCGAGTGAGCGTGGGTTCTCCCTTTTCCTCTTCCTTCTACCAAGTGGAGACATCTCAACTATTTAAGTTGGCCTCACTCTTCCGGGAGTAGCAAGGTGATAATAAGGTTTCCACCTTACCATGCATGTGTGAGTTGACCTTTAGGATTTACACGAATTATTGTTTGGGCCAAGCCCAAATTCTATAGCATGAGAAGGACGGCTCAACTCTGCGAAAGAAATTACGTTAAAAGAGGTGTTTCATAAACGGATAATAAAACTTGGAGTTAAGCACCATAAGGGAAAATGTTTTATTTTAAGGTTAGTTTGGGAACTCTATTTTCCGAAGGGATTCCTATTTTCATAAGGAAAAACGAACTAATTTCTCTTATGGGGCGTTTGGATCCCTTCTTTTTAGAGGAATTGGAATTCACTCAATAAAATAACTTATTCAGTTTGAAATTTGACATTCCATCACTTTCCAAAGTTCAGATATAAGTCTATCTCAAATTCACGGGTGGAATATGGGAAATGATTTTATGCATTAGTAGAATTTGTCTCTACTCTATAACTTACATGATACTCTTCGTCTCACTCCTCTATAGTAAAAATATAGCACATAAATATTTTCGACATCTTGCTAATAATAGCATACAAATATATTTTGTATAAAACCGAATTAACTTAATTGATATATGTCTAGATTATTATTAGAATGTAATTCAATTCCAACGATCCAAACGGGCATTAGAAAAATGGAAATATATTAGGAAAATGAGGTTCCTAAACTAGTCCTTAAATGTGATTATTGACCACGTAATACTAGACCATAAACATTGCATGAGTTTTGTGTTGTGGCATGTTGTACTAGCTGAAAAAAACTGAACGGCATACCTGATGTAAGTTGGCAACAACTAAAACAGCAAGCGAGGTAGAGCCAGCAATATTCTGTAATACACAATGGTTGCAGCCAGCGAAGGTTCCATGGAACGATTCTATCTCCATGTCAAGTGGTTGCTTCGGTTAGTTGAATATCCTATTACGCATTGTCACATGAAATGATTAATGAATCCTTTTATCATATAACAATGATTAGTTGGGTAGCCTCGTGATGCAAGATTAGATTAGGTCCGGAATTACTGTTTTATATATCTTGACAGCTGAACTTAGAAATAATTGTTAGAATTTCTATGTTTAAAGGCTAGTTTGATAACCCATTTTTCTACGGGATTTACAATTTATCAAGAAAAATAAATTAATTTTTCGTGGGAAAATAAAAAACCCTTGGTAAAATGGAGTTCTAAAACTAGCTCTAAACGTCTATATAGCACACGGACATGAGTTCTTAGTACAAAACCATGTTATCTCAGATTCTACAAATCTCAAAATGCAAAGGACAAAATAGGATCTTAAATGTTTCAGAAATTACACCATTAATAGCGACGTTTCAATTTATGCTCCAAATACTATACAGGGTTTGTCCTGCAAATGAGAAATGACACCACGGTAGAAAGCTAGCTCTGTCTCGACCAGAAGGGTTGTCTTTGGTAGCTTATCTATCATATCTCCTATATATCTATTATTTTAAACTTTACTCGATAAACAGTGTAATTTATAGTACAAAACATATTTTGCACGACCATATACATGATCTGCTGGAGACAGCATAAGTCCTACCTTCGTCTTGCAGCGGCGGCTGCAGAGCAGCTACCAGATTTCTTCGTCAGACAGTCTCTAGCAGCTCTCCTATCCTAGCTCATATCTCATCTCATATTTCCAACTTCACTCTAGTGTTGTCTACGGTGCACAATCTGTCAGAGACCTTACGTGAATAATAGAGGTAGCATGAGCGGCTAGGGATGTAAATGATAGGGACGTTATCCGTCCGTATTCGAGTCCAGTATTCGAATTCGATTTGTATTTGAGTCCAGGTATTTAGTATCCGATATGTATCTAATTTATATTTTATCCGACACAACTCGATAATATCCGTATCTGATCCGAATCCAAAGAGAAAATATGAAAACAAATACAATACAAGCAATATTTGTCTGTATTCGATCCAATTACACCCTATATGTGGCTATGACAAGCACATCCAAATATATAGGTTGTTTAATTCTTTAATGTAAACGTTTTGGCTGAGTCGTACAAGTTTTTTTTTTTGCCTTCGCTAAGCAAAACAAGAAGATACTGTGTACATATTTTATTATAAAATTGACAAAATCTTAGTCCACAAACAGAAAATTCTATTATTCATGTACGAAATCATATGACCCGTTCTAAAATAAGTGTATACGGAGTATCTCATATTTTAAGGAGCCGACTAATTTTAAACTAACTTTATTTATAGAAAACAGTATTGATATTTGAATATCTAAATCTTTTTACTATAAAAATGTATAGCGTGATTAATCTAATAGTATTTATTTAATATTATAAACAATAGTATTATATGGATGATCAAAATTAAAAGTGATTTACTCATCAAAAGTAGAGAAACTTACCGTGGGAGGATAGAAATCTTTTTGTGCGCTCCGGGAGTACGTTTTGGGGAGTTTCTGATGTTTGGAGTGTATTGCTTGCAACTTTGAGAGCAGAGCTAGAAAACCTCCATTGGATCCGGGATTTCACTGTGCAGCTAGACAAATTGTTTAGTTTGCACGGCAGTTTCGGATGTAGTATGTACGAAACTAAACTCTTGTTGGGAATGGCCAATTCAGAACAGGAAAATGACAAAAATCCGACTGCTCCAGAATGTCCGACGGTCTTATAGAAAACCGTAAGTAGTTACCTTATGTCCGACGGCATCCAACAGCCGTCGGAAGTTACTATTATTTCGACGGCTATATTGACAACCATCGGTAGTTATTATTATGTCCGACGACTATACTAATAGTCGTCGGACGTAAGCCTTATCTCTGATGGCTGTCAGTATAGCCGTCGGACATAACACATTTTTAGGTAATGGCGTTAGACGACGTTTCAATTTTCTAGATGCACACAAACCATCCGCGCACCACGCTCTCTCTCTCTCTCGGTTTCGCTTTCAAGCCGCCGCCAGAGCGCCTCGCCACCGTCGTCGAGGCCCGCCGACAACCCAACAGTTGCCTAGGAACACCCCCCGTCGGCCGTCTCGAAGCACACACTGTCATCCTCTCCACGAGTGCCCTCGCCCGACGTCTAGCCCCGTCCTTCCTCACGCCCTCCACCGACCACCGGTGCCTCCGTCGACCTTGCTCGTGCGTCTCGCCGCTTAGTATTCTTGACTTTAAACAATTTTGTAGAGGCATATGTTGTTTTACTCACAATATTGTGCCCTTAGAGTTGTATGGTGTACTGTTTTCATAAACACATGTGTTGACTTCATATTTAGGGCTAGTTTGGAAACTCAAATCCCCTTCGGGATTGAAGAGGATTGGAGAGGAAATTAGTTCATTTTCACCTCAATCCCCTCCAATCCCGAAGGGGATTTGAGGTTACCAAAGTAGCCCTTATTAAAAAAGTGTAACTTCTTTGTCACAACATAAAATGGAATGTCACCCATTTAACACTAACATATAAGAATAGATACTTCATTAATTTATATCCATGATAACATTTTAATACCATTGCGTCGGTCATGAATAAAAATAACTAAAGGATAAATGAAAAATACGACACGGTTAATCTAATAATACTTATTTGATATTTTAAACATTGGTATTATATATAGGATCAAAATTAAAATAGGTCTACTCATCAAAATTATAGATACTTAATTTTGGAGGATAGAAAACGTTTGCGCTCACCGGGAGCTCCATGTAAAATATGAGTTGACTTTCTTATGCTATCTCTAACCATTCCTTCTATATATCTTTCCTTACGATATTTTCTAATCTATTTTATTATCTTCTCATAAAATTTTTCCCTAATATACAGGATGTCTCCAACTATTCCCCATAAACAGGTCTCCCTACACGCTATAGGTCAGTAAATTAATACTTTTTATTATTTTTAAAAATAATATAGTGTGATATCTTCTCTCTGTATGTTGGTCACTTACTTTTGGTTTCTACATGATATTAAAACAAGGCAACACAAGTTATTAAAACATAAACTTCTCTCTTCAATTAATCCTTCTTTGAACGTTAACTCAAGAGAGAAGATGAAGGGGGCTAAATGTTTAAATATTAACAAGGATGTAATGTAAATAGAAAAGAGCAAGACAAGTTACTCATATTTGTGTTTCCACACTATCATTTCATTCCTTGCAATATAACAAACGGTTACAAAGGTACCTTCGACTTTACAAGAATAATAGCTCGAATGTACTTCGAAGGCTGAGCTAGACGAAGCTCTGAGCTCTCGAAAAGTGAATTTATGCATGACATCGTTCATCTATTTATATGGGAGAGGTACAACTTCATATGATATTACAAGTACGACCACAAAGTTTACATATATGTCGCGATTTCAGAAACTAGGGGACAATAAGATTTTTGTTCGGTGGGGGATGCTAACGTGGACTCGCTCCGAATGGTGAATCTCAGGGACTCGAACGACGAACTAGGATACAGGGTTTATACTGGTTCAGGTCAAAGCCCTAGTCCGATATAGTACTAATTGTAGTATTGCAATAGAGTGTGTTACAGCTTGTGTGCTTGTGTGTGAGAGGAAGAGGGTACTTTCCTTTTATGTCTCAAGGGACAGTGTTGGGGGCCTTCGGCTCCCGAAGGTCCTCAAGAAACATAATTTGATAATATTTTCCAAGTGTAATATGTGAACAGGCACCTTCGGAACAGGCATCTTCGGAGTCAGATTGCGAATATACAAGAGCGTGGTTAAGACGAAGCTTGACTGGAATGAAAAACGATCATGACGAAGGATAAGGCGATCATGAAGCTATGTGCAGAAAGGCTTCGGCACAACAACAGAAAAGAAGAACCGACTTAAATATGAAAAGCCAAATTGGACCTCAAAGAATTACTGTAGTTATTGATAAATGTAAAGGGCATCTATGTAATTTTACACGGGCTGCGACCCGAGTCTATAAATAGGTGAACAGTACTCCCGTACTGTTCACGCTGACTTGGCATACGCTTTTTCGCATCACCTTTGTACCTTTACTTTTCATCAATCTGAAGGTACATTTGTAATTCATTTTTATAAATTTAATAATGGAAATATATCGATGATAATACTGGTATTATTACTCGCACATTATATATAATTGCTCTGTTTTAATCATTTGTCAACCTAACGAAGGTCCTTTCTTTCGTAACCTTCGTCCAAGATTCGTAATACCCGAAGGGATATAACGTTTCTAAGGGCGAAGGAGTTCGACATTTAACACTTTTATGTTGTCTTGTTCTTGATTCATAGTATTTGAGAACAAGCCCCCAACATTGGCGCCCACCTCCGGTCAACTCACTTCCACTTTTTGGGTTTTGAAAACCTTCGGCAAGCGTCACCTTCGTCATGTCGCCGAAAAAAGCTTCAACGACAGGGGCTGCCACTCTACAGCCGCTGGACCCCAATCAGGATGTCGTCTCTCTTAGGGAGGCCCGAAGCCAGAAGAGGAAGGCCATCAGCCCAACGCCTCTGGAAGACGACTTGGACCAAGAAACACAAAAAATGGAGATGCTCCATCAACAGGTTCAACGGAAGAAGGAGAAGATGGCTCGTCTAGCTGATCTTCAAAAGCAGATAGATGAAGCCTCTGAAGAGCTTCGACATCTCGCTCAAGATGACCAGAATCAAAGGCCCCCGCGCAGAGAGCTTCATCAAGAGGGTTTCTACAACGAGGATGACTGGTATGAAGATTTCCATCACGGAAATTTTGCTTTTGATGATGCTTCTCCCTTGTCAATAGAACTGCAAGCTGTTCCTTGGCCACAGTCTTACAAGCCGCCTCAGCTCCCCATGTACGACGGTCATTCAGACCCGAAACAATTCTTGATGAGTTATGAGGCAACTATATCTTCATACGGTGGCAACACGGCGGTCATGGCAAAGTCCTTCGTCATGGTTGTCAGGAGCGTTGCACAAACTTGGTACTCTTCCCTTAGGCCAGGGACAATCACCTCATGGCAAAAGTTGAAGGATATGCTGATAACCAGCTTCCAAGGGTTTCAGACGAAGCCAGTCACTGCTCAAGCTTTATTCCAGTGCACCCAGGATCACGAAGAATACCTTCAGGCATATGTCCGAAGGTTCCTACGTCTGAGGGCGCAGGCACCAACAGTGCCTAATGAAATTGTCATTGAGGCCATGATCAAGGGGCTTCGGCCAGGACCTGCATCTCAGTACTTTGCCAGGAAGCCTCCTCAAACACTAGAGAAGCTGCTCCAGAAGATGGACGAGTACATTCGAGCTGACAATGATTTTCGCCAAAGAAGGGAGGAAGCTCTCAGGTTCTCTGAAATGACTAGGGGCTTCGGAGGAAGATTTTATCCAAGGCACGTCAAGTCAATTCACAATTCTACTCAAAATGACGACAAAGCGAATCAACAGCAAAGGCCACAGTACTCCTCGCAAGTTTCGGGGCAAAAGCAAAGCTCCTTCCGACCGCTAGCGCCAAGAGGCAGAGGCGCCAGGGGCTTCGGGGAAAGATTTGGGGATCAACCAAGAAAAATATACTGCCTATTCTGTGGTGAAGGTAAGGGCCACACCACCAGGATGTGTCACATTACCATCCAGAAGCAAAAGGAGTTAGCAGAAGCTGCTGCACAACAGAATCAGCCGAAGCAGGTCATGCATACTGCTTCGTACCATTCGCCTTACATTCCAGAATATGTAGGCAATCACCCTGCAGCCTCTGTTGCTTTGGCAAGCCAACCCCAAGCTTCCTGGCAACAGCTTCCACCGCCACCACCAATACAACGAGCTTCGCAGCCAGAAGGGAGCCAGCACTCTCACCCCCAGAGGGACTTCAGAGAAGAATCCGAAGCTCGCACAGTCAATAGCACTGTGCCAGAGTCGAAGCACATTTATTGATAAATATCCTACCAAAACAGCAGTTTTTTCGCATTTTTGCATTCAGTATTACTTTTTTGTTAATAAGGAATAATTATGGGAAGTTTAAGTCTCTTTTATCGTTTTTCAATTTCTTGTAACACTTTCTCCATAGGCTTGAGTTGCCGAAGCATACGAATTTATGGTGGCATGAAGGACCGTTGTATTGTCAAAAGTTTTTTATAACGGACACAGTGCAAATTGTTCGAAACAGTAAAAAGTCGTTCCTAAAGGAGCGCAGAGTAAGTTTTCTGAGTTTACAGCGAAAAGTCAGCGCTGATTCCGCCGAAAGTAAAAGGCAAAGAAGCTCCTAATGGAGGCTTACAGCGAAAAATAAACGTTGATTCCGCCGAAAGTAAAAGGCGAAGAAGCTCCTAAGGGAGGCTTACAGCAAAAAATAAACGCTGATTCCGCTGAAAGTAAAAGGCGAAGAAGCTCCTAAGGGAGGCTTACAGCGAAAAGTCAACGCTGATATAAAAAGTGTGTGTGCTCTATTACAGGGATATGTATCTGTGGCACATATGTCATTTTGCATAACATAACATCATCACATCATTCTGCATAACATAAGCATCATACAGCATATTGCATGTGGAACAAGAAGGGGATACAGTATTGATCTTTGGAGAATATTTTGGAAAAGAGAAAATCGTACTAAAGCACAAGACAAGTCGAGAAGAAGTGTAGCTTCATTAGAGAGGCAACAAAAAAAATTTTCTATAGCGTCGGAGAATATTTCACGAAGCTTGGATAATCTTCACCAGCGAAGTATGCAATTTCTTGTGATACAAGATTTTCTTCACGAAGCATGAAAAGAAGGGAAGGTGTTTTTTCGCCGAAGGCTCAAAAAATGGTATGCAAGATTTCATGTATCGTAAAGAATTAAAACTGTACATGGATTATATATTACATTCAAAGTTACAATATATTACATATGTTACGTTCCAAATGTTTTTACAGTAGCATTTAATCCTCTTTAAGAACTATTTCTGCAGCTTCGTTCAGTAGCTGGTCGACAACCTTGTCCATAATGGCTTCGGCCATTTTTCTAATTTCATCGTCCCCCTTCGGGTGGGGGCCCAGAGATGCCTCAGCAGGTTCTGAGCGAAGAGAAGATACGACTATATTACTATTACAAACCGTGAACAAAGTCTGGAATAAAAAATTACAACATAATAAAAATCACTAATTAATACCTATTTGCCCTTCGGGCTCTGTATTTTTTTTGGCAGCCGCCGCTACTTTTCTAGCATCATGGATGCCTTTTTCGCTCTTTTGAATAATTTCTTGCGCCATTTCTCGGCCGCCGTTGTCCCAGATATCGGTGAAAAATTTTCCGCCGATCATGCTTGCTTCGGCTGAGGGGTCTTTAATGTCTTCGGAGGACAAAGTAGCTTCGGACTGCGCCAAAGATTTTACATGCTCGCACCCTTTCTTCTCTAAAATAGTAGCAATTCCTCTAGCACCCGAAAAAGCACATATATCTCTGCGGCTATTCAGGATTTCTTCGAAGGCCTCAGCTTCGTTACTGATCCATTCCATCAGACCTTCGGGATTGCCCCTTGAGAAATTTTCTTCGCTAGAGAATGCGCCAACGTTGGCAAAGCTGGATTTTATCTTCTTAACGCATTCTATGGATTTAACATAGCATCTTATCTGAGAAGCACGAAGCTCTTTAACATTAACTTCCAAATGATATGCACATTGATCACTTAACTCTTGTTTTGTTTCTTCAAGAATGCGTTCTTCTTTGGCTCGGGCTAGTTGTTTACGAAGATCTTCGATTTCACGCCTATGAGCTTCCGCTTGAGTTTTAGAGTTAGCTTCGTCTTCCTTCATTTTTTCCACTAATGTAAGCAGAATTCTGTCCTTCTCCAAGGCTTCGTTTCTTAGTCTGATAACCTCTGTTCGAAGGTTGTTGAGAGCAATGGTGCAGCTCTCGTCTTTAGCATTCTTTTGTGCCCTTAAGGCATTGCTGAGAATTAAGCCCTATTCAAAAAGAATGAATGGATTAACACAACAGTAAAGGACTCATTCAAAATCTACAAAATTCAAAATTTACAATCTTCGTACCTTCAGACTGTTATATGCAAGACTATCCGCAAGATCCTCCTTCGTCATGGCGCAAAGGCCAGCTTCAAGCTTCGGGAATCCCATGCTTCTAGCCATCTCCCGGCAGACAGATAGTTCTTTATTGTCTGGGAGGCAATACAAGAAGTCATCTTCATCTGTCCCATTGAACACTACGGCCCCCTTCGGATACTTTAGTTCTCGAGCATAGTGGTTAGCTTCAAAGATCTCTTCTTCGGATAATTTCTTTCCCGAAGCATGTCGTATAATATAATCGTGCATTCTAGAAGATGCTTCGGGAACGGTAGCGTCAATGTCCTCGACTAAAATTGGCTCTGTTATTTTTGTTTTTTCAGTTTCCAAAGTTGCCTCTGTCAATTTTGCCTTTTCAGCTTCCAAATGTTTTACCTTGGTGGGCTCTGAAAGTCCAATCTCAGTTACAAATTGTTGCTTCGAAGCTTCACTAGCAAAGGCTTCAGCAGATACTTCAGAAGCTTTAGCAGTTTTCTTCGGAGTTATACTCGAAGATTTAATTGTTTCCAAAACATCCAGCACATTAACCATCCTTTTTCTTTTTGGAGTTGCTAATGGCCCCTTTTGGCCTTTAGTCGCCTCAACTTTTGATGAAGGACTCAAAATTTCTAATGTTTTTCCTTTTTCAGTTTCTGGTTCTTCCGCTTTCTTTTTTGTTGGTGCTTTGGCCATTTCTTCGGATTTTGGCGCTGTAGTTGGTTCTCTGGCTTCGGGGGCCGAAGAGGCCTCGCCAATAAACTCGGGCACTATGGCCGGCTCAATACAGCGTGGAGGGTGTGTCAACACTTTTACCTTCTTTCTCTTCGGCGCTGGCTCCCCGGAAGCAGCCGAAGCAGTGTCCTTTGCAGAAGAAGTATTTTTTCTCTTTTGACCTCGCATTGGATAATAGTAGTCGGGATAGATAAACCCAATTGCATCAAATACTCGGTTGAGTCTCTTCTTTTTTCGGCCTCCGAAAGCCGCTGATAATGCAGTGTTTTCGGCCTTTGTGTATGCCCCAAGCAATTCATCACTTACATTTTCAATGCTTTTCAGCCAATCATCATCCGGTTCAACAAACTTATCTCCATACTTGAATGTATATTTCAGTCTGATTAGTCCACCCTCGTCAGTTTCTTTAACGGTCTCCTTCGGCATTTCCCAGTTATCTACAAGTGGCCACACTCTGAAGGCAATGTGCTCTTGCATCAAATCCCTGGTCCCAATAAAAGAGCAGACCACCCCGAAGGCCCTCTGACATTCTTCAGCTGCTTCATCCATTTCCACCTTTGGTTTCCGAAGTCCAAAGCGCTGCCAAATAGGGCGCATGATGATATCCTTGATATCTTCCCGAACCTTCAAATCGTTCTTCACATAGAACCATTCCTTCATCCATTCCCCGGGCCATCTCTTCCGAAAGGTTGGCACGGGACAGCTTGACCCAGAGCGGGCACCGAAGCTGTAGCAACCAAAATTATTATGATATTGCTCCTTACCCCAGGGTTTCGTCTCATATACTAGCTCATGTATATTGCAAAAGCTTTTTGCACTTGGCTCCAGGCCCTGGCTCCTCACCGCCCAGACGAAGATTCCCAATCTTATCACTGCCTCGGGGGTAAGTTGATGAAGGTAAATTTGATATATTTTCAGAACTTCTACCACAAACCTGCTCAAAGGGAATCACAGCCCAGCCTTTAAAAAGCTTTGGAAGATCACGACCTCATTATCTTCGGGGGTCGGCATAGTTTTTTCTCCGTCATCTGTCCTCACGATGGATATATCTCGAAAATATCCCCCCCTCATATTTTCAAGGTGACTCTGCTTTATAGTTGATTTTCCGAAGTTCGAGTGACTAGACCGCCACGGGCGATCTTCGGAGTCCTCCCCACCACTATCCACATCATAACTATCACTATCGCCAGTATCTTTAGATAAACCCTCCAAAGTTTCCTTGATAATCTTTTCCGTATTGGTCTTCGACATTGACTCAAGAAAACCCAGGTGCATTTCCTCCGAAAGGCTTAGCTTCGAAGCACCAGCAATTATCTTATCCTTAGATATTTTCGCGAATGATGGCAAGCTAGACTTGAAACCGAAGCTTAAAAATTCAAGACCGAGCAAATGCTGTCGTGCGCAGGCTAAAAGCTGGGTGCGCAGGCTAAAAGCTGGGTGAGTAAAAAGCAGGTGGCAAAAGGGCGTGCCAAATAAACTCGCGGTGAGCTTGTATTTATACACCCAGTATGTCGAAAACTGGAGGGCCCCGCTTGTCAATGACTGTTGCTATTCTAGCAAAAGGAAGGTGTTTTTTCGGACCTTCGGCTTAAAGCCTTCGTCCATGTCGCAATATGAATTTATCTTGACAATAAATTGATATTGTGAGGGGCTACTGTTGGGGGCCTTCGGCTCCCGAAGGTCCTCAAGAAACATAATTTGATAATATTTTCCAAGTGTAATATGTGAACAGGCACCTTCGGAACAGGCACCTTCGGAGTCAGGTTGCGAATATACAAGAGCGTGGTTAAGACGAAGCTTGACTGGAATGAAAAACGATCATGACGAAGGATAAGGCGATCACGAAGCTATGTGCAGAAAGGCTTCGGCACAACAACAGAAAAGAAGAACCGACTTAAAGATGAAAAGCTAAATTGGACCTCGAAAAATTACTGTAGTTATTGATAAATGTAAAGGGCATCTATGTAATTTTACACGGGCTGCGACCCGAGTCTATAAATAGGTGAACAGTACTCCCGTACTGTTCACGCTGACTTGGCATACGCTTTTTCGCATCACCTTTGTACCTTTACTTTTCATCAATCTAAAGGTACATTTGTAATTCATTTTTATAAATTTAATAATGGAAATATATCGATGATAATACTGGTATTATTACTCGCACATTATATATAATTGCTCTGTTTTAATCATTTGTCAACCTAACGAAGGTCCTTTCTTTCGTAACCTTCGTCCAAGATTCGTTATACCCGAAGGGATATAACGTTTTTAAGGGCGAAGGAGTTCGACATTTAACACTTTTATGTTGTCTTGTTCTTGATTCATAGTATTTGAGAACAAGCCCCCAACAGACAGGCCTTACATTGTTGTCTCTCAGAGAGAGAGACAATAGAGTGATAAAGAGTCCTTTGGTTGTCGTGGCGGGGGCCCTCTCCTATTCGTGTAAAGTAGTGCTTCTAGTATGGCATCGCCCGTTACTCCTGTTCCTATGGCGGGTTCATGGCTGATGTCCCTGCGATGATGCGCAGCGGGTCCCATGGTCTAGTCCATGGTCTTGACGGACATGGCGCGGCTTCCTCCCATCATCGTGGGCCCTACGTTTTCCTTCCCTGTGTATGGATTTGCCTATTCGGTATGGTGCCTCGTTTTGTCGCTTTCGTCATACTGGCCACTATGGAGGCTCCGGTGCTGAGGTCGCCTCTGACCAGAGCTGCCTCGTCCCTTTAGACAGCGTGGTACGTTTATTATCAGAAGGGGACATACAATCATGCCTACGACTATCTCTCGAGCTCCTGGCGACATATCTTGTTGTTATTGATGTGTGCTTATGGCTTGGGCCCAACGCTTGGGCTCACTCGGTGGGGGACTTGGTCGTCCGCCCTACCTCACAAACTTGCTTGATGAGAGACTTGGTCATCCGCTCAGCCTCGTAGACTTGCTCGGCAGGGGACTTGGTCGTCGGCTTCACCTCGTGGACTTGCTTAGCGGGGGGCTTGGTCATCTGCCCTGCCTTGTAGACTTGCTCAGCGGGGGACTTGGTCGTCCTTCTTGCCTCGTAGACTTGCTCGATGGAGGACCTTATCATCTGCCCTGCCTTGTAGACTTGCTCGGTGGGGGACTTCATTGTTCGCTCTGCCTCGCAGACTTGCTCGGTGGGAGACTTGGTCGTCCTGGCCTGCAGGGCCAAGAAAGGGTGTATGGGCCTATTGCGGGTACCCCATTCTTGGGTGCCCGACAATATGATTTACATGTTTCACATGGGCAATATCGTCTTACCTCCTTCTTTCTTGCTGAATAAGACTTTTGGTTCTTCATCTTCCCTACGTCGTGAATCAAGGCCTTTGGCAACGAAGCTATTGACTTCGGTTCACATCTTTGCAGCATCAATGACGAAGCTCCGCAACTTCTCTTTTCTAGTTTGCAAGTTGCTTCCGACGAAGGTTTGCTTCGTTGGCGCTTTGTGTTGTACCTGAGACACATTTTCTTAATTCAAAAATGAGTGATTTTGAGGATCTTCAGTAATGTAGGCCCCCAATAGTAGCCCCTTGTGGAATGAGTTCGTTTTTCATAACGAGCTTAGACCGCAAAAATATGATTGGGAGGCCTTGTCTCGAAGGTCCGAAAAACACCTTCCAGAAGCTCGTTATAAAAAGGGCAAAAACAAGTGCTCCGTCATTAATAGAAGTATGCATGCGGTCCACTGGACATCAAGAAGGTGAAAACGTAGCTTCTCACGTGTGTAATTTTTTTGTGCTTCATGCCTATTTCTTAGTATAAAAGCGGGAGAGCGTGTAGAGGCAGGGTTACATTTACTGCTCCGACTTACTCGCTGCCAGTTTTTCCTATGACTCCGAAGCTTTCTGTCCAATTCTGTTTTTTGAGGTAGGTTCAAATAAAATGTCTTTGGGTAGAATTTCTTGTTGAGATGGCCAGAATTTGCATCGCCGCTAGGCTAGCCACACCCACTTCTTTGGAGGCCCTCCAAAGGGAGGAGAACACTTTGGACACTGCCCTGATTTCTATGACGCCAATTTCCAAAGTCATGAAGGCTTTGTCAGCACCAAAATCCAAGAGTAGCTCATAGGCTGCCGAAGAGGGTCATGAAGATAGGCCATCTAAACCAAATTATTTTGAGATGGGTTGGTCTGATGTGAAGAACGAGGATTTGAAGAGAATGAAAGAACTTGGTTATTTTGGTGACAAAGTGAAGGTACGACTCGCTGGTGATGAGACAACTCTGAAGCCGAAGAGCAAGGAGGTTGTGCTTTCTATAAGTTTCTTTCGAGTCGGCCTTCGGCTGGCGATGTATCGGATGATAGCAATATTTTATAGAAATATCAGATTTACATGCATCACCTGGCGCCCAACTCCATAGTCAGGCTGAGCGTTTTCATTTGGACCGCACAAAGCCAAGGGGTTTGTATCAAGGCTGATGCTTTTTGTAAAGTGCACAACTTGCACTATCAAACCAAAGCCAGAGTTTCGGATGGACTGTACAACAACTTTGAGTGTTACACCTTTGCTTATCAGAAGGATACAGTTGCTCCAGTATTTGCAAACCGAACAAAATGGCATGGTGACTGCACAAAAGAATGGTTCTATGCTGAAATAGATTTTGAACATCGTGAGTAGTTCAAAGATATGTTGATGAGACATCTGAATATTAGCTTCGGTCTGAAGAGGCCGAAGTGTGACATGGGCGAACCTGCTGAAAATTGTTACAAGGCTTTCAATACTATTGCCGAGAAGATCGACCCTTGAGACTTGATTCAAGAGTTTCTTGCTTACAAGACTTTCCCAAATTGTACTGGGTGGAAGCTGCCAAAGGAGGTGAAATCTAGGGAAGGTGAGCTTGTAACCTTGGTGTTGGGTACTTGATCTCAATCCCCTGAAGGTGTTGAAAATCAAGGCAACACATCTTAAGAAATGAAGACCTTCGTCCTGGGGTTAAAACTCTTTTAGAGTATTAACATGAAGGATGGAGGTCTTCAGACAAGAATCCATAACAGAATTGAAATGTAATGAATAGAGATGAAAGAAACAATACATAAGAACTTACCTATATTGCCTTAGCATTCTCAGTATGTCTCTTATTACATTTGACAAATTTACAGACATACCTTCAGCTCCTAAACAATGAGATGCATGAAGGTTCTTCAAAGGATATGCAATACAAAATATGGCCCTTGGAAAAGGTACTTTATGTAGGGCATTGTTCATCTATTTATAGGGAGACGAACTGCCTTAGTATAGATTTACAATAATGTCCATGAACCTTTACATAAGTCATTTACAAATGACATTGGGATTGTAATGTATTTTCTCCACACTCAGCTCCGAAGGTTTTAACCTTCGTCGTTCGGTAGAGTCCCCCTTTGATTTGCACCTGAATTGTTGCCTTCGGCCATTATCATTGTTGCTTATGCATAGACGAAACGCCTTTGTACACCGCTTTAGCCAAATCTTAGCTTCGTTCGTCGGTGTGAATATTCCTGAAATACATTTGTTAATGCCGAAGCAATATATTAGAAAAATGATCTTAGCTAATAAGTGATCTTCGACATAAGAGGCCCCCAATAGTAGCCCCTTACGCGATGAGTTCGTTTCTTCGTAACAAGCTTCGATCGAAGTATAACTTGGAGGCCCTAGCCAAAGATCCAAAAATCGCCTTCATGATGCTCGTTAATTATGAAGAAGATTGTTTCATTTGTAATGGAAACAGGTGACCCAGAAGTTAAATCATCAAGGGGAGAAGCGGGGGATGCTGCGCGGGAATATTTTCAATGGCTCACGCCGCTTCGCACGTGTTTTTAGTATAAAAGCAGCCAAGGAGGTGAGGGCAAATCACATTTACTACTCTTACCTACTTGCTACCAAAATTTCATGCACCTCCGAAGCTTTTCAAAAAGCGCTTCAAGAGCTAGCTTCGGTTGAGTCACTTTTAGAGAGAGCTCTTTGTCTCATTTAAATGAACAAAATTTGCTCCACCACACA
Source organism: Zea luxurians (assembly GCA_029449295.1). Classification (NCBI taxonomy): domain Eukaryota; kingdom Viridiplantae; phylum Streptophyta; class Magnoliopsida; order Poales; family Poaceae; genus Zea; species Zea luxurians. Next base: position 4,499,169 of record JAOPSE010000126.1, on the reverse strand, counting down.
ACTGACCAGTCCTACCTTCTCAAAGGTGCGACAAGACACCTTGCCTATCCCTGAGGCAATGAGGGCCTCATCATCGAGGGCTACTATAGAATTGTTGAAGGACAGACCTTCAAAGCCAAGTTATATTGAGATTGATCGATCTACTCTAAAAGAGAAGGATTTGCAGTCTATGAGGAGACACATGTATTTTGGCAGTAGAGTGAATGTGCGCCTTCCCAGGGAAGAGACAACATCGAAGCTAGGAAAGGACGAAGTTGTCATTTACAAGAGCTTCTTTAAGGCAGGACTTCAGCTCCCTATGTATAAGATGATTGTGAAGGTGCTACAGCGTTATGAAGTGTTCATGCATCAACTAACTCCGAATGCCATGGTTCGGTTGAGTGTTTTTATCTAGGTTGTACGAAGGCAAGGGTGTAACACCCCATGTGTTTATTGTCTGCTCGACCTCGAGTGCGGACTTTAACACGTAATATCAGTGGATGAAACAGATGCTAAATTTTAATCATCTTCGCCTATCGCGATTTTAATATCGCATCTGTTTCATCTGTCGCGAGTGCGACATCGTTTTTATTTTTATCTATCCAGGCTTTTCCAAAATTTTTGTGATGTTCGGAACATCGTTGTTCCGAAAATTGGTGTGTCCGATGATTATTTAAAATTCGTCGCTCGCGCGAATACGAATTCGGAAGCCCAACCCACTTTGATGATTTTGTTCCGAGCAAATTAATTTGAACTCAACGATTAAAATGTTCGGGATAAAATAATTTGAATCGCGCATTGTCCGAGGAAAAATTGTGCGTGAGGTTATAATCCAATTTGTTCTTCAGCCCACACTGTAGGATAATCAAATCAACTTTGTTTTGGTGAAGGATAAATTTTTATCTGATTTCGACCAAACCAGTGTTGTCTTAAATATTGTCTAAATATTGTAGCCTGATCTAATTTGGCTCTTCAAAATCTTAATTTTGGAACCGTGATATTTTTGCGCGAGAGAGAAAATAACAAAAATGGAAATGGAAATATCGTCTCTCTCCCGCTATTCTCTCTCTTCTCTGATTTTTTCAGCCGCCATCTCTATCCCCTTCTCCGATTTTTTTCAACCACTGCCGTTCCCTCGTCTTCATCCGGCCGCCGCTCAGGGGAGAAAAGATCTCCAGCCACCGGGGGAAAGAAAAATCCTCTCTGCGTTATCTGCATCCGTCGCTCAAGGAGAAAATCTCGCCGCCCCTGCTCCTTTTTAACGCGCGCGCAGTCCTTCTTCCCTGCGCATCCAGCTCCTCCTGCTCCCTCCCTGCAGCTCCCCATGGCTGAGCTCGCCCCTGATGCCACGCCTTGCTCCCTGGCGCAGCAAGCTCGCCGCGCCCTGGGTCGCGCGCGCTGGCTCCTGCTTGGCCGCTGCTTCTCTCTGAAGCTCTCTCACGCGCGCGCGACTGCCTTCTCTGCACCTCCCTGCGCTCGGACCACAAAACTCTTTGGCGCTCTCCCATGGCGGCGCACCCATCCCCCAAGCTCCTTGCCATGGCCGCCATCTCCCATGGAAGCTGCGTCCAGCCGAGCTCCTAGCGCTGCAGCCTTCCCCCAATTCCTCTCTGCTCGCGGAGCTCCCTCTGCCTGCTTTCCATAGCGCTCGCCTCTACCTGCTCGGCCTCCTGCTCCGGCTCGCTGGCGCTCCTCCCTATGCCCAGCCGTGTTCGCGTGGACCTCTGCTCCTTCATCCCACGCGCTTGCTTCTCTGTGCCCACGCGCACGCGAAGCTCCCTGCGCGCCGTGGCTTGATCCCTTCATCCCAAGCGCGCTCTGCCTCTCCTCAGCCTCCTCTGTGTCGCGCCTGCTCCATCTCCCTTGTTGCGCGCTTCTCTACCAGTGGTGGTTGTCGCGAGCCTCCCTCTCTTATGGTGGTCGAGCTCCTCCCCTGTGCTCGCGCCTTCCCCTGCTGTAGAACTCCTGTGCGCGCGCGTCCCTAGCCCCTGCTCTGCTCTCGCTGCCGAGCTCCTTATGCGCGCCGTCCCGGCTCCGCGCGCCCTTGTCTTCTCCCTGACCCTGCTCAGATAGCACCCGGCCGGATCTTCCTGGTGCCGTGACCCTTGCTGTGGATCTCCTCCACCGTGCCCCTGCTCTGCTCGTCCCTGGCCGCGGTTCCCATCTCCTTCTCTGCCTGCACGCGCGTGTAACTCGCCTTGGCCATGGACGCCAGTGAACTTGCCCCTGGTCGGTGGTCGTCTCGTCCCCTCCATGGTGAACCCGCCCTGTTCTTCCGCTCACCCAGTCCGTCGACCAAGCGCCAGCAGCCGCGCCCTAGGACCTACCCAGAGCCCCCATCCCCTCGATGCCAGTTCTCAGCTCCTCCACCTCCTTATGCTTGGTCGCCATCCTTAGCGCCGACGTCCCGCCTCCTCCCTCAACTCCGGCTGCACTTATCTCCTTGTCGTAGTCGTGTACTGCTCAGCTCTAATTCCCCATGGCCATCTCTGCGCCCACCCATCTCTCTGTTCGCCTCTGCGCACAGCTCCCCAAGCTCCATGGTCGGTTCCCTGCTCGTGTCGTGGTCTCCCAGCTCGTCAGCACTTGTTCAAGTCGTCTCGGCTCGCTTGGCCTCAAATTCCAGCGCCTCGCCCTGCTCTCGTGGTTCAGTGACGGCCGGCGCGAACCTGGTCGTGGTGGTGTTGTGGCGTGGCGACGTCGTGCGCGTCGTGACAACTGTCTTGGCCGTGAAACAGTCCACGCCATAAAATTCGCTCGGCAACGGTCTCGTCAAACTACAAAACTTCCTCGCCGTGCGCTCTGGCATCGGCTGCCGCCGATTCCGCCTTAAAGTTCACGAGCGCTCCTTGCTCAGTTTGTTTCGCAGTGGGCAATTTCTCCACGTTTCAATTCCATGCTGTTTGCCCCGTGTGCGCTCGCTCCTCATCCCTTGGGCTTGCGCGTGCTCGCGTTTGCCGTCGAGCTGTTGAACCCGTCCTCCCTTGCTCGTGACTTTGTTGTCGCCTGAGCTCGCGCTAACCTGCTCGACCACACCTCGCCAGCTCGCTCCAGACACAATCTCGTCGTTGTTTCGTGCATCATCAAGAAATCCCAAGAATCGGGTGAAGACGGAGTTAGCAGCGTGATATTCACCTAGTGCTCGACAAAAACTCGAGCAAGTCGTTGAACGTCATCCTCGTCTACGCCAAGCTCTGAGAAGATTAGGCGCAGAGGAAAATAAATCAGTACGCGGCCGGAGAATTCTCGACATGGACAAAGAAGAAGCACGATTTGACGCAGCACTCATCCTATTTTCGGTGAAATGCTGAGCTGAAAGGCGTCGTCGATTTCGTGGTTTCAAGTCGGATGTCATAAGGGTAAGTTGATTCGTATTCCCGTCAACTAGGTCTATAAATAGATTAAATAGAATTGTTGGTCACAATAAATGTTATTAATTTAGCATGCATATATTGTGATGATCGATTTAGATAAATCGAAAAATCAAGTAATTAAGAAACACAATTTAAAGAGTTAATAAAAAGCTAGGAATAAAAATAGATGTTCTAGTGTTATTATGTCAATTTGGTTAATGGATGTAGTCGACGCCCTGCTGTGATATCCATGACGCTTAATGCTTGGTTTTAAGTGTTTCATCCTTTTAGTGTAGATTATCTATATTATACTCGTTATTCTCGTGCTCATACATGTGCATCGTGCATCTTATGAGGTACGATAAATAATCGCGTGATGCGGAAGACGAGCCAAGTCGACCCCAAACGTGGGCTAATCCGCAGGATAATGCTGATGGACGAACCTGCCTGATCAAGTGCTAGGACAAGGATGATCGTCAAGTGGACGTCACCTAACATCACTAACCTAGTGTTATTCAGGCAAGCCCCGGTGCATTTGCCACCTCCTTGTGTTTTAAAATCTTTATCACCTTGTTTGATGCATTAGGTGATAGGAGTTGTGTGCTAAACCATTGATGCATTTCTTTCCTTGAAAATTGATTACCCTTCCTTGATACCCATTTTGAAACGAATTTTATGATGCTTAGCCTTGCTTTAGCAAACAAAAATGTTTTGTTTTAAAACAAAAGTGATGCTTCAGTGGGTGGGAATGTGTTTCAAAAATAAAACTTGATGGTGGATCCATCAAAGGCCTTGATAGGTTCAACATCGGAAAAGATGTACCTCTGCCAGGTACCAGACTTTGGGTTGAAAATAATAAAGCTGAGACCGGGCGGTTGACTTGCACGAGAAAGGAGTCTCGATGTAGTGTCTCCGTCTGAGTCGATTAAGGACCTTGTCGATGTAGGCTTGCTGATCGAGGACCCTTTAACTGGTCACATGCCTCATCATGGGTAAGCTTTGCCTCGGGCAGACTAATACCAGAATAAGATAACACGCAATGGGAGTGGAGAGATGGCGAGAGTAGCGTGTACCCTCCGTGGCTAGAGGCTGGACGGTGGTGTATCTGTGCTCTCGGTTGGCGTGAACCTGATCTGGTCTTAAGAACCCCAGTGGCGAGTTGACATATGCAAGGGTTAAGTGCTACATATGTCGTGTGATTGGAGATCCTCAGCTGAGTATAATCGATTTGGATCGCCGTAACTTCGCGGACATGAAGACTTGGTCACTGCCCTACACGTAGCATTCCAGTGAATAAGATGGGTTGATAAGAAATTGGCTAGTATAGGTCAAGTGCTTGAACTAGGGTAGAAAGAACTCTAGATGCAGGTAACTTTACTTAACCTGATAAGTAAAAATGGATTTTTAAGGATCCACTCATAGTAAGCTTTTCTGCAAAACAGAGTCTTTGATTCTTGATAAGCCATACCTTGAATCCCTCTAGCCAGCATACCCTTGAGAGTCTTTTCTTTAGTCGGGTAAGTCTTGCTGAGTAATTCCGTACTCAGGGTTTTATTCCCTGTTGTTTTTCAGGTTATAGTTTTGTGCTGCTGATGATGGTGTTAAGTGCCGTTGGGCTTGGCCTTCTTATAAGTCTAAGTACTTCTTCTATACTTCTTATTGAGGATGGTCACTTGAGCTAGCATATATTTCAAAACTACAAATAATTTATAACTGTTCAAAGTTATTTCTTTGAATCACTTTTGTAACCACTCCGATAAATATAATGTAAATTTGATGTAACTTGTAAAATTTGGTAATAAGATTTCCGCTACAAAGTTGTTGGTGTGTGATTTGTGTTACTTAATCTTGCGGTCCTGGTTGTAAGTGGTTTATCCAGGGTCCTTGGGACACTCGGACGGATCCTGTTAAATTATCTGGTGCACATGCACAACCGTCTGAGGTCTTTGAGACAAGGACAGGTGCATGTGGGCCCAATAACTTGGGAGGTTCTGCCACAAAGGGGGTCGTACGGATGTTGATGCATTTTGCAAGGCCCATGATTTGCATTACCAGACGAAGGCCAATGAAGAGTCATGCCTTCACAACAACTTCGGGTGCTACAGCTATGCTTATCGCAAAGATATGAGTGGTCCGGTTCTAGCCTACCAAACAAAGTAGCATGGCGACTGGACAAAGGAGTGGTTCTATGCCGAAGTGGACTCGAACCAACGCAAAGACTTCAAGGGTATGCTGATGAGCCCTTTGGAAGTAAGTTTTGCTTTAAAGAGGCTGAAGTCAGTGATGCCGTTGATGAATGCTTCAAGGCTTTTAGTACAATTATCAAGAAGATTGGATCCCGAGATCTTGTTCAAGAGGCACTTGCTTACAACATATATCCAACTCGGACTAGGTGGAAATTGCCGAAGGAGGTGAAATGTAACGACGAAGAACTTATTACTTTAGCTTTTGACTTCAAAGAGCAGTCCACATTCAAAGCTCCTTCGGTTGAATGGTTGAAGTTTATTGAAGGGAGATGTAACGAAATGTGTGGTAACTATCTTGCTAGGGAGCTTGAAGATATGTGGTATGCCTTCGGAGGCCGATGAAAGCTTCGGCTCAACAGGGTTATGCATGCCTTAGGGTTTGAATACCCAGACTATGAAGATTCTTCGGCCAATACTGGGGCTAACGAAAAAGAAAAAGGGACACAAAGAATGAGGCCGAAGAATCGTTCTTTGGGTCAAGTGAAGAAGACAGCCAAAAAACACTTGTTCAAAAAAAGCAGTCGTGAAAAAAGCTTTAGCTCCAACGAAAACTACAACTTCTGAAGAACAGGAGAAGGAAAGCACCACCACAACTTCGTCGTTGAACTGCAACCGGATTCTTGAGGTAATGACCCGACCGCTGTCATTCTCCCCTTTAAGTCCGTTAGGGCTCACAATGACTTGGTTTATGCTGACTTCAAAGGATTTCAACGAAGAAGTGGAGAGCCCACGCATTTTGGGCCTTAGCTATGTCGCCTTCGGTGGTTCATCATCTTCTAGAAAAAAATGGTGCAATCAAATCCGTCGAAGGTGGCAATTCTTCGGGGCATGAGAGGACAGAGGGGCAGAAGGGGCAGGATACTATGCTTGAGACAGAGGTAGCGGAAGCTCCACAAACCACTGGCGAGGATGAGGAACTTGGATTTTTCACGAGGCATATTAGCGGAAAAGAATTGAGTGAAAAAAAAGTTTTGGAACTGGGAAACAAAGGTGAAGCTTTGGGCTACGATCCTAGGGCTTTACTCTTCGGCGGAGAAGACCAGATGCTAATGTGTGTGCCAGATCCTGATGAATCAAAGATTGTTCGGAATATTACCCGTAGCATCAGCTTCCCAGATATCGAGGAGAAACTCTGCCAGGTTAAGAAGAGTAAGCTCTCCCATAGTTTGGCTTATACTAGCATCAAGGTATGAAGGGTATTTATTTTGATGTAGCTTCGGGAAACTTTCGCATTTTGCCTAAATCATTTTTATGCCGGGACTGATGCTAAGTAAAGCCTTAAGAATGTAAAAAGGAGCAATACCGATAAAGATATGAAGAATCAAAAGTTATTGGAAATTTTAAAGCAATTTCGAGAAAACTCCTTTGTTGTTGCTTCTCGGTGTTGTGATATCCTCAAGAATTTTTTTCTTCAACGGGTGCTACCTCAAGGGCGACTTTGTACACCAGTGGGGACACCAAAAGAGCACTCAGTTGGATAGAGAAAGAACTAGGAGATGTAGATTCCATAATTACCGCACGTAGTGACTACTGTGCTATGAGTGGATCTCGTGGAATGGCCTCAGTGCTTGAAAAGGCAGCTGCGATCATGCCAAAATTGTTGGCGAAGCTGGCTTCGACATAAGTGTTGATGATATAAAAAACCCTTCGAAGAATGTGCTAAATGTCGTGAAGATGTTCTTCTTCGAATTATGGAATAAAGGAGTCCGATAGTTGGCTACTTCGGAGGTCGAAGAGTACACTAGGAAGGTTCGTCTTTAAATCTATGATTCTAAGGCTTTGTTTATGGATTTTTCTAGTTCGTTACCATGTCTCATTTTGTTTATTTTCCTGCAGAACAAGGAGTTGAGGAAAACAAAAAACGAAGAAAACAAAATGAAGTAAGGAGGCCAAGCCTAGTTAGGTCATTAGGCTGGAGAGACATGATTGTAAAACAAACTCTTATTGCAGTTGAAATGTTGTTTTCTTGTAAATTAATGCTATACTTATTGCATTATAATGTCTGGCTCTTTGTTACTTTTCCCGCTTGTGTTTGTATGCTTTGTTACGTGTGAAACTGAGCTTTTATTGGTATTTTGAGCCGAAGGCGAAAAACACATTCCCTTCTTTTCACATGGAACAAAGCATACCTCTGCATTCCCTTAGGAACGGCTTCAGAGCTTTTCCTTTAGATCACAACTCTGCATTCCCCTAGAAACGGCTTCGGAGCGTCTTCACCTTTACTTGGTGATAAAACTTTACCTCTGCACTCCCTTAGGAACAACTTTGGAGCTTTTTTCACCTTTACTTGGTGATAAAATTTTAGCTTTGCATTCCCTTAGGAGTGACTTCGGAGCATTTTTCACCTTTACTTGGTGATAAAACTTTAGCTCTGCATTCCCTTAGGAACAACTTTGGAGCTTTTTCACCTTTACTTGGTGATAAAACTTTAACTTCGCGGTACAGACCTTGGAGATAAAGCCCTTGCTCCAATGTAGTCATGTCTAGGGGATAAAGTACCTTTATTAGATTTTTAGGCATTCTTGTGAGATGTTACATCTTTAGCCCCGTTAAAAAACTTTATCCCCCTTCATAAGGAAAAAGGGTGCCAAAGTTTCACAGCTAGAGATAATATCTTCAGAGCTCATCAGCATTCCATGATCTTGGAATGTTGTTTCCTTCCATGTCCTCGAGCCTATAGGAACCTAGTATGTTCGAAGATGAGACCTGAAAAGGGCCTTCCCATTTTACTTGGAATTTTCCTGTTGTGTCCTGGTTGGTACCATTCAGAGGACAAGGTGGCCCGGCGCTATGTTCTTGAGTTTTACTTTTCTGTCTCGCCATCTCAGGGTTTCTGCTTGATATTTCCTTATATGCTCTACTGCTTTGAGCCTTGATTTCTCTATGGTATCCTTCAAAACTTTTTCATTATCTGGATCTTGTGTTGAAGCTATAACTCTTGCTGAGCCCAACTTGACTTCTTCAAGGGTAACTGCTTCGTCCACGAAGAGGAGCTTGAATGGTGTGAAGTTCGTAGATCTTGATATAGAGGTGTTATGGTTCCACACAACTTTAGTAAGTTGTTCTGTCCATTTCCCCTTGGTAACCCGACCCAAGACTTTGTAATTCCCAGGAGGATTATTCCATTTGCTCTGTCAACTAACCCCTTGGATTCTAGATATCTAACGGAAGCACAGTGTATGTCTGTCCCCACCTGACCACAAAATGATCTAAATGCTTCGGATTCAAACTGGGTACCATTTGTCGAAAGTGATGGATTTCGACACTCCAAAACAACAAATGATGTTTTTCCGAAAGAACTTTTGAATAGCGGTCGAAGTTATCGTTGCCAAAGCATTTGCAACGATCCACTTTGAGAAATACTCAACTACGACCACTGCGTATTTGAAGTTTCCCTAGGCAGCTAGCACTGGGCTAATTATATCCATTCGCCATCTTTGCAAGGGCCAAGTAGGTTGTATCAACTGGGTTAAGGACGAAGGTTGTTTTTGGTCTCTTGCACATCTTTGGTAGCTGTCACACTTATGAACAAACTCCATTGTATCCGAAGCTGTCTTTGACTAATAAAATCCTTGACGAAATTTTTCCCATCAGAGCTCTAGGACCAATATGTGAGCCACATAGACCAGAATGACTCTCTCTTATCAATTCTTGGCCTTCATCTCTAGAAATGCACTTTAGTAGAGGTGAACAAACACCTTCTTTGTATAACTCTCCTTCTATAATCTTGTATGGTCATTGTTGGGGACTTGTTCTCAAATGCTATGAGTCAAGAACAAGGCAACACAAAGTATTAAATGTTAATGTCCTTCGTCCTTCGAAGCATTATTTCACTTAGGATATAACGATCTTCGGACGAAGGTCATGAAGGACATACCTTCATCATCACGGTTTCAAATTAGTGAAAGATGAAACATATAAAACATGAAAGACAAACATAAATAAACACATAATATCATTCATATATTATCATTATATCAACTTGGATATTTTAAAATATGATATTTAATTACATTTATACCTTTGGCTTGATGGAAGGCAAAAATCCAAGTGTTGTGCGCGAGCAATTACAAGATAGCCTGAACAGTACATGAGTACTGTTCATCTATTTATAGGCACAGGGCGCAGCCTGTGTGAAATTACATTTATGCCCTTTACAATCGATTACAATCATGGCACAATCTACCATGGGTCTATTGGTCATTTCATCTTTAAGTCGGTTCACACCTTCGCCTTGAGTCATGTCACTATGCCGAAGATTTATAGGTGATAGCTTCGGCATTGTTTTTTGAGAGGATCCGCTGAAGGTGTTTCTTTCTTCAGGATCTTCGGCTATGAAGCATTCCCCCAACAGTAGCCCCTTCGCGGTGCTAGATCATTTTTCGTAACGAGCTTGATCCGTGAAAAAGTCTCTTAGGCTTCGGGATGTCGAAGATCCGAAAAACACCTTCCTTGAGCTCTGCTATCTCTTCACATAGAAGCATGGGCTTTGGCTGATCAGTCGAAGCAGCCTTCTCCCTTTTGTACTTATACTATTCACAAGCTTCGGCTCCATCTATATTATGGATTGCTTTTGAATCTGTCCAGTTTCCTTCAGCCTTTCTGGCAGCTTCCTGACTTTCGTGAATAGCAATAGGCCCTTGATCTGAAGGTATCTTTATGCATAGATATGCTGGATGAAGAATTGCTTCAAAAGCATTGAGTGTCCCACGACCAATGATTGCATTGTAAGGATACTCCATATCGACAATATCAAACACAACTTGCTTAGTCCTTGTATTGTTGACAAATCTGAAGGTCACTGGCATCGTGATCTTGCCAAGTGCTATGATCTGCCTTCCTCCGAAGCTACAAAGAGGGTGTGTAGCATCATGGATCGTATCCTCTGGCTCTTGCATCTGTCTGAAGGCCTTGGCAAATATAATTTCTGCTGCACTGCCTGTATCAACCAGAACATTGTGGACCAGAAATCCCTTGATGACACAAGAAATGACCATAGCATCATTGTGAAGGTAATCCTTGAGCTGAAGGTCCTCCTGGGAGAAGGTGATTGGGAAGTGGGACCATTTTGACTTGATGAAGGGTCCCTGCACCCCAACATGATGTACCCTTCTCTGAGCCTCCTTCTTCTGCTTCTTGTTGGCTGGCTCTAAGCATGAACCGCCTGTTATTGGGAGCACCAGCTTCGTAGCCGAAGCAGCTTCAGCTTGGTTGTTGAACGAAGCCATCAACTCAGAAAGTGGAAGTGAGTTCACCGGAGGTGGGCGCCAATGTTGGGGACTTGTTCTCAAATGCTAAGAGTCAAGAACAAGGCAACACAAAGTATTAAATGATAATGTCCTTCGTCCTTTGAAGCATTATTTCCCTTAGGATATAACGATCTTCAGACGAAGGTCATGAAGGACATACCTTCATCATCACGGTTTCAAGATAGTGAAAGATGAAACATATAAAACATGAAAGACAAACACAAATAAACACATAATATCATTCATATATTATCATTATATCAACTTGGATATTTTAAAATATGATATTTAATTACATTTATACCTTCGGCTTGATGGAAGGCAAAAATCCAAGTGTTGCGCGCGAGCAATTACAAGATAGCCTGAATAGTACAGGGGTACTGTTCATCTATTTATAGGCACAGGGTGCAGCCTGTGTGAAATTACATTTATGCCCTTTACAATCGATTACAATCATGGCACAATCTACCATGGGTCTATTGGTCATTTCATCTTTAAGTCAGTTCACACCTTCGTCTTGAGTCATGTCACTATGCCGAAGCTTTATAGGTGATAGCTTCGGCATTGTTTTTTGAGAGGATCCGCTGAAGGTGTTTCTTTCTTCAGGATCTTCGGCTACGAAGCATTCCCCCAACAGTCATCGATTGGATGATTTCCCCGAAGGAAAGTTATAGTTTCCATTCTCTAATCTCCGTTGTGTGTAGGAGATACTATTAAGATAGCCCTTTCCATGAAATCGACCGAAGGTGCCTTTAGTACTTCAAAGAAGACTTTGGGGATAAAGGGAGCCCCTGAGCGGTAGACATAGCCAACATGTCAACATGCTCGTTATCCATCCTTGGGATGTTCTTTACTAAGAAACCTTCAAAGGAAGATTCCATCCTTCGAACCATGTCGAAGTATTTCTCTAGATTAGGATTTTTCACTTTGCTCAACTTATCTACTTTGCTTATGATAACCGAAGAGTATGATTTCAATACTGCTCTTCTGACACCCATTGCTTTTGGCTTCCTTAGTCCCAACAACAAAGCTTCATACTCTGCTACATTATTTGTACTCTAGAATTGCAGTCTGAAAGCATATGATGTCTTCACTTTAGACTTTAGATGGTGACACAATAACAACTATACCTTTGGCTCCTAAGGATCCCTATGAGACATCACATAAAACTATCCATATGGCTTCATCTGATTGGGTTGCTTCATCCTGTGAGCCTGGGGTCCAATAAGCAATAAAATCTGCAAACGCTTGAGACTGAATGGAGGACTTGTGCACAGAATCAATGATGAACTCATTGAGTTTGGCTGCCCATTTACCAATTCAGCCCGAAGCTTCTTTGTTTCTTATAATTTCTTTGAGTGGCAGTGATGAGGGTACAATGATATTGTGAGACTGAAAATAGTGTTGAAGCTTTCTCGAAGCCATCAATACTGCATAAAGGACCTTCTCCATCTCTATATAATTTATTTTGGATCGACTCAATACTTTGGAGATGAATGTGGAGATAATGTTGTAAGCTTTATCAGATAATCTTTCAACTCTTCGAAAGATTGCTACTGAGGAGTACCCCATTGGAAGACCTCTACTAATTTTAGGACTTCAAAGAATGGCAAGCTTCGTTCAGTAGACCTTGAAATGAATTTGTTCAAGGAAGCCAACCTTCATGCTAATCTCTAAGCTCCTTTTCTTGATTTTGGTGGCTCCATTGGAAGTATTACTTCGATTCTGCTTAGATTTGCTTCTATTCCTTTTGTTGACATGAGGCAACCCAAAAACTTGCCCTTTTTTACTCTGAAGACGCATTTCTTTGGATTAAGCTTCAAACCCCCTTTTCTGAAATTAGCGAATGTTTCTTGGAGATCTGAGATATGATCTTGATGCTTCGTACTCCTTATGATGATATAATCGACATAAGTTAGGACATTCCTACCAAGCTGTGAACTCAACACTTTGGTTGTCATTTTGTTAAGCTCCCACCAGCATTCTTAAGCCCCTTAGGCATTCGAAGATTGCAATAAGTGCCACTAGGGCTTATGAAGCTAGTCTTTGGATAATCTTCCTTTGTCATCCATATTTGATGGTACCCTAAATACCAATCCAGTAGACTCATGAGCTCCGAAGTTGCAGCTGCATCCACTAGTGAACCAATTCTCGGTAATGGGAACTCATCCTTCGGGCATGCTTTGTTGAGGTCTATGAAATCAATACACATTTTCCATTTGTTGTTGGATTTCTTGACCATAACTGTATAGGCCAACACTACCGTTATGTAACTTCTTTTATGACTCCAGCACTAAGCGATCTTTTAACTTTACATTTGCACCCTTGTAGGTTCACAAGGATGTCTTTTACGGGCAAATGTGAAGTTAAAATACATTTGCACCCTCGCGGTTTCACGGGCAAATGTGAAGTTAAAAGACATCACAAAAGACATCCTTGTTGTTAAACAAAAACAGTCGTAGGTTAGACTTGTGCTCCAAAGTAAGTTGGTTGCTGAATAATACCCTTTGCTCTGCAACATCATCACAGAGAAGCACAGGTTTCGGCTGATACGCCGAAGATGCATTTTCTTTCACTAGTCTTTCAGAATATTAGATTTGTTCTTCGGCTTCATATATGTTGTAAACAATTTTTGGCTCTTGTAGGGTTCCTTCTGCCCTTCTTGCTGCCTCTTGGCTGCCATAAACTGATATCACTCCTTGATTATCGGGTATCTTCATGCAGAGATAAGTTGAATGCAAAACTGCTTCGAAGACATTGAGAGTTCCTCTTCCAATGACAGCGTTGTATGGGAATTCCATATCAACGATATCGAACATGACATCTTCTATTCTTGTGTTATTGATGTAGCCGAAGGTAACATGCATGATTAGCTTCCCTAGTGTCATCACTTGCTGTCCTCCAAAGCCACATAGAAGAAAAGTGGAGTCTTGGAGCTTATCTTCCGGCTCCTGCATTTGCCTAAAATCCTTAACAAATATGATGTCTGCAGCACTGCCTGTGTCAACCAAAACATTGTGGACTATGAAACCTTTGATTACACAAGAGATAACCATGGCATCTCTATGCGGATAATAATTAAGACAAAGATCATCCTGAGAGAAGGTAATAGGAATATGGGACCACTAGTCCTGATGTAGGGTCCTTGGACACCTACATGTTGCACCCTTCTTTGGGCCTATTTCTTCTACTTTTTATTGCTAGGTTCGAAGCTTGATCCCCCAGTGATGGGGAGAATAAGCTTCTCCATGGAAGTTGTCGAAGCTTGATGACTTGTCATGCTCTTCGTTGTGATGAAGCTTGTCATGATCGTGAGATCACCGAAGGTGGGCGCCAATGTTGGGTACTTGATATCAATCCCCTGAAGGTGTTAAAAATCAGGGCAACACATGTTAAGAAATGAAGACCTTCATCCTGGGGTTAAAACTCCTTCAAAGTATTAACACGAAGGACGGAGGTCTTTGGAAAAGAATCCATAAAAGAAGTGAAATGTAATGAATAGAGACGAAGAATTAATACATTGCCTTAGCATTCTCAGTATGTCTCTTATTACATTTGACAAATTTACAAACATACCATCGGCTCCTAAACAATGAGATGCACTAAGGTTCTTAGAAGTCTAAGCACTACGACGTTATGGCCCTTGGAAAAGATACTTTATGTAGGGCACTGTTCATCTATTTATAGGGAGACGAACTGCCTTAGTATAGATTTACAATAATGCCCATGAACCTTTACATAAGTCATTTACAAATGACATTAGGACAGTAATGTATTTTCTCCGCTCTCAGCTCCACAGGTTCCAACCTTCGTCATTCGATAGTCTCCCCCTTTGGTTTGCGCCCGAAGCTTCTGCCTTTGGCCATTATCTTTGTTGCTTATGCGTAGACAAAACACCATTGTACACTACTTTAGCCAAAGCTTAGCTTCATCCGTTAGTGTGAATATTCCTAAAATACATTTGTTAATGTCGAAGCAATATATTAGATAAATGATCTTCACTAATAAGTCATCTTCAGCATAAGAGGCCCCCAACACATGGCATTTGCATTCAAAGAGCAATCTTTGTTCAAAGCTCCTTCTTCGAGATGGCTAAACCTTATAGAGAAGAACTACAATGAAATTGTTGGGAATTGTCTTGTTAAGGAGCACGAAGCTATGATGTCCACCTTTGGGGACCAAGGAAAATTAAGACTAAATAGGATCATGAACGCTATTGTGTTTGGATACCCAGATTACTCTAAGTCGGTGCCTAGTACTAAAGTTGGGGGAAATGAGAAAAGGAGCATGAAGACATCTATCTAGAAGGCCTCAAAGAAAGAGAAACAAGCTAAGTCTGCTGAAGATGAAGCCAAGGACACTGAAATTGATAGTAACGAAGAGTCACCTTCGGACAAGGCCACTCCTTTGAAGAAGGCCCAGAAAACAATTGTGCAAGCGTAGGGTAGCACTTTGACCACGTCCTTGGGCTGCACCCAAATTTAAGCCCACTAGGACTAGAGCTGACCAACTTATTGTAAATCACAAAGGGAACGGACGAAGGTGGTCATGCTTCGGTACCCGTAGAGACAAAGGGATCCTCAACTGGAGGGGAGAGCCCACGGATTGAATCTCACATGGATGTTGTTTTTGGGGTCTCATCGTCGGAGGAAGAAAAGGTCAAAGCAAAAAATGCCGAAGGTGGTGGATCTTCAGGACCAAAGAAGGAAGCCAAAGAACCAAGCTTGGCTTTAGAAGCTGATATTGGTGGACCCGCTCATTCCTATAGCGAGGAAATGAGTGGAGAAATTGATTTCTTCGTGAGGCACATTGCTGGGGCCAAGTTGAGCGAGGAAAATGCCTTGGAGCTAAAAGAGCAAGCTGAAGCAATGGGCTATAGCCCTAGGACTATGATTTTTGGTGGAGGGGAGGATATTCTTGGCCTATGTACCCGATGCTGGTGAAGCTAGAATGTGAGGAATGTTGGCCAAAGCATCGAGTTCCCAAAGATTAAGACAGCGCTAAGAAAGCTTAAAAACAAAACTTTCACAAAGCTTGGTTTACACAAGCATCAAGGTAAAAAGCCTTTTCTTTTCTATATATCTTCGGAGAAAAACTTTGAGTGACTGACCCCTTTTCCTTCATGGCTTCTGTACAGGGCCTTATGTTAAGCAAGGCTTTAAAGATTCAACAAGAGAATGAAGATGCTGAATACAAAGTGACCATTTCAAATCTTCATGGTGAAGTTGATAAACTTTGGGAGTCCTTGGAGGAAAAGGACAAAGAAATTACATCTTTGAAGGAAGCCTTAGCCAAAGCTAAGAAGAAAAAGGAAGAAGCAGAAGAAGCTCACAAGAAAGATATGGTGAAAATCAAGGGGTAAGGCGGTACCATTGGCGAGCTTTGTGCTAACCTTGAAAAGGCGAAAGAAACCATTATCGCTAAGGACAAAGAAAATGCAAAGCCATTGGAATCCTTGAAGCACCTTTGAGACCATTGCTTTGGGATCGCTTTCTGATGTTGTGACTTTTTGAAAAATATTTTCTCTTCCATTGGTGCTACTTCAAGGGAGAGCTCATATGCTAGCGGAGATGTCAGAGGGCAGTAACTTGGGCACAAAAAGAATTGGGAGAGCTCGAAGGGATCATTAATGCCCGAGGTGACTACTGCATGATGATAGGATCCCGCGGCATGGCATCCATGCTAGAGAAGGTAGGTTGCGAGCATATTAAAACAATAAGCAAAACCGACTTCAACATGAATATTGAACATATAAATAAACCTTCAAAGGAGGTGTTGAATGCTACGAAGCGGTTCTTTGTAGAGATCTGGGATAAATGTGGCCGGCAGCTTGCAAAGCTGAGGCTTATACCAAGAAGGTTTGGCCTTAGGACTTGTGTTTTTGAAGCTTTCTTATTATAGCCTTCCTTAACAATTACTTGCTATGTTCTTTTCCTTGTAGAGGAAAGATGTGAAGAAGAAGAAAGCAAATAAGTGAAGCATGGCCGAAGCGTATACGACGAAGCATTTCCTCTAGATTGTTGAATGATTGACGGAGGAAATTTTGTAAATCGATACTTTGTATGATAAACTTATTGCAGGTGTATGATAACATTTGCTTTTCATTGTTTTATTCTAAATGATTTGTTGTGTATGAAACCAAAACTTACTGGTTTTTTGGGCCGAAGGTGAAAAACACCTTCCCTATTTTTCACGCGGCACAGAGCCACCGAAGCTTGAGCTTAGCTTAGTTACACCGAAGCTTGATGGTTTCCTCGTTTTGACTAGATACATCCTTTCTTGCATTGCTCTGGTTAGAAACAATTTCAATATCGCTTGGCACCCTTGTCTTAGTGCCCTATGATTCTGCATTCCCTTATGAACAACTTCAGAGTCTAATTCACCTTTATTAAGTGATTTCACTTGAGCTCTGCATTCCCTTAGCAATGACTTTGGAGCATTCTCACCTTTACTAGGTGTTTTCACTTGAGCTTTGCATTCCTTTAGGAACGACTGCAGAGCTTTATCACCTTTACTAGGTGTTTTAACATGATCTCTGCATTCCATTAGGAACGACTTTGGAGCTTTTTCACCTTTACCTTCATGTTGATGGCTTTGGGGTATGTTCCTTCTTTCTTTTATCATTGCACCCGAAGGTGTTGCATCGGTGTATGCTTTCACATAATACTTGGTGGGAATGTGCCTTTATTAATTTTGGGCACTTTATAAGATACTACAATCTTGGCCCCATTAAAAATCTTATCCCTTGTAAGGAAAAAGGGTGCCAAAGCTTGAGGAAGAAAGATGCGATAGAGCTATACATAATATCTCTTAGCCTATATGAGCCGTAGCACGTCAGCATTCCATGACCTTGGGACTTCATTTCCCCCCATATCTCTTAGCCTATATGAGCCTAGTATGTTCGAAGCTGAGACCAGATATTGACCTTCCTACTTTGTTTGCAGCTTTCCTGCTGTATCTAGGTTAGCAACCCTTTGGAGCACCAAATGACCTGGTGCTATATTCTTGAGTTTCACTTTCCTGTCTCTCCATCTTATTGTCTTTGATTGATACTTTCTTATGTGCTCAATTGCTTTGAGTCTTGATTCTTCTATTGTGTCCTTCAAAAAATGGCATTATCTTCATCTCCAGACGATGCTACGGCTCTAGCTGAATCCAACTTTACTTCTTCTAGAGTCATTACTTCGTCTCCAAAGAGAAGCTTGAATGGTGTGAAACCTATGGACCTTGACACCGAAGTATTGTGGTTTCATACCACCTTGATGAGCTCTTATGTCCACTTTCCCTTCAAAAGTCTGACCAAATATCTTGTGATTCCAAAGAGGATTATGCCATTTGTCCTTTCAACTAATCCATTAGACTTTAGGTGTCTTCGAAACGTGAAAACTGGTCAACCGTAGGTCGGGCACCATGCGACAAGTACCTCCAATGCTCCTAGGTCTTCGAGCTCGCCATATTATCGATCGCCAACACATTTGAGGCATACTCAAATTCGCTCGATTAAGTCCTCACTGAGAGGCCAATTGGCGACCAAGGCATAGTGAACCCCGTGCCAGAACTTGATAACCTCCAGTTCACGAATGTGGTCGGTGATGAGTGTCATCTGGGAGGCCTGGGTAGACAATTTGCCTGACCATGGAACCCCGAGATGACCGCACATGAGGTCAATGGTCGCAGACAGATCGGAGTGCTCAGCGTCAAGAGCCAGGTGGCGTTCCTCCGCACGCAAAAGCTCCTCCAGCACCATTGCTAGCAAAAACAGAAAATCCCTTGAGAAACTTGTTGGAACCTAAAGGTTCAAAAATCGAAGAAGGAAGACCACAAGCCTCACATTCTGCCAAGCGCCCTAATGAAGGTCCTTCAGCACCGCTTCCTAGCAACGACACCTTGGCAAGACCCGGTTGGGCCCTTGGGGATCCCTCCTGTGGCAGAACCTCCCAAGTTATTGGGCCCACATGCAACTGCCCTTGTCTTAAAGACCTCAGACGGCTATGCATGTGCACCAGATAACTTAACAGGATCTGTTCGAGTGTCCCAAGGACCTCGGATAAACCACTTACAACCAAGATCGCAAGATTAAGTAAACACAAATCACACACCAATAATTTTGCAGCGGAAATCTTATTACCAAATTTTACATGTTACATCAAGTTTTACAATGTACATGATCGGAGTGGTTATAAAGGTGATTCAAAGAAATAACTTTGAACTGTTATAAATTATTTATAGTTTTGAAATATATGCTAGCTTAAGTGACCATCCTCAATAGAAGAATAGAAGAAGTACTTAGACTTATAGAAGGCCGTGCCCACCGGCGCTTAACACCAATCACAATCAAGCGACTTGTAACATGCAGCAACAATGGGTATAACCCTAAGTACGCAAGTACTCAGCAAGACTTACCCGACTAAAAAAAAGACTCTCAAGGGTATGCTGGTTAAATAGGAATCAAGGAAAAGGCTTTAGCAAGAATCAACTTAGATACTTTTGCAGAAATAGCTTACTAAAGTGAGTCCTTACTTTCAACATTTTAATGCTAGATTAAGTATTAATAGACCTTGTTTGCATCTAGTCTAATTTCACCATCATATTAATCAATCCAACATGATTTTTGCTCATTAAGATTCCATCCATGACTTAGATTGCAAGTCAGTGACCAAGTCTTCATATCCGAGAAGTAACGGCAATCCTGGATCGATTAATACCCAGCTGGGGATCTCCAATCACACGACATACGTAGCACTTAACCCTTGCATATGTCAACTCGCCACCAGGGTTCTTAAGACCAGATCAGGCTCACGCCAACCGAGAGCACAGATACACCACCGTCCAGCCTCTTGCCACGGAGGGTACACGCTACTCTCGCCATCTCTCCACTCCCATTACGTGTTATCTAATTCTGGTATTAGTCTGCCCGAGGCAAAGCTTACCCATGATGAGACATGTGACTAGTTAAAAGGTCCTCGGTCAGCAGGCCTACATTCAGTATAATCCTTAATCAACCTGGGTAGAACATCACCTGTTCCTAGCCCAAGTCCCGATTTAAGTACTTCCATCCTTAGGATTGTTTGTATTCCTTAGGATGAAAAGAGCATTATAGAGAACTTTGCAGTAAGATCCCACCATTGCTCCTAATGAAAATATTCTTGCAGGCAGAAACCATCCTTCCTCAGGATAACCCCTGGGCTAGGCATTAACGCAAAGGACAACCTCTATCCACAAGATCTAAGCAGGGATAAGCATTTTTGTAAATCATATTTTGGTACTTCATCAGAAGTATCTATAAAGGTATGGATATCAAGGTAGGCAATGCATCAAAGGGTTTTCAAGCAACTCCTATAAACCTAATGCACATTCACTAGACTTAAAGTGTGTAAAAATAATTTAAAAACACAAGGAAGGGGTTGCAAGCACCGGGGCTTGCCTGAATAACACTAGGTTAGTGTTGTTAGACGATGTCCACTTGACGATCATCCTTGTCCTAGCACTTGATCGGGCAGGTTCGTCTACCAGCACCACCATGCGGAGTAGCCCGCGCTTGGGGTCGACTTGGCTCGTCTTCCGCTTCACGTGATTAATTAACGTACCTGAATGGAATGCATTATGCACATGAATGCGTATAGACAGGAATATCGCAAACCTACATAGTGCTATGCGATAGCGAATTAAATACCTAGCGGCGAGGCGTTGTACCATTCACAAGGAAACACTAGTCATCGACGTACGACTAAGCGCAATAGTCACGGTTTTCTAAATTAAACAAACCTAACGCAAACATCATGAACAACACATTAAACATAATTAGCCTAAACACAACTCATCAGCTAATTAGTTAAATACTAAATTTATCCCCTGCTTTATAAATTATACCACTTTGCTTCCCAAGAACTAATTTAATTTTATCAAACAATTATAATTCGTCAATAGTAATACTAACAATATTATTGTTTAGATATTTTAAAATACTAAATTTAACCTACGTGTCACCGAAATACTACACTCTGCAAAAAAGAACTAGCTCGAATATGCTCGACAACTAAACTCCTCGAAGTACATCCCGCACCTCTAGTATTTCTAATTTAAACTTCATACGCCAACTAAGAGTCTTATTTCACGATCATAAAATCTATAATAAAAATAGTGATTTGGCTCACCGTTATCAACTTGATTCAGTGTTTGCGGGAACGATGATAGTCTTCGATTGAAGTCTTCGATCAAACAGCTGACGAGTATGGAACGGAGCTTCACTTTCTTTTCCATCCACAACTCTTGGAATCTCTTTATATTAAGTAGAACCCCGCATAAACAACAATGATTCTTGTTCTGGCCTTTCGCCGAGCACTTGGGGCATCGACTAGGGGATTGCTTCTCCACATCCTCTTGGGATTCTTTTGTCGGCGCGAACACAACAATGGTTTTGACTTTGATCTTTCTATCAGACACACAAGCGTCACCCGATCTTCACTTGCGTTTGCCTAACATCCGGGATTCTCGGAGTTCAACGAGGTCGAGCAGGGAAGGACGAGGTTCGACGAGCTCGATGATGATACGAGAGGGTGACATACAGAGCTGCAGGTCTCACGAGCTGACGCAAGTGACGGAGACAGCCGCGTACGGCAGCAGTGCGTCGACGGTCTATGGGCTTGGGCATTTCATCAAATAGGCGGGATGCGAGGCACGACGTCAACAACCAGAGGGGTGCATGGCGTCACAACTGGGGCTATATAGGCGCAGTGAGGATATGAATGCCAGGGAGGCTGGTACTGTTAGTTGGCCAGAGTTGTCGATGATCCCACGACAACACACGACGAGGTGGACGTAAAGCGAGCATGGCTACAGAAAATAGGGGCACGCGCCAGGAAACTCAGCCGAACGAGCACCATGGGAGCCGCTCGGTCTCAAGGAAAACAGGGAGTTCGGACCAGGGGCGCGCGTGGGAGCAACCCCGACTGGGCGCCATGGGCGAGCAGCAGCAGGGCGAGCTCCAGGACGCGATTCAGCAGGGAACAAGCGCAAAGAAGATGAGCCAGAGGCAACACCACCGGCGAGAAAAAGGGGCATCAGAGAGATTCACGGGGAGAGGATCCGGGCGCGGCGAGCAGCAGAGAGGAACAGGCGGCCGACATCCATGGTTGGGAACAGCAGGCGAGCCGGGAGAATGAGAACAACAGAGAGCAGAGCGTGTAGGGGAGCTCATGGGCCTGACAAAATCCGAGATGGGAGGAGACTCCGACCCTAGATGGAGCTCATGCGGCCAGGCGAGTAGGAAATCTGGGAACCTCGACCTCCATGGCCGAGCAGAGAACCAGGGCGCGACGGCTGAGGAAGAGGCAAACCGCGCGTGTCAGCATGGGAGAGAGAGCTCGGGGAGCCGCCATGAACGAGATCCGATTTGGCCGAGCTCGGATTGACGATCCATGGCAGGAGGAGTTGAAACGGCGAGTAGGAAGCAAGGCACCCGAGCGCGACGCAGGAAGGAGGAAGCAGGGAGGGAGCGCCGCAGCACAGGGAGAGAGAGAAGGAGATGAGCTTGGCAGGAGAGGGCGCCGCGAGGAAGATAAGGATGGCGTGCGTAGAAGATAATAGCGAAGGCTGAAAAAAGACCAGGGAGGGGCGGCGGCAGATATTTCCTTTTTCGGATTTTTAATTTCTTTAACCGAAAAATCACAGATATTTGTGGTTCTGATATTTGGATTTGAGAGATATTTAAAAGGTTGAACCAAAATAAGTTCGGCAGAATATTTGAGAAGGATTTGATTTGGTGAATTTCAGATGCGTTTTCATCCGTTATTTACATCTGGAGATTCAGATCGAGACGAGAAACACACGGACCGAACTACACGGATTTCGGCTTCGACAAATTTAGACTGCGCTTGATTTAATTTAGGGCAAATAATTTACTAAATGAATAAATTTCAATTATAAATCCTCGGATGAGCTGTCTCAGTTGACAAGTGGGAACAGAATTATTTGCTCCGAAAACCTTAGGCGACGAGTTCTATTTAATTGTCCTGGGATAAAATCATCCGAGTGGTTCGGGCTTCCGAATTCGTATTTGCGCGAGCAATGAGTTTAAATAATCACAGGACGCACCAATTTTCGGAACAACTATGTTCCGAACATCACAAAAATTTAGGAAGAGCCCGGATAAATAAAAACAATGTCGAACTCGCGACAGACGAAACAGATTAAAACAGGGATATTGTTATTTAGTTCCGTCTAATTTTTACGATCCTCACCAGTGATCGATCATTTGATCTGAGGCCAACGATCACATGCTGAGAAGAACGATTTACTTAATTAGTTGGCGCATCATTCTGTTCGGACAGCGCGGGCTCCAAATTGTTCATAAAATCAGAAGTTTTCTGATTTCCGTATTCACTTACGCGCGTGGTTCGAACAGTTCAAAATTCGCCAACGACGAAGATTCGATAATCCAAAAGCTTCATGAATCCTTTTTAGCTGTTTAGATTATCAAAATGAAAACAGCACCAAACTCGATAGATTTCAATTAGGCACAGGACTCATAAATTTTTGGAACAATTACGTTCCGCATTTCATGAAGACTTAGGAAGAGTCTGAATAGACAGAAACAGATGCAATATTAAAATCGCGATAGGCGAAGACGATTAAAATTTAGCATTTGTTTTATCCATTGATATTACGTGCTTAAATCCATACCTGTTGTCGGGCAGAATATAAACACCTGGGGTGTTACACCTCCCTCGCTTCGACCTTTAGTTGCTCAGGCCCTGCCATCTTACTTAGCTCTAGCCCTACCGCAGCAACCCTCTCAATACTGGCACCTCGAGCGACAACACAAGCCTTGCGCCTCCTCAAAAGGATGGGCCAACGCAGGACAACCGATGTCCGGGCTCGGGGATAACAAAATTCTCCCTCGACCGCCACAAAACGGTCACATGCCCCGGATGCCCTATTATAGCCATCCACGTCCTCACGACGTGATCCTCCCTGACAATGGAAGGACCATGATTTCACGGACAATGATCAATGTGAGGAGTTCAGCGCCCCTAGGGAGCAATTCACTAAAAAAGAGCCTCCCACGAGAGGGGCGCCAACTGAAGAGGTCCATCGTCGATTGCGCTCACTGAAGAAAGCCCCTAGTATGCTTGTAAACGAAGCACATGGGAGACCATAGCCTTTGGCGACGCTTGGATTCCTCCTAAGGGCAACATCGAGCCCAGGAAAGGCTCAGAAATGTCGTGTCTCGTGGGGACGACTGCCTCGGATCATGAGTTAGAGCAATGGTTAAAAGCCGCCACCACAGGCCGCCCTCGAGATGAGGGATCTTCGATCAAGAAAGGTTATAGGGACGAGAAAAACGAAGGGACCAGAGGGAACGACACAATATGCTTACGAATTCAACAAAGCCTGGCTCAGGGTGCATTGAAGGATACTTAGGGATAGAGAGCTAAGGTGGCCGCATTGTTCCTTGCGCCTCCCTTTAAACCTCCAAGGCCTGACCATGCCATCGGACGACATCCGAGTTGCTTAGGAGGACCCTAGTACATGGGGGCAAGAGATCCTTCCCCATACGATCTAGGGGCATGGATCGAGCCTTAAGGGGAGCCACCCTACACCAGAGGTAGGCGCTGATAACACCCGCTCTAGAGACACCTTTCTCTCAGAGGACAAGCACCCCTGCCAGATGGTTTTGGACTCAAACTTTCTCTTTGGACGTAACATCACGACTCCAATTGATGGGGGCATAAGACGGAACACCTAGGTTGACACCAAGAAGTCGTGGCCTCGGTAAGAACCCTTGACTGACATCTCGCAGATAAAATCATCGCATGTGCCAACCCTTGTTGGACAAGGAAAGAGGAATTGGGATATACTCATGTGACCTCCCGCTACGAAGGTGGATACTAGCGCACCCGACCGACCATGCCTCCATTGTTTTCTGCTCCTCACTTTTTCGCAGCAGCTCGACGTACAAAAAGTATCGCCATAAGGTGAGATTGGGCTCGATGCCCAGTGTGGCGGAACCGCCCCAATTATTCTAACTTAAGTGCCTAAGTCCCACCTTAGAGGCTAGACCACACTTAAATAGGAATAACACGTCAGTCCCTCGGATCTAGTCTGACGAGGCCACTTAACAGGATCAAGTACCACGTACTCACTCGATGGTGAGGCACAGAGCAAATACAATAAAGCATAAAACCATACATTAAGGAGTATTAAATTTATTACAACATCATCGGAGTTTTACCAAAAGCAGTGGTCATTGTTCGGAATGCAGCGGAATACAACTAACAATAAATAAATGGAAGGATGGGGAAGCCTGTCCCATCACTCCTCATGCTCCTCCTCAGCCGAGGTAGGATCCCACTCGACTGTCCAACCCGGTGGCAAGATGGACGACCAAGTCACTCCAGCAACCATGTCCTCCAGAGAACCTATAAAATTATGCCACAAGCAAGGCTGAGTATACTAATACTCAGTGTTGGGGGTATGCTTCGTAGCCGAAGATCCTAAAGAAATAAACACCTTCGGCAGATCCTCTCCAAAACAGCGCCGAAGCTATCAACTATAAAGCTTCGGTACAGTGACATGTTTCAAGACGAAGGGGTGAACCGACTTAAAGATGAAATGACTTAAAGACCCATGATATTCTGTGTCATTATTATAGTTCATTGTAAAGGGCATGAATGTAATTATATACAGGTTGTGAGCTGTGCCTATAAATAGGTGAACAGTACCCCCGTACTGTTCACGTGCACTCCTGTAATCACGCATTAGGCATTTGTTTTTGCTTCACGCTGGTATTTTTGCTTTTCTCCGAGCCGAAGGTACATTTGTAATTCGTTATCATTTCTACAATAATGAAATAGAAATGGGTTAATAATGATAATCATATGTTTAAGTTATTTTATATATTTTTATCCTTCCACATTATTTGTTGTGTTTATGAAGGTATAACCTTCATAACCTTCATCCGGAAAGCGTTATATCCTGAGGGAAATAAAGCTTCGAAGGACGAAGGACTCTAATATTTAACAATTTTTATGTTGTCTTGTTCTTAATTCATAGCATTTGAGAACAAGTCCCCAACATTGGCGCCCACCTCCGGTCAACTCACTTCCACTTTTTTGAGCTGATGGCTTCAGTCAAGAATCAAGCTGGAACTGCTTCGGCCTCGAAGCTGGTTCTCCCGATAACAGGCGGTTCATGCTCAGAGCTGGCCAACAAGAAACAGAAGAAGGAGGCACAGAGAAGAGTACAGCATGTAGGGGTACAAGGACCCTTCATCAAATCAAGATGGTCTCACATCCCAATCACCTTTTCTCAAGAGGATCTTCAGCTCAAGGATTACCCACACAATGATGCTATGGTTATCTCTTGTGTGATCAAAGGATTTCTGGTTCATAATGTTTTGGTTGATACAGGCAGTGCAGCAGATATCATATTTGCTAAGGCCTTCAGACAAATGCAAGAGCCCGAAGACAAGATTCATGATGCTACGCACCCTCTTTGTGGCTTCGGAGGGCGACAGATTGTAGCACTTGGTAAGATCACCATGCCAGTAACCTTCAGATTCGTCAACAACACAAGGACTGAGCAAATTGTGTTCGACATTGTTGACATGGAGTATCCTTACAATGCTATCATTGGTCGTGGAACACTCAATGCTTTCGAAGCAATTCTTCATCCAGCATACCTTTGCATGAAGATACCTTCGGATCAGGGACCTATTGCTATTCATGGGAGTCAGGAAGCCGCCAGAAAGGCCGAGGGGAATTGGACTGATTCAAAGGCAATCAACAACATAGATGAAGCCGAAGCTTGTGAGCAGTACAAGCATAGAAGGGAGAAGGCTGCTTCGGCCGATCAGCCGAAACCCATGCTTTTATGCGAAGATATCGAAGAGCAGAAGGTGCTGCTGGGATCTCAATTGTCTGAGGAACAAGAGAAAACCTTGATAAGATTCTTGTTCAACAACAAAGATGTCTTTGCATGGTCGGCTAATGATCTCTGCAGAGTTAACAGGGATGTTATTGAACATTCGCTTCAGATCCATCCTTCAGACCCAGAAAGCAGAGGCTTCGGAAGATGTCTGATGACAAGGCCGAAGGTGCTCGGAATGAAGTGAAAAGACTTCTCAGTGCCGGAGTTATCAGAGAGGTAAAATACCAAGAATGGCTGGCTAACACTGTTATGGTAAAAAAGGCTAATGGTAAATGGAGGATGTGTATCGATTTTACTGATCTCAACAAGGCCTGTCCGAAGGACGAGTTTCCATTGCCAAGGATAGATTCCTTAGTTGATGCAGCAGCTTCATCAGAGCTAGTCTGCTGGATTGTTATTCAGGCTATCATCAAATTTGGATGAAGAAGGAGGATGAGCCGAAGACCAGCTTCATAACCTCTAGTGGAACATATTGTTACCTTTGGATGCCTGAGGGGCTCAAGAATGCTGGGGGAAGCTTCAGCAGAATGACAACGAAGGTTCTTCAATCTCAGATAGGCAGAAATGTGTTAACCTATGTTGATGATATCATTATAAAAAGCACGAAGCAAGAGAATCACATTACTGACCTACAGGAAACCTTCGCTAATTTTAGACAGGCCGGTTTAAAGTTGAATCCAAAAAAATGTGTCTTCGAGGTGAAGAAAGGGAAATTTCTTGGCTGCCTAGTTTCAACAAAAGGGATTGAGGCTAATCCAAATAAAATCGAATCTATCCTTCGAATGGAACCACCTAGTACAAAGAAGGGGGCTCAAAGATTGATAGGAAGACTGGCATCTCTCAATAGATTCATATCCAGATCAGCAGAGAGAAATTTACCATTTTTCGAAGTGCTGATGTCAGCCGAAGTTTTTCAATGGGGATCGATCCAGCAGAGAGCCTTCGAAGAGCTGAAGCAATATTTTGATAAACCTAACAACGCTAACTCCACCAATGCCAGGGGCTCCTCTGTTGTTATATGTGGCAGCCTCGCACTCAGCGGTAAGTGCGGCACTTGTCCAAGAGAATCTTGAAGGGCAAGTCAAGAAGCAAGCTCCAATATACTTTGTATCTGAAGTTCTTAGTTTATCAAAGAAAAATTATACAGAATTGGAGAAGGTGCTATATGCTGTTTTGATGGCTTCTAGAAAGCTTCGGCACTATTTCCAAGCATACAATATAATTGTCCCTTCTTCACAACCATTGAAGGACATTATGAGAAATAGAGAAGCTACTGGAAGGATTGGAAAGTGGGCTGCGAAACTTAATGAATTCTGCATTGATTATGTACACAAATCTTTGATTCAGTCCCAGGCGTTAGCTGACTTCATTGCTGACTGGACGCCAGGGGCTTAGGTAGAAGAGGCAAATAAAGATGCCGAGGCATGGACAGTATTCTGCGATGGTTCTTGGGGAACCTTTGGAGTAGGAGCAGCCGCTGTGCTAGTCGCACCCTCCAAAGTTAAAACTTGCTACGCAACAAGACTTGATTTTAGTTGCACAAATAACATTGCTGAGTATGAAGCTTTACTTTTGGGTCTTCGGAAGTTAAAGGCAATGGGAATCAGAAGGGCGGTTCTTAAAGCTGATTCCCAGGTTATCTCTGGTCATATTGACAAGAGTTGTAAGGCAAGAGACCCGAAGCTTGAGAAGTATCTAGATACGGTCCGAAGGATTGAAGCTTCCTTTGAAGGGTTTTCTGTAAAAAATATTCCTCGAGGAGAAAATGAGCATGCTGATTTGCTAGCCAAGTCAGCAGCACAGGGGCTGCCATTACCTTCGGAAGTATTTTTGAAACAATAAGAGCACCTTCGGTTGAACTTCTTGAAAGAGCGGTCCTCAATATATCTCATGTTTATAGTGAAGACTGGAGAACTGAGATCATCTCCTACCTTAAGGGTAATTTCCTTTCAGATGACGAAGCTTATAACAAGAGAATAGAGGCAAGAGCTCGTCCATATGTAATAATAGAAGGGGAGTTGTACAAGCATGGTGTCTGCTCTCCGTTACTCAAATGTTTATCTAGAGCCGAAGGTATATAATTGATGAAGGAAATACATGCAGGCCTGTGTGGATCTCATATTGGATCTAGGCCTTTGCTGGGAAAAGTTTTTCGCCAAGGATTTTATTGGCCAAAAGCAGCTTCGGATGCAGCGGAACTAGTCCAAAAGTGCAAAGGTTGTCAGAAATGTGCAAGAGATCAAAAACAACCTTCGTCTCTAACTCAGTTAATACAACCCACTTGGCCGTTGCAAAGGTGGGGCCTTGATTTGTTAGGTCCGCTACCACCAGCACAAGGAAATTTAAGATATGTTGTAGTGGCAGTGGAATATTTTTCCAAATGGATTGAGGCAAAGCCTTTAGCCACAATAGCTTCGGTTACTGTTCAAAAGTTTTTCTGGCAAAGCATTGTCTGTCGCTTCGGAGTGCCGAAGGCTATCACTGTGGACAATGGAACGCAGTTTGACTCTGAAGCTTTCAAAGAATTTTGTGAACAAATTGGCACAAAGATCCATTTTGCGTCAGTTCGACATCCGGAATCAAATGGACTAGTTGAAAGGGCTAATGGCATCATAATGACAGGAATAATGAAGTTAATATTCAATCAGCCAAGGGGAAAGTGGCCAGATGAATTAATCAAAGTGGTGTGGAGCCACAACACAACAGTATCAAGGTCAACATGTTTTACACCATTCAAATTGTTGTTTGGTGATGAAGCAATAACCCCAGAAGAGGCTAAAGCAGGATCAATAAGAACAGTGGCTTCGGCGAAAGACGAAGCTGATTGTTCTGTGGACAAAGATGCTATAGAAGGGATCAGGCTTCAGGCTGTGGAAAACATCAATAAATACCAAGCCGAAACAATAAAATGGCGTGATAGAAAAGTTTGGTTGAAGAACATTAAGCCAGGACATTTGGTGCTTCGAAGAGTGGCCAACCCAGACACAGTGGGCAAACTACAGCTAAAATGGGAAGGCCCCTTTCTGGTAGTATCTTCGTCAAGACCCGGTTCTTACAGATTAAAGGATATGGACGGCAACGACATTCCTAGATCGTGGAATGCGGATGAGCTTCGGCGGTATTATGTGTAACCTAATGTAATCTTTTTTATTTTTATTTTTTATTGTTGTTTTAGTTTTTCCTTATGGCACCCTTTTCCTTTCCAAAGGGGGAGAAAGGTTTTTAATGGGGCCACAACATGTAATTTTTCTTTTCCTTATTTCAATTCTATAAGAGTGATATCCCCCAAAAATGTAAATGTAAAAGCTGACAACGCACCATCGAGTGCAATGGAAAAAGAAAAGAAAGAGAAGCTCAAAAGTCGTTCCCAAGGGAATGCAGAGCTTACAGCGAAAAATAAACGCTGATACCGCCGAAAGTAAAAGGCGAAGAAGCTCCTAAGGGAGGCTTGCAGCGAAAAGTCAGCGCTGATACACCGAAAAATAAACGGTGAAGCCGAAAAATAAGCGGCAAAGAAGGTTTGAGTCATTCTCAAGAGAGTATAGCTTCGAATATGTATTTGAGCATTCATTTGCATGATACATTACATCATGACATTTGCATTCATAAACATTCACTCAGACATACATAGGATCATCATCAGCATAACGTACAAACATGCTTCGGATACAAAAGTGAGAGCACCTAGAGGGGGGGGTGAATAGGTGATCCTGTAAAACTTCAAACTTAAGCCACAAAACTTGGTTAAGTGTTAGCACAGATAATGCCAAGTGGCTAGAGAGGAGTCCCAACAAAACACAATAACCACAGAAGATCAATCACAGAGATGGCACAGTGGTTTATCCCGTGGTTCGGCCAAGACCAACGCTTGCCTACTCCACGTTGTGGCGTCCCAACGGACGAGGGTTGCAATCAACCCCTCTCAAGCGGTCCAAAGACCCACTTGAATACCACGGTGTTTTGTTTTCTTTTCTTTATCCCGTTTGCAAGGAATCTCCACAAATTGGAGTCTCTTGCCCTTACAAGTATATGATCACAAAGAAGCACAGAGTAAGGGAGGGAAGCAACACACACAAATCCACAGCGAAATGCGCACACACACGGCCAAGAATCGAGCTCGAATGACTATCTCAAAGTTCTCACTAGAACGGAGCTCGAATCACTTAGAATCACAAACGAATGCGCAAAGAACGAGTGTGGATGATCAAGAATGCTCTAAGGTTGCTTGTGTGTTTCCTCCATGCGCCTAGGGGCCCCTTTATAGCCCCAAGGCAGCTAGGAGCCGTTGAGAGCAAATCTGGAAGGCTATCCTTGCCTTCTGTCGTCGGGGGCACCGGACAGTCCGGTGCACACCGGACACTGTCCGGTGCCCGATTTCCTTCCTTAAACAGCATTGCCGACCGTTGCAGACCGTTGTAGATCTGGGAGCCGTTGGCGCACCGGACATGTCCGGTGCACACCGGACAGTCCGGTGCCGTCTTCCGACCGTTGGCTCAGCCACGTGTCCCGCGCAGATTGCGCGGCCGACCGTTGGCCCGGCCGACCGTTGGCTCACCGGACAGTCAGGTGCACACCGGACAGTCCGGTGAATTTTAGCCGTACGCCGTCGGCGAATTCCCGAGAGCGGCCTGTTCGCGCCGAGTCAGCCTGGCGCACCGGACACTGTCCGGTGCACACCGGACAGTCCGGTGTGCCAGGCCGAGCTGAGTCTTGGCTGTACACAGCCAAGTCATTTTCTCCTCTTTTCTTTTCTTCTCCTTTCTGTTTCTAACACTTAGACAAGTATATTAGTACACAAAACCAATGTACTAAGGTCTAGAAACATACCTTTACTCTTGATTTGTACTTTGTCCACCATTTTACAATTAGGCACCTGTGTTGGGCACTAAATCACCAAAATACTTAGAAATGGCCCAAGGGCACATTTCCCTTTCAATCTCCCCCTTTTTGGTGATTTATGCCAACACAACATAAAGCAAGTAGAACAAGTACAAAAACACTTCAAATAGGAACTTAAATTATTTTGATTCATTTTTGGCATATATGGATCATCCTTTGCCACCACTTGGTTTGCAAATCAAACTCAAATCTCTATCTCTAAGTCAAACACACATGTTGAAGCATAAAGAGAGTCATTCCAAAAGAGATTGATCAAAAATTTCAAAAACTCCCCCTTTTTCCCATAATCAATACTTCTCCCCACAAGAAGCCAACTTTTGACAAGAGAGACAACAAAAGAGTTTTGACAAACCAAAAGCTCTATTCTACTATTTTCAAAATCTCTCAAGTGGTAGCTGATCCATTTATTGCTTTGGCCTTTATTTTCTCCCCCTTTGGCATCAAGCACCAAAACGGGATCAATCTTGGCCCTTTAACCCCATTGCCTCACCAAAATCTTCAATTTAGAGCAAATGGCAATAAGAGTTCATGAGATGGACTTGGAATAAGTTACCCTCTCATCGGAGTGCAGTGGAAGTCTTTCATGGTCCAAGCCCACCTTTTCCCTTTTAATTCTCCTTCGAGACTAAATCAAGCAAACTCAAGCATATGGTTAGTCTCAAAGGGTCAAGTTGTAACACATCTCCCCCTAAACATGTGCATCACTTTGCAACGGACTTGTGAGGTCCAGGGAGTGTTTGTACAACTTGAGCACCATAATAAGCAACAAAATGCAGAATGAACATGATCAAAAGGCATAAACACATGTATGCTACATTTCAATCCAAGTTCCGCGAATCTAAGATATTGAGCTCACTACGCAGCCTCCAAAAGGTCTTCTCATCTAGAGGCTTGGTAAAGATATCAGCTAGCTGGTTCTTGGTGCTGACATAAAACACTTCGATATCTCCCTTTTGCTGGTGGTCTCTCAAAAAGTGATGCCGGATGTCTATGTGCTTTGTGCGGCTGTGCTCAACAGGATTTTCCGCTATTCGGATAGCACTCTCATTATCACATAGGAGTGGGACTTTGCTCAGATTGTAGCCAAAGTCCCTGAGGGTTTGCCTCATCCAAAGTAGTGGCGCGCAACACTGTCCTACGGCAACGTACTCGGCCTCAGCGGTGGATAGGGCAACGGATGTTTGTTTCTTAGAGTTCCATGACACTAGGGACCTTCCTAAGAATTGGCACGTCCCCGATGTACTCTTCCTATCGACCTTACATCCAGCATAGTCGGAATCTGAGTACCCAATCAAGTCAAAGTTAGACCCCTTTGGATACCAAATCCCGAAGCAAGGCGTAGCGACTAAATATCTAAGAATTCGCTTCACCGCCACCAAGTGGCACTCCTTAGGATCAGATTGAAATCTAGCACACATGCATACGCTAACCATAATATCCGGTCTACTAGCACATAAATAAAGTAAAGACCCTATCATTGACCGGTATGCTTTTTGATCAACGGACTTACCTCCTTTGTTGAGGTCGGTGTGTCCGTCGGTCCCCATTGGAGTCTTTGCGGGCTTGGCGTCCTTCATCCCAAACCGCTTCAGCAAGTCTTGCGTGTACTTTGTTTGGGAGATGAAGGTGCCGTCCTTGAGTTGCTTCACTTGGAACCCAAGGAAGTAGGTCAACTCGCCCATCATCGACATCTCGAATTTCTGCGTCATCACCCTGCTAAACTCTTCACAAGACTTTTGGTTAGTAGAACCAAATATTATGTCATCGACATAAATTTGGCACACAAACAAATCACCATCACAAGTCTTAGTGAAAAGAGTTGGATCGGCTTTCCCAACCTTGAACGCATTAGCAATTAAGAAATCTCTAAGGCATTCATACCATGCTCTTGGGGCTTGCTTAAGTCCATAGAGCGCCTTAGAGAGCTTACACACGTGGTCGGGGTATCGTTCATCCTCGAAGCCAGGGGGTTGCTCCACGTACACCTCCTCCTTGATTGGCCCGTTGAGGAAAGCGCTCTTCACATCCATTTGGTACAACCTGAAAGAATGGTGAGCGGCATATGCTAGCAAGATACGAATGGACTCTAGCCTAGCCACAGGAGCAAAAGTCTCCTCAAAGTCCAAACCTGCGACTTGGGCATAACCTTTTGCCACAAGTCGAGCCTTGTTCCTTGTCACCACTCCGTGCTCGTCTTGTTTGTTGCGGAACACCCACTTGGTTCCCACAACATTTTGCTTGGGACGAGGCACCAGCGTCCAGACTTCATTGCGCTTGAAGTTGTTAAGTTCCTCCTGCATGGCCAACACCCAATCCGGATCTAGCAAGGCCTCCTCTACCCTGAAAGGCTCAATAGAAGAGACAAAGGAGTAATGTTCACAAAAATTAACTAGTCGAGACCGAGTAGTTACTCCCCTGCTGATGTCACCCAGAATTTGGTCGACGGGATGATCCCTTTGAATCATCGCTCGAACTTGGGTTGGAGGTGCCGGTTGTGCTTCTTCCTCCATCACATGATCATCTTGCGCTCCCCCTTGATCACGCGCCTCCTGTTGATGAACCTGTTCATCGTCTTGAGTTGGGGGATGCACCTTCGTTGAGGAAGAAGGTTGATCTCGTTCATCTCGTTCCTGTGGCCGAACGTCTCCAATCGCCATGGTTCGTATAGCGGCCGTCAGAACATCTTCTTCATCTACATCATCACAATCAACAACTTGCTCTCTTGGAGAGCCATTAGTCTCATCAAATACAACGTCGCTAGAGACTTCAACCAAACCCGATGATTTGTTGAAGACCCTATACGCCTTTGTATTTGAATCATAACCTAATAAAAACCCTTCTACAGCTTTGGGAGCAAACTTAGAATTTCTACCCTTCTTCACTAGAATGTAGCACTTGCTCCCAAATACACGAAAGTACGATACATTGGGTTTGTTACCGGTTAGTAGCTCATACGAAGTCTTCTTGAGGAGTCGATGAAGGTAGACCCTGTTGATGGCGTGGCAAGCTGTGTTCACAGCTTCCGACCAAAAGCACTCGGGGGTCTTGAACTCTCCAAGCATCGTCCTCGCCATATCGATTAGCGTCCTGTTCTTCCTCTCTACCACACCATTTTGCTGTGGTGTGTAGGGAGCGGAGAACTCGTGCTTGATTCCTTCCTCCTCAAGAAACTCCTCCACTTGAAGGTTCTTGAACTCGGACCCGTTGTCGCTCCTTATCTTCTTCACCTTGAGCTCAAACTCATTTTGAGCTCTCCTGAGGAAGCGCTTGAGGATCCCTTGGGTTTCAGACTTATCCTGCAAAAAGAACACCCAAGTGAAGCGGGAAAAGTCATCAACAATAACCAGACCATACTTACTTCCTCCTATGCTTAGATAGGCGACGGGTCCGAAGAGGTCCATATGTAGCAGCTCCAGAGGTCTTGATGTGGTCATCACATTCTTGCTGTGATGTGCTCCTCCCACTTGTTTACCTGCTTGACAAGCTGCACAAGGTCTATCTTTTTCGAAATAAACATTTGTTAGACCTATCACGTGTTCTCCCTTTAGAAGCTTGTGGAGGTTCTTCATCCCCACATGTGCTAAGCGGCGATGCCACAACCAGCCCATGCAAGTCTTAGCCATTAAGCATGCATCTAGACCGGCCTCTTCTTTTGCAAAATCAACTAAGTAAAGCTTGCCGTCTAGTACACCCTTAAAAGCTAGTGAACCATCACATCTTCTAAAGACAGACACATCTACATTAGTAAAAAGACAATTATATCCCATATTGCATAGTTGACTAACAGATAGCAAATTGTAACCAAGAGACTCAACTAAAAACACATTTGATATTGAGTGCTCATTAGAAATTGCAATTTTACCTAACCCTTTTACCTTGCCTTGATTCCCATCACCGAATATAATTGAATCTTGGGAATCCTTATTTTTGACGTAGGAGGTGAACATCTTCTTCTTCTCCGTCATATGGTTTGTGCATCCGCTGTCGATAATCCAGCTTGAACCCCCGGATGCATAAACCTGCAAGGCAAATTTAGGCTTGGGTCTTAGGTACCCAACTCATGTTGGGTCCTGCAAGGTTAGCACAAATATCCTTAGGGACCCAAATGCAAGTTTTATCTCCCTTGCATCTTGCCCCTAACTTCCTAGCAATTACCTTCTTACCCTTTCTACAAATAGCAAAGGGAGCATTGCAAGCATAATAAATGGTAGAAGGTTTGTTCACAACTTTTCTAGGAACATGAGCAAAATTTCTCCTAGGCATATGCACAACATTTCTCCTACACATATTATGCTTATAGGAAGAACTAGAAGCAAACATGGCATTAGAATCATAAGCATGTGAATCAAAATCATTACAAGCATTTCTAGCATGTCTCCTATCATTATACATAAAAGCATGGTTCTTTTTAGCGCTACTGGCCATAGGGGCCTTCCCTTTCTCCTTGGCGGGAATGGGAGCCTTATGGCTTGTTAAGTTCTTGGCCTCTCTCTTGAAGCCAAGACCATCCTTAATTGAGGGGTGTCTACCAATCGTGTAGGCATCCCTTGCAAATTTTATTTTATCAACTTCACTCTTGCTAGTCTTAAGTTGGGCATTAAGACTAGCCACTTCATCATTTAGTTTTGAAATTGAAACTAAGTGTTCACTACAGGCATTAACATCAAAATTCTTACACCTAGTGCAAATTGTAACATTTTCAACACAAGAGTTACTTGCTACTTCTAGTTTAGCATTTAAATCATTGTTAACACCTTTTAAAGTAGAGATAGTTTCATGACAAGTAGATAATTCACTAGAAAGAATTTCATTTCTTTTAATTTCTAGAGCAAGAGAATTTTGTGCACTAACAAATTTATCATGCTCCTCATATAAAAGATCCTCTTGTTTTTCTAGTAATCTATTCTTGTCATTCAAAGCATCAATCAACTCATTAATCTTATTAATTTTAGATCTATCTAATCCCTTGAATAAGCATGAGTAATCTATTTCATCCTCACTAGACTCATCATCACTAGAAGAATCATAAGTATTGGCATTATGAGTGCTTACTTTCTTCTCCCTTGCCATGAGGCAAGTGTGACGCTCGTTGGGGAAGAGGGATGACTTGTTGAAGGCGGTGGCAGCGAGTCCTTCATTGTCGGAGTCGGAGGAGGAGCATTCCGAATCCCACTCCTTTCCTAGATGTGCCTCGCCCTTTGCCTTCTTGTATGCCTTCTTCTTCTCCCTCTTGTTCCCCTTTTCCTGGTCACTTTCATTATCGGGACAGTTAGCAATGAAATGACCAATCTTACCACATTTGAAGCACGAGCGCTTCTCCTTTGTCTTGGTCTTGCTTGGCTGTCCCTTGCGACCCTTAAGCGCCGTCTTGAAGCGCTTAATGATGAGGGCCATCTCCTCATTATTTAGCCCGGCCGCCTCAACTTGCGCCACCTTGCTCGGTAGTGCCTCCTTGCTCCTCGTTGCCTTGAGAGCAAGAGGTTGCGGCTCGTTGATCGGTCCATTCAAGGCGTCGTCCACATACCTCGCCTCCTTGATCATCATTCGCCCGCTGACGAATTTTCCTAGGACTTTCTCGGGCGACATTTTGGTGTACCTGGGATTTTCACGAATATTATTTACCAAATGAGGATCAAGAACGGTAAAGGACCTTAGCATCAGTCGGACGACGTCGTGGTCCGTCCATTGCGTGCTTCCGTAGCTCCTTATCTTGTTGATAAGGGTCTTGAGCCGGTTGTATGTTTGCGTCGGCTCCTCGCCCCTTATCATCGCGAACCGTCCAAGCTCACCCTCCACCAACTCCATCTTGGTGAGCAAGGTGACGTCGTTCCCCTCATGAGAAATCTTGAGGGTGTCCCAGATCTGCTTGGCGTTATCCAAGCCACTCACTTTATGGTATTCATCCCTGCACAAGGAAGCTAGAAGAACAGTAGTAGCTTGTGCATTCTTATGAATTTGTTCATTAATAAACATGGGACTATCCGAACTGTCAAAGTGCATTCCACTCTCTACAATCTCCCATATACTAGGATGGAGAGAGAATAGGTGACTACGCATTTTGTGGCTCCAAAATCCGTAGTCCTCCCCATCAAAGTGTGGGGGCTTGCCGAGTGGAGAGCAAATGTGAATTTGAACTTTGCGGAATACGAGAGTAGTCAAAGGAAAAGTTCGAATTAACCGGTTTCCTTCTCTCGTAGTCGTTGTGGTCGTCGTCCTTTTGGGAAGAAGTAGACTCATCGCTGTCGTAGTAGACGATCTCCTTGATGCGCCTTGTCTTCTTCTTCTTCCCTTCCTTCCGTCTGTGGCCCGAGCCGGAGTCGGTAGGCTTATCGTCCTTCGGCTCGTTGACGAAAGATTCCTTCTCTTTGTCGTTGATCACAATGCCCTTCCCCTTAGGATCCATCTCTTCGGGCGGTTAGTCCCTTTGTGAAGAGAACGGCTCTGATACCAATTGAGAGCACCTAGAGGGGGGTGAATAGGTGATCCTGTAAAACTTCAAACTTAAGCCACAAAACTTGGTTAAGTGTTAGCACAGATAATGCCAAGTGGCTAGAGAGGAGTCCCAACAAAACACAATAACCACAGAAGATCAATCACAGAGATGGCACAGTGGTTTATCTCGTGGTTCGGCCAAGACCAACGCTTGCCTACTCCACGTTGTGGCGTCCCAACGGACGAGGGTTGCAATCAACCCCTCTCAAGCGGTCCAAAGACCCACTTGAATACCACGGTGTTTTGTTTTCTTTTCTTTATCCCGTTTGCAAGGAATCTCCACAAATTGGAGTCTCTTGCCCTTACAAGTATATGATCACAAAGAAGCACAGAGTAAGGGAGGGAAGCAACACACACAAATCCACAGCGAAATGCGCACACACACGGCCAAGAATCGAGCTCGAATGACTATCTCAAAGTTCTCACTAGAACGGAGCTCGAATCACTTAGAATCACAAACGAATGCGCAAAGAACGAGTGTGGATGATCAAGAATGCTCTAAGGTTGCTTGTGTGTTTCCTCCATGCGCCTAGGGGCCCCTTTTATAGCCCCAAGGCAGCTAGGAGCCGTTGAGAGCAAATCTGGAAGGCTATCCTTGCCTTCTGTCGTCGGGGGCACCGGACAGTCCGGTGCCCGATTTCCTTCCTTAAACAGCACTGCCGACCGTTGCAGACCGTTGCAGATCTGGGAGCCGTTGGCGCACCGGACATGTCCGGTGCACACCGGACAGTCTGGTGCCGTCTTCCGACCGTTGGCTCAGCCACGTGTCCCGCGCAGATTGCGCGGCCGACCGTTGGCCCGGCCGACCGTTGGCTCACCGGACAGTCCGGTGCACACCGGACAGTCCGGTGAATTTTAGCCGTACGCCGTCGGCGAATTCCCGAGAGCGGCCTGTTCGCGCCGAGTCAGCCTGGCGCACCGGACACTGTCCGGTGCACACCGGACAGTCCGGTGTGCGAGGCCGAGCTGAGTCTTGGCTGTACACAGCCAAGTCATTTTCTCCTCTTTTCTTTTCTTCTCCTTTCTGTTTCTAACACTTAGACAAGTATATTAGTACACAAAACCAATGTACTAAGGTCTAGAAACATACCTTTACTCTTGATTTGTACTTTGTCCACCATTTTACAATTAGGCACCTGTGTTGGGCACTAAATCACCAAAATACTTAGAAATGGCCCAAGGGCACATTTCCCTTTCAAAAAGGAAGGCAATTTTATGCTTCGCTGTGTACGCAAAGAAGGGAAGGTGTTTTTCGCCTATGGCTCAAAAGTATTAATTTCGTCCACATCAAAGCATTTCATACATGGACGGAAAAGTAAGATTATATTACAAAGTAAAACTCAGATTACATCATATTTTATACAAGTTATTACAGGAGTTTTTTGAGCTACTTTTACAAGACTATGCAAGCTTCGACACTATCTCTGGAGCTTCGTTCTTCTACTCTGCAGCTACAGCTTCGGCCTGGTCAATCTGCACGAAAGTATTATAAGCCAAATTCAAAAATTCGAAGGAAAAGGTAAGAATAAGGTATGATTTTGTTACCAGCTTGAGGTGACTCCGAGCTTCGTCACCAGCTTTGCTCCGACCACCCTTTGTCCATACTAACTTTATAAATCTGTTTGCAATACTTCGAGCCAGATTCGGAACATCATCTAAGTCTGCCGGTGACAGCTAAAGTTGGGTCTATTAACAATTTTGCCGTGTTCACAGCTAGATTTCAAAAAAGCAACAGCTGTACCCCGAGAAGCTGCCAGGGCACAAAAGTCGCTATGACCAGCTATAACTTCGTCAAGATCATTAATATCACCTTCAATGTGTTCGAAGGCACTAGACAGGTCTTCGGCCGAAGGAGTGAATTCTTCACTACTGGCTCCGACAAAATGGAACACTTGCTTTAGCTGATGAATGCATCGAGTACAGAACTCCAAGCATTTATTTTGAAGATTTTTCAAAGATTCTTTCAATTCCAAATTTCTTTGAGTTTCGGCTTCAAGCCTTGCATCAAGCTTCAGTTTCTCTTGTTCAAAATCTTCTGACTGGGAAAGAAGCCTCGAATTTAACTCTGTTATTTTTGCTTCAGCATTCACTAATAAGCTTTTGGCTGTTTGTAGCTCGAGGTCTTTCTTCTCAATAGCAGCAGTTTGCTCCTTTATTTTGTTTTCTAAATTTTCAATTATAACCTCTTGCCTTTTATCCTCTAAATCTTGTTGCATTTTTAATGCCTTGCTCAAAAGCATGCTCTATGGACAAATAGCCTTTGTTAGAAAATATTTTCGTACCACAAGTAATAAGAGTTAGACTCAAAATGTTTACCTTGAAATTAGAATAGAATAAACTGCTGACAATATGTTGTCGACGGTAGCGGCTGATATCCGCTTCAAGCTTCGGGAAGCCGATACCCTTCGATAAAGTATCAACAACCTTCGCACCGGTTTGGTCTCATATACAGCCTAATCCTTCATCATCAATACCACCAAAGAGAAGCGCCCCTGGCCGATATCCACAAGATAGAGCATACTCTTTTAGTTCCTCTCTTTCAGCTTCAGTCAGCTCCTGGCCAACTAGGTTTCGGAAGTCAAAAGTTTCATCTTCCGAGGTTTCTTCGGTTATTCCTCCTTTCTCGGGTTTGGCAGCTGTGGTCTCTTTGGTGGCTGCAGCAGTTTCTTCAGCGGCCATGTTTAGCAACATTTTATCTATATCAGCGGCTACGCTCTCTAAATTAATACCTTTGGAGTTAGCATCTTTGGCTCCGGCCTCTTCTGCGGCAGCCTCTGAAGGTACAGCTTCAGTATCTGTCATGATTTCAATTGCCGGCATCTTCAGAGTTTGAGCTCTTGGTGGTGTCGTTTCAATCACTTCGGTCACGGTAACAATCCTTTGTCTTTTTGGCCTAGATGCCTTTGCCTGTGCGGGCTCCTTTTCATTTTGAAAAAGCTTCGTCAAATGAAGCCCCAATGGACTTAGTTTGACAGGCAAAGTTTCAGTCATTACCTTTAGAATTTCCTCTATTTCAGCATCAGAAGATGTCGCAGGAGCCTTTTCTTCTTCATCAATTGATTTTTGTTTCGGGATTGATTCTTTTCTTTTCTTCGAAGTTAACACTTTCGACTCAAATTTTTCTTTCTTCTTTTTTGATTGATCTTCATCGTCTTTGATCAAAGCGCCAGTTACTCTTTTCCTTTTCTGCCCTTCGGCACCCTTGTCGAGTCGCTCATAATCGGGATATTCAAAACCTATAGCATCAAGCACCCTGTTTAGCCTTTGTTTCGGCCGGGTGCCGAAGGCTGCTGTCATCAATTGATCCTCCTTTTTAGAATAGTTCCCAAGAATCTCAGTGCACATTGCTTCGATTGTTTCGAGCCATTCTTGGCAGGGTGCTTTGAAATATTTCTTGAATTTATAGCGGTAGGGCAGTCGGACAAGCTCCCCTTCTTTCTTCTCTTTTTCAAGCTTCGGCATAGCCCATTCCTTCATAGTTAGAAATATTTTGTAAGCCAGAAATTCCTGCACTAAATCTCTAGTGCCAATATGCTCTGAGATAACCCTAAATTCAGCCAACGCAGTTTGGGTTGGACCTTCTGGTGTCATATTGCAGTGGGGTCTGGTCTCTACGAAGATCAGTTCAAGCGGGCTCTGCACCAGCTTCTCTTTGTCGTCATCAATTTTGACGTAGAACCATTCCGATTTCCAGCCTGCCGGCCACTTGCTTCGGTAGCTGATCACAGGAAATTTTGTAGTTTTCCGATAGGCAAAATTGTAACAACCAAAATTTTCATGTAACCCATCCATTCTGGCCTTGGTTTGATAATGTAGCTCGTGCACCCGGTAGAAACCTTCGGCAAACGGTTCCACCCCTGGCTTCGGAGAGCCTAAATATAAACACTAAGCCTAACAATAGCGTTAGGAGTTAGTTGATGAAAATGGATCCCAAACTTTTTT
The DNA here is from genome assembly GCA_029449295.1 of Zea luxurians. Lineage (NCBI taxonomy): Eukaryota > Viridiplantae > Streptophyta > Magnoliopsida > Poales > Poaceae > Zea > Zea luxurians. Next base: position 4,457,079 of record JAOPSE010000126.1, on the reverse strand, counting down.
AACACATCGGCAATCATCCTATTTAAAGGAAATCTCAAACCAGCCTTGAGAAAACTCTTGAAAATCACTATTTCATCTTTCTAGGGCTCCGGAGTAGTTTCTTCTCCACCAAAGCGAATCAGCTCTTTCTTATCTTCGCTAAAGTAGCCTGACTTCACCATCTTAGGAAAATCAGCTTTGGAGATGGTTGACTTTCCGAAGTCCAGATGGCTAGGCTTTCTCGGCACTGCGATGTTGTAATCATCTTCAGAGTCGGTCTCTTCAATATCTGCTTGCTCTGCTTCGGCAGCAGGGACGTCTTCCGGTGTTACCAGCCCAGATCGCTTCATTGCCTCTGAGATAGGAACAGTTTCCGCAGCTTCGGTTTCGTCTCCCTCGCGATCGACTCTTGCAGTAGAACGAACTCTGACCATTTGATTATGACCTACTTGAAATTTTTTGAATTGGTCTTTTTTGTTTCTTTCGAAGCTCTTACACTTGCGCCGAAGCAGATTTTGTGTGAGCACAATGATCAAGCTTCGGCTATGACTAAAAATTTGGCAGCAAAACAGTATAATAGCAATGAATGATGTGGTAACTTCACACCTACCCGTCTGTTTATATAGTGTTGCAGGTGGGAAGGTAAATCGGCAAGGTCTCCAATACCGGGCAAACAGTCACTCGCGCTCACTGAACGGTGGGCCACATACCTCGAGAAGGTGAATCGCTGGCAATAATCGGTGCAAGATGGGTCGTGCATCCGACCATTATTTTAATCGTTTCTCGCCAAGAGCTCAGGGAAGGTGTTTTTCGGATCTTCGGCATCCCGAAGCTTAGAAGATTTTTCACGAATCAAGCTCGTTACGAAAAACGATCTAGCACCGCGAAGGGGCTACTGTTGGGGGTATGCTTCGTAGCCGAAGATCCTAAAGAAATAAACACCTTCGGCAGATCCTCTCTAAAACAGCGTCGAAGCTATCAACTATAAAGCTTCGGTACAGTGACATGTTTCAAGACGAAGGGGTGAACCGACTTAAAGATGAAATGACTTAAAGACCCATGATATTCTGTGTCATTATTATAGTTCATTGTAAAGGGCATGAATGTAATTATATACAGGCTGTGAGCTGTGCCTATAAATAGGTGAACAGTACCCCCGTACTATTCACGTGCACTCCTGTAATCACGCATTGGGCATTTGTTTTTGCTTCACGCTGGTATTTTGCTTTTCTCCGAGCCGAAGGTACATTTGTAATTCGTTATCATTTCTACAATAATGAAATAGAAATGGGTTAATAATGATAATCATATGTTTAAGTTATTTTATATATTTTTATCCTTCCACATTATTTGTTGTGTTTATGAAGGTATAACCTTCATAACCTTCGTCTGGAAAGCGTTATATCCTGAGGGAAATAAAGCTTCGAAGGACGAAGGACTCTAATATTTAACAATTTTTATGTTGTCTTGTTCTTAATTCATAGCATTTGAGAACAAGTCCCCAACACTCAGCTAGACTTACCCGGTGTGAGGAGTCTACTCCTCTACCTCTAGACATGCAGCTGTTTGGTTGAGGGGTTTGCTTGCCAAAAGCACTAGCTGAGTCTAAAAATCAAGTTTTAGCTTTTTCAAGTTTTAGTGTGACTCTCTTAAGACTAAATGTGTACCTATCTAATCATACATGGTATCAAACATTTAGCAATCAACAACTTTTGCACATCAACTCATTTCCACTTGTTACTCAATGTAGCAGCATGGATCAAGCAGTCTCATTAGCTGCGAGAAGCAGATGATTCGAATCGAGTTTTTAAACCTTGCAAGGTAAACCTAAACACACGACGTGGCGAGGCACTCCGTCCCCACACACATCAATCGTCCCCATCGATTCCCTGGCAACAGATCAGGGCTCACCGCCTTGGCGTACAATGACTCACTGACCCCGACTGCCGTCGTGCAGTGACCGCACTTGTACCCACCATAACCGGAATGGGAGACCACGTCTCAGGTCGCGTGAGGGGCAAAGTCTGCGGGCAGGTTCACTCAGGTATTAGATTTACTGATTTACCATATTTCTTGGCATATGTTTAGTACGTTCAAACGCTTGACACACGGTACCACACCTTAATCCTTATTCCAATTTCCATCTTGTAGACAACCAATCCCCATGGATTGTTGTCCACAGACCATCATCATTATGATATGAAAATGGATACAACCAATCCCTGACCTCGCGCGAGTGATAGAAAAATCACTCGACTCCTACCGAGATCCCTAATTAGTAAAGCAGCTACTCGACCTAGCATACTAGTATCCATCTCAAAAGGAATCCTGAGTTCATGCAACTAGGGTTTCAATCAACTCCTACACTTAGTGCACATTACAAACCTACAAACATTAAGTGTAGTAAAATAGCATAATAAACGGTTATGCATAAAACCGGGGCTTGCCTTCCAAAGCTGGGGCAGGCAGATCCTCTATGGCAGGCTCTGGTGCTGGCTCCTGGGCTACCTCTTGAGCAACTCCTTGCTCCGGCACGAGGATGTACTCCCCGTCAGCGAGATTACAGTCTATCGAATGCAATGAATAAGATATATGCATAAAATGATATGATCATTTGTAAAGGTTATGCATCGTAAAACAGTATTAAGTTTAGTGCTTCTCTAGGGTTTCTTCTTGGATATACTTAAGGGTTTTGTATTTTCATCTATTTTTCCCAAGGTTTTCCCTTTTTCTTTCTATTGCTTTTTATTAAGCAGTTTTGAACTATCAGGTTTAGTCAACATTTTCCAAAAATGTTGTAAAAATTACAGTGGGTAAATATTAACATTTGTGGGTTCTCCTAAAAATTTGAGGTGGATATTAATTCAGATACTACTTGTGCAAAATTAACAAAAACAAGTGTAAAAGGCATTTTACACTATAGCTATGATTTAAGTGAGGTTTTTGTACCACATTTTATTTTTGTCCAGATTCATAGGTGATATTAGGCCTCTGTGTTAAAAATCACAGAAAAAGATCTACTGGATATTTAGTTGTGAATTTCTAAAGTTTAATGCCAAAAAGGTACTTATAACTAACTTGTTATTTGAAAAATATCAAACAACAAAACTCATATTTTTCCTATGTTCATAATAACAAAATATTAGTTATCCCAAGGCTGGGGGTGGTTTCTCCTCAGGATTATTTTTCAAAGATTTCCTAAGTTTTCATGGTTTTCCTAAAATAAAAGGAAAGGCATTTCTTTTGCACTAAACAAGGGTCTAATAAAATTTTCTAGTGAACTCTATTAAATAAGTGAGCTAACAAAAATGTGGTTGCTCCCTTGTTCTTATTTGCAACTCCCTTTACTATTTTCTTTAACTTTGGCTAAAATGATTTTAAATGGTAAAACCTACCTTAGTTTGGTGTACTGAGGGGTTTACTATTTTTAAACAGATTAGGGAGTGATTAAGTACTTCTCTGATTTTTCTTAACCCCAGTCTAACAGTGTAACTATTTTTCCCTCTTTTATTTAGCTTTTGGCCAGAACACTATTTAATTCCAAACTTTAAATTCTTCTGCAATACTAAGGGGGTTTTGTATTTTTCCTAAGTAGTTCACATTATTTAGAATCTGGCAAATTGGTTTGACCAAATTTGGTTGAATAAAACTGAAGTTATGAATTTTACAAGCTCTGTTTGTATTTAAATTAGAAATATTAAAAAAGTTTTCTGGAAAACCAGTTTACACTGAGGACCCTGGGCTTTTCCTAAACCAATCCTTCAACTTATACCCCTACGCAACTATTCATCTGAGTCGCTGACAGTTCAAAAACCCCCCTGACTTCTATTCCTTCTTCCCTGAGGTCCCTCCCCCCTTTTGAACAGTACCCGTGAAAGGAAAAAGGGCGGTGCGGCTTACCGGCGGCAAGGGAGGTCCGGTGAAGGGTGGGGTTGGCTTCGGGAGGTCCTCGCGGTCACGACGAGGTACGGCTCGACGATGGTGATGGCCGGAATCGGCCGGTCCACATGCGCAGGCGGGAGAGCTCGTCGGCGGCGAGTGCTCCGGCCTATCCACGGCGATATAGGTCAATCCAAGGGCACTAGGAGCTTCACGGGGTGCTAATGAGTCGACCCGTGCAAGGAATTGAAGAATAACTCGTCGTGGAGCTCGGTCTACGTTCGCCGGCGGTCGGGTGAAGTCCGGTGACCTTGATCCGGCGCCTCCGGCGAGGCAGAGCTCGATTCCTCGCTCTAGGAGCTTCACCGAGGCACGTAGAGTCTCCCTCGAGGGTTGGACGGGGCGGGGATGGCTCTGCTAGCTGGTCTATGGTGGCGGGCGCTCGGGCGGCTGCTGGCACGCCGTTTGCAGGGCAAACTCCGGCGATCTCGTGCTCCGGTGAGGTCGAGAGCACGCGGGGGCGTACGACTGAAGCCTTGGCTGGCTTTATCGGCGCGGGCGCGGGCAGGGAACACGGGCGTGGCTTGGCGCGGCGTGGGGCACGCGGGGTCGGGCGCTGGGCATGCTCTGGCGCGTTCAGGGCGCGTCGAACACGTGGAGGTGTTCTTCTGCCCATGTTCAACAGCTTGCCGAGATCGCAAACGTGTGAATCTGGCAAAAATCCGGCGCAGGCCTCCTCCTGGCACCTAGGGCCGTCTCTTGTATGTGAATTCCAATGGCAGATATGCACTAGGTAGGGAGATTTGCGGACACCAGATCTGGCTTGTCTCCCTGTCCACTCCGCGATAAAAGTGATGCCAAATCAAGTCAAACGAATTTGGCTCGGGTTCAAATTTTTCCAGTGGGTGCCTTAGGTGGTTTGGCACCTTTTTGGTATTCAGACCAAGTCGTTTTGGCGCCATTTACTAAGTGAACACATTTGATCTTTAGATTAGGGTTAAATTTTGACTTAGAAAAGATTAGAGAGCTCTAGTGTGCTCTCTACTTAAGGGGTGGATTTGGGGTCTTTGAGGGGCCTTTTTGAAATGTTTCCCCCCTGCATTTTGTAGATTATAATGTTACTCAATCTTTGGTTAAGGGTTAACTTATGATTTGCACATTTGCTTAACCTTCCTCTTAAACCAGGGTTTTGAGAGTTAAGGGCTCAAGAAGGGTCTAGGGTTTAATTCTCCCTTGCCCAAGGTGATTATTGCATAAATGCTTGAGTAATGCTTTTGTCCTTAACATTTCTTAGCTAACCCAAGGGTTTCCAAGGTCTTGGGGCTCCCTCTCCTCCACTTAACACATGTGATAACAAGTCAGGGGTACAAGTAGGGCCTTGGTAACACCTGGGGTGTTACACCCAGATACATTTCGCATAGGGCGATGAAAGCAACAATGTGTTGTATCCCATTCAGATTCATATAATGAATCTACACCTACAAATACTTGAAGAGGGCTATGACAAAAGGGTGAAGGGGAGAAAACAAGACCTCGCTCATGGAAACAAAGAAATGAAACCACGTAACGGAGAGGTAGGGTTGGGGCCTCCTAGGCACTCAGAATCATCCAGCCGCCATCGTCGAGCAGATTGCACTTGATGAGGGCCCAAATGTTCTCCTGGCTTGTTAAGGATCGACTCTAGTGCGCCATGGGGAATGTGGCGGACGGCCCAAGTACGAGAACGATAGGCCAAGCGAGGAAGACAAGGTACAAGGGAACCGAAAGCAAGGTGGAAAAGACAAGGAGAGCGGCATGATTAAATAAAAGCCGCCCATGACGCCCTACTGCTCGATGCCAGTAGAGGTGACCCGCCTGATGAGGAAACATGCCTGACCCACCGACGTGTCAGACCGCTGGTTGCGCCACCACCTCTCGGGTAGAGGCACAATCAAGTTATTTCCTCAAACAATAAAAAGTAGAAATGAAAGAGTGAAACCATGCATTATGAAATGGTTCCCCGGGTTACATCATCCTTTACATAAAGGGGCCCCGAGTCTTTTGCCGCTGCGATTCTAGGCACGGGGCCATACATCCAAAAGGGAAGAAGGGAGACCTACGACTAAGGCAAGGTGAGAAGCTCATTGTCCTCCTTCCCATTGTAATACCTAGCGTGACTACAAGGGCAAAAGCCGGCGCTAGGGAACCAAAAGATGGACTCCAGAAGAGGGCCCTAAGAAGCCCATCCTATCAAGTCCTCCAAGGACATGACACCGATCACTACAACACTTGTGACCTTCTGTGACGTTGTCTTTATTTCACCAAACCTTAAATTTATGTCACTTTTTAAAATTTATGACATCTCCATGACAAAAATCACTTCGTCACCTATCATGCGTGGCATTGCATGATCTATAACGTTTCATGTTTTTTCGTCATAAATTTAGTAACATATTATATGTCGTCATAGTTTTGTGACACGCTATTTTCGTCACTATCAATCTCCAAAAAATGCCACATCATGCTTCCACATAGGATACGAAACGTCATAAAATTAAACACGTGCATGACATGGCATGACTGAGATTTTACGTGGCATCTATGCTTATGACATTTTTGTTCGTCACAAAATATTTGAATCTCGTCATCATGTTGTGCAGGACAATTGGCAAAAATCAATGTGCTCTTCTGTATTTGTAGTTGAACCATGTAGATCTTTCTCAGCTAAGGATAGTTCCTTTGTCTTCTACCTAGTTATTCTACCAACTTGGTCTTCTGCATTAGGTGCTAGCACTTTCTTGGATCCTTTTGTTCCTCTAGAACCAGTACACATGTGGGTGTTCCTTCTTTGACAGTTGAAAGGTACACCCTGCATGGCCCCTAGGAATAATAAAATAATTAAACCCAAATTCATCTTATTTCACATTGAACACAAATAAGTAATAACAACGAAGGGGTAAAGAAACCTAAGTACCTTATCATCCACATGATGAACATTGTCCTCATTATGATGAGGTTCATACAATGGATCAAAGTCTTCACAAGTGCTAGAGTTCTTCCTTGTATTACTTGATCGAGTAAGTTATGTTAATCCAGCTATACCAAGGCTGATCAACATTTTGTTGCTCCTCATCACCTTTAAAGCCCTCTCCTTTTCATACTGGGTAATTAGCACCTCTGAACAAACATTAAATAGATAAAATATGAGTGATCTCCTGTTAACTAGGACATGGCTATTGAACTAGACAAAATATGATTGTTGCATCAAATGAACTAATTGTTGCATGTCCTGTTAACTAATTGCAAAAAGTGAATAGGACATGAAAATATGAGTGTTCTCCCACTATGTTAACAAGGCAGGTAACACTTGCAGCTCCTGTACAACTCTAGACGTGCTGAAACTACCTAGTGTATCTTGTAACAAGAAAAAGCAGCACCATATAACTAGAGCTAAATTTATAAGTGCACGCGAAAGAAAAGAACTCAGGATTGATTTATATACACTATTGTTTATAAACCTACAAACAACTAGTCCCTTGGATTAGTACTCTTTTTATGGAACGAAGATAACAGATAGCAGTTTGAAGTCCTAAAAACAAAGGTAAGGAAGAATCAGTATATATATATTTGAAGTTCAATTGGATCAACCAAGATGAAACAAGTATAGCATATTCTAAGGCACTAGCTATATTTACATGTTTTTAAATCGTCCATGCTATCTGCATTGTAAAACCTTTCCATTAGTGACATTATGCACGCACATTTCGATATATAATTGGTGCGGAGTCATTGAAACTATACTAGTATTTTTGGAAGGCACTAGCTATGTTCATGAATATAGATTAGCATAGGTTTTGGTGAGGATCAACCACTTGGATTCTATATTTTGGTATCCTTATTAGAATATTTTTGTATTAGGGTGAGTTTTCACTTGCTTCACAAACAAAATCAGTCCACTAGGTAATCAGAGCACAAAACAAACACAAGAAAAAGCACCACCATATAGCTATAGCTGAATTTATACGTGCACGCAAAAGAAAAGAACGCATGATTGATTTATATACACTACTATTTATAAGTGGTAAATACTGAAGCATCTGCTAGCTACAGCATGGCACGTGAACCTGGTTGGATAATAAGGGACACCATGGCAAGTTGTCTCAGTCAAGTGATGATACGTGAAATCTACAAATAACTAGTCCCTTGGATTAGTACTCTTTATACAACGAGGATAACAGATAGCAGTTTGTAGTCCTAAAAGCAAAGGCAAGGAAGAATCAGTATATATGTTTGTAGATCAATTGGATCAACCGAGATAAAACAAGTACAAACGGTAGAATCCACTCTCTTCACCTGCTATGACAAATAAAATATTCCTAGGCAATTTTTTCCAGAAGTAGATGGAATAAGTACCTCTTATGCTCTTGTTCGGTTATTCTCATCCTATATGGATTAGAGGGGATTGGAAAAAATTAAGAAAGGTTTTGACTTGCTGGTGATTTAAACTCACTCAATCCCCTCCAATCCATATGGATTGGGATTAAAACAAATAAGCCCTTAGTTTGCTTTTAGTTTTTAGGAAGAAAAATCACAGGAATCCATAGGTTCGTGGCCATTGTTTCTAGCTGCTAATTTAGTCCATAACCACCAAGCTAACATAATAATACACACACACGAAACACAAGGACATGAATGATGCACGACCGAGACACACATACATGCTTTCTATCCATTCCTTGCTTACCTAACGCAACCTACAATAGAAGGTAAACTATAGATCATATTCCGACAGGGATAACACATACAATTTCAATTCAATAGTTAATAATAGGTTCCTATATACATTAATTGAAGAAACAGTAAGCATAGAGATGAACAACAGTGGCGGCCCTGAATTTGTTCTAGTTGTACAAGTCCCAAAACATATACAATTCTAGGCAGCAAATCAGTAAATGAGTGAAGAACTTAAGTCACTTACCACCAAGATCCGTGAGCGTCCTCGGCCCAACCATCCTTCTAGGGGGCATCTTGATCACAACAAGGCAGTGAGGAGTAGGCCGCTGAGGAAGACGGCTGGGGCAGTGGCGCCGAGGCGGATGGCTGGGGCAATGGAGCTGAGGCAGATGGCTGGGGCGGTGGCGATGAGGCAGACGGCTGGGGCAGCGACGAGGAGAACATCTGGTCCAGTGGCGCCGACGTGGATGGCAGGGGCGGTGGTGACGAGGAGGACAATCATGGCAACTGTTGAAGAGAAAGTTTGGTTTAGGGTTACGGAAGTCATGTGGAAAAATCTAGAAAAATGGCTGGTTGTGGCTAGTAGTACCTCATGACAACAAGAAATTCATCACAATACTGCGATTGGCTAGTGTTATGACATTTTTTCAATGCTATTAGTGACGCTTGCCTAAATTCATTATAATGTTATCTTGCCACAAAAAATATGTCATAAAACAAAATAGCCAATGACAAAAATCTTCATTGTCGTGGGAAATTCGTCACAAAAGGCTACATATGTTGTAGTGGATGATCCCGTCGGCGGCTTCATCGTATCCCTGGATCAGGTTCTCAAAGGCCACGGACGAAGCACCCTGAGGAAGCACCGTTGGACCTCGAAGATCCACCTCGGTGCGAAGCTGGCTGACGACAAAAGCAATGGCGGCCCCACGGTGAATGTCGTGGTCCACGACGTTCTAACCTGACTTGGGATTGAAAGGGAAATGTGCCCTTGGTCAATTTCTATAATGTTTTGGTGATTAAGTGCCCAACATGTTTAATTAAGTTCTTATGTGCCAAATAAAGCAAGAAGTGCAAATCAAGGTGAAAGGTATGTTTCTAGACTTGGTGATTTGGTTTTATGTACTAACATGATTATTCAAGTGCTAGAAACAGTGACTAAAGAACAAAAGGAAAAGACTTGGCTCTGTGCAGCCAACTCTAGCTCGGCTTGGCACACCGGACTGTCCGGTGGTGCACCGGACAGTGTCCGGTGCGCCAGGCTGGTCCGCGTGAAAAGGCCGCTCTCGGGACTCGAGGGCGACGTACGACTATAATTCACCGGACTGTCAGGTGGTGCACCGGACTGTCCAGTGAGTCATCCATGGCGAACTTGTCGCCCTCGGGAAAAGCAAAGGGGCAATGTGGCTATAATTCACCGAACAGCCCGGTGAGCCAATGGTCGCCTGAGCAACGGTCAGCCGCACAATCTTTGCGCAACACGTGGACTGCTCCAACGGTCAGCTGGTGCACCAGACTGTCCGGTGTGCACCAGACTGTCCGGTGTGCACCGGAAAGTGTTCGGTGCGCCAATCAGCCCAGAGGAGCAATGGTCGGATATGCCAAATTTGGAAGGAGATCAAGCACCGGACCGTCTACAGGACTTGTTCGGTGGCGCACCAGACTGTCCAATGCGCCACTCGACAGAAGGCAAGGATAGCCTTCCATGTTGTTCTTCAACGGCTCCTAGCTACCTTGGGGCTATAAAAGGGACCCTAGGCGCATGGAGGAGTTACCTAAGCATTCACTAAGCATCCTAAGACTCCAACTCCACGCATTTGATTCTTTGTGTTAGTGATTTGAGCTCCATTTGAGTTGTGAACTCCGTGTGGTGTGTTTCGAGCTCAAGTCATGACTTGTGTGCGTGGTTGTGCTGCGTATTTGAGTCTTGTGTGTGTTGCTCTTCCCAACCTTACTCTTGTGCGTTCTTTGTGATCAATATTGTAAGGGCGAGAGGCTCCAACTTGTGGAGATTCCTCGCAAACGGGAAGAAGACTATAAGGAAGAAAACCGTGGTATTCAAGTTGATCATTGGATCACTTGAAAGGGGTTGAGTGCAACCCTCGTCCATTGGGACGCCACAACGTGGAAGTAGGCAAGTGTTACTTGGCCGAACCACGGGATAAAATAGCGTGTCTCTTGTGTTGCTTTCTCTGTGATTGTTTTGTTCACAAGAACTCACCTCAAAGCTACTTAGTCGCACTAACTCTTTCATAACTAAGTTTTGTGGCTATTTAGTGTTTGATTTTATAGGATCACCTATTCACCCCCTCTAGGTGCTCTCAATTGGTATCGGAGCCATATTCTTCATCTAAGGGACTAACCGCCCGAAGAAATGGATCCTAAGGGAAAGGGGATGGTGGTCAACGACAAGGAGAAGGAGTCCCTCTTCAACGAGCCAAGGGACGACAAGCCCACTAACTCAGGATCGAGTCACAAGAAGAGGGACGAGAAGAAGAAAAGGCGCATCAAGAAGATCATTTACTACGACAGTGATGCCTCCTCTTCTTCACCAAGAGACGACGATGACGACGACTCTTCATAGAAAAAGTAAACAGTTAATCAAAACTATTCATTTGATTATTCCCATATTCCGTACAATTCTAATGCTCATTTGCTATCAATTCCACTTGGGAAACCCCCTCACTTTGATGGAGAAGACTATTCTTTCTGGAGTCATAAAATGCATAGTCATTTATTTTCTCTCCATCCTAGCATCTGGGAAATTGTTGAAAATGGAATGCACTTTGATAGTACTGACAATGTCGTTTTTATAAATGAGCAAATTCATAAGAATGCCCAAGCTACTACTGTGTTGCTAGCATCTCTTTGCAGGGATGAGTACAATAAGGTGAGTGGCTTGGACAATGCCAAGCAAATCTGGGACACCCTCAAGATATCTCATGAGGGAAACGACGCCACCATGATCACTGTAAGGAAAATGGACCCCGGGCCTTTTGGCTAACTGAGTTTTGGTGTTTGATGAACAACACAATCCGTGAACTAATAAGTTTTCTAGTGTTTGTGTTTGTAGTTCACAGGATGCGAAGAGAATTGGACCAAGGCAATGAGGATGCAACACCTCAAAAGAAGACATAAAAAGATGCATAGGAGTCCAATACTCAAGAACAAAGCAGCCCGAAGAAATCAGCGAAGAAATCCAAAGATAAGGGCTGTCAGCCAGCGCCTGGTGGCGCACCGGACATTGGTGTCCGGTGTGCACCGGACTGTCTGCGCAGAGAGGCCGCAGACAGGCGCTCTCTGGCTGTAGCACCGGACTGTCCGGTGTGCCAACGGGCAGACGGCAACGGTCGGATCCAATGGTCGACTGCTACAGGCGCCAACGGTCGGCTGACGTGGCGTGCACCGGACATCTACTGTGCAGTGTCCGGTGGTGCACCGGACTGTCCGGTGCACCCGACGACAGAAAGCTGCTGCTTTCTGTCCAACGGCTAGTTTGGGGTGTGGAGGCTATAAATACCACCCCAACCGGCCATTCTCTGGTGTGAGAGCCCAAGCAACATACCAATACACATAGTGCATATTTCCAAGAGCTCAAACACCCAAGTGCTTAATAGAATCACTCGGTGATTAGCGTAGGTGCTTTGCGAAGTGCTTAGGTTAGTTAGACCGCTTTAGCGCTTGCTCTAGGTGAATCCTAGTTAGTTGAGTGAGTTTTGTAAAACCACACAACCCCTCGGCTCTTGCGTGAGTCGTTGTAATTGTACCGAGTGGGGCGAGAGTCTTGCGAGACCGTGACAACCGCGTTTGTGTCACGGCCGCCACCGTGTACCGGAGGGAACGAGGCCCGCGGCGTTTCGGCCGGAAGCTCGATAGTGGAGACGGCGGGGAGCGTCCGAGAGGAGCCGGAAGCGGAGCACCACTTGCGCGTGGAGAAGGCCCGTGGCTCTCTACGGAGTTACTCGACCGTGGTGCTTGGCCCTCGCGTGGGCTTCCCTTTGCGTAGGGGCACCAACGAGGATTAGTCGGGACCTTGCGCGGTTCCGGATACCTCGGTAAAAATACCGGCGTCATCCACGAGAGTTTGCTTCTCTACTTAGCTCTTTACATTCTGCATTTATATTAAGCATTTAAGTTTCAATCTTATTGTCATATTTATTTAGTGTAGATTGAAACTTAGCCTTTGCGGTAGAGATAGCAACACTTAGACAAAACCTAGTTTGCACATTCTAGTTTTGATTATTTGCATAGGTTTTGCTTTAGGGATTTAATTGTGGCCTAGTTTAGTAAAAGTTTTAGAAGTCCTAATTCACCCCCCCCCCCCTCTTAGGCGTCACCCGTTTCCTACAAGTGGTATCAAAGCCCGGTTTGGCTCATTTGAAACGCTTTAGCTTCACCGCTAAAAGAGCCGACGTTTTTTAGAGGAAGGGATGGATACCCATAGGCCACCACACTTCGACGACACTAACTTCCCATATTATAGTGCTAGAATGGCTTGTTACCTAGAGGCCGTTGATCTAGGTGTTTGGAGAGTCACTCGTGACGGGATGAAACCTCTCAAGAATCCTGAGAAACCCACCACGAGTGAGGAAAAAGAAATCCATTTAAATGCTAGAGCCAAAAATTGCTTGTATGAATCTCTTAGCATGGATATTTTCAATCAAGTATTTACCTTGAAAACTGCTAATGAGATTTGGCTAAAATTGCATGAGCTCCATGACGGCACATCCAATGTCCGTGAGCAAAAACATTGCCTAGTCTTAAATGAGTATAACTCTTTTGCCATGAAAGATGATGAGCTTGTTAGAGACATGTATTCTCGTTTGAATATAATAATCAATGAGCTCAACTCTATTGGCATTAATAAGCTAGGTGATGCGGACATTGTGAGGAAGATTATCTCCCTGCTACCACAACAAAGATATGGGAGCATCATCACCATCCTTCACAATATGGAGGAGTTGAGCAACATGACCCCGACCATTGTGATTGGGAAAATCGCGGCCTTTGAGATGTCGCGAAAAATGAGTCGAGGAGAGGAGCCGACTTCCTCAAGACCATATGCTTTTGCATGTGATGAAAGGAAGGGCAAAAAGAAGGCTCCCACTCCAAGTTCCTCAAGCGAAGAAGAGGAAGAAGAAGAAGAAAGTGATGATGATGAAGATAATCAACCATGCACATCATCCTCCGAGGACGAAGAAACAATCTGACGCGTCGGAAAGGTAATGAGGATGATCCGCAAGATTAATCTAATGGGTGTGCCCCTGCAGGTCGAGGATCTTCTCTTTAACATTGACAGGAAAAAGCAAAGGAAGAGAGGATGCTTTGCATGTGGGGAGAAGGGCCACTTCAGGGACAACTGTCCGAATATGGCCAAACCCAAAAAGGAGAGGAGCAAAGGCAAGGCGCTCACAAGTGTTAGAACTTGGGATGATTCTTCAAGTGAAGATGAATCTCCAAGGACGCGCAGCCACCGGTCCTCGTCACGATCATCACGGTCATCACACAAATGCCTTATGGCAAGAGGTAACAAAAGCATTCCATCCTCTAGTGATGAAAGTAGTAGTGATGATGAAGGCGAGGGAAAGGCCTCTCTAGAAGAGCTTGCGGAAGCCGTAAAATTTTTCCAGGATGTTTGCACTAAGCAAAAATCTCAACTTAAAACCTTGAAAAATAAGTTGGTTAGCTCTCAAAATGATTACAAAGGTTTGCTAGAAAAATTTGAAACTTTTGCAAACTTAAATAGTGAGCTATCAACTAAAATTGAGCTATTAGAATCTAGTGCTCCATCCACTGCTACCGATGATAGCCTTATTAAAAAGAATGAAAAACTTAAGGCTAAGTTAGCTAGCTCTCAAGAAGCTATTGAAAATTTGCTAGGGAAAATGGAAATTCTTAGCATACACAATAATGAGCTAACTACTAAGCTAGAAAACATTGGTAGCACCCCAGCAGCATCTTTAGTTGAAATACCTAAAATAATTAAGAAAGATGCTTCTACTTCCTGCTTTGATTTAATTGATGACTCTAACCCCTGCAACCAAGTCGTTGTTGAGAATATTGTTGTAGAGACATGTTCGGATGAGGTTGCAAAGGAAAATGAACAATTAAAGCAAGAAGTGGCTCGCCTTGGCAAGGCTTTGTATGACAAGAAAGGCAAAGCCAAACAAATCCGACCTCCACAGGATAACACCACTGCGGGAGTGAACAAGCCTGTAGAAGGAGAAACTGTGATTTGTAGGCTATGCCACATGGAAGGCCACAAGTCTTTCCAATGCAAGGCGATGACCGGGGATAAACAAAGGCAAAAGCTCAAGCAAAAGCCATCAAGCAAAATCTCCAACACCTACATCAAAAAGATGAACAAAAAGGATGCTACACCATATTTGATCAAGAAGAAAAAGAACGGAAAGGTGATAGCAATCAAGGCCAACAAGCAAGCCAACAAAGGAAAGGGGGCCAAACGCATCTGGGTGCCAAAGGAAATAATTTCAACCATGAAAAGCACCAAGAAGGTTTGGATCCCGAAAGGGAAGTGAGTGGACCGAAGGTCCTCGGGAAATTTGGAGACTTGGCAAAGTTGGGATGTATATCATGGGGTACATCATATTGGATCAAGTTTATTGCCAAGTGGGTTAGTAAAAACTTTGGACCCAAATTTCCCACCCATGACTAAGGTAACTAGTTTTATTGTATTCTTCATTTTTAGATATGCGTATCTATTTACCTTCTATCTAGTTTACCTTTCTTGCCTAGTATTACAATTGTTATGTATTTTTGTTTAAAATCATGCATACTAGGTAAATCACATGGTAGGATTGCTTGCTTTCAATTCATATACTTAAGCAAACCTACATGGTTTAAAATGTTTATTTAAGCACGGCACATAGCTTCTATATCACTCCATAGTAAATGATGCATAAATTGAAAATTTTGATTTCTACAAAGTGTATCATTTAACTTATATGTGCCAAAGTTTGGATTATGGATAATTTGCCCCTCTTGATATCAAATCAAAGTGCATGTCTCCTACAAGTATTCAAAACTTGTATGCACACCTTTAGGGGGAGGTTACTCTGTAATCTAACACTTTGAGACTAACACCTTTTCAAGTCTATTTCATGTGATAGTCTCATTGTAAGGAAAATGAAGTCCCCGGAGAAAGACAACAATCTTCCACTGCAAAATCTCCAAGAACTCTTATGTCTCTCAAGCTCACCATTGACTTTCAATTGGTATCTTTTGAGACTACATTCAGTATCATTTACATGTCTTCTCCAATATTTGATTAGACTATATTTCATATCATATGCTTCCATGTTGCAAAAATGCATAAGTAGTTAACTCATATTCTGTTACCTTTGCATAAGGGAATTTAGCCTTTTCAAATCATGTCTTGCACCTCTAATTTTCACATGCTTTTTCCTAAGCAGAGGATCTCTGTCAGGGGGAGTATTTCTTCATCTCTAAAGGGGGAGAAAAACTCTTTCTAAAGGAGAATACTCATTTAGGGGGAGTAATCTTTTGAGGACTCCTTCAAGTGGTATCATTCACATAGTTTAATTTAATATCCTTCTAGTGATATCATTTGATACAATTCTTGATGAGGGCAAGCTTTTATTTACTTCCTACATGCTTTTAATGTCTTCCTTTTCGGTGGTTGATGCCAAAGGGGGAGAAGTTTAGGGACCAAAGCAATGAAAACTATATCAAACACCAAACACCACCAATTTCAAATTTTATATCTACAAATGGCTTTTTAAGTGGTTTTGGTTATTTGGTCCAAAAATAGGAAGTAAGTGAATTATGGAGTTAGGGGGAGACTTAAGTCCATAATATCACATTGTGGGGACAATCATGCATCTTAGCAAGTAGATTGCATATTTTCACTCAAATACTTGTATTATTTGCTTGCTTTGGTTGTGTTGTCATCAATCACCAAAAAGGGGGAGATTGTAAGGAAAATGGACCCCGGGCCTTTTGGCTAACTGAGTTTTGGTGTTTGATGAACAACACAATCCGTGAACTAATAAGTTTTCTAGTGTTTGTGTTTGTAGTTCACAGGATGCGAAGAGAATTGGACCAAGGCAATGAGGATGCAACACCTCAAAAGAAGACATAAAAAGATGCATAGGAGTCCAATACTCAAGAACAAAGCAGCCCGAAGAAATCAGCGAAGAAATCCAAAGATAAGGGCTGTCAGCCAGCGCCTGGTGGCGCACCGGACATTGGTGTCCAGTGTGCACCGGACTGTCCGGTGAAGCACTGGACAGTCTGCGCAGAGAGGCCGCAGACAGGCGCTCTCTGGCTATAGCATCGGACTGTCCGGTGTGCCAACGGGCAGACGGCAACGGTCAGATCCAACGGTCGACTGCTACAGGCGCCAACGGTCGGCTGACGTGGCGTGCACCGGACATTAACTGTGCAGTGTCCGGTGGTGCACCGGACTGTCCGGTGCACCCGACGACAGAAAGCTGCTGCTTTCTGTCCAACGGCTAGTTTGGGGTGTGGAGGCTATAAATACCACCCCAACCGGCCATTCTCTGGTGTGAGAGCCCAAGCAACATACCAATACACATAGTGCATATTTCCAAGAGCTCAAACACCCAAGTGCTTAATAGAATCACTCGGTGATTAGCGTAGGTGCTTTGCGAAGTGCTTAGGTTAGTTAGACCGCTTTAGCGCTTGCTCTAGGTGAATCCTAGTTAGTTGAGTGAGTTTTGTAAAACCACACAACCCCTCGGCTCTTGCGTGAGTCGTTGTAATTGTACCGAGTGGGGCGAGAGTCTTGCGAGACCGTGACAACCGCGTTTGTGTCACGTCCGCCACCGTGTACCGGAGGGAACGAGGCCCGCGGCGTTTCGGCCGGAAGCTCGATAGTGGAGATGGCGGGCAGCGTCCGAGAGGAGCCGGAAGCGGAGCACCACTTGCGCGTGGAGAAGGCCCGTGGCTCTCTACGGTGGTGCTTGGCCCTCGCGTGGGCTTCCCTTTGCGTAGGGGCACCAACGAGGATTAGTCGGGACCTTGCGCGGTTCCGGATACCTCGGTAAAAATACCGGCGTCATCCACGAGAGTTTGCTTCTCTACTTAGCTCTTTACATTCCGCATTTATATTAAGCATTTAAGTTTCAATCTTATTGTCATATTTATTTAGTGTAGATTGAAACTTAGCCTTTGCGGTAGAGATAGCAACACTTAGACAAAACCTAGTTTGCACATTCTAGTTTTGATTATTTGCATAGGTTTTGCTTTAGGGATTTAATTGTGGCCTAGTTTAGTAAAAGTTTTAGAAGTCCTAATTCACCCCCCCCCCTCTTAGGCGTCACCTGTTTCCTACAATCACCAAAATGGAGTTGGTGGAAGGCGAGCTAGGAAGATTTGCGATGATCAGGGGAGAGGAGCCAACACAAACCTACAACAGGCTCAAGTCCCTGGTCAACAAGATTCGAAGCTATGGAAGCACAAGATGGACAGATCATGACGTCGTCCGACTCATGCTAAGGTCATTTACTGTAATTGACCCCCATCTTGTAAATCTTATTCGTGAAAATCCCAGGTACACCAAAATGACGCCCGAAGAGATCCTCGGAAAATTCGTGAGCGGGCGTATGATGGTGAAGGAGGCTCGATACGTGGACGATGCTCTCAACGGTCCACTACCCGTCTATGAGCCACAACCCGTTGCTCTCAAAGCAACCAGTAGCAGGGAGGCACTACCAAGCAAGGTGGCACAAGTAGAAGCTGCCGAGCTAAATGAAGATGAAATGGCGCTTATCATCAAGCGCTTCAAGACCGCACTTAAAGGACGCAAGGAGTACCCCAACAAGAATAAAACAAGGGGAAAGCGTTCATGCTTTAAATGCAGTAAGACTGGTCAATTTATTGCAAATTGTCCCGATAATGATAGTGACCAGGGACAAGACAAGAGCGGGAAGAAGGAGAAAAATAAGAACTACAGGAAGGCAAAGGGTGAGGCACACCTTGGAAAGGAATGGGACTTGGACTGCTCCTCTTCTGACTCTGACGACGAAGGACTTGCTGCCTCAGCCTTCAACAAATCCTCACTCTTCCCCAACGAACGCCACACTTGCCTCATGTCTAAGGAGAAGAAGGTAAGTGTTCGAGATTCTCCTAAGTACTCTACTTCTAGTGATGAGGATTCCTCCGATGATGAAGTAGATTACACCAGTTTATTTAAAGGTTTAGATAGAGCTAAAGTAGAAAAAATTAATGAATTAATTGATGCTCTAAATGAAAAAGATAGATTGTTAGAAAAACAAGAGGATATTTTATATGAGGAACATGACAAATTTATTAGTGTTCAAATCTCTTGCTCTAGAAATTAAAAGAAATGAAATATTGTCCTCTGAATTGTCTGCTTGCCATGAATCTATGTCTAGTTTAAGGAGTTTAAATGATGATTTAAATGCTAATCTAGAGGAAGTTAATAAATCTATTTCATGTGTAGAGCATGTTGTTATTTGTAATAGATGTAAGGATTTTGATGTTGATGCCTGTAATGAACATATTGCTTCTATTACTAAATTAAATGATGAGGTGGCAAGTCTTAATGCTCAACATAAGACTTGCAAAATTGATTTTGATAAATTAAAATTTGTTAGGGATGCCTACACTATTGGTAGACACCCCTCAATTAAAAATGGGCTTGGTTTTCGAAAGGAAGCCAAGAACTTAACAAGCCAAAGGGCTCCCATTCCCAACAAGGAGAAAGGGAAGGCTCCTATGGTTAGTAATCCTCAAAGGAACCATGCTTTTATGTATGATAGGAAAATTGCTAATCGTGCTCATTATAATAGGAGTTATGATTATGGTGATTTTAATTCACATGCTATGTTTGCCTCTAGTTCTACTTTTGTTCATGGTAGAAGTAGGCCTAGGAAAATCATGTTGTGCATCATGTGCCTAGGAAAAAGTGCAATGAATCTACTACTGTTTTCCATGCTTGCAACACTTCTTTTGTTCTTTCATGTAAGAATGCAAAAGTAGTGGCTAGGAAATTGGGATCCAAATACAAGGGAGACCAAACCTGCATAGGGGTTCCAAAAACTATTGTGACTAACCTTGTAGGACCCAACAAGAGTTGGGTACCTAAAACCCAAGCTTAAATTCCTTGCAGGTTTATGCATCCTGGGGATCAAGCTGGATTATCGACAGCGGATGCACAAACCACATGACGGGGGAGAAGAAGATGTTCACCTCCTACGTCAAGAACACGGATTCCCAGGATACGATTATCTTTGGAGATGGGAACCAAGGCAAGGTCAAGGGTTTGGGAAAGATAGCCATCACCAACGAGCACTCCATATCAAATGTATTTCTAGTAGAGTCGCTTGGTTACAACCTTCTATCTGTAAGTCAATTGTGTCTCATGGGTTACAATTGTCTTTTTACAAATGTTGATGTATCTGTCTTTAGAAGGAGTGATGGTTCATTAGCTTTTAAGGGTGTATTAGACGTCAAACTCTACTTAGTTGATTTTTTGAAAGAGGAGGCCGATCTAGATGCATGCTTAATAGCTAAGACTAGTATGGGCTGGCTGTGGCATCGCCGTCTAGCACATGTTGGGATGAAGAACCTTCATAAACTTCTAAAGGGAGAACATGTGTTAGGACTAACCAATGTTTGTTTCGAGAAAGATAGACCTTGTGCAGCTTGTCAGGCAGGGAAACAGGTGGGAAGCACTCATCACAGCAAGAATGTGATGACAACATCAAGACCACTGGAGCTTCTTCACATGGATCTCTTTGGACCCATTGCCTACCTTAGCATCGGGGGAAGTAAGTATGGTCTTGCAATTGTTGATGATTTTTCCCGCTTCACTTGGGTGTTCTTTTTGCAGGACAAATTAGAAACCCAAGGGACCCTAAAGCTCTTTCTAAGGAGGGCTCAAAACGAATTTGAGCTCAAGGTGAAAAAGATAAGAAGCGACGACGAGTCCGAGTTCAAGAATCTGCAAGTGGAGGAGTATCTTGAGGAAGAAGGCATCAAGCACGAGTTCTCCGCTCCCTACACACCACAACAAAACGGTGTGGTAGAGAGGAAGAACAGGATGCTTATCGACATGGCGAGAACGATGCTTGGAGAATTCAAGACGCCCGAGCGGTTTTGGTCGGAAGCTATGAACACAGCTTGCCACGCCATAAACCAGCTCTACCTACATCGCCTTCTCAAGAAGACCTCGTATGAACTCCTTACCGGTAACAAACCCAACGTTTCTTACTTTCGTGTATTTGGGAGCAAATGTTACATTCTGGTGAAGAAAGGTAGACTTTCTAAATTTGCTCCCAAGGCAGTAGAAGGGTTTTTACTAGGGTATGACTGAAATACAAAGGCGTATAGAGTCTTCAACAAATCATCGAGTTTGGTTGAAGTATCTAGCGACGTTGTATTTGATGAGACTAATGGCTCTCCAAGAGAGCATGTTGATCTTGATGACATAGATGAAGATGATGTTCCGACGGCCGTAATGCGCACGATGGCGATAGGTGATGTGCGACCACAGGAACAACAAGAGCAAGATCAGCCATCTTCCTCCACAATGGTGCATCCTCCAACTCAAGACAGTGAATAGGTACCTCAAGAAGAGGGACATGATCAAGGGAGACCACATGAAGAACAAGTGATGGAGGAAGAAGCACCACAGGGTCCTCCAACTCAAGTCTGAGCAACGATCCAACGACATCACCTCGTTGACCAGATTCTGGGTGACATAAGAAAGGGAGTAACTACTCACTCAAGATTAGCTAACTTTTGTGAGCAATACTCGTTTGTCTCTTCTATTGAGCCTTTCAGGGTAGAAGAGGCCTTGCAGGATCCGAATTGGGTGTTGGCCATGCAGGAAGAGCTCAACAACTTCAAGAGAAATGAAGTTTGGAGCCTGGTGCCATGTCCCAAGCAAAATGTTGTGGGATCCAAGTGGGTGTTTCGCAACAAGCAAGACGAGCACGGGGTGGTGACAAGAAACAAGGCTCGACTTGTGGCAAAAGGTTATGCCCAAGTCGCAGGTTTGGATTTCGAGGAGACTTTTGCTCCTGTGGCTAGGCTAGACTCTATTTGAATTTTATTAGTCTATGCCGCTCACCACTCCTTCAGGTTGTTTCAAATGGATGTGAAGAGCGCTTTCCTCAATGAGCCAATCAAGGAGGAGGTATACGTGGAACAACCCCCTGGCTTTGAGGATGACAGGTACCCCGACCATGTGTTTAAGCTCTCTAAGGTGCTCTATGGACTTAAGCAAGCCCCAAGAGCATGGTATGAATGCCTTAGAGATTTCTTAATTGCTAATGCTTTCAAGGTTGGGAAAGCCGATCCCACTCTTTTTACTAAGACTTGTGATGGTGATTTTTTTGTGTGCCAAATTTATGTCGATGACATAATATTTGGTTCTACTAATAAAAAGTCTTGTGAGGAGTTTAGCAGGGTGATGACACAAAAGTTCGAGATGTTGATGATGGGCGAGTTCCTTGGGTTCCAAGTGAAGCAACTCAAGGACGGCACCTTCCTCTCCCAAACGAAGTACACTCAAGATCTTCTCAAGAGGTTTGGGATGAAGGACGCCAAGCCCGCGAAGACACCAATGGGAACCGACGGGCATGTCGACCTCAACAAAGGAGGTAAGTCCGTTGATCAAAAGGCATACCGGTCTATGATAGGGTCATTACTTTATTTATGTGCTAGTAGACCGGACATTATGCTAAGCTTATGCATGTGTGCTAGATATCAATCCGACCCCAGGGAATGTCACCTTGTGGTCGTTAAGCAAATTCTTAGATATTTAGTTGCCACGCCTTGCTTCGGGATCTGGTATCCTAAGGGGTCTACCTTTGACTTAATTGGTTACGCAGACTCCGACTATGCCAGGTGCAAGGTAGATAGGAAGAGTACATCAGGGACGTGCCAATTTCTAAGAAGGTCCCTGGTGTCCTAGAGTTCCAAGAAACAGACATCCGTTGCCCTATCCACCGCTGAGGCCGATTATGTTGCCGCAGGACAGTGTTGTGCGCAACTACTTTGGATGAGGCAAACCCTCTGGGAATTTGGCTACAATCTGAGCAAAGTCCCACTCCTATGTGACAATGAGAGTGCAATCCGCATGGCAGATAATCCTGTTGAACACAGTCGCACTAAGCACATAGACATCCGACATCACTTCCTGAGAGACCACAAGCAAAAGGGAGATATCGAGGTGTACCATATTAGCACCAAGAACCAGCTAGCCGATATCTTTACCAAGTCGTTGGATGAGAAAACCTTTTGCAGGTTGCGTAGTGAGCTGAATGTCTTAGATTCGCGTAACTTGGATTGATCTATAGCATACATGTGTTCTATGCCTTTGATCATGTTACTTTGAAGCATTTACATTACTTGTTGTATATTTGTGGTGCTCAAGTTGTACAAGACCTCCCCGGACCTCACAAGTCCATATGCAAATGGTGCACATATTTAGGGGGAGATGTGCTACAACTTGACCCTTTGAGACTCACCTATGTGTTTGAGTATAATTGATGTAGTCTCAAAGGTGCATTGAAAGGGAAAATGGACTTGGATGATGCAAAGACTTCCACTGCACTCCGGTATTAGTGTACTCACTTCCAAGTTCATATTTATGCTCTCATTGCCTTTTTGCTCTTAATTAACATTTTTGGTGAGGCAATGGGGTTAAAAAGGCCAAAAATGATCATGTTTTGGTGCTTAATGCCAAAGAGGGAGAAATTAAGGCCAAAGCAACAGGATCAACCAACCACTTGAGAATTTTGAAAAGAGTAGAGTTAGAATTTGATTTTGTTAAAATACTCTAAATTGCAAATTTTGGTCTCTTATGGGGGAGAATTTTTGATTATGGGAAAAAGGGGGAGTTTTTGGTACTTGATCAAATTTTCCATTGGAATATCTCTTGATTTGCCCAAATAAGTGTGTTTGACTTAGAGATAGGAAAAAGGATTTGATTGACAAAAACAAACCAAGTGGTGGAAAAGAATGATCCAAATATGTCAAATCTTGTGCAAAAACAATTTGGTCCTCAATTGCATTGATGTTGCACCTCTTTTGGTTGCTTTTGGATGTGTTGGCATAAATCACCAAAAAGGGGGAGATTGAAAGGGAAATGTGCCCTTGGGCAATTTCTATAATGTTTTGGTGATTAAGTGCCCAACATGTTTAATTAAGTTCTTATGTGCCAAATAAAGCAAGAAGTGCAAATCAAGGCAAAAGGTATGTTTCTAGACTTGGTGATTTGGTTTTATGTACTAACATGATTATCCAAGTGCTAGAAACAGTGACTAAAGAACAAAAGGAAAAGACTTGGCTCTGTGCAGCCAACTCCAGCTCGGCTTGGCACACCGGACTGTCCGGTGGTGCACCGGACTGTCCGGTGAGTCATCCGCGGCGAACTCGTCGTCCTCGGGAAAAGCAAAGGGGCAACATGGCTATAATTCACCGGACTGTTCGGTGGTGCACATGACTGTCCGGTGAGCCAACGGTCGCTGGAGCAACGGTCGGCCGTGCAATCTTCGCGCGACACGTGGACTGCTCCAACAGTCAGCTGGTGCACCGGACAGTGTCCGGTGCGCCAATTAGCCCAGAGGAGCAACGGTCGGATATGCCAGATTTGGAAGGAGATCAAGCATCGGACCGCCTACTGGACCTATCCGGTGGCGCACCGGACTGTCCGGTGCGCCACTCGACAGAAGGCAAGGATAGCCTTCCATGTTGATCTTCAACGGGTCCTAGCTGCCTTGGGGCTATAAAAGGGACCCCTAGGCACATGGAGGAGTTACCTAAGCATTCACTAAGCATCCTAAGACTCCAAGACTCCAACTCCACGCATTTGATTCTTTGTGTTAGTGATTTGAGCTCCATTTGAGTTGTGAACTCCATGTGGTGTGTTTCGAGCTCAAGTCGTGACTTGTGTGCGTGGTTGTGCTGCGTATTTGAGTCTTGTGTGTGTTGCTCTTCCCAACCTTACTCTTGTGAGTTCTTTGTGATCAATATTGTAAGGGCGAGAGGCTCCAACTTGTGGAGATTCCTCGCAAACGGGAAGAAGACTATAAGGAAGAAAGTCGTGGTATTCAAGTTGATCATTGGATCACTTGAAAGGGGTTGAGTGCAACTCTCGTCCATTGGGACACCACAACGTGGAAGTAGGCAAGTGTTACTTGGCCGAACCACAGGATAAAATTGCGTGTCTCTTGTGTTGCTTTCTCTGTGATTGTTTTGTTCACAAGAACTCGCCTCAAAGCTACTTAGTCGCACTAATTCTTTCATAACTAAGTTTTGTGGCTATTTAGTGTTTGATTTTACAGGATCACCTATTCACCCCCCTCTAGGTGCTCTTAGGGATGTCAAGCAAGCGCTGCATGTGGGTCACTCCGTGGGCACAGATACTCTGAGTCACTGTGTCGGTCTCCTAGCGATGCTCTGCCAACTCCGCCTCCTGCCCTGTTTAGCGACAAAATCGGAGGTCTGAACATCCCTAGGGAATGGGGTGATGAAGAGTAGGGCGAGTGGATTTTGACGCACGGACCTCCACAGCGGTTAGGCGTGCTTGGAAGCCCGTGATGCGAGAACCGGACATTCTCACAACCGAGCGAGACGCCTCTTGTCTACCCCACAACCCGACCAGTGCCAATAGCCGAAGGGTCAAGGACCTTGATCCACAGGCGGCACATGACAGGTGGGGGAGGGAAACAACAACCCTCCTACACAAGATGACACAATCAGGGTGGGGGCCGGCACCAACCAGCCTTATGGACGCCACGGGGTAGCCAACAATAGTCGGAGCACCGGTGATGTCGATCGACGGAGAGGATAGTGTGCCCCCCATCACAAGGGTCGACCCTTGACTCTTCGTCTGGAGAGGTCGTGGGGGAGGAAGAAAGCGATATAACTTCTCCTCCAATGCTCGAGCCCACCACCCTACAAAGAGAGCCCATCACTAGGATGATAGAAGAGCGAGAAATAAAGCAAGTTCCCGGAAACCACCCACCTTTTTCACGACGGGCGACTCTTGGGTCAGCCATGGTGAGGACACAATGAAGTAGGACGCTTGCCACGGTCCATGGTCAACCGAGAGGTCCTCGAAGGGTTTCAGGCGGTGCTACCCTCCTGACAGGGTGCCGTTTTTGGGAAGCAAGGGAATGTTGGACGAAGCCGATTGGGGATAAGAGTGGAGGGACCCTCTACTTATAATGCACGACTAGCTCCTAAAAGCCAATGAGGAGCCTCGTGAGCCCCGCCTACTCTTTAGTCTCAGGAGACAAAAGGGGCAAGGCAACGTCCAACCCGAGAAAAGCCCCCGAGGGGAGATACTCCCTCCTCAGGGGCTCAGGGGATACTATCGGGGGATAAGGTCCTTGATCCCTAGGCCCATCAGTCAATGAGTGCGCTGGGGAGAGGCCTCTAGCAACCGGGGCCTATCGATCAGTAGGAGGAAAAAGGAAACGTCTATCCTGGAAGCACCCGCCCCCGGACGAGCCCCGCGGCACCAAGCCCGGTGTCGGGCGTGGCGGAGCTAGACAGGGGGGCCAGGTGAACCGAAGGAAACCACTCGAGTGGATCCCTCGCCTGGCCCGAGACTGATCCGCCGTAAGTGACCGACCACATTAACTATGCTTAGCGCCGAGGCACGACAGAGGCGTCGGTCCACCTCCCACTCATGGCCTACAAACCTGTTGGGCTACAACGCACTCATAACCTACGAACCCATCGTATTGTGGCACATTTATGGCTCGCACGCCCCTGGCATGCGGCACACTCATGGCCTATTAGGACTAGGCCTGAGCGCGTAGGCCGTCTACAACGCACAATGAGATCAGTCGCATCGAGGCTCAGGCTACGAAAGACAGGGGTCGGTGTAGCTTGAATACTGGCGCTTGGGCCCCACGTCGTTCTCAATAAAGAATACGAGACAACCAGGTAAACCTGAGGCTCGCAGACGCACACGACTTCCCTAGGGTAGAATGCAAGGTTTTACCATCACCTCAGTGACTCCTTATTGAGGAAGCCACCGCTGACCAACCCCTCCTTGGCCTATAAAAGGAGGAGGTTGGGCCCCAAAAGAATGAATGGAGTGGCACACAGAGAGAATAGAGGGCCACACAGAGAGGACGGGCACACAGAGATGACAGACAAACGGACCGACGAAAGGAGGAGGGGGACATCGACGAAGGCTTGGATACTAGAGCCCCATCGCCAAGCGAAGAATTAGTTAGAACTCTAGCTCTGTAGCCCTTGGCTCCACCTCCTCCACACAAGAGACTTGGGAGCCTCTCCTCCCTCTCTCGCCCACTTGTAACCCCTACTACGAGCATTGATCAGCAAAGGTCCGGGTAGCACAAGCCGCCAAAGACTGGATGTAGGGACGTTCTGCCCTAACCTATATAAATCTTGTGTCCACCGCGCACACCGTCCAGATCCCAGAACACGCACACAAATTTACTTGTCGAAGCTAGGTTCGAAACGCCGACAATACGGTTGGGGGGCTTTATAGTATATCCTTGAAGATAGCCTTAGCTTGAGAGTTTGTGAAGTTTGGATCACACGACGACGTAGGACTGCTGTGATGTAGTCAAATCGCTAAATCTAAGCAATCACGCCCCTTGCGTGGAGCACTATGAGGTATCCTAGGTATCCCTCGCGAGTGAGCTGCGTTGTGCTACCCTTGCTTGTAATCTCCTCCATGCACTCTTTCTTGTGAGCACCACCGCTCCCACCAGAGGCGTTGCCTAGCTGCACGTCGTATCTTGCCCATATTGGGAGAGAAATGGAATTGGAGATGGATATGAGTGTGATGACGAGACTTGAGGAGGTGATGACCGATGAGGCTGACTCTGTAAGGGCCACCACTCGGCGCATGCTAGTCACTGACTGTGGGGCTGAGCTATAGAAGGGGCCAGCAATCAAGGTCCGCACTATCCCATGATGTGTAGCTACACCACCACATGCCACTACATTGCTTGACAAGTTCAGGCGTGCGCGAGAGCGCTCCTGCTAGGTGTCGATGCGCGAAGGCATCAACGCTCTCATGCGAGCAAACACGATCGGTTTTTATGGAACCTAATTCCTCGCAACTTTGAGGGTAGAACTAGAAAACCTTCATCGTGATCTGGGATCACACTATGAAACTTGACAAACTATTTGGCTTGCATGATAGCTTTGAATCTACAAAAGTGAACTTTTGGTGGGAATGACGCGTTGTCCCTTAGAGTTGTATGACGTACTTTTTGTATACAGACAAGTGTTCTCTTCGTATTTATTAAATCTAGAGTAAAATATATCTCTAATATATGTATTTATGTATAGAGGACAAGATATAGAGGATGACGTTGTAGAAAAATAAGGTATGGATGATGTATTTTTTTAGAAGAGACAGTAAAAAGCAAATACAAAAGAGGGACCAAAGGAAGCCGGTAAAAAACAATTATTGCCTAATTTTAGTTTAGTTTGAGGAACAGGTACAATAATGCTGTGGAAGTCTACTATTTGGTACAATTATTTTCTATTTAATTTCGAACCTTGAAATAAATAAATAGGACATAAGGCCATCTCCAGTAAACCGTATAAACGGTCGTGTAAAGTACCATTTTGCATTATAAATTACACTGTTTATAGAGTAAAGTTTGAAATAAAAGGTGTGATATAAAGTTTGTTGAATATAGTCTAAAGTTATTGATAGGTCAGTACCTCTAACGGGTCCCTGGTTTGCGGGCCCCACCAGACGGAGCCTTGGGTGCTGGCCTCGGTTGGCGCGCCGGGCGCAGCAGTGCTCTGCTACCCCAATTAAAATATACTCCCAAAGAATTCGGCAGCGCCGAATGAAGAATTAAAAAGCCCCCCTAAAACTGCAGAAAACCAGGGAAACCCGAGAAAATCGAGTATACTGAAGCCATCGAGAGCAGCTTTCTTGCAACTCCCATGGCCCTATAAGGCAGAGAGAGAGAGAGAGAGCAAGCGAGCGGGGAGAAGAGATTGAGCATTGCTGGTGGCCCTGTGCTTTGAGAGAGAGGACTTGAGGAATAGGCAGGAGGCTTTGTGGTGGAGCAATGGCGACAGCGGCCTGGGCCGCATGGGTGCTCATCCTCACGTGCTTCGGCGCTTGGACCCCGCGGCAAATCTTGGTCGCCGCAGCCACCGACGCGAATGATGGTAGGCGATACACTGAGAATCTTGCCTTGTTTCTGATCGCATTTCTGCCTTCTCTTTTCTCCTTCTCATGTTTCTTGGTTGCTGCGCTGCTTCCTTCTATGGTCGCCCTGGATTTGGCTGGGTCAGCAGCTCCGGATTTCGCTTTGCGGCGGCCTCGGGTGTCTGGGTTCAGTTTGGTTGCTGCCCTGGTTGTCCTTTCTTTGAATGCTTGTGTCGAGTCCACCATCTGCATCGCCGCTCCTCGGTTTGGGATTCTGTGGAGACTCGTTCTGCTCTGCAAGTTCCATCCCATCATCTGAATCTCGTGCTGTTGGCTGGGGTGGTCAAAACAAGTTACTTTCTTGTAGTGGCGTCTTTTGGACAGCTGATGACTTCCAACTCCAGTCACTTCTGTTGATCTATTTCAGTCTTTGGCTGCTAATTTTCGAGGAGCAAGGACATGCATGCTCTGTGGAAAATATTGCATTTTTCACCTGCTGCTTCGTAGTTGTTGAGCCAAATCATTGTGTATTTTGCTTGGCGTTTACCCCTGCTGTTCTAGCTATAATTTAGCTGGAGAAAGTGAGGATTATGGCATACTAGCATGTGTTCTGGATTGCAGATTGCATTGCTTACTTCTGCTTTAAGGAAAGAAGTATTAACTCTACTAGCACGAACCCCTCACCCAGCTTCTGAGCTTATTTATGGCTTCAAAGTACAGATCCAAATTTCTCAAGTCATCAAACACAATTTATTTTTCACATGGATCTGTGACATCATTATGTCTGTTTGCGATTCATAACGTTTGTCTATGTGTGTTTGTGATTCATTATCGTTTGTCCACATCTTATACCATGGTCCAACTTTCCATTCCAAGTGTAGTAATCATAGTAACTGGAAGTCTGGAATTTATTCAGTGGCCCGCCAAACTCGGATGTAATAAGTCTTCTCTTTCTGACGTGCAGTTACTGCCCTCAACACGCTGTTTACCAGCATGAATTCGCCGGGACAGCTGCAGGGCTGGAAGGTGAGTGGTGGCGACCCATGCGGCGAATCGTGGCAGGGCATCACTTGCTCTGGGTCCTCTGTTACTGCAATGTGAGCTAGCTGTTCATAGTCCACTGTAGTTTCTTCCAAGCTTTGTTTACTGCTTTGTGCCTTTTCTAATATGTTTGTCATGGTTGCCCTAACAGTAAATTGCCGAACTTGGGCCTCTCGGGAAATCTGGCCTACAACATGAACACCATGGATTCATTAGTTGAGCTGTGAGTTTCATTTATGTCTCTCTCTTGCAGTGCTGTTCCGTGTCTGGCAGTTTTACTAGTTTCTGACTAGGTTGATCACAATCTATTGCAGAGACATGAGCCACAACAATCTCGGTGGTGGCCAACAGATTCCATACAATCTTCCAAATAAGAAGCTTGAAAGACTGTAAGTCTTTTAGATGCAGGCTTGTGTAGTTTTTTTCCATCTCATGGTACTCCAACCGAGTGAACTGTTGATTTGCAGCAATCTGGCAGAAAACCAGTTCTCTGGATCTGTTCCATACTCAATTTCAACGATGCCTAATATTGAGTACCTGTGAGTACATTTTCTCATTACACAAAACTGGACTTGCATTAAATTCTATGTTCATTTTTTTAGGCTAAATGGATTTTTCTATGTATATAGAAACCTTAATCATAACCAGCTATCAGGAGATATCACGGACATATTTTCCAACCTCCCAAGTTTAACCACAGTGTGAGTGTTTCCTCTTTCATTTTTTTTTCGCTTCTTGGTGGCATGCCCATCATATGCTTCATCTGATTTTTTTGGTGAAAAATTATTTCAGAGACCTTTCCTCCAATTCTCTTACTGGCAATCTACCACAAAGTTTCACTTCTTTGTCAAGCCTGAAAACACTGTAAGAAAGATGGTTGATTAATTGAATTTGATCATTTTGTTGTTATTGTTGCCCCTTTTAAGCTTTAATCCATGTCACATTTTTCACAGGTATTTGCAGAACAATCAACTTACTGGTTCAATCAATGTACTTGCAAATCTTCCCCTTGATGATCTGTAAGCAAATCAATTTGCAATGCATAAATGGTGTGTTTTGTATACTTTGCACTGCTTTTCATTCTAATTATTTAAGTGCAGGAATGTTGCAAACAACCGCTTCACTGGTTGGATTCCTGAGGAGTTAAAGAAGATAAATAGTCTGCAGTATGTACTATTCAACTCTTGTGTTTATGATGATGTGGAGGGCTATGGCTTCAACTAATTATGTGGTTGTTTACAGAACTGACGGCAACTCTTGGAGCACAGGCTCAGCACCACCACCACCACCATTTACAGCTCCTCCACGTTCGCGCAACCGTCGAAAGAGCCCAGGCCAGCACTCCAATGGAAGTAACAACTCGAGTTCAGGTGGAAGCTCTAGCATAGGTGCTGGAGCCATAGCAGGCATTATCATATCTGTTCTTGTTGTTGGAGCACTTGTTGCATTCTTCCTGATAAAGAGAAATAAAAGAAAAAGTGCAATGCCAGAACACTATGAACAACGCCAGCCTTTCAATTCGTTCCCTTCAAATGAAGTTAAAAGTAAGTTTATATGATACCCTGTATTCCCAAATAGACGCTTTAGTTTATAGTGTGGCAGGCTGATGTCGTTCTGCAACCTTGTAGATATGAAGCCAATTGAAGAGGCTACCACTGTAGAGGTGGAGTCTTTGCCTTCTCCTGCTGCAGTTAACCTGAAACCACCTCCCAAGATTGAGCGGAATCAATCATTTGATGATGATGATTTTGCAAACAAGCCTGTTGCCATGAAAAGTAATGCAGCAGCAGCACCAGTTAAGGCAACTGTTTATTCAGTTGCTGACCTACAGATGGCAACAGATAGCTTCAACATGGACAACCTTATTGGAGAGGGTACTTTAGGACGTGTGTACAAGGCACAATTTAGTGATGGAAAGGTAAAGAACTATGAGTTACCAATAATGAACCAGTTGCACAATTCAATTCTTTTGATAAGAAAGATTGGACTAAAATATATTGAACCAGTTGCACAAATGAAAAATTGGAACCCAATGGTCCCTACTAGTTCAGCTTTCCTGTCATATTCTTGTTTTTTACATGCTACTAAATATTTTTTAGTTATGCAATGTGGATCGGGACTAGATGATATAGATTACCTTTTTTCATTTTACTCTAATTAGGTTCTAGCTGTGAAGAAATTAAACAGTACAACACTGCCAAGGCAATCATCAGATGATTTCTATGAGCTGGTGTCGAACATTTCGAAATTGCACCATCCCAATCTCAGTGAGCTTGTGGGCTACTGCATGGAGCACGGACAGCACTTGCTTGTTTATGATTTCCACAGGAATGGTTCACTGCATGATATGCTCCATCTCTCAGATGATTATAACAAACCACTTAGTTGGAATTCTCGTGTTAAGATTGCGTTGGGCTCTGCACGTGCACTAGAGTAAGCAACTCTGATCTCTCTCCCTTATGCAACTATGATGATAGAATTTTGATAAAAAATGTATGTTGAGCGAATTCTTTTTTTGGTGAGTGAAACTCTACTGCGAAGCACCTCAACCTTTACTCTTACCTTCCTGTAGGCATCTTCATGAAATTTGTTCTCCATCTATAATTCACAAGAACTTTAAGTCGTCCAATATTTTACTGGACACCGAGCTCAATCCTCACATTTCTGATGCTGGACATTCAAGTTTTGTTCCAGATGCTGAATTCCAGGTAAATTAAGCAAATTTGCTTGAAGAAACATCTGTATAAATATACGTGGTAAAGAAAAGAAACACTTGGTTCATGCTGAATTTGTATTGTTCTTGGACTTTCTAAATGTTGGGTATATGAGTTTGTATAGTCATTAAAGAATACAAATGAATTATCTTGTGATTTGGGTGCGTGGCAGAGGGGCCGGGAGCCGGCGGCGGCTGGGGCTGAGGGTGGGGAGGGAAGGGAGAGAGAAAAGAAACCTAGCTCTATACCATGTGGGAAACTCTAACCGTAACACATGGTTGGGTGTTGTATTAATAGACTGAGTTAGCTGGGTCTGGCCCATTACACAGGAGTGAGGGTAATTACACGGTGTAAACTGCAAACCCTAAACGGGTACTCTAACAATTTGAAATGACGAAATATGTAATTGCTCTCAAATGATTTATACCACATCCCACTGACAAGTTATATTCTTCATTTTGCTTCAAAATGGAACATCTGCAGGCTTCAGATCAGGGGTCTGGGTATAGTGCCCCTGAGGTCGAGATGTCCGGTCAGTATACCCTCAAGAGTGATGTCTACAGCTTTGGGGTCGTCATGCTGGAACTCTTGACAGGCCGTAAACCATTTGACAGGTATGCCTATCATCACTAGATGTCAGCACTGCGTTAAACCCATTGCCCATGCAGTGGTTTTTGGTGACCTGACTATGATTTCACAACATCATCGCAGTTCTAGGCCCCGGTCAGAGCAATCACTTGTCCGGTGGGCAACTCCCCAGCTGCATGACATTGACGCCTTGGACCAGATGGTTGATCCGGCGCTGAAGGGTCTTTACCCCGCCAAATCCCTTTCCCGTTTTGCGGATGTTATTGCTCTGTGTGTCCAGGTATGAACTCTAGCGCCCACATACAACGCAGTTAGTATACATGTATACATCAAAATACCAGCCATGTGAACCAAACCTTTGCTGGTGCAGCCTGAGCCAGAGTTCAGACCTCCAATGTCTGAGGTGGTGCAAGCGCTGGTGCGGCTCGTTCAGAGGGCCAACATGACCAGGAGAATGCTAGATGGCGAGGAGGCTTCTCGGCTGCCGGATGACCAGGAACAGGAATTCGTCTAACAAGCTACTGAAACAATATACACATCATGTGCTGGACCTGCACCATCTTAATGTTGTGACTGTTGATAAAACAGGGAAAACAGCTTTGTCGACTTCCATTCAGTATATATTACAGGTTTTATTTCATATAACGAAATATATATGTTATTCTTTAGATAATGGGAATTGAAAGTTTCTGGCCTTTGTCTCAAAGAGACTAGCCAAATTATTACAGACTCAGATAGGAACGTCACTATCTAAAAACTCTGAGAAAAGCAAAACATAGTGCGGCGAAACGAGACTAAAGACATGCCTTGATTATTAGTTCTTGATCATCCTGTCTAAGTTGTAGTTGAGCCCAGAAACGGAGCCAATCCTGTCTAAGTTGTAGTTGAGCCCAGAAACGGAGCCAATGTGTAGCTCGAAAAACCACCCGCAAAGAAGATTTTATTGGAGCATTATCAAACACTGCATCATTACTGCTCAACGGACAACATATAGCCGAAACCGTTAGAATAAAGTGTCTTCTCATTCTATTGTCTAGACCAGTTTGTTAGACTACCCGTCTAGGGTTTAGGGTGTTCCCCTTGTAATTACCGTCTCATCCTCACTGTAATGGGCCTGACCCATTTACTAAGTCTATTAATACTACTCCCAACCCTGTTTAGGGTCCGAGGTTCACATTCCATCATGGTATCAAAGGGCTAGGTTTATGGTTTTCTTTTTTTCAGCCGCCGGCCCACAGCCGACCGGCCTCGTTCCCAGCCGCCGGCCCCTCTCCCTCCCGCCGCCGGCTCCTCTTCTCCCTCCTTCCCCACCGCTGTGCGCCGCCAGGGCTGCTGCTGCCCGGAGCCGCGCCCCCGAAGCTTGCTCAGCCCGAGCCGCCGCCGCCAGGGCTGCCACTCCCGACGCCGCTCAGCTCGCGCCGCCGCGACGGTCCGCCTTCCCCACCGCCGAGCGCCGCTCTCTCGTCAGCGCCTGCAGCCGCGCCCAGGAACGGACGCGACCCGCGCCGAGGACCCGACTGCCGTCTCTGCGACCCGCGCCCTGCCCAAGGACCGCCGTGCCAGGTCCCGTCCGCGATGCCCGCACTACGTATCAGCCGCGCGCCCGCACCGCCCGCCGGCTCGACGCCCCGACGCCCTCCATGGACGACATCACCACCACCGCCACCGGCCCCATCGCCCCCGCTGCGGTCAGCAGCGAGCTCGCCCATGGAGTGGCCCCCCTACATCGCCGGCCTCGGGCCGCTCCCCGCCGTTCCCCCGCTGACCCTGCGTCGAGGATCCCCGCCGGGCTTTCCCACCCTCGCTTCACCCACCTGGAGTCACACCGTCGTGCCCTTCGCACTCCCCACCCTTTACTCCCCGCTCGTCGACACCCTCGCTACGATACAGGCCGCTGTGACGGCCTCGCGGGAGCGTGAGCGCGCCGCCTCCCTCGCCCTGGAGAGGGAGCGTGCCCTGGGTGCCGCTCTGACCACCCAGATGGCCACCACGCAGCGCCTCCTCGGTCGCCCGCTGGCTGCCCCTGTGGAACCCCCGGAGGACCCCCTCGCCTCTGACCTCGACGCCGACCTCATCGCTGCTCTCCACGCCCAAGCCGCTGGACTACAAACATCCGGGCCCTTGTGTCCGTGGTGTTGGATCCGGCGTCTTCCCACTACCCCCGTTGGCGTGGATAGGTCCTTCTCACGCTGCGGCGGTTCGTCCTCCACGATCACGTCCTCGTTGACCACGACGCTCCGCCGCCTCGCTCCTGGTGCCTCATGGACAACGTTATCCTCTCGTGGCTCCATGACACCATCATCGTTGAGCTTCAGGACATCATTCGCGACCAGGCGGACACTGCGCGCCAGGCGTGGCTCGCTCTCGAGGACCAGTTCCTCGGGAATCGGGATGCTCGGGCGCTCCACCTCGACGCCCAGTTCCACCTGTTCTCTCAGGGGGACCTCTCCGTGGGAGAATACTGTCGCCAGTTGAAGGGCCTGGCTGACTCTCTCCGCGACCTCGGCGAGCCCGTCGCCGATCGTACCTTGGTGCTGAACCTCCTGCGTGGCCTCAGCCCCCGCTACGGCCACCTGAAGGCTCTCATCAAGAGGAGCGTGCCCTTCCCCACCTTCCACGCCGTGCGGAATGAGCTTCTCCTCGAGGAGCTCACCATGACGAATGAGGCGCCCACTCCTGCCTCGGTCCTCTACAGCGCTCCTACCAGTGGTCAGCCGCCTTTGGGGGGCTCGGCCACCCGCCCTCCGTCGACCGGGGCTCCTACCCGCCCTCCTCCCGCCGTCCCGGCGGCCACTCATCCGGCCTCCACGACCGACGGGGGTCGTCGCTCCCGCAAGGGCGGCCACGGGGGTGGCGGACCCTCTCGTGGTGGTCCCTCCGGCCGAGGTGGCGGCCACGCATGGCCGTCCTTCTACAACCCCTGGACCGGGACCATCGCCATGTGGTCGGGCCAGGCACCGAGTGTCTCCCGTCCCCCGGCGCCGGCTCTCCTGACTGCACCCCACTACGGCATGCCCCCGACGCCTTCTTACGGTGTGCCCGTCGTGCCCCAGGCTCCGCCCGCGCCCCTGCCCCCGGGGACCCCCACCTCGACGACTTGGTCCCCGTCGGCTGGCGGTTGGGACAACGCCTCCCTCGCTGCTGCCTTCAGCACCATGGCGATGACCCCTCCCTCCTCCGACTGGGTGATCGACTCCGGTGCCTCATACCACACCACTCCCACTGCAGGCACGCTCTCTCGCTCTCATCCCCCCATTCCTCTCACCCATCCTCGATCGTCGTTGGGAACGGTTCCACTCTGCCAGTCACCTCAGTAGGTGCCTCGGTTCTCCCTGGGCCGTTCTACCTCAACGACGTTCTCGTAGCTCCCCACATCACTCACAATCATCTTTCTGTCCGTCGATTCACCACTGACAACTCCTTTTCCATTGAGTTTGACCCCTCTGGTTTTTCTGTGAAGGATCTGGCCACCAGGACCACTCTCGCCCGCTGTGACAGCTCGGGACCGCTTTACACGCTCCAGCCCTCCACCGCCGGTGTGTCTCCACCTCCTGTCCTGGTCTCCACCACCTCCTCCACCACTTGGAATCGTCGTCTCGGCCATCCTGGACCCGACGTCATGACCAAGCTTACCAGTAGTCTAGATCCTTCATGTAGTAGTGGACATTTTGAGGGTCTCTGTCATGCTTGTTAGTTAGGCCGACATACTCGTCTCCCATTTACTACTTCTTCTTCTCGGGCTGAGCAGGCTTTTGACCTGGTTCACTATGATCTGTGGACCTCCCCTGTACTCAGTCTTTCTGGCTATAAATACTATTTGGTGATTTTGGATGATTTTTCCCATTTTCTCTGGACTTTCCCACTTCGGTTGAAGTCTGACACATTCCCCACCCTCACACATTTCTTTGCCTGGGTTTCCACTCAGTTTCGTCGCCCGGTCCGTGCTCTGCAGTGTGACAATGGTCGCGAGTTCGACAACAACGCCTCCCGTTCTTTCCTCCTCACTCATGGCGTCCAGTTCCGTCTCTCGTGCCCCTACACCTCTGCACAGAACGGCCGAGCCAAACGCATGATCCGCACCACCACCAATATGCTCCGCTCCTTCTCTTCCAGGCGTCTCTCCCCGCCAGCTACTGGGCAGAGGCCCTGCACACTGCCACCCACCTCCTCAACCGCCTTCCCTCGAAGGCGGTGCGCCACCCTACCCCTCACTTCGCCCTATACGGCACAGCCCCTTCCTATGACCACCTTCGCGTGTTCGGCTGTGCCTGCTACCCTAACACTTCCGCTACCACCCCTCATAAGCTTTCTCCTCGCTCCACCTGCTGCCTATTCCTTGGCTACTCTCCTGACGACAAGGGGTACCAGTGTCTGGACCTCACCTCCCACCGCATCATCATCTCTCGTCACATCGTCTTCGACGAAGATGTGTTTCTCCTTGCTGGCTCCACCCCACCCACCGATCTTGACTCCCTCCTCGAGTCCGATCCGCTTCCCCTCTCACCCCCGGTGCCTCGTCTTGCGCCGTTACCTACTCCTCATGTGGCCACGACGCCACCGCGCACGACCTCTTCCGCGCCACGCGCGGCCCCGTCGACCCCGCCTGCGCCACGCGCGGCCACGTCGATCATGCCTGCGCCACGCGCGGCCCCGTCGATCCTGCCTGCGCCACGCGTGGCCCCGTCGACCCCGGCTCGCTTCGCTAACCCCACACTCATCTACCATCGTCGCGGCCACGCCACTACCTCGGCGCCCCCCGACTCGGGCCCATCGACGAGCGCGGCCCGCTTCGCCGACCCTGCCGTCGTCTATCACCGCCGCGAGTCGGCCATACCCGCCGCTCTCGACGTCCCGGTGGTTCGCTCCGAGTCGTCCGTATACCACCCGGTCGCCATCCACCGCGACCCCGGGCACGTCCACCTGATGGTGACTCGGCGCGCCGCTGGCGTTCTCCGCCCCGTCGACCGGCTGATCCTGGCAGCTACTACGTCCAGCACTCCACCCGACGCTTCCCCGGTGCCCTCCTCCGTTTGCACTGCCCTCGCCGACCCACATTGGCGTC
This sequence comes from Zea luxurians, assembly GCA_029449295.1. NCBI lineage: Eukaryota > Viridiplantae > Streptophyta > Magnoliopsida > Poales > Poaceae > Zea > Zea luxurians. The sequence continues at coordinate 4,418,960 of JAOPSE010000126.1, read as the reverse complement.
GTGCTATGGAAGAGGAGTACGCGGCCCTCTTGGCCAACCACACCTGGGACCTAGTGCCTTGTCCAGCAGGCACCAACGTGGTCACCGGCAAGTGGCTATTTCGCCTCAAGCTGACCTCGGATGGCTCCCTCGACCGCTACAAGGCCCGTTGGGTCCTTCGGGGCTTCACCCAGCGCCCCGGAGTGGACTACGACGAGACCTTCAGCCCCGTCGTCAAGTTCGCAACTGTTCGCGCCGTCCTCTCCCTAGCCCTCTCTCGCGACTGGGCGATCCATCAGCTCGACGTCAAGAATGCCTTCCTCCATGGCACTCTGACGGAGACTGTCTACTACAGCCAGCCCACCAGCTTCGTCGATGCTGACCGTCCGGATCTGGTTTGTCGGCTGAATCGGTCCCTGTACGGCCTCAAGCAGGCGCCACGGGCCTGGTACAGTTGCTTTGCCTCCTACCTGGCCTCCATCGGCTTCGTCGAGGCCAAGTCGGACACGTCCCTGTTCATCTACCGGCACGGCGACGACACCGTCTACCTCCTGCTCTACGTCGACGACATTGTTCTCACAGCATCCACCGCCGACCTTCTACACCGCACGATCGTCGCCCTTCAGCGGGAGTTCGCGATGAAGGACCTGGGGCCCCTAAACCACTTCCTCGGCATCACCGCCAAGCGCTGGCCTCAGGGTCTCTTCCTCCACCAGCGCCAGTACGCCATTGACATCCTGGAGCGGGCTGGCATGTCTGACTGCAAGCCCTGCTCCACGCCTATCGACACTCAGGCGAAGCTCTCTGAGGACGACGGGCCTCCGGTCGCCGACGCGACATCATACCGGAGCCTCACCGGCGCGCTCCAGTACCTCACGTTCTCCAGGCCCGACATCGCTTACGCCGTCCAGCAGGTGTGCCTGCATATGCACACTCCACGGGAGCCCCATCTCACTGCGCTCAAGCGGATTCTGCGCTACCTCCGCGGCTCCCTCGACTACGGCCTCCTACTCCGCCCATCCCTGACGTCGGAGCTCGTGGTCTACACCGACGCTGACTGGGCTGGCTGTCCCGACACGCGCTGGTCCACTTCCGGTTACGCCGTGTTCCTGGGCGCCAACCTCGTCTCTTGGGCCACCAAGCGGCAGCCCGTCGTCTCTCGCTCCAGCGCTGAGGCCGAGTACCGTGCCGTGGCCAACGGTGTGGCAGAGGCCTCCTGGCTGCGCCAGCTCCTCCACGAGCTCCACAGTCCCCTCCAGCGCGCCACTCTCGTCTACTGCGACAACATTAGTGCGGTCTACCTCTCCACCAACCCCGTGCAGCATCAGCGTACGAAGCACGTAGAGATCGACCTGCACTTCGTCCACGAGCGTGTCGCTGCCGGTGACGTTCGGGTTCTCAGCGTCCCCACCACGCTGTAGTTCGCCGATATCTTCACCAAGGGGTTACCGTCGAGTGTATTTTTAGACTTTTGATCCAGTCTCAACATCTGTAAAGGATAGAGTTGTGACTGCGGGGGGTGTTAGACTACCCGTCTAGGGTTTAGGGTGTTCCCCTTGTAATTACCGTCTCACCCTCACTGTAATGGGCCTGGCCCATTTACTAAGTCTATTAATACTACTCCCAACCCTGTTTAGGGTCAGGGGTTCACATTCCATCATAGTTAACCAAGAATCAAAGATATGTCTAATATTGTTTGGTGGACGAACACCACATCTGGTTCGAACTAAACGCTAAATAAATTTAGCAAGTTGGCAGTGAAAAAAGATGATCAATTGTCTCATTTTGGGTAAATAAGAACATTTTGCATTTTCCTTCCAATTAAGCTTGAGTAAATTATCTTTGGTAAGTACAACACCACTATGTAAATACCACATGAAGATTTTTATCTTCAAAGACATCTTAGCCTTCCAAATGTCTTTGTGCCACGCCACATTAACATTAGTTATTAGCCCCTTGTACATCGAATGAACACTAAAGGATCCGTCCGCCAACAAGTTCCGTTCCAACGGAACGTGTCACTCGCTGTGTTTAATCGAACATGAACAAGGTGAGCCACTAATCCATCCATTGTTCGCGTAGCTGCCCTACTAGACCCCGATGATAATAAATATTCAGCGGAATGGTTTGGAAGATATTAGCAACCACCACATTTTTTCATCGAACCAATGCATATAGTTGCAGGTATATTTCTTTTAGGATGTGTAACACCTTAAATTTGGGTTATAAAATTTCTCATCTAATGCATACCAAATTCAGGTGTTACCTCTTGTTTCTCTCTCTCAAGATTTCTTTTCTCTTCCTTTATTAGAGTTATGTCTAGTTTGTAGGGGTTTAATTATTTATTTATTATATCAAAACCTATGTGAATCATAAAATGTTGCATCATGCTGAGCCTAAATTATTCTTTTGTTTGATGCACATGTTTGAATTATTTGAATTTGAATTGTGTTTGAATTTGATTTGAATTCACTAGAGAAAATAAAAAGAAAAGCATTTGGAAATTCAGGGGAAATAGAAAAAAGCGATTTTAGCCCAACCAGGTCGTGCGCCCGCCCGCTCTGCCTGACAGGTGGGTCCCACCCGTCAGCGACAGCCCACACCCGCACGCTCTTGCGCCCTCTCTCTGCGCTGCGGGTCCGCCTCGTCAGTGCCGTGGACCGTTGTGATATCCTGGCCCCCGGGATGGTGATATCCTGGCCCAAGGCTTAATAAAATTAATATAATATCCATACCAAAAAGGAGCATCTTCTTTTTCGGAAGCCTATCTTGAAAGAACCTCCAAGTTAAGTATGCTTGGCTTGGAGCAATTTGGAATGGGTGATCGACCGGGAAGTTTTCTCGGGTGCGCATGAGTGAGGACAAAGTGCGCACAATAGACTCGTGTTGGTCTATAAGGATAATATATGATCCTAGAGAGCTACCAGGAGTAAGTACCACCGGTCCAAGGATTGAAAGGGGTGTTACAAGTGGTATCAAAGCCGACCCTCGCGGTTTCACAGGCGTGTGTGGGTTAGGGGTTTGGGTATATGGCGCATGGCGCATGTGGGCCCAGAGTGGTCACATGGCATGGCATTTGATGACACTAGACACACAGACGTAGCTAAGAGGGGAGGTTCCTGGATTTGACGACACTAGACACACTAGACCCACTCTAGAACAAGATATCAAGGATGGCCAGAAAGATGATGAGAAGATCAATGAAATTTGGCAGCTGATCTTAGATGAGAAAGGCAAGGATTTCTGGGAAGACACGAAAGGCGTAATATGGTTCAAAGATAGGTTGTGTGTTCCTGACATCAAATCAATTCGGGAGCTGATTCTCAAGGAAGCTCATGAGATAGCTTATTCCATACACCCTGGCAGCGAGAAGATGTACCAAGACCTGAAGAGAAGATTCTGGTGGTATAGAATGAAAAGGGAAATCACTGAGTATGTTGCCATATGTGACAGTTGTCAGAGAATCAAGGCAGAACATCAAAGGTCCGCAGGTCTTTTGCAGTTGTTGCAGATTCCTCAATGGAAGTGGGATGAGATTGGGATGGACATCATAGTTAGTTTGCCTCGCACTCGAGCCGGTTATGACTCCATCTGGGTAGTAGTGGATCGCTTAACAAAGGCAGCTCATTTCATACCAGTCAACACCACCTATAATAGTGCAGTGTTGGTAGAGCTATATATGTGTCAGATTGTATGCTTGCATGTTGTTCCTAAGAAGATAGTGTCTGATCGGTGAACCCAGTTTACTTCTCATTTTTGGCAGCAGTTGCATGAAGCTTTGGGCACGCACTTGAAGTTTAGTTTAGCTTATCACCTGCAGACAAATGGTCAGACTGAGAGAACCAACCAGATCCTGAAAGCTATGTTGAGAGCTTGTGCTTTGCAAGGCAAGTCAGGTTGGGACAAAAGGCTACATTATCCAGAATTCTCCTACAACAACAATTACCAAGATAGTTTGAAGATGTCACCGTTCCAAGCACTTTATGGGAGGAATTGTTGAACTCTGTTGCATTGGGACCGACCCGGCGAAAGGCAGGTGTTCGGTCCAAACATTTTGCTTGAAGCCAAAGAGAATATCAGAATGGTTCAGGAGAACCTGAAGACAACGCAGTCTAGGTAGCGAATCTATGCTGACACCAGAAGAAGAGATCTGAGTTTTGAAGTCGGAGATTATGTCTACCTGAAGGTGTCACCCATCAGAGGAATCAAAAGGTTTGGAGTCAAGGGCAAGCTAGCACCTCGATACATCGGACCGTACCAGATTCAGGCAAGATGTGGAGAAGTGGCATATCAACTCAGCCTACCAGAAATTCTATCAGCCGTGCACGATGTGTTCCACATGTCTCAGCTAAAGAAGTGCTTGCGAGTGCCAGAAGAGCAATTGCCAATCGAGGATCTCGAGGTTCAAGAAGACTTATATCGAGAAGCCAACCTAGATTCTGGAGACAGCAGACAGAGTCACTCGAAGAAGCACCATCAGGATGTGCAATGTCAAGTGGGGCCATCATTCAGAGGAAGAAGTGACTTGGGAAAGAGAAGATGATCTGAAAGCCAAATATCCCGAACTCTTTGCTAACCAACCCTGAATCTCGAGGGCGAGATTCTTTTTAAGGGGGATAGGTTTGTAACACCCTGAATTTGGGGTATATAATTTCTCATCTAATGCCTACCAAATTCAGGTGTTACCTCTTGTTCCTCTCTCTAGATTTCTTTTCTCTTCCTTTTATTAAAGTTATGTCTAGTTTGTAGGGGTTTAATTATTTCTTTATTATATCAAAACCTATGTCAGTCATGAAATGTTGCATCATGATGAGCCTAAATTATTCTTTTGTTTGATGCACATGTTTGAATTATTTGAATTTGAATTGTATTTGAATTTGATTTGAATTCACTAGAGAAAAAAAGAAAAGCATTTGGAAATTCGGGGGAAATAGAAAAAGCGATTTCAGCCTAGCAGGCCCAACCCAGCCTAGCCAGGCCGCACGCTCACACGCCTGCTCCGCCTGATAGATGAGTCCCACCTATCAGCGACAGCCCACGCCTGCACGCTCTCGTGCCCTCTCTCTCTCTGTGCTACGGGCCCGCCTTGTCAGCGCCGTGGACCTGTCGCCCGCGCACTCGCTCTCTCTTGCTACGTCGTGGGGTCCCCTTGTCAACTCCATCTTCTCCGCAACCGCCACTGGCCCACGTCCACGCACCCACCGTGGACACCGGCCACGTCGCTTGCCCATGCGCCCCAACTCCTTTTTTGAGGCTCGCCTGCACCTAAAGTTTGGTACCTGGCAAAGGTACATCTTTTCCGATGTTGAACCCATCACGACCATGATGGATTCACCATCAAGTTTTATTTTTGAAAACTTCCCATCCCATCTGAAGCATCATCTTTTGTCTAAAACAAAACATTTTGTCTTCTAAAGCAAGACTAAGCATCAAAAAACTTTTTAAGTAAAACAGGTATCTAGGAATGGTAATCAATTTCAAGGAAGGAAATGCAGTTATTGTTTAGCACCCAACTCCTATCATTTCAAGTGATAAAGAGTTTAAAACAACAAGGAAGGGGTAAATGCACCGGGGCTTGCCTTGTGTTGTAGGAGGCTCGGGATCTGTTCCACAAATGTTAAAGTAGAAACTATTCTCGACAGATGGAATTTCAGCTTGTGGGGCAGTTTCTTCTTCGATAATCACTTCTTCTTCGTTTTCTATATATAACAATACATATACATGAATGCTCATGTGATGCTATGAATATGCAATAGAAACACATTAATTTGTGTCTTGAATATAACTTTCCTTCAAGGTACATCTGAGTCACTAGGGTTTCATGTATTAGTACCCTATTAGGGTTAAGCAAATTCTACCTTAGGATTCTTGGGTTTTGGGTTTAGGATCAAACAATGTCCAAAACATGCCAGACTTTACCCAAGGGCTTTAATTATCCTATTAAGCTAACCCAAAAAGGTTTATGATTTTTGGAGCTACCAATTTAGTTCTAAAATTCTAAAAGACTAGATTAAGGCATCCTTAATTGCTAAATAATTCATTGTTGGGACTAAAAAAATCTTGGAACTAATTTCTTTAAATCCTAAAGGAATTTAGGAGTCCAGTAAAATTGGTCCCATGATTTTATCATTTTTCTAGAATTTTCTATAAATTTCCTAAGCCTGGTAGAAAAAGAAAAATAATGAATAGTGACGGGCTTAAATCATCCTAGGTCAGCCCACCAACGGGGAAACGCGCCCCCGCACTGGCGACTTTGCACAGAGGATCTTGGCTATTCGAAAAACCCGTAAAGAATCCTTTCCACTATTCACTTGGGTCTCTGACGTTTGCACGAAGGCCCTCTAACTTCTATATATTTTCCGCGCCAAGTCCACGACGGTGAACGGTGGTGAGGGCGCCCTCCGGTGAACCTGTACTGGCCAGGATGCGCAACGACTAGGTTGCTCACTTGGTCGACACCTAATTCCACCCCTGGCGACCCTAATCCCTCCATCAATTGCACGATTCTGGCCCGAAATCCCTCTGTCCACGGTGACAGCGAAAACCGAGGACAACCTGAGGTGTTCCCGACGATCTAGAGTGGTCTAGTTCAATTGGTTGGGCCAATAAGAATTCCTAGCATGCAAGGGTGCTGAAACGAGGGTAAGGAGGACGAGAGCAGACCTAGAGACGACGATACACGGCGCGGTGGCTCACGGCGGCGCGGAGAACTGAATTGGGGGAAATCCCAAATTGAGGCGCTACGGTGGCTAATCGGAGGCAAGGGCTGGTGCACTAGGCGCGTAACAACCTAGCGGAGTAGGCTAGGGCATCAATTTATAGAGGCTTTGAGCGGTGGCTCCGAATTTGGAAGGGAAGCGCTGGCGGCCGGAGAGAAGAGGAAGTCACTAGCGCGAGCGCTATCATGGCTTTCACTGAGGCAAAGCCTCCGACGATGGACAGACTCCCTATTACGGTTCACTACGACGTGGTAACATTCCTAAACACGTGGCACGACCGGAGAACGGTGAGCTCCGGTGATGCCAACACGACTGACCGCGGCGGGACACGACGGCCGGTCTGGCCAGCGACCGGATTCACCCCTCCTCTGATATTTTCACCCTGCCCCGACGTTATCTACCTCTCCCATGGCATGAATCTCCTAGGTGGGCGCGAATTGCGGTGGCAGATCACCGGCGGTGAGGTGCATTGCACCTGAAGATCTTTCTGTTATTGTACGATGGTGATCTTCATCAGAGCGTCTGACAGAGTGAGTTAGAGGCCTTCATTCTCTAATTTTTATGTGACAACGTGTTAATCCATCTGTAACAAAGTTGTTGATCTATAATCCAGCTGTGACTTTGCTATAGCAACCATACTCAAATAACCACTGGATCCAACTCAAATTCGATCTCAAGTTCATCTGTTTTCATGGTCAGTCAAAATTCAGTTCCTAGGTTGACTGACAGCCAAACTTTGAGTCTAATTATCTCCAATTTTTGTACAACACCATTGCTTAATCACTATATCAAAGTTGTACTCCTGTCATAGCTCTACAATTTTGATGTATTGACCCAGGGCAAAATTCTTATGAATTCAGAGATACAGAGGTCCAAAGTTGGCCTAATCTCACTGAAATTCGGGGTTAGCCAGTTAGGGTTCTTGGGTCTTTTTGCAATTATGTCCAAATTACTTCACACTACATGAAAATCCTCCAATGTAAAAGTTACTTGGTTTTTGAGGTTCTATCACTTTGATATTTTCACTTTGGTCTAAAAATGTATAGAATTTGAATTTACCCCCTAGGGTACAATTTAGAGTTTTCTAGGGTTTCTTTTAGGGTTTTGAGCACTTTAGGGTTTTGTGCCATTCAAATCCATCACTCTTGATTTCTTATGATTATTTCCAAAGACTTTTGAGATATTACTCATTTTGGCTTACTATTACCTATATGCCCTAATCCTAGGGTTAAGTACCTTACCCTAGGGTTAAGCACACTTGAAGTCACCACATCACAACTTGTTTTGAAATTTTACCTAGTGGATGCATCCTAGGTGTAACAACAAAATGAAATGTCAATCCATAAGATGTCATGCTCAATTTTTAGTGCCAGTAACACCAGGGGTGTTACATCCTTCTGCCCATAAAAGAATCTCGTCCCAAGATTTAAGGTCCTAGGGTAAGTAGTGGAAAAGGAAACACATCACATCTTTATTTCCTTATTTGTCTTACAGAGCAGGGGTGGTATGGGGTGTATTACAACTTTATAATCAGGTATACATATGTTACAGGTTACATGAAGCTAAAAACCTAGGAAAATTCCTCTCCAAGAAATCTTGAGTCTCCGAGGTAGCTTCATCTTCAGTATGCTGGTTCCATTGTACCTTATAGAACTTGAGGGTCCTTTTTCGAGTGATTCGGTTCTTCTGATCCAAAACTCGAATGGGATGTTCTGAATAAGTCAAATCTGGTTCCAAAGCAACATCCACCACATCGATGGTTCGATCAGGAATCCGAAGGCACTTCTTTAACTGAGATACATGGAACACGTTATGTACTATAGATAATGACTCAGGCAGTTGAAGTCTGTATGCTACTGGTCCGTATCGTTCAAGAATAGAAAACGAGCCAATATACCGGGGTGCCAATTTTCCTTTTACCCCGAATCGGTTAACACCCTTCATCGGTGATACTTTCAGGTATACATGATCATTGACTTGAAAGACTAAAGGTTGGTGTCGTTTATCCGCATAATTTTTCTATCGAGCTTGTGCCTCTTTCAAGTTTTGCCTTATCTGTTGAACTTTTTCTTCCGTCTCTTTAACCATGTCAGACCTAAAAACCACCGTTCTCCTAGCAAAGTTCTTATGAATTCAGAGATACAGAGCTCCAAAGTTGGCCTAATCTCACTGAAATTCAGGGTTAGCCACTTAGGGTTTCTTGGGTCTTTTTGCAATTATGTCCAAATTACTTCACACTACATGAAAATCCTCCAATGTAAAAGTTACTTGGTTTTTGAGGTTCTAACACTATGATATTTACACTTTGGTCTAAAAATGTATAGAATTTGAATTTACCCCCTAGGGTACAATTTAGGGTTTTCTAGGGTTTCTTTTAGGGTTTTGAGCACTTTAGGGTTTTTGTGGCATTCAAATCCATCACTCTTGATTTCTTATGATTATTTCCAATGACTTTTGAGTTATTACTCATTTTGGCTTACTATTACCTATATGCCCTAATCCTAGGGTTAAGTACCCTACCCTAGGGTTAAGCACACTTCAAGTCACCACATCACAACTTGTTTTGAAATTTTACCTAGTGGATGCATCCTAGGTGTAACGACAAAATGAAATGTCAATGCATATGATGTCATGCTCAATTTTTAGTGCTAGTAACACCAGGGGTGTTACAATTTCCAATTTAGTATTTCACTTATTTTACAGGGGTCTACCTTGATTCCTCCATCAGTGATAATATGACCTAGGAAAGCGACTTCCTTCAGCCAAAAATCACACTTAGAAAATTTCGCATACAACTGATTGGCACGAAGCTTCTGTAGAACTAATCTTAGGTGATCTTCATGTGCTTCTTCATTCTGAGAGTATACAAGTATGTCATCGATGAATACCACAACAAACTGGTCGAGGTATTCCATGAATACTTTATTCATCAGGTTCATAAAGTAAGTCGGTGCATTAGTCAATCCAAAAGACATGACCAAAAACTCATATAGCCCATATCTTGTAGTGAAGGTTGTTTTAGGTATATCTTCGGTTCGAATCTTCAACTAATGATAGCCTAATCTTAGATCTATTTTTGAGAATACTTTAGCTCCTCTCATCTGATCTAACAGATCTTCAATCCGAGGTAATGGGTATTTGTTCCTAATCATTACTTCGTTCAAGCTTCTATAGTCGACACACATTCTCCTTAAACCATCTTTCTTGTTTACAAATAGAACTGGGGCTCCCCATGGAGACGAATTGGGGCGAATAAAACCTTTTTATAGTAATTATTCTATCTGCTTCTTCAGTTCAATTAAATCTATGACATCCATTCGGTAAGCTCTTTTTGAAATTGGTGTAGTTCTGGGTATAATTCAATAGAAAACTATATCACGATCAACTGGCATACCTGGTAATTCTTCCGAAAATATGTCTGGGTATTCACACACTATTATGATGTTTTCCAAAGATTTCTCCTCCAATTGATTTACCATTGCTTCTGCTGTTGCTGGCATACTGACATTGACTTCAATTCTTTCTCCTTGCGGTCTGGTTAATGTAACCATCCTCTTACCACAAGATATTACCCCATCATACTTGGTTAAGTAGTCTATTCCAAGTATCACATCGATTCCACTTGATTCTAGGATTATCAGCTCTACTAAAAAGCTTAGGCCTCTAATTTCAATCTTAGTCTGAGGGCATGAGTGGGTGAGTTCACCTCCCGGTGATCGAATTAATAGTTTCTTCTTCAAGGGATAGTTTGGTATATTATTATTTTCCACAAATGACTTTGTTATGAAGGAGCGAGATGCTCCAGAATCAAATAAAACTGATGTAGGTATGGAGTTAATAAGAAACATACCATACATCACGTCGGCATCCTCAGGAACTGAATCTGCTGTCATGTGATTAACTCTTCCATTACTCTGGTTCTACGAAGTCTTGTTTTGTGCAGATCCACGAGTAGGTGTATTCTGATCAGTCCTCTGGTTGCTGTTCTTCTGGGCTGTCTGTTGATTGCGCCTTGGACAGTTGTTAGCATAGTGGCCAAGTTCGCCACTCATGAAACAACCATTGGGTTGGACTGGAGTATTTGTGCTGTTGTTTTTGTCTAGTGTGTTAACGACACTTCCTTGACGATTCTGCTGATGACCGCTAGACCTTTGATCGGTCTGAATGTTGTTCATCTGCTAGTTCTGATATTGGTTGCTCCTCTGGCCTTGTTGTCTAGAGCGTTGTACTTGGTAGTTGTTGTTCCCACTCTGATTTTTGGAGCGGAACTGAGAACCTTGAGAGTTGTTTTGAAGGGTATTCCTGCTAGACTGTCCTTAGAATTTTCTCTTATGATCAGACAACTCTTTTCTTTTGCTTTCAAGGCCAATTGCCTTGTTAAGCAAAGTCTGGAAGTTGGGAAAGCTATGGCTCTAGCTGATAGTTTAAAGGCCCAATCAAGCCTTCCAAGAAACGTTCTTGGCGCTTCTCGTCAGTGTCCACTTCTTCTGGGGCGTAGCGTGGAAGCTGGGTGAAGCGATCACGATACTCACTAACATACATGTTCCCTTGTGTGAGGGATAGGAACTCCTTCTTGAGCTTCATTATTCCCGAGGGAATATGGTGGGCACAGAAGTTCACTTGGAATTCCTGCCAAGTTATGGTGTCAACATTAGCATGTGCCGCGGTGAAGGCATCCCACCAGTCAGACTCGACACCTTCAAGTCTTCCCGAAGCGTACAAGACCTTCTCTCGGTCATTACACTGGGTGATGTCCAGTTTCTTCCCGATAACCTTAAGCCAGTCATCGGCATCCAAGGGGTCAACCACATGAGAGAATGCAGGCGGGTGGTGGCTCATAAAATCTCGGTGCTTATCTCTAGCTTGGGGTGCATTCTGCTGTTGATGCTGGTTCTGCTGATTTTGCTGAATATACTGTACAGAAGCAGTGAGTCCTTGCAGAAGCTGCATTTGTGCTACGATGAATTGCTCCATGTTGGGATTTCATGGCGGTGGTGGCAATTGCTGACCAACACGCTGGTTTTGGTGGTTCCTGGGACTTGAGCGAGTGTTCACCGTCTAGTTGGTTAGAAAGTGCGATTCTTAGGTAAGTGAGGACTAGAGGAAAGATTCTAGGTGGAATAGCTTATTATTAAAGTTAAGTTTATTTTTTATGTGCTTATGGCCATCATTCCATAAGACCATTGCGCTCAAGCAAACAAATCCAAATCAAACATTCCAAACAACACCATCACATGGTTGTTATTATTATAAGCATAGTAGTATAAAAGGAAGGTGTTCATCGTCTAACACGTAAACTATCTTATTACAGTATAAGTAAAAATCAATAGCAGCCTGGTGATGGATCCTGGTTCTCCATAGCGGATCCTCTTGCGGGGAGAGGACAATGCCATGGCAGGGACTTGAGCTTCAGTGGGATCCCTTCCTTCTAGTTGAGCTTCCAGGGCTGCAATCCTTGCGTGTGCATCTTCTAGCTCCAAATGTGCCCTGGAGAGGTCCAGGGTAGCACTGTCCAGGTCGGTGTTAATACCTGCCACCACACCAACTAGGGTGTTGAGGCAATCTTCTCTAGCTCCACCTGGAATAATGTTGGTATGGCTTTCCCCACGAAGATGCATAGGAAGATGCTACTTTGTATTGTGCAGCTGCTACCAGTAAGTGTGGCTGAGGGACCATAGAGTTCGCCTAGCAGCATGGCTGATCGAAGCAGCGTAGGTGGATAGCAGCATCAGAGACTCATGAGCTGATAGAGTCCTGAACCCTCTATCACCTGCATCCATCACCCTGACATGAATGCGAGTGATGTAGTAGAAAGCCCGAGGGGGCTCATACACTCGTCTTGTCTCATATAGGGTCGGACGTAGGTTCCCAACGCATGTAGAACATCATGCAGCAGGTTAGGGAAGTGCCCCATCTCGAACATTGATGTATAATGTTCGGTGACGGGCCATATCCCCACGAAGTGGTCCTGCTGTTCACCGTTGGCTTCCTCATTGATGTTCTCCTCCTCCTCTTCTTCTTCTTCTTCATCGTCTTCATCATCATCACCAGAGTCGTTCGGGTCATCGCCTCCGGGAGCAGGGGCTTGGACTGCTGGTGCTGGTGGTGCTGAAGATAACGATCCAGCTGCGAAGGCTAGTGATTCTGCCAACAAGGTGGGCGTAGGCAGACACTCCTCCAAGCTGTCCTCTAGAATAACTCCATTCTCCACACGAATGCGAGGGAGATCCATAGGGATTTCCTCGACTACCACTGGGTAGACGGGAACCTGCCGTGGTGGAGGGATGTAGTTGGTGTTGGTTCGGGTGGTTTGGATTGTACGCACCATCTACAAGAGAAAATGTCAACTTAGTTGAATTTGAAAGAGGTAAGATTAATAAATTAATTTTGTAAGAACAAAATAATCATGTTTTGAATAGACTAGGCTTTCCATTTCTAACTAGTCTAACGACCTAGAGTCAGCATAGCTTTGATACCACTTCTACCACAACCAGTTTGGGGGCAAAACCGAATGCATAGCATATGTGTGCGAGGATCCATTTTCCACACACATGTTGACGTCACAAGTGTATATATATCAAAAGACAATGCAATAAAGGCGTAAAAGGGAGTAGAGTAACTTTATTACATCATCTAGATCATAGTATCTTAACAAGTTTCATTATCAAAGTACGACATAATTAAACATGGACACTCTTCCACAGGAAGGTGACTAGCGCATCGTTAGACTCAATATTCATCAACATCATCTGCAATGTCTTCGTCATCACCCTCTGATCAAAATATTAGCAAGGGTGAGCTCACTTATGGTTGGGGCTCAGTGTTGGGGGTCTGCTTCGTTGCTGAAGGTCCGGTGAGAAGAAACACCTTCGGAAGATCAAAACAGAAGTAGTGCCAAAGCTACCAATCAGGGAGCTTCATACCGTACCTTCAGGTGCACCGACTTAAAGATGAAAAGACCAGTTGGCCCATGATAATTTGTGTCATGATTGTAACCAGTTGTAAAGGACACAAATGTTAATTCACATAGGCTGCGCCCTGTGCCTATAAATAGATGAACAGTATCCATGTACTGTTCACGTGACTTGTATTCACTCGCACGTCACACTTGGATTTTTACCTTCTGTCAAGCCGAAGGTATAAATGTAATTCAATATTGTTTATATTCATTCATGATTAAGTAACAGTAAATGTATATTATAACATCATTCCATTATTCATGTTGTTTCCCATGTTTCGTATGCTTCGTCTTTCAGCTTAGTATACTATGATCATGAAGGTATGTCCTTCATGACCTTCGTCTAAAGATCGTTATATCCTCAGGGAAATAATGTTTCAAAGGACGAAGGATATTAACCTTTAACCCATTTTTTGTGTTGCCTTGTTCTTAATTCATAGCAATTGAGAACAAGTCTCCAACATTGGCGCCCACCTCTGGTGAACTCACTTCCACTGACTGAGCTGATGGCTTCGTTCAACAACCAAGCTGAAGTATCTTCGGCTACGAAGCCGCTGGTGCTTCCGATAACAGGCGGTTCAGGTTCAGAGCCGGCCAACAAGAAGCAGAAGAAGGAAGCACAGAGAAGGGTACAACATGTTGGGGTGCAGGGACCCTTCATCAAATCAAAATGGTCCCACATCCCAATTACCTTCTCCTAAGAGGACCTTCAGCTCAAAGATTATCCACACAATGATGCTATGGTCATATCTTGTGTCATCAAGGGTTTTTTGGTCCATAATGTTCTAGTTGATACAGGCAGCGCAGCGGATATCATATTTTCTAAGGCCTTCAAACAAATGCAAGAGCCAGAAGACAAGATTCATGGTGCTACACATCCTCTATGTGGCTTCGGAGGAAGACAGATTACAACACTCGGCAAAATCACAATGCCAGTTACCTTCGGCTTTGTTCATAACACAAGAACCGAACAGGTCGTCTTTGACATTGTTGACATGGAATATCCTTACAATGCAATCATTGGTCGTGGAACACTGAATGCCTTTGAAGCAATACTCCATCCAGCATATGTAACACCCCAGGCGTTACCCAAGGCCCTGGCTCAATACAAGCACTCATGACCTATTATCACATGTGTTTGAGTGGAGGTGAAGGAGCACCAAAACTTTGGAAACCATGGATTAACTAAGGAATGTTCATGACAAAAGCAATACCCAAGAACTTTATGCAATTCTCACCTTGGCAAAAGAGGCTCAAACCCTAGACCCCCCTCTTGAGTTTTTAGCCCCCAAACACTAGATTGATGGAAAGGGTAAGCAAATGAACATTTCATGACTTAACCCCTTTACCAAAGTTTAAGTACATTAATATATCTACAAAATACAGTAAGGGAAATATTACAAAAAGACCCCTCAAAGACCCCAAATCAGCCCCCAAGTGGAGGACACTATAGAGTAACTCACATTTTCTCTAAGTCAAAAATGAACCCTAATCTAGAGATCAGAAGTGTTCACCTATTTGATAGCGCCAAAACCACATGGTCTAAATAACAAAAGGGAGCCAAATTACCTAAGGAACACACTGGAAAAGTTTGAACCGAAGCTAAGACCTTTTGACACGGTTTGACACGAGTTTTGTCTCGGGTTGAATAGTGCCGACAACACTGACTTGGCGCCCCCATATCTTGTGACTTAGGGCATATCTCCTGTCAGAACTCACACATAATAGCTAGTCCTAGGTGCCAGGAAGAGATTTGCACAAGACCCTTGGCGAGATTCGCACGTTTGTGATCCCTGCAAGCATTTGAACAGAGGCAGAAGGAAACGCCCACGTGTTTGATGCGTTCTGGCGCGCTAGAGCACGCCCCAGCGCTCGGCCCCGCGCGCGCCACGCTGCGCCAAGCCATACCTGTGCCCAAGCTCGCGCCCGCGCCTATAAAGCCGACCGAGGCCTCGACCGTACACCCCCTCTCGCTCTCAACCTCGACGGAGCGCAAGATCACCGGCGATCGCTCTGCGCACGGTGTGCCAGCGGCCGCCCGAGGCCCGACCACCGTAGACCGGCCACCCTAGCTAATCCCCACCCCATCCGACCCTTGGGATAGCCTCTACGTACCTCGGTGAAGCTTCCTGTCGGGTACCGTAATTAGGGGTACCCCCAATGCTCCTTAATCCGGTTGGAAAACATCTTTAGAACAAACCATACACGGCTGATGAAGCGCGGTTCAAGTCAAGGCCTCGTCTACCAAGGGACGCGACCTCATCCGAGCCCAGCCTTGGGCAAGGACGGTAGTCCCGGACGGATTCACGCCTCGACCGAGGGTCCCCTCAGTCAGCAGACGCGCCCTCGGCTCGCCCGAAGCCCAGCTCGGGCAAACTTTGTCGTGCAGCGACCTCCCCCAAATCGCCTTACCAACCGACCGTATTGCATGCGTATTTAATGCGGGGATCGCCTGACACCTTATCCTAACACACGTGCCTCAGTCGGCAAGGTCAAAGTGACCGCAGTCACTTCGTCCCTTTACTGACCGTTCTGACAGGAAAGCAGCACTATTCATCCCGTCCCGGCTACTGTGCCAACCACCAGGGTAAAACTGAGTCACCATCTCCCACGAGTTCGGCCTCGGGCGCAACAGGGAGCTCCGCCTCGCCCGACCTCAGGCCTCAGCCTCAGCCTCGGCCTCGGGAGAAGGTCTCCGCCTCGCCTGACCCCAGGCCTCGGCCTCAGCCTCGGCCTCGGGAGGAGTCACATCCTTGCCCGACCTCGGCCTCGACCTTAGGAGAAGTCTCCGCCTCGCCCGACCTCAGCCTCGGACCGACTACGCTGCAGGGGATACATCATTACCCTACTCCTAGCTAGCTACCTCAGGCTATGAAGGAACAAAACCGGTGTCCCATCTAAGGTTGCTCCGATAACAGGTAATGATGGTTCCTCGCGTGCGCCCATGACGTCGGATCACTCCCAACCTCCTACGAAAGTAGGGGAACGTCAGCAGCATCCATGCCGCACCGCCAGCAATGCTTCTACAGGACTCAAGGCACTTCTCCGACGGCCACGTTAGTACATGTACAGGGCTCAAATCACTTCTCCGCTAGCCACGTTAGCTCATAGCTACACCCCCATTGTACAGCTTGGCATCTCCTTGTATCTATAAAAGGGGATGTCCAGGGCCTTCCAAAAGGAGAAAAGAGGGGGGAGAAAAGGTACGAACAGGCGACAAACGAATGAGCAAAGGCAGGCAGAGCAGGAGAGATGCAGTAGAGGCAGACTCAGACAGCTCACCTCAAGGCCGAACCCTCTCTTTCTCTCTCTCTCTCGCTCTTGCTCCCTCGCAACGCTTGTAACCCCTACTACGAGCACCCCGGTGCAGGATAACATAAGCCTCATTCCCCTCTTGTGTTCCATCTTGCATCAACCCATCTGGGCAGGGACACACAGCAACAAATTCACTAGTTGGTTGAGGGTCCTCGTGGGTCAAAAACACCGACAGTTGGCGTGCCAGGTAGGGGTTCGCTGCGTGTTAACGAATACTTTCCTGTTGAGATCTAGATGGGTAGCCTTCAGCAGCCTCTTTAGCCTAGGACGGTGCTCCGCTTTGAAAGTCTCGAGTTCATGTCCCTCGACGGCGGCTACGACATGGTACTGCTCCCCTCGCAGCACGACAACGACGACGGTCGTCGGCTTGCCCGGCGGAGACGATCTCAACGACGACGGCATCTCCACGTGGCGGAAGAGGAACACCTCGGTTTACCCCGCCACCCTCCTCGCCGGAGGAGGAGGAGACAGGGCAACCATGGCCAGGCAGGAGGCGGCACCTCGTCGGCTATCGGACCAGAGCGAGTCGATGACGTCGGCACCCCTGCGGGGGACATGTTGGGTGTTGCCCTCGCACCTGAGACAACGACAGATGTCGCTTCCCCGCAACGTGCCAACCCCAAGCGGACTGATGACGCCAGCACCCTCACGAAGGACTTGTCGGGCATTAGTCTCGTACCTGAGATAACTGTGCAGTCCTTCCCCGATGCGACTTCGCCACCGTCCATCAACCAAGAGGTACCGTCTGTTTTTCACCTTGTTCCCTTTAGATTCAACTTCGATCCACCAAGCGACCCCGCTTCGGTGAGCGCTTTCGCAAGGGCATATCCTGACCTTCCGGGGTACCATATGTGGTCAACATGGGACCGACTAACGGCCGTCTCAACCTCCAGACCCACGGGTTCCGAGGAAGAGGACGACCCCGACGTCAGTTGGGATTTCTCCG
The DNA here is from genome assembly GCA_029449295.1 of Zea luxurians. NCBI lineage: Eukaryota > Viridiplantae > Streptophyta > Magnoliopsida > Poales > Poaceae > Zea > Zea luxurians. Next base: position 4,401,043 of record JAOPSE010000126.1, on the reverse strand, counting down.
GACTCCGTGATCCCGGTGCCATGCGTGACTTCATGTCGGCATGTGACCACTGCCTCTTCGGCTGCTCTGATGATGGTCACAGCCTTGACGACGAGAGTTGTGACCCAACTCGTGAGTGCTACCACATCGATCAGGAAGATCACGACGGAGAAAACCACCTTGGCATGCCAGGAAGTGATGGCGCCCTTGCACCTACGTCTCGCGTTGAGATCCCGCGGGAGCTAGCTGTGGTCCAAGTCCCTGCGGGGGGTTAGGACACATAGCTTGAGCAACTCCGCGAGATGCAGGCCAAGCTCGACGAAGAAGCGGGGCGACTTGTGCAGCTCCGATAAAACATCGAGCAGGAGTGGGCAGGCCAGGCACTCGCCGGAGGAGCGCGTCGTCGGGCCCAGGACGTCCAGCGCCGTATCATTGACGATGCCAGGGTAGGGCTGCCCCAGCCTTCAGCGGGGCCGGCCAGAACCTAGCCGTAGCGGTGATGCTACTTTGAACAATGCCAGAGCCATCCACCACCGAGGGGCGACGTATCTAGGGCGAGCTCAAGGGCCTCCTGAAAGACGCCGCTGTCCGACAAGCCGAGAGCTCTGCCTCCCGAAGGCAAGAAGACCCCTCGGAGCATCGCGCAACGCCCTCCCGACGCATGCGGGAGGCCTTGGTCCACACCGAGCGCACACGGGACAGGACGCCTGCAGCCCCGGATCGCCTCGGCGCCGAGCAACACCGCCGCGACCATCGAGCCCGACTCGAGGAGAAGGTGCACCGAGGCTACCATCCCAGGCGCGGGGGACGCTACGACAGTGAGGAGGATCGGAGTCCCTCGCCCAAGCCACCAGGTCTGCGAGCCTTTAGCCGGGCCATACGACGAGCGCCGTTCCCGGCCCGGTTCCGAGCCCCGACTACCATCACCAAGTACTCAGGGGAGACAAGGCCGGAGTTCTGGCTTGCGGATTACCGGCTGGCATGCTAGTTGGGACGGGCGGACGATGACAACCTCATCATCCGCAACCTCCCCCTTTTCCTCTCCGACGCTGCCCGGGCCTGGCTGGAGCATCTGCCTCCCGCGCAGATCTCTGACTGGGATGACCTGGTCAAGGCTTTCGCTAGAAATTTCCAGGGTACGTACATATGCCCTGGGAACTCATGGGATCTCTGAAGCTGCCGCCAGCAGCCAGGGGAATCCCTGCGAGAGTACATCTGGCGGTTCTCAAAGCAGCGCACCGAGCTGCCCAACATCACCGACTCGGACGTCATCGGGGCATTCCTCGCTGGCACCACTTGCCGAGACCTGGTGAGCAAACTAGGATGCAAGACTCCCACCAAGGCGAGCGAATTGATGGACATCGCCACCAAGTTCGCCTCTGGTCAGGAGGCGGTCGAAACCATCTTCCAAAAGGACAAGCAGCCTCAGGGAGGGCAGAAGGAAGACGCCCCCGAGGCGTCCGTCCAGCGTGGCACGAAAAAGAAGGCCAAGAAGAAGGCGCAAGCAAAGCGCAACGCTGTTGACACGGATCTCGTCGCCGCTGCCGAGCACAGGAACCCTCGAAAGCCTTCCGGAGGGGCCAACGCGTTCGACAAGATGCTCAAGGAGTTGTGCCCCTATCACAGGGGTCCCGTCAAGCACACCCTTGAGGAGTGCGACATGCTCCGGCGTTACTTCAACAAGGCCGGACCCTTGGCAGAAGGTGGCAAAGACCAAGGCATAATCAAGAAGGGGGGCGACAAGGAAGAGGAGTTCCCAGAGGTCCACAACTGCTTCATGATCTACGACGGACAAGTGGCGAATGCCTCGGCTCGGCACCACAAGCAGGAGTGCCGGGAGGTCTGCTCGGTGAAGGTGGAGGCGCCTGTCTACCTAGACTGGTCCGACAATCCCATTACCTTCGACTAAGGCGACCACCCCGACTACGTGCCGAGCCCAGGAAGGTACCCGCTCGTCGTCGACCCGATTATCGGCAACATTAGGCTCTCCAAGGTCCTCATGGACGGAGGCAGCAGCCTCAACATCATCTACGCCGAGACCCTAGGGCTCCTGGGGGTCGATTTGTCCACGATCCGGGCCGGTGCAGCACCTTTTCACGGGATCGTCCCCGGTAAGCGCGTCCAGCCCCTTGGGCAACTTGACTTGCCCGTCTGCTTCGGAACTCCCTCCAATTTCTGAAAGGAAACCCTCACCTTTGAGGTGGTTGGGTTACGAGGGACCTACCACGCGGTGTTGGGAAGACCGTGCTATGCCAAGTTCATGGCTGTCCCCAACTACACGTTCCTCAAGCTCAAGATGCCAGGCCCCAATGGAACCATCACCGTCGGATCCTCATACTGCCACGCTTACGAGTGCGACGTGGAATGCGTGGAGTACGCCGAAGCCCTCACCGATCCGAAGCCCTCATCGTCGATATGGATTGCCTCTCCAAGGAGGCGCCCGACGCGAAGCGGCACACCGGCAACTTCGAGCCAGCTGAGGCAATCAAGTCTGTCTCCCTCGACCCAAGCAACGACGCCAGCAAGAAAGTCAGGATTGGCTCTGAGCTCGACCCCAAATAGGAAGCAATGCTCGTCGACTTTCTCCGCGCAAACGCCAAAATTTTTGCGTGGAGTCCCTCGGACATGCCCGACATACTGAGGGATGTCACCGAGCACTCACTGGATATCCGAGCCGGTGCTCGACCCGTGAAGCAGTCCCTACGCCGTTTTGATGAAGAAAAGCGCAGGGCCATAGGCGAGGAGGTCCACAAGCTACTGGCTACAGGGTTCATCAAAGAGGTATTCCATCCCGAATGGTTAGCTAACCCTGTGCTTGTAAAGAAAAAAGGTGGGAAATGGAGGATGTGCGTAGACTACACTGGTTTAAACAAAGCATGTCCGAAGGTTCCCTACCCTCTGCCCCGCATCGATCAAATTGTGGACTCCACTGCTGGGTGCAAAACCCTGTCTTTCCTCGACGCCTATTCAGGCTATCACCAAATCAAGATGAAAGAATCTGACTAGCTCATGACTTCTTTCATCACACCCTTTGGCATGTATTGTTATACTACAATGCCATTTGGCTTGAGGAATGCAGGTGCCACCTACCAAAGGTGCATGAACCATGTGTTCAGAGAACACATCGGCAGAACGGTCGAGGCTTACATCGATGACATCGTTGTCAAGACAAGGAAAGCCTCTGACCTCCTCTCCGACCTCGAAGCAACTTTTGGGTGCCTGCGTGCAAAGGGCGTGAAACTCAATCCTGAGAAGTGTGTCTTTGGAGTCCCTCGAGGCATGCTCCTAGGGTTCATCGTCTCCGAACGAGGCATCGAGGCCAACCCGGAGAAAATTGCGGCCATCACCAACATGGGGCCCATCAAAGATTTGAAAGGAGTACAAAGGGTCATGGGATGCCTTGTGGCTCTGAGCCGCTTCATCTTGCGCCTCGGCGAGAAAGGATTGCCCTTGTACCGCCTCTTAAGGAAGACCGAGCGCTTCACTTGGACCCCCGAGGCCAAAGAAGCCCTTAGAAACTTAAAGGCACTCCATACTAATGCGCCCATCTTGGTGCCCCCCGCTGCGGGAGAAGCCCTCTTGATTTACGTAGACGCAACCACTCAGGTGGTCAGCGCCACATCGTAGTCGAGAGACGAGAAGAGGGGCATGCTCTACTCATCCAGAGGCCGGTCTACTTCATCAGCGAAGTGCTATCCGAGACCAAGATCCGCTACCCACAAGTCCAAAAGCTAATCTACGCAGTAATTCTGACACGACGAAAGTTGCGACACTACTTCGAGTCTCATCCGGTGACTGTGGTGTCGTCCTTCCCCCTGGGAGAGATCATCCAGTGCCGAGAGGCCTCGGGTCGGATAGCAAAATGGGCAGTGGAACTCATGGGCGAAACACTTTCATTCGCTCCTCGGAAGGCCATAAAATCTCAAGTCTTGGCAGACTTCCTGGCTGAATGGGCCGACACCCAATTGCCGACAGCTCTAATACAGCCCGAACTTTGGACCATGTACTTCAATGGGTCGCTTATGAAAACCGGAGCAGGCGCGGTCTTGCTCTTCATTTCACCCCTCGGGAAACATGTGCGCTACGTACTGCGCCTCCATTTTCCGGCGTCAAACAACATGGCCGAGTACGAAGCCTTGGTTAATGGCCTGCGCATCGCCGTCGAGCTAGGGGTTCGGCGCCTCGACGCTCGTGGCGACTCGTAGCTCGTCATTGACCAGGTCATGAAGAACTCCCACTACCGCGATCGAAAAATGGAGGCCTATTGCGATGAAGTCCGATGCTTGGAAGACAAGTTCTACGGGCTGGAGCTCAACCATGTTGCTTGACGGTACAACGAGACCGCGGATGAGCTGGCAAAAATAGCCTTGGGGCGAACGGCGGTTCCCCCGGACGTCTTCTCCAGGGACATATATCAACCATCCATCAAACTCGACGACGCACCCAAACCTGAGGAGACCTCGGCCCAGCCCGAGGTACCCTCGGCCGCCGAGGGTGAGGCCCTGCGCATTGAGGGAGAACAGAATGGGGTTGCGCCAAACCAAAACTGACAGGCCCGATACCTGGAATATCTCCTCCGAGGAGAGCTGCCCCTCGACAAGACCGAAGCTCGGCGACTGGCTCGGCACGCCAAGTTGTTCGTTTTACTGGGTGATGAAAAAGAGTTATACCACCGTAGCCCCTCGGGCATCCTCCAACGATGCATATCCATTGCCCAAGGACAAGAGCTGTTACAAGAAATACACTCGGGGGCTTGTGGTCACCATGCAGCGCCTCGGGCCCTTGTGGGAAACGCTTTCCGACAAGGTTTCTACTAGCCAACCGCGGTGGCCAACGCCACTAGGATTGTACGCTCCTGCCGAGGGTGTCAATTCTACATGAGACAGATGCACCTGCCCGCTCAAGCCCTGCAGACAATACCTATCACTTGGCCGTTTGCCGTGTGGGGTCTGGACCTCGTCGGTCCCTTGCAGAAGGCACCCAGGGGCTTCACGCACCTGCTGGTCACCATCGACAAATTCTCCAAGTGGATCGAAGTCCGACCCTTAACCAGCATCGGGTCCGAGCAGGTGGTGGCGTTCTTCACGAATATCATCCATCGCTTTGGGGTCCCAAACTCCATCATCACCGACAATGGCACGCAGTTCACTGGGAAAAAGTTCCTGGACTTCTGCGAGGACCACCACATCTGTGTGGACTAGGCCGCCGTAGCTCACCCAACGACAAATGGGCAGGTGGAACGCGCCAACGGTATGATTTTGCAGGGACTAAAACCAAGGATCTATAACGACCTCAACAAGTTTGGCAAGCGGTGGATAAAAGAACTACCCTCGGTGGTTTGGAGTCTGAGGATGACGCCGAGCTGGGCCACGGGCTTCTCGCCGTTTTTCCTAGTCTATGGGGCCGAGGCCATCTTACCCATGGACTTGGAATACAGTTCCCCGAGGACAAAGGCTTACGACGACCAAAGCAACCAGGCCAGCCGAGAAGATTCATTGGACCAGCTGGAAGAAGCTCGGGATGTAGCCTTGCTACACTCGGCACGGTATCAGCAGTCTCTGCGATGCTACCACGCCCGAAGGGTTCGACCCCGAGACTTCCAAGTGGGAGACTTGGTACTTCGGCTGCGACAAGACGCCCGAGGGCGCCACAAGCTTACTCCTCCCTGGGAAGGGCCATTCATCATTGCCAAGATTTTGAAGCCCGGGACATACAAGCTGGCCAACGATCAAAGCGAGGTCTACAGCAACGCTTGGAACATCGAACAGCTACGTTGCTTTTATCCTTAAAATGTTTCAAGTCGTTCATGTATCTCGCTTTTCTTTACATGCACAAATAAAGTATAACCATCAAGGAAGGATCAGCCTTGCCTCGGCAAAGCCCGACCCTCCCTCGGGGGCTAGAAGGGGGGAACCCCCTCTGCGTCAAAATTTTCCTCGAAAAATTCTTTTACCAGAACGACTATCGCGCTTTTCGACTGCGTCGATAACAGAATCCTAAAGACGAGCAAGAGAGACCTTGAGCGGCAAGGCCAACTGATCCGAGGGACTCCTATGCCTCCAGGATACGAATACCTCACTCATCACCTTCCGCGAAAGGTAGCTCATGCTCGGATAAGTGATTCTGCTACCGAACAAGTCCTAACGCTCGAAAACTTTTCTACCAAAACGACTTTTCATGCTTTTCGACTATATCGATAACGAAATCATAAAAACGACGAGAGAGCACGTAAGCGGCAAGGCCGACCGAGCCGAGGGACTCCTATGCCTCCGGGATACGGATACCTCACTCATCACCTTCCGTGAAAAGTATCTCTGAAAGGGAAATGTGCCTTTGGGCCATTTCTAAGTGTTTTGGTGATTGAGTGCCAACACAAGTGCTTAAGTGTTAATCTATGCCAATTGATGGACAAAGTGCAAATCAAGAGTAAAGGTATGTTTCTAAGACTTAGTACATTGCTTTGGAGACTAATGTATTGTGTCTAAGTGCTAGAAACAGGAAAAGACCAATTTGGAAAGACTTGGCTATGCAGCCAAGACTCTGCGCAGTCTGGGTGCACCGGACAGTGTCTGGTGTACCAGGCTGGCGACTGTCAACTGGCTGCTCTCGGGAAGTGATCAACGACGTATGGCTATAAATCACTGGACTCTCCGGTGGTGCACCGGACTGTCCGGTGAGCCATTCACAGGCGAAGTTGTCGCTCTCGGGAAGCGATTAACGGCGTAAGGCTATAAATCACCGAACAGTCCGGTGGTGCACCGGACTGTTCGGTGAGCCAACGGTCGCCGGTCCAACGGTCGGCCACGTAATCCGTGCGCGATGCGTGGCCGAGCCAACGGTCAGAAGGGGGCACCGGACTGTCCGGTGTGCACCGAACAGTGTCCGGTGCGCCAACGGCTTTGGATCTTCAATGGTTGGCTGCGCCACAGAAGGAAAGAAATCCGCACCGTACAGTGTCCGGTGGTGCACCGGACTGTCCGGTGCGCCAGGCGACAGAAGGCAAGAATTGCCTTCCTGGAATGCTCTCAACGGCTCCTAGCTGCCTTAGGGCTATAAAAGGGGCCCCTAGGCGCATGGAGGAGCATATCAAGCATTCTCTAAGCATTCCTAAGCACCAAGACTCAAACTCCGCGCATTCAATTCTTTGTGATAGCAACTAGAGCTCCATTTGAGTAGAGAACTCTTTGATTTGTGTTAAGAGCTCGTGTTGTGACTTGTGTGCGTGTTGTTGCTCTGATTTCGTGTCTTGTGTGCGTTGCTCATCCCATCCTTAATTCTGTGCTTCTTCGTGATACTCAAAGTGTAAGGGCGAGAGGCTCCAAGTTGTGGAGATTCCTCGCAAACGGGATATAGTAAAGTGAAAGCAAAACACCGTGGTATTCAAGTGGGTCTTTGGACCGCTTGAAAGGGGTTGAGTGCAACCCTCGTCCGTTGGGACGCCACAACATGGAGTAGGCAAGTATTGGACTTGGCCGAACCATGGGATAAACCACTGTGCCATCTCTGTGTTGATCTTCTTGTGGTTATCGTGTTGTGCGAGAACTTTTCTCTAGCCACTTGGCTTTATTGTGCTAACTCCTAATCAAGTTTTGTGGATTAAGTTTCAAGTTTTTATAGGATCACCTATTCACCCCCCTCTCTAGGTGCTCTCAATTGGTATCGGAGCCGTTCTCTTCACGAAGGGACTAATCGCTCGAAGAGATGGATCCTAAGGGCAAGGGGATTGTGATCAATGATAAGGAGAAGGAGTCCTTCGTCAACGAGCCGAAAGATGACAAGCCTACTGACTCGGGCTCGGGCCACAAAAGAAAAGACGGGAAGAAGAAGAAAACAAGGCGCATCAAGGAGATAGTCTACTACGACAGCGACGAATCTTCCTCTTCCCAAAAGGACGACGGCAACGACTACGAGAAAAAGAAGACGGTTAATTCAAACTTCTCTTTCGATTATTCTCGTATTCCGCATAATTCAAATGCACATTTGCTTTCCATTCCTCTTGTCAAACCTCCACACTTTGATGGGGAGGACTACGGATTTTGGAGTCATAAAATGCGTAGTCACTTGTTCTCTCTCCATCCGAGTATATGGGAGATAGTAGAAAATGGAATGCAGTTTGATAGCATGTATAGTCCTTTGTTTATCAATGAACAAATCCATAAAAATGCACAAGCTACTACTGTCCTTTTAGCATTTCTATGCAGGGAAGAATACAATAAGGTGTGCGGCTTGGACAATGCCAAGCAGATCTGGGACACCCTCAAGATATCACATGAGGGAAATGACGTCACCATGCTCACCAAGATGGAATTAGAGGAGGGCAAACTTGGGAGATTCGCAATGATCAGGGGAGAGGAGCCAACCCAAATGTACAACCGGCTCAAGACCCTCATCAACAAAATAAGGAGCTATGGAAGCACACGATGGACGGACCACGACGTCGTCCGCCTAATGCTAAGGTCCTTTACAGTCCTTGAACCACATCTTGTAAACAATATTCGTGAGAATCCCAGGTACACCAAGATGTCGCCCGAAGAAGTACTTGGGAAGTTTGTAAGCGGGCGGATGATGATCAAGGAGGCAAGATACGTCGACGATGCATTGAATGGTCCAATTCATGAGACTCAAGCCATTGCTCTCAAGGCAACGAGTAGCAAGGAGGCGCTACCTAGCAAGGTGGCACAAGTTGAGGCGGTGGGGCTAAATGAGGAAGAGATGGCCCTCATCATCAAGCGCTTCAAGACAGCGCTAAAGGGCCGCAAGGAGCATCCCAAAAAGAACAAAACAAAGGGGAAGCGCTCCTGCTTCAAGTGCGGTAAGATTGGTCATTTTATCGCTAATTGTCCCGATAATGATAATGACCAAGAACAAGATAAGAAGAGGGAAAAGAAGAAGGCTTACAAGAAGGCTAAGGGCGAGGCACACCTTGGCAAGGAGTGGGACTCGGATTGCTCGTCGTCCGACTCCGACAACGAAGGACTCGCCGCATCAGCCTTCAACAAATCATCCCTCTTCCCAAACGAGCATCACACATGCCTCATGGCGAAGGAGAAGAAGGTATGTACTCGAAAGTCTACTTATGCTTCTTCTAGTGATGATGAATCTAGCGATGATGAACTAGATTACTCTAGTTTGTTCAAGGGCTTAGATAGATCTAAAATTGATAAAATTAATGAATTGATTGATGCTTTGAATGATAAGAATAGATTGTTAGAAAAGCAAGAGGATCTTTTGTATGAAGAACATGATAAATATGTAGAGGCACAAAAATCTCTTGCTTTAGAAGTTAAAAGGAATGAAATGCTTTCTTGTGAACTATCTACTTGCCATGAGACAATTTCTAGTTTAAAAAGTGTTAATGATGATTTAAATGCTAAACTAGAAGTAGCAAATAGATCTAACTCTTGTGTAGAACATGTTGTGATTTGCAATAGGTGTAAAGATTTTAATGTTGATGCTTGTAGTGAACACCTAGTTTCTATTGCAAAATTAAGTGATGAAGTTGCTAGTCTTAATGCCCAACTTAAGACTAGCAAGAGTGAATTTGACAAACTAAAATTTGCAAGGGATGCCTACACTATTGGTAGACACCCCTCAATTAAGGATGGACTTGGCTTTAAGAAGGAAGCCAATAACTTAACAAGTCATAAGGCTCCCATCTCCACCAAGGAGAAAGGAAAGGCCCCTATGGCTAATAGTGCTCAAAAGAATCATGCATTTATTTATGATAGAAAATTTTCTAGAAATGTTCATCATGATAGGAGTTGTAATGCTTATGATTCAAATGCAATGTTTGCTTCAAGTTCTTCCTATGTGCATGGTAGAGATATGCCTAGGAGAAATGTCATTCATCATATGCCTAGGAGAAATGTTGCTCATGTTCCTAGGAAAGTAAACAATGAACCTTCTACAATTTATCATGCCTGCAATGCTTCCTTTGCAATTTGTAGAAAGGATAGAAAGGTGATTGCTAGGAAATTAGGGGCAAAATGCAAGGGAGATAAAACTTGCATTTGGGTCCCTAAGGATATTGTCACTAACCTTGTAGGACCCAACAAGAGTTGGGTACCTAAGACCCAAGCCTAAATTTGCCTTGCAGGTTTATGCATCCGGGGGATCAAGCTGGATTATCGATAGCGGATGCACAAACCACATGACGGGGGAGAAGAAGATGTTCACCTCCTACGTCAAGAACAAAGATTCCCAAGACTCAATCATATTCGGTGACGGGAATCAAGGCAAGGTGAAAGGTTTAGGAAAAATAGCTATTTCATCCGAGCACTCCATTTCCAATGTGTTTTTAGTTGAGTCGCTTGGATATAACTTGTTGTCTGTGAGTCAGCTTTGTAATATGGGATATAACTGCTTATTCACAAATGCAGATGTGTCTGTCTTTAGAAGGAGTGATGGTTCATTAGCTTTTAAGGGTGTATTAGACGACAAACTCTATTTAGTTGATTTTGCAAAAGAGGAGGCCGGTCTAGATGCATGCTTAATTGCTAAGACTAGCATGGGCTGGCTGTGGCATCGCCGCTTAGCACATGTGGGGATGAAGAACCTTCACAAACTTCTAAAGGGAGAACATGTGATAGGTCTAACAAATGTTACTTTCGAAAAAGATAGACCTTGTGCAGCTTGTCAAGCAGGTAAACAAGGGGGAAGTGCTCATCACATCAAGAACGTGATGACTACATCAAGACCCCTGGAGCTGCTGCATATGGACCTCTTCGGACCCGTCGCCTACCTTAGCATCGGGGGAAGTAAGTATGGTTTAGTAATTGTTGATGATTTTTCCCGCTTCACTTGGGTATTCTTTTTGCAGGATAAATCTGAAACCCAAGGGACCCTCAAGCGCTTCCTAAGGAGAGCTCAAAATGAGTTTGAGCTCAAGGTGAAGAAGATAAGGAGCGACAACGGGTCCGAGTTCAAGAACCTTCAAGTGGAGGAGTACCTTGAGGAGGAAGGAATCAAGCACGAGTTCTCCGCTCCCTACACACCACAGCAAAATGGTGTGGTAGAGAGGAAGAACAGGACGCTTATAGACATGGCGAGGACAATGCTTGGAGAGTTCAAGACGCCCGAGCGATTTTGGTCAGAAGCTGTGAACACGGCTTGTCACGCCATCAACCGGGTCTACCTTCATCGCCTCCTCAAGAAGACGTCATATGAGCTACTAACCGGAAACAAACCCAATGTTTCGTATTTCCGAGTTTTTGGGAGTAAATGCTACATTCTAGTGAAGAAGGGTAGGAATTCTAAATTTGCTCCTAAAGCGGTAGAAGGGTTTTTATTAGGTTATGACTCAAATACAAAGGTGTATAGAGTCTTCAACAAATCATCGGGTTTGGTTGAAGTCTCTAGCGACGTTGTATTTGATGAGACTAATGGCTCTCCAAGAGAGCAAGTTGTTGATCTTGATGATGTAGATGAAGAAGTCGTTCCAACGGCTGCAATACGCACCATGGCGATTGGAGAAGTGCGGCCACAGGAACAAAAGGAGCAAGATCAACCCTCTTCCTCAACAATGGTGCATTCCCCAACTCAAGATGATGAACAGGTTCATCAAGAGGAGGCGTGTGATCAAGGGGGAGCACAAGATGATCATGTGATGGAGGAAGAAGCACAACCGGCACCTCCAACCCAAGTTCGAGCGACGATTCAAAGGAATCATCCCGTCGACCAAATTTTGGGTGACATTAGCAAGGGAGTAACTACTCGTTCTAGATTAGTTAATTTTTGTGAGCATTACTCCTTTGTCTCTTCTATTGAGCCTTTCAGGGTAGAAGACGCCTTGCTAGATCCGGACTGGGTGTTGGCCATGCAAGAAGAGCTCAACAATTTCAAGAGAAATGAAGTTTGGACACTAGTGCCTCGTCCCAAGCAAAATGTTGTGGGAACCAAGTGGGTGTTCTGCAACAAACAAGACGAGCACGGGGTGGTGACAAGGAACAAGGCTCGACTTGTGGCAAAAGGTTATGCCCAAGTCGCAGGTTTGGACTTTGAGGAGACTTTTGCTCCTGTGGCTAGGCTAGAGTCCATTCGTATTTTGCTAGCATATGCCGCTCACCATTCTTTCAGGTTGCTCCAAATGGATGTGAAGAGCGCCTTCCTCAACGGGCCAATCAAGGAGGAGGTGTACGTGGAGCAACCCCCTAGCTTCGAGGATGAACGGTACCCCGACCACGTATGTAAGCTCTCTAAGGCGCTCTATGGACTTAAGCAAGCCCCAAGAGCATGGTATGAATGCCTTAGAGACTTTTTAATTGCTAATGCTTTCAAGGTTGGGAAAGCCGATCCAACTTTATTCACTAAGACTTGTGATGGTGATTTATTTATGTGCCAAATTTATGTCGATGACATAATATTTGGTTCTACTAACCAAAAGTCTTGTGAAGAGTTTAGCAGGGTGATGACTCAAAAGTTTGAGATGCCGATGATGGGCGAGTTGAACTACTTCCTTGGGTTCCAAGTGAAGCATCTCAAGGACGACACCTTCATCTCCCAAATGAAGTACACGCAAGACTTGCTAAAACGGTTTGGGATGAAGGACGCCAAGCCCGCAAAGACTCCGATGGGAACTGACGGACACGTCAACCTCAACAAAGGAGGTAAGTCCATTGATCAAAAAGCATACCGGTCCATGATAGGTTCTTTGCTTTATTTATGCACTAGTAGACCGGATATTATGCTTAGTGTATGCATGTGTGCTAGATTTCAATCTGATCCAAGGGAGTGTCACTTAGTGGCTATGAAGCGAATTCTTAGATATTTAGTCGCTATGCCTTGCTTCGGGATCTGGTATCCAAAGGGGTCTACCTTTGACTTAATTGGATATTCAGACTCCGATTATGCTGGATGTAAGGTCGATAGGAAGAGTACATCAGGGACGTGCCAATTCTTAGGAAGGTCCCTGGTGTCATGGAGTTCTAAGAAACAAACTTCCGTTGCCCTATCCACCGCTGAGGCCGAGTATGTTGCCGCAGGACAGTGTTGCGCGCAACTACTTTGGATGAGGCAAACCCTCAGGGACTTTGGCTACAATCTGAGCAAAATCCCACTCCTATGTGACAATGAGAGTGCTATCCGCATAGCGGACAATCCTGTTGAGCACAGCCGCACAAAGCACATTGACATCCGGCATCACTTTTTGAGAGACCACCAGCAAAAGGGAGATATCGAAGTGTTTTATATTAGCACCGAGAACCAGCTAGCTGATATCTTTACCAAGCCTTTAGATGAGAAGACCTTTTGTAGGCTGCGTAGTGAGCTAAATGTCTTAGATTCGTGGAACTTGGATTGATTTATAGCATACATGTGTTTATACCGTTGATCATGTTCCTTATGCATTTTGTTGTTTACTTATGGTGCTCAAGTTGTACAAACACTCCCCGGACCTCACAAGTCCTTTTGCAAGTGATGCACATATTTAGGGGGAGATGTGCTACAACTTGACCCTTTGAGACTAACTGTGTGCTTGAGTTTGCTTGATTTAGTCTCAAAGGTGGATTGAAAGGGAAAGGTGGACTTGGACCATGCAAGACTTCCACTGCACTCCGATGAGAGGGTAACTTACTCCAAGTCCATCTCAATATCCTTATTGCCTTGGTACTCTTATTTGAAGATTTTGGTGAGGCAATGGGGTTTAGGGGCCAAGATTGATCCTGTTTTGGTGCTTGATGCCAAAGGGGGAGAAAATAAGGCTAAAGCAATAAATGGATCAGCTATCACTTGAGAATTTTGAAAATAGTAGAATAGAGCTTTTGGTTTGTCAAAACTCTCTTGTTGTCTTTTTCGTCAAAAGTTGGCTTCTTGTGGGGAGAATAGTTGATTATGGGGAAAAGGTGGAGTTTTTAAATCCTTGATCAATTTCTCTTGGAACAACTCTCTTTATGTCTCAACAAGTGTGTTTGACTTAGAGATATGAAATTGAGGTTGATTTGCAAAAACAAAACCAAGTGGTGGCAAAGAATGATCCAAATATGCCAAATTTGAATCAAAACAAATTTGTGTTCTCATTTGCATTGATGTTGCACTTCTTTAGTTGCTTTTTGTTGTGTTGGCATAAATCACCAAAAAGGGGGAGATTGAAAGGGAAATGTGCCTTTGGGCCATTTCTAAGTGTTTTGGTGATTGAGTGCCAACACAAGTGCTTAAGTGTTAATCTATGCCAATTGATGGACAAAGTGCAAATCAAGAGTAAAGGTATGTTTCTAAGACTTAGTACATTGCTTTGGAGACTAATGTATTGTGTCTAAGTGCTAGAAACAGGAAAAGACCAATTTGGAAAAGACTTGGCTATGCAGCCAAGACTCTGCGCAGTCTGGGTGCACCGGACTGTCCGGTGGTTCACCGGACAGTGTCCGGTGCGCCAGGCTGGCGACTGTCAACTGGCTGCTCTCGGGAAGCGATCAACGGCGTACGGCTATAAATCACCAGACTGTCCGGTGGTGCACCGGACTGTCCGGTGAGCCATTCACAGGCGAAGTCGTCGCTCTCGGGAAGCGATTAACGGCGTACGGCTATAAATCACCGGACTGTCCGGTGAGCCAACGGTCGGCCGGTCCAACGGTCGACCGTGTAATCCGCGCGCGACGCGTGGCCGAGCCAACGGTCAGAAGGGGGCACCAGACTGTCCGGTGTGCACCGGACAGTGTCCGGTGCACCAACGGCTCTGGATCTTCAACGGTCGGCTGTGCCACAGAAGGAAAGAAATCCGGACCGGACAGTGTCCGGTGGTGCACCGGACTGTCCGGTGCGCCAGGCGACAGAAGGCAAGAATTGCCTTCCTGGAATGCTCTCAACGGCTCCTAGCTGCCTTGGGGCTATAAAAGGGGCCCCTAGGCACATGGAGGAGCATATCAAGCATTCTCTAAGCATTCCTAAGCACCAAGACTCAAATTCCGCGCATTCGATTCTTTGTGATAGCAACTAGAGCTCCATTTGAGTAGAGAACTCTTTGATTTGTGTTAAGAGCTCGTGTTGTGACTTGTGTGCGTGTTGTTGCTCTGATTTCGTGTCTTGTGTGTGTTGCTCATCCCATCCTTACTTCTGTGCTTCTTCGTGATACTCAAAGTGTAAGGGCGAGAGGCTCCAAGTTGTGGAGATTCCTCGCAAACGGGATATAGTAAAGTGAAAGCAAAACACCATGGTATTCAAGTGGGTCTTTGGACCGCTTGAAAGGGGTTGAGTGCAACCCTCGTCTGTTGGGACGCCACAACATGGAGTAGGCAAGTATTGGACTTGGCCGAACCATGGGATAAACCACTATGCCATCTCTATGTTGATCTTCTTGTGGTTATCGTGTTGTGCGAGAACTTTTCTCTAGCCACTTGGCTTTATTGTGCTAACTCCTAATCAAGTTTTGTGGATTAAGTTTCAAGTTTTTACAGGATCACCTATTCACCCCCCATCTAGGTTCTCTCAATCTCACGCTCGGATAAGCGATTCTGCTACCGAACAAGTCCTAACGCACGAAACAAGGGGAAAGAAAACACAGCTTTATAATCTGACAATTAAAATGTTTAGGCCTCAGCGGCCGCAAAAAACATACGCATACTTAAAACAAATTGTTCCTACAGGCTCAGACATCGACAGGGGGAGGAGCAGCACGCTCGGCGTCATCTCCACCCTCGGCAGAATCTGGCCCGGCCTCGGACGGCGACACAGGTAGAAGGATCTCCACCTCAAAGGAGGAAGCGTCGATAACGGAATCCTAACGACTTTCGTGCATTTTGACTGCGTCGATAACGGAATCCTAACGACGAGCGAGAGAGACCTTGAACGGCAAGGCCGACCGAGCCGAGGGACTCCTATGCCTCCGGGATACGGATACCTCACTCGTCACCTTCCGCAAAAGGTAGCTCACGCTCGGATAAGTGATTCTGCTACCAACGAACAAGTCCTAATGCTAAAATAAGAGGAAAGAAACACGGCTTTATACCCAAATGTTCAGGCCTCAGCAGCCACAAAGAACAAACACACGTACTTGGGGTAACAATGGTACCTAGACGTAGACGTCGGCAGCGCCCTCAGGGGTTTTCTCGACCTACGGCAGATGTCTTAGTACTTAAAGCTATTACATCTTGCTCTCATGAAGGTACCATTACAAACGGGACTCTGGCTCCATTCCCGCAGGAATGAACAACCTCCAAACCAGAAGGCCTACGGGATAACAAACCCCAGGTGGCTCGCCGGCGACCACTGCACCAGCAGTGCGACAACGACCTCCGCCTCGGGCGGCTAGACAGCAGCAGCGATGGCCTCAGGGAAAACGCTACTGTGGAAAGGCCCTTGTTCACGTCCCCTCACGGGGGACGAGAACCAGCCATTAAAGCCAAAGAGCCGGAGGTCCGGAGCACAGGTGGCACTGACGGTCTCATCGGTGGAGGCAACCGCTGCAGTGGGAAGCCTCACCAGCGGCGGCCACCACTTCAGCACCGGCGAACAGCAGCCACCTGCGCACGGCACGACCGTCGCCCGGGTGGAGGACGGATAGCTACACCCTGACCAGGCAGCAGCAGTTCGCCTTCCCCCGCATAGCTGGAGGACGTCTCCTCCGCAGGGCTAGAGGATGCCCTTCTCCCCCGAATGCTGGAGGAAGAAGCGGGTCACCGACCCACATGGAGATGGGCCCCAACTCGGCGCACCCTCCTCCCCAGCACGGATTATGAACATCCTTGAATCTGAGGGCAGGGCAGAGGCCACTGCCCGGCTTGCTTCTCCACACCATAAGGCTGGTGATCATCCCTACGGATGATCATTGGTGAGGGACTACAGCCGGGCTGCATGATGAAAATCCTTGAAGCCGAGCGGTGACCGAAGAGCGCCAAACCCCACGAGGTCGCGCTCCTCAAACAAGCAGCAAAAAGAAGGCAACACAGGTGCACCCCATTTGGGGGCTTGGAAGGCGGAAGGGCGCAATGGATGCGAGGAGTGTGAAGGCATGGCTACCGCCCAGGGGGTCGATCCCTTTTTAAAGGCAGATCTCCTCACTCGCACCCCCAAGCGTCACGGGCAAAGTCTCCACCGACATGCTCTAGGGTTCCCACCCTGCGACACAGGGGCTGGGTCCCACACGTCATATGAGCTGACCCGAAACACGAAGAAGGCAAACCGCCGCACGCGAAGCATGTAATCGCACTGCGGTTATAAGTGTTCCCTCATCCTCGCTGAAACCAGCGGTCGAAAGGGCGGGCCGCCATGCAGGTGTTGGGGACTTGTTCTCAAATGCTTCAGATTAAGAACAAGGCAACATAAAAAGTGTTAAATGATGAGGTCCTTCGTCCCTCGAAACATTATTTCCCTTCAGGATATAATGTACTCCGGACGAAGGTCACAAATAATGTACCTTCGTAAGTGCGATAAGTTATGACGAAGGACTTATGAGCAACATTAAAAGTAATATAAACATTTAAACTTTATTATCATGTCATTTCTATTTTATTATCGTATATCAATAGAAATGACTTCAAATCACAAGTGTACCTTCGGATTGCAGAAAGACAAAAGTACACGGATGACGCAAAAGTAAATGCCAGATCAGCGTGAACAGTACGGGAGTACTGTTCATCTATTTATAGACGCGGGACGCAGCCCACGTAAAATTACATTCATGTCCATTACATTTGCCAATGACTTATGGAAATCTGTCAAGGCCCAAGTAGTCTTTTCATCTTTAAGTCGGTTCCCCTCTCTGCTATCGCGACGAAGCTTCCCTGCGCACAGCTTCGGCTGTGCACCATCCTTCGTGGAGCTTGGTAATCAGCCCGTCCTCCATTTTAATCCCCCTTCGTCTGGTTCAGGCTTCGTCCTGACCGTACTTCATGTTCATAATTCTGAGTCCGAAGATACCTGTTCACATAATCCACTTGGAAAACATTGTCAAATCATGTTTTTGAGGACCTTCGGAGGACGAAGGCCCCCGACAGTAGCCCCTCGCAATATTAATTTGTTAATGATAAATTCAGATTGCGATATGGACGAAGGCCTTGAGCCGAAGGTCCGAAAAAACACCTTCCCTTTGCTAGAATAGCAACATTCACTGACAAGCGGGGTCTTTCAATTTTCAACGCCCTGGGGGTATAAATAAGATCATACCGCAAACTTATTTGGTACGCACACTTGCCATCTGCTTCGGCCCACTAAATTTTTAGCTCTTGTGCACTAAGATTTGCTGATCTTTTTGATTTTGAAGCTTCGGCCTTGAAAACAGTTTTTTAGCGTTTCCGAAGATGTCTGAAGGTAAGAAGATCCCTGCTGAGACGAAGCTGAGTCTCGACGAAGAGAAGAACTTGGGGTTCCTTATAGCGATGGCGGAGACCAATACGGAGAAAATCACCAAGGAGATTCTTGAAGGTTTGTCCGAAGATACTGGTGACAGCGACAGTTATGATGTAGAAAGTGGTGGGGAAGAGTCCGAAGATCGACCATGGCGGCCAAGTCACACGGTTTTCGGGAAAACCACTATTAAGCAGAATCATATTGATAATATGAGGGGGAGGTATTTTCGAGATATATCTATTGTGAGGGTTGATGCCGGAGAAAAGACTTCTCCCACCCCCGAAGAAGATGAAGTCGTAATCTTCCGAAGCTTTCTCAAGGCTGGGCTTCGATTCCCCCTAAGCAACTTTGTTGTTGAAGTCCTGAAGACATTTCAAGTCTACCTTCATCAAATTACTCCCGAAGCTATCATAAGAATGGGGATGTTTGTCTGGGCTGCGAGAAGCCAAGGTTTAGAACCAAATGCTAAAAGCTTTTGCAACATTCATGAGTTGTTATATGAGACGAAGCCCTGGGGGAAAGAACAATATCACAACAACTTTGGGTGTTACAGCTTCGGTGCCCGCTCCGGGTCAAGCCGCCCTGTGCCGACCTTTCGGAAGAGGTGGCCCGGAGCCTGGATGACTGAATGGTTCTATGTAAAGAATGACTTAACAGCGCAAGAAGATGTCAAGAGTATCATTATGCGCCCCATCTGGCAACGCTTCGGACTTCGAAGGCCGAAGGTTGAAATGGATGAAGCAGCCGAGGAATGCCAAAGAGCCTTCGGCGTAGTCTGCTCTTTTATTGGGACAAGGGACTTGATTCAAGAACATATTGCCTTCAGGGTGTGGCCACTTGCAGGAAAGTGGGAAATGCCGAAGGAGACCATCAAAGAGTCCGACGAAGGCGGACTGGTCAGACTGAAATACACATTCAAATACGGGGATAAATTTGTTGAACCTGATGACGACTGGTTGAAAAACATTGAAACATTAAGTGACGAACTGCTTGGGGTGTACTCGAAGGCCGAGAACACTGCGTTATCAGCAGCCTTCGGAGGCCGAAAGAAGAAAAGGCTCAACCGGGTATTTGACGCAGTCGGGTTTGTCTACCCTGACTATCACTATCCGGTGTCGGGTCGCAAAAGAAAAAATACTTCTCCTGCGACAGAAGCTACCACGAGTGCCACTAGCGAGCCAGCGCCGCAAAGGAAAAAGTTAAAGGTGCTCACTCACCGAGCGCGTTTTATTGAGCCGGCCACAGTGCCAGAATTTATTGGTGAAGTCTCTTTGGCCTCTGAAGCTACAGAACCAGCTCCAGTGCCGAAGATGGAAGAAAAGACTGAAGCGCCTTCAGCAGAAAAAGCAGAGAAACCGAAGATTGAAGAGCCAAAAATATCGGAAATCTTAAGTCCTTCAGCAAATGTCGAAACAATAAAAAATCAAAAGGGCCCGTCAGTGACCCCGAAAAGAAAAAGAATGGTGAACGTGCTAGATGTTTTGGAGACAATTAAGTCTTCAAGCACAACTCCAAAGAAGACTATTGGAGTTGCTGAAGTGTCTACCGAAGCTGTAGTTGCTGAAGCTTCGAAGCAACAACCTGAAGCTGAAGCTGGGCCTTCAGAGCCCACCAAGGAACAATCTTTGGAAACAAAAATATCAGAACCAAATTTGGTTGAAGAAATTGACACTGCCGCCCCCGAAGCTCCTTCCAGCATATGCGATTACATCGTACGACATGCTTCGGGGAAGAAATTATCTGAAGAAGAGACTTACGAAGCCAACTACTATGCCAGAGAGCTAAAATATCCGAAGGGGGCAGTAGTGTTTAATGGGACAAATGAAGATGACTTCCTGTACTGCCTTCCTGATAATAAAGAACTATCTGTCTGCCGAGAGATGGCTAGAAGTATGGGGTTCCCGAAGCTCGAAGCTGGATTATGTGCTATGACAAAGGAGGATCTCGCGGACAGTCTTGCGTACAATAGCCTAAAGGTATGGGAATTAGACGCTTGAAATTTTTTTTTTAATACATAATTCATTCTTTTATTCTTATATGGATTCTTTTTCGTATAGGGCTTAATCCTAAGCAACGCATTAAGAGCACAAAAGAGTGCCGAAGATGAGAGCTATGAAATTGCGTTCAACAATTTACGCTCAGAAGTTATTAAACTGAGAAACGAAGCTCTAGAAAAAGATAAAATTCTGCTTACATTAGTAGACAAAATAAAAAAGGATGAAGCTGCTGCAAAGGTTCAGGCCGAAGCTCAGAGACGCGAAATTAAAGATCTTCAGAAGCAATTGGCCCGGGCGAAAGAAGAACGCATACTTGAAGAAACAAGACGGGAATGCAGCGACCAATGGGCTAATCATTTGGAAGCAACCGTGGAAGAGCTTCGGTCTTCTAAGAAAAAATGCTACGAAAAATCCATGGAATGCGTAAAGAAAATTAAGACCAGCTTCGCCAGCGTGGGCGCATTTTCTAGTGAAGAGAATTTCTCAAGAGGCAATCCCGAAGGTCCAATAGAATGGATCAGTCACGAAGCAGAGGCCTTCGAGGAAATCCTGAGTAGCCGCGGTGACATCTACGCTTTTTCGGGCGCCAGGGGAGTTGCTACTGTCTTGGAGAAGAAAGGTTGTGAACATGTAAAATCTTTAGCTCAGTCCGAAGCTGCCTTATCCTCCGAAGACATCAAAGACCCCTCGGCCGAAGCTAGCATGGTTGGTGGCAAATTCTTTACTGATGTCTGGGACAACGGCGGCCGAGAAATGGCGCAAGAAATTATTCAAAGGAGTGAAAAAGGCATCCATGATGCTAGGAAAGTGACAGAAGTTGCCGAAGGGCAAATAGGTATTAATTAGTCGCTCTTATTGTGTTGTAATTTTTATTTCAAACTTTGCTCGCGGTTTGTAATAGTAATGCAAAAATATTCTCTTCCCTCAGAACCTGCTGGATCGTCTGTTGACCCTCACACAAAAGAGGATGACGAAATCAAACAAATGGCCGAAGCTATCATGGATAAAGTTGTTGAACAACTTCTAAATGAGGCTGCCGAAGTAGTATTAAGAGAAGACTAGGTGTTATTAGAAAAAACATTTGAAGTGTGATCTATGTAATATTTTGTACATTTGAATGTAATATACAAGTCTCTTTTCATTATTCAATTCTTTACGATGCATGAAATTCTACATACATACCATTTTTGAGCCTTCGGCGAAAAAACACCTTCCCTTCTTTTCATGCTTCGTGAAGAAGACATTCTCCGTTAAAACTACTCTGATGACTTACGTCCATGCTTCGTGAAAACATTCTCCGAAGCTGTGCAATTTCGATATTACTCTGATGAAGCACGTCCATGCTTTGTGAAAACATTCTCCGAAGCTGTATTCCGAAGATTATCATTGTATTCCCTCGTGACTTTACACAATTTTCGCTTTCTCAAAGCGTCCTTTCGAAGGTTGATACTGTGTCCCCTTCTTTTGCCATATGCAACATGATGTATGATGCTTATGCTATGCAAAATGATGTGATGATGTTATGTTATGCCAATGACGTTTGTTCCGAAGATACACACAAAATATATTTGTAAGCTCTGCATTCCCTTAGGAACGTCTTTGGAGCTTCTTCGCCTTTTACTTAGGCGGTATCAGCGTTGACTTTTCGCTGTAAGCTCTGCATTCCCTTAGGAACGTCTTTGGAGCTTCTTCGCCTTTTACTTTAGGCGGTATCAGCGTTGACTTTTCGCTGTATGCTCTGCATTCCCTTAGGAACGTCTTTGGAGCAAAAAACTTACACTGCGCTCCCTTTGGAACGGCTTTTTGTAACTTCGACAACTTACTCTGCGTTCCTTAGAACGACTTTTTGTTGCTTCGAAGGATTTTTAATAATTCGAAGGTCCTCCTTGTTACCGCAAATTTTTAAGCTTCAGCAACTTAAGCCTGTGGAGAAGATAGGTTTTCCTGATAACCAACCACGAAACTATTACATGAAAACTAAAATACTCTTTATTACACAGAAAATAGAACTAAACGGAAAAGACTGCTATCAAAGTAGGATATTTGTCAATAAATGTGCTTCGACTCTGGCACAGTACTATTGACTGTGCGAGCTTCAGATTGCTCTCTGAGATCCCTTTGGTGCGGAACATATTGGCTCCCTTCTGGCTGTTGGCCTTGTTGCAGCGGAGGTGGGGGCGGGGGCTGTTGCCATGAAGCTTGAGGTTGACTCGCCGAAGCTACAGAAACTGCAGGGTGGTTGCCCACGTATTCCGGGATGTAAGGCTGATGGTACGAAGCAGTATGCATGACCTGCTTCGGCTGGCCCTGTTGCGCTGCAGCTTCTGCTAGCTCCTTTTGTTTCTGGATGGTAACATGGCACATCCTGGTGGTATGGCCCTTGTTTTCACCACAGAATAAGCAAAATACCCTCCTTGGTTGATCTCCAAATCTTCCACCGAAGCCCCTGGCGCCTCTGCCTCTTGGAGCTGGTGGGCGGAAGAAAGTTTGCTGTTGCCCCGAAGCCTGTGAGGAGCTCTGCGGTCTGTTCTGCTGACTCCCCTTATCATCATTTTGAGTGGAGTTGTGAATGGACCTGACATGCCTCGGATAAAATCTTCCTCCGAAGCCCCTGGTCATTTCAGAAAATCTGAAAGCCTCCTCCCTTCTTTGGCGAAAGTCATTGTCGGCACGAATGTACTCGTCCATCTTTTGGAGCAGCTTCTCCAGAGTCTGAGGAGGCTTCCTAGCAAAGTATTGAGCTGCAGGTCCAGGATGAAGCCCCTTGATCATGGCTTCGATGACAATTTCATTGGGCACCGTTGGTGCTTGCGCCCTCAAACGCAAGAACCTTCTGACATACGCCTGAAGGTATTCTTCATGATCCTGAGTGCACTGGAACAAGGCTTGAGCAGTGACCGGCTTCGTCTGAAATCCTTGAAAGCTGGTTAACAACATATCCTTCAGCTTCTGCCATGAAGTGATCGTTCCTGGTCGAAGGGAGGAATACCAGGTCTGAGCAACATTCCTGACGGCCATAACGAAAGACTTTGCCATGACTGCAGCATTGCCACCATACGAAGACACTGTTGCTTCGTAACTCATCAAGAACTGCTTCGGGTCTGAATGGCCATCAAACATGGGAAGCTGGGGTGGCTTATAGGACGGAGGCCAAGGTGTAGCCTGCAGCTCAGCGGACAGAGGAGAAGCATCAACGAAAACAAAATTTCCATGATGGAAATTGTCATACCAGTCATCTTCGTTGAAGAAGCCCTCCTGACGAAGGTCTTTTTGTTGAGGCCTTTGGTTCTGCTCATCGTGGGTAAGATGACGGACTTCTTCAGAAGCTTCGTCTATCTGCCTTTGCAGCTCAGCTAGCCTGGCCATCTTTTCTTTTTTCCTCTGCACCTGTTGATGAAGCATCTCCATATCCCTGATCTCTTGGTCTAGTTCATCCTCCTGAAGCGTCGGGCTGACGGCCTTCCTCTTCTGGCTTCGGGCCTCCCGAAGAGAGACGGTCTCCTGGTTGGGGTCCAGCGGTTGCAGTGCTGCAGCCCCAGTCGCTGAAGCTTTCTTCGGCGCCATAGCGAGGGTCTATAGCTTCCGAAGGTGTTCGAAAAACTCGAAATGGAAGTGAGTTCACCGGAGGTGGGCGCCAATGTTGGGGACTTGTTCTCAAATGCTTCGGATTAAGAACAAGGCAACATAAAAAGTGTTAAATGATGAGGTCCTTCGTCCCTCGAAACATTATTTCCCTTCAGGATATAATGTACTCCGGACGAAGGTCACAAATAATGTACCTTCGTAAGTGCGATAAGTTATGACGAAGGACTTATGAGCAACATTAAAAGTAATATAAACATTTAAACTTTATTATCATGTCATTTCTATTTTATTATCGTATATCAATAGAAATGACTTCAAATCACAAGTGTACCTTCGGATTGCAGAAAGACAAAAGTACACGGATGACGCAAAAGTAAATGCCAGATCAGCGTGAACAGTACGGGAGTACTGTTCATCTATTTATAGACGCGGGACGCAGCCCACGTAAAATTACATTCATGTCCATTACATTTGCCAATGACTTATGGAAATCTGTCAAGGCCCAAGTAGTCTTTTCATCTTTAAGTCGGTTCCCCTCTCTGCTATCGCGACGAAGCTTCCCTGCGCACAGCTTCGGCTGTGCACCATCCTTCGTGGAGCTTGGTAATCAGCCCGTCCTCCATTTTAATCCCCCTTCGTCTGGTTCAGGCTTCGTCCTGACCGTACTTCATGTTCATAATTCTGAGTCCGAAGATACCTGTTCACATAATCCACTTGGAAAACATTGTCAAATCATGTTTTTGAGGACCTTCGGAGGACGAAGGCCCCCAACAGCAGGGATCATGCAATCGCACCACGGTTGTGCACCCTTTCAGCTTCGTCGCATCCGGCGGTCCAGCATGGAAGCCCAGGCCCACATATCATGTAACCGGCGCGACGGTTACTACGTGCAAGGAAACCGCACCGCCACTCGCGCTAATGCTGTGTCTTCTCGACTGCAGAACCAGCGCAGCGACTCAAGGCGGCCCTGCGCGTGACCCAACAATGCCCATTAAGTGCGACGATCACGGGTCACTCAGCCACAGAGATAGGCATGATGGTCGATATGATCAGAGGCGGGCCGGCAGTAATTGCAGCAACAGGCGTGCGGAAGCAGCGGTCCAATCACCTACAGGTTCGCATCCTCTCCCGAAACAGCAGGGGAGCCATCTCCCACAGCATAAAAGACGACACACCCGTGTTCCGTTCCTCGAACGACCCGCGCACGCACAATAGATGCCTCACGAATCGCCCGTCCCGTCGCATTAACTCCTTGGCAGGACAAGCGACACCTCCGGCAGGCGAAGCAGGCGCCGTTTCGTCCCCGTCATGACGGCCGCGTCAAAAAAGGTGCGCCACATTATTTAAATTCATATCCTTTTCCTTTTCCTCTCTCTCTCTCTTGCCACAGGGACCGGGAAAGGGGGTATTTCGAAAAGGATCCTTCCCAGCGAAGGAAACGGGCCCCGAGCCCTCCTACTGAACAGGGGTTCAAAGGTTGCGCCCTCCGGGGTTCGGCAACCGCCCTAGAGCACTCGCGCTCCGAGCCCTTTACTGATCAGGGGTTCGAAGGCTGGCCCCTCTGAAGGGTTCGACAGCCGCCCCAGAGCACGCAGAGTCAGGGATGACCCTGGGTACGTCCGTTACATGGCCGAGGCTCGAGCTACGCTCTCGAGGTACCCTAGGACATTTCCGAGACTAGCGGGAATGATTTGTAATGGAATCCCACCGGAGGGAGGCACTGAGCCCTCGGACCCTATTGAATGGGTCCAGGTCCAGCAAATCACCTGCAGGTACTTTTGGAGCGCGCCTATGGGTCACTAGCCGACCCTTATCGAACGGGGCTCGGACGTCCACTCGGATCACCCGCTAGAAACTCACTGGAAACACCATGTTCGGTGCCCTCCGAGGGTAACATGGCACTTTCCCCCTTCCTCCAAGCGGGGAGGCGACGAAGGGGCGTACAATAAAAGTCGAGATGGTCCTTGATCGTCCTCTCGCTCCGTGTAGAGACTCGGGGGCTGCTCTCGCGCCGGGCTACGTCCAAACTGTTGACCACGTCAACGAACCAGCTTAAAAACTCGGGGCCTGACCATGCACTCGGGCTGACCGAGGCATCACAAAAAGATTAAGACCTCAAAGGAGTCAAACCACTCCTCCGAGGCCTCGGGGGCTACACCCGTCGGGTGCACTCGCGCGCACCCACCGGAACAAAACATAACCGAGAAAGGCTGGTCCCCTTGCCAGAAATCCAACAGAACCTCCAAGCGAGTACCTACACTCCCTTGAAGGCTCGGGGGCTACTGACGGGTACCGTAATTAGGGGTACCCCCAATGCTCCTTAATCCGTCTAGAAAACATCTTCGGAACAAACCATACACGGCTGATGAAGCGCGGTTCAAGTCAAGGCCTCGTCTACCAAGGGACGCGACCTCATCCGAGCCCAGCCTCGGGCAAGGACGGTAGTCCCGGACGGATTCACACCTCGACCGAGGGTCCCCTCATTCAGCAGACGCACCGTCGGCTCGCCCGAAGCCCAGCTCGGGCAGACTTTGTCATGCAGCGACCTCGCCCAAATCGCCTTACCAACCAATCGTATTGCATGCGCATTTAATGCGGGGATCGCCTGACACCTTATCCTGACACGCGCGCCTCAGTCGGCAAGGTCGAAGTGACCGCAGTCACTTCGCCCCTTTACTGACCGTTCTGACAGGAAAGTAGCAATATTCATCCTGTCCCGGCTACTGTGCCAACCACCAGGGTAAAACTGAGTCACGATCTCCCACGAGTTTGGCCTCAGGCGCAACAGGGAGCTCCGCCTCGCCCGACCTCAGGCCTCGGCCTCAGCCTCGGCCTCGGGAGAAGGTCTCCGCCTCGCCCGACCCCAGGCCTCAGCCTCAGCCTCGGCCTCGAGAGGAGTCACATCCTCACCTGACCTCGGCCTCGACCTCAGGAGAAGTCTCCGCCTCACCTGACCTCAGCCTCGGACCGACTACACTGCAGGGGATACATCATTACCCTACTCCTAGCTAGCTACCTCAGGCTATGAAGGAACAAGACCGGTGTCCCATCTAAGGTTACTCCGGTAACAGGTAATGATGGTTCCCCGCGTGCGCCCATGACGTCGGATCACTCCCAACCTCCTACGGAAGCAGGGGAACGTCAACAGCATCCATGCCGCACCGCCAGCAATGCTTCTACAGGACTCAAGGCACTTCTCCGACGGCCACGTTAGTACATGTACAGGGCTCAAATCACTTCTCCGCCAGCCACGTTAGCTCATAGCTATACCCCCATTGTACAGCTGGGCATCTCCTTGTATCTATAAAAGGGGATGTCCAGGGCCTTCCAAAAGGAGAAAAGAGGGGGGAGAAAAGGTACGAACAGGCAACGTACGAACGAGCAGAGGCAGACAGAGCAGGAGAGACGTGGTAGAGGCAGACTCAGACAGCTCACCTCAAGGCCGAACCCTCTCTTTCTCTCTCTCTCGCTCTTGCTCCCTCGCAACGCTTGTAACCCCTACTACGAGCACCCCGGTGCAGGATAACATAAGCCTCATTCTCCTCTTGTGTTCCATCTTGCATCAACCCATCTGGGCAGGGACACGCAGCAACAAATTCACTAGTTGGTTGAGGGTCCTCGCGGGTCCAAAACACCGACACTTCCAGAGCCAGGAATCGAGCTCTACTTCGCCGGAGACCCCGGATCGACGTCGCCGGACTTCACCCGACCGCCGGCATACATAGACCGAGCTCCACGGTGAGTCTTTCTTCGATTCCTTGCACGGGTAGTTTCCTTAGCACCCCGTGAAGCTCCCTGTGCCCTTGGATTGAACTCTACCGCCATGAGCAGGCCAGAGCACACGCCGCTGACGAGCCCGCCTGCCTGCGCACGTGGCTCGATCGATTCCGGCCATCACCGTCGACGAGCCATACCTCAACGTGACCGCCAGGACTTCCTGGAGCTAACCCCACACTTTGCCGGACCTCCCTCGCCGCCGGTAAGCCGCGCCGCCCTGTTTACTGCCGCGGTTACTGTTTCAAACGGGGGAGGGATCTCGGGGACAAAGGAGAAGAAGTCGGGGGGGGGGGGTTTGCATAGTCAGACACTCAGGTGAATAGTTCCGCAGGGGCATAAGTTAAAGAATTGGTTTAGGA
Organism: Zea luxurians; assembly: GCA_029449295.1. Classification (NCBI taxonomy): domain Eukaryota; kingdom Viridiplantae; phylum Streptophyta; class Magnoliopsida; order Poales; family Poaceae; genus Zea; species Zea luxurians. Next base: position 4,373,070 of record JAOPSE010000126.1, on the reverse strand, counting down.
AAAGCCCAGGGTCCTCAGTGTAAACTGGTTTTTTATAAAACCTTTTAAACATTATTCATTTAAATGTAAACAGAGCTTGTAAAATTCATAACTTCAGTTTTATTCAACCAAATTTAGTCAAACCAATTTTGCTAGGTTCTAAATAAAAAGAACTACTTAGGAAAAATACAAAACACCCTAAGTATTGCAGAAGATTTTAAAGTTTAGATTTAATTAGTAAACTGACCAAAGGATGAATAAAGAAGGCAAAAATAGCTACACTTTTAGACCGGGGTTAAGAAAAATTAGAGAGGTACTTAACCACTCCCTAGCCTATTTAAAAATAATATACCCCTCAGTACACCAAATTAAGGAAGGGTTTACCATTTAAACTCATTGTGGCTCAAAGTTATGGAAAATAGAAAAGGAAGATTAAAATAAGAACCAAGGGGCAACCACATTTTTGCTAGCTCACTTATTTAATATAGTTCACTGGAAAATTTTGTTGGACCCTCTATTAGTACAAAAGAAATGCACTACCTTTTATTTCATGAAAACAATGAAAACTTAGAAAAAACTTAGAAAACTAATCCTGAGGAGAACCCACCCCAAACCTTGGGATAACTAATAATATGTTATTATGAATCTAGGAAAAATATAAGTTCTGTTGTTTGACATGTTTCAAATTACAAGTTAGTTATAAGTACCTTTTTGGCATTTAACTTTAGAAAATCACAACTAAATATCCAGTAGGTCTTTTTCTGTGATTTTCAACGCAAAGACCTATTATCCCCTAGGAATCTTGGCAAAAATAAATGTTGACCTAGAAACCTCACAGAAATTAGAGCTATAGTGTACAGTGCCCTTTTACCCTTACTTTTGTTAATTTTTCACAAAGAGTATCTGAACTAATTTCAACCTCAAATTTTTAGGATAACCCACAGAGGTTAATGTTTACCCACTGCAATTTTTATAACTTTTTTGGAAAATGTTAACTAGCCATGATAGTTCGAAAATACTTAATAAGAAGCACAATAGGAAGAAAAAGGGGAATTTTGGGAGAACTAGATAATGTACAACTAAAACCTTCTAAGAATCTCATGAAACCTAAAGATGTAATTAAAGATGGTAAGTTCATTCAAAATCCCAAAAAAATGAAAGCACAAAACCCTTAAGGATAACTAAGGAAACCCTAGAGTACCACTAAATATAGTATTGTTTTACTCTGCATAGCCTTTACAAATTGCTATATCATTAATATGCATATATCTTATTCATTGCATTCGATAGACTGTAATCTCGGTGATGGGGAATACATCCCCGTTCCGGAGCAAGGAGTTGCTCAGGAGGTAGTCCAGGAGCCAGCACTAGAGCCTGCCATCAAGGATCTACCTGCCCCAGCTTTGGAAGGCAAGCCCCGGTTTTATGCATAACCTATTCTATATGCTATTTTACTGCACTTAATGTTTGTAGGTTTGTAATATGCACTTAAGTGTAGGAGTTGTTTGGAAACTTAGTTGCATGAACTCATGATTCCTTTTGAGATGGATACTAGTATGCTAGGTCGAGTAGCTGCTTTACTAATTAGGGCTCTCGGTAGAAGTCGAGTGATTTTTCTAGCACTCGCGCGAGGTCAGGAATTGCTTGTATCCATTTATATATCGTATTGATGATGGTCTGTGGACAATGGTCCATGGGGATGCGTTGTCTACGAGACGGAAATGGGAATAAGGATTAAGGTGTGGTACCGTGTGTAAAGCGTTTGAACGTACTAAGCACATGCCGAGAAATATGGTAAATCGGTAAGCCTAGTACCTGAGTGAACCTGCCCACAGACTTTGCCCCTCACGTGACCTGAGACATGGTCTCCCATTCCAGTTATGGTGGGTACAAGCGCGGTCACTGCACGACGGCAGTCGAGGTCAGTGAGGCATTGTACGCCAAGGCGGTGAGCCCTGATCTGTTGCCAGGGAATCGATGGGGACGGTTGATGTGTGTGGGGACGGAGTGCCTCGCCACGTCATGTGTTTAGGTCTACCTTGCAAGGTTTAAAAACTCGATTCGAATCGTCTGCTTCTCGCAGCTAATGAGACTGGTTGATCCATGAAAGTTCCCTTTGGCCCGGGAACAGGATCTAGATGTCGCCTAGAGGGGGGTGAATAGGCGAATAAAAATTATCACTTTAAAACTTAAATCTTACTCTACTCGAAGACAGGATCGCAGTGGAGTGAAGAACCCTTCGAGTAGGTTGCAGTGGAATTGAAGTTCCTGTCTTACGAATATCCTGCACTTCAAGGAAAGCTAGTACCACAAGTAAGTAGTGAAGTGCAGATATATAAGCGAGTAAGACAGAGAGTCAGAGTACAATACAGAACAGAGCACACAGACGCAAGGATTTATCCCGAGGTTCGGCCAAGCCTGAAATGCTTGCCTAGTCCTCGTTGGAGTTAGCCACACCTGGGCTTGGAGTCTATTTCAACTCCTTCCTCCGTTTGCTCAGATCTGTCAGTATGACAGATTGAGCCTTTCACTATAGAGTGGGGTTACAACAGAACCGCGGCTGCTTACAAACTTCTTGGCAGCACCCCGGCAGAGTAACGATACGCTCAAGACCTTGCTCTAGCTCTGAGCAGCACTTCTCCTCTCTCTTAAGGCTTATAGCTGTGCCTTCTACACAAACTATAGAGTTACACACAAGAGGGAGAGTGAGAATTGATTCGAGTGAAGTCTACACTTGTTGGCTGCGCTTATATGTTACTTGAGGCGCCTAGGGGTCCCTTTTATAGGCACAAGGGGCCTAGGAGCCGTTGGAATCCCATTTGGAAGGCAATACTTTCTTTCTGTCAGGTGGTGCACCGGACAGTCCGGTGCACACCGGACACGGTCCGGTGCCCGATTTCTTTCCTTTTACGGCGAAGCCGACCGTTGGCAGTCTTGAAGCTGTTGGCGCACCAGACATGTCCGGTGCACACCGGACAGTCCGGTGCCTCCATCTAGCCGTTGGCTCGGCCACGTGTCCCGCGCAGATCGCGCGGCCGACCGTTGGCCCGGCCGACCGTTGGCTCACCGGACAGTCCGGTGCACACCGGACAGTCCGGTGAATTATAGTCGTACGTCGCCGGTGAATTCCCGAGAGCTTTCACATTTGTTCATTTGTGTTGAACCTTGTAGACTTTATCTTAAGCACCTGTTCAACACTTAGTACACTTGTTAGTCCTTTAATTGAGTTGTCATCCAAACACCAAAACTCACAAGAGAGCTTTCAATCTCCCCCTTTTTGGTGATTGATGGCAACACAATTAAAGCTTACATAAGATTAAGATTTGAAGCACAAATTTTGAATTCTAAGTTTATAGAATGCTCCCCCTAAATAAGTGCTTACTTCAAAAACATAATCTTGACCTCAGACGCCAATTTGCACATACTTAGGCAATTCGAAACATTTCTACACCTTAGCACTTTTTAGGATGCATTGTGTTAAGAATCAAACCATGATACTATAACTCACAAATGCACATAATCAAACACACAAATGCACATAATCAGAGTTAAACACCATTCAAATTAGTGGATATATCACAGGAATATCAACCTACCACTATTCACCATTAAGATACTGATTTAAACTAAGATACCAATTTAAGGCAATCTTAAAGCACTATTAACCACATGCATCATTATCCACATGACTGTCTATTTCAGAATGAGCACAATAGATGCCAATTAATTCATAGCAACGGAAGCACTAGTCCATATGATGCAACACATATAATACTGCAGGAAGCATATGAATAACACACTAGCAAAGCTTAAACTAACACATCACCCCTTAGGATAAGCTTTTCCTCTCAGGTTGAGATAAGCTTTAATGCACAAATTCTCCCCCTTTGACATCAAACACCAAAAACCATACTTGAGCAAGAACATAGGATGATGTCAAGGGACAGCAGGGTGTCAAGGGGAAAACGACTATCAAAAACTCCCCCTTACTTATTGAACATATGCACTATCACATATATGCAAAAAGATTAATACTTCCTTTTGTACCTTTACCATGTTGTAGTGTACTTCCCATCTTGAAAGTATTTAATCTCTCGAGAGCTTCTCCACACTTGTGCCTGATTCTTTATCCTAACTTTTTCTTGTTGCTAAGACACCAAACTTAGAACAAGTTATAGTATTGGGCACAAGAAGAAACTTCCATTCTAATGGTTATCAAAAGATGTCAATTGAAGTAGACTATCACGGCTACTAATTGAAAGATACCAATTGCAAAAGTTCATTTATTATCATAGCTCCATGATATTTAAGAATAAGCAACTATTATCACCAGATATTATAGAGCATGAGCAATCTAAAAATATGCACTTACTCACAACTTGAGATACCAATTTCGTGACTTACAGAGATACCCAAGTCCTGATTGCTCCATTTCTTGCTTATCTTCTCTTTTCCACCTAGAGACTATACAAGATTGCTTAAGAAACAGTTAGTCTCAAAAGACACAAGTTATGTGTGCTCCCCCTCAAGTTGTGCATCAAGTATTTGAATGACTTGCACTTTGCACATTCTAGCTTCCTTAGAACTAGAGGGGATCACAACATACCTTGGTCAAGGCATACTCTATCACTTTCATCACACAAGGATGCCAATTTGAATATCAATTGTAAAACCACTTAACACCAATTTAAGGCTAAATGAAAGGTTGACTAAATTCAACAATGCATGCCTCAGTGGCACCTAAGCCAATTCAATACTCAAGGAAGTCTAACATTTACTCAACCTGTACATGCTTCATATTTAACTATCATTGCATATACCAATTGAAGATCAACACAATTATGTATATAAAGCGAAATATCTAAGCATGTCATGATTAAGAAGGTTTCTTAGGTGCACAAAAGAATCAACATTTTAAAGGCATAAATTACTTAAACCAAGATATTACCAATTGAAAGACACGAACATAGCTATGATCACAATGAATGGAATTTCAAGAATATTTAATGAAATTGTATAGCTCCATTTTCCATACCTTTGCCTTTATGAGAGCGCACCTCATAGCTCATGGATTTGAAATTCACACAATACTAAACTAGGGTAATCATGTGAACATGGACTAAACAAAATGTCATAATTGCACATAGCATGACTTGCAAAAAGTTACAGGTTTATCCATATACACCAAGAGAGTTAATCGTTGTGGATATAACAAATGAAATAGCTACCCATGAATGATTCAAAAGATATATCCTATATAGCACCAGTCATGATTAAGCAAACATCATTATGATTCATTTACACGGGCAATCATAAAGCATAACTACTCCAAAGACAGGTAGCACAACATGCCAACTTAAGAGCAATACTAAATTGCAATTATGTACTTAAAATACACGGGGTACCGTCCTTTGGAGAGCATGTTGTAGGTTCTCATCAAGGTCCTTTACTTGATTCACCAATAATGATTCATGACCTATACACTTTATTTCACTTGAGATGAACATGGGATTAGTGTTTCACAATAATTCAACCTTGGGTCAATAAACACCAAAACAATTAACAGCTTAAGCATAGAGTTTTAGATAACCGTCTTAATCTCTCCCATGGTCTCCAGTCCATCTCAAGGCACCTGCATAGTCTAGTTAGCGCAGTTTGGTACCCATCTCGGGATGGGTCCATAATGATCATCTAAATGTGCCTTTGGTACCCAAATGGCCTTTGTGCTAGTTCTAGGTGATCTCATTATAGATCTAGCACAAGTGTAAGATTTGGGTCTCCTAAGCGAATGAGATTGACACACATTCACTTCTTTAGGAATCTTACCTTTATAACATACCTTTGATATATGACCCTGCTCACCATATTTGTAGCAGAAGCGTCGCTCAACCTGACATGACACTTGTTGTTCGTCATTTTCTTTGGTGAGGGTCATCTTGGAGGATGCACATCCTTGATTCTTCATGACCGGACATGAAGTGATAATGTGGTCCTTATTTTTGCATCCAAAGCAACTTCTTGTCCCTTCATCCTTGTCCTTGTACGGACAGGATGCGATGAGGTGGCCTATCTCCTTGCATTTGAAACACCTCCTTTTTCCTCTTCCCTTTTTATGCTTGAAGGTCATGGAGAGATGATTAGTACAAACAACATGATTAATTGAATTTTTACCTTTTTCCTCGTTCATGTTGATTTCTTCATTTATAGCTTTGGGAACATTCTTCTTATTGAGCTTAACACTTGCTGCAGTTTTTCCTTTCTCAAGCTTCTTCACCACGCGCCCGTGGATATCTTGAGAGAGTTGAGCTAAGCGTCTTCTCCTCAGTTGTCGTTGCTTCTTATTCCCACAGAATTTCTTTTGTGACCCTAAAACTTGTTGCTCAATCAATGATTGGCTTTCTTTTGAGCAACAGGGGTTAGCACATGATGATATACAATTCAAATGCGCACATGTGCGAGAATGGGGTTCACATGAATTTAAGTTTGAAATTACAACCTCATGAGCAATATTAAGCATGATATGGTCATCGACTAATTCATTATGAGAATAAGATAGCATATCATATTTTTCACTTAGAGCAAGTTTTTCTAAATTTATCATTTCTATTTGACTCTTAAGCATAGAATTTTCAGTTTTAAGTTGAGCAACATCAGATAATACATCATGATTATTTCTTTGCTCAAATAAAATAGATTCATACCGTTGGACCAAATTATCATGAGAGCACTTTAGCTCCTCATGTTCTTTGGTCATCTTCTCCAGGCTGTCGTTGGTTTCGATGAGAGTCTCCTCTAGCCTGAGAAGTGTCTCGCCTTGTTCCTTGTTCCTCCTCAACAATTTAACCAAGAGTACTTTGTCTTCTTTGTTGAGATGGGTGTAGAACCAGCGAATCTCCTCTTCTTCCACATCACCGGTCTTATTTTCCCTGTCATTATTATTAGTGGAAGCAGTACAGGAAAATGTACCTTGTGGTGATGAAGACTCATCCTCGCTATCATCCTCATATTCCTCCTCATCATCGCTTTCGTCTCCATCATCATTGTTAGCAATAAGACACTTATAACTAGTGGAAGACAAACTTGTCGACGAGGTGGATTCATTGTTGGGTGCCCATCGTTCTTGATCTTCTCCTTTTGAAAGGTTAGTATCACAAGCAATATGGGGAGTAGAAGCAGTATAATTTGCCACACAATATTTTACTTTAATTCTATTCCATAAATCATGAGCATCAACAATTAAATCATTACCACTACTCATGATGGCAAAATAAGCACCTCTAGAAAGAGAATCAACTAAGATGCTGCAAGCACGGTGATTGAGAGAAAAACATCTTAGTTCATCATTAGAGGGATTTTTACTAATATCAGATGGAAAAATACTTCTACTAAAGATCTGTCTCAAATCAGAATCAATACTCATGAAAGCATTATAAATAGAGACAGACCAAGATTTGTAATTAGAGCCATCGCCTAAAAGAATTTCTACAGTTACCTCTTGTGACGACATCGTTATCTCCGGACGGCTAAGCCCACACTGGAGAGGCCTAGCTTTGATACCAATTGAAAGTTCCCTTTGGCCCGGGAACAGGATCTAGATGTCGCCTAGAGGGGGGGTGAATAGGCGAATAAAAATTATCACTTTAAAACTTAAATCTTACTCTACTCGAAGACAGGATCGCAGTGGAGTGAAGAACCCTTCGAGTAGGTTGCAGTGGAATTGAAGTTCCTGTCTTACGAATATCCTGCACTTCAAGGAAAGCTAGTACCACAAGTAAGTAGTGAAGTGCAGATATATAAGCGAGTAAGACAGAGAGTCAGAGTACAATACAGAACAGAGCACACAGACGCAAGGATTTATCCCGAGGTTCGGCCAAGCCTGAAATGCTTGCCTAGTCCTCGTTGGAGTTAGCCACACCTGGGCTTGGAGTCTATTTCAACTCCTTCCTCCGTTTGCTCAGATCTGTCAGTATGACAGATTGAGCCTTTCACTATTGAGTGGGGTTACAACAGAACCGCGGCTGCTTACAAACTTCTTGGCAGCACCCCGGCAGAGTAATGATACGCTCAAGACCTTGCTCTAGCTCTGAGCAGCACTTCTCCTCTCTCTTAAGGCTTATAGCTGTGCCTTCTACACAAACTATAGAGTTACACACAAGAGGGAGAGTGAGAATTGATTCGAGTGAAGTCTACACTTGTTGGCTGCGCTTGTATGTTACTTGAGGCGCCTAGGGGTCCCTTTTATAGGCACAAGGGGCCTAGGAGCCGTTGGAATCCCATTTGGAAGGCAATACTTTCTTTCTGTCGGGTGGTGCACCGGACAGTCCGGTGCACACCGGACACTGTCCGGTGCCCGATTTCTTTCCTTTTACGGCGAAGCCGACCGTTGGCAGTCTTGAAGCTGTTGGCGCACCGGACATGTCCGGTGCACACCGGACAGTCCGGTGCCTCCATCTAGCCGTTGGCTCGGCCACGTGTCCCGCGCAGATCGCGCGGCCGACCGTTGGCCCGGTCGACCGTTGGCTCACCGGACAGTCCGGTGCACACCGGACAGTCCGGTGAATTATAGTCGTACGTCGCCGGTGAATTCCCGAGAGCTTTCACATTTGTTCACTTGTGTTGAACCTTGTAGACTTTATCTTAAGCACCTGTTCAACACTTAGTACACTTGTTAGTCCTTTAATTGAGTTGTCATCCAAACACCAAAACTCACAAGAGAGCTTTCAATCCATGCTGCTACATTAAGTAACAAGTGGAAATGAGTTGACTTGGCAAAAGATGTTGATTGCTAAATTCTTGATACCATGTATGATTAGATAGATACACATTTAGTCTTAAGAGAGTCACACTAAAACTTGATAAGCTAAACTTGATTTTAGACTCAGCTAGTGCTTTTGGCAAACCAAACCCCTCAGCCAAACAGCTGCATGTCTAGAGGTAGAGGAGTAGACTCCTCACACCGGGTAAGTCTAGCTGAGTATTATTATACTCAGCCTTGCTTGTGGCATAATTTTTACAGGTTCTCTGGAGGACATGGTTGTTGGCGTGACTTGGCCGTCCATCTTACCACCGGGGTGGACAGTCGAGTGGGACCCTACCTCGGCCGAGGAGGAGCATGAGGAGTGATGGGTCAGGCTTCCCCATCCCTCCGTTTATTTTACCGTTAGTTATATTTCGTTGCATTCCGAACAATGATCACTACTTTGGATAAACTCCGATGATGTTGTAATAAATTAAATACTCCTTAATGTATGGTTTTATGCTTTATTGTATTTGCTCTGTGCCTCACCTTCGAGTGAGTGCGTGGTACTTGATCCTGTTAGTGGCCTCGTCGGACTAGATCCGAGGGACTGATGTTTTATTCCTATTTAAGTGTGGTCTAGCCTTCAAGGTGGGACTTAGGCACTTAAGTTGGAATAATTCGGGCGGTTCCGCCATAGCTGGTATCGGAGCTTGTACCACCACAGTGGAATCAATAAACCATAATTACCATCCTTTTCAAAAAGTAAAACTAGTTAGAAACCAATGTTGGATAGATCGGTAAGGCGATAGGGATGGACATAGAGCGTGAAGCCTTAGGATACTAGATGGGTAGCTAGGTGGTTATTTGAATGTGCCCTACAGGCTACTATAAGGGATGGGGATTTCTCTATTCCATATAGGTTGATGTGAGGTCGCTTAGGACGAGCATGCATGCATCATTTTAATCAAACTACTTATTAAGTGGTCAAAAGTTTAAAAGCTATGCGACACGGAAATAAAAGATTAAGTGTATCTCCCAGATCTCCACATAACCCTGAGAAAGCCAAGCCCCAATCCACTTTTACTTTCTTAACTCTTTCTTTTTCGCTTACGCTTACCCCTACACAGATGACTTCTCACGGGTCCTCGGAAGGAGGGAACACACATTCCCACACGGACGGACTTGCGCGAGAGGGTTTTCCCCGCATTTTGTGGGAGGTGCTGCAGGGAGCCGGTTATACGATGCCTCCCCAGTATAAGGTGCATTTGTTCGAGGAGCACCGGGTACCCCACTGTAGGGTGAGGATGACCTTGGAGCCTAATCCCTTGCAGTCGGGCTGGCGTTTATTGGACTCCGAGTCTTTCGGATACTGGGCTGAAGACACTATTGAGGCCATTTCTCTCCATGGACTGACGACCTTTTGTGGCTTTCACCCCTTGGAGCTGTCCACTCATCCCATTGGCTTGTTCCCTGCTGAAAAGGAGGACAACCCAATGTGGAAGGATCGAGTGGAGCATGCCAAGGATGTGTGGGCTCTTTACCCAGGGCAGACTGCTCACCTGACGGTGCGATGCATGAATGCCCTGTACTGTCTGTAAGCAGTGCGAGGTGAAGCAATGTCCTAGCTAATGAGCCTGGTAGAGGCTACCAAGATCACTCTGGATAACAGGGAGGACCTTGTGGTAGACCTGTCCACTGAGCTGGTAGAGAAGGACCTCCAGGTGGAGCAGATGGCCACCAAGATTCAAGAGCTTAAGGAGCAAGTAGGAGCCAGGGAGAACACCATCGAGGTTCTCGAGGATTAGCTCCAGAACACTCAGCAATAACTTGAGGAAGCCATCTAGCACCTGGATATGCATCATCAGGAAATCCAAGACATGGAGGCCGAAGGGGCCGACGAGGATGTTGACATCGAGGGAGGAGAGGAGCCAGAGCCTTCATCCAGCTTGGACACCGCTGGCTTAGGGAGACCACCTTCCCCCCGAGTCTAGTGTTGCCTTGTTTGCCCATTAGGTTTTAGAAGTTGGGATAGAAGAGTGCAACAGTAGAACTCCTCGAAGCTAGCTTAGCTTTTGCGCCTTTGGGGTACTAGGCTAGAAAGAGTTGAGTCTTTTGGACACTTCTGTAACCGTTAGAAAACTCTTTTGGATTTACGAATGATGGATGATGTCAATTTTAAGTGATGAAGGAAATTTACGTCATGTAGTGTCTTTTATGAAAAATGCAAGGAATTGTTTGGCATTTTACAAACTTTGTCCTTTCAAATCTTTTACTATGTGCGAGCCTTGATTTCAGAAGTATGATTTTCAGAACGTCCAAAAATTTCAGATGGCAGGAAGAGCGCGCCGTGGACAGAATGAGCGCATTCCTCCACCACCACCGCCACCTCCGACCATGCAAGAACTGATGGCTCAACAGAATGAGATTCTGCGATAGTTGGCTCAGCGTCAGCCACGACCTCAGCCCTATGGTGGTGGTGATCACCATCAGCGTCCCCCAGCAGCAGCCACTTATCAGGAGTTCCTCAGCACTCAGCCGTTGTTGTTCACTCGGGCAGAGGATCCCCTTGATGCTGATGTATGGCTCAGAGTGGTGGAATCCAAATTCCCACTGCTTAATGGAGTTTGTTCAGATGTGGCCAAGGTTCATTTTGCCACCTAGCAGCTTCGCAGACCCGCGCAGACATGGTGGGATCACTTCCTCGCTATGCAGCCAGTTGACCACGTGGTGGAATGGGGAGAATTCAAGGCGGCATTCAGAGGACATCACATACCGGCAGGCGTCATGGACTGCAAGCTCAATGAGTTTCTGGCACTTACTCAGGGGAATCGTACTGTGTTGCAGTACGCTCAGGCCTTCAATGACCTGTGTCAGTACGCAGGCTATCATGCTGACACAGATGAGAAGAAGAGGGACAGGTTTAGGAGGGGCCTCAGTACTAAGCTCCACGACCGTCTCAACACCATCAGGGCCAACAGCTACAATGAGTTAGTCAACATGGCCATTTCTCAGGAAGACTGCATCACAGCCTGCTAGGCAGAAAAGAAGAGGAAGACCCCTATGGCAGGACCTTTAGCTCAACCTTAGCGCTTCAGGATCGTGTTTGACACTCAGAATAGGGGACCTCAGCAGCAGCAAGGACGGTGGGTGATCCGACCACAATAGCAGCAGCAGGCACCCAATCGCTCTCAGCCCCAGTTCAGAGGAACAACAACCAGCCACAGCAGCAGTACCATTAGGCTAACGACAACAGATGTTTCACTTGTGGTAGCACTGGACACTACGCCAAGAATTGCCCCAAGAACCAGTAGAGGCAGGGGCAGAATTCTAATCAGAACCAAGGCAAGAGGTAGAAGGTACAAGTGAGGCAAGGCAGGCTGAACTTCACCACGTTGGCTGACATTCCAGAGGGAACACCCGTCTTGACTAGTATCTTTTCCGTTTTAAATTTTCCTGCAGTCATTCTTTTTGATTCTGGTGCATCACACAACTTCATCAGCGCAAAATTTAGCGCCAAGTGTCAGTTACCTTTTCACCACACAAATGGGGGTATTACAATTTCTACACCAGGAGGCAGGGTTGCCACCTATCAGATCAACAGACACATACCAATAAGGTTGGGTAGCTTCATATTTAAAACCACTCTCCTGATCATGGGATTGGATAGTGTGGATATCATCCTGGGGACTGATTGGTTATCACGACACCATGCTGTAATTGATGTCGCAGCCAGAGCCATAGAAATTCACTCCCCACCGGATGGAGAAATCACCTCGTACCTACCCGACCAGGGTTGTACCCATTCCTGTGCCTTCGCTATGATAGAGTCACCTGTTGAGAGAATCCCAGTGGTATCTAAATACCCCGATGTTTTCCCAGATGAATTGCTAGGGATGCCACCCAACAGAGACATAGAGTTTGCAATTGAGCTACAACCTGGAACTGCTCCTATATCCAAGAGACCCTATAGGATGCCTCCAGCAGAGCTGGCAGAATTGAAAAAGTAGTTACAAGAGTTGTTGGACAAGGGAATCATTCGCCCAAGCACTTCACCGTGGGGATGTCCAGCCTTGTTCGTGAAGAAGAAAGATGAGAGTCTGAGATTGTGTGTTGATTACCGCCCTCTCAATGCGGTGACAATAAAAAATAAGTATGTGTTGCCCCGCATTGATGTATTGTTTGATCAGTTGGTGGGAGCCAAGGTATTTTCTAAGATAGACCTTCGCTCTGGCTATCATCAGATCAAAATCAGGGCCAGTGATATTCCGAAGACGACTTTCTCTACCAGATACAGGCTTTATGAGTACTTGGTGATGTCTTTCGGGCTGACCAATGCCCCGGCCTATTTCATGTATTTGATGAACTCAATATTTATGCCAGAGCTAGATATTTGTAGTGGTCTTCATTGATGATATCTTGGTATACTCAAAGAATGAAGACGATCATATCAAGCACTTGCATATAGTACTTCAGAGACTGCAGATCATCGTTTATATGCTAAATTGTCCAAATGTGATTTCTGGCTGAAGGAAATAAAATTTTTGGGTCACACAATTTCTCAGGATGGGGTATCAGTTCATCCTGAGAAAGTGCAGGAAGTGATGGATTGGAAGCCTCCTACCACTGTACGGCAGATTCGGAGTTTTCTAGGATTGGCAGGATATTATCGGCAATTCATTCCGGATTTCTCCAGGATTGCCAAGCCAATGACTGAATTGTTTAAGAAAGGAGTAAAGTATGAATGGAGTCAGAAATGTGAGGATGCCTTTCTTGCATTGAGGCAGCATCTGACAACAGCACCTGTGCTAGCTCAGCCTGACAACACTAAACCCTTTGAGATTTATTGCGATGCTTCAGGCACTGGATTGGGATGTGTCTTGATGCAAGACAACAGAGTTATTGCTTATGCATCCCGAGCACTCAGGCCTCATGAGCAGAACTACCCTACCCATGATCTGGAGTTGGCTGCCGTAGTTCATGCTCTGAAGATTTGGAGACATTACTTGATGGGAGCTCATTGTAATATCTATACTGATCACAAGAGTCTCATGTATATTTTCACTTAGGCTAATCTTAATATGAGGCAGAGAAGATGGTTGGAATTAATCAAGGACTATGATCTGGAAGTGCATTACCATCCTGGCAAGGCCAATGTTGTGGCAGATGCCTTAAGTCGGAAGGCCCAGGGCAACTATGTAACTATGGACTCCAAGATCGCCACTCTGTGTGACGAGTTATGCAAGCTGAACATAGAAGTTGTTTCCTCAGGTACCTTGAATTATATCTCAGTGTAGCCCACTTTACATGAGCAGATAATTATGGCCCAGATTGGTGACAAGGGTGTTCAAGTTATTAAGGAAATGCTCGAACAGAAGGTAGATGTTGGGGGCCTTCGGCTTCCGAAGGTCCTCAAAAACATGATTTAACTATGTCTCTGGAGTATAATGTGTAAATAGGTACCTTCGGACATAAATCAAAACCACAGCGTGAAGATGCACGAAGAGTATGAAGGATGGCGCAGAGCCGAAGCTATGCACAGGGGAGCTTCGGCGTGATAGCAGAAAAAAGGCTATTTAGTTGGTGGGAGCCAAGGTATTTTCTAAGATAGACCTTCGGAAATGTAAAGGGCATGGGTGTAATTTTACATGGGTTGCGTCCTGTGCCTATAAATAGATGAACAGTACTCCCGTACTGTTCACGCTGACTTGGCATTTACTTTCGCGTCACGTTTGTACCCCTGCTTTCCTTCGAGCCGAAGGTACATTTATAATTTGTTATTGCTGATACAGTCACACAAATAAAAATAAGTTGGTAATAACATTTAAAGTGTTTATATTATTTTTTTCATATCTTGTGTATGAATCCTTCTTCATCATTTATTGTGTTTAAGAAGGTTTGTTCTTCATAACCTTCATCCGGAATTCATTATATCCGAAGGGAGATAATGTTTTGAAGGACGAAGGACTTTAACATTTAACACTTTTTATGTTGTCTTGTTCTTAACTCTTAGCATTTGAGAACAAGTCCCCAACATTGGCGCCCACCTCCGGTGAACTCACTTCCACTTTTTGAGTTTTGAACACCTTCGGCAAGCATAGACCTTCGTCATGCCGCCAAAGAAAGCTTCAGCAACAGGGGCTGCCGCTCTGCAGCCGCTGGACCCCAACCAAGAGACCCTCTCTCTTCGGGAGGCCCGAAGCCAGAAGAGGAAGGCCACCAGTCCAATGCCTCAGGAGGACGACTTGGACCAAGAGATCAAAAATATGGAGATGCTCCATCAGTAGGTGCAAAGGAAGAAGGAAAAGATGGCTAGGCTAGCTGATCTGCAAAGGCAGATAGATGAAGCCTCTGAAGAAGTTTGCCATCTTACTCAAGATGAGCAGAACCGAAGGCCTCAACACAGAGAGCTTCATCAAGAGGGCCTCTTCAACGAGGATGACTGGTATGAGAATTGCCATCATGGGAATTTTGCTTTTGATGATGCTTCTCCTCTGTGAGCAGAACTGCAGGCTACACCTTGGCCTCCGTCTTACAAACCACCTCAACTCCCCATGTATGACGGACACTCAGATCCGAAGCAGTTTCTGATGAGCTACGAAGCAACGATATCTTCCTATGGTGGCAATACTGCAGCCATGGCGAAGTCTTTCGTCATGGCCGTCAAGAATGTTGCACAAACCTGGTACTCCTCCCTTCGGCCAGGAACAAGCACATCATGGCAGAAGCTGAAGGATATGTTGATCACCAGTTTCCAAGAGTTTCAAACGAAGCCGGTCACCGCTCAAGCCTTATTCCAGTGCACCCAAGACCATGAAGAATATCTTCAGGCATATGTCCGAAGGTTCTTACGCCTGAGGGCACAAGCGCCAACAGTGCCCAATGAAATTGTCATTGAGGCCATGATTAAGGGGCTTCGGCCGGGACCTTTAGCTCAATACTTTGCCAGGAAGCCCCCTCAGACTTTGGAGAAACTACTTCAGAAGATGGATGAATATATCCGCGCTGACAATGACTTTCGGCAAAGAAGGAAGGAAGCTTACAGGTTCTCCGAAATAGCCAGGGGCTTCGGAGGGAGAATTCATCCTAGACATGTCAGATCGATTCATTCCACTCAGAATGATGACAGGGGAAGCCAGCAGTAGAGGCCGCAATATTCCTCCCAGGCTTCGGGGCAGCAGCAGACCTATCCTCGGCCTCCAGCTCCAAGGGGCAGAGGTGCCAGGGGCTTCGAAGGAAGATTTGGGGATCAGCCCAGGAAAATTTATTACCTATTCTATGGTGAGGACAAGGGCCACACCACCAGGATGTGCCATGTCACTATCCAGAAACAAAAGGAAATAGCAGAAGCTGCAGCCCAACAGACCCAACCGAAGCAAGTTATGCATACTGCTTCGTACCACTCGCCTTATATCTCAGAGTATGTGGGCAACCACCCTGCAGCTTCTGTTGCTTCGGCAAGTCAATCTCAGGCATCTTGGCAACAGCCTCCACCTCCACCACCAATGCAACGAGGCCAGCAACCAGAAGGGAGTCAGCATACTCAACACCAACGAGACTTCAGAGAAGAGTCCGAAGCTCGCACAGTCAATAGTACTGTGCTAGAATCGAAGCACATTTACTAACAAATATCCTACCTCGGCAGCAGTTTTTGCATTCAGTATCATTTTCTTTAAGGAACAATTATTGAAAGCCTAAGTGTTTTTTGTCGTTTTCAATTTGTTGTAATAGCTTCGCCTTTGCCATAGTACAAATATACTTTCTCCACAGAATAACGGGTCCAAAAAGTTTACGAAGCATAAGAACTTATGGTTACAGGGAGAACCTCCGAAATAACAAAAAGTCGTTCCTAAGGGAGCGCAGCGTAAGTTTTCTGCTCAAAAGTCGTTCCTAAGGGAGCGTAGCGTAAGTTTTCTGCTCAAAAGTTGTTCCGAAGGGAATGCAGAGCTTACAGCGAAAAATAAACGCTGATTCCGCTGAAGTAAAAGGCGAAGAAGCTCCTAAGGGAGGCTTACAGCAAAAAATAAACGCTGATTCCGCTGAAGTAAAAGGCGAAGAAGCTTCTAAGGGAGGCTTACAGCGAAAAATAAACGTTGATTCCGCTGAAGTAAAAGGCGAAGAAGCTCCTAAGGGAGCCTTACAGTGAAAAATAAACGTCGACCTTCGGCAAATATCATTTTGCATAACATCACATCATCACATCATGTGCATAGCATAACATCATACATCATATTGCATCAATGACGCAAGAAGGGAGTTCAATGTTAATATTCGGAGATTGTTTCGAAGAAACAGTGCCAAGGCACAAAAATAATTATTGAAGAAGCATACCTTCGTCAAACTCTGAAATGAAAAGATCTATTGGTTACTGATTTTACGAAGATTGGATGTTTTCTATGAAAATACGGATATCATTTACGAAGCATGAAAAGAAGGGAAGGTGTTTTTTCGCCGAAGGCTCAAAAACGGTATGTATGTAAAGTTTCATGCATCGTAAAGAATTGAACCATAAATAGCTTATATATTACATTCAAAGTTACAAAATATTACACATATTGTTCAACAAATATTACATTCCAAATGTTTTTACAATAACATCTAATCTTCCCTTAGAACTACTTCTGCAGCTTCGTTTAGTAGTTGATCAACAACTTTGTCCATGATAGCTTCGGCCATTTTTCTAATCTCGTCATCCCCCTTTACGTTGGGGTCCGCTAATGGCTCGGCGGGCTCTGAGGGAGGAGAAGGTGCGGCTATGTTACAAAGTGTAGGCAAGTTCGAAATCAAAAAGTTACAACAAAAACCCAAAAACTAGTAGTTAATACCTATTCGCCCTTCGAGATCCGCACTTTTCTCACGTCATGAATACCTTTTTCGCTTCTTTGTATAATTTCTTGAGCCATCTCCCGGCCACCATTTTCCCAGATGTCGGTGAAAAATTTTCCACCAACCAAACTTGCTTCAGCCGAAGGGTCTTTTATGTCTTCAGAAGATAAATCGGTTTCGGTCTGTGCCAAGGATTTCACGTGATCGCAGCCTTTTTTCTCCAAAACAGTGGCAATCCCCCTAGCACCCGAGAAGGCGCATATGTCTCCGCGGCTACTCAAGACTTCTTCAAAAGCTTCAGCTTCGTGGCTGATCCACCCAATTGGGCCTTCGGGGTCGCCCCTCATGAAATTTTCTTCGCTTGAGAACGCGCCAACGCTGGCGAAGCTGGTTCTTATTTTCTTAACACATTCTATAGATTTTTCATAACACCTTTTCTTGGATGCACGAAGCTCTTCAACGTTTTTTTCAAACGGATTTGCCCATTATTCACTAATTTCTCGTTTTGCTTCTTCAACCGTGCATTCTTCTTTAGCTCTGGCTAGCTGTTTCCGAAGATCCTCAAGTTCGCGCTTCTGAGCCTCAGCTTGAGCTTTGAAAGCAGCTTCGTCTTCTTTTATTTTATTCACCAACGAATGTAATATTTTAACTTTTTCGAGACCTTCGTTCCTTAGTTCAATTACCTCGGAACGAAGGTTGCTCAAGGCTATGGTACACCCTTCGTCTTCGGCATCTTTTTGTGCCCTGAGGGCATTGCTAAGTATAAGGCCCTGCAAAAAATGCGTTAATAAGTTTAAGCAAATGAAAAATTTTGGTTTCAAGGAATAATACAAAGATCTCATTTTTTCACCTTTAAACTATTGTACGCTAAGCTGTCGGCCAGCTCGTCCTTTGACAACACCGAGAGCCCGTCTTCTAATGTTGGGAATCCGAAGCTCTTGCTCATCTCCCGACAGACAGAAATCTCCTTGCTGTCAGGGAGACAATACAAGAAGTCTTCTTCTCCGCTGCCATTGAATATCAGCGCCCCTTTTGGATATTTCAATTTTTGCGCATAGAACTGAGCTTCTCTTTTTTCTTTTTCGCTCAGATTTTTACCCGAAGCATGACGTAATACATAGTCAGAAGCTTCAGAAGATGCTTCGGGAATAGGTGTGGCGATTTTCTCAGATAAAGCTTCTTCTGCAGATTCTTTTTTTGTTTCTTTTTCAATTTCCAAGAATTCCCTCTTGATAGGCTCTGAAAGCCCAATTTCAGTTTCCGCTTGACTTTTGACAGCTTCGACCTCAGTTTGTGTCTTTGAAACTTCGGTAGCTATCTTCGGAGTAGCGCTTGAAGATTTTATCGTTTCCAGTACATCTAGCACGTTAACCATTCTTTTCCTCTTGGGGGTTGTAGTAAGGTCTTTTTGTGTCATCGGCATTGGCATTGGCACCTCAACTCTTGTTGAAGGACTTAAAATTTCTGATGTCTTTGTTTCTTCAGCTCTCAGTTCTTTTATTTTTTCCATCTCCAGCATTTTGGCCGGCTCTTCAATATTTGACCCTCTAAGATCTCCCTAGTAATCTTCTCTATATTTGTCTTTGCTATTGATTCAAGAAAGCCGAGATTCATCTCCTCAGAAAGGCTCAGCTTCGATTCAGCGACAGCTTTCTTATCTTCAGACATCTTTGAAAATGCTGAGAAAGTGCTCACGAAACCGAAGCTTAAAAATTTAAAAAGCCAAGCAAGTGTTGGTGTGCAAGGGCTAAAAGTTGGGTGAGTAAGAAGCAGATGGCAAGAAAGCGTGCCAAATGAACTCGTGGTGAGCTCTTATTTATACGCCTAGTGCGTTAAAAGCTGGAGGGTCCCGCTTGTCAATGACTGTTGCTATTCTAGCAAAGGGAAGGTGTTTTTTCAGACCTTCGGCTTAAGGCCTTCGTCCATGTCGCAATCTGAATTTATTACTTTAACAAATTAATATTGCGAGGGGCTACTGTTGGGGGCCTTCGGCTTCTGAAGGTCCTCAAAAACATGATTTAACTATGTCTCTGGAGTATAATGTGTAAATAGGTACCTTCGGACATAAATCAAAACCACAGCGTGAAGATGCACGAAGAGTATGAAGGATGGCGCAGAGCCGAAGCTATGCGCAGGGGAGCTCGGCGTGATAGCAGAAAAAGAAACTGACTTAAAAGGGAAAAGGTTATTTAGACCCTGATGGATTGCTATAGAGTTATTAGCAAATGTAAAGGGCATGGGTGTAATTTTACATGGGCTGCGTCCCGTGCCTATAAATAGATGAACAGTACTCCCGTACTGTTCACGCTGACTTGGCATTTACTTTCGCGTCACGTTTGTACCCCTGCTTTCCTTCGAGCCGAAGGTACATTTATAATTTGTTATTGCTGATACAGTCACACAAATAAAAATAAGTTGGTAATAACATTTAAAGTGTTTATATTATTTTTTTCATATCTTGTGTATGAATCCTTCTTCATCATTTATTGTGTTTAAGAAGGTTTGTTCTTCATAACCTTCGTCCGAAATTCATTATATTCGAAGGGAGATAATGTTTCGAAGGACGAAGGACTTTAACATTTAACACTTTTTATGTTGCCTTGTTCTTAACTCTTAGCATTTGAGAACAAGTCCCCAACAGTAGATAAGTACAAATGCTTTCGTCAGGACAACAAGGGAGTTCTATGGTTTGAAGACCGATTAGTTGTTCCTAAGAATCCCGAACTCAGAAAGAAAATATTGGATGAAGCTCACCTTTCCAAATTCTCCATGCACCCCGGCAGTAACAAGATGTATCATGATCTCAGATCTTTGTATTGGTGGACCAGAATGAAGAGGGAAATTGCTAAGTATGTATCTGAATGCGACACTTGCCAAAGAATCAAGGCCAGTCATTTGAAGGTAGCAGGTACATTACAGCCCCTCCCCATACCATCTTGGAAATGGGAGGATCTCAGCATGGATTTTATTGTGGGTTTACCCAACACATCCCGACACCATGATTCTATTTGGGTCATTGTGGACAGGCTAACTAAGACAGCTCATTTCTTGCCAGTACATGCCACCCACAGGGCAGAAAAGTATGCAGAAATTTATATTGACCAGATAGTGTGTTTGCATGGAATACCAAGGACTATTGTGTCAGACAGAGGAGCACCGTTCGTAGCACGTTTCTGGGAGCAACTGCAAGAATCACTTGGGACCCATGTAATAAGAAGCTCGGCATACCATCCTCAGACAGATGGTCAGATAGAAAGGGTGAATTGGATTTTGGAGGACATGTTGAGGGCATGTGTGTTGCACTATGGGAAGAATTGGGATAATTGCCTCTCGTTGGCGGAGTTCTCTTATAACAACAGCTACCAGTCCAGCCTAAAGATGGCACCTTTTGAGGCCTTGTATGGGAGAAGGTGTAGAACACCGCTAAATGGGTCACAAGCTGGAGAGAGGGAAATATTTGGACCTAACCTAGTGCTTGAAGCCGAGGAGAAAGTCAGAGTCATTAAGAAGAACCTAGAAGCTGCTCAGGCCAGACAAAGAGTTATCATGATAAGAGGAGGAAGCCTCTACAATTTGAAGTGGGAGATTATGTTTATCTTAAGGTGTCACCCACCAAAGGTGTTCAGAGATTTGGAATCAAGGGCAAGTTAGCTCCTCGCTATATTGGGCCCTATGAAATCAAAGAGACTTCTGGACCTGTGCATACCAGTTGAAGTTGCCACCTCATATGTCAGCAATTCATGATGTATTCCACGTATCTCAGCTATAGAAGTGTGTCCGCTTACCCACGGAAGTGCTACCTAAACCAGAACTGGAGATAGAACCAGACTTGTCTTATCAAGAGCACCCCGTCGAAGTATTGGACCAAAAAGAGAGATCAACTCGGGCAAGGTCGATCAAAATGTATAAGGTTCAGTGGAGCAACCATTTAGTAGAAGAGGCTACGTGGGAAATTGAGGATTTTCTACGTTCTCGCTTCCTCGACTTTCTGCCTAAAGGAGTCGGTACATAAACCAAAACACCCACCCCCACCTGCCCTTTGAATCTAAATATAAGAAAAACCTAGTTGTTAAGAGTAGAGTAAGTTGTGGAAAGAAATCTAAAAGGACTTCCTTCTGAAGTTGCAAAGAGAATGACATTCGAAGAGCAGTTAATTAGAGCAACTTGGTTAAGGGAAACTGCAGCACCCAACTCACACCTTCTTGGTACTACACTGAAGGATCCCTACCCAATCTTGGGACGAGATTCCTTTAAGGCTTTGTTCGTTTCATCCCTAATCCATGGGGATTGAGGGGGATTGGGGTGGATTGAGGGGGATTTTAACTTGTAGGGGATTCAATCCCTCTTAATCCCCATGGGTTTGATAAAAACAAACAGGGCCTAAGGGGGGAGGGCTGTAACACCCCAGGTGTTACCTAAGGCCCTGGCTCAATACAAGCACTCATGACCTGTTATCACATGTGTTTGAGTGGAGGAGAAGGAGAACCAAAACTTTGGAAACCATGGATTAACTAAGGAATGCTCATGACAAAAGCAATACCCAAGAATTTTATGCAATTCTCACCTTGGGCAAAAGAGGCTCAAACCCTAAACCCCCCCCCTCTTGAGCCTTTAGCCCCCAAACACTGGATTGATGGAAAGGGTAAGCAAATGAACATTTCATGACTTAACCCCTTTACCAAAGTTTAAGTACATTAATATATCTACAAAATATAGTAAGGGAAATATTACAAAAAGACCCCTCAAAGACCCCAAATCAGCCCCCAATTGGAGGACACTATAGAGTAACTCACATTTTCTCTAAGTCAAAAATGAACCCTAATCTAGAGATCAGAAGTGTTCACCTATTTGATGGCGCTAAAACCACATGGTCTAAATAACAAAAAGGAGCCAAATTACCTAAGGAACACACTGGAAAAGTTTAAACCGAAGCCAAGACCTTTTGAGACGGTTTGACACGAGTTTTGTCTCGGGTTGAATAGTGCCGACAGCACTGACTTGGCGCCCCCATATCTTGTGACTTAGGGCATATCTCCCGTCGGAACTCACACATAATAGCTAGCCCTAGGTGCCAGGAAGAGATTTGCACAAGACCCTTGGTGAGATTCGCACGTTTGTGATCCCTGCAAGCGTTTGAATAGAGGCAGAAGCAAACGCCCACGTGTTCGACGTGTTCTGGCGCGCCAGAGCACGCCCCAGCGCTCGGCCCCGCACACGCCACGCCGCGCCAAGCCAGACTCGTGCCCAAGCCCGCGCCCGCGCCTATAAAGCCGACCGAGGCCTCGACCGTACGCCCCCGCTCGCTCTCAACCTCGCCGGAGCGCAAGATCACCGGCGATCGCTCTGCGCACGGTGTGCCAGCGGCCGCCCGAGACCTGACCACCGTAGACCGGCCACCCTAGCTATTCCCCGCCCCGTTCGACCCTCGGGATAGCCTCTACGTACCTCGGTGAAGCTTCTAGAGCCAGGAATTGAGCTCTACCTTGCCGGAGACCTTGGATCAACGTCGTGGGACTTCACCCGACCGCCGGCATACGTAGACCGAGCTCCACGGTGAGTCTTTCTTCGATTCCTTGCACGGGTAGTTTCCTTAGCACCCCGTGAAGCTCCATGTGCCCTTGGATTGAACTCTACCACCGTGAGCAGGCCGGAGCACACGCCACCGATGAGCCCGCCCACCTGCGCACGTGGCCCGACTGATTCAGGCCATCACCGTCGACGAGCCATACCTCGACGTGACCGCCAGGACTTCCTGGAGCTAACCCCACCCTTCACTGGACCTCCCTCGCCGCCAGTAAGCCGCGCCGCCCTGTTTACTGTCGTGGTTACTGTTTCAAAGGGGGAGGGATCTCGGGGAGAAAGGAGAAGAAGTCGGGGGGGTTTGAATAGTCAGAGACTCAGGTGAATAGTTCCGCAGGAGCATAAGTTAAAGAATTGGTTTAGGAAAAGCCCAGGGTCCTCGGTGTAAACTGGTTTTTCATAAAACCTTTTAAACATTATTCATTTAAATGTAAACAGAGCTTGTAAAATTCATAACTTCAGTTTTATTCAACCAAATTTAGTCAAACCAATTTTGCTAGGTTCTAAATAAAAAGAACTACTTAGGAAAAATACAAAACACCCTAAGTATTGCAGAAGATTTTAAAGTTTAGATTTAATTAGTAAACTGACCAAAGGATGAATAAAGAAGGGAAAATAGCTACACTTATAGACTGGGGTTAAGAAAAATTAGAGAGGTACTTAACCACTCCCTAGCCTGTTTAAAAATAATACACCCCTCAATACATTAAAACTGCTAATGAGATTTGGCTAAAATTGCATGAGCTCCATGATGGCACATCAAATGTCAGTGAGCAAAAACATTGCCTAGTCTTAAATGAGTATAATTCTTTTGCTATGAAGGATAATGAGCTTGTTAGAGATATGTATTCTCGTTTGAATCTAATCATCAATGAGCTAAATTCTATTGGCATTAATAAGCTAGGTGATGCAGATATTGTGGGGAAGACTATCTCCCTAGTACCACAACAAAGATATGGGAGCATCATCACTATTCTTCACAACATGGAGGACCTGAGTACAATGACCTTGACTATTGTGATCGGAAAGATTGCGACATTTGAAATGTCATGAAAAATAGGTCGACAAGAGGAGCCAACTTCTTCAAGACCATATGCTTTTGCATGTGATGAATGAAAAGGCAAGAAGAAGGCTCCCACTCCAAGTTCCTCAAGTGAAGAAGAGGAAGAAGAAGAAAGTGATGAAGAAGAAGATAATCAACCATCAACATCATCCTTCGAGGACGAAAAAACAATCTGACGCATCGGAAAGGTAATGGGGATGATCCGCAAGATTAATCTAATGGGTGTGCCCCTGCAGGCCGAGGACCTTCTCTTTAACAATGACAGGAAAAAGCAAAGAAAAAGAGGATGATTTGCATGCGGGGAGAAGGGCCACTTCAGGGACAGTTGTCCAATTATGGCCGAACCCACAAAGGGGAGGAGCAAAGGCAAGGCGCTTACAAGTATCAAAACTTGGGATGACTCTTCAAGTGAAGATGAACACCCAAGGACGCGTAGCCACCGATCCTCATAACGCTCATCACAATCATTGTAAGACCCAAAATCTATGTAAGAAAAAAAATTATTAATGATAATAAAAAATATATGAAGAAATAAACTAGTAAATTCTGACATCTTAAATTATACTTAGGAGTTAAAAATTGAGAACTGAATTTCTAAAACCAAGAAGTATTTTAGAAAAGAGGTAATAGAAAAGTTTTCTATTCAATCAAGTAATGACTTATATCATTAAATGATACACCATAGGCATTTATTTACATGAATAGTTAATTTTGAAGTAACCTTTATTTCTTGTCTCACATTCAAAATATATTTTTTTTTAAAAAGAGAAAAGAATAAGAAATGAAAGGGATAAGGAATATAAAACTCACATAAAGTATATATAGAATCATACTTTCAAAACTAGTACAATAATTGTGCAACACAATCTAAGGATAAATTTGCCTCCAAAAATGAACTCAAATTGGAAGTTAAATTTGAATTTGGAATTTAAGAGAGAAATACTATAAAAGACAAGATAAAATTTATAAATATATAAACTCATCCCACACTAGTATGTTTATTTGGTACATTTAACATGACTACAAATTCACCTCCATATTTGAATTCAAATTGTGAATTCAAAGTTCAAGCAAGAATTTGAATTTAGTTTTGAAATATGAAAATAAGAGAAAATAGGAAAGAAAATGAAAACAGAAATAAATAAATAAAAAAGGAAGAACTCCATTTTTGCGCCTGGGTCGAATTCGGCTCCCCAACTGGCCCAACTAATAACCCACTCACGTGCTGGCCGCCTTGCTCGGGACGCCGATCTGTGGGTGTGACATGTGGGCCCTTCGCGTCAGTCGCTCATAAGCCGCGCACCTATGAACACAGCCTTGTATGACGCGTGGGTCCGGGCGATCAGAACCTTCTCCTCCGAATGACCCGCGCGTACCTGAACGCCGATCTCGCCGCGTGTTGGGTACTTGCTCTCAAATACTATGAATTAAGAACAAGGCAACATAAAATGTTAAATATCGATGTCCTTCGTCCGCTGAAGCATTATTTCCCCAAGGATTCGATGAACTTCGGACGAAGGTTATAATAACAAAATTACGAAAGTATCACCTTCGTAATTTAATTCTCGAAGGTAATGCGGAATAACGTAGAACATAAAGCATTAAAGATAGTTAAATTGGAAATAAATGACATCATTTATTACGCTATATAAATCTTAAATGTTTAAACATAATATTTAAATACATTTATACCTCTGCCTTGACAAATGATAATTTCCGGGTGATGCGATTGCAATTACAGGAATGCGTGAACAGTAAAGGAATACTGTTCACTATTTATAGGCACAGGACACAGCCTGTGAACAATTACAATCATACCCCTCATAAAAGTTTACAACATCGACTCAAACTCTTATGGACTAAAAGGCCATTCTATCTTTAAGTCGGTTTGTAATTCCGAAGCTTCATAGACGGCACCCTTCGGCATTACGTACAGACAGCTTCAACCGAAACTGTTTCTTCCTGCAGGACCTTCGGCGACGAAGCATGGTCCCAACAGTAGCCCCTTCGCGGTGCTACATCGTTTTTCGTAACGAGCTTGATCCGTGAAAAAAGTCTCCTAGGCTTCAGGAAGCCGAAGGTCCGAAAAACACCTTCCCGAAGCTCGTTGTCGAGAAACGATACAGTTTCCGAGCGCGTAGCGGTCCCACCATGCAGGTTCACTATTTTGGTCTTTGCGGCCCACCACGCAGCGGGTGCGAGCAGCTGTTTGCCTGGTGTAAAAATCCTGACGATTCACCTTCTTACCTGCAGCACTATATAAACAGTCAGGTAGGTGTGAAGTTACCACAGCATTCATTGCTATTGCACTGTTTTGCTGCCAAAAATTTTAACCATAGCTGAAGCTCGACTCTCAGATTCAGACGAAGCTCCAATTTGGTGTCTACTTCGTCAGAAGAAAAGCTTCAGGAGAAGAGGTTATTTAGTTCCCGAGAAATCTTTCAAGAAATTCAAAATTGAATGGCCAGATTGCGCTCTACTGCTAGAGTTGAGCATGAGGGAGACGAAGTCGAAGGTGCAGAGACTGTTCCTATCTCCGAAGCAATGCAGCGATCCGGATTGGTGACTTCGGAAAGAATCCCTACTGCCGAAACAGAACAGGCTGCTGCCGAAACAGAACAAGCTACTGCCGAAGCAGAACGAGGAGATATTGAGGAAGCTGATTCTGACGATGATTACCATATCGCAGTACCGAGCAAGCCTAGCCATTTGGACTTCGGGAAGTCGACTATCTCCAAGGCGGATTTCTCCAAAATGGTGAAGTCGGGCTATTTCAGAGAAAATGAGAAGAAGCTACTTCGCTTCGGGGGAGAGGAGACTACCCCGAAGCCAGAAAAGGATGAAATAGTTATTTTCAAGAGTTTTTTAAAGGCTGGGTTGAGATTTCCTTTGAATAGAATGATTTCTGATGTGCTGCAAAGGTTTGGGATCTATTTTCACCAACTGACTCCTAATGCCATTGTCAGGCTTAGCGTTTATATCTAGGCTCTCCGAAGCCAGGCGGTGGAGCCGTTTGCCGATAGCTTCTGTCGAGTACATGAGCTGCATTACCAGACTAAGGCCAGAAAGGATGGGTTGCACGAAAATTTTGGTTGTTACAATTTTGCCTATCGGAAGACCACAAAATTTCCTGTGATTAGCTACCGAAGCAAATGGCCGGCAGGCTGGAAGTCAGAATGGTTTTATGTTAAAGTTAACGAAGACAGAGAGAAGCTAGTACAAAGCCCTCTTGAACTGATCTTCGGAGAAACAAGACCCCGTTGCAGAATGACAACTGAAGGTCCAACTTGGGCCGCACTGGCTGAATTCAAAATTATTGCAGAACACGTTGGCACTAGAGATTTAGTGCAGGAATTTCTGGCCTTCAGAGTATTTCCGACTATGAAGGAGTGGACTATGCCGAAGCTTAAAGGAGAAAAGAAAGAAGGGGAGCTTGTCCGACTACCCTATTATTATAAGTTTAAGAAATATTTTAAAGCACCCTGTCAAGAATTACTCCAAAAAAGAGGACCAGCTGATGACAGCAGCCTTCGGCACTCGGCCGAAGCGAAGGCTGAACAGGGTGCTTGATGCCATAGGTTT
This sequence comes from Zea luxurians, assembly GCA_029449295.1. Classification (NCBI taxonomy): domain Eukaryota; kingdom Viridiplantae; phylum Streptophyta; class Magnoliopsida; order Poales; family Poaceae; genus Zea; species Zea luxurians. Next base: position 4,345,303 of record JAOPSE010000126.1, on the reverse strand, counting down.
TGAATATGCTGATTATGATCGCCTGGGCGAAGATGCTGGAGGCCCAAAGTGAAAAAGAATTTCCAGCGCTGCTGACGAAGAGGTCGCCAAGGTAACCAAAAAGAAAAGGGGAGATTCTGAAAAACTTAGCCCTGAAGAGTTGAATCCTAAGCCAAAGGTGGCCACTGCAGGAAAGAGGAAAACTGCATCTCCAGAACCAAGAACGTTGGTTCAAGAAGAAGATACTCCTGCAACGCCTTCTGCTATTGAAGTAGGAGAGATTATGAAGGTAATGACTGAACCCTTGTCTGTCAAGCTAAGTCCGCTAGCGTTGGAACTGACGAAGTTTTTTTAGAAGGACAAGGCAGCTTCGGCAGAAGAAGGTCCTGCACTACCGAAAAAACGAAGGATTATTCAAATAGCAGATGTAATTCATGGGACACCGTTACCGACACCGGCATCAAGAATTGCTATTGACCAGACTGCCGAAACTGCCGAAGCTAAAGGCGCCACAGCCGAAACCACCAGAGCGGAAACCTTCGAAGCTGAAACTGGCGCAGCCGAAGCTGCCGGAGTTGAAACTGGGGCCACAGAAGATCTGAACCTGGACGAGACACTTGAAGTTATTGATAACATACTCTTAAAAATGACTGAGGAAGAATCTGCTGTGGCCGCGGCGAGCACAGGCACTGAAAAGGGGAAAACAAGCTGAAGACATTTTGGAGGGGGAAGATTTTGAATTTCAAGATTTACTTGGGCAAGAGCTGACAGACGCTGAAAAAGCAGAGCTTAAAAGATGTGCCATAGCCTGCGGATATAAGCCAGGGGCTACACTGTTTGGTGGGGTTAACGAAGGAAAACTGAGGTGCCTTCGAAACCGCAGCGAAGCTAAAATTGTTAGAACTCTCTGCAAAAACATTGGCTTGCCGAAGCTGGAAGTGGACCTCTGCCGTTACCAACGGCACCATATCGCCGGAAGTTTGCTTTAAGCTAACTTCAAGGTAACAAATATTTTTGTTATTTTATTATTATTATTATCTTTTAAGTCGTTTTCTAACGAAGATCGTTTCGACAGAGCATACTATTAAGTAAGGTTCTAAAAATGCAACAAGATCTCGAAGAAGAGAAGAACAAAGCCGTCATCCAAAATTTGGCTAAAAAAGTTGAAAATTACGAAGCTGATTTGAAAAAGAAGGATTTCACCATCCAAGATCTTGAAATGATGGTCAAAGAGCACGAAGGTGCATTAGAAAAGAAAGATTTTGTTATTCAGACTATGGAGGGTTCTTTGGCTGAAGTCCAAACTGAGAATAACAGCTTAAAGAATGAATTGCTCCAATAGTCAGAAAAATTTGAGCAAGAAAAGAAATATCTCGAAGCAAGCCTGAAAACTGAGGTGGATAAAAATTCAAATTTGCAGAAATCCTTTAAAGAACTTCAAGAGAAATGCCTAAGCTTCGGTAGCCGATGCGTGCAACGGCTGAAGGATGTGTTTCATTCTGTCGGAGCCAGCTCTGCAAAATTTACACCTTCAGCTGATAATCTGCCCAGCACGTTAGAATATATTGAAGGCGAGGTTGATGCCCTTGACGAAGTTATTGGTGGGCATGCCGACTTCTGCGCCCTGGTAGCTTCTCGGGGCACAGCCACCGCTTTTTTGAAGGCTGGCTGCACGCATGGAAATATTGTGAACAGACCAAACTTCAGCTTGTCAGCATCAGATCTGATAGATATCCCAAGCCTAGCCCGAAGCATTGGAAATAGATTCATGACCCAGATCTGGGTAGGTGGCGGGCGAAAAATGGCGGGTGACGAAGCTCGAAGTCATCTTAAGCCGGTAAGAAACTTATTTTTGTTACTTTTACCTTCTCCTTGAAATTTGCACCTTTCTTATTCTGCTGTTTGATATACGCAGGATGACGAAGCTGGAGAATGACGAAGTTGAAGTTTGACGAAGCCTAGCCTGAAGCTTGATAGTTGTTTACAATATACTTTCCTGCAAAAATTCTGGAGAAACTTTTGTAATATAGTTATGGAACAACTTATGTAAATTTGTACATACCTTGTAATATATTTTGTTTCTGCTATCTGCGTACAAGCTGCTTTGCTGTGGACGAAACTTCTCTTTTGAGCCGAAGGCGAAAAACACCTTCCCTTCTTTTCGTACACAACGAAGCATAAAAAATTTTCCTTCGAGTTTTTCCTCATCGCCGAAGCATCTGTGTTTTTGTGCGGTATAATGATGATTCTATATATGTCTAAATGCATGTTTATGAATGCAAATGACATGATGAGATGTATTGTGCAAATGAATATCAAAATACATAATCATAGTCCTTCAGCGTTGACTTTTCGCTGTAAGCCTCCCTTAGGAGCTTCTTCGCCTTTTACTTTCAGGGGAATCAGCGCTTATTTTTCGCTGTAAGCCTCCCTTAGGAGCTTCTTCGCCTTTTACTTTCAGCGGAATCAGCGCTTATTTTTCGCTGTAAGCCCTCCATTCCCTTAGGAACGACTTTTGAGCTTCTCCCTGTTTCCTTTTCATTTTCCTTTTGCATTTACATTTACATTTTTTGGGGGATATCACTCTCATAAAATTGAAATAAGGAAAATTACATGTTGTGGCCCCATTAAAAACCTTTCTCCCCCTTTGGAAAGGAAAAGGGTGCCACGAAAAAGAATATAAAAAATTACATCAAGCTAAACATAATATCGTCGAAGCTCATCCGCATTCCATGATCTAGGAATGTCGTTGCCGTCCATATCCTTCAATCTGTAGGAACCGGGTCTTGACGAAGATACTACCAAAAAGGGGCCTTCCCACTTCAGCTGTAATTTGCCTGCTGTCTCAGGGTTGGCTACTTTTCGAAGTACCAAGTGTCCTGGTTCAATGTTCTTCAACTTGACTTTTCTGTCACGCTATTTTATTGTTTTAGCTTGATATTTATTGATGTTTTCCATAGCTTGAAGTCTGATCCCTTCAATAGCATCTTTTTCTACAGAGCAATCAGCTTCGTCTTTGCCTTCTGCCGAAGCTACTATCCTTATTGATCCTGCTTTGGCCTCTTCTGGGGTTATTGCTTCGTCACCGAACAATAGTTTAAAGGGCGTAAAACCTGTTGACCTTGACATGGTTGTATTATGGCTCCATACCACTTTGATTAGCTCGTCAGGCCATTTTCCCCTGGGCTGATTGAAAATTGACTTCATTATTCCTGTCATTATGATCCCATTAGCTCTTTCGACAAGTCCATTTGACTCTGGGTGTCGAACTGATGCAAAATGGATCTTCGTGCCAATTTGATCACAAAATTCTCTGAAGGCTTCAGAATCAAACTGTGTCCCATTGTCCACAGTAATGGCCTTCGGCACTCCGAAGCGACAAACAATGTTCTGCCAGAAAAACTTTTGAATAGTAAATGAAGTTATTGTGGCTAAGGGCTTTGCCTCAATCCATTTGGAAAAATACTCCACTGCCACTACCACATATCTTAAGTTCCCCTGTGCTGGTGGTAATGGGCCTAGCAAATCAAGGCCCCACCTTTGCAACGGCCAAGTGGGTTGTATTAATTGAGTTAAAGACGAAGGTTGTTTTTGATCTCTTGCACATTTCTCACAACCTTCGCACTTTTGGACTATATCCGCTGCATCCAAAGCTGCCTTTGGCCAATAAAATCCTTGACGAAAAACTTTCTCGAGCAAGGGCCTAGATCCAATGTGAGATCCACACAGGCCTGCATGTATTTCCTTCATTAATTCTATACCTTCGGATCTGGATAAACACTTGAGCAATGGGGAACAGACCCCATGCTTGTATAACTCCCCTTCTATTATGACATATGGTCGAGCTCTTGCTTCTATTCTCCTGTTATAAGCTTCGTCGTCTGAAAGAAAATTACCCTGAAGGAAAGAGACGATCTCAGTTCTCCAATCCTCGCTATAAACAGGGGATATATTAAGGATTGCTCTTTCAAGAAGCTCGACCGAAGGTGCTTTTATTGTTTCGAAAAATACTTCCGAAGGTATAGGCAGCCCCTGGGCTGCTGACTTGGCCAATAGATCAGCGTATTCATTTTCTCCACGAGGAATATTTTTGACAGAGAAACCTTCGAAGGAAGCCTCAATCCTTCGGACTGTATCTAGATACTTTTCAAGCTTCGGGTCTCTTGCTTTATAGCTCTTGTCAACATGACCAGAAATAACTTGAGAATCAGTTTTAAGAATGGCCCTTCTGATTCCCATTGCCTTTAACTTCCGAAGACCCAAGAGCAGAGCTTCATATTCAGCGATATTATTTGTGCAACTAAAATCAAGTCTTGCCGCATAACAAGTTTTAACTTTGGAAGGTGAAACCAACACAGCAGCCGCTCCTGCTCCGAAGGTTCCCCAAGACCCATCGCAAAACACTGTCCATGCTTCGGCATCTTTATTTGTTTCTTCCTCCTGAGCCCCTGGCGTCCAATCAGCAATGAAGTCTGCTAACGCCTGGGACTGAATCGAGGATCTATGAACATAATCAATACAAAATTCATTGAGATCTGCAGCCCATTTTCCAATCCTTCCAGTAGCTTCTCGGTTTCTCATAATATCCTTCAGAGGTTGCGAAGAAGGAACAATTATGTTGTAAGCTTGAAAATAATGCCGAAGCTTCCTGGAGGCCATCAAAACAGCATACAGTACCTTCTCCAATTCTGTATAATTTTTCTTCGATAAACTAAGAACCTCGTATACGAAATATATTGGGGCCTGCCTCTTAACTTGGCCTTCAAGCTTCTCCTAGACAAGTGCTGCACTTACCGCTGAGTGCGAAGCTGCCACATATAATAACAAAGGAGCCCCTGGCGTTGGTGGAGTTAATGTTGTTAGATCTATCAAATATTGCTTCAACTCTTCGAAGGCTTTCTGCTGGATTGGTCCCCATTGAAAGACTTCGGCTGACTTCAGCACTTCGAAGAATGGTAAGTTTCTCTCTGCTGATCTGGATATGAATCTGTTGAGAGATGCCAGCCTTCCCGTTAATCTTTGAGCCCCCTTTTTTGTACTTGGTGGTTCCATTCGAAGTATAGCTTCGATTTTACTTGGATTACCTCAATTCCCTTTGTTGAAACTAGGCAACCAAGAAATTTCCCCTTCTTTACTCCGAAGACACATTTTTCTGGATTCAGCTTTAAACCAGCCTGTCTAAAATTAGCGAAGGTCTCCTGTAAATCAGCAATGTGGTTATCTTGCTTCGTGCTTTTTACAATGATGTCATCAACATAAGTTAGTACATTCCTGCCTATCTGAGAATGGAGAACCTTCGCTGTCATTCTGCTGAAGCTTCCTCCAGCATTTTTAAGCCCCTCAGGCATCCGAAGGTAGCAATATGTCCCACTAGGGGTTATGAAGCTGGTTTTCGGTTCATCCTCCTTCTTCATCCAGATTTGATGATAGCCTGAATAGCAATCCAGCAAACTCATAAGCTCTGATGAAGCTGCTGCATCGACTAAGGAATCTATCCTTGGCAATGGAAACTCGTCCTTCGGACAAGCCTTATTGAGGTCAGTAAAATCAATACACATTCTCCATTTACCATTGGCCTTCTTCACCATAACAGTGTTAGCCAACCATTCTGGGTATTTTACCTCTCTAATAACTCCGGCACTGAGAAGTCTTTTCACTTCATTCCGAGCACCTTCGGCCTTGTCATCAGACATCTTCCGAAGCCTCTGCTTTCTGGGTCTAAAGGATGGATCGACATTGAGCGAATGCTCAATAACATCCCTGTTAACTCCACAAAGATCATTAGCTAACCAAGCAAAAACATCTTTATTGTTGAACAGAAACCTTATCAAGGTTTTTTCCTGCTCTTCAGACAATTGAGATCCCAATAGCACCTTCTGATCTGCTATATCCTCACATAAGAGCATGGGCTTCGGCTGGTCAGCTGAAGCAGCTTTTTCCCTTCTGAACTTGTATTGCTCACAGGCCTTAGCTCCATCTATGTTATGGATTGCTTTTGAATCTGTCCAATTTCCTTCGGCCCTTCTGGCAGCTTCTTGACTTCCATGAATAGCAATAGGCCCTTGGTCCGAAGGTATCTTCATGCAGAGGTAAGCTGGGTGAAGAATTGCTTCGAAGGCATTGAGAGTACCGCGACCAATGATAGCATTGTAAGGATACTCCATGTTAACAATATCAAACACAATTTGCTCAGTCCTTGTGTTGTTAATAAATCCGAAGGTTACTGGCATGGTAATCTTCCCAAGTGCTACAATTTGCCGTCCTCCAAAGCCACAAAGAGGGTGCGTAGCATCATGGATCTTGTCTTCGGGCTCTTGCATTTGTCTGAAAGCTTTAGCAAATATGATATCAGCTGTGCTGCCTGTGTCAACCAAAACATTATGGACCAGAAATCCTTTGATCACACAAGAGATAACCATAGCATCATTGTGTGGGTAATCCTTGAGTTGAAGATCTTCTTGGGAGAAGGTAATTGGAATGTGAGACCATCTTGACTTGATGAAGGGTCCTTGCACCCCCAACATGTTGTACCCTTCTCTGTGCTTCCTTCTTCTGCTTTTTGTTGGTTGGCTCTGAGCATGAACCACCTGTTATCGGGAGTACCAGCTTCGGGGCCGAAGCAGCTCCAGCTTGATTGTTGAACGAAGCCATCAGCTCAAAAAAGTGGAAGTGAGTTGACCGGAGGTGGGCGCCAATGTTGGGGACTTGCTCTCAAATACTATGAATTAAGAACAAGGCAACATAAAATGTTAAATATCGATGTCCTTCGTCCCATGAAGCATTATTTCCCCAAGGATTCGATGAACTTCGGACGAAGGTTATAATAACAAAATTACGAAAGTATCACCTTCGTAATTTAATTCTCGAAGGTAATGCGGAATAACGTAGAACATAAAGCATTAAAGATAGTTAAATTGGAAATAAATGACATCATTTATTATGCTATATAAATCTTAAATGTTTAAACATAATATTTAAATACATTTATACCTCTGCCTTGACAAATGATAATTTCCGGGTGATGCGATTGCAATTACAGGAATGCGTGAACAGTAAATTAATACTGTTCACTATTTATAGGCACAGGACACAGCCTGTGAACAATTACAATCATACCTCTCATAAAAGTTTACAACATCGACTCAAACTCTTATGGACTAAAAGGTCATTCTATCTTTAAGTCGGTTTGTAATTCCGAAGCTTCATAGACGGCACCCTTCGGCATTACGTACAGATAGCTTCAACCGAAATTGTTTCTTCCTGCAGGACCTTCGGCGACGAAGCATGGTCCCAACACCGCGCACGACCGCGTCCTGGCCGAAATCCCTGGGGCCGTGGGACCTATATCCACGTCTGCCATCCGGGAGTTATCGCTCGCCTTTTTTCGCACATCGACCCCTAGTTCCACCGCCTCTGTACGCTTGGAGCCGAACCGAAAAGAGGGGAGAGAGAGTACCACCGGCGTCCTCCACCATTGAGAACACTTGGGGATCTGGTGGAGTCCGAGGAGCTGCGCAGGATCACGTGGAGTGTGTGCGACTCATCCTCGGGTGAGTTTGGCGGCTAGAGCAGGAGGAATCGCTCACCGTCGACTTCGGGCACCCGCAATTTCTTGTGGCACCATGGGCAGTGCGCGTCGTGCCACTGTTGCCGGTAAGTCCTCACTTGATGAATTCACGCTGCGTTCCTCATCATTTTCCATGTCGCTGGGGGGATCCAGGAGGGCCGGGGCGCCAGATCACCGTGTCGCCGGTGAGGCACCGCCGCGGCTGGCTTGCGCGGATGCGCTCAGTCGTCGGTAGGATTGGTGACGATCGCTCGACCGTTGATCTCATGTCTAACGGTCGTGATTAGATGTAGGGTCGAACTAGAGTGAACCGTGGATTCGCTGTTGTGCGGTGCGGATTCAATCGGGGATGTAGCGTCGCGCAGATCTGCGGTGGCCCTTGGATCACGATCGGGCGGATCCGACAGGGCCTCGGCTACTTAAAATCAGGATCGTCAGTTTCTAATCCGAGGGACGTCATCGAGTAACGTTTCATAATAGATAAGATCTAATTGTAGCCGTCCGTTGTTGATCTTGTGGCCGTGAACCTTCCATACCCTTTCAGCCCAACACTTTTACGTATGGGACCCTGTCTTTCTTTAAAAACAACCCGCAGTCCCCCGTGACTGTTTACTGAGTCTGTAGAACCTTTGCGTTTTAACCCCAAACTCTCTGCAAATTATGCACGCCATCCAGGACTCGAAAGAAATAAATAAATGAATATAGAAAATGAATTCCTAGTGTAAAAATAATCCTAAAACTTGTTTAATTCATACAAAACTCATTTTAACTCCTTTTCAGTCCAATCAAGTTCCCATAATTTTGTATTAATATTGCCTACTACTTGATAACACTGTTTTAACATGAAAACTATACTAGAATTTATTACTCGATTAATTTTGTAGCAAGCACATAAAATCTTCGGAAATTCATAACTCATCCGTTTTAAATCCAAATTAACTCGTTCCAGTTGCGTTAGCTTTGTATGAATATTTACTACTCAGTAACAACATTGATTATACATGTCTCATACTTTTGTATTAGATATCTATTTATCCTATGTTAATTGGATTAATCTATGTGTGTTGGATTAACCTCTTACCTTATGATCATAATTTGACTAGATGATCTTTAATCAAATAATGACTTAGATTAAAGTTGAGATAATTATTTATAGAATAACCTCACATATGATTTATACTAACCAATTTATAATATAGTTTAATATTTTAATCACACAGGTCTTTTATAAAATCATAACTCCTTAACCGTAACTCCGATTTTAGTAGTTCTCGTTCCCATGAGCTCGTAGCTTCGCGTAGATCATTATTATTCAGTTTGTACTTATGTTTGATGTAATGTTAATTTTGTCTATACCATGTCTGTTTGTATTGCTACGACTAGCAGCGAGGTTTCGAGTCACCTGAAGATCACCCTGGTAACTGGAATCTCAAGTGCCAGGCAAGTTGTGCCCTTGATCACTTCTTTTACCCATTCATGTTCTTATTAATCATAATGATCTGCATAGGTTAATTTTGCTAGGACCCAATAGGTTACCCTAGATTTTGACTATCTTTATACCTTATTTCACCACTGGTTTCACTACTAAATTTTGGGTAGTACATGCTATTGCTTTATGTGGCTTTGGGTATAGAGGAAATCATCACTCATTGTTATACTTTTTATTATCTGTTTATTCTTTATTGTTCATGATAAGATCATTATGTTAATGGGAACATGGAGAACTACCCGGGAAAACTGTGCTACCACAAGGGTTTAATGGGACGCCCTTGGCTGATTAACTAGGAAAGCTAGTGGAGGGCTACCTTACCCGAAAGGGGCAAGGGCAGTAGGGGAGTGGTCAGTGTAGGGAGGTCCTTGGGTTGATTTTGCTGCGATGGCGGTCAGGCGAGGGATTCCTGCACTGGAGCTTCCTATAAACTGTAGCGGGTAGTCTGAAGCTAGTGGAACTTTGTCAAGGCCTCGTAGTGGTACCCTGCCTCGCTTCCTTGGTAGAGGTGTATGGGGTCTGATCAACTCCATGGCAAATGGGTAACACGACTTATGGGTAAAGATGCGCAACCTCTGCAGAGTGTAAAACTGGTATACTAGCCGTGCTCACGGTCATGAGCGGCTCGGACACTCACATGATTAATATATGGAACTTAAACTTAATTTGTCATCTCATTGCATTTGGGATTATTTTATTATTACTTTTACTTATTATTACTATGGTTTGGTATTCACTTACACTTAGTAATTGCTAATAAAATTTTGATCAACTTATAAAAGCAATGCTCAGCTTCAGCCCTTATTTCATTGATCAACCTTACACTTCATCAACTCCCACCTTTGGTGAGTTCATGTCACATTATTCCCCACGACTTGTTGAGCTATGAACGTATGTGAGCTCACTCTTGCTGTCCCACACCCCCCCCCCCCCACAGAAGAAGAACAGGTGGTTCAGGAGGAGCCACAAGGCGAGGAGTATGATCTGATCTAGGTGGCGTTTCTCAGTTGACATTTGCGCCGACGGTCCTTAGTTCGTTTTATGTTTATTCTTTTATTTTGCATTAAGTTTTCCGCTATGTAATAAGTACTCTGATTTATTGTGACATTTATCTCTATACACTCTGTTATTATATATGTTGTCTTCTTTGGCGCATGTATGAGATGCACCCGGATTTGTCCCTTTAAAGTCGGGTGTTACAGAAGTGGTATCAGAGGAATGTTGACTGTAGGATGAAACCTAGATAGAACTAGACAAAACCATGACCTGCTTACCTTACACTGATTCTTTCTATACTTATCTTGATCCTGTTTCATCTTCTACTGTTCTACTCTGATTATTCTTACCTTACCCTTCTAAAGATAAAGGTGGATTTCACACTTTGAAATCATGTGCCTAAAATGACTTTAGGAATAGGAGACCTACTCCTAGAAACAAAAACAAAACTATTTTTTTGTATCTATACGCTTGAGTGTTTGTTCTTATGATACTTGCTTGATTTGGATCTTTGATTGAGAGTTGTAAGGAAAATGGACCCCGGGCCATTTGGCTAACTGAGTTTTGGTGTTTGATGAACAACACAATCCGTGAACTAATAAGTTCTCTAGTGTTTATGTTTGTAGTTCACAGGATGCGAAGAGAATTGGACCAAGGCAATGAGGATGCAACACCTCAAAAGAAGACATAAAAAGATGCATAGGAGTCCAATACTCAAGAACAAAGAAGCCCGAAGACATCAGCGAAGAAATCCAAGAAAAGGGCTGTCAGCCAGCGCCTGGTGGCGCACCGGACATTGGTGTCCGGTGTGCACCGGACTGTCCGGTGAGGAACCAGACAGTCTGCGCAGAGAGGCCGCAGACATGCGCTCTCTGGCTATAGCACCGGACTGTCCGGTGTGCACCGGACTGTCCGGTGTGCCAACGGGTAGACGGCAACGGTCGAATCCAACGGTCGGATCCAACGGTCGACTGGTACAGGCGCCAACGGTCGGCTGACGTGGGGGCACCGGACATGCTACAGTGCACTGTCCGGTGTGCACCGGACTGTCCGGTGCACCCGACGACAGAAAGCTGTTGCTTTCTGTCCAACGGCTAGTTGGGGGCTTGGAGGCTATAAATACCACCCCAACCGGCCATTCTCAAGTGTGAGAGCCCAAGCAACATACCAATACACATAGTACATATTTCCAAGAGCTCAAACACCCAAGTGCTTAATAGAATCACTCGGTGATTAGCGTAGGTGCTTTGCGAAGTGCTTAGGTTAGTTAGACCGCTTTAGCGCTTGCTCTAGGTGAATCCTAGTTAGTTGAGTGAGTTTTGTAAAACCACACAACCCCTCGGCTCTTGCGCGAGCCGTTGTAATTGTACCGAGTGGGGCGAGAGTCTTGCGAGACCGTGACAACCGCGTTTGTGTCACGGCCGCCACCGTGTACCGGAGGGAACGAGGCCCGCGGCGTTTCGGCCGGAAGCTCGATAGTGGAGACGGCGGGGAGCGTCCGAGAGGAGCCGGAAGCGGAGCACCACTTGCGCGTGGAGAAGGCCCGCGGCTCTCTACGGAGTTACTCGACCATGGTGCTTGGCCCTCGCGTGGGCTTCCCTTTGCGTAGGGGCACCAACGAGGATTAGTCGGGACCTTGCGTGGTTCCGGATACCTCGGTAAAAATACCGGCGTCATCCACGAGAGTTTGCTTCTCTACTTAGCTCTTTACATTCCGCATTTATATTAAGCATTTAAGTTTCAAACTTGTAGTCATACTTATTTAGTATAGATTGAAACTTAGCCTTTTGCGGTAGAGATAGCAACACTTAGACAAAACCTAGTTTGCACATTCTAGTTTTGATTATTTGCATAGGTTTTGCTCTAGGGATTTAATTGTGGCCTAGTTTAGTAAAAGTTTTAGAAGTCCTAATTCACCCCCCCCCCCTCTTAGGCGTCACCCGTTTCCTACAAGTGGTATCAAAGCCCGGTTTGGCTCATTTGAAACGCTTTAGCTTCACCGCTAAAAGAGCCGACGCATTTTAGAGGAAGGGATGGATACCCATAGGCCACCACACTTTGACGGCACTAACTTCCCATATTATAGTGCTAGAATGGCTTGTTACCTAGAGGCCGTTGATCTAGGTGTTTGGAGAGTCACTCGTAACGGGATGAAACCCCTCAAGAATCCCGAGAAACCCACCACGAGTGAGGAAAAAGAAATCCATTTAAATGCTAGAGCCAAAAATTGCTTGTATGAATCTCTTAGCATGGATATTTTCAATCAAGTATTTACCCTGAAAACTGCTAATGAGATTTGGCTAAAATTGCATGAGCTCCATGACGGCACATCCAATGTCCGTGAGCAAAAACATTGCCTAGTCTTAAATGAGTATAATTCTTTTGCTATGAAAGATGATGAGCTTGTTAGAGACATGTATTCTCGTTTGAATCTAATTATCAATGAGCTCAATTCGATTGGCATTAATAAGCTAGGTGATGCGGACATTGTGAGGAAGATTATCTCCCTGCTACCACAACAAAGATATGGGAGCATCATCACCATCCTTCACAACATGGAGGACTTGAGCAACATGACCCCGGCCATCGTGATTGGGAAAATCGTGGCTTTTGAGATGTCGCGAAAAATGAGTCGGGGAGATGAGCCAACTTCCTCAAGACCATATGCTTTTACATGTGATGAAAGGAAGGGCAAAAAGAAAGCTCCCACTCCAAGTTCCTCAAGCGAAGAAGAGGAAGAAGAAGAAGAAAGTGATGATGATGAAGATAATCAACCATGCACATCATCCTCCGAGGACGAAGAAACAATCCGACGCGTCGGAAAGGTAATGAGGATGATCCGCAAGATTAATCTAATGGGTGTGCCCCTGCAGGTCGAGGATCTTCTTTTTAACATTGACAGGAAAAAGCAAAGGAAGAGAGGATGCTTCGCATGTGGGGAGAAGGGCCACTTCAGGGACAACTGTCCAAATATGGCCAAGCCCAAAAAGGAGAGGAGCAAAGGCAAGGCGCTAACAAGTGTTAGAACTTGGGATGATTCTTCAAGTGAAGATGAACCTCCAAGGACGCGCAGCCACCGGTCCTCGTCACGATCATCACAGTCATCACACAAATGCCTTATGGCAAGAGGTAACAAAAGCATTCCATCCTCTAGTGATGAAAGTAGTAGTGATGATGAAGGTGAGGGAAAGCCCTCTCTAGATGAGCTTGCGGAAGCCGTAAAATTTTTCCAGGATGTTTGCACTAAGCAAAAAGCTCAACTTAAAACTTTGAAAAATAAGTTGGTTAGCTCTCAAAATGATTACAAAGGTTTGCTAGAAAAATTTGAAACTTTTGCAAACTTAAATAGTGAGCTGTCAACTAAAATTGAGCTATTAGAATCTAGTGCTCCATCCACAGCTACCGATAATAGCCTTATTAAAAAGAATGAAAAACTTAAGGCTAAGTTAGCTAGCTCCCAAGAAGCTATTGAAAATTTGCTAGAGAAAATGGAAATTCTTAGCATACACAATAATGAGCTAACTACTAAGCTAGAAAACATTGGTAGCACCCCAGCAGCATCTTTAGTTGAAATACCTAAAATAATTAAGAAAGATGCTTCTACTTCCTGCTTTGATTTAATTGATGATTCTAACCCCTGCAACCAAGTCGTTGTTGAGAATATTGTTGTAGAGACATGTTCGGATGAGGTTGCAAAGGAAAATGAACAATTAAAGCAAGAAGTGGCTCGCCTTGGCAAGGCTTTGTATGACAAGAAAGGCAAAGCCAAACAAATCCGACCTCCACAGGATAACACCACTGCGGGAGTGAACAAGCCTGTAGAGGGAGAAACTGTGATTTGTAGGCTATGCCACAAGGAAGGCCACAAGTCTTTCCAATGCAAGGCGATGACCGAGGATAAACAAAGGCAAAAGCTCAAGCAAAAGCCATCAAGCAAAATCTCCAACACCTACATCAAAAAGGTGAACAAAAAGGATGCTACACCATATTTGATCAAGAAGAAAAAGAACGGAAAGGTGATAGCAATCAAGGCCAACAAGCAAGCCAACAAAGGAAAGGAGACCAAACGCATCTGGGTGCCAAAGGAAATAATTTCAACCATGAAAAGCACCAAGAAGGTTTGGATCCCGAAAGGGAAGTGAGTGGACCAAAGGTCATCGGGAAATTTGGAGACTTGGCTAAATTGGGATGTATATCATGGGATACATCATATTGGATCAAGTTTATTGCCAAGTGGGTTAGTGAAAATTTTGGACCCAAATTTCCCACCCATGACTAAGGTAACTAGTTTTATTGTATTCTTCATCTTTAGATATGCGTATCTGTTTACCCGTTATCTAGTTTACCTTTCTTGCCTAGTATTACATTTGTTATGTACTTTTGTTCAAAATCATGCATACTAGGTAAATCATATGGTAGGATTGCTTGTTTTTAAACTCATATACTTAAGCAAACCTACATGGTTTAAAATGGTTATTTAAGCACGGCACATAGCTTCTATATCACTCCATAGTAAATGATGCACAAATTGAAAATTTTGATGACTACAAAGTGTATCATTTAACTTATATGTGCCAAAGTTAGGATTATGGATAATTTGCCCCTTTTGATATCAAATCAAAGTGCATGTCTCCTACAAGTATTCAAAACTTGTATGCACACCTTTAGGGGGAGGTTACTCTATAATCTAACACTTTGAGACTAACACCTTTTCAAGTCTATTTCATGTGATAGTCTCATTGTAAGGAAAATGAAGTCCCCGGAGAAAGACAACAATTTTCCACTGCAAAATCTCCAAGAACTCTCATGTCTCTCAAACTCGCCATTGATCTTCAATTGGTATCTTTTGAGACTACATTCAGTATCATTTACATGTCTTCTCCAATATTTGATTAGACTATATTTCATATCATATGCTTCCATGTTGCAAAAATGCATAAGTAGTTAACTCATATTCTGTTACCTATGCATAAGGGAAGTTAGTCTTTTCAAATCATGGCTTGCACCTCTAATTTTCACATGCTTTTTCCTAAGTAGAGGATCTCTGTCAGGGGGAGTATTTCTTCATCTCTAAAGGGGGAGAAAAACTCTTTCTAAAGGAGAATACTCATTTAGGGGGAGTAATCTTTTGAGGACTCCTTCAAGTGGTATCATTCATGGCTTCATTTAATATCCTTCTAGTGATATCATTTGATACAATTCTTGATGAGGGCAAGCTTTTATTTACTTCCTACATGCTTTTAATGTCTTCCTTTTCGGTGGTTGATGCCAAAGGGGGAGAAGTTTAGGGACCAAAGCAATGAAAACTATATCAAACACCAAACACCACAAATTTAAAATTTCATATCTTCAAATAAGTTCTCCAAGTGGTTTTGGTTTTTTGGTCCAAAAATAGAAAGTAAGTGAATTATGGAGTTAGGGGGAGGCTTAAGTCCATAATATCACATTGTGGGGACAATCATGCATCTTAGCAAGTAGATTGCATATTTTTCATTCAAATACTTGTATTATTTGCTTGCTTTGGTTGTGTTATCATCAATCACCAAAAAGGGGGAGATTGTAAGGAAAATGGACCCCAGGCCATTTGGCTAACTGAGTTTTGGTGTTTGATGAACAACACAATCCGTGAACTAATAAGTTCTCTAGTGTTTATGTTTGTAGTTCACAGGATGCGAAGAGAATTGGACCAAGGCAATGAGGATGCAACACCTCAAAAGAAGACATAAAAAGATGCATAGGAGTCCAATACTCAAGAACAAAGAAGCCCGAAGACATCAGCGAAGAAATCCAAGAAAAGGGCTGTCAGCCAGCGCCTGGTGGCGCACCGGACATTGGTGTCCGGTGTGCACCGGACTGTCCGGTGAGGAACCAGACAGTCTGCGCAGAGAGGCCGCAGACATGCGCTCTCTGGCTGTAGCACCGGACTGTCCGGTGTGCACCGGACTGTCCGGTGTGCCAACGGGCAGACGGCAACGGTCGGATCCAACGGTCGACTGCTACAGGCGCCAACGGTCGGCTGACGTGGGGGCACCGGACATGCTACAGTGCACTGTCCGGTGTGCACCGGACTGTCCGGTGCACCCGACGACAGAAAGCTGCTGCTTTCTGTCCAACGGCTAGTTGGGGGCTTGGAGGCTATAAATACCACCCCAACCGGCCATTCTCAAGTGTGAGAGCCCAAGCAACATACCAATACACATAGTACATATTTCCAAGAGCTCAAACACCCAAGTGCTTAATAGAATCACTCGGTGATTAGCGTAGGTGCTTTGCGAAGTGCTTAGGTTAGTTAGACCGCTTTAGCGCTTGCTCTAGGTGAATCCTAGTTAGTTGAGTGAGTTTTGTAAAACCACACAACCCCTCGGCTCTTGCGCGAGCCGTTGTAATTGTACCGAGTGGGGCGAGATTCTTGCGAGACCGTGACAACCGCGTTTGTGTCACGGCCGCCACCGTGTACCGGAGGGAACGAGGCCCGCGGCGTTTCGGCCGGAAGCTCGATAGTGGAGACGGCGGGGAGCGTCCGAGAGGAGCCGGAAGCGGAGCACCACTTGCGCGTGGAGAAGGCCCGCGGCTCTCTACGGAGTTACTCGACCATGGTGCTTGGCCCTCGCGTGGGCTTCCCTTTGCGTAGGGGCACCAACGAGGATTAGTCGGGACCTTGCGTGGTTCCGGATACCTCGGTAAAAATACCGGCGTCATCCACGAGAGTTTGCTTCTCTACTTAGCTCTTTACATTCCGCATTTATATTAAGCATTTAAGTTTCAATCTTGTAGTCATACTTATTTAGTATAGATTGAAACTTAGCCTTTTGCGGTAGAGATAGCAACACTTAGACAAAACCTAGTTTGCACATTCTAGTTTTGATTATTTGCATAGGTTTTGCTCTAGGGATTTAATTGTGGCCTAGTTTAGTAAAAGTTTTAGAAGTCCTAATTCACCCCCCCCCCCTCTTAGGCGTCACCCGTTTCCTACAAGAGTGATGAGTTGTGGAGTAATGTCCTGCATATACATATAGACATAAATAGAAATTCATGAGATAACTAAACAACTTGGATTATCCTCCATTAAAGTGTATCTATTTCACAGAGATCCCGCTTGTCCAAAAGACTCTCTCTTATCTTAATAGATCCATCTCATGTTAAAATATCCTTTCTTACCTTAATGGATCCCTCTTCTCTTAAAAGACTCTCTCTTATCTTGATAGACCCATCTTATCTTAAAAAATACTCTCTTACCTTAATAGATCCATATCGTCTCGAAAGGATTTTCATCTTATCCTAATCAATCTAACTAATCTCAAAAAAAGATACTACCATAATCTTAGAGACTCATCTTAACCTAACAAGCATACATGTCCCCACCACTTGGCTTATCTCATAACCTTGTAACAAACATGATCTATTCCAAAATAAATTAAGAAGATCTTATCTAGTCGAATCCGGTTACACCAATTTAATTCTGATCCCATCTAATTTGGTCTGATCTAATCTAATGGACAAACATATTAGATAATACTGGAAAAATATATTAGACCCTACTTCTATAAGCATGCTTGAATCGAAATTGGTGCCCTAGATTAACTAGACCACATACAATAACCTGGCCATATGCAACTACCTTAACCAACCGATAGTTGCATAACACCTCTGTTTTAACCGACAAAGATTCTAACCCACCTACGCTATATAATTCATCCTATCTCAAAAGATTCTAACATGTCATATTATACCCTGGTAGATTCATCTAACTTAAACTAAGTTTAATCTAGTTATATCCAACCTAATCTAGACCCTACCTAATCCAATATGGTCTAAACTATGTTACAAGTAATAATTAGGCCATATTCCGATAAATGAGTTTTAAACCTTAATTGGTATCTTAAGACCAACTCGTCCATGAAATCACGACCTAGCCTTTGTTATAGGTTTTCCAACCCATTCATTCAAGAAAGCAAAACTCTGTTTAATCTACCTTACCCCACGTAATCGCAAATTATTATCCCAACTCCGATAATGGCATTTAACACCATGACCGATGGTCCCTAATTCAGACCCTCAAAGGAAGCTCGATTATGCCATAATACACTCATTCTATGTCTACACTCACCTAAAAGCTAAAATCTGAGGTACCCTAGTTTCTGTACCACACCTGTTAATGGCATGAAAATTTTAGGTGTATAAAAAATATATACTAATTGAAAGTTCCACTAAAAAATATATACTAGAATGTCATAAAAATAAAGTCAGCTGGACATGCTCAACTAAATGACATTCCTAAACAGGATTAAGGAATCTACTGTGATCTAATCCAATGTGGTCTACTTAAACAGATTAGTGGAATTTGGACCCTGCTAGCCAAGTGTTAACTTAACTTAGCACACTAGATCAACTCAACCATGAGCTAACCCAATCCATCGTGTCATAATGGATTGCATAATCTATCTATACCCACCTAACATCAAAACAAACTTTTAATCTACATCATGTAGTTTATCTCACCCATATCTACCTCATTATGATAGATTATATCATACCTTCGGATATTCACCTTATACGACTAGTTATCCCAATCTTGAAATAAAACAAAGATTAAGCCCTACTAAAGAATCTTCAGATCATAACCAGCTAATAGCTTATTCATTCCGCTTATCGAATAAATTTCCTTGCAAAACTATTTTGCCATATGCTTCTAACTTCGATGGTCAATACTAGGAAGGAAAGATTATCAAGCAACAGCAAATAGAAATGGATCCTCCAAATCCTCCACCTGTTGAAATCAATCAAGTGGTTGCCGCCCAAAGGCTGGTAATACAACAATTGACAGACATGATGACCGAAATGCAAAATCAGATAAGACAAGAACGCGAGGAAATACGTCAGGTCCGTTTGGAGATACGTCAAGAAATAAGGCAATCACGGTTGGAAAGACAACGACAACAACAACCACCTCCGCCACCACCCGCTCCACCAAGCTACATAAACATATATATAAATTACTACTATTTGTAAGATTTAAATGTTACTTTAGTTAGAAAATGGTATGATACTATTTTAGGAGGAATAATAAGGTCTAAATGACCCATGTGTTGCTAATCAATCGTGCATCATGCTGGGGTTTTTGTTTGTGCATATGTGTTGAGACAATATGGTTATACACCCTTTCCTTACAAATCTCGAGGACGAGATTTCTGTTAAGGGGGGTAGGATTTGTAAGGCCCAAAATCTATGTAAGAAAAAAAATTATTAATGATAATAAAAAAAATATATGAAGAAATAAACTAGTAAATTCTGACATCTTAAATTATACTTAGGAGTTGAAAATTGAGAACTGAATTTCTAAAACCAAGAAGTATTTTAGAAAAGAGGTAATAGAAAAGTTTTCTATTCAATCAAGTAATGATTTATATCATTAAATGATACACCATAGGCATTTATTTACATGAATAGTTAATTTTGAAGTAACCTTTATTTCTTGTCCCACATTCAAAATATTTTTTAAAAAAGAGAAAAGAATAAGAAATGAAAGGGATAAGGAATATAAAACTCACATAAAGTATATATAGAATCATACTTTCAAAACTAGTACAATAATTGTGCAACACAATCTAAGGATAAATTTGCCTCCAAAAATGAACTCAAATTGGAAGTTAAATTTGAATTTAGAATTTAAGAGAGAAATACTATAAAAGACAAGATAAAATTTATAAATATATAAACTCATCCCACACTAGTATGTTTATTTGGTACACTTAACATGACTACAAATTCACCTCCATATTTGAATTCAAATTGTGAATTCAAAGTTCAAGCAAGAATTTGAATTTAGTTTTGAAATATGAAAATAAGAGAAAATAGGAAAGAAAATGAAAACAGAAATAAATAAATAAAAAAGGAAGAACTCCATTTTTGCGCCTGGGCCGAATTCGGCTCCCCAACCGACCCAACTAATAACCCACTCACGTGCTGGCCGCCTTGCTCGGGACGCCGATCTGTGGGTGTGACATGTGGGCCCTTCGCGTCAGTCGCTCATAAGTCGCGCACCTGTGAACACAGCCTTGTATGACGCGTGGGTCCGGGCGATCAGAACCTTCTCCTCCGAATGACCCGCGCGTACCTGAACGCCGATCTCGCCGCGCACGACCGCGTCCTGGCCAAAATCCCCGGGGCCGTGGGACCTATATTCACGTATGCCACCCGGGAGTTATCGCTCGCCTTTTTTCGCACATCGACCCCTAGTTCCACCGCCTCTGTACGCTTGGAGCCGAACCGAAAAGAGGGGAGAGAGAGTACCACCGGCGTCCTCCACCGTTGAGAACACTTGGGGATCTGGTGGAGGCCGAGGAGCTGCGCAGGATCACGTGGAGTGTGTGCGACTCATCCTCGGGTGAGTTTGAAGGCTGGAGCAGGAGGAATCGCTCACCGTCGACTTCGGGCACCCGCAATTTCTTGTGGCACCATGGGCAGTGCGCGTCGTGCCACCGTTGCTGGTAAGTCCTCACTTGACGAATTCGCGCTGCGTTCCTCATCATTTTCCATGTCGCTGGGGGGATCCAGGAGGGCCGGGGCGCCAGATCACCGTGTCGCCGGTGAGGCACCGCCGCGGCTGGCTTGCGCGGATGCGCTCGGTCGTCGGTAGGATTGGTGACGATCGCTCGACCGTTGATCTCATGTCTAACGGTCGTGATTAGATGTAGGGTCGAACTAGAGTGAACCGTGGATTCGCTGTTGTGCGGTGCGGATTCAATCAGGGATGTAGCGTCGCGCGGATCTGCGGTGGCCCTTGGATCACGATCGGGCGGATCCGACAGGGCCTCGGCTACTTAAAATCAGGATCTTCAGTTTCTGATCCGAGGGACATCATCGAGTAACGTTTCATAATAGATAAGATCTAATCGTAGCCGTCCGTTGTTGATCTTGTGGCCGTGAACCTTCCATACCCTTTCAGCCCAACACTTTTACGTATGGGACCCTGTCTTTCTTTAAAAACAACCCGCAGTCCCCCGTGACTGTTTACTGAGTCTGTAGAACCTTTGCGTTTTAACCCCAAACTCTCTGCAAATTATGCACGCCATCCAGGACTCGAAAGAAATAAATAAATGAATATAGAAAATGAATTCCTAGTGTAAAAATAATCCTAAAACTTGTTTAATTCATACAAAACTCATTTTAACTCCTTTTCAGTCCAATCAAGTTCCCATAATTTTGTATTAATATTTCCTACTACTTGATAACACTGTTTTAACATGAAAACTATACTAGAATTGATTACTCGATTAATTTTGTAGCAAGCACATAAAATCTTCGGAAATTCATAACTCATCTGTTTTAAATCCAAATTAACTCGTTCCAGTTGCGTTAGCTTCGTATGAATATTTACTACTCATTAACAACATTGATTATACATGTCTCATACTTTTGTATTAGATATCTATTTATCCTATGTTAATTGGATTAATCTAGGTGTGTTGGATTAACCTCTGACCTTATGATCATAATTTGACTAGATGATCTTTAATCAAATAATGACTTAGATTAAAGTTGAGATAATTATTTATATAATAACCTCACATATGATTTATACTAACCAATTTATAATATAGTTTAATATTTTAATCACACAGGTCTTTTATAAAATCATAACTCCTTAACCGTAACTCCGATTTTAGTAGTTCTCGTTCCCATGAGCTCGTAGCTTCGCGTAGATCATTATTATTCAGTTTGTACTTATGTTTAATGTAATATTAATTTTATCTATACCATGTCTGTTTGTATTGCTACGACTAGCAGCGAGGTTTCGAGTCACCTGAAGATCACCCTGGTAACTGGAATCTCAAGTGCCAGGCAAGTTGTGCCCTTGATCACTTCTTTTACCCATTCATGTTCTTATTAATCATAATGATCTGCAAAGGTTAATTTTGCTGGGACCTAATAGGTTACCCTAGATTTTGACTATCTTTATACCTTGTTTCACCACTGGTTTCACTACTAAATTTTGGGTAGTACATGCTATTGCTTTATGTGGCTTTGGGTATAGAGGTAATCATCACTCATTGTTATACTTTTTATTATTTGTTTATTCTTTATTGTTCATGATAAGATCATTATGTTAATGGGAACATAGAGAACCACCTGAGAAAATAGTGCTACCACAAGGGTTTAATGGGACGCCCTTGGCTGATTATCTAGGAAAGCTAGTGGAGGGCTACCTTACCCGAAAGGGGCAAGGGCAGTAGGGGAGTGGTCAATGTAGGGAGGTCCTTGGGTTGATTTTGCTGCGATGGCGGTCAGGCGAGGGATTCCTGCACTGGAGCTTCCTATAAACTGTAGCGGGTAGTCTGAAGCTAGTGGAACTTTGTAAAGGCCTCGTAGTGGTACCCTGCCTTGCTTCCTTGGTAGAGGTGTATGGGGTCTGATCAACTCCGTGGCAAATGGGTAACACGACTTGTGGGCAAAGATGCGCAACCTCTGCAGAGTGTAAAACTGGTATACTAGTCGTGCTCACGGTCATGAGCGGCTCGGACACTCACATGATTAATATATGGAACTTAAACTTAATTTGTCATCTCATTGCATTTGGGATTATTTTATTATTACTTTTACTTATTATTACTATGGTTTGGTATTCACTTACACTTAGTAATTGCTAATAAAATTTTGACCAACTTATAAAAGCAATGCTCAGCTTCAGCCCTTATTTCATTGATCAGCCTTACACTTCATCAACTCCCACCTTTGGTGAGTTCATGTCACATTATTCCCCACGACTTGTAGAGCTATGAACGTATGTGAGCTCACTCTTGCTGTCTCACACCCCCCCCCACAGGAGAAGAACAGGTGGTTCAGGAGGAGCCACAAGGCGAGGAGTATGATCTGATCTAGGTGGCGTTTCTCAGTTGACATTTGCGCCGACGATCCTTAGTTCGTTTTATGTTTATTCTTTTATTTTGTATTAAGTCTTCTGCTATGTAATAGGTACTCTGATTTATTGTGACATTGTCCCTTTAAAGCCGGGTGTTACAATCATCACGCAAGTGCCTTATGGCAAGGGGTAAAATGAGTATTCCATCCTCTAGTGATGATAGTAGTAGTGATAAAGGTGAGAGAAAGCCCTCCATAGATGAGCTTGCGGAAGTTGTAAAAGTTTTCCAGGATGTATGCACTAAATAAAAGGCTCAACTTAAAACTTTGAAAAATAAGTTGATCTCAAAATGATTATAAATGTTTGCTAGAAAAATTTGAAAAAATGCAAATTTAAATTGTGAGCTATCAATTAAAATTGAGCAATTAGAGTCTAGTGCTCCATCCTCAGCTACCGATGATGGCCTTATTAAAAAAGAATGAAAACTTAAGGCTAAGTTAGCTAGCACTCAAGAATTCATTGGAAACTTTCTAGGGAATATGGAAATTCTTAGCATACATAATAATGAGCTAACTACTAAGCTAGAAAACATTGGTAGCACCCTAGGAAATTCTTAGCATACATAATAATGAGCTAACTACGGAGAATTTGGAGACTTGCCAAAATTGGGATGTACATCATGGGATGCATCATATTGGATCAAGTCTATTGCTAAGTAGGGTTAGTGAATATTTTGGACCCAAATTCCCCAACCATGACTAAGGTAACTAGATTTACTGTATTTCCTTTTAGATATGCATATCTATTTTCTTGTATCTAGTTTTTACCTTACATGCCTAGTTTTACATGTGATATTTACCTTTGATATTGACTGCATGCATACTAGGTCAATCATATGGTAGGAATGTTCGCTTTCATTCACATTCTTGAGCAAACCTACATGGTTTAAAATGTTTAGTTAAGCACGACACATAGCTTATCCAACATCCCTAAGAAAATGATACATCAAATGGTATTTCTATATGACATATACTACAATTGATATACTACAAGTGGTATAATACTTCAATTGGTATCATTTAAACTATATGTGCCAAAGCTCGGGTTATAGATAATTTGCCCCTCTTGATATCAAAATCAAAGTGCATGTCTCCTACAAGTATTCAAAAACTTGTATGCACACTTTCAGGGGGAGGTTACTCTATAGTTTAAGTCTTTGAGACTAACACCCGGAGAAAGACAATAAGCTTCCACTGCAAATCTACAAGTATTATCATGTATCGAAAGACTACATTTGGTACCTTTTACATGTCTTCTCCAGTTATTGATTAGACTATATTTCATATCTTATACTTCCTATGTTGCTATAAATGCATATGTTGTCAAAATATATCTGTTATCTATGCATAAGGGGAGTTAGTCTAATCAAATCATGTCTTGTACCTCTCTCATATACTTTTTTCTAAGAAGAGGATCTCTGTCAGGGGGAGTATTTCTTCGTCTCTAAAGGGGGAGAAAATTATTTCAAAAAGAGAACACTCATTTGGGGGAGTAATTTTTAGTGCTTTAATTGATAAATCTTCTAAGAGGGCAAGTCTTTTTTGCTTCCTATATGCTTTTAATGTCTTCCTTTTTTGTGGTTGATGTCAAAGGGGATAAGTTTTAGGAACCAAAGCAATGAAAATTATATCAAACACCAAACACCACCAATTTAATTTTTTGATATTGGAAGTGGTTTTGGCTCTTTGGTCTAAAATAGGAAGTAAGTAAATTATGGAATTAGGGGAGGCTTAAGTCCATAATATCACTTTGTGGGGACACTCATGCATCCTAGCAAGTAGATTGCATATTTTTATTTATATTTGCTTGCTTTGGTTGTGTTGTCATCAATCACCAAAAAGGAGGAGATTATAAGGAAAATGGACCCCAGGCCATTTGGCTCAAAAGGTTTTGGTGTTTGATGATTAACATAATCTATGGACTAATGTGTTTGCTAGTGTTTGTATTTATAGTTCACAGGATGCGGAGAGGATTGGACTAAGGCACTGAAGATGCAACACCTCAAAAGAAGACATAAAAGAGCTTAGAAGTTCAAGACTCAAGAACAAAAGAAGCATAAGGAAACAGCGAAGAAATCCATGAAGTGGGCATCAGCCAACGCACTAGTGGCGCACCGGACAGTGAACGATACTCTGTCCTGTGTGCACCGGACTATCCAATGGGACACCGGGCACTCTACGCAGAGAGGCCCACAACGGGCGCTCTCGAGGTGTAGCACTGGATTGTCCGTTGTGCATCGGACAGTCTGGCAACGGTCGGAACCAACGGTCGACTGCTGCAGACCCCAACGGTCGGCTGACATGGCCAGGGCACCAGACAGTGAACAGTGCATGTCCGATGTGCACCGGACTGTCCGGCGCGCCCGTCGACAGAAAGTTGTTGCTTTCTGTCCAACGGCTATAATTGTGGGGGAGGCTTTAAATATCCCCAACCTGCTATTTTAAGGTGTGGGAGCCCAAGCAACATACCAAGGCATAGTATAGACATTTCCAAGTGCTTAATAGAATCACTCGATGATTAGTGTAGATGCTTTGATAAGTACTTAAGTTAGTTAGACCGTATTAGCGTTTGCTCTAGGTGAATCCTAGTTAGTTGAGTGCGTTTAGAAAAACTACACAACCCCTCAATTTATTATATACGTTTTATTTCATATAAATATTTTTAGATATATATAGAATATTCGTCGATAATATACGCACTATATTTATGTATAATATTAATTATTGTTAGAAAGGGCCTCCATTGTAGATTAGCACTGGGCCACCAGCTGGCGACGGGGAGCGGACTCAGGGGAGAGGGCCATGCTCGGCCAGCGCGGCTAGCCTGTCATATGCCTGACGTCATCGCAGGTGGCAGTCGCAGATCTTTCCGCGCACACTGGGGAAACTGCGGGCCCCACGTGGCAGTCTCTTATGCCAGTAGAAAATATCGGTACCGAGATATTTTTCCCGAGCACCCCCACGCCGCCACGTGGGAAAGTACCGCCACGTCACGGAAAAGCCTGGAGGACAAGGGGGAGCCCACCGCGGCTCTCTCCCAGTCGCCCCCCCGCACCTGCACACAAACACCCCCCACGGACCAGCGGAGATGTATCAGCTCTCCCTGTTCGCTTTGGCCTCCGCTTGCCCCCTCCCTCTCGCGTCTCTATACATGGCCGCTGCTGTGTTGCAGTTCAGTTTGCATCCTGAGCTCTCTCCTGGACCAGCCGAGATTTCTCTCTCTGCGCATCTCTGATTCTTCTTCGTCGAGAGGAGCTGTTCCTCTTCTTTGCCGCCTCGAATCTGGGACTGGTCGATTTTCTGGATCCCTGCTGCCTGTCGGGTTCTCGAGAGGTGTAAAATCCAATGGAGGGTGTGTCATCGCTGAACCAGCAGTTGATCAACGACGACCGGCAGCCCGTGCCCAGCGGTATCGCCAAGGTAACCAACCGTGAACCGATGGGGATTTTTAGGCTCTTGTGAGAGAAGTTCCTTTTTTTCCTTTAATTTTGATTCTTCGGCAGGGTGATCAAATCCAAGGCCTGTTGTCCGGTGGATGGACAAATGAGCGGCACAGCTCGTACATAAGCTCCATGGAGGCATCTTTCGTGGAGCAACTCCGTAGTGGTTCCAAGGCCATCCAGGAGGGCTTGTGCCAGAGCATGAGGATTCCGAGGGATGATGCTCGCAGCCATGACGTCCCTGAGAGTCCATGGGTGGTGGTGAGGCGTTTCAGGCCACGCGGTGCCCACCATGGCGATGGAATGGAAGTGGAACCTTTGGTCGATGGTTATGGATCAGGTACTGACACGGCCCGAGAGAAGGTCCGGACCCACGCAAGAGTAGCGAAGGCTTCTGCTATTATTGGTAAAAGCAAACTACACTACATTGTTCGGCATATAATTGATCATTAGGCCATTCCGAATTGCATGACCAAAACAGGTCATCATTATACATACGGAATCGCATGTTGCGCGCAATTGTTTGCTTTTTCATATTATTATTATCTCATATCAATTAACATTTACAATTGTCTACTTATCAGGACTGTGGTTGGTAATTTCCTTGTCTTGCCTTTTTTTTTCAGAAGTCACGGACCAGAATTTTCCTGAGGAGGGGATTCAATCCAGTAACGGTGCATGCAAGAGACAGAAATCTACTCCTGGCAGTGCATCAAATGGCCAGGGTACTTAACAAGATAGTGGAAGCCAAGCAGGAGGCCATGGGGGAAACGAGACTTGTCTGCAGTACTACGTGACGACAGGTCGTGCTGCAGCTGCAAGTAGTTTGGCTTACCAAAATATGATATCGTCGTCCTTTCTGCGGTGTGGAGAGTAGAATATGTATATCCACATCTGCAGAGAGCACCGGCTCTCTTCTTGTTGCTGTTACTATTTTGTGCCATGGAGCAAATTTATTTGGTAAATTTGAGCTGCCACTGTCTGCAGAGTGATTTTTTTTTAGAAAACAATGCTGGTTCCTGTTAATATGGATGTGTTAGCGCCTTTACAATCAAATACTAAACTGTCCCTAGCGCCTACACGTGACGTGCAGGACCTTGGGGCCTCTTTGCTGATCGGTGGACAGTCTAGTTCGGGTGGTCGGACTGTCCACAACATAAAGAGCTGCAAAAAAAACCTAGATCTCAATCTCTCGGAAGTGACCCTATCGAGAAAAACGGATTCTAGGGTTGCTTTACCGTCAATAGGTTACCCATCGTTTCAAAAAAAACGATGTAGAGTCGAAAAGAGATGAATATTAGGGTTAGGAAACTATGACTAAAGCTACAACTAAATCTAGATCTATACATAATAAAGAAAATAATATGAACCTGATTTGTAGATTGATTGTTGTTCTTTCAATCGGTCATACTCTTTCATATTTATATGGGAGGTGACCCTTTCTAAACAGGGTCCAACAAAATCATGTAAGAAATATGGAGTCCCGCAAGAAATCAGGACTCCTACTTGAACTGATCTAATCTTAGAATATCTATCGGACTGTTCGAACTATTATGTCGTAGACTATTCGATAGTACAACACATGCCCTAAAGCATCGGGTACACCTCATATATTTTAGATATCAAGATATGTATATGCTAATCAGCATACCTGTAGGATCTAATAAAATTAACTACCAAGAGCTAGTGAATTTCGTCATTGATCCTTGAATACAAGTTAGGACGAAATGGCCTTGGCCTCTCTTTAAATGACTAAAAACTGGGTTTAATTGGCAACTATTGTTCAACCAATCCTTGGCTTAGACCTAGCATTTTAGTATAATTTCAAGTAAAACAATCAAGATACTTGAAAGGAACACATACGCCTAAGAGGGATTGAATTAGGACTTCTAAAATTCTCGATAATCTAGGCCGCAAATAAATCTTTTAAACAAAACCTATGCAAATAACAAAGCAATGATGTGCAAACTATGTGTTTTGTCTAAATGTTGCTATCTCTACCGCAAAAAGAGCTATGCAACCTAAGTTCCAATCCTATATTCTATACTAAGAATAATAAAGATTGCAATTTAAGTAATCAATGTAAATGTGGAAGCTAAATAGCAAAGGTAGAGAATGCAAACTCTCGTAGACACACATATATTTTTATCGAGGTATCTAGGACCGCACAAGTTTCTGACTAATTCTCGTTGGTGCCCTACGTAAAGGGAAGCCCACGCGAGGGTCAAGAGCCTGGTCGAGTAACTTCATAGAGAGTCATGGGCCTTCTCCATGCGCGATTAGTGCTTTGCTTCCGGCCTCCTCTCAGACGGTCTCCGCCGTCTTCACTATCGAGCTTCTGGCTGAAACGTTGTGGGCATCATTCCCTCTAGTACACGGTGTCGGCCAGACCACAAAATCGGTTGGTGTGGTCTCGCAGGACTCTCGTCCTACTCGGTACAATATTACAACGGCTCGCGCAAGAGCCGAGGGGTTTTGAAAGTGAAATGTGCTCTTGGCCCATTTCTATTTTGTTTTGGTGATTAAATGCTCATCGTGGTTATTGTTGTGGAAGTAGGTTCATCGGAAGTGAGCGTCAATGTTGATCACTTGTTTTTAATTGCTACAAAAATAAAAAACAAGGCAACACAATGTTAAATACTAAGGACCTTCGTTCTTATGAACATTATCTTTCCCAGAGATAATGATTCTTGGACGAAGATAAATGATACATGTTGGATTCCATTTTTAAATAACCTTTTTTCCAAGATTATGAGGACGTGTTAATTTACAAAGGGATGGGAGTATTTGTGTTTAATAACTGAATGGCAAATAATAAAGAATTAATCTCTTATTTTATTTGTGCAAATATGTATATATGTATTCGTGTGTATATATATATATATATATATATATATATATATATATATATATATATATATAGTATCACATTTCGAACAGTAAAACAGATAATTGCATTTGCACCTTCGGTTCTGCACAAAAGAGATTGCTCCTTGTGCTCTCCCTGATGACCCCTTTTTCCAGTCCATAAATAGTAAGGGACATTGTTCATCTATTTATAAGCCTAGGACACAGCTCAGGCGAAATTAAAATTATGCCTCTAATTTCTATACAATCGCTCTAATGCAGACACTGAGGATAAAGTTGTCCTTCTACTCTTGAATTGGCTTGCAGTGAGACCTTCAGGATTAGCTTGAGTCAAAGCTATAATCATAATGATTACCGAAGCTTTGTCACGTCCCTTGCATCCCTCGCTTCGACATTTTACCTTCGGCATTTAGTCCTGCAGTACGCTTGTTAAATGAATTAAAACAGTTAGTTTGTTTTGAGGACCTTCGGCATAAGAAGACCCTCAACAAGTGTGTCTGGCCCAGGACAGTCTTTGGCTTGTGTAAGCCAAAACAAAGACCCGACTTGTCACGATGAGCATCATGACAGTAATAGCTCCGAGGATGAGACAAAAGAGGTGTGTGTCGCTAAGCTTGTGTTGGTCACTTGTTCTCAAATACTGTGAACTAAGAATAAGGCAACACAAATGTTAATGATTAAAGACCTTCGTCCTTCGAAGCATTATCTCCCTTAGGATATAATGATCTTCAGACGAAGGTCATAAAGAACATATCTTCATCATTTCAATATGTGAGAATATAAACAGGGACGTATGAAACATAGGAAGAACATGAGTAATTATATTAAATCATTAGATTATTCATATTGTCATTATATAATCATGAACAAACATTAATGATATTAAATTACATTTGTACCTTCGGCTTGACAGAAGGTAAAAGTCCGAGAATGACATGCGAGCGATTACAAGTCAGCGTGAATAGTATGGTGTTACTGTTCATCTATTTATAGGCACAGGACGCAGCCTGGGCAAAATTACATTCATGTCCCTGACATTTACTATTAGCCAAATGGTAAGCTGTCGAGGACTAAGCAGTCTTTTCCCTTTTAGGTCGATTTCATTCTCCATCACCGTCTTTGTGCTAAGCCGAAGCTTCTCCATCCATAGCTTCAGAATTGGTCCATCCTTCTTCCAGATCGCGCCTTTCATACCATGTACACCTTCATCTCAAACAGAAGCCTCCTGTGATAGTATACTATACTGGAAAACATGTTAGTCGTGTTTTTGAGGACCTTGGAAGACGAAGGCCCCCAATAGTAGCCCCTCGCAGTATTAATTTGTTCTTGTATCTAACAAATTCAGACTGCGACGTGAACGAAGGCCTTTAGCCGAAGGTCCAAAAAACACATTCCCTTCGCTAGAATAGCGAAAGTCAATGACAAATGGGGCCCGCCAAGTTGCAATGCACGAGGCATATAAATATAAACCCTCAGCGACAGCATCTGCTGCGCCATTTCAATTGCTTGTGTTGTTTTCTCAAGCTTTAAATTTCTTGCTGTCAGATTTCACTTGTTTTGCGAGCTTCGGCATTTGTTCGATTTTCCACCAAATGGCTGACCAGAAGAAGGTTGCTAATCCTACCCTGGCTGGTTTTTACAAGGTTGTGGAAAAAACAAACACAAAGAAGATTATAAACGAGATACTAGCTAATTTGTCTGAAGATTCTGATGATAGTGGGAGCTTTGATATGGAAAGTGAAGACGAAGATGCAGAAAATTGGCCCTGGCGACCAAGTCATACTATCTTCGGAAAATCATCCATTAAGCAAAGTCAAATTGACGCTATGAAAGGGATGATGAGGACATCAACACCAACACGAGCACATCTACACCAGCAGCACCTTCTCCAGCCCAGGCACCATCTTCCCCAGTCCAGGAGCCACCCCTTCCACCTGGGCCAGTGACTCGGGCCCGTGCAAGAGAATTGAACTACATCATGCTGTTAAAGAACGAAGGCCCGGAAGAATAGACGACCAGCCCAACTGCGGCCCATAATGGACGACCTAGGGTTGGCCGCCCCTAGGGGCTGCGCCCTCTCTCTATTTATCCAGGAGCTGCGCCTCCTTTATTTTTCGAGTTTTGTTTTACATTAGCTTTAGCTACTCTCGAACACGCGCAAATCTGCACTGTCTTCATGTATTCAGAACTCCACCCTCGAGTAATAGATTAGATTGCTCGCATCTTTTTTCTTGTTCGTTCTTCGATTGCGCACAGGAAACGATCTTCGTGATCAGGCCGATCTCGCATCAGCAAGGTCGGTAACCACAGGGAGTTGGTTCAGCGATTGCATTGGCGCCTCGGGCTTGCTCGTCGTAGTCGGATCGCAAGGGTCAACTTCCGCCAAATCGGAATTATCTCTACTCGCCGAAAGATCGGGCACCTCAGCTACATCAATTGGTATCAGATTTCCAGGTTGATCGGTGAGTTTATCGAGTGTTTTTTTCCTACAGTCCACAAAACCACATAAAAATTCAGGTTAGACCTTATCCCAGCACCCTTTTGAGCCTCGCACTTTCTTTCAATAATCTGCATTGTTGAATTTGTGTGCTTTCGCGTCATTTGTTGCTGGTTGCATTGTGTTCTTCCACCATTCAAACCCTAGCGCCGCCACCATCTCCCGTTTGATCACGCCACAAACCGAGTCAACATCGTTTCCTTGTTTTTCTCCTTCAGTTACGTCAAAAAAAACAGAAAAAACAAACCGAGTCAACGGCCGTTTCCTTGTTTTTCTCCTTCGGTTACGAAAAAAACAGAAAAAAAAACAAACCGAGTCAACATCGTTTCCTTGTTTTTCTCCTTCGGTTACGTCAAAAAAAACAGAAACAAAAAACAATGAAGGAGAAAGGATACGGTTGTTTCATCCCGGTCGTTTTAAAACATAACTTGAGGTACCTTCCTTAAACCGGGCATAACTTTTCGCTCGGGTGTCCAAAAAATCTGAAATTTTTACAGGAGCTAGTTGACACCATTCTGAGGCCAGCCAAACTCACCTTCGGTCTGTTTGGGTTTTGACAAAATTATCAAAAAAATCAGGAAAATAAAGAAAAAAATCCATCAAAGTTCTCGCACGCTTTTCAGAGAACTTCCTGATTTTTTTGTAGACCACATCTGATCTCTGTTTTAGGTGAAACTTCGTCTAGCTCCTATTTTGTTGCTTCTTGTGCTGAGAAAAATATCAAAAAAATCATACAAAAAAAGAAAAACAAAATCACTTGTGATTCCTACTAGTGGCCTCGCTAGTACAATATTTACGGTACTGCCATTCTGCTAGTTCCATCCGTCCTTTGCACTTGTGGCCAGCAATATAGTTTCGTGTTCTGCACTATAATTCAACTTTGCATTATTGTTTGATTGTGCTAATCATTGACTTGAGTGCAGCCTACCCATAACTCCACATATTTCTACGACGAGCAGGCTTCTGTTTCTCCAGGCAATCGCTCATCCAATCTTTCACCGGTTCCACCTGTTGGTTGCAGTTCACCACTGTGGCTTGGTAAGAACGGATAAGAATTTGATAACAGCACTAGTGTGAGCGCCTTGTGAGCAGTACACCCCTGTTTTTGTCGTTGGTTTTTGTTTTCTTCTTCTTTTAGTGTTTTGGTGTTTGCGCTAACTATGGCAGGAGCACACGACACGGTGGATGCCCAGTTGCTGGAAGTAAGGGGACAAGTTGATGGACTTGCTGATGACATTAGGACGATGTATGAACGGCTTGATTCAACGGTCACTTCGACGACCGAGCGTTTCAACCAGCTTGACCTTGCTCAAACGGCGACTCGCACCACACTCGACACCATCCTAGCACGCCTTGATGCGTTGACCACAAAGATGGAGCAGGACTACGGCGGTGACACTGAGTGGGACGATGGAGATCGCCGTGGTCGTGCACGCCGTGTGGTTCGTCATCCCCCTAATGACTTATTTTCTAAGATTAAATTTAAAATTCCACCTTTTAATGGCAAATATGATCCTGCTACATATCTTGATTAGGAGTTAGAGGTTGAACAAAAATTTTCATGCCATGATATTGCTGCACATTCTCATGTTAAAGCTGCTATTAGTGAATTTACTGATTTTGCTTTAATTTGGTGGCGTGAGTTTAAAATAAAACATCCCACTACCATTCCAACCACTTGGGATCAGTTGAAAGCTGCGATGCGACATCGATTTGTGCCTTCGTATTATGCTCGTGATTTGCTTAATAAAATGCAGCGTTTTCAGCAAGGTTTTCAATCTGTTGAGGACTATTTCCAGGAGTTACAAAAAGGTATGATTCGTTGTGGGATATTGGAGGACAACGACGCTGCTATGGCACGTTTTCGTGGTGGTTTAAACCGCGAAATCCAAGATATACTTGATTATAAGGAATATTATGATATGACTACTTTATTTGAATATGCTTGCAAAGCTGAACGTGAAGTGCAGGGACGCCGCTCGAAGCCATATTCTAACCCTTTTGCAGGACGAAGCTCGACATCCACCTCAGCACCAGTTCCCCCTGCGCCATCCACGTCCACCACTACTCCACACGAGAAGACGACCAAACCAGCCAGCACTGCCCCACCCACAGGTCGTACACGGGATATTCAGTGTCATCGTTGTAGAGGATTTGGCCATGTGATTCGGGACTGCCCAAACAAGCGCACTTTGCTCATTCGTGACGATGGTGAGTACTCTTCCGCTAGTGATTCTGAAGAAATTGAACATGCACTACTTGCCACTGACCATGCAGCTAAGGCGGAGGTACATGTCAACCCGGGCGACGCTGATAGGTATGAAAGTCTTGTTGTGCAGCGTGTTCTCAGTACACAGGTCGCTTTGCCCGAGAAGAATCAGCGACACACTCTGTTCCATACAAAGGGTGTTGTGCAGGAGCGGTCAATTCACATCATTATCGACAGCGGTAGTTGCAACAATTTGGCGAGTACCATGCTGGTCGAAAAGTTATCGTTACCCACTCGTAAGCATCCAAACCCATATCACATTCAATGGCTTAATGATGGTGGTAAAATAAAAATCACACGTTCCGTGCGCGTTCCTTTCTCCATGGGTGCTTATTCTGATTTTGTTGATTGTGATGTTATTCCCATGGAAGCATGCTCTTTGTTACTTGGTCGACCTTGGCAATATGATACTGATAGCTTGCATCATGGTCGTTCGAATCATTATTCTTTCATTTTTAAGGGTCAGAAAATAATTATACATCCAATGACACCTGAACAAATTGTTAAAGATGATCTTGCCCGAGCTGCTATAACTGCTAAACAACTTGATCCATCGCCCTCTGTTCCTTCTGAAATCAAGTTGAAGGCTCCTGTTTTACTTGCTACACGTGCTGATTTTGATGATCTACACGGTGCTCATTTGCCATGCTATGCACTTATATGCTCTAGTGTCCTCATTTCACTTGATGATGCACCATCTTTGGCTATTCCCCCTATGGTTGCTAACCTTTTGCAGGAGTACGCTGATGTCTTTCCCAAAGACTTACCACCGGGTCTCCCACCACTTCGTGGCATTGAGCACCAGATCGACCTCATTCCCGGCGCACAGCTTCCGAACCGCGCACCGTACCGTACAAATCCGGATGAGACGAAGGAGATTCAGCGCCAGGTACAGGCGTTGCTTGACAAGGGATACATTCGTGAGTCTCTTAGCCCTTGCTCTGTTCCTGTGCTACTTGTTCCCAATAAAGATGGGTCATGGCGTATGTGTGTAGACTGTCGTGCTATTAATAACATCACTATTCGTTATCGATATCCTATACCACGCCTTGATGATATGCTAGATGAGCTTAGTGGTGTCATTATTTTCACTAAGATTGATTTGCGTAGTGGTTACCACCAGATTAGAATGAAACTGGGTGATGAATGGAAAACGACTTTTAAAACGAAATTTGGTTTATATGAATGGTTGGTTATGCCGTTTGGATTGACTAATGCTCCCAGCACTTTTATGCGAGTGATGAATGAAGTTCTAAGGCCCTTCATAGGATTGTTTGTGGTTGTTTATTTTGATGATATCCTTATTTACAGCAAATCTAAGAAAGAGCATTTGGAACATTTAAGTGCTGTTTTTGATGCATTGCGTGCTGCCCAGTTATTTGCTAACATGGAAAAATGCATCTTTTGTACACGACGTGTCTCGTTTCTTGGTTATGTTGTTACTCCACAGGGCATTGAGGTGGATAGCAGCAAGATGGCTGCCATTCGGGAGTGCCCTACACCGACGACGGTCACACAAATTCGGAGCTTTCTTGGACTTGCCGGTTTCTACCGCAGATTTGTTCGTGATTTTAGCTCCATTGCAGCGCCTCTACATGAGCTTACAAAGAAAGATGTGCCATT
This sequence comes from Zea luxurians, assembly GCA_029449295.1. Lineage (NCBI taxonomy): Eukaryota > Viridiplantae > Streptophyta > Magnoliopsida > Poales > Poaceae > Zea > Zea luxurians. The sequence continues at coordinate 4,309,657 of JAOPSE010000126.1, read as the reverse complement.
TGCTTGGAGTGATTCACAGGAGGAAGCGTTCAGCACTTTGAAAGATAAGTTAACCCAAGCTCCCCTATTGCAATTACCTGATTTTAATAAAGTGTTTGAGCTTGAATGCGATGCTAGCGGTATTGGGCTAGGTGCTGTTTTGTTACAAGAAGGAAAACCAGTTGCTTATTTTAGTGAAAAATTAAGCGGTGCTAGTCTGAAATATTCTACTTATGATAAGGAGCTTTACGCTTTAGTGCGCACTTTGCATACATGGCAGCACTATCTTTGGCATCGTGAGTTTATAATCCATTCTGATCATGAGGCTTTAAAACATATTCGTACCCAAACAAATCTGAAACCGTCGTCATGCTAAATGGGTAGAATTCATTGAGTCCTTTCCTTACATTATTAAACACAAGAACGGGAAGGACAATGTTATTGCTGATGCTTTGTCTCGTCGCTATACCATGCTGTCACAGTTAGATTTTAAAATCTTTGGTTTGCGCACTGTGAAAGATCAATATGTTGATGATGCTGATTTTAAAGATGCTTTCGGCCATTGTATTAATGGGAAACCATGGGGCAAATTTCACATACAGGATGGGTTCCTGTTTCACGCTAACAAGCTGTGTGTTCCAGCTAGCTCGGTTCGTCTTTTGTTGTTACAGGAAGCACATGGAGGCGGTCTCATGGGGCACTTTGGCGTCTACAAGACACATGAGGTGTTGGTTGCCCACTTCTTTTGGCCTCGGATGCGCGCTGATGTTGAGCGCCTTATTGCACGCTGCACTACTTGTCAGAAAGCTAAGTCACGGTTGAACAACCATGGTTTGTATATGCCTTTGCCTGTTCCTACTTCCCCTTGGATTGATATTTCGATGGATTTTGTTTTGGGATTGCCTAGAACTAAGAAGGGGAGGGATAGCATTTTTGTGGTTGTTGATCGATTCTCCAAAATGGCTCATTTCATACCTTGTCATAAGACTGATGATGCTAGCAATGTTGCTGAATTGTTTTTTAGAGAGATTATTCGTTTGCACGGTATTCCCAATACAATAGTCTCGGATCGTGATGCTAAGTTTCTGATTCATTTTTGGAGATCTCTGTGGAATAAATTGGGAACTAAATTGCTGTTTAGCACCACTTGTCACCCTCAGACTGATGGTCAAACTGAGGTAGTTAATCGAACTTTGTCTACCATGCTTAGGGCTGTTTTAGACAAAAATTTGAAACGTTGGGAGGATTGCTTGCCTCATGTTGAGTTTGTTTATAATCATGCAACACATTCTTCTACAAAGATGTGCCCTTTTCAAATTGTTTATGGTTACATTCCTAGGGCGCCTATTGCTTTGTTTTCGCTTGATGCTGCGGATGCCCCACACATAGATGCTCTTGCACATGTTGAACAAATAATTAATCTCCATGAACAAACTCAACAAAACATTGCTGCTGCTAATGCTAAATATCAGATTACTGGTAGTAAAGGCCGGAAACTAGTTACTTTTGAACCTGGTGATATGGTTTGGTTGCATTTGAGAAAGGATCGTTTTCCTACTTTGCGTCGTTCTAAATTGATGCCTCGTGCTGCTGGTCCTTTTAAGATACTAACCAAGATTAATGATAATGCTTATACCCTTGACCTGCCTGCGGAGTTTGGTGTTTACACTAGTTTTAATGTTGCAGATTTGAAACCGTATGCGAGAGAAGATGAGGAGTTGTCGTCGAGGACGACTTCAGTTCAAGAAGGGGAGGATGATGAGGACATCAACACCAACACGAGCACATCTACACCAGCAGCACCTTCTCCAGCCCAGGCACCATCTTCCCCAGTCTAGGAGCCACCCCTTCCACCTGGGCCAGTGACTCGGGCTCGTGCAAGAGAATTGAACTACATCATGCTGTTAAAGAACGAAGGCCCGGAAGAATAGACGACCAGCCCAACTGCGGCCCATAATGGACGACCTAGGGTTGGCCGCCCCTAGGGGCTGCGCCCCCTCTCTATTTATCCAGGAGCTGTGCCTCCTTTATTTTTTGAGTTTTGTTTTACATTAGCTTTAGCTACTCTCGAACACGCGCAAATCTACGATGTCTTCGTGTATTCAGAACTCCACCCTCGAGTAATAGATTAGATTGCTCGCATCTTTTTTCTTGTTCGTTCTTCGATTGCACACAGGAAACGATCTTCGTGATCAGGCCGATCTCGCATCAGCAAGGTTGGTAACCACAGGGAGTTGGTTCAGCGATTGCATTGGCGCCTCGGGCTTGCAGGTCGTAGTCGGATCGCAAGGGTCAACTTCCGCCAAATCGGAATTATCTCTACTCGCCGAAAGATCGGGCACCTCAGCTACATCAAGGGAGATATTTCCGAGATATTTCAATTGTGAGAGCTGGAGGAGATAGCGCTGCACCTGCTCCCGAAGACGATGAGGTGGTTGTTTACAGGAGTTTTATGAAGGCAGGGCTTCGTTTCCCATTAAGCAGATTCCTGGTCGAAGTGCTAAAGACCTTCAAAATTTTCCTACATCAAATTACCCACGAAGCCATTATTAGGATGGGGGTTTTTTATTTGGGTCATGAGGAGCCAAGGGCTAGAGCCAAGCGTGAAGCGCTTCTGCAACATACACGAACTACTGTACGAGATGAAGGCCACTGGTAAAGAGCAATATCACAACAACTTTGGTTGTTATGGCTTCGTTCCTCGCTCCGATGTGAGTTATCACGTCCCAACTTTTCGAAAAAGGTGGCCCAGGGCCTGGATGGAGGAATGGTTTTATGTCAAGAATAATCTGATCGAAAGAGAAGACATAAAGGGGGTTATCCAACGCCCCATCTGGTCTCGCTTCGGCATCAGGAGGCCAGGCACCGCTCTTGGGAACGATATCGAGACATGCTAGAGAAGCTTCAACACTGTGTATACTTTTATTGGTACAAGAGACCTAGTTCAAGAACATATCGCCTACCGAGTATGGTCGCTTGTGAATGAATGGGAAATGCCGAAGGAGGCTGCTGTCGGGTCTAGTCAGGGTGGCTTGGTCTATTTAAAATATACTTTCAGATATATAGGCGAGTTTGAAGAGCCAAACGATGAATGGTTAAGCATTATTGAGGCAACTAGGTGATGAATTGCTTGGGGCCTACACAAGGGCCAAAGATGATGCAATGGCATTGGCCTTCGAAGGCCGAGGCAAGAAAAGATTGAATAGAGTTTTTGATGTCATAGATTTCGTATACCCTGATTATTGCTATCCCTCGCGAAAGCAGGAAAAGAAAAGGAAAACTGCCGCTTCGGCCATCTCTGTTTTGCCGAAGGACAAAAAGAGTAAGGTCTTAACACACTTGCCGAGATACATTGAGACGGCCATAGTGCTGAAGCTTGGTGAAGGGACATCCTTCGCTGCTGCTGAAGCAAAGCAACCTGCTTCCACCATCCCTGGGGAAGACCTAACTAAGTTGCCGAAGGTTCCTGAAGCCGGTCCAGCTGAAACAACAGAACATGATGCTGAAGCCAAAGAGAAGGCGTCGAAGAGCCAGAGCCAAAGCTGCCAAAAATCTTGAGCCCGCCAGCAGAGGCGGAATTGCCGAAGGTTGCAAAGGTTCTCGCAACAACTCCCAAGAGGAGAAGAATGGCAAGCGTACTAGACGCTGTCATGGAGACAACAAGGGCGCTGACTCCTGCCCCTGTGAAAAAGGCTGCCGAAACTGCTATGACTCGTGCTGAAACCGAAGCTGGACCCTCAGTGCCCACAGGGACAGAGCCTGCTGCCACTGAACAGAGAGCTGAGCAAGAATCTCCAGATACTGGCATGGCTCTGGAGAAGAAAGATGCGCCTGAAAAAGCTAGATCTCCTATTCCCGAAGCACCGTCCAAAGATTCTGACTTTATTATTTGACATGCTTCGGGAAAAAAGTTATCTGAAGAAGAAATTATGGAAGCCAAGCACTACGCCCGGGAACTGAAATACCCGAAGGGGGCATTGGTGTACAATGGCACGAACGAAGATGATTTCCTATACTATCTTCCAGACAACAAGGAAATATCTGTCTGCCGGGAGATGTCCAGAAATATGGGATTTCCGAAGCTTGAAGCTGGCATCTCCGCCATGTCAAAAGATGATCTCACAGACAGCCTTGCATACAACAGTCTGAAGGTACGAAAGTGATGAACTTAAAAATAGATTATCTTGTATTCTTGTGCTGATCCTATCTTTTTGCAGGGCTTAATTCTTAGCAACGCTTTGAGGGCGCAGAAGAATGCTGAAGATGAAAGCTGCGTGATAGCCCTCGGCAACCTTCGATCAGAAGTTATCAAGCTGAGAAATGAAGCCTTGGAGAAGGATAAAATTCTACTTTCATTGGTGGATAAACTGAAGGAAGGTGAAGCGAAATTTAACGCTTAATCCAAAGCTTATAAAGCCGAAGTTGAAGACCTTCGGAAAAAGCTTGCCGAAGCTAATGAAAATTTTGAAGTTGCAAAAGCTAGTCGAGAAATAAGTAAATGGTCGAACACTAGGCTAGAGAAAAATGTTGAGGAGCTTCGCGAATCCAAGGAGAGGTGCTTCGAGAAATCCTTGGATTGCGTAAGAAAATTGAAAACCAGTTTTGCTAGAGTGGGTGCTTATTCTTCCGAAGAGAATTTCATTCGAGGTGACACCGAGGGTGTTATTGATTGGATAAGCGGGGAAGCCAAAGCTTTTGAAGAGATCCTGAGTGATTGCAGGGACATCTGTGCTTTCACTAGCGCTCGAGCGATTGCGACAATTCTGGAGAAGGCTGGTTGCGACCATGTTAAAGCTGCAGCCTAGACTGAAGCCGCCTTCTCCACAGACGACACGAGAGACCCTTCGGCCGAAGCTACTTTAGTGGGTGGAAAGTTTTACTCCGATGTTTGGGTGAACGGTGGCCGAGAATTGGCCAACGAAATCATAAAGAAAAATGAAAAAGAAACCCATGATGCCCGAGAAGAAGCTAAGCGAGCTGAAGAAGCTGCCGATCGCACAAGGCGTATAGGTATTGTTTTTGAATTTTAGCTTCGGTGTTTATTTCCTGGCTTCGACTCTAACAGTTTTCCTATTACAGCTGAACTGTCACCGCTGACCGAGCCATACAACCCCCTAGCCGATCCGGTTATGAAAGAAGCGCTAGATGTAATGAGCGTTGCTAAATCCATCGTCGACGAAGTCGTCGATAGGCTACTGAACGAAGCCGCCGAGAAAATCCTTAAGGAAGATTAGAATTTTATTGTAATGGTACGATGTAACATTTGGTGTATGGAACAATTAATCAGACATGTAAATTATTGTAATTTATTTCTTTGCGATGCATGAAATTTACGCACATATCGTTTTTGAGCCTTTGGCGAAAAAACACCTTCCCTTCTTTTCATGCTTCGTAAAGAAAGAAGCCCTTTTTAATGGCGAATCTGTTGTGATAAAATTGTATTGGTCGAAGGTTTGCTTCGTGCTTCGACACATTTTCATTCAACAAATTTTCGCCGAAGATCTGCTTCGTATCCAATATTTTTGTCATTGATGCGATATGATGTATGTTGTAATGTTATGCGGAATGATGCGATGATATGATGCAATATGATGGTTATGCCGAACACACACACACCCACACTGGAACAACCAAGACTCTGCATCCCCTTAGGGACATCTTTGGAGTCTTTAAGCTCTACATCCCCTTAGGAACGACTTTGGAGCTTCTTCACCTTATATTTTGGTGGCATCTAAGCTCTGCATCCCCTTAGGAACGACTTTGGAGCTTCTTCACCTTCTATTTCGGTGGTATCTAAGCTCTGCATCCCCTTAGGGACGACTTTGAAGCTTCTTCACCTTCTATTTCATTGGTATTTTGGCTCTGCATTCCCTTAGGAACGACTTTGGAGCCTTGGAACTTACTCTGCGCTCCCTTAGGAATGACTTTTGTAACTTCAAAACTTACTCTGCGCTCCCTTAGGAACGACTTTTTGTATCTTCGAAACTTACTCCGCTGGCTTAAGAATGTCTTTTTGTAGCTTCAGAAGTCTGTTAGGAAGAAGCATTTTACTTAATGATACGGGCACAGTTATTACATGAGACCAAAATTAAGTCCTTCGTGACTTGTTTTTCGCACAAGAAAAATAAGATGACATAAAAGAAAAAGATACATTAGCGGTAGGATATTCTTTTAATAGATGTGCTTGGATTCAGACACAGTGTTGTTGACTGTGCGAGCTTTGGACTAATCCCAAAAATTACGCTGCTGCTGTGCGTGTTGGTGCCCTTCTGGCTGTTGGCTTCGGGTCTGAGTAGGTGGTAATGGTGGTGGTAATGGGAGCTGGGCCCAGGAAGCTTGAGAGTGACTTGCCGAAGCGACAGAAGCCATAGGTTGTTGATTACCTACGTATTCTGGTACATAGGGAGAGTAGCATGAAGCAGTATGTAAGACCTGCTTCGCCTGATTCTGTCGCGCCTCAGCTTCGGCAATCTCCTTTTGCTTCTGAATTGTGACTTGACATGTTCTTGTGGTATGGCCCTTGTCTTCACCACAGAACAAAGCAATATAGCCTTCTGGGCTGATCCCCGTATCTTCCTCTGAAGCCTCTGCCGCCTCTGCCCCTTGGGACCGGTGGCCTAAAAGAGCTTTGTTGTTGCCCTGAAGATTAGGAGTTGTGTTGTTGTCTTTGAGGTTGGCTTCCTCTGTCATCACTTAGGTTGGAATTATGGATCGACCTGACGTGCCTAGGGTGAATTCTTCCTCCGAAGCCCCTGGTCATCTCAGAAAACCTGTATGCTTCTTCCCTTCTTTGGCGGAAATCATTATCAGCCCGGATGTACTCATCCATCTTTTGAAAAAGATTCTCTAGGGTTTGTGGGGGTTTCCTGGCAAAATACTGAGCCATAGGTCCTAGCCGAAGTCCCTTGATCATGGCCTCAATGACAATTTCATTGGGCACTGTAGGCGCTTGTGCTCTTAGACGCAGCAACCTTCGGACATACGCCTGAAGGTACTCCTCATGGTCCTGCATGCACTGAAACAAAGCTTGAGCAATGGCTGGCTTCGTCTGAAAGCCTTGGAAGCTAGTGATTAGCATATCCTTGAGCTTCTGCCATGATGTGATTGTCCCTGGCCTGAGAGACGAATACCAAGTTTGAGCTACACTTTTGACTGCCATGACGAAGGATTTCGCCATGACTGCAGTATTGCCCCCATATGAAGATATGGTTGCCTCATAGCTCATTAGGAACTGTTTCGGGTCTGAGTGCCCATCATATATAGGAAGCTGAGGTGGCTTGCATGATGGGGGCCATGGGGTAGCCTGCAACTCTGCTGCTAGAGAAGAAGCATCATTAAAAGCAAAATTACCATGATGGAAATCATCATACCATTCATCATCATTGTACGAATTGTCTTGACGAAGCTCTCTGTATTGAGGCCTTCGATCTTGGTCATCTTGGGTGAGATGACGCATTTTTGTTGTTGCCTTCGGTCTTGGTCTTCCTCTGAAGATCGACGAGACGAAGCATCTTTTCTTTCTTCTTCTGGACCTGTTGATGAATGGCTTCAAGGTCCCTGATTTCTTGGTCCAACTCCTCCTCCTAGGTGTTGAACTGGTAGCCTTCCTTTTTTGGCTCCTAGCTTTGCGTAGTGTTTCTTGATTAACATTCAGTGGCTGTAGTGCAGCCCCTCGCCCTGATGACTTCTTTGGCGGCATGACGAAGGTCGATGCTTGCCGAAGGTGGTCGAGTGAGTTCACCGGAGGTGGGCGCCAATGTTGGTCACTTGTTCTCAAATACTATGAATTAAGAACAAGGCAACACAAATGTTAATGGTTAAAGACCTTCGTCCTTCGAAGCATTATCTCCCTTAGGATATAATGATCTTCAGACGAAGGTCATGAAGGACATACCTTCATCATTTCAATTTGTAAGAATATAAACAGGGACGTATGAAACATAGGAAGAACATGAGTAATTATATTAAATCGTTAGATTATTCATATTGTCATTATATAATCATGAACAAACATTAATGATATTAAATTACATTTGTACCTTCGGCTTGACAGAAGGTAAAAGTCCGAGAATGACATGCGAGCGATTACAAGTCAGCGTGAACAGTATGGTGTTACTGTTCATCTATTTATAGGCACAGGACGCAGCCTGGGCAAAATTACATTCATGTCCCTGACATTTACTATTAGCCAAATGGTAAGTTGTCGAGGACTAAGCAGCCTTTTCCCTTTTAGGTCGGTTTCATTCTCCATCACCGTCTTTGTGCTAAGCCGAAGCTTCTCCATCCACAGCTTCGGAATTGGTCCATCCTTCTTCCAGTTCATGCCTTTCATACCATGTACACCTTCATCTCAAAGCCAAAGCCTCCTGTGATAGTATACTATACTAGAAAACATGTTAGTCGTGTTTTTGAGGACCTTCAGAAGACGAAGGCCCCCAACAACTTGTTTGGCCTGCTAAAGCCAAATCTTCTGCTTACCCTCACATGTACTCGGCACAAAAGGGGAAAGCTAAGTCCACATTTAATGTTGCTAAATGTGATAAAATATTTGATGAGTTACTTAAGAATGGTAACATTACATTGTCACATACAATTCCGCCGATAGAAAAATTGAAAGGGTATGTGTAATGTAAATGGCATAGCTCTTTTCTTCATAATACCAATGATTGTAATGTCTTCTGTCGGAAAATACAATCGACTATATATGAAGGTCGGTTGAGATTTCAAGAGATGAAGATCGACAAGCCACTCGTCCTTATCAGCACATTAGAGCCGGCGAGCAAAAAATTCTTGGTTCGGCATGTGCGGCCGATAAAGGCAAAGGTAAAATATCATCATTGGTGATCCTCGCACGCCAAATATGTCACACATAGTGGTTACTCGGAAGGCTCTAGACAAATGAAAGACCGAAGGCACCGAGGGCAAGCACGATAGGACACCCGATCACTGTCACATGTCGTGCGTACGTCGGACGATCTGGGCACTAAGGTCGGACAGTCTAGGACAGGCGTGGACAGTTTGGCTATGAAGGTCGGACGGTCCGTAGATTACCAGAAGCAGCATCGACCTCAGACCATTAGATGGCATTCCAAAACATTACTAGGAATCAAAACACTTCCAAGACATTTGGACGACTTGGCAGAGTCGGCCCTACTTTTGATCAGCTGCTTGCTAAATATATGAAGAAGAAGGTCTTTTCACACAACCGGCCAATAAAACAAACGAAGTCAATTAGGTGATCTGTGCGAAAGCAAAGGCTGACTAAACCGGCCCAATAGGTAGCGCGTCCAAGATCGTCTGGTCATCCTCCTCCGGTGATGGCATGGTGCTTCCTGGTCTATCCATCGCTGATGTATTGTCCTACTCAAGTGTGGGGTGGTACGACAATGAATCCATATTACTGACCCAATTCGTTTGCTTATTCGGTTGGTGGGCACCACAAGCTTTTGCCTATTGACATGTTGATTAGGAAAACATGGCCTAAGGGGATGCAATCCGAAACGTCCTCTGTGCATCAAAGTTCTATCAAATATTTGTATTATCTAATCATAAGAGCCTATGACTTGCATCGAGCTGAGTCTTTACTTCGGGAATAAAATAACTCATGAGATCTATTGATTCCGAAGTATGCTAGATATTTTGGTTTGCCAAGCTTCACCAAAAGGCAGAGGGCATGTGTTAAACACCAAAAGTGGTGGACGGTCTAGCCCTAGGGCCCGGACGATCCGCACCCTCGCGATTAGATTAACTTGGACGATTTTCCTTATCTTGTGTTTGATTATCCATTTAATCACATGGGATATGCTGGCTATCGCTTAGGAATGGGTCCATACCTCCCTTATATATGAAGGGATACAGACGATTGAGAACCCTGAACACATTCCAATCGAACCAATCTATTTACCTGCATTTATCTTTCATGCCTTAAGAGTAGATATAGTGTAGCCTTAGTTTAAATCTATTTGTGGCCTACCACAACTATCTCTCTTTTACTCTATGCTGACCATAGATGTCCCGGGTGGCCTGCGGATTCTGGGGCACTCCTTGTAACTCTCCCCCCCTAATGGGATTTTTCCTGAGGGGCGAGTTTTAGGGTTCTTTGTGGAGAAAACGACCCTCTGCGCCATTGCGGATCATCAGGTCCAGGGTACGGACCGTTCGACTAGCGGCAGGGAAGATCTGCTCCCGCATCAGGGCCGCGGACATTTCGTGTCGCCGCAGGAAGCACCGTCAGGCGATCCGGTGACCTGTCATGGACCACCATCGCTGTTCGCGTTGCAGAGCCGAACCCAAAGTAGTACTCGTCACGAGAAGTGACTAGGCTTCGTTGTTGTTTGATCTTAAATAGATGGTGGTCATCATAGAGGTGGTGTCCTATAAATCAGCGATAGAGATAGAGTTCAAGACCGTATCCGAGATAGTGTTATTTATTTTACATCTTATCTACAATCTCGCTTGGGTCATTAGTGATTGGCGCCCAAATTAGGTCCAAGACACTCCTTCACACATTTTACCATTTTAAACGCAATAACAAATATGGACCTTCCGATTTTCCGAACTAGCCTCCGTGAATTCTTCTTTGTGCGTGCATTGGCGATAGCGCTGCCTCCTCTTTGTAGCTGCTACCTGCTAGTTCTCACGTCACTGTAACGTCGTCTTCTTACTCCCCCTATCCGACGCCGGGACAGGAATCAGCTTCCCCTCCATGCTCCGGCTGGGGCAATATCTCCGGTTGCTGCCGGCGACCAGCCACGCTACAGCGCCCGCGTTCATCTCGGGTTACTCTTTCCTCTCCAGTCCTCTCCCCCGCCTCAGTGCCCTCCGGCTAGCCCGCTCGCGGCCTCCCCCGCTCAGGGGCAAAACGTCGAGCCCCGTGCGCGCCTCGGCGGAGCCGGATTCTACGGTAAAGCGCGCGCCCGAGATGGCCCAGCGGGAGGTGGCGCGGGCGGTCGCGGATCAGGCGGTGGCGCGTTTGGGCGCGCGGCTGCTGCCGTCCGCCGTGCCTGCCGACGTCGTCGAGTTTCGCAACGCCGCCGGGAACGCCGTCGGCTCGCTCGACGTGCAACGGGGCTCTCCTGGCTCGTCGGTACAGTTCAATAGTGATCCTATTTTTTTTTTTCTTGTGGTAGTACCGTACCATGTTAGTATAATACAGCTTCTCGTGTGGTTGCATACCAAAAGATAACTATACTGCTCTGTGCGTAATACGGTTATTGGATCTCCAGTATGACTCGGAATCGGCACATCATGCATTCCACCATTTTTCCTTGGTATATAGTACTCAAATACACACACCACCCCATATATGGCATCTGTATTGAATACCAAAAAATGGCTCGTGTTTCAGTTCAGTATGGTTTGGTGCACTTGCTGACCGCCTAATTCTTGCCAATTGGATAATTGTTGTCCACTGATCCATTCAAGGTGAATTGTCAAAGTTTTAGATGGAAATATTGCTAATGCAACTCTATCAAAGCATCTTGTCAATTGTAGGTTACTAACAGTTGTCCATTTGAGTCTCTTAGATTATTGTTGTGACTTGTGAGACTGCCGAGTTCCAGATAAAGAAAGAAATGGATATCTCACTGGCAATGATCCGTCCCGTGATTGACAAAACTTAAACTGTAATCGCAGTCCAATCTGAATATCACTGTCATATATGTTGTTGTCCTTGAGCTGATAGTTCAATCTTAAAATGTTATTTCAGTCATTGAAAACAGCAATGTCGTCGAGGATGGAAGAAAGCTTGCATTAACATGCTTCCTGTTTGCTACTGCTGTAAGATGTAAAAAGAAACGATGACGGGACCTGATGTGCGTTTCCTCCTTGTCTACAGATTGATTTCATGCTGCAGTCCTCGCTTCACTGTGAAGTCCCGAACGGTGCCATTGACATCACCTCGATTCTCATTTTCCTGAACACCTCGACGGACGCACCACATTTCCTACTGGAGCTCATACAAGGCAGCTCAACTTCAATGGTGGTGATTCTGGACCTGCTTCCCCGGAAAGACCTCGCGTTTCACCCGGACTACCTGCAGAAGTACTACGAGGAAACTGGAATGGATGAGCAGCGCAGAAAGATCGAGGAGCTACCGCAGGCTCGTCCATACAGATCTCCGTCACTCTTCGTGCGCAGCGCATGCTCGCCTACAGCAATAATGGTGAGCATTGACTGTGGACAAGGGGGTGAGAAAGCCTTGGAAGAGATAATACATGGACAGTTAGCAAAGGTCATTCAGGAGGCTCTTCAGACTTGGCTTGACAACTGTGTTGATTCCACCATAGAGATGGATGAGGCGGAGAGGGACTGCCTGCTCAAGAGGGACCGGATTGTAAGGTCGAAATCGATAGAGGTTGACCTGACTGCAAACCTTCCCAGGATGTTTGGTCCGGATGTGTCTAGTCGGGTCATAACTGAAATCCGCAAGGCCTTTGGTGTACAAGAGCCGTAAGTCGTTCATAAATACAAGCATGTAGTTACTTTATTGTAGAGAAAAATTGTTGCGAGTCCATGAAACCCCCTTATTTGAACAATTGAAAGTATAAGTGCTAACTGAGATGATGAAAGTGAGCTATGCAGGTGAAGATGATCAGTTGTTAGGACCAGGTTTCCAGGAACAGTCTCTCATCACAGAGTTCCTAAGCCGTTCCTGTCTTCCTGATGCTAACATACCCAATAAGCATAAGAATTAGCTCTGCCTAAAAAGGAGGTACTGAATGGCGGTGTGTTTTGCTGCATCTTGTTTTATGTATATAAAACTTTGGTGTATATGGTGTACATATTAAAAAAAATATCCATCCATGTTAGATCTACTATCCTTTGCCGCTGTATGTATTTTGCAAAGAACACACTCCATCACCATTTTTCGCAATGTTCGGATATGGCATCGTAATAGTATTATGTGTACCTGATATGTTCAAATGACATGTACCTAGTGTCTTGTGCGTATCTGGACGTTGCATAGCTCGTGATGGCCGTTCGGGTTTATGCATTTGCTGGACTTTACATCAGTAACTTTTGGACTTTGGCGATAGGATGAAAATCTGTTTCAGAATGAAATTCACGTATGTATACAATTTGTGCACGATAATACGTCAAGGAAATCGCTGGATTAAAACAAAGTGACACGTTGCGGTGTGCCTCATTGCATGGACGAGTTTTTCTCTATTTTTTGAATTGAATGCGCGAATTCAAACATTCAGCTTAAAGTAGTAAACTAATCAGAGCAGTAAAATGATTGAGGATAAGATGTCCGAGTATCTCATCTTCCAAGTACAAAAGGAAATGAGAGTTACAGCCGAAAGCCCGAAATGACATTGGATCCCGTCTTTCTCCCCACAGGAGACAAGGAAAAAAAGAAAGAAAGGCAACCGCAAAGTTATAACAAAGGCTACCCCAAAGTCTCGGCAGCTTGAAGGCAAAGTAGCAAATATTAGACCGAAAGCAAAAAGGTTTGAAGGTAAAACTGCAAATTGGGAATCCAGGCTTCAAACACACACATACAGATTTGAATTTAACGAGTGCCTCAGATGGACGCTTTGGAAGTGCATATCACCATGCCTGTGCACCAGAACATTCATCCAGAATTCACCAATTGCGTGAATCATCACCGGCACGTACGCAAACCACCACGGGGCGAGAGTAAAAAAAAAACAGAGAGAGAGGGACTAACTCCAAACATATCGTGCTGCAGGCCTACAGCTGCAGATCGACCGGGAGACGAATTACGGCATGCAGAATCCTAACAATCACGAACTGGAACAGAAACAAACAGATTGGATGTGCAAGAACCCCGCCAGAAGGAGATGAAGCAAGAACAAGACAGCATAATAGGTTTGCCACGAAAAAGCACGGTTCCATTCCAGTTCCAAACGTGCGGTGGTGGAGAGGCGGACCTGGAAGCCTGCTACTGGTAGTGCTAGGCGGTATGGTATGGCCTCAATAAATAGCCTGGCGGGCGCGAGATGGATCACGGACGGCCGAGATTGACATGGCCACATAATGGGCCTCGACCATGACCACAGCCGCGTGCGGCGTGCCCGTCGTATCAGCAACAGCAGAAGCAGAGAAACGATGTAAGGATAATCCATATCTACAATGTCAAATACAACTTGCTTCATTTTGGTGTTGTGCACATAGCCGAATGTGATTAACATTGTTATTTTTTCAAGTGCCACTATCTGCTTTCCTCCGAAGCCACACAGGGGTGTGTTGCATCTGTCTAAAGGCTTTTACAAAAATAATGTCTGCTGCACTACCCATGTCTACGAGGACATTGTGAACCAAGAACCTTTTGATGACACATGCTATGACCATGGCATCATGAGGGTAATCCTTAAGCTGAAGGTCTTCTTGATAAAAAGTAATCGGTACATGGGACCATTTGGACTTGATGAAGGGTACTTGTACTCCAACATGTTGTACTCTTTTCTGTGCTTCCTTCTTTTGCTTCTTATTGGCTGGTTCGAAGCTTGAACCACCTGTGATTAGGAGCACTAGCTTCGTTGCCGAAGGAGACGCAGCTTGATCACCTTGCGAAGCCATTGCCGTGGTTGTGAAAGTGAGTTCACCGGAGGTGGACACCAATGTTGATCTCTTGTTTATGATTGCTGAATCAAAAAACAAGGCAACACAAATGTTATATGAAAAGAACTTTTGTTCTTCGAAACATCAAATCCTTTCGGGTTTGATGGTTCTTGAATGAAGGTTATGAAGAACAAATCTTCATCACTCACAAATACGAAAATGTGTCTTCAAATGTAACGTTATAATAAGTATTTATATCATATCAAACATTGAATATTATTGAAGTTTATATCATATGTTGACAAAGTAATACATGATATATATTACATTTGTACCTTCGGCTTGCTCGAAGGTGAGAGAACAATCTGAATCCAGCATGAACAGTATGGAGTACTGTTCATCTATTTATAGGCATGGGACATAGCCTGAGCAAAAATACACTTATGACCCTGACATATACACATAATCCTAATTCAAACATCAAGGATTAACGAGTCTTTTCCTTTTCGACTCACCATTGTGTTTGACCTTGGTAGCCACCTTAAGCCAAAGTTGACATCCTTCGACGCTTCACGCATACTTGTTGTAACTTCAGTACTTAATCTCGTTGCTTATAGGCAATTTCACCATCCCGAGGACCTTCGGCAGAGAAGGAGACCCCCAACAGATACCTTATTATATCCATAATTGTACCCGCAGATATCAAATTCCATCATACATATATCCAATGGATAATTATCCGTGGTTATTTTACCCATACCCATTGTCATCCCTAATCATGCTTTTGAAGATGCTCTTAGTTGCACATTTGTGCACATATCTTGCATTTGTCGAGTAGGTTACATATAGTCACACTGTTTTGCACTATTTACAAAGTGAAGTTCAAAATAGGAGCTAATTTAAAATGTTTAGGGTCACAAAAATATTTTTAGCTCCAACAATTAAGATATATATCATATTATTAGAAAATGGATCTTGTTATTTAAGAAATAAAAGGTTAGGAGTAGTGTGCAAAATAAAGATAGGATTTTGTAAAATAAGAATAGTATACAAAATGGACGCTGTTTAGGGCACGCACCCTATAATCCCTATAATCATTTGATGAATCTCTACCCCTTAAATCCACCAGTTAAAACTAAACTAAGTACACCCCACAAAACATCCCACACACTCATAATCCAGCTAACTCCACCCAGCCTATTACCTCCGGACAAATCCCAATATCAAAAACCAACGTCCCAAATCTACTCTCTCGTACTGAAACACATCCTGTGTCCAGACTCATTTGGATCATCTTCAACGCACGCACGAACGCACACGGAGTCGTTGCCGTCTTTATCTTCCAACCAAAGCTCATCCTCCGCCCAGTGAAACTGCCCCGCCTGAACGTGTCTAAGACGTCGAGGTCGCCGCCACCAACTAGGTCGTCGCCGCCGATAAGGCGCTAACCTTCACTGCAACGACCGCGCTCGTCGGCGACGTCCCCGGTCGCCCATGGAAACGGAGCCCACACGATCACCCAGGAGTCGTCACCACCGACACCGACACTCACCTCTCCGTCGGTTACAGCATCCTGTCCGCGAACCTCTCCACTGCGTACACCTTCAGGTTTGGCTCAGATTTGGTTCTGTCACACCCGGTTTTGGAAGGCAAACCGAATGCGAACTATGTACGTGCCAAGATCAGAAACTCACGTACACAATGATTACATAATTGGACATCATCACACAATGCTCGAAATTAATAGCGGAAAGGTACTTGATTACATCAAGATGTCCAAGACATCCATAGAGTCTATTACATAGCCATTGTTCAACATAATTATCAAAGTGCGGAAATACGAAACGTAGAAGCTAAGCCTACATAGACAGCTAACTCGGGGTTTGCCACTAAGAAAGAACTAGAACTCGTCATATTCCTGGAACTCCTCGAAATCCTCCATGTTGCCAGCATCACCTCCTGAGCACTGAGTACAATGGGTGGTGTGTAAAGTAAGGGTGAGTACACACCAACGTACTCAGCAAATGTCCCGTTTGGCTAAAGTAAACTAGCTGTATATGGAGTTTGAGGTTAAGCAGTTGTTTTTAGTTGGTCAAGTATTTATTATTATTAGTAGAGCCAAGTTTTAGTAATAAACCCAGTTATTACCCAGAAGTACCCCCTCAAAAGAGGAAATACCAAAGATCAGATTTTATAACATCATTATTAACCATCATCCTAAAAGTATCCAAAGTTCTTCTAATCAAAGAGGATCCCAAGGCTGCTCTTAACCGTGAGCTCGGCTGATATACCAGTTTTTAACACTTTGTAGAGGTGTACAACCTCTACAAAGGTGGGTGATCGTGTAAACCCTCAAACACTACCAAGGTGAGTCGGCAAGGTTTCACTATGTAGCCTTTACAAAGACTCCCCTGGTGCATAGTTGCTCGTTAGGTTTCGACAGTCGTACAAATGTAGTACACCTCCCCAAGGTGGGTGACTAACAAAACCAAATCGAAAGAACCTCTGCACCCCAACCTTGGCAGAGCGAGCACTACGCCCTGGCCCCCATTGACGGCCCTCCGGCAAAGCCAACTACACCCCCAGATTCATCTAATTAATCAACTAAGGGCGTCCCATTCCACCCTCATGGTTGTACTGTTATCCCGGGTGGTCACTCCACGAACAGGTCCTTACGGAGAGGTACTCAGGAAAAAGGCCTGAGCCCCCTAAGGTATCACAAGATCATCCACATAAACAGGATAACAGTATCTTATCATAAATGTTCACATCATGTTCATTGATTAAGTTAAGGCAATAGCAACATGCTAACCATGATAACTCAAAAAGGTAAACAAGGATAAGTGAATACAGACTAGTCAATCCTTAGGTTTCATAAAGTAATGTGGGACAATGAATCATAAAGTATGTAGGGCATAATGGGTCAGAGGACACTTGCCTTCACCAGGTTGTTGCTCAGGGAGGTCTCCAATAACACACTCAGGAACCTCGGATTGCTCGTTGTCTAAATAAAGCAAGCATGCATTCAATACATTTGGAAAGTACAAGTGAACATCACACCAAACATGTACAAACATTGGAACACATCTTAAAAGGAAACAATACTACATAAGGGATAATGAATTCAAAGTATAATCATAAACTATAACATACATTAACTTTATTTGGAAATAGATTATTATTTCCCTAAGTGTTACTTACAAGTACATAAACATAGATCAATTTATTTTATTGTGACCTAAAATTTAGAACAGAGGTGAACTCATGTAGTACACATTATTAATCTCACAAGCTTACTCATGCTTAAATCTCTAAGGTTCTCCTTTTATTTATTTTATTAAATAAATAAAACATACATCTACATTAGTTCATATTCAATCCTAAAAATTAGAGTGTGCAGACAGTAAGTGAAACCATTTTATTTAAATAAAGAATAATTCTATGAACATTTTGCAATTTGAATCACTAAATTTGGAGTTCATATGCAAAAGTTATGAAATAAACAAGTTTAGAAAATCAAAATATGAAATTAGGGCTAATTCTATGAATATTTAAAAGTCCAGGGCTAAATCTGCAAGATTACAGGACCTGCGCGCGAAAACCAGGGACGGCGGGTTGATTTCCAATAAATAGAGGGTCTCTTTAAGAAAACTACCGCGCAAAGGGGTATCGGGTGAATCTAACCGTCAGATCCAAAACCAACAGCTGAGATTGGATCTGCGGCCGAGGACGCGCGCGCGAGCGGGCGAGCACTGACAAGCGGGCCAGGGAGTGTCAGCGACAGAGGGGGAGAGCACGCTGACCGAGCGGGCCCAGCGCCAGAGGGTTCGGGCGCTGACAGGCGGGCCAGGGCGTCAGGGCGTGCGTGCGCGAAGCGTTATCCGTGATCTGAGTCGTTCGATATGAATCGAACAGAGGGGATCAGACCAGGGGAAACAGACGGCTGCAGGCGGCGCCGCTCCTCTCCACGGCGGTGAGGTCGCCTGAGTTAAGGCTGACGCGAGCTAGGTTGGCTCCGGGGTCGCCGGAGTTGGGCAGAGAGGGAGAGGGTGCCACGGCAAACTCAATGGCGGGGAAGAGGCCATGAATCCACCAGCAGAGAGGGGAGAACGGCGGTGAGAAAGCCTCGGGCGGGCCGGAGTTGGGCAGAGAGGGAGAGGGCGCCACGACGAACTCAATGGCGAGGAAGAGGCCATGAATCCACGGGCAGAGAGAGGAGAACGGCGGTGAGAAAGCCTCGAGCGGGCCGGAGTAACTCCGGTGAGCCATTCCGGCCACGGGGAGGGGACTTAAGACACGCTATGGCCTGGGTTAGCTTCAGCAGAGGCAGGGATGACACAGGGACCTACTCCGAGAAACTAGACCAGGCTAAATCGGCCGGCCACCGCGCGAGCATGGTGGACCGCCGCGGCCAAGCACCGGCGAAGGTGAAATTGGCCGAACACAGGCACAGTAGGGGAAATTGGGCACAGGGACGGGTGTCTCACCTCGAGGCGGAGCTCGGGGAGGCTTGGCACAGTCTCCGGTGAGCTAGATGGCCGAAAACGCAGGCGCGGGTCTCCAACGGCGGTTGGCAGCGTGGGCAGAGCGCGAGAGAGGGTGAAGCTATGCGAAATGAGGCGAGAGATGTGCGCGGGGCACTGGCGGGGCTCTAAGAAGGGAGCTGGGCGCGTGGGTGGGCGTCGTGGCCAAGAAATCCAGCGACGTGCGCGAGTGCGCACGCGCCGGTCCACGGCGAGCGTGAAGGGGGTGGAACTGACAGGGCAGGCCCACGACGCAGAGAGAGAAGAAAGGGGCGCGCGGGGCAACGGCTCGGCGACTGGCGATCTGGGCCCGCGCGGGGGAGAAAAACTGGCGCCAACAGATCAGCCACACTGGGCAGCGAGCGAGGGAGGGCGCACGCGCGAGGGAGAACTGCCGCTGACATACGGGGTTCACCTATCAGACGGCGCGAGCACGCGGCCTAGCTGGGCCAATTTGGGCCGACTGTGCTGCTTTATCCTTTTCTTTTTCTCTGGATTTTCTAATTCATTTTTCATTTCTTTTTCTATAGAGTTTTTAAATCCAAATTCAAACTATGTTTCAAATTCAAATAAATTCAAACTTGTGCAATATTTTAAAAATTATTTTAAGCTCAGCATGATGCAACATGTTATGACTCGTACGGTTTTGATAAAAATAAATAATTAACTTCCACTAGTTTAATCTATTTCTAATAAAAAGAAAAAGAGAGAAAGCCTAGAGTGAGAAAAAGAAGAGTAACACATGATTTTAGGTGATAATTAGAAAGAAATTTTATACTCCAAAATCAGGGTGTTTAGGTTCCTACTTCAATTTCGGATAGTGCAATATGTTTTCGCGTGTCTCCTCTGCAATTGTTTCAGAACGGCTGGGCACCAGTAATTTTGTTACTGGGAATCTGCAACACGCTAGGCTAAACATTACCATATTTAAACCAGTTAAAGGCATCATCAGTGCTTCTGACAACACCCCTTAGCTTTTCAGGTTAGTAAAATTTCTTGATTCATCGGACCAATCCACATAGTACAGGTTGATAGTACAGCAACATTATCATGATTTAGAATTTATGATTTGCTTCATATATAGTGGTATAGATAATGTGTATTCACTTTTGTCATGATTCAGATTTTTTGTTCACCTCGTTATCTCGATCACTTTTGACATGATTCATAATATGTATTCACTTTATTGCCTTTTTAGATTTGTTGTATAGTTAGGACCGGAACTTTACTAGTTTTGTAAAATAAGGCCCATGTTGAAACGATTTTTGTTAGTCATATACTCCCTCCGTTTTATTATATTTGACGTTTCCGACAGTTTAACAAAAATTAAGGTAACGACAATCTGACTAAATTGCCCCTGAGTACAAATCAGATCTCGAACCCGTCTCCGCATCGGGCGACATCGGGGCTCGCGGCTCCGCCACATCGGGGGCTCGCGGCTCCGCCACATCGGGCGCCGCCTCCGCCGTCGGGCAAGCCCACCACGCCTCCCCCTCAGCCTGCAAGCTCACCACCACGCCTCCGCGTCACCGATAGGCGAAGCAGGAGACCGCGGTCGACGATGCAGGGGGGCGTATCCTCAGGGAAGGAGAGGGCGAGACTCACGGAAGGAGAGGGCGAGCCTCACGGAGAGACTCCCAGCGGCGGTGCCAGTCACGAGAGAGCGTGGAGGTGCGGGATGGAAGAGATGCGAACCGATGGTTGGTCGACCTCATCACAGAGCCTATCTAAATCTCCCACATGGCGTCGGCGAGCTTGCACGAGTTCATCCTCTTCATCCCTAAGGTATGATGGTGATCCTTGTTCCAGTTTTTCCCATGGCCATCGTCTTCTCTCTTGTTCTGGTGGTCGCCTCCTCCCCTGCAGCACTCCATGGCCGCCTCCCTTGCTCCGGCTCCCCTCTAGGACCAAGAAAGCCAGAGCTGCAGCAACCCGGTATGGCTCGGGTAGCTCTGCTCCTTGTAGCAGCACAATAAGTCACGCCCACCCCAAAGAACTAGGCCAAACCATAACCATAAGTAGTTCATGCAACGCAAAGCATGCCCACTAGGATTCAGATTCTGAATATTTCTGAAATGCAGATAATTAAGTGAGAGAATCCATGATCGTAAACAGGGGAAAAAGTTCATTAGAACATCAGTCAGGAAAGAGGGTAACATTGGTTGGATGTGGCCATCCTGATACAGATCCACCACAGCAGCAATAAAGCATTTCAGTTCCAAGCAAGTTGAGGCTATCGGGCAGTGTTTAGCTTGTTTGCCGCACCTCGTACTGGTGGCAAATCCTCAATGGAGCCTCCCTGGGATTTCAGTTCCCAGTAGTAGTAGTAGTAGTAAGCATTTCAGTTCCATGTTCATTGTTTAGTTCTGTTGATGCTCCTATTTTATGCTGTCAGCATTTTAATGCTGTCAGGATTTTGGGTTCCCCATTGTTTTCAATGCTGTCAGAATTTTATCTATGCAATTAGTTGAATGCTGTCTGAATTTATGTCTAAATTTTCTGGGCAATTAGTTGAATGCAATTAGTTGTCAGCAGATTACTCCTTATGTTGTCTGAATTTTCAGACAATACTAACATTTGTTACTCCTTATGTTGTCTGAATTTTCTAGGAACATGCAAGGTGGACTAAGTGCTGAAGAAGGAGGGCAGAGAAGCAAGAAGAGGAAGTCCCCTTGCGCTACCATGCCGCATTTTAGATCCCCATTGAGCAGGATGTTGTTGTCGCCAATGATGGAACTACCTAGAGCATGGCTGAGATCACCTGAATCTAGACATGGTACATCACCATTGACTGCAATATCTAGAGGCCAAAGAGTAATGCATGAATTCGACTTAAATGTTCAACCAGAAGAATGTACTCAAGAGAGTAATGAAAATGTGCACCAGGAAGGATATGCTCAAGAGAGTGGTGAAAATATGGAACTTGAAGGATATGCTCATGAGAATGTGCAACCACAGGAGAATGCACGCAAGAATAAGGTGGTGACTAATGAAGAACGGAGAGCCATATTTGAAGCTTTGCTAGCAAGGGCAAAAAATGGATATCTTATGGGTGGTAATGTCAAAAAAGAAGTTTCAGTACATTTTTCAGTACCTCTCCGCACAGTACAACACATTTGGAAAACAGGAAAAAATTGTATAGATGAAGGTCGTTTGGTTGATGTTGGAAGTGCAAAGTCAAAGTGTGGCCGCAAAAAGATTAACCTAGATGTGTCAACACTTCAAGATATTCCTATATCGAGTCGTACAACGATAGCTGATGTGGCTACACACTTTGGTGTGAGTAAAAGCAAGGTCCACTCTATGAAGAGAAATGGCACCATAAAGCGTGTCTCAAACTCCATAAAGCCCTATTTGACAGAGAAGAATAAAAAGGACAGGCTAAAGTGGTGTTTGTCAATGCTTGATCTAGTGAGTGTACCTCATGAGCCTATGTTCAAGGATATGTTTGATCACGTTGTCATTGACGAGAAATGGTTTTTCATCACTAGAAAGACTGAGCGATATTATTCAACTCCTGGTGAAGTAGAGCCTACTCGCACAACGAAGAACAAGAATTATATTCCAAAAATCCAGATTTTAACAGCTCTCGGTAGGCCGAGGTTTGACAGTGATGACAATTGCACCTTTGATGGCAAAATTGGTTGTTGGCCCTTTGTCACATTTGAACCTGCCAAGAGATCGAGTGTGAATCGGCCGGCAGGGACAATAGAGATGAAGCCCATTGAATCAATCACAAAGGATGTCATGCGAAGTTTCATGATTGAAAAGGTCTTGCCGGCAATTCGTGCTAAGTGGCCACTTGAAGACGCGAACAAGCCTATATACATACATACAACAAGACAATGCGAAGCCACATGTTTCACCTAATGATGGATTGTTTTGTGAGGCTGCTAAGCAAGGTGGGTTCGACATTAGACTTACATGTCAGCCTGCAAACTCACCAGATTTGAACGTATTGGATCTAGGGTTCTTTAATTCTCTCCAGTCAATTCAATACAAGACATCATCCAAAACAACCGAAGAGCTTGTAGCTGCCGTCAATACAGTAATACTCTTTTACCACTTGTTTTACCACTCGTTTTTCTATGTTCAGTATCTAACTTCTTTTACCACTTGTTTTTCTATGTCAGTATCTACCATGTGCTCTAGAGTATTATGCCCTAACACGTTAATATTATGGATCTAGCCTTTTGTAGACTATCCAGTGGGACAATCAAACAAAATTTTCTTGACTCTACATGGATGCATGAAGGAAGTGATGAAAATTGGAGGTGGAAATGGATATAACATCCCACACATCAAGAAAGAGATGCTTGAAAGGCAAGGGCGTCCTCCTTTACAACTCGAGTGTGATGCATCATTGGTTCAACAAGTTATGGTTCAGACCATGAATAAAATTGTGTTCATTGTTTGTCTAGTGAAAAATTTGTCTAGTGAAAGTATTGGAACCTTGGTCATTTGTTTAGTGTTTATCTAGTGAAAAAATTGTCTAGTGAAAGTTTCTGGATGAAAGTACTAGAAATAGTGTTTAGTGTTTGGTTAAACTTGGTCTTTTGATGAATGGTGATGGAATCTTTGGATGATCTGCCTTTTCTTTTACTTGTTGATGATGGAGTGGAAACTGTTATAAATGGGTTACTCTCTTGCTTAAGATTGTGGTTTAGGTTGTTGATGATGGAGTATTCAGAATGTTCAGTTAGTGATCCTCTTCAACAGAGAAGGATTGGTTTGGTTCCCTTATTGTTTGCGAGTGCTTCAGGTATAGTGGTGTTGATTGATGCTGATGATTGTTTGATCAGTGCTCATGTTGTTTGATCAGTGCTCTGGTAGATACTCCATGGCAGTAGAATACTCCTTGGAGTAGTTGTTTGATCAGTGCCAACCAAGTTTGATTCTGCCCTTGGAGTACTGTACAGTATTGCCTCACTCTCACTAGGTAGACAGGGAGACACAAAACAAGAACCTCCTCTAGATGCATGCGAACAGCACAGCTAGCAGAAACAAAGCTAGCGAACAGCACAGGAGCACTGCCAGCCTTCGGTTTTGATCCGGTACAGTAGCACATCAGCGATCTGAGCAAAGGAGTATAATAAGAGGGTAAAATTGGAAAGTTGTTTCACTTTGTACTACCGGCGACAAGTATTTTGAATAATTTTGGTTTGTACTATCGGCGACAAATAAAAAAAACGGAGGGAGTATATTTTATAATAGGATTTTGTTATCATATATTTCAAAATACGATCCTGGGCTCTTGTTACATAACATCCTTTTAAATGCTCTAACAACTCTTTTTTCTAGAATAGAACTTATAGAGCTACAATTATGTAGCTTAAAAATAGAGCTAAAAACATGGAACTACGATGTAAAAGGCAAGCCATTTATCAATAGAAAAACAAACCAAAATTCTCTTAACAATGAATTTTTGCAAAACAAACCAAAGTATCATATTCCAATGCTTTCCACCACTTTATATCTCTGTCCACCACTTTACATATTGTTTGGTCACCAAAGTTCCAACCACCACCCTTCACTTCGCCAAAGTAACCACCGCTGTAGTTTTCTTATAAAAGTTTTCACTACAAAATTAAGGTACTTTATTTACAAAGGATACAAACAGAGATGGAATCCGAACTGAGAGAAAATCTTAATTTGTTAAGACCAGATCGAGATAGATAAAACCCACACCCCATACAAACTACTAATGCTATATTATGTCTAAAGTCCAAATTAACATACATACATGCAGCCACACGAATCCAGTTATTTCCTCCTTCCTTGGTTCATGCTAGTTATTTTAGCATGACTAAGTTAGCACTAGTTTATTCTAATTGGCATTGATACTTCAACGCATCTTTCTTTTCCAAACCATACATTTGATTAAGAAAATGCATGATACTGTACTGATCAAACTCATGAGGACATTGGAGGCAAATCACAAATGAATGAGAAAAAACATGACATATTTGTTGAAAGTAGATGCAGGATAACCTAAGCAAATCGCTAGCTTCATGCAAGAAATTAGCTGCTGATGCAATAAGAACCATTCGAAAGACCAAACGAATGAACCTTCAAACTTAAGGATCAGAAAGAACAAGTGCATAGGCTTCTTCAAGCGTGCGACGTGCCTCAGGTGTACACCTCAAATGCATACAACCGTAGCTGTGAACCAGCAAATAAAGTCATCCAAAATTCAGCATCACTAGTACACTTGAGATGAGTCACATAAAAAAAGATTTGACACGAATACAAAGTTTCAAAGTTTAATTTTCTGCTACTGAATTAAAGCCAAGATTTTGATGAACTACAAAGCAGTAATTAAATTTCGATTCGGTCGTGCCTCAGTTGAACGCCTCAAGAACATCACAAAACAATCAAAGAATTCACCTTGAAAGTGAATCATCATTGGCACGGAATAAAGAAGAAACAAGCAAAAGCAAAGTTGAATTACCAAAGCCAACAATGCAACCACCAAACAGGTTCTTTTTAGCTTTTGGGGAATTTCCAAGAGACTTCAAGATGGATTGATGTAGGGAAGGCACAATCAAGCCTTTCAGATCGATCTCAATTCTCACGTCGGCAAGATCCTAACCAGAAAATGTCAAATAATCGCATTACCATATCAGGAATCTCATTACTATACCAGGAATCTCAAAAAACTGCAGCAACAACGGAACGCAACCATAGAAAAAATTGAAGAAAAGAAGAAAAATCAAGAAGCAGAAAACGACAGGCTAATCGCTACTCGCTTGGACCAGGCAGGGTTCCGAACAAGTGCAATTGAATGCGCCGCTCGCTTGGTCCTTAAATAGCCGGGCCGCCGTTGGACGGACGGCCGAGATGGGATCTGGCCGCGTCGTGTCGATCAGCCAGCGGCTCCATCTGTCCAGCTGCCGTTATCTTTCCGGCTCCGCGTGCGATGAACGCGGGGCACGCTACCCCAACAGAGGGCTAGGATCCATTTGCGAAGATGGCAGTTCTATCTGTCACTGACCTAAGTCCCACCTATCGACAATTCTAGCCTCTCATTCATCTTTTAGAAAATGGGATTATCGTATTGGAAACACTTTCCATGCATCGTCTATCTATCGACTCTATAATAAAACAATTCAAACAATTCCACGTCCATTTAGTTTTTTTTGTTTTCTATGGAGATGATTTTTTTCATGTACAAAAGTGTATAGTTTATCACTTTTTATTAAAATTTATTCAGGGTTCTAGATATTTATTTTAGAACAGAATAAATATAAAGTAGATAAAATAGATAGGATGAATACCTTAAATAGACATAGTTAGGGAAATAACTTGCTAGAGCTATGGGCAATTACAACACTAAGACTAACTACAACACTAGGACTAATTAAGACTATGATCAGTTTTTCAAGTACAAGAAACAACAAAAAATCTTCATGATACAACTCTGAGCCCCTAGATCATAAGTACAGTAAAAGACAATACGTATAGAAAATTGTATAGAGACATGATTTTTGCGAAGAGCACGCCACTTTATTTTTTTCAATTAACCTATATAGACCCCTGAGAGATCCATGTTAAACGAGGTATATATGCCCTAAGAGCAACTCCAAGATGGTGTTAAAAAACTTCCACGCTGACCAAAAACTGGAAATTGTGAAATGGGCCAAAAAACCTATCTAATTGCTCCCGAGCTTGGATGCTTGACTTTCCTTAATGGGCCGACCTTGCTGCACATAATCAACTCATGATCCTTGTGTTGTGCGCATGTGCTTGCACGCCGCATTACAGGCGAGTTATTTGGAACCGTGATACTCCCAACACTGGGCTTCTGGAAATGAGTATCCCAAACAGAGCAATTGTAATTTTAGTATTATAATCCATAGAACTTCAGATTTCTGGTATCTGAGTCTGATTTAGCTCATGGGCAAGTCGTTGTTACGCCATTCCGTTTCTCAGAACGGATCGCGAGCTCACTCCTCCTTCCTGTGCCGCGCCTCGCCTTCCTCTCCCTCCCTGTCCGGCCAGCTAGCTCCCAGCTAGGCGGTGCTCTCCCACGACTGCTCCCGGCGCTCGTCGAGCTCGCGAGTCTGCAAGGTCGTCCCTACCGGCGCTCCAGGTGAGTAGGGTTCCAAGGATTGGACAACTCTCATTGCTTGTATTTGCAAGGTCGTCTGCCTTTGATCTGCATCCAAGGTGGAGCCGAACCGGCTTGCTGCCCATATAGGTGATGCGCACTGCTCACCAAACAGAATTTTCATTTGTTCATGTATGGGAGAGTTTTCCTTCACAAAAACAAGTCCAATGAGCAACAATAGGAACTCCCCACATTTCAATAGCAGCTCTCTCTTTCAACTGGCATTGGTTTCAGACAGGGAATTATCAGGTGCTCACTTTTCTCCTGGCGCCCCTTGAGCAGCTCGTCGTAGGATCCTTCGCTGCGGCCATGGATAAATCACCAAGATCTGCCCATATCGGATCTGGACCTGCTAGGGCCGACACACGCAAAGATGTCGCAGAAGCTGCAGATGGGATTAGGCGCACATGCATCGTCGACACGAGCAAAATTGATTATGGCACTAGTAGATTACGTCCGCGCCATCGATTATGTAGCACACATGATCCGGTATGTTTTTACTGTAACTAACATAATGACTTGTTATGGCAACAGTCAATACTATAATGTGATATTAAATGTCATTATTCATTTGGTTGTAGGCGCAGAGATATAATCGAGTTTAGGATGGTCTTTTAGACGCCATTAGACAGATGCAGTTATCTGCCGATGAGTTGAGGAAGTTGAGCCGCCACAATCATGTGCCTGAGTATTATGATATGGTGCACAAGAATTGCTTGATTAATGCCATGAGTGATGTTAGTGAAATTGCAAAAGGTCTAGACACTATGAGCAGGGATTTGGAGGAAGTTCTTATTGGTCCGCAACCTCTAATTGAGGATTACGAAGCCCTTGGAATGTACGATGATTTCAAATCTGATGTTCATTGTGATTGTTATGAGCAGTGTGGTTCGGATGAAGACAACTCTTCTTTTGACTCGGATGAGATCAATGATCGCCGTTTATCACATATGAATGAGCCTATCTGACCTATTTGTCAGTGAGAGAGGAACTTCTCGCCTTAGTATCGTATGTGCATAATATTACATCCTCTGGATATATTTTTACAAGATGAGATGCTAGAGAGGAAATACCTGGCAAAGAATATTTTTCACAGATTCTGGTGTAGCAACAGCATTAAAAAATAGCTTCCCAACAATAGTGTTCCTAGAAACCAGTAAATGCATTATAACAAGCAACTACCTAGCACCAAGAATTTGTGATGGGAGTACAAAATACAAGTTACCTTAGGAGACCAACAATAGGGGAACGACGAGGATAATTCGCCGGCTGCTTGGACTGCGAGGTCCGGCGAGGGGACTGCCGGAGGTTGCATTGGGACTGCCGGGAGCAGTGGGGAGCGCCGGGAGCGAGGGGACTGCCGGGAGCAGTCGGGACCGCGGGGACTGCCGGGAGCAGTCAGGAGCGCCGGCGAGGGGCGCCAGGGAGCAGTCTGGAGCGCCGGCGAGGGGCGCCACGGAGCTGTCGGGAGCGCCGGCGAGGGCCGGGAGCACGGAGCAGTCGCGAGCTCGTCGAGGAGACAGCAGGAGCGAGCTAAGTTGCGAGGGAGAGGACGGACACAGAGGAGAGGGAGAGGAAGAAAGGAGAGAGCGAGCTCGCGATCCGTTTTGAAGAACGGGAAATCCTTAGCGCAACGGAAATGCAGCCGGAACAAGTTAACCGACGGCGCGTCTGTTAAAAGTGCCCACGAAGACAATTTTCCAACCAGAAGCCTATTATAATACTAAGATTCCAATTGCACGGTTGGGGATACCAAACTTCCGAAGCCCGCCGTTCGGGATCCAAATAACTCATTACAGGCAGTAGACAGTAGCAGCGCTCTGTCACGCTGGCCACACCGCAAATCCCCTCTCTCCCGCTGGGCGCTTGCCAGTAGCCACGGTATGGCCTCGCTAGCGCTGCTCACCGAGTCACCGGCGACCTCCTGTCGGACATCTTTCTCCATCTTGCGCAGCCTGCCGATCTCGTCCGCACCGCAGCCGCCTGCATACCCTTCCGTCGCCTCGTCGCCGACCGCGCGTTCCTTCGCTGGGTCGACTGTGGATGGCTTTCCCGCCGCCGCTGCTTCCCACCACCGCCACCAATGTGAGCAGCAAAAAACGCGGGAGAACGTGAGACCGCTCGGATTGGGGAAGAATGCCCGACGCCAAAATATGCGGGAGCGAAAGAGTTCGATACGGGATGCAAAGTTTTTTGTGGTGGAAGAGGGAATAAAAAACGAATTGGCCCCAAATTTTTGTTTTCAGGTTGGTTTCCGCCCTCAGTTGGAGTTTCTCTAAGGTATTCAGTTCGAGAGTTGGTGGTTGTGGGAGATAGATATTCCATGTCCTTATGATCACAGAAACGTTGTTCCATCTCGTCTGAGGCCAACTTTGGACAGGAGATGTTGTTCTGTCTCGCTCGAGGCCAGCTCGAGGCGAGAGACGCAGTTCCGTCTCGCCTGAGGCCAGTCTCGAATGGGAAACACCATTTTGTCTTGCTCGAGGCCAACTTCGGACGGGATAAACAGTCATGACTCGTCCAAAGCTATCTCTGGGCAAGAGAAGTAGTCACGACTCGCCCGATGCCAACCTTGGGTGTGAGATGCAGTCGCGACTCGCCCGAGGCTGACCTCAGGCGGGAGCGTAGAAACGCTCCATGGGCCGCTTGATAGACCTCCCGACGATTTGCCTAGCAAGATATGCCCTCGGGTCGCAACCAAGCTGGATGAGGTCAACCCGGAGAGGCAAAGACCAGACAACCGAGTCATGCGTTGAAGCCTCGGGAAAGGGGGTTGAGCATACCTGAAGTGCTAGATACCCGGAGATAGCTTAGATGAAAGGCAATTGAACTCCAGATAAGCAGGATTGCATGCCGCGATAAAAGGAGGGTTTAGGTAGAATTAGAGAGTGGTCACGACATGTAAAGGGATAACCTTATGGTCATCTATATAAGGCATAGGGGTACCCCTATGAATGACTACTCTCAGCTCGTCGCATCACAACACTACCTCATAGCCCACTAGTCCTCTCACAGCAACCACGCCACCACTACGTCGTCAGGAGAACTCACCCTCCACCACCCACAACTTATCTTCAACCTTTATACACCACTCATACTCAAATACTCAGCCTCAATAGGAAGTAGGGTGTTACGCATTCTAGCGGCCCGAACCTTTGTAAACTCTTGTGTGATCTGTCGTGCATCCGCACGTACCATCGAGTCCCAATCAACGATATCGTCCTGCTCAAAAGCATCACATGGGGAACCTCGTGGTGCGCAGTCGGGTCATAAACACCGACAGCTGGCGCGCTAGGTAGGGGTGTGACGTTGATTCCCAAAGACCACATGGCTATCGTCTTCAACACTCTGATCATCTTTAACGTCGGGGAGGTTTTTCGCTTTGGATCCCTCTCCTGCATCGCGGATCGAGAAGGCATCCTGCATTGCATCGCGGATCCATCCAAGAAGAGGCCTTCTCCGAGGGGACCGATTGTGGAGGCAGGCTCGTCCCACCCGACCTCAGCGAGAATGTAACACCGTGAAATCCTAAATGTGAAGTTTTAAAAGAATCCTCTCAAAAGTTTTAAATGAAACATGTCCTATAATTTTATTCTCCTACAAAGATCACCTTTTGTTGAAATTTTCTCAAAAAAGAACTGAACTAAATAAATACATCATAGATATATTCTTGTCTTTGCTAATAAATATTATATGGTTGATAAAATTTATAGTAATAATTAAATTGGATGTATGGACCTTTAACTATTAGAATAAATCGTTTCCTCATTCCTCATAATCATGGATATTTTCCTAAATGAAAGAGATAATAAATAACTCAAATAAAAGGATATTTTGCATTATGTTGGATTTTTGTACTGTGTATTTAACTATAAAGTTGAAGTTCCAAAACCAACGTTGAATTTGAACTTGAAATCAAAATTTGAAAACTAGAAAACAAAACTAAAATTTAAAAGAAAATAAGAAGAGAAGGGAACTACCCGCGCTTTGGGCCAAAACCGCATTTCTCGTCCCATCTCCTCTCGGCCCACTCCCTCTTCTATCCACCTGTGTCAGCCCAGTCATCAGGGTAGTGCCGACATGGTTGCCCCGCTCGTCAGCCCGCGTTCCCGGGTCCGTCCCCTCCTCGCTGGCTTGTGGGCCGCGTTGTCATACATTTATGCGTCCGGCCACCATCACTGCCTGGTGGGGCCCAGCGCGCGGGAGCTCCCTCCCCCTCAACAGCCAAAACAGAATCCGCGCTTTTGCCAGCGGTAAGTCGCGACCAGGGCGCCTCCCCAGGATTTGGACTCTCGGGGACCATATAAGCAATCTCTTGGCCTTTCTCCCCCTGCACTTTCACCTCATACCACACCGAAGGACCCGACCACCTTTGGAGACCCCATCACCGTCCGTGCGAGAGGGAAGGTTCCGTCGCTGTGGAACTCGCCCACGTTATCGCTCGGGATTCAATAGGTGGGCCTGGGGGGCTTCGCCTTGTGGCATGGACGGCGCACCAGGCTTCGCCTGATGGAATTGCGGTCCAGGGGACCCGTAATTTCTCGCCGGAGCTTCTTCCTCGCCACTGGGTCGCCCTGCATGTGGTCAGCACTGTCGCAACCTTAATCGACGGTGAGTCTTGCCTCCTTTGGTTCGCCTTGTCCTGCTATATGTGATGCACCAATAGGTGCCGAGTTTAGGTGTTGGGAGCACTGAGTTGTCGCGCTCCGACCATGGCCCCGTTGCGCAGGTTCTGTGTGTGGCCGTGGTTGGGCGTCGTGGGGAAGGATGGAGCGACCACCGTGGATCCTCCAATCGATGGCCAGAAATTGATGCACGCTTACCCCTTTGCGGGGTTGATCCGTGCCATGAGATCGGTAATGGAGGGTGTAGATTGGTACAATGTGTGGTTGCTCATAGATCGTCGATCGGCGATCTGGCGGTCTGGGTGTCTATCCGGTTTTGTTACTCGCGTGATCTAATCTGACCCCTCTCGCATTCACGTTCACATACTAAATCATGAAGGCCTGTTCTTCATGACCTTCATCTGATGATCATTATACCCATGGGGAGATAATGCTTCAGAAGACAAAGGCCCCTAATAATTAACAATTGTGTTACCTTGTTCTTGACTCACAACATTTGAGAACAAGTGACCAACATGTAGAGTTTAATTTGAATTCCATAGATAAAATAAAAAGAAAAACCATTTGGAAATTCTAGAAAAATAGAAAAACCAAATTCGGCCCGTTCAGCCCAACCCAGCATAGCCAGACCGCGTGCGCGTGCCTACTCCGCTTGACAGGTGGGACCCGCCTGTCAGCGCCAGCCGCGCCCGCGCGCTCTCTCCCTCTCTCCCGTAGCCCGATGGGGCCAGTTTGTCAGCGCCAGTTTCTTCGCTCGCGCGCCCGCTCCCTCTCGCTGTCTGGTGGGTCTACCCAGTTAGCACTGACCGCCCGTTCGCGAGTTCACTCTTGCTGGTCCACGGACCCCACCTGTCAGCCACCTCCCCTTCCCTAACCTCCTACCCATGCACCTGGGTGTGGACGCGCCCATGTAGCGCGTTTCCCAGCCACTCCCCCATGTGCCCGACCTCCTTTTTGAGCCCGCGCCCACCCACTCCCTCCTTGTGCCTAGTAGCGCCCCTCTGCAGACCCCTCACACTCCTCTCTCGCACAACGCACGCCTGTGGAGCACCATTGTCGTTCGCCGTGCCCTTGGGTCCATTTCGCACCCGCCGTCGAGCTCCTACCGCGGCCATTGCCCCGGTGAGATCTGCCTCCTCGCCAACAACTCAAGACACCTTTTGGTTTACCCCCATCCCCTCTATTCCCCTCTGCTCGCGCTCACCGGACTCTCGCCGTGCAGTCGTGTCTCCGTCGCCGTTGACTAGGGCCCTCGCTGTGTTCTCGTCATCGCTCAAGCATTCCAGAGCCGTCTCCCGAGGTAACTAACCTCCACATGCCCCTAATTTCCCATTTCCTACCTTGTTGATCGCACAATCGCTCACCAAAGTTGAGTTGTGCCGCTGTTGGGCCACCCCGCTGTAGACCAGTACCCTACGGTGCCTCTACGCTGGTGTCATGCCCACGGTCGAGTCCGCCGTGTCACCCCGAACCCACTTGAACCCTTCCCCAGCGCATGAGACCCTCGTCGTGGCCGCGCTGAAAGGGAATTAGGCTTACACCTAGTCCCTAATTAATTTTGGTGGTTGAATTGCCCAACACAAATATTTGGACTAACTAGTTTGCTCTAGTGCATAAGTTATACAGGTGCTAAAGGTTCACACTTACCCAATAAAAAGACCAAGTATTGGGTTCAAACAAAGGAGCAAGGGACAACCGAAGGCACCTCTGGTCTGGCGCACCGGACTGTCCGGTGTGCCACCGGACTGTCCGGTGTGCCACCGGACATGTCCGGTGCACCAGAGGACTCGAACTTCAAACTCGTCACCTTCGGGAAATTCTGGAGGCGACTCCGCTATAATTCACCGGACTGTCCGGTGTACACCGGACATGTCCGGTGCTCCAAGGAAGAGCGACCTCCGGAACTCGCCAGCCTCGGGATTTCACTTTAGCCGCTCCGCTATAATTCACCGGACTGTGCGGTGTACACCGGACTGTCCGGTGTACACCGGACTGTCCGGTGTAACAGCGGGGCAACGACTATTTCGGCGCCAACGGCTACCTGCGACGCATTAAATGCGCGCGCTGCGCGCGCAGAGGTCAGGCACGCCCATACTGGCGCACCGGACAATCTACAGTGCATGTCTGGTGCGCCACCGGACATCAAGGCAGGCCCAGAAGACAGAGCTCCAACGGTCGGAACCCAACGACTTTTGTGACGTGGCTGTCGCACCGGACATGTCCGGTGTGCACCGGACTGTCCGGTGCGCCATCGAACAGACAGCCTCACCAAACGGCTAGTTTGGTGGTTGGGGCTATAAATACCCCCAACCACCCACCTTTCATTGCATCCAAGTTTTCCACTTCCCAACTACTTACAAGAGCTCTAGCATTCAATTCTAGACACATCAAAGAGATCAAATCCTCTCCAAATTCCACACAACGCCCTAGTGATTAGAGAGAGAGATTTGCTTGTGTTCTTTCGAGCTCTTGCGCTTGGATTGCTTTCTTCTTTCTTGATTCTTTCATTGCGATCATACTCACTTGTAATTGAGGCAAGAGACACCAATCTTGTGGTGGTCCTTGTGGGAACTTTGTGTTCCAAGTGATTGAGAAGAGAAAGCTCGCTCGGTCCGAGGGACCGTTTGAGAGAGGGTAAGGGTTGAAATAGACCCGGCCTTTGTGGCCTCCTCAACGGGGAGTAGGTTTGAGAGAACCGAACCTCGATAAAACAAATCCGCGTGTCTCACTTCATTATTCGCTTGCGATTTGTTTTGCACCCTCTCTTGCGGACTCTATTATATTTCTAACTCTACCCGGCTTGTAGTTGTGTTTATATTTGTAAATTTCAGTTTCGCCCTATTCACCCCCTCTCTAGGCGACTTTCAATTGGTATCAAAGCCCGGTGCTTCATTAGAGCCTAACCGCTCGAAGTGATGTCGGGAGATCACACCAAGAGGGAGATGGAGACCGGCGACAAGCCCACTATGAGCCAAGGGAGCACTTCATCGGAAGAGTCCCGCACCAAAAGGAAGGAGAAGAAGAAGGACTCCTCCAAACGAAAGGAGAAAAGATCTTCCTCTTCTCACCATAAAGAGAAGAAGGAAAAATCTTCTTCTCACAAGTCGCATCAGAAAGGCGACAAGCACAAGAGGATGAGGAAAGTGGTCTACTACGAGACCGACACTTCATCAACATCGACCTCCGACTCCGATGCACCGTCCGTAACTTCTAAGCGCCAAGAGCGCAAGAAGTTTAGTAAGATCCCCTTACACTATCCTCGTACATCTAGACCTACTCCATTGCTTTCCGTTCCATTAGGCAAACCGCCAACCTTTGATGGCGAAGACTATGCTAGGTGGAGTGATTTAATGAAATTTCATCTAACCTCACTCCACAAAAGTATATGGAATGTTGTTGAGTTTGGAGCACAGGTACCATCCGTAGGGGATGAAGACTACGATACGGACGAAGTGGCCCAAATCGAGCACTTCAACTCTCAAGCTACAACCATACTCCTCGCCTCTCTAAGCAAGGAGGAATACAACAAGGTACAAGGGTTGAAGAATGCAAAGGAGATTTGAGACCTACTCAAGACCGCGCACGAGGGTGATGAACTCACCAAGATCACCAAGCGGGAAACGATCGAGGGGGAGCTCGGTCGCTTCCGTCTTCGCCAAGGGGAGGAGCCACAAGATATGTACAACCGGCTCAAAACCTTGGTGAATCAAGTGCGCAACCTCGGGAGCAAGAAATGGGATGACCACGAGGTGGTTAAGGTTATTTTGAGATCACTTATTTTCCTTAACCCTACTCAAGTACAATTAATTCGTGGTAACCCAAGATATACACTAATGACTCCCGAGGAAGTAATCGGGAATTTTGTGAGCTTTGAATGTATGATTAAAGGCTCAAAGAAGATCAACGAGCTTGACGAACCCTCCACGTCCGAAGCACAACCGGTGGCATTTAAGGCGATGGAGGAGAAGAAGGAGGAGTCTACACCGAGTAGACAACCAATTGACGCCTCCAAGCTCGACAATGAGGAGATGGCTTTAATCATCAAAAGCTTTCGCCAAATCCTCAAGCAACGGAAGGGAAAGGACTACAAATCCCGTTCCAAGAAGGTTTGCTACAAGTGTGGTAAGCCCGGTCATTTCATTGCAAAATATCCTATATCTAGTGACAGTGACAGGGGCAACGACAAGAAGGGAAAGAGGAGAGAAAAGAAGAGGTACTACAAGAAGAAGGGCGGCGATGCCCATGTTTACCGGGAGTGGGACTCGGACGAGAGCTCCACCGACTCCTCCTCCGACGAGGACGCCGCCAACATCGCCGTCACCAAGGGACTCCTCTTCCCCAACGTCGGCCACAAGTGCCTCATGGCAAAGGACGGCAAAAGGAAGAAGGTTAAATCTAAATCCTCCACTAAATATGACTCCTCTAGTGATGATAATGCTAGTGATGAGGAAAATAATTTGCGTACCCTTTTTGCTAACCTTAACATGGAACAAAAGGAAAAGTTGAATGAATTGATTAGTGCCATTCATGAAAAAGATGACCTTTTGGATTCCCAAGAGGATTTTCTAATTAAAGAAAATAAGAAACATGTTAAGGTTAAGAATGCTTATGCTCTAGAGGTAGAAAAATGTGAAAAATTGTCTAGTGAGCTAAGCACTTGCCATGAGACCATTAACAACCTTAGAAATGAAAATTCTAGATTAATTGCTAAGGTTGATTCCCATATTTGTAATGCTTCAATTCCCAATCTTAGAAATGAGAATGATGATTTGCTTGCTAAGATTAAGGAATTGAATGATTCTCTTGCTAGCCTTAGAGTAGAAAATGAAAATTTGATTGCTAAGGCTAAGAATTTTGATGTTTGCAATGGTACTATTTCCAACCTTAGAAGTGAGAATGATATATTACATGCTAAGGTTGTTGAATTAAAATCTTGCAAACCCTCTACATCTAATGTTGAGCATGTTTCTATTTGTACTAGATGTAGAGATATTGATGTTAATGCTATTCATGATCACATGGTCTTAATTAAACAACAAAATGATCATATAGCATTATTAGATGCTAAAATTGCCGAGCATAACTTAGAAAATGAAAAATTTAAATTTGCTAGAAGTATGCTCTATAATGGGAGACACACTGGCATCAAGGATGGCATTGGCTTCCAAAGGGGAGACAATGTCAAACTTAATGCCCCTCCTAAGAACTTGTCTAACTTTGTTAAGGGCAAGGCTCCCATGCCTCAGGATAACGAGGTTTACATTTTGTACCCTGCCGGTTATCCCGAGAGCAAAATTAGGAGAACTCATTCTAGGAAATCTCACTCTGGCCCTAACCTTGCTTTTATGTATAAGGGTGAGACATCTAGCTCTAGGCAACCAACCCGTGCCAAGTTGCCTAGAAAGAAAACTCCTAATACATCAAATGATCATGCTATTTCATTTAAAACTTTTGATGCATCTTATGTTTTAACTAACAAATCCGGCAAAGTATTTGCCAAGTTTGTTGGGGGCAAACACAAGGGCTCCAAGACTTGTGTTTGGGTACCAAAAGTTCTTGTTTCTAATGCCAAAGGACCCAAGACCGTTGGGTACCTAAAATCAAGAACTAAAATTGTTTTGTAGGTTTATGCATCCGGGGGTTCAAGTTGGATACTCGATAGCGGGTGCACAAACCACATGACAGGGGAGAAGAAGATGTTCTCCTCCTACGAGAAAAACCAAGATCCCCAGCGAGCTATCACATTCGGGGATGGAAATCAAGGTTTGGTCAAAGGATTGGGTAAAATTGCTATATCACCTGACCATACTATTTCCAATGTTTTTCTTGTAGATTCTTTAGATTACAATTTGCTTTCTATATCTCAATTATGTCAAATGGGCTACAACTGTCTCTTTACTGATGTAGGTGTCACTGTCTTTAGAAGAAGTGATGATTCAATAGCATTTAAGGGTGTGTTAGAGGGTCAGCTATACTTGGTAGATTTTGATAGAGCTGAACTCGACACATGCTTAATTGCTAAGACTAACTTGGGATGGCTCTGGCATCGCCGACTAGCCCACGTTGGGATGAAGAATCTTCATAAGCTTCTAAAGGGAGAGCACATTTTAGGACTAACAAATGTTCATTTTGAGAAAGACAGGATTTGTAGCGCATGCCAAGCAGGAAAGCAAGTTGGGACTCATCATCCACACAAGAACATCATGACTAGTGACAAGCCACTGGAGCTCCTACACATGGACCTATTCGGCCCGATCGCTTACATAAGCATCGGCGGAAGTAAGTACTGTCTAGTTATTGTGGATGATTATTCTCGCTTCACTTGGGTGTTCTTTTTGCAGGAAAAATCTCATACCCAAGAGACCTTAAAGGGATTCTTGAGACGGGCTCAAAATGAGTTCGACTTAAGGATCAAGAAGATAAGAAGCGACAACGGGACGGAGTTCAAGAACTCTCAAATTGAAGGATTCCTTGAGGAGGAGGGCATCAAGCATGAGTTCTCTTCTCCCTACACTCCACAACAAAATGGTGTAGTGGAGAGGAAGAATCGAACTCTATTGGACATGGCAAGAACCATGCTTGATGAGTACAAGACACCGGATCGATTTTGGGCCGAGGCGGTCAGCACCGCTTGCTACGCCATCAACCGATTATATCTACACCGAATCCTCAAGAAGACATCCTATGAACTCCTAACCGGTAAAAAGCCAAATATTTCATATTTTAGAATTTTTGGTAGCAAATGCTTTATTCTCGTTAAGAGAGGTAGAAAATCTAAATTTGCTCCTAAAACTGTAGAAGGTTTTTTACTAGGATATGACTCAAACACAAGGGCATATAGAGTCTTTAACAAGTCCTCAGGACTTGTTGAAGTTTCTTGTGACGTTGTGTTTGATGAGACTAACGGCTCTCAAGTAGAGCAAGTTGATCTTGATGAGATAGGTGAAGAACAGGCTCCATGCATAGCGCTAAGGAACATGTCCATTGGGGATGTGTGCCCTAAGGAATCCGAAGAGCCTCCAAATGTACAAGATCAACCATCCTCCTCCACGCAAGCATCTCCACCAACCCAAAATGAGGACGAGGCTCAAGATGATAAAGAGGAAGAACACAATGATGAGCCACCTCAAGATGACGGCAATGATCAAGGGGGAGATACAAATGTTGAAGACAAGGAGGATGAACAACTAAGGTCGCCACACCCAAGAGTCCACCAAGCAATACAACGAGATCACCCCGTCGACACCATCCTCGGCGACATTCATAAGGGGGTAACCACTCGATCTCGTGTTGCACATTTTTGTGAGCATTACTCTTTTGTTTCCTCTATTGAGCCACACAGGGTAGAGGAAGCACTTCAAGATTCGGATTGGGTGATGGCGATGCAAGAGGAGCTCAACAACTTCACGAGGAACGAGGTATGGCATTTAGTTCCACGTCCTAACCAAAATGTTGTAGGAACCAAGTGGGTCTTCCGCAACAAGCAAGACGAGCATGGTGTGGTGACAAGGAACAAAGCTCGACTCGTGGCCAAGGGGTATTCACAAGTCGAAGGTTTGGATTTTGGTGAAACCTATGCACCCGTAGCTAGGCTTGAGTCAATTCGTATATTATTGGCCTATGCTACTTACCATGGCTTCAAGCTCTACCAAATGGACGTGAAGAGTGCCTTCCTCAACGGACCAATCAAGGAGGAGGTCTATGTTGAGCAACCTCCCGGCTTTGAAGATAGTGAGTACCCTAACCATGTCTATAGGCTCTCTAAGGCGTTTTATGGGCTAAAGCAAGCCCCAAGAGCATGGTATGAATGCCTTAGAGATTTCCTTATTGCTAATGGCTTCAAAGTCGGCAAGGCCGATCCTACTTTATTCACTAAAATTCTTGACAATGATTTGTTTGTATGCCAAATTTATGTTGATGATATTATATTTGGGTCTACTAACGAATCTACATGTGAAGAATTTAGTAGGATCATGACACAGAAATTCGAGATGTCGATGATGGGGGAGTTGAAGTATTTCTTAGGATTTCAAGTGAAGCAACTCCAAGAGGGCACCTTCATTAGTCAAACGAAGTACACTCAAGACATTCTAACCAAGTTTGAAATGAAGGATGCCAAGCCCATCAAGACACCCATGGCAACAAATGGGCATCTCGACCTCGACACGGGAGGTAAGTCCGTGGATCAAAAGGTATACCGGTCGATGATTGGTTCATTGCTTTATTTATGTGCATCTCGACTGGACATTATGCTTTCCGTTTGCATGTGTGCAAGATTCCAATCCGACCCTAAGGAATCCCACCTTACGGCCGTAAAACGAATCTTGAGATATTTGGCTTACACTCCTAAGTTTGGGCTTTGGTACCCTCGGGGATCCACATTTGATTTGATTGGTTATTCGGATGCCGATTGGGCGGGGTGTAAGATTAATAGAAAGAGCACATCGGGGATTTGCCAGTTCTTGGGAAGATCCTTGGTGTCTTGGGCTTCAAAGAAGCAAACTTCGGTCGCTCTTTCTACCGCCGAAGCCGAGTATATTGCCGCAGACCATTGTTGCGCGCAATTGCTTTGGATGAGGCAAACCCTGCGGGACTATGGTTACAAATTAACCAAAGTTCCTCTTCTATGTGATAATGAGAGTGCAATCCGCATGGCGGATAATCCCGTTGAGCATAGCCGCACTAAACACATAACCATTCGGTATCATTTTCTTCGGGATCACCAACAAAAAGGGGATATCGAGATTTCATACATTAATACCAAAGATCAATTAGCCGATATCTTTACCAAGCCACTTGATGAACAATCTTTTACCAAACTTAGGCATGAGCTCAATATTCTTGATTCTAGGAACTTCTTTTGCTAATTTGCACACATAGCTCATAAATATACCTTTGATCATATCTCTTTGATATATGCTATGACTAATGTGTTTTCAAGTGTATTTCAAACCAAGTCATAGGTATATTGAAAGGGAATTGGAGTCTTCGGCGAAGACAAAGGCTTCCACTCCACTCTACTGCTTATCCTTCGCCGTCGCTTCGCATCACTCTCCATCTTTGGTATAATCTTCACACATATGTTTTATTTGCCAAAGGGGAGAAAGTAGTCTTTTAGGGCCTATATTTCATTCCAAGTATCCATTTTTGGCGATTCATGCCAAAGGGGGAGAAAGTATTGGCCCAAAGCAAAAGGACCGCACCACCAAACCAATTTTTAAAATTAATGGTTTTCAATTGAAAAATTTCAAATTGGTATCTCTTTGTGTTCTAAAGGGGGAGCAAGTAGTATTTTCAAAACTTGATATCTCAAAACCCTCTTGAACACTAAGAGGAAAATTTATTTGAGGGGGAGTTTTGTTTAGTCAAAGGAAAAGCATTTGAAACAAAGGGAAGAAAATTTCAAAACTTGAAAATGCTTCGCAAAAATCTTACTCCTTTACCTTTGACTATCTTGCAAAAAGTCTTTGAAAACAATTTACAAAAGAATTTGCAAAAACAAATCTTGTGGTGCAAATGTGGTCCAATATGTTAAAAATAAAGAAACAATCCATGCATATCTTGTAAGTATTTATATTGGCTCAATTCCAAGCAACCTTTGCACTTACATTATGCAAACTAGTTTAATTATGCACTTTTATATTTGCTTTGGTTTGTGTTGGCATCAATCACCAAAAAGGGGGAGATTGAAAGGGAATTAGGCTTACACCTAGTCCCTAATTAATTTTGGTGGTTGAATTGCCCAACACAAATATTTGGACTAACTAGTTTGCTCTAGTGCATCAGTTATACAGGTGCTAAAGGTTCACACTTACCCAATAAAAAGACCAAGTATTGGGTTCAAACAAAGGAGCAAGGAACAACCGAAGGCACCTCTGGTCTAGCGCACCGGACTGTCCGGTGTGCCACCGGACATGTCCGGTGCACCAGAGGACTCGAACTTCAAACTCGTCACCTTCGGGAAATTCTGGAGGCGACTCCGCTATAATTCACCGGACTGTCCGGTGTACACCAAACATGTCCGGTGCTCCAAGGAAGAGCGACCTCCGGAACTCGCCAGCCTCGGGATTTCACTTCAGCCGCTCCGCTATAATTCACCGGACTGTCCGGTGTACACCGGACTGTCCGGTGTAACAGCGGGGCAACGGCTATTTCGGCGCCAACGACTACCTGCGACGCATTAAATGCGCGCGCTGCGCGCGCAGAGGTCAGGCACGCCCATACTGGCGCAACGGACAATCTACAGTGCATGTCCGGTGCGCCACCGGACATCAAGGCAGGCCCAGAAGACAGAGCTCCAACGATCGGAACCCAATGGCTTTGGTGACGTGGCTGTCGCACCGGACATGTCCGGTGTGCACCGGACTGTCCGGTGCGCCATCGAACAGACAGCCTCACCAAACGGCTAGTTTGGTGGTTGGGGCTATAAATACCCCCAACCACCCACCTTTCATTGCATCCAAGTTTTCCACTTCCCAACTACTTACAAGAGCTCTAGCATTCAATTCTAGACACATCAAAGAGATCAAATCCTCTCCAAATTCCACACAACGCCCTAGTGATTAGAGAGAGATTTGCTTGTGTTCTTTCGAGCTCTTGCGCTTGGATTGCTTTCTTCTTTCTTGATTCTTTCATTGCGATCATACTCACTTGTAATTGAGGCAAGAGACACCAATCTTGTGGTGGTCCTTGTGGGAACTTTGTGTTCCAAGTGATTGAGAAGAGAAAGCTCGCTCGGTCCGAGGGACCGTTTGAGAGAGGGTAAGGGCTGAAAGAGACCCGGCCTTTGTGGCCTCCTCAACGGGGAGTTGGTTTGAGAGAACCGAACCTCGGTAAAACAAATCCGCGTGTCTCACTTCATTATTCGCTTGCGATTTGTTTTGCACCCTCTCTCGCGGACTCTATTATATTTCTAACACTACCCGACTTGTAGTTGTGTTTATATTTGTAAATTTCAGTTTCGCCCTATTCACCCCCCTCTAGGCGACTTTCACGCGCCATTGCCTCCGATGAAACTTCGTCGCGGGATCGGGCGACACCACCCCTGGCAGCCAAGAGACCCTGCCGAGGCTTACCGCAGGATCCCAACCGTCCGTCGGAGATCAAGTGGCCCATATTCAATTAGCGCAGATCTAATCCTACCCATCTGATTCGGATTTGGTCGCTCGGATTCGCTCCCTCACACGCGCTCTACAGCTGGGCCCGAGCAGTAAGGTCGCCTCGTCCCCAAGCCGCTAACAACCCTGGCCCGCCTGTCATTGCTCGCCCGCACGTCCGCTCTCGCTTGCGTGCTCAGATCTGATCGTGGTCGTTCGTCTGCAATCGAATGGATGAGATTACCCCATACCCCTTTGCATGGTAGTTTTGTTAAAGAGACCCTCGACTTTTTAGGAATCAACCCACCGTCCCTGGTTTTCATGTGCAGGCCCTTGAGTTTTTGTGAAAAAGCCCCTAATATTTTTGTTTATCACAGAATTAGGCTTAGTTTTGTATTTTGAATTCCAAAACTTGTTTATTTCATATATTTTGCATTTGAACTCCAATTGAGTGATTCAAATTGCAAAATGTTCATAAGATTATTCTCCATCTGTTTAAATTATAATCTTTCACTATTTGCATGTATTAATTTTATGTGTGGACTATAGGTTAGTTTAAGTGATGGTTTATTTATTAATGCGAAAATAAAAGGGAGACAATAATGATAATCAATTGATTTACATTGTAAGGTTAATATCTTATAACATATGATCCCATCTCTGGAGTAACTTTAATTTGGTAATTAGTTCATTAAGATAAATGAGGTTAAGTTATGTAATCCACTGAGATAAGCAGTACTTAGGGAACCACAAACCCCTAAGTTTATTTGTCTACCCTAGAATCTAGATTTCACTATGTTGTTTGTACTTTTCTGTTGAACTTGTGTTCATTTGATTGCATATGTTTGGTGTATTGTTCCATTATCATTTCCCAAATGTGTTAAATGTATGATTGCTTTGTGTAGACAACGAGCAGTCCGTGGTTCCTGAGTGTGTTGCCGGAGGCTTCCCTGAGCAACAACCTGGTGAAGGCAAGTGTCCTCTGACCCATTATGTACCATTTACTTTTAATTCACTGTCCCGCATACCATGAACAACCTAAGGATTGACTAGCATTCTGTTTTCCTGTCCTTGTTTACCCTTTGGGAATTGGCTATTATGAATAGTATCGTGCTATTGCTTTACATTAATCAACGAACATGATGAGAACATTTATGATATGATGATGTTATCTTGATTATGATGATGATCTATGATACTTTAGGGGACTCAGGCTGTTTCCTGAGTACCTCTTCGTAAGGACCTGTTCTTTGAGAGACCACCCGAGATAACAGTACAACCATGAGGGTGGAATAGGACGCCCTTAGCTGATTAATTAGAGGAACTTGAGGTGTAGTCGGCTTCGCCGTAGGGCCATCAATGGGGTCCAGGCACAGTACTTGCTCTGCCGAGGCTGGTTGCCGAGGTTCTTTTGATTTGGTTTTGTTAGTCACCCTTCCTATGGGGAGAAGTACAATGTTTAACAAACTAGAGAAACCTAACGGGCGGCTATGACCTCTGGGGAATCTTTGTAAGGCTACGTAGTGAATCCCTGGCCATTCACCACGGTAGTGAAGATTGGGTCTGGACAACCCTGGCTAGAAAGGGATCCCGACTCATGGGTAAAGTGTGCAACCTCTGTAGAGTGTTAGAAACTGGTATATCAGTCGTGCTCACGGTTAGGAGCAGCCTTGGGATCCTCTTTGATTAGAGTAACTTTGGATACTTTATGATGATGATTAATGGTGATGATTATAACTATTGTCTTTGGTATTTCCTCTTGGAGGGAGTACTTTTGGGTAATAGCTGGGTTTATTACTAAAACTTG
Organism: Zea luxurians; assembly: GCA_029449295.1. NCBI lineage: Eukaryota > Viridiplantae > Streptophyta > Magnoliopsida > Poales > Poaceae > Zea > Zea luxurians. Next base: position 4,264,988 of record JAOPSE010000126.1, on the reverse strand, counting down.
TCTTACTACTAGTAATAAATATCTAACCAACTAAAAGCAACTGCTTTAACTTAACCCCACATACAACTAGTCCACTTTAGCCAAATGGGACATTTGCTGAGTATGCTAATGTGTACTCACCCTTGCTTTAAAAACCACCCATCCTTAGTTTGTTCCCTCTGCAATCAGTGATAAAGAGTAGATGCAGGTAACATGGAGGACTGAGGAGTTTTAGGATTACGATGAGTTCTAGTTGCATTAGTGGCAAACCCCTAGTCAGCTGCCTGTGAAGGCCTTATCTTCTACGTTTCATATTCCGCACTTTGATTATGATTGTGACTAGGTTAAGTTAATGACTCTATGGATGTCTTGGACATCTTGATGTAATAAAGTATTATTTCCGCTATTTATTTTGAGCAATGTGTGATGATGTCCAACTATGTAATCGTTGTGTACGTGAGTTTCTAATCCTGTCACATACATGGTTCACATTCGGTTTGCCTTCCAAAACTGGGTGTGACAGCCATAGAATGCGACCTTCCTCCCATGAAGTGGAGGCCATCGTTGTCACACACAAGAGTCTTCTAGAGGATGAAAAACAGACCCACTTCCTGATGTAAGTTGCTACCGATGACTTTGAGATTGATTCTATTCTTGGTATGCTGGTTGGCGAGTCATTCAAGTCAGCATGAATTGAGTCAGGGAGTGGAGCTCCTGGTCAGTCGGATGCCAGGAAAAAGGTCAGCAGTCCCGAAGGTGCCCGTCACAAGCGAGTCTGCCAAGCAGATTTTTAGGCTAAATCTGTCGAGGTAAAGAGGAAGAAAAGAAGGCTTCATCATTTGTCGGGCCTAGAGCTAGTAACCGCCCCTGTTGTGCCGAACCCTGGTGACAATACAGTGGATGCTAATATGGAGGATGTTGTTGAGGGTTGTGGTAGTACGAGGGCTGGTAGATATGTGGTGGAGGAGGATGATGATGAGGTGCTCCCCTGGTTCATAAGGAACAACGCAGTAAGGCTGGCGGTGATATTCCGAGCCTCGCACCCTCAGGGCTAATGAATATCCAGGGCCTAACTATGTCCGCTATTGACAGCACGCTGGAAGAAGCTATTCCTAAGAATCTTTTGCTCAACCTTCCTGAGATCATGGTCGTCGACGTCCATGTAGCACTAGCCTGCTGGCTGGGCAAGAGGTAACCCTACCAGATTTCCATGACTCTTTGGCCCCCGAGGGTGCTCTAGCCCCCAATGTTATTTCAGCCCCGAGGGTGCCCTAGCCCATGAGGATGCTGCGATTTGCTCCCTCTTTGCTGCTTCCATGGATGTTCACGTGGGGTCAGCAATGCCTCGGTCTGATGATGCTGCGGTGACAAGTTCTGATCTTCTCGCTGGTCTATATGGCCCGGCCACCTTAGAGGTCAATGGCCATGGCACTGAAGACCCAATGGGTGCTCCTAGAGTCAAGATCCCAATGGGTGTTGCACTTAGCTTGGATTACCCCATTCCTTTGGTACCCAGTCTTGTTCATGATGTGCTTTCTGTCAATGTCCTTCCTTCTGGGAGTGCGTCGATACCTCCGGCCTTGGGATTTCCCTCGTTCCTTTCGAACCTTCAGGTATGTACATCCCTGCTCTACCGTGCTTCTATCATTGGGTGTTCTCTTTGCTAACTTTTACATCCACAGAGCGTCCTGGACTTGGTGTCAACTCAGCTGAGATCGTGCGGTGCTACTGTACCTAAGCAGATTTCTTCCCTATCACAGTGGAACCCCCTTTCTCTTAAAAATAGATAGATGATCTAGGGTCTGTTTGGTTGGGCTGTGGCTATGAAAAAAGCTGTTGTGGGCTGTGAGCTGTGAAAAAAGCTGCTATGGGCTATGAACTGCTAAAAAGCTAAAAACCGTTTGGTGGAAACTACTAAAAGTCGCTAAAAATTCTTTTATATATATTTTTACAGTTCCACCTAAAAGCTGCTAAAAGCAGGTCCAGAGATACTTTCAGTTTTGCACTACAAGAAAGTCGGCTTTTTAGAAAAAACTGCTTTCCAGATTCAGCCCTTTGGTTTGACTTTTAGCTTTTAGGGGGCAAAAGCCAAAGCCAAAAGTCAAACCAAACACACCTCTAAAATCTGCACACACCGGTGAGCCGATTGATAATGCTTCATGTAGATTTGTCTTCCTGTTCATATTACAGATCGTTGTTGACTATTTTTCTAGGTTTGACTCAGCGATGTTCTGATGCTGAGGACAGGTGTACACGAGGTCAGACAAATCTTGATCAGGTGACTATGTTTCTTGACAGCGCCCGTGTCATGAATTCCTCCCTGCATGCGAAGCTTGACTTGGAGAAGAAATCTCACAAGGTAACCCGTCGAGAGCTCCAAGTCTCCTATTCCATGCTTTCAACCTATTATCAAGGGTTCTCCCATCCGTAGGAGGAGATGCGGAAACTTCTTGACTCCCGGAACAACCTAGACAAGTTGTACCGGGACGCCACTAGCTCCCTCACCACCTTGGAGAGGAGCCATTGCTTCACCATGGCGGAGTTGGAGCGTAATACGAACGAGATGAAAGAGTCCCAGGACGAGGTGTCGAAGCTTAGCAAGTCCTTGTCTTCGAGGATTCCGTTATTAAGGAGCTCCGTGCCTCGAAGAAACTGGTGTCGCAGGAGCTTGAAGCTACTCGTCGCGATACAGAAGCCGCCCATCGTGATATCAAGGTCTTGGAGGGTGACCGTGTTATCATGAAGGCATGGTGTGACAAGGCGATCCGAGATGGCCAAATATTGATGAAGAGGCCGTCATCATGGGACCTGATGACATTGTGGCCGACGTACTCGCTGCATCGGGTACTTCGAGTAATCTGTTTGCTTCTGGTGGACCTATACCCTATGGGGAGCTAGGCATCTTTGGAGCGCCTCCTTTTATGAACATCGTGGATGATTGCCCTCCCGAAGCTAGCAGCGGATCTGGAGCGACCAAGAATGTGGAGGACTAGACTATCATAGTAGTTGGGTGTTTCCTTGTGTAGTCTAAATAAGGAAAGTGAGTTGTATGGGTTGAGTATGTATAATTAGTATGAGCTTGGAATAATGTATAAAGGTTGTGTAATTGTATTGTGTAATAATCGAGTATATTTTCTTCTCTAGATGCCGACAAGGACTCATGGTCAAGATGGGGTGGGGACTTCTCGGGGTAGTGGGGAGGAAACTCCAATCCCACCACCTGTACCTCCCACATTGGCAGAGGCCATTGATGCCTTGCTTTATGCTACTACTGATAATACCTGGGTTCTCCGGGAGATGGCAGGAAACCACATTCTCCAGCAAGGAGGCAGAGGCCAAAACCAAGCCCCCAGAGACACTACTTATATGGAATTCTCAGAAACTCGTCCCCCTATTTTTGTTAAAGCAGAAGAACCCCTAGAGGTGGATGGATGGATCCACATGATGGAACAGAAGTTCGGATTGATCCGATGTACAAAAACTCAGAAGTCCCTGTTTGCTACTCAACAATTGTGGGGTCCCGCCAGTACATGTTGGGAAAACTTCGTAGCTATTCAGCCTGAAGGTAAGCTTATTACCTGGGCAGAGTTCAAGAAAGCGTTCAGGGAGCATTACATTCTAGATGGCATTCTGCAAATGAAGTTAGAAGAATTTGTTCGTTTGAAGCAAGGTGGTGACTCTGTGATGTAGTACCTTGCTAAGTTCAACCATCTCTCTTAGTATGCCATAGAACAAGTCAACACAAACTTAAAGAAGAAGAATTGCTTTATGCGAGGTTTGAGTGATAGGTTGCAATGGAAAATGGTCACATGTTTGGATCTCACTTTCAACCAGGCCGTAAGTACAACAATCTCGGTGGAGGCGAAGAAATCGGGGCCAGGAAAGGCAAAAAGGTTTGGACGTGAAGGAGGTGAGGGATCCTCTCAGGGATCCGAAAAGCTACCCTGTCCGGTGTGCATCGTACTGTCCGGTGAGACACCCGGACAGTCTGCGCAGATGGGCCCATAGGAAGGCGCCCTCGGGCTGCAGCACCAGACTGTCCGGTGTGCACCAGACAGTCTAGCAACGGTCGGATCCAACGATCGACTATTGCAGACTCCAACGGTCGGCTGACGTGGCCAGGGCACCGGACAGTGAACAGTGCTTGTCCGGTGTGCACCGGACTGTCCGGTGCGCCAGTCAACAGAAAGCTGCTACTTTTGTCCAACGGCTACAATTGTGGGGGATGCTATAAATACCCCCAACCGACCATTTGGAGGTGTTGGAGCCCAAAAAACATACCAAGGCATATTGTAGACATTTCCAAGTGCTCATACACCCAATTGCTTAATAGAATCACTCAGTGATTAGCGGAGGTGCTTTGCGAAGTGCTTAGGATAGTTAGACCACATTAGCACGCTCTAGCTGAATCCTAGTTAGTTGAGTGAGTTTAGAAAAACCACACAACCCCTCGGCTCTTGCATGAGCCATTGTAATTGTACCGAGTGGGGGGAGAGTCTTGCGAGACCGTGACAACCGCGTTTGTGTCACGACCGCCATCGTGTACCGGAGGGAACGAGGCCCACGACGTTTTGGCCAGAATCTCGATAGTAGAGACGCGGGGAACGTCCGAGAGGAGCCGGAAGCGGAGCACCACTTGCGCGTGGAGAAGGCTCGCGGCTCTCTACGGAATTACTCGACTGTGGTGCTTGGCCCTCGCGTGGGCTTCCTATTGTATAAGGGGAAACAACGAGGATTAGTCAGAACCTTGCATGGTTCCGGATACCTCGGTAAAAATACCAGCGTCATCTACGAGAATTTGCATCTCTACCTTGCTTTTACCTCCGCATTTACATTAAGTATTTAAGTTTCAATCTTGCCTTTTGGTAGATTGTTTATATTAAAACTTAGCCTTTGCGGTAGAGATAGCAACATTAGACAAAACCTAGTTTGCACATTCTAGTTTGATCATTTGCATATGTTTTGCTCTATGGCTTTATTTGTGGTCTAGTTTAGAAAGAGTTTTAAGAAGTCCTAATTCACCCCCTTTTAGACGTTACAGTTTACTACAGTGAGTGAGTAAGTGAGTGAGCGAGGGAAAGGAGGGGCTCAGCTGGACCGCAAGTAGGCCAAAAGTAATACTGGGCCAGGTGTTGGCGGGAAAATGATTTTTTCTTTCTATTTCTCCTTTTCCTTTTAGCTCAGAATTTATAATATATATATATATATATATATATATTCTAAAAAGTCAGAATAAAACCAATAATATTATTAATAATATAAAATTTTATTTTGCAAAATGAATTATTTTAGAAAATTTACATTAATAAAATAGAATGGGTCTTACAACAAAAAGATAAATCCATAAAGAATGAGATCTTTGCGATACACTAAACAAAAATCATGCTCCAATATGAATGCATCAACATTTGGTTTAGATTTTATATTACTCAAATGTTAATTATTCATTTATGTCACTAGTTTATTTAGAGACTATCATTTTTTCCCTCTTCTAGTAATTTTAGCAACTTAAAGTTGGCTTGCATTTAATTGATGGATTTGAGGTATACATTGGTTAGTTAACTCATGTCACAACAAACTAGGGCCTACAACAAACTCAACCAAATCTCGATCATCTCATTTTGATGATCACTTATGATCCACAATATCATTATCAAGGGTGCTTCTCAACCATGTTACCTGACCATGCATGTGTTTTCAATTAATCATTTATTAATGCCCCAAATTTAGTAACACGAGCAGGATTACATCTTCTCTGAAGTCTTCTGAGCATGTATAACAATGTGGTAATGCATTACAGAATGGACATTGGACTTCGATCTGATTTAGCAATGGGCGAAGCAACTCTTTATTATTCTTGAGCATTCACGATTATATCTTCAAAGTCTCGATAAATCTCTGTCCTTCCGCAATTCCTTGACGGAGCCCAATAATGTAGTCTGAGGCCTTAATTTTCCTGTACCGTGCTGGTCGCTCCTCACCCAGCAAACCAGGCGCTGGCTCAAGCACTCTCTGGCCTTCCACGCCGTAGAACATGGCGAGTGAGAGTCTCTCTTTCTCTGCATTCGTCACAACCCTGTGCACCGGACTTTTGAAGATCCCATTGTTCATTATCTGCGCCAGAATTTCACACTCAAAATTCAGCACTGACTCAGCTTTGTTTCTGTTAACTGAATCTATGAAGATTCAAGTGAGAGAAAGCGCTTTGGGACATGGAGATACCCAACCTACCTCCATGGAGTCACCCAAGTTGACAAGCAGCGTGTGAGGCATGGACGGAACAGTGTACCAAACGCCATCTTTCTGAACTTGCAGGCCCCCAACATCCTTGTCGACGAGAAGTATCGTCACCGCGCCACCGTCAGAGTGAGGCTTAATGCCAAAGACAAGATCGGGCCTTGGACAGGGAGGGTAGTAGTTGAACCTAGCAATTGCTGAGGCCCTGTCACCAATCTGGCTGATGAAATAGTCTTCGCCAAGCTCCAATGTTTTGCCCATCGCCCGTAAGACTTTGTCCCTAACTATCTTGGTTTTTGATGCATACTTCTCCAGAAGATCCCTGCAAACAAGTCCATAGAATAGTTGATTCAAGAGATTTTTTTTTTGCTAACTGTATTAGTTACTATAGGTTCTTTTGGTGAAAAAAAAAACTATTAGCTCAAATCATCATGTGAACACAACGTTGACCTACTATTTTAGGCTAATTTTTTGGTTGTCGAGATCATCCAATTAATTAACTCATAAGCATCTGGCTACGAATTCCAAGAACTTAAACTACGAATGACACGGCGCCAAATTAAATGCAGCTAATGCGTGGCCCTGTTTGGGGAGTCATAGCTTTCTTAAATTATATTTGGAGCACAAGGTTTATCATGGAGCAGCTCCACCGCAGATTTGAGACTTCAATAACAAACAGGGAAGAAATTTCGAGTAAGCGAGTAGAGATAAACCTGAAAGAATTAGGTTGTTTGGGCCAATAAGCGAGGTTCCTCTCATCTTGGGGTTCCACCCTGAGCTGCAGCCGATCTTGCCAGTCCAGTATCTGATCTTTGGATTTCACCATATCATTACCATAACCCTCCATCTGGAACCGCTTGCCGCCTATCAGGTTACTGTATTCCTGCTTCGCTCCGAGCGGCTGGTAGAAAAAATCGCGTGACGCGGCCATCACATCGTCCATGAGAGATGCTTCTATCCCATGCTGAGTAACCTGCACAATGCAGACGATGCTGTTGGTTCGCACTGCATGATGAGAATGGGAAGTCAATGGACTGAACAACTCACCAGGAAGAGCCCCCAGGTCTCCAGTGCTGACCGGAGCTTGGAAGCCTCGTCGGCAGCCGCCAGCCTGCTGAGGTCAACGACGGGAATGGGCTCCGGCATGTCAGTGGCGAAGAGCAGGGTCCCAGATCCAGGACGATCCTGCTCCTGCACCACGAACTGGGTCGGTGGCTCCACCAAGCCTGCGGCCAGTTCTTGCACTGGGGTTGGCACCCTCCATGACTCGTCAGCCATTAGTGTTCTGGGGATATTTGTGTGCTTATCGCCTCTTCTCTTCCTCAATTGGATGTAGGGAGCTCGATCTTCGGTCGTACTTATAGTCTACCAGGGTCCTGATACTTGAAGTTGAGGTTATCTCCAGTTTGTCAACGCAGTCATTATCCCCAGTTTCATAGAGAAGAAAAATCACCTAGGGACATTAGAATAGTCAGCTAGAAATTTGGAATAAGGGCACTCTAGGATAGTCCTTATCAGATAATAGGACTTGTTCCACAAGAAGTAAATTTATCAACAAAATTACATTAGGATAACAAGCAATTCCAACGGGACACCACATGTAGGACTGCTAATGAAGGTCTGGAAGAGGTGCTGACGCTCGAATTTGTTGGAATGCATACAGTCAGCTTGGATGACCGTGTATGTTTGTTCGGCTTGTCTGGCCGACAGCATATTTCACTCGCCTCATTCGGATGCATATATGACAATTCAGGCTGATTTGGTGAACATTGAATTGAAGAGTATATATGGGGAGGAATCCTCTTCTATTCGAAATAGTCCTTGTGTTGTGTTGTTACCTGTTGCTCCGGATCAAGTCTGATTCCAACAACTTCCAGGATTTTTGTAAGCATTTTCCAGCAGTCATGTTGCCTCTCTGGCAGCTCCGACTGATTTTGTCTCTGGTTGACAGAGCTCCGACTGATTTTGTCTCTGGTTGACAGCTTTCCACAGCCGATTAAGCGTCCAGACTGAACTGTCTGGCCTTCCTGGGTTTTGTCTCCTTTGTACAGAGGTCTGGTGCTCGGGAGATACATTGTCTAATACTAGGAACCAGAACATAAATTGTATATATACTACATCCGTTCTTAAATATTTGTCGAGTTCATTTTTAACTAAAACACAACAAATAAAAAAGAACGAAGAGAGTAGCAAACATAGGACAGATATGTGCTCATAAATGCGAGGACTATAAGTAATTGTTCAGAGGTGATCTAAGTTCGATTTAGTGTTGAGACTAAACATGCCGTGAGTATTTGTTGGAGAAATAGACATTTTCAGTTTTAATTTAATCCAGAAAATCACAGTGACGTATGTAATGACATGTATGTGCATATTTGTTAGAGCTACACTATGTGTACAAACTTGATTAACTCACATTACCCTAGATATGGAACTGGTAGAAAAAGGGGCCTGAAGATGGAATGTTTAGTCTGAAAATCAGACTTAAGGCATTTCAGCCTTGTTGATTTTGTAATCTGAAGCAGTTTTGGAAGCTCCTTAATGGTTGATCCATATATTTCTGGGCTATCAGTATTGTAACAAAGTGGAAGACCACGTGTTAGTGTGCAAGTTTGATAAAGGATCCTACCCCTAAAGCCCTATGAAACTGGCAGGTAACAGTGGTCTAAAGATTCAAGGTTTCTAGACTGGAAGTTCAGACTTAGCACCAATTCAAAAGGCTAAACTTTGTGTGTCTCGCCCAACTTTGGAGTTCTCTGGTGTTTGATCCTTGGAGTATTAAGCCATACCTTTTATAGAAAAGTTGTAGAGTATCTATCAGGGTGCAACTTTTTTAAGGGAGATGGACTTGGTACTATATAAAAACTGGAGTAAATAATGCTAAAAGATAGGCTATCAGACTTCTGAAATTTCTGATAGTGAATAGTGTCCTGAGCTGAATCTTAGTATTTGGCTCAACTTGGGAGCTAGGTAGTATCTGTTCTAGATAGTTTTGGACAATGGATCATTGTAACAATCTGAAGACCACATACTAGGGAACAAATTTCTTTGAGTAAGTTAAGTTTGATCCCACACAAAAAAAGAATATAGCCTGTCCAAAGTGGGATTGTTAAATTGCAGAAGCTGACATCGGTTCCGTGTCAAGTCTGTAGCAGTAGCTCTGATAGCCCAACTTTTGGGTCCCCAAGTGATTATTCTATGGAGTTGTGAACCCTACTTCATGCAACAAGGTTGGAGGCCATATAAAGGGGTATAAGTTTCTTTAAGTAAGTCTAGTATAGTACTACACAAACTTAAGAATAAAATGCTCCTAAACTAGCTCTGTCAGGCTGTAAGGTGTGTGGTTAGTTCAGATAATGGAATTCGAGCTCAGGGTAGAGTACTCCACTTGTGGATACTATAATTTTGACTATAGGTCTTTTTAGCCTAGACAAACTATAGTAACCTGGTCGAGCTATGTTTGATGAATAATTTTGGTGCAGTAAAGTGGGCATGTTGTGTTGGGAATAAAGAGAAAGGGAGAGTCGACCTAGGAGATTCAGTCGAGTAAAACAGTGAGAGCAGTTTCAGAAAAAATCTGATGGAAATATCTCCATCCACCAATTGATCTAGGGGATTCAGGGGTGTGCCATACCAAGAGAGATTTATGTAAAGGGGAGTTTATCTGTCACAAATTCACCACACTGAGGATAAATTCGGAGCAGGGTGTAAAGCCTATCTATTTGGTGATTCAGCTACTTCACTGTTGGTGAGCTGTCCAACATGCAGTGAACATGTGTTCATAAGTTTACTGTGTTTGACATCAACATGGTGACCATGCAGAGGATAAGTGGAACATGTTGGCCCTCTTTTATCCATGGCATATGGTCTCAAAGGAACCACAGTCAGGCCGCAACAGTTATGTCCTTGTTTTGGCATATGAGAATACAAACTGAACTCCACTGAGCCCTAGTCGACCCTATACTTTCTCCACCGTGCCACACCCTTCACATACGTCTAGGGTAAACCCTCAAACCTTGTCCACCCCTCTGTTTCACCGAGAAGGCCATAACACCGAGCAAGAGCTGGCAGTGGTGACCACTATAGTTTCTCGTCTCAATTCCTCGTGTCCAGCAGTTCCTGAGGTGAATACCGTGCACTTAGTTCATGTTTCGTGATCTATAGGGTATGGTGAAGCTTATGCGCTTGCCCTTTTGAACTCTACTGCGCAGGGTTACCTGGAACACCGTTGAGTCATCCGGGTTACACCGCCGAGGGCAGCGTCAACGTCGACCGACCAAGCCGTAGCTTCTTCGAGCGAACTTAGGTGAGCACCGTATACTTGATGGGTCACTGGTACTCGTCGTGACCTCGGATTGAACTCTACCGTGCTTGACGTCTCGGTCCACCTCACCGGAGCTCGTTGGTGCGTCGTCGTCATGGCTAACGAGGCTCTAGGTGGTTTGAGGTCGATTAACATAAGGGAAATAGGAGGTAAGCCTCGGGGATCACATTGGTAGGCTCGATTTCATCGGAGATGGTTGTCGTCGATGGGTCTAGGCGACGAATGTCCGACGCTCGTTGGGGTTAGATCGTGGACCAGAGTTTGTAAATGGAAGGAAAATGGAGGACCTCTGTGCACATGTCAGTGAAACAAAAGAATAGGGCGCATGACCCTTGTGCGGTTAACCGATTTAGCGAGGGGTTTTTTGTAAAATTTCGGGCACGGGCGGCATGTGCGGGGGCCGTTTCCCCTAAGTTCGTGGGCCGAGCTCGTTGGTTTCGGCCCGTCACGGTTGATTTTTTTCTTTTTCTTTTAGCTGACAACTTGTAAATTACACTAGAAAATATAGAAAAAAGATAAAATTTTGAAACCAATTTTGTAGAGTCCACAAGATTGTGTAGTTTCTGCTAGCAATATTTTAAGGTTATTATCATAAAAAGTAAATTATTCATCATTTAAAAGCACCACTAAAATGCATAAATGAGTTTTAGAAATAAAACCAGAGTACCAAAAATTATGAAAATTTGTGTAAAGGTTGTTTATCACAAAATTAGCCTCTGGTGAAAATTGGAGCCTATTTGGAGTTAATTTGCTCAAAAAACATGGAAGTAGCTAAATAAGGGTAATTAAAACTATAAGAATTTAATATCCAAATATATTTAGAAGTAAGTTAAGCCCTATAATTTGACAAGCAACAAGTTTGGTAAACCTTAGTGTGGTTAATTCTCTGCTTTGTCCAAGTAAGTTCACCTTGGGCACTTTTAACAAAGTTTGGTAGTATAGAAATATGAATATATTTTTAGCATATGCTTGCTTGCAATGTTTATATTTCCTACCTCTTTGTTATGAAAGTTTGCATTTCATGTCATTACATAAGCATTCATGTACTGGTAATTGACTTGTAGAATACCTAGAAGAAGAAGTTGAAGTAGAGGTAGAAGAGGAACCAGTTCCTCAATCTAAAACTTCTCCATCTGAGGTTGTTCCTGAAGGTACTCCCGAAGTCGCTGCAGTAGGGTTTGCTGCCAAATGCAATATCCTAGTAGAAGAGCTTGACTCTCCTCCTCATCAAGGCAAGCCCCGGTGCATTCACCAAATTCCTTGTGTTTAAAAACTTTTATCACTTATATGTTGCATTAGGTGATAGGAATTTAATGCTTAAACCCGTGCTGCATAACTTCCTTGAACTATTGATTATCATCTTTGATACCTGATTTGAAAAGCTAGATGTGCTTAGTATGCTATAGCCTGAGAACAAAATGTTTTGATGTATGAATCATGTTTTTTACAAAGAAAAAAGGGCTGAGATTCATGAAGGTATCAAAGGCCTTGATGGCTTCACCATTTTAGCAGGGTATCTCTAATAGATACCAAGTTTTGAGAAATAATTTAAATTGATACCAGACGTTGAGCAGGAAAGGTAGCCCGTTTGTGTCGTTTAAGGACCGCAATAAAAGTAGGCTTGCTGATCTAGGACCCTTTAATTGGACACATGCCTTGTCATGGTTAAGCTTAGGCTTGGCTAGACCAAAATCAGAAAGGCTGGCCTGCAACGGGAGTGGAGAGATGACTAGAGTATCGTGTATTCACCTCGCAAGAGGCTGGATGGTGGGGTACTGAGCTCTCGATTGGCGGGGACCCGTTCTGGTCTTGAGAAACCCGGGTGCGAGTTGACATATGTAAGGGTTGAGTGCTACATATGTCATGTGGTTAGAGATCCCCACCTGGTATTAATTGATTCGGATCGCCGTTACTTATCGGATATGAAGACTGGATCACTGCCCTGCATCATAGTTAACAAGTGAAACTAAAGCTGTTAAAATGAAGCTAGTGTAAGACGAGTGAATGATCTAGATTAGGCAAATCTAGATTCAGGAAAAGTAATTAACTTGTGAAGTAAAAGTTTGGCATAGGGATTCACTACTAGCATATCCTTCAGAGTCTTTTCTTTATTGGGGTAAGTCTTGCTGAGTAATTGTGTACTCAGAGTTTTATTCCCATCGTTGCTACAGGAGAGACTATTAACACCTTTGAGTTTTGTTAAACTCACACTGGAGGCTTTTGCTTATGTCTATTATGTGTGTGCTGCGAGAAGATGGCTTCTTCCTAGGTGTTGTAATGAGTTAGCACTTGACTCTACCCTAGGCTTGTAATAATAAATACTACTTGTATTGCATACTTAAAAGTTTGCTAATGTATATTATCTTATTGTAAAGCCTTTCGCTCAACTCCTGAATTTTAATTTATGTTCATGTCTAATTATTGTAATATTTGCAACTATGGGTGAATGGTCCTTGGAAATAAACGAGTTCATCAAAACTCGGCACCCCGAGTAAGTTATCTTATTCACTTACATATCTATCCGAGGCCTTGATGGCAAGGATTGGTGTACGTGGGCTCGATAACTTGGTTGGGTTGTGACAGCTGGTATCAGAGCCTTTCACACATTTTGCAAATAATAGAATAATCATCTGAACATTTCTTTAAATGAAATTGATTTTTTGGAAAAATCTGAACTGGATTACATGCCTGGTAGTAAGAGTGCAGTTAGTACTATAATAAGTTAAGGACTAATAGGTGGCTTAGTTCAAGATACTAACCACTAACCCACGACTTAGGCCGGAATAGAATTTTCTACAGGTACACTGACAAAACCTTAGAAGATCATGACTAGTTAACTTCAGAGTAAGTAGGATTGCCACTACCATAAAGCGTGATAGCTCTATATGTTGGCAGTAGTTGAGAGGCGAATAGGAAACGACGCATGCATCATAACATTCACTCCTTTAATAAAAGTTTCCCCATAAAGCTAGATGGTTACCAGGATGTATGTAGGTTTCCAATTATTCTTACTAATCCTACTAATCCTTTGGTCTTTTCTTTCATCTTTATTCCTTAAAAATTCAGAATGGCTCCACCTAAGCAGACGCCCCGTATGCGTGTTGGACCGCGAGGTGTGCCCAAGCATCAAATGGCTTCCCGTGTAGTGGAGACAGGCAGTAGCAGTCGTGCACCTCAGTCGCAGGTGGAGCAGCTACAACAAAATCTAAATGTGTCCTTCAATGAGCGGTGCCTTGACGTAGCTCATATTCTTGAGCTGCTGGCTGAAAAGAAGCAGCTTCAGAAGGAGTTAGCTAAGCAGATGTCACACTCGGATTTTAGTGGTCCAAAACCTAGGCGCGAAATAATCACCAGGTGTGCTGGGACCAAGTCTCACACAAATGATGAATCATGGTACAAAAACGAATATCACATTTTTACTATATAATAGGAGTTCTGTACAAAATAAATAAATAATTACATCATATGGAGACAATGATCCAACAACCCAAAGTTGACTGGGAGACTACGGCCTAGACCTCTCACGAACTCGTCATAGCATCCTCCATGTGCCTCACCGTGCGGTACCTATTCTTGACCTGTAGGGGGTGAGACAGCAAGAGTGAGCTCACATACGTTCATCGCTCAACAAGTTGTGGGGAATAATGTGCATGACCTCGCCAAAGGTGGAAAGCTCATGTGAAGTGTAAGGCTTACCAAAGAGGATGGTTAAAGCTGAGCATTGCTTTTAAAGTTGGTCAAAATTTTATTAGCAGTTACTAAGTATAAGTAAATACCAACCCAATTAAGTAGTAGAACAAAAGTTATAACAACACCTGCGATGCAATGCATATGACAAATTGAATTTTAGTTCCATAAGTTAATCATGTGAGTGTTCGAGCTGCTCATGACCGTGAGCCCGGCTGATATACCAGTTTTACACTCTGCAGAGGTTGCACATCTTTACCCACAAGTCATGTTACCCATCTGCCAAGGGATCGCGACTTCCCATACACCTCTACCGAGGAGGCGAGGCAGGGTAACACTACGTGGCCTTTACAAAGTTCCACTAGCTTCAGAAAACCCGCTACAGTTTCTAGGAAGCTCCAATGCAGGGACCCCTCACCTGACCACCATCGCAGCAAAATCAACCTAAGGGCCTCCCTACACTGACCACTCCCCTACTAACATTGCCCCTTTCGGGTAAGGTAGTCCTCCACTAGCTTTCCTAATTAGTCAGCCAAGGGCATCCCATACCACCCTTGTGGTAGCACTGTTTTCTCAGGTGGTTCTCTATGTTCCAATTAACATAATGATCTTATCATGAATAGGAAATAACAAACTAATAATAAAAGTGTGGTCATGAATAATGTATATCTCTATACCCAAAACCACATAAAGCAATAGCAGGTACTACCCAAAAATTCAGTGGTAAACAAGGTATAAAGATAATCAAACTAGGGTAACATATTGGGTCCATCAAAATTAACCTGTGTAGATCATTATGATTAATAAGAACATGATTGGGTAAAAAGAAGTGATCAAGGGCACAACTTACCTGGGACTTGAGATTCTAGGTACCAACTTGCTCTTGAGATGACTCGTGACCTTCGCTAGTCGTAGCAATACAAAAAAACAGTGTATAGGCAAAATTATCATCACACCAAACATAAGAATGAACTGCGTAATAATAATCTATGCTTCGCTACGAGATCGTGGGTAGAAGAATCACCAAAATTCGGAGTTATGTTTATTAAGTTATGGATTTCTGAAGTCATTTAGTACTTGGAATAAAATAATTCAAGTGCAAAATTTTAACCCAATTTTCATGGCTAAACAGAGATACTAGGTGATATACAATATTAAAACAAAATTATTGCAACTGGAATGAATCAATTTGGAGATAAAATGAATTAAATATGAATTTGACAAGTTTCTGGAATTATTTTTGTATTAAAATTCAGTTTCTAATATTAATTATCTGGTTTTCCTCGGTTCACTCGACTGCGCACCGATAACAGAAGAACTCAGGGTCTAAACCACAATTTCTCCTAAGACTCAGATTGCCTCCGCACTGGACGACGGGTTTATTTTTAAGAAAGCCAGGGACTCATTAGCAAAAGGGGTGGGCCGAAGGGGTAAGGAGGTCTCTGAGCCATCCGATCATGCATCAACGATCTAGGGTTGATCTCGCGAAGGGGTAACTTTGATCTAATCAGAGCCGTTCATTCGTAGATCGAGGGCTCCCGCATCGTCTTCTCCCTCCACCATAGCCAACGCGGTGGCCAGGAACTCCACCACGGCGGACGCCATGCCAGAGCTCATGCCAAGACGCCCAAGCCTGACTCCCTGATTCAAAGAGCGACATGCAGAGGAGAATGCGACGAATAACATGGATAGGTTGCTCACCTGCATTAGGCTGCAGAGGAGCCCGCCGCGGTGTGAGCGGAACCCATGGAGGAGCACCAACTCCGGCGTGAAATTATACGAGCTCTGACCGTCTGTTCGTTGATTCAGTGATAGGGATAGCTTCCCCGCGTCAAGGCGATGCTCCTGGTCTCCCTTCCACGGTCAGAGACATAGCCCCGACCGATGCTCATGGTGGCAACAATCTTCTTCTCTCTCCCACCGCGTTCCCAGTGCCGGGAAGTACCGTGACGAGGAAGCGACCTGGTTTCCGATTGATGGCGAGGGTCGCGCACCCATTTTATACTATCCATGGCCGAACTGGCATCCGAGAATCTAAGGTAAGAGATCAGATATGTATTGAATCAGGTGAATAATCCTAGCGGAATCCATGGCGGCGTCCTCGACGTTCTGGTTGAGGGAATAGGCTTGACCAGATGGGCCCACCAACAGCGAAACCGAGCGCCTGATGGTGAAGATGTGCACGGGCATTTGGGGCTAAGCGGCGGGCCACACCTATTGGTGAGGAAGCTTCTATTCATCTGGTCCACGCGTTAGAGACTAGCCGATGGGAGCTCACGGTGCAGACAAGAACGGGAGATTGGCGGGTGGGCCCCGCGTGTCGGCGTGGCTTTCAGGCACGAGGTGGGCTGAGGTTTTGGGGTGAGGTGGGCCGAGACAGGTGAGATTTGGCCCAGGCACATGTTTCCTTCTCTTTTTCCTTTTCTAATTTAAATTTATATTTGTTTTAACTATTTTAAATTTAAATGAGTCACTAATTCAAATCTGTTTTGAATTTCAAAGTCCATTTTATATGCAACAACCAGAATAATCCCAGAATGATGCAAAGATTTATTTTATTTATTTAGATAGGATGCTTCACATTCACTTATTCCAAAGAAGTAATTATATTGAATGTATATCTAATTAAAAGTATCTCCAATAATTCAATATGCCTTACCCTTTTAATTTAGGAAGAAGTTAATATGAATTCTTTTAATAGAAGTGACTTTAACTCAAAAGAGAATATTTTATATATTTCTTGAAGGAGATAATAAATTATAACTCTTTTATTATATATATATATATTAACTCCCATTGCTTTAAATTTTACTATTTATTTTAGAAAGGGTGAATTCCAATGTATAATTATCCATTAGGGACATTTTACCTTGATTTCTTCTACTAATCCCCAAAATAAGATTTTGGGTGTTACAGCAGAAGGAATGCCTGGCTGGGACAATGTGATCTAGGGAGGCAGATTTTGCCCGTGAGAACCATTTGAGGGGCCGTTTTCAGGATTTGGTTCGAGCTTACAATGATCTCGAGGATTAATCTAATGAGCTGTATGAGGAAGTTCACCAGCTTTACTACCAGCTGCACCCTGATGATGCGCTAGGAGCCGCAGAGGCAGAATGTGGCGTTGTGCTAGCTGATGGGGGTGAGCCTGATGCAGACCTAAATGAAGAAGCAGGTCCAATGCATGCACCTGGTGGTGATTCTCTAGAGGGTAGTAGTATGTCAGGGATAGACACTGACACAGAAGAATAAAATGGGCACTCATTATATGAGTGTATCCTCTGTTGTAATATTAAGGCCAGCGCTAGTGTGTGAGTTTTGGTATTATAGCTATTAAGGATCATGTATTTCGCTTTTGTAATATATTTCTAATTATGGACATGCATTTATAAGCTCTGTTTCATTTCAGATGCCTAAGCGTATTCGATTATTTGATGTGGTTGGCACCTCTCATAGTGGTGCAGAAGCTGATCCTAATCCTCCACCGCCACCAATTCCTCCAACACTGGCTGATGCGATTGTCGCGCTGGTGAATGCGACGGCTGATAATGCTCGTGTGCTGCATGAAGTGCTCTAGAATTAGAATTAGCATGGAGCTCGGGTACCTCCCAATAATGGCAGGAATGCTTCTTATACGGAATTCGTGGATACTCGACCTCCCACGTTTATAAAGGCCGAGGAGCCACTAGAAGCTAATGAATGGCATTGGGTGGTGGAGCAAAAATTTGGTCTGATACAGTGTACAGAAGTGCAGAAGCCACATTTTGCTGCTTAGTTACTTCGTGATCCCGCTAGTACTTGGTTGGCAATTTTTGTGGCTGTCCAACCAGCAGGACATCAAGTTACTTGGGCTAAATTTAAGGAAGCTTTTAGAGCACACTATATTCCTGATGGAGTCTTGCAATTGAAACTAGAGGAATTCTTGAGGCTAAAGCAAGGTCCTGACACAGTAATGCAGTATCTCAAAAAGTTCAATCATTTGTCTCAATATGCTATTGACCATGTGAACACCGATGTTAAAAAGTGAGATTGCTTCATGAGAGGGTTGAGTTTTAAACTGCAGAAGAAAATGGCCACATGTTATGACCTGACATATAATCGAGCTGTCAGTGTGGCAATTGCAGTGGAAGAAAAAGGACGAGTGCACCAAAATGCTAAAGGAATGTGGAAAGGATCTAGAGTTGGGTCTTTCTAGGACCCAGCAAAGCGTCAAAATGTAATAATCAGAATAGCTGGCTCTACCAATGCTCCCTATTGCCTAGCCGCCTATCCTGCTAAAACTCCTATTTACATCCATCCCACTAATATGCAACGCCAATCTCTACCCACTAATAGCCAAGTTCCCCGCTTGTCTGCTCCCACTGGCACCAAATATCCTTGCTACAACTCTGGAAAAGCGAGACATTTTATTAAAGATTGTCTCTACCCCCACCAAAATAACTCCAATTTCTAGAGACCAGTAGGAAACAATTCTCAAAATCAGAACAAGAATACTCCTAGCAACAATTTAAAAGGGAAGGACAATAGGAAAATTGGGCGAGTGTTCTATACTCAAGTTGATGTGACTCCAGAGGGGAATCCAGTGCTGATGGGTACGTTCCTTGTTGCCCATCATTTTGCTAAAGTACTTTTCGATACTGGTGCATCCCATACATTCATTAGTAGAACATTTGCTATGGATCATGATGCTCCAATTCAAGAAACAAGCATGTGGGTTATTGTAAAATCTCTTGGGGGTAAGTTAGGCACTAAGGAAGTAGCATTTCATGTGCCAGTAGAATTGGTTGGACTTAAGTACCCCACCAATATGATAGTGTTGAAGGGCCAAGATATCGATGTGATCTTAAGTATGAATTGGCTAGTCCAATATGAAGCTACTATTGATGCGAAAAGATGAACCAATCGATTAAACACCATGTTAGGAGAGAGCCAGTTAATAATTCAGTTGACCTCTCTAAAAGAAGTTCTAGGAAGAGCCTATAGTGCGATAATTGAAGAGTTAGCCAATATCCCGGTGGCGCGAGAATTTCCTATGTATTTCCAGAAGAATTGTCAGGTTTGTCGCCAGAACATGATGTGAAATTCTCTATTGAACTAAAGCCCGACACAACTCCTGTCTCTCGACGATCATATAGAATGCCCCCAAATGAACTGGCAGAGTTGAAGACTCAATTGCAAGATTTAATATAAAAGGGTTTTATTCGACCCAGTTCCTCACCATGGTGTTATCCTGCAATTTTTGTGAAAAAAGGATCAAACCCTAAGGATGTGTGTCGACTATAGACCTCTAAATGTAGTAACTATCAAGAACAAGTATTTGCTGCCACAAATAGATCTTTTGTTTGATCAGCTTGTTGGGGAAAAGGTATTTTCAAATATTGATCTCCGTTCGGGTTATCATCAAATTCGGGTTCGGCCGGAGGATATTCCGAAGACGACTTTCACAACAAGATATGGGTTGTATGAGTATTTGGTTATGTCGTTTGGACTTACTAATGCTCCTGCCCATTTCACCTATTTAATGAACTTGGTGTTTATGCCCGAGTTGGATAAGTTTGTGATAGTTTTTATCAATGACATCCTAATTTATTCTAAGAGTAAGGAAGAACATGCCACTCATCTTCGGGTTGTGCTTACTCGACTTCAGGAACACAAGTTGTATGCCAAATTTTAGCAAGTGTGAGTTTTGGTTAGATCAAGTTTCATTTCTTGGTCATATTTTGTCAGCTGAAGGAGTAGTCGTGGATCCTGGTAAAGTAAAAGACATTTTAGCGTGGAATCCGCCTACCATGGTTCATCTTGTTCGAAGTTTTCTTGACATGGCCGGATATTATCGTCGATTCATTCCCGATTTTTCAAAAATCTCCAAGCCTATTACCGAACTCTTGAAGAACAATGTGAAGTTTAATTGGACACCAGAGTGTAATGAGGCTTTTGAAAAGCTAAAGAAATTGCTATCCACGACACCCATGTTAGCCCAACCCGATATTGAGAAGTCTTTTGACATCTAATATGATGCTTCAGGTATAGGCATCAGATGTGTATTAATGCAAGAAGGCCGTGTAATAGCATATGCTTCACGGTAGTTGAAGAGACATGAAGAACACTATCCTACTCATGATCTAGAGTTTGCTACAGTTGTTCATGCTTTGAAGATCTGGCATCATTATCTTTTGGGCAATACTTGCCATATTTATACAGATCACAAAAGTCTCAAATACATCTTTACTCAAGCTGAATTAAATATGAGATAGCGAAGGTGGCTTGAACTAATCAAGGATAATGATCTAGAAGTACATTATCATCCTAGTAAGGCAAATGTGGTCACGGATGTGCTCAGTCACAAGGAGCATTATGTCATCTGTCGGCTCATCCGTTCGAAACCACAATCTGTCAAGAAATGGAATGACTGATTCTAAGTATGTTCCAACCAACCCTACTAGCCAATCTACAATTGGAATCAACTTTAATTAATCAAATTGTGGAAGCTCAGAAGACGGATGCTGAAATAACTCATATTAAAAAGCATATGGCTGTGGATCACACCACGTGTTTTTGACTTTATGACAAAGGTGTTCTTTGGTTTAAGAACCGGCTAGTAGTCCCAAAAGTTCTGAAGTTGAGGCAACAAATACTTGATGAATCTCATAGTTCCCGGTATTCTATTCATCCTAGAAGTAATAAAATGTATCAAGACTTGAAACATCGATTCTGGTGGACAAAGATGAAAATAGAAATTTCTCGTTATGTTGCTAAGTGTGATGTATGCCAATGAGTAAAGGCTGTACATCTGAAGTCTACTGGACCATTGCAATCGTTTCCTATTTTAGAAGGGAAATGGGAAGATATCAGTATGGATTTCAACGTAGGTTTACCCAGGACATCCAAGGGTTATGACTCTATCTGGGTGATTGTGGACCCTTTTACCAAGGTTGCACATTTTCTACCAGTAAATACTATGTAACACCCTTGGTGTTACTGGCACTAAAACTTGAGCATAACATCATGTGCATAGACATATCATGTGTTTGTTACACCTAGGATGCATTCACTAGGTAAAATTTTCAAACAAGTTGTGATGATGTGACTTGAAGAGTGTTTAACCTTAGGTAGGGTGCTTAACCCTGGAATTAGGGCCTATGGATTGAAGTATAGTTAGAATGAGTAAAAATCTCATAAGCCATTAGAAATGTTCGTAAGATATCTAGAGTGTTGGGTTTGAGTGGCACAAAAACCCTAAATTACTCAAAACCCTAAAAGAAACCCTAGAAAACCCTAATTGGAACCCTAGGGGGGTAAATGTAAATTCTAGGCACTCTTGGACCAAAGTACAAATATCAAAGTAATAGAACACCACAAACTAAGTAACTTTTACATTGGAGAATTTTCAAGTGGAGTGGTGAAGTTTGGACTTATTTGCAAAAGATCCAAGAAATCCTATGTGACTAAGTTTTGAAATTCAGTGAAAGTGAGTCATGTTTGGAGCTTGGTATCTCTGAATTCATAAAGAATTTGCCCTAGGTCAATACATCAAAATTGTAGAGCTATGATAGGGGTATAACTTTGCTTAAGTGACTATGCCTTGATGCTATATAAAAATTAGAGTATAATGGGCAAAAATTTTGGCTGTCACTCAAGTCAGAAGACTGAAACTTGGCTGACAGTGAACTCTGACGAACTTTAGAGCCGATTTGAGCTTGATCGAGTGAGCGGATGACCAAGGTTCCTATGGTCGAATTAGAGCTTGTATAAAGGTTAACAATTTTGTTGTAATCCGCTCGGTAACTTATCACATAGAAATCAAAGAAAAACATCGCTGAAGATGCTCTGTCAGAACAACTGAAGAAGATCCTAATGGTACAGTGGCAAAAAGATCTTCAGATGCAGTGAATGTGCCGCCGGTGAACTCCGCGCCGTGATCCTCGCCGGCATCACGATTCGTGCGCTCGATGTGCGGATATCGGCCGACGGTGAAATGATCTTGGCGCCCGGATTGGCTCAGACTCGGTCACAGGTGGGTTCACCGTACCCACTTGGTCTGTGGTCAGCCGAGATGATCCTCACTGGCATTGGCCGCCTACCGTTCGTGCACCACGTGCCTAGTAGCTTTAACATGTCGCAGTGAACCATAGCAGTAAGCCCGTCCATCGCTGGAGGCCTTGCCACGGTGAAAGCCACGATCACCCGCGCCAGTGCACTTCTCCTCTCTCTGGTCGCCAGCGCGCCTTCTCAAAATTAGACACCACCACCGTTGGGCTCTATAAATTGATGCCTCAGTGAGTTTCGCTAGGTAATTACGCATCCAAAGCACTAGCTCTCGCCTCCGATCGTTCAGCATAGCCTCTCAATTTCTCTTTTCCCCCAAATCTGTTTTCCGCGCCACTATGAATACCTCGCCATGGCCAGCCCTCTACAGGTCAGTTCAAGCTTCTTTGATTGGTGTTCTAGCTTCCCTTAAGTCTCCTAATACTCGTAGACCCATTTAATTGAACTAGACTGCCTTGCATCGCTAAGAACACATCGGACTATTCTCGGTTTTCACCGTCGTTGTGAGCAGGCATGCTTCGGTCCGGATTAGTGCAATTAGTTGAGGGATTAGGGTCGCTAAGGGTGGAATTGGGTGTCGGCCAAGCTAGGGCTCTGGTTCATCGGAGGACGTGCTCATCGGCGATCACCATCGGGGACTTGACGTTGTAAAGAAATCAAACTCCGAGGGCCTAACTACGAATGTCAGAGACACATGTAAATAGTGAAAGGGGTTCTTAACCAGTTATTCAAACAGTAGTGGTCCTTTGTGCAAAGGTGACATCGCGGGCACGCGCGGGCATGTTTTGCCTGGATGTGGGCCGGTTCGGGCTGGTTTCATCCCATCACTGTTCCTCCTTTTTCCTTTTCTTTTACTGCCAGACTTGGAAAATTGTAGAAAATTCTAGAAAGGTGATAAAAATATGAGACCAATTTTATTAGACTCCTAAATTCCTCTAGTATTTAATAAAAATAGTTCCAAGATTTTTAGCCCCAACCATGAATTATTTAGTATTTAAGAAGGCCTAAACCTAGTCTTTTAGAATTTTAGAGAAATTATTTGATAACTCCAAAAATCATAAAACTTTTTAGGTAAGCTTAATATGATAATTAGAGTCCTTGGGTAAAGTTTGGTTTGTTTTGGACTTTGTTTGATCCCAAAACCCCGAAACCCTAGCTTTTTAGAATAAAACTGCCTAACCCTATTAGGGTGTTAGCCCAGAAAACCCTAGTTACCCAGGTTTACTGTGAAGGAAAGTTGTATTCAAGATACAACTTGATGTGTCAGTAATAAAATTGTATATTCATAGCATCACATGAGCATTCATGTTTATATATGGTTATGTATAGAGAACAAAGAAGAAGTAAGTGTTGAAGAAGCAGAGACTGCACCACCAACTGAGACTCCACCTGCTGGGAATTGTTTTTATTTTGATATCTGTGGAACAGATCCCGAATCACCTACAACATAAGGCAAGCCCCGGTGCATTTACCTTTTCCTTGTGATTTTAAACTCTTTATCACTTGAATGATGCATTAGGTAATAGGAGTTGGGTGCTGAACCAATTGTTGCATTTCCTTCCTTGGACTATTTACCCTTCCTTGATTACCTATTTTGTTAAAAAGTTTTCTGATGCTTAGTTTTGCTTTAGAAAACAAAAGTGTTTTGGTTTTAACAAAAGATGATGCTTTAGATGGAATGGGATGTTTTGAAAAATAAAACTTGATGGTGGATCCATCATGGCCGTGATGGGTTCAACATCGGACAAGATGTACCTCTGTCAGGTACCAAATTTTGGGTTTGAAAATGATAAAGATGAGACCGGGCAGGTGACTTGCATGAGAAGGAAGTCTCGGTGTAGTGTCTCCATCTGAGTCGCTTAAGGACCGTACCAATGTGGGCCTGCTGACCGAGGACCCTTTAACTGGTCACATGCCTCGTCATGGGTAAGCTTTGCCTCGGGCAGACCAATACCAGAAAGGCCAACACGCAATGGGAGTGGAGAGATGGCGAGAGTAGCGTGTACCCTCCGTGGCAAGAGGCTAGATGGTGGTGTATCTGTGCTCTTGGTTGGCGTGAACCCGGTCTGGTCTTGAGAAACCTAGTGGCAAGTTGACATATGCAAGGGTTAAGTGCTACATATGTCGTGTGATTGGAGATCCTCAGCTGAGTATTAATCGATTCAGATCACCGTTACTTCTCGGACATGAAGACTTGTCACTGACTTACACGTAGCATTCCAGTGAACTAAAGGGATGATAAAAGATGGCTAGTGTAGGCCAAGTGCTTGAACTAGGGTAGAAAGAACTCTAGTTGCAGGTAATGACTTAACTTGATAATAAAACTGGATTTTTAAGGATCCACTTCTAGTAAGCATTTCTGCAAACAGAGTCCTTGATTCTTGAATGGCCTTACCTTGACCCCCTCAAGCCAGCATATCCTTGAGAGTCTTTTCTTTTGTCGGGTAAGACTTGCGAAAGTACACTTCGTACTCAGGGTTTTCGAACCCATGTTGTTGTAGGTGAGGAAACAACAGACTTTTGTTGTTTCTGTTCAAAGGTGGTTCCCAAGGAAGAGCCCCAACAGTGAAGTGGTCGTGGGGGGATGTTGGCCTCCCACTTTAAAAACAATAAATTTGTGTGCGGGAGGGTGTTTTGCCTCCCTGGTCTGTAATAGTAATACTTTATGCACTCGTAATACCCTGGTATTGTAATAATAATGCTCTCTCTATATATTTTATGAATGTAAAGTAAGTTATTGTAATATGCTTCCGCTTATGCTTTCCTCCGATGTGATGTAATATCTGCGTGATGGGTGAAGCGCTCTTAGGCGAAATGATGAGGATACGGTTACCGAACTTGTCGAGTAATTAAGTGCATCTACAGGGTTGTCCAAGATCCTTAGGACAAGGATAACTGTAGGTGGGCCTAATACCTTGGGAGGTTCTGTCACATACTAGAGATCAAGTGGTTTCCTATGCCAAATTATATATTGCAAGCATTTTGAGCTTGCATGGTGTGCCAAAGACGATCATCTTAGATCGTGGTCCTCAGTTTGTGGCCAAATTCTGGGAAGGACTACATAAATTTCTTGATACAAAATTAATTCATAGTTCAGCCTATCATCCCCAAACCAACAGACAAACTGAAAGGGTAAATCAAATCCTGGAAGATATGTTGTGAGCATGTATATTAGCCTATTCGAAAAAGTGGGATGAGTTCTTGCCATTGGCTGAATTTTCTTACAACAATAGTTACCAGGAGAGTATCAAGATGGCACCTTTTGAAGCTCTTTATGGTCAGCGGTGCAGAACTCCACTGAACTGGTCAGGGCTCGGTGAATGGTGTTTCTTTGGACCAGATTTAGTAAGGGAGGTGGAAGAGAAAGTGAAACTTATTCAACACCATTTAAAGATTGCACAACATCGTCAAAAACGTTATGCAGATAAGAAAAGGCAACCCTTATTTTTCCAAGTTGGCGATTTTGTGTATCTGAAAGTTTCACCTACGAAAGGAGTAACTCATTTTGGCATCAAGGGAAAGTTGGCACCACAATATGTTGGTCCTTTCGAAATATTAGCATAGTGTGGATACGTGGCTTACAAGGCGAAGCTGCCTTCAAGTACCTGACAAAGTAGAAGTTTCTAATGTTAATTTGAGCCAGATCTTGTCGGGTACCATAATTAGGGGTACCCTCAACGCTCCTAATCATGTCTGGTTAACACCCTCAGACCAACTGACGGGTGCGGTTCAAGCCAAGACTTCGTCTACCTGAAGGACGTGATCTCACCCGAACCCAACCTCGGGTTGGAACAGTGGTCCCAGACGAATTCACTCCTCGCCCAAGGGCCTCCTCAGACGGCAGGCGCCCCCTCGGCTCTCCCGAGGCCCGACTCGAGCAGGCTTCGTTGCGAAGCAACCTTGGCCATACCGCATCACCAACCGACCGCTTCGCAGGCGCATTAAATGCGGGGGATGCCTGACGCCGTATTCTGACACACACACCTCAGTCGGCTAGGCCGAAGTGACCGTAGTCACTTTGCCCCTCCTCTTTACTGTCCGATATGATAGGAAAACAGCGCCGCCCGCTCTGCTCCGACTGCCGTGCCAGCCACCCCGGCAACAACTGACAACAAGTCACGATCAACCACTAAGCTCAAGCCTCGGGCGCAACAGGAAACTCCGCCTCGCCTGACCTCGCGCTTCGGCCTCAGGAGGAGGTCTCCGCCTCGCCCGATCTCAGGCTCTGGCCTCGGGAGGAGGTCTCCGCCTCGCCTGACCCCCGGACTCTGCCTCGACCCCGGTCTCAGGGGGAAGTGCGTCCTCGCCCGACCCCGGCCTCGGCCTCAAGAGAAGTCTCCGCCTCGACCGACCCTGGGCTCAGACTGACCTTGCTGATAGGGGACGCATCATTCCCCTATTCCTAGCTTGCTCAGGCTATAAGGAACAAGACCAGCGTCCCATTTGTCTTACCTCGGCGACGGGTAATGATGGTGCCCCGCGTGCGCCATGACGCCGGTGGCTCTCAAGCCCATCACATGTACAGCGCCCAAGCTCTCCCCCAACGGCCACGTTGGCATGTACACAGGGCTTAAGCACACCACTGCCGGACACATTAGCGCATAGCTACGCCCCCCGTTGTACACCTAGACTCTCTCCTTGCCTCTATAAAAGGGGAGTCCAGGGCCACCCTGAGGGAGGTTCGCGCGAGGGAAGCGGCAGACGAGCCCTCTCTCTCTCTCCCTCACGCAACGCGCTTGTAACCCCTACTGCGAGCGGCACACCTGGTGCAGGATAATACAAGGCTTGTCCCATAGCTTGTGTTCCATCCCGCGCCAACCCATCTAGGCAGGGACACGCAGCGACAATTTACTCGTCGGTCCAGGGACCCCCCCGGGGTCAAAACGCCGACAGTTGGCGCGCCAGGTAGGGGCCTGCTGCGTGTTAACGAACACCTTCCCGTTGAGATCTAGATAGGGAGTCTTTAGCAACCTCTCTAGCCCGGGACGGTGCTTCGCTTCGGGAGTCTTGAGTTCATGTCCCTCGACGGCAGCTACGACATGGTACTCCTCCCCCCGCGGCGTGACGACAACGACGGTCTTCGACTCGCACGGTGGCGGCGAGCTCTACGACAGCATCTCCCCGCGGCAGAAGAGGAGCACTCCGGTCGTCCCCGCCACCCTCCTCGTCGGAGGAGGCGGAGACGGGGCAACCATGGCCACGCAGGAGGCAGCACCTTGTCGGCTGTCACACCAGAGCGAGTCGACGATGTAACACCCCTGGTGTTACTGCAACTAAAACTTGAGCATGGCATCATAAACATTGGCATTGCATATGTTTGACACACCTAGAGTGCATTCACTAGGTAAAAATTTCAAACAAGTTGTATTGTTCTAGTATTTTGCAAATAGGACCCTGGATAGGGAACTTAACCCTAAAGAGGGATTAAAGGGGTAAGACATAACCCAAATTGAAAAAACCTAAAAGCCTTAGGGGAATAGTCATAAAATGTTCCCCAGAATAAAGTTGAATCACATTTATACCCCTGGGATACCAGAAACCCTAATTGGAACCCTGGAAAACCCTAAAACCAAACCCTAGGGACCTATGTGCAAAATTAGTCCCCTTTTGGGCTAAAGTGCAAAAACCAAGTTAAATAAGTATCTTAAGTCATTTGGGTCACTCATATGTGAATTTACAAGCCAAACCCTGAGTTTTGGACCTAATTGCAAAATAGACCTCAATTGAGTTCTATCCTAAGTCTGAAAAACAGTGTTATGGGCTCAACTTTTGAGCTTTGTAACTTTTTAATCATAGGGTTTTGCCCTAGGTCACCACATCAAAGTTGTAAACCAAACTAAGGAGAACAACTTTGCTTAAGTGGATGAGCATAGTTGTTAAGAGAAATCTGGAGATAATCATGCTCAAAATCTGGCTGTCAGGCTGTTAGGGTCTGAATTTTCAGACTAACAGTGGACTAACATCAACTTCAAGCTCAATTCTGAGCATGATCCAGTGCTCAACTAAGTTTAATCCCTATAGTCGAATTGTAGATGGTATATAGCTCTACAACTTTGCTATAGGTCACTGGATGTGTTGCCATTTGAAATTAAGAGAAAATGTGACCTAAACTTGCTCTGTCATTTCATCTGACTGAAATCGCCATGGTACAGTAACTGTAAAGGATCAGACCGCCAGCGCGGCAGTCCCTCACCGCCGACGGCTCTCTCCATCGTGATTCGTGTCGCCGGCGTCGAGATTAGTGCCTGGGTGTTGGATAGCGCTGCGGGGTAAAAGAATATTCGCCGCCGGTGAGCTGGATGCCACCCTGGCCAGCCGCGATACCCCTCCCCTTGCTCACCGCCCGTGGATAAAGGGGCTCACCGCCGTCGTGCCATTGCCGTTGACCGCCGCGTGTCTCTGTCCATCTACCGCGTCACCGTGACTCCATACCACAGTCCCGTCGTCGCCGGTGAGCTCGCCACGACTGTGGACACGCACTCACGCGCACTAGTGAACTCTTATTCCTCCGACCGCCGCGCGTCGTCGCTCAAATTCGCGACCACCGCTCGCGGACTCTATAAATTGACCGCGCCCCCAGCTCCGCCGTGTACTCAAGCAGCTGCTGCACCCACCTGCATCCCAAATCCCCCACCAGAGAGCGCTAATTTCAGATTTCCCCCAAATCCGCTCAAGAACACCGTAACAGCAACCTCTCCGTGGCCAACGCTCCTCAGGTTAAAACATACCCAATTGCTTAGTGTTCTAGCTTCTATTAAGTCCCTTATTGCTCGTGAATCTGTTCAATTGCGCTAAACCGCCTTAGGTAGCCATGAACGCGAGTGAATGTCCTCGCGGCTTGCGGTCACCGTGGGCAGAGAGCTGTAGGGCTGTAATTCAGAAATTGGTTTGGGGAAAATGCTTGGGAGGGATTCAATTCGGGGTCAGTCGCTTGGGGACATCGGTCTTGGAGCGATTCGGCCGGTCTGTGAGCTCACCAGAGCTCTGTCGCACCGTGCGCCGTCGGGGACTTCAAACCGAGAATAGATAGAAGTTTGAGGACTTCCTTGCAATTGTCAGTGACTCCAGAAAATAGTAATCGACACCCTTTCTAATTAGACGAAACCCTGAGGGCTTTTCCGCAAAGCCGCCAGCGCGGGCGCGCGCGCGAGCGCGTTTCCCCTCTGGGTTGGGCCGACTGGGCTGGAACTGGCCTAGTTCTGTTCAGCCTTTTCCTTTTTCTTTTTCAATAAAGCTTTGAAAATCCATAGAAAATGGTAGAAAAATCCTAAAATTGTGAAACCAATTTTCCTAGGCTTCTTATTTTCCCTAGGATTTAATAAAAATAGTTTTATGATTTTTAGAGGAAATAAGGAATTTTAAGGCATTTTAAGTAGTTTAAAGTAGTGGTTCTGGAAATTTTAGAAAATAAATGGAATTTCCAATAATGTCCAAACTTTTTATATGAGGCCTATACATTATTTAGAAGCCTTGCGTAGAGTTTGAATTGACTTGGACCTTGTTTGACACCTAAACCCCAAAACCCCCCTGCTCTATGAACTCCTTTACTGACTCTAGAAACCCTAAGTTCTTGGAGTTCCGTGAAGGAAAGTTGTATTCAAGACTTTAGATAATAAGTTTCTATTATCTTTGCACTCTCATGAGCATTACATGGCATTCATTCTTATACATATATGTGGTTATGTTTAGAAAACGAAGAAGAAGTTGAAGTGAGTGAAGAAAAGGCACCACCACCTTCGGACTCTCAGGCAGGATCTTGTCTTTACTTTGACATCTGCGGGCCTGAGCCAGACTCACCTACTAACGAAGGCAAGCCCCGGTGCATTTGCCACCTCCTTGATATTTTTAAAATCTTTCTCACTTGCTTGATGCATTAGGTGATAGGAGTTGATTGCTAAAACAATTCTTGCATTACCTTCCTTGATCTTGATTACCTTCCTTGATACCCTGTTTTACAAAAGGTTTTTACTATGCTTAGTATTGCTCTAGCAAAACAAAAGATTTTGTTTTACAAAAGATGGTTGGCAAAGTGGGTGGTATGTTTTTGAAAATAAAACTTGATGGTGGATCCATCACGGTCGTGATGGATTCAACATCGGAAAAGATGTACCTCTGCCAGGTACCAAGCTTTGGGTTTTAAATAATTAAGCTAAGACCGGGCGGGTGACTTGCATGAGAAAATAGTCTCGGTGTAGTGTCTCCGTCTGAGTCGATTAAGGACCTTGTCGATGTAGGCTTGATGACCGAGGACACTTTAACTGGTCACATGCCTCGTCATGGGTAAGCCTTGCCTTGGGCAGACTAAGGCCAGAATAAGACAACACGAAATGGGCGTGGAGCGGTGGCGAGAGTAGCGTGTACCCTCCGTAGCAAGAGGCTGGACGGTGGTGTATCTGTGCTCTCGGTTTGCGTGAACCTGATCTGGTCTTAAGAACCCCGGTGGCGGGTTGACATATGCAAGGGTTAAGTGCTACATATGTCGTGTGATCGGAGATCCTCAGCTGAGTATAATCGATTCGGATCGCCGTACCTTCGCGGTTATGAAGACTTGGTCACTGACTTACACGTAGCAATCCAGTGAAGATGAAGGAAGAATTAAGAACTTGGCTAGTTCAGGATAAGTGTTTGAACTAGGTTAGAAAGAACTCTAGAGGTAGGTAAGTTTACCTAACTTGACAATAAAACTGGATTTTTAAGGATCCACTTTTAGTAAGCATTTATGCAACAACAGAGTCATTGATCTCGAGATACCTTACCTTGACTCCCTTATAACCAGCATACCCTTGAGAGTCTTTTCTTTAGTCGGGTAAGACTTGCTGAGTAATTCCATACCTAGGGTTTATTCCCTCGTTGTTTTTAGGTGAGGAAGTAGCAGATTTCTGTTGCTTCTGTACCAAGGTGGTTCCTCAGGAGGAAAAGCAAGAGTGAGGATGCGGGAGGACTTGGTCCTCCATAAGAAAACTTTTATGTAAAACTTAACGGGAGGAGTTTTTGCCTCCCTTGGTTATGTAATAATACTACTCTGCACTCGTTTATATTTTCTGGTCTGTAATAAGCAACTTAATCTTACTTTTTAATAAATGTAAGTTTATGTAATCACTTCCGCATTGTGATATCTCCAATGTTCTGTAATGTCTGCAAGACGGGTGAAACGTTCCTGGAAAGGTAAGAAAAGATACCGAACTTGTCAAGTGGTTCAGGAACATCTACAGGGTTGTCTGATGTCTGTTAGACAAGGACAACTGTAGGTGGGCCTAATGACTTGGGAGGTTCCGTCACAGCTGGTATCAGAGCGTAGCCCTTCTTCGCAGATATTATGAGGCATTTTCAAAATGATTTTCTAAAAACTCACCTAGAAAAATTTCTTCTATTCTTATCCCCCATATCTGAAGAATCTTTATGAAAGACTAGATAGAAGGTATGAATCAACTAAGGTTGATTCTGTAATTACACATGCATCATGTTAAGAATTATACTAATAAAATTTCCCCCCTAGAGAAATGCCGCCACGCACGAGGAAGACCGCGCGTAAGTCAACAGGCCCAATTGGAGTACCTCGTCATCAACTTGCCCTGCGGGATGAGGATAGTAGTAGCGGAAGCAACGATCCAATTGTGGATCTCGAAGCCCGCGTGAATCAACTTCAAACGGAACTGCAACGCAGGACCAGTATGTGGGTCGCGAATGGCGATAGGATAAACGAATTAAGGAGTTATATCCGCCGTCTGTAGGATCAGCTTGCTGATCGGGATTTAGCGCTCGACTGGGCGGTACAGTCTCGTTCAGTGGCTTGGGCTAAGGCAACAAAGGCTCGAGCTCGAGTCGAGGAACTGAGTTCTAGCATTGACAACCTGCAGGCGTATTGCAATACCCTACATGAGGAAGTCCATGTACTGTATTCGCAACTACATCCTAGTGCCCCTATGGATCCTGTCAGGTCGGAAGCCGGACCCTCGCACGTTGCGGGAGAAGCGCTTGGTGGTGAGCTAGACCTTTTTAAGCCCCCTCCTTCTATGAGGTTGGTCGATGAATGGTCTCCCACACCCGACGACGAGGTTGCCAAGAACAACCAGAAGCGGGAATAGTAGTATAGTTGTAGAAATAGAAGTAGTGTATTGTAGGTTGTATTATTATAGGTAATGCTATTGTATACTGGGTAATGTATCCTGTTGTAAAATCGAGTCTGTACATTACTCTTTTTGGTAATGTAAATTGGATGGTTTTTGGCATATTATATTTGTGTTCAAATGTGCCACAGATGTCGTCCAAGACCCGATCCCAGGATGCAGCTGGACCCTCTAGTGGAAGGGAATCTACTCCAAATCCACCTCCTGTTCCTCCCACACTGGCTGAGGCGATTGCCGCCTTAGTGAACGCGACTGCTGATAATACCCGCTTTCTGAGAGAAATGGCGGGCCAACAGTTCCAGCAGCAAGGTGGGCGGGGTTATCAACAGGGCCCCCGCAAAACTGCTTACCTGGACTTCTCAGAGACACGTCCACCCCTGTTTGTTAAAGCTGAAGATCCGTTAGAAGCCGATTAATGGCTTCGGGTTATTGAACAAAAATTCGGACTTCTGCGTTATTCAGAGACCCAGAAGCCTTTATTTGCAGCCCAGCAACTACGCGGCCCTGCCAGCACTTGGTGGGGAAATTTCGTGGCCGTTCAACCGGCCAATCATCAAATAACCTAGGAAGAATTCAAAGTGGCCTTCCGCGAGCATTATATATCCGAAGGTGTTCTACATATGAAGCAAGAAGAATTCATGAAGCTAAAGCAAGGAGGGGATACTGTTAATCAGTATCTCAATAAGTTCAATCATCTGTCACAATATGCAATCGATCAAGTGAACACTGATTTGAAAAAGAAGAATTGCTTTATGAGAGGTCTAAATGATCGACTGCAGAGAAAAATGGCAACCTGCATAGATCTTACGTATGGAAGAGCTGTCAGTACAGCCTTGGCTATGGAAGCAAAGTATGCAGGTGTCGGAAAATTTAAGGGATTTGGAGGTGATAGGCCTAGTCATGGCCCGGTAAAGAGGCAACGATTTGTTCTCCGGCCTTCTAACCAGAATTGTTCACGTACACCATCCTTCCCTTTCAAGCAGCCAATAATTATTCGTCCCAATAATGCCCCCACTGCCCCAAGTCAGCCGGGTGCCCCAGGCACTCGATTCCCTGCTTTGTCCAGCTCTTCAACCGGATGTTTCAATTGTGGCAAGTCTGGGCATTTCATCAAAGATTGCCCCTATCCCAAGCAGAACCAGTCAAATAATCAGCAAGGATCGGGGAATTCATCTCAAGGCAAGGGAAATACTAAGGGCAAAAATCTCAAGAAGACGGGACGCGTATATTATACACAAGTGGCCACTACACCGGACGGAGAGCCAGTAATGATGGGTATGTTCCTCGTGGCCAATCATCCTGCAGTCATTCTTGTTGATTCTGGTGCTTCGCATACGTTCATTAGTAAGAAATTTGTGGAGCAACATCAAATTTCATGCCATGAATCAAAAGAGGGGTTTAAAATTCACTCACCTGGGGGACAAATCTTTACTAGAGAAGTGGCCTATCAAGTGCCCGTATCATTGGCCGGACGGGACTTTCCTACCAATATGATCGTTCTGAAAGGCCAAGACATAGATGTTATTTTGGGTATGAATTGGTTGGCCAAGCATAAAGCAACACTCAATACTGATCAAAGAACCATCAGGTTGAGTCATAATCAAGAAGAAAATCTTTTGCCCATCCCCATTCCAAACAAAACTACTGGTAGAGTTTATGAAGTCATGGTACCAGAAATCAAGGATATTCCGGTAGTATGCGAGTTTCCCGATGTCTTTCCTGAGGATTTGCCGGGATTGCCACCTGAAAGGGATGTAGAGTTTGTAATTAAGTTAAAGCCTGGTACGACTCCTATTTCTCGAAGATCGTACCGTATGCCTCCGAATGAGTTGGCAGAATTGAAGATTCAATTACAAGATCTCCTAGAGAAAGGATTCATCCGGCCAAGCTCGTCACCTTGGGGTTGTCCAGCCATATTCGTCAAGAAGAAGGATCAAACCTTACGGATGTGCGTGGATTATCGACCCCTGAATGAGGTCACTATCAAGAACAAGTACCCTCTTCCGAGGATTGACATTCTGTTTGATCAACTAACCGGGGCGAGGGTATTCTCCAAAATTGATCTCAGGTCGGGCTATCATCAGATCCGTATTCGGCCCGAGGATATACCAAAAACCGCATTCACTACGCGGTATGGGTTGTTTGAATATCTGGTAATGTCTTTCGGGTTAACAAATGCTCCGACCCACTTCACATATTTGATGAACTCAGTATTCATGCCCGAGCTAGACAAGTTTGTGGTGGTCTTCATTGACGATATTCTAATATATTCCAAGAATGAAGAGGAGCATGCTCAACATTTACGGATCGTGTTATCGCGCCTGAGGGAACATCAGTTATATGCCAAGTTCAACAAATGCGCGTTTTGGCTGGAGGAAATTCAATTTCTGGGACATGTTCTATCTGCCAGAGGGATTGCGGTAGACCCCAGCAAAGTCAAGGACATTTTGGAGTGGAAACCCCCAACCACTGTTCATCAAGTCCGAAGTTTCCTTGGACTGGCGGGATATTACCGCAGATTCATACCAGATTTTTCTAAGCTTGTGAAGCCAATCACATGTTTATTAAAGAATGATATTAAATTCAATTGGTCTTCTAAGTGTAATGAAGCTTTTGAACAATTGAAGACATTATTAACCACTGCTCCGGTATTGGCTCAACCGGATATCACCAAACCCTTTGATGTATATTGTGATGCATCAGGCAGTGGACTCGGCTGTGTATTAATGCAAGAAGGCCGAGTAATTGCATATGCTTCAAGGCAGTTGCGCCGACATGAGGAGCATTACCCAACTCATGATCTGGAGCTAGCTGCTGTGGTTCATGCCCTAAAAATTTGGCATCACTATCTGCTGGGAAATTTTTGTCACATTTATACAGATCATAAAAGCCTGAAATATATCTTCACCCAGTTAGAATTGAATATGAGACAAAGGCGATGGCTTGAGCTTATTAAGGACTATGAACTGGAAATTCATTATCACCCAGGCAAAGCCAATGTTGTGGCAGATGCACTGAGACGTAAGGTTTCCTGTCACTGTCTTACGGTGAAGACCTCTGACAACACATTATGTCAGGAGATGGAGAAGCTAAACCTGGGAATGGTGCAACAAGGAACTCTGAATCAGCTAAAGCTTGAGTCCATCCTCTTGCAAAGGATAATTGATGCTCAAAAGGATAATGAGGGTATGAAACACATTCGTGAGAAATTAAGGGCTGGAAAAGCCAAATGTTTCAAAGAAGATGATCAAGGCATTGTATGGTTTAATAACCGCATAGTGGTGCCAAAGAATGAAGAGATCCGCCAGCAAATTCTTGATGAAGCACATCTTAGCCGCTATTCTATTCATCCTGGAAGCACTAAGATGTATCAAGACTTGAAGCAACATTATTGGTGGACAAAGATGAAGATCAAAATTGCACGCTATGTGGCTAGATGTGACACCTGCAGACGTGTCAAGGCCATACATTTGAAAGCTGCCGGTCCATTATAGTCACTACCAATACCGACATGGAAATGGGAAGACATAAGTATGGAGTTTATCGTGGGATTGCCCAGGACTACAAAAGGGTATGACTCCATCTGGGTTATTGTTGATCAACTTACAAAGATTGCTCACTTTCTCCCAGTCAAGACATATTACCCAGTTCTTACCTATGTGGAATTATATATTGCTCGCATTCTCAGTTTGCACGGTGTTCCAAAGACTATAGTGTCGGATCGTGGACCACAATTTGTATCCAAATTCTGGGAAGAACTTCATAAATCTCTGGGTACTAAGTTGCTCCACAGTTCGGCCTATCATCCCCAAACAAGTGGACAGACTGAGAGGGTTAATCAAATACTCGAAGATATGTTGCGAGCATGTGTTCTGAACTTCTCACAAAAATGGGATGAATGTTTGCCCTTGGCAAAGTTTTCATATAATAATAGCTATAAAGAAAGTATCAAGATGGAACCTTTTGAAGCTTTATATGGACGACGATGTCGAACTCCGCAAAATTGGTCTGAACCTGGAGAAAGGCACTTCTTTAGACCTGATATGGTGAAGGAGGCCGAAGAAAAGGTTCAGAAAATTATTCATAATATGAAGAAAGCACAAGCTCGTCAAAAGAATTATGCAGACAAACGGCGAATGACCTTATATTTTCTTTAAGGAGACTATGTCTACCTGAAGGTTTCACCAATAAAGGGACTATCGCGTTTCGGGGTTAAAGGGAAGCTTGCGCCCAGGTACATTGGTCCATTCCCTGTACTTAAGCAATGTGGACCAGTGGCATATCAACTGCAGCTCCCCGAAACTTTGTCTGCTATACATAATGTGTTCCATGTGTCACAATTGAAGAAGTGTCTTCGGGTTCCCGATTGTTGGGGGCCTTCGTCCTCCGAAGGTCCTCAAAAACATAATTTGACAATGTTTTCCAAGTGGATTATATGAACAGGTATCTTCGGACTCAGAATTATGAACATGGAGTACGGTCAGGACGAAGCCTAAGCCAGACGAAGGGGGATTGAGATGAAGGACGGGCTGATTACCAAGCTGTACGAAGGATGGTGCACAGCCGAAGCTGTGCGCAGGAAAGCTTCGTCGCGATAGCAGAAAGGGGAACCGACTTAAAGATGAAAAGACTACTTAGGCCTTGACAGATTCCCATAAGTCATTAACGAATGTAATGGGCGTAAATGTAATTTTACATGGGCTGTGTCCCACGTCTATAAATAGATGAACAGTACTCCCGTACTGTTCACGCTGACTTGGCATTTGCTTTTGCGTCATCCTTGTACTTTTGTCTTCCTGCAATCCGAAGGTACACTTGTAATCTAAAGTCATTTCTATTGTTATACGATAATAAAATAGAAATGATATTATGAGATTTAAATGTTTATATTACTTTTTATGTCGCATGTAAGTCCTTCGTCATAGCTTATTGTGCTTACGAAGATATATTATTTGTAACCTTCGTCCGGAACACATTATATCCCGAAGGGAAATAATGTTTCAAAGGACGAAGGACCTTATCATTTAACACTTTTTATGTTGCCTTGTTCTTAATCCGAAGCATTTGAGAACAAGTCACCAACATTGGCGCCCACCTCCGGTGAACTCACTTCCACTTTTGAGTTTTTTGAACACCTTCGGAAGTCAAAGACCCTCGCTATGGCGCCGAAGAAAGCTTTAGCGACTGGGGCTGCAGCCTTGCAACCGCTGGACCCCAACCAGGAGACTGTCTCTCTTCGGGAGGCCCGAAGCCAGAAGAGGAAGGCCGTCAGCCCGACGCTTCAGGAGGATGAGCTAGACCAAGAGATCAGGGATATGGAGATGCTTCATCAACAGGTGCAGAGGAAGAAGGAAAATATGGCCAGGCTAGCTGAGCTGCAAAGGCAGATAGACGAAGCTTCTGAAGAAGTTCGCCATCTTACTCACGATGAGCAGAACAGAAGGCCTCAACAAAAAGACCTTCATCAGGAGGGCTTCTTCAACGAAGATGACTGGTATGACAATTTCCATCATGGAAATTTTGTTTTCGATGATGCTTCTCCCCTGTCCGCTGAGCTGCAGGCTACACCTTGGCCTCCGTCCTACAAGCCGCCCCAGCTTCCCATGTTCGATGGCCATTCAGACCCGAAGCAGTTTTTGATGAGCTACGAAGCAACAGTATCTTCGTATGGTGGCAATGCTGCAGTCATGGCAAAGTCTTTTGTTATGGCTGTCAGGAGTGTTGCTCAGACCTGGTATTCCTCCCTTCGACCAGGAACGATCACTTCATGGCAGAAGCTGAAGGACATGTTGTTAACCAGCTTTCAAGGGTTTCAGACGAAGCCGGTCACTGCTCAAGCCTTGTTCCAGTGCACTCAGGATCATGAAGAATACCTTCAGGCGTATGTCAGAAGGTTCTTGCGTTTGAGGGCGCAGGCACCAACGGTGCCCAATGAAATTGTCATCGAAGCCATGATCAAGGGGCTTCGTCCTGGACCTTCAGCTCAATACTTTGCTAGGAAGCCTCCTCAGACTTTGGAGAAACTGCTCCAGAAGATGGACGAGTACATTCGTGCCGACAATGATTTTCGCCAAAGAAGGGAGGAGGCTTTTAGATTTTCTGAAATGACCAGGGGCTTCGGAGGAAGATTCTATCCGAGGCATGTCAGGTCCATCCACAACTCTACTCAAAATGATGATAAGGGGAGTCAGCAGAACAGGCCGCAGTGCTCTTCACAGGCTTCGGGGCAACAGCAAAATTTCTTCCGGCCACCAGCTCCAAGAGGCAGAGGCGCCAGGGGCTTCGGCGGAAGATTTGGAGATCAGCCAAGGAGAGTATTTTGCTTATTCTGTGGTGAAAACAAGGGCCATACCACCAGGATGTGCCATGTTACCATCCAGAAGCAAAAGGAGATAGCCGAAGCTGCAGCGCAACAAGTTCAGCCGAAGCAGGTCATGCATACTGCTTCGTACCATCAGCCTTACATCCCAGAATACGTGGGCAACCGCCCTGCAGTTTCTGTAGCTTCGGCGAGTCAACCTCAAGCTTCATGGCAGCAGCCCCCGCCTCCACCACCGCTGCAACAAGGCCAACAGCCGGAAGGGAGCCAATATGTTCCACACCAAAGGGATCTCAGAGAACAATCTGAAGCTCGCACAGTCAATAGCACTGTGCCAGAGTCGAAGCACATTTATTGACAAATATCCTACCTTGATAGCAGTCTTTTCCATTTAGTTCTATTTTCTGTGTAATAAAGAACATTTCAGTTTTCATGTAATAAGTTTCATTGTTGGTCACAAGGAAAACTTATTTTCTCCACAGGCTTAAGTTGCTGAAGCTTAAAAATTTGCGATAACAAGGAGGACCTTCGAATTATTAAAAATCCTTTGAAGCAACAAAAAGTCGTTCTAAGGAACGCAGAGTAAGTTGCTGAAGTCACAAAAAGCCGTTCCAAAGGGAGCGCAGTGTAAGTTTTCTGCTCCAAAGTCGTTCCTAAGGGAATGCAGAGCATACAGCGAAAAGTCAATGCTGATACCGCCTAAGTAAAAGGCGAAGAAGCTCCAAAGACGTTCCTAAGGGAATGCAGAGCTTACAGCGAAAAGTCAACGCTGATACCGCCTAAGTAAAAGGCGAAGAAGCTCCAAAGACGTTCCTAAGGGAATGCAGAGCTTACAGCGAAAAGTCAGCGCTGATACAGAGATATTTTGTGTTTTACAGGGATATGTGTGTATCTTCGGAACAAATGTCATCTACATAACATAGCATCATCACATCATTTTGCATAGCATAAGCATCATACATCATGTTGCACATAGCAAAAGAAGGGGACACAGTATCAACCTTCGAAAGGACGCTTTGAGAAAGTGAAAATCGTGCAAAGTCACGAGGGAATACAATGCTGATCTTCGGAATACAACTTCGGAGAATGTCTTCACGAAGCATGGACGTGCTTCATCAGAGTAATATTGAAATTGTACAGCTTCGGAGAATATTTCACGAAGCGTGGACGCGCTTCATCAGAATAGTATTAAAGGAGAATGTTTTCTTCACGAAG
The DNA here is from genome assembly GCA_029449295.1 of Zea luxurians. Taxonomy (NCBI): domain Eukaryota; kingdom Viridiplantae; phylum Streptophyta; class Magnoliopsida; order Poales; family Poaceae; genus Zea; species Zea luxurians. The sequence continues at coordinate 4,225,057 of JAOPSE010000126.1, read as the reverse complement.
CATGAAAAGAAGGGAAGGTGTTTTTTCGCCGAAGGCTCAAAAACGGTACGTATGTAAAGTTTCATGCATCGTAAAGAGTTGAATAATGAAAAGAAACTTGTATATTACATTCAAATGTACAAAATATTACATAGATCACATTTCAAATGTTTTTTCTAATAACATCTAGTCTTCTCTTAGTACTACTTCGGCAGCCTCATTTAGAAGTTGTTCAACAACTTTATCCATGATAGCTTCGGCCATTTGTTTAATTTCGTCATCCCCTTTCGTGTGAGGGTCTGCAGACGATCCAGCAGGTTCTGAGGGAAGAGAATATGTCTACATTACTATCACAGATCGCGAACAAAGTTTGAAATTAGAAATTACAACACAATAAGAACGACTAATTAATACCTATTTGCCCTTCGGGCTCTATGCTTTTTTCGGCAACTTCTGTCACTTTCCTAGCATCATGGATGCCTTTTTCACTCTTTTGAATAATTTCTTGCGCCATTTCTCGGCCGCCGTTGTCCCAGATATCAGTAAAGAATTTTCCGCCAACCATGCTTGCTTCGGCCGAGGGGTCTTTGATGTCTTCAGAGGACAAGGCAGCTTCGGACTGAGCTAAGGATTTTACATGCTCGCAACCTTTCCTCTCCAAAACAGTAGCAACTCCTCTGGCGCCCGAAAAAGCGCAGATGTCACCGCGGCTACTCAGGATTTCCTCGAAGGCCTCTGCTTCGCGGCTGATCCATTCCATTGGACCTTCGGGATTGCCTCTTGAGAAATTTTCTTCACTAGAAAATGCGCCAACGCTGGCGAAGCTGGATTTTATCTTTTTGACGCATTCTATAGATTTAACATAGCATTTCCTCTGGGATGCACGAAGCTCCTTAACACTTAACTCTAAATGATTGACCAACTGATCACTAAGCTCTCGTTTTGTTTCTTCAAGCACGCGTTCCTCTTTAGCTCTAGCTAGCTGTTTCTGAAGATCTTTAATCTCACGTTTTTGGGCTTCGGCCTGGACCTTTGAGGCAGCCTCGTCCTTTTTTACCTTGTCTACCAATGTAAGCAGAATTTTATCTTTTTCCAGAGCTTCATTTCTCAGTTTAATAACTTCTGACCGTAGGTTGTTGAACGCAATTTCATAGCTCTCATCTTCGGCACTCTTTTGTGCTCTTAATGCGTTGCTTAGAATTAAACCCTATATGCAAAAAAGTTGGTATAAGAATAAAAGAATGAGTTACGAATTAAAAATTTTTTCAAGCGCCTAATTCCCATACCTTTAGGCTATTGTACGCAAGACTGTCCGCGAGATCCTCCTTCGTCATAGCACATAATCCAGCTTCGAGCTTCGGGAACCCCATACTTCTAGCCATCTCCCGGCAGACAGATAATTCTTTGTTATCAGGGAGGCAGTATAGGAAGTCATCTTCATTTGTCCCATTAAACACTACTGCCCCCTTCAGATATTTTAACTCTCTGGCATAGTGATTGGCTTCATAAGTCTCTTCTTCAGATAACTTCTTCCCCGAAGCATGTCGCACGATGTAATCGCATATGTTGGAAGGAGCTTCGGGGGCGGCAGTGTCAATTTCTTCAACCAAAACTGGTTCTGGTATTTTTATTTTTTCGGTTTCCAAAGATTGTTCCTTGGTGGGCTCTGAAGGCCCAGCTTCAGCTTCAAGTTGTTGCTTCGAAGCTTCAGTAGACGCTTCAGCAAGTTCAACAGTCTTCTTTGGAGTTGTGCTTGAAGACTTAATTGTCTCCAAGACATCTAGCACGTTTACCATTCTTTTTCTTTTTGGGGTCACCGATGGGCCCTTTTGATTTTTTATTGTTTCAACATTTGCTGAAGGACTTAAGATTTCCAATATTTTTTGTCCTTCAATCCTCGGTTTTTCTGCCTTCTCTGCTGAAGGCGCTTCAGTTCTTTCTTCTATCTTCGGCGCTGGAGCTGGTTCTGTAGTTTCAGAGGTCAAAGAGACTTCACCAATGAATTCAGGCACTGTGGCCGGCTCAATAAAACGCGCCCGGTGGGTGAGCACCTTCATCTTTTTTCTTTGCGGCGCTGGCTCGCTAGAGGCACTTGTGGCAACTTCTATTGCAGGAGAAGTATTTTTTCTTTTACGGCCCAACACCGGATAATGATAGTCAGGGTAGACAAACCCGATTGCATCAAGTACCCGGTTGAGCCTCTTCTTCTTTCGGCCTCCGAAGGTTGCCGATAATGCAGTATTCTCGGCCTTCGAGTATACCCCAAGCAGTTCGTCACTTAATGTTTCAATGCTTTTTAACCAGTCGTCATCAGGTTCAACAAATTTATCCCCGTATTTGAATGAGTATTTTAGTCTGACAAGCCCACCTTCGTCAGACTCTTTGATGGTCTCCTTCGGCATTTCCCACTTTCCTGCAAGTGGCCACACCCTGAAGGCAATATGCTCTTGGACCAGATCCCTTGTCCCAATAAAAGAGCAGACTACGCCGAAGGCTCTTTGGCATTCTTCGGCCGCTTCATCCATTTCAACCTTCGGCTTTCGTAGTCCGAAGCGTTGCCAAATGGGGCGCATAATGATACTCTTAACATCTTCCTGCGCTGTCAAGTCATTCTTTACATAGAACCATTCTGTCATCCAGGTGCCGGGCCATCTCTTCCGAAAGGTTGGCACAGGGCAGCTTGACCCGGCGCGGGCACCGAAGCTGTAACAACCGAAGTTGTTGTGATATTGTTCTTTCCCCCAGGGCTTCGTCTCATATAACAACTCATGAATGTTGCAAAAGCTTTTAGCATTTGGTTCTAAACCTTGGCTTCTTACAGCCCAGACAAAGATCCCCATTCTAATGATAGCTTCGGGAGTAATTTGATGAAGGTAGATTTGAAATATCTTCAGGACTTCGACAACAAAGCTGCTTAGGGGGAATCGAAGCCCAGCCTTGAGAAAGCTTTGGAAGATTACGACTTCATCTTCTTCGGGGGTGGGAGAAGTTTTTTCTCCAGCATCAGCCCTCACAATAGATATATCTCGAAAATACCTCCCCCTCATATTGTCAATATGACTCTGCTTAACAGTGGTTTTCCCGAAAACCGTGTGACTTGGTCGCCATGGTCGATCTTCGGACTCTCCCCCATAGCTTTCTGCATCATAACTGTCGCTGTCACCAGTATCTTCAGACAAACCTTCCAGAATCTCCTTGGTGATTTTTTCCGTATTGGTCTCCGCCATCGCTATAAGGAACCCCAAGTTCTTCTCTTCGTCGAGACTCAGCTTCATCTCAGCAGTGACCTTCTTATCTTCAGACATCTTCGGAAACACTAAAAAACTGTTTTCAAGGCCGAAGCTTCAAAACCAAAAGAACAGCAAATCTTAGTGCGCAAGAGCTAAAAATTTAGTAAGCGGGAGCAGATGGCAAGAAAGCGTACCAAACAAATTGTGGCGGGCCTCTATTTATACACTCGATATAACGGAAACTGTGTGGTCCCGCGTGTCAGTGACTTTTGCTATTCTAGCAAAGGGAAGGTGTTTTTTCGGACCTTCGGCTTAAGGCCTTCGTCCATATCGCAATCTGAATTTATCATTAACAAATTAATATTGCGAGGGGCTACTGTTGGGGGCCTTCGTCCTCCGAAGGTCCTCAAAAACATAATTTGACAATGTTTTCCAAGTGGATTATATGAACAGGTATCTTCGGACTCAGAATTATGAACATGGAGTACGGTCAGGACGAAGCCTAAGCCAGACGAAGGGGGATTGAGATGAAGAACGGGCTGATTACCAAGCTATACGAAGGATGGTGCACAACCGAAGCTGTGCGCAGGAAAGCTTCGTCGCGATAGCAGAAAGGGGAACCGACTTAAAGATGAAAAGACTACTTAGGCCTTGACAGATTCCCATAAGTCATTAACGAATGTAATGGGCGTAAATGTAATTTTACATGGGCTGCGTCCCACGTCTATAAATAGATGAACAGTACTCCCGTACTGTTCACGCTGACTTGGCATTTGCTTTTGCGTCATCCTTGTACTTTTGTCTTCCTGCAATCCGAAGGTACACTTGTAATCTAAAGTCATTTCTATTGTTATACGATAATAAAATAGAAATGATATTATGAGATTTAAATGTTTATATTACTTTTTATGTCGCATGTAAGTCCTTCGTCATAGCTTATTGTGCTTACGAAGATATATTATTTGTAACCTTTGTCCGGAACACATTATATCCCGAAGGGAAATAATGTTTCAAAGGACGAAGGACCTTATCATTTAACACTTTTTATGTTGCCTTGTTCTTAATCCGAAGCATTTGAGAACAAGTCACCAACACCGATCGAACCATTGAAGTAACAGATGTTGTCCTTGAACCGGACCTGACATACTCTGAGCACCCTATTTGAGTCTTGGATCAAAAGGACAGGGTTACACGGAGAAAAACTCTCAAGTTCTACAAGATACAGTGGAACCAACATTCTGAAGAAGAGGCTACATGGGAAACTCAAGACTTTTTAGATAAGAATTTCCCAGGCTTTTTAGCCTCATGTAATTTGTAAAGTGTGAAAAGTTATTGTAATAAAGGAGTGAACCCCACATCACCCCTGCCTTGTACCAGAAATAAGGAAATAAAAATGTGACACATTTCCTTTTCCATTACTCACCTTAGGACTTTTAATCTCGGGACGAGATTCTTTTATGGGGGGAAGGATGTAACACCCCTGGTGTTACTGCAACTAAAACTTGAGCATGGCATCATAAACATTGGCATTGCATATGTTTGACACACCTAGAGTGCATTCACTAGGTAAAAATTTCAAACAAGTTGTATAGTTCTAGTATTTTGCAAATAGGACCCTGGATAGGGAACTTAACCCTAAAGAGGGATTAAAGGGGTAAGACATAACCCAAATTGAGAAAACCTAAAAGCCTTAGGGGAATAGTATAAAATGTTCCCTAGAATAAAGTTGAATCACATTTATACCCCAGGGATACCAGAAACCCTAATTGGAACCCTGGAAAACCCTAAAACCAAACCCTAGGGACCTATGTGCAAAATTAGTCCCCTTTTGGGCTAAAGTGCAAAAACCAAGTTAAATAAGTATCTTAAGTCATTTGGGTCACTCATATGTGAATTTATAGGCCAAACCCTGAGTTTTGGACCTAATTGCAAAATAGAGCTCAATTGAGTTCTATCCTAAGTCTGAAAAACAGTGTTATGGGCTCAACTTTTGAGCTTTGTAACTTTTTAATCATAGGGTTTTTTCCCTAGGTCACCACATCAAAGTTGTAAACCAAACTAAGGAGAACAACTTTGCTTAAGGGGATGAGCATAGTTGTTAAGAGAAATCTGGAGATAATCATGCTCAAAATCTGGCTGTCAGGCTGTTAGGGTCTGAATTTTCAGACTAACAGTGGACTGACATCAACTTCAAGCTCAATTCTGAGCATGATCCAGTGCTCAACTAAGTTTAATCCCTATAGTCGAATTGTAGATGGTATATAGATCTACAACTTTGCTATAGGTCACTGGATGTGTTGCCATTTGAAATTAAGAGAAAATGTGACCTAAACTTGCTCTGTCAGTTCATCTGACTGAAATCGCCATGGTACAGTAACTGTAAAGGATCAGACCGCCAGCGCGGCAGTCCCTCACCACCGATGGCTCTCTCCGCCGTGATTCGTGTCGCCGACGTCGAGATTAGTGCCTGGGTGTTAGATAGCGCTGCGGGGTAAAAGAATCTTCGCCGCCGGTGAGCTGGATGCCACCCCGGCCAGCCACGATACCCCTCCCCTTGCTCACCGCCCGTGGATAAAGGGGCTCACCGCCGTCGTGCCATTGCCGTTGACCGCCGCGTGTCTCTGTCCATCTACCACGTCACCGTGACTCCATACCATAGTCCCGTCGTCGCCGGTGAGCTCGCCACGACTGTGGACACGCACTCACGCGCACCAGTGAACTCTTATTCCTCCGACCGCCGCGCATCGTCGCTCAAATTCGCGACCACCGCTCGCAGACTCTATAAATTGACCGCCCCCCAGCTCCGCCGTGTACTCAAGCAGCTGCTGCACCCACCTGCATCCCAAATCCCCCACCAGAGAGCACTAATTTCGGATTTCCCCAAATCCGCTCAAGAACACCGTAACAGCAACCTCTCCGTGGCCAGCGCTCCTCAGGTTAAAACATACCCAATTGCTTAGTGTTCTAGCTTCTATTAAGTCCCTTATTGCTCGTGAATCTGTTCAATTGCGCTAAACCACCTTAGGTAGCCATGAACGCGAGTGAATGTCCTCGCGGCTTGCGGTCACCGTGGGTAGAGAGCTGTAGGGCTGTAATTCAGAAATTGGTTTGGGCAAAATGCTTGGGAGGGATTCAATTCGGGGTCAGTTGCTTGGGGACGCCGGTCTTGGAGCGATTCGGCCGTTCTGTGAGCTCACCAGAGCTCGTCGCGCCGTGCGCCGTCGGGGACTTCAAACCGAGAATAGATAGAAGTTTGAGGACTTCCTTGCAATTGTCAGTGACTCCAGAAAATAGTAATCGACACCCTTTCTGATTAGCCAAAACCCTGAGGGCTTTTTCGCAAAGCCGCCAGCGCGGGCGCGCGCGCGAGCGCGTTTCCCCTCTGGGTTGGGCCTGTTGGGCTGGAACTGGCCCAGTTCTGTTCAGCCTTTTCCTTTTTCTTTTTCAATAAAGCTTTGAAAATCCATAGAAAATGGTAGAAAAATCCTAAAATTGTGAAACCAATTTTCCTAGGCTTCTTATTTTCCCTAGGATTTAATAAAAATAGTTTTATGATTTTTAGAGGAAATAAGGAATTTTAAGGCATTTTAAGTAGTTTAAAGTAGTGGTTCTGGAATTTTTAGAAAATAAATGGAATTTCCAAAAATGTCCAAACTTTTTATATGAGTCCTATACATTATTTAGAAGCCTTGGGTAGAGTTTGAATTGACTTGGACCTTGTTTGACACCTAAACCCCAAAACCCCCTGCTCTATGAACTCCTTTACTGACTCCGGAAACCGTAAGTTCTCAGAGTTCCGTGAAGGAAAGTTGTATTCAAGACTTCAGATAATAAGTTTCTATTATCTTTGCACTCTCATGAGCATTACATGGCATTCATTCTTATACATATATGTGGTTATGTTTAGAAAACGAAGAAGAAGTTGAAGTGAGTGAAGAAAAGGCACCACCACCTTCGGACTCTCAGGCAGGATCTTGTCTTTACTTTGACATCTGCGGGCCTGAGCCTGACTCACCTACTAACGAAGGCAAGCCCCAGTGCATTTGCCACCTCCTTGATATTTTTAAAATCTTTCTCACTTGCTTGATGCATTAGGTGATAGGAGTTGATTGCTAAAACAATTCCTGCATTACCTTCCTTGATCTTGATTACCTTCCTTGATACCCTGTTTTACAAAAGGTTTTTACTATGCTTAGTATTGCTCTAGCAAAACAAAAGATTTTGTTTTACAAAAGATGATTGGCAAAGTTGGTGGTATGTTTTTGAAAATAAAACTTGATGGTGGATCCATCACGGCCGTGATGGATTCAACATCGGAAAAGATGTACCTCTGCCAGGTACCAAGCTTTGAGTTTTAAATAATTAAGCTAAGACCGGGCGGGTGACTTGCACGAGAAAAGAGTCTCAGTGTGTGTCTTCGTTTGAGTCGATTAAGGACCTTGTCGATGTAGGCTTGATGACCGAGGACCCTTTAACTGGTCACATGCTTCGTCATGGGTAAGCCTTGCCTCAGGCAGACTAAGGCCAGAATAAGACAACACGAAATGGGCGTGGAGCGGTGGCGAGAGTAGCGTGTACCCTCCGTAGCAAGAGGCTGGACGGTGGTGTATCTGTGCTCTCGGTTTGCGTGAACCTGATCTGGTCTTATGAACCCCGGTGGCGGGTTGACATATGCAAGGGTTAAGTGCTACATATGTCGTGTGATCGGAGATCCTCAGCTGAGTATAATCAATTCGGATCGCCGTACCTTCGCGGTTATGAAGACTTGGTCACTGACTTACACGTAGCAATCCAGTGAAGATGAAGGAAGAATTAAGAACTTGGCTAGTTCAGGATAAGTGTTTGAACTAGGTTAGAAAGAACTCTAGAGGTAGGTAAGTTTACCTAACTTGACAATAAAACTGGATTTTTAAGGATCCACTTTTAGTAAGCATTTATGCAACAACAGAGTCATTGATCTCGAGATACCTTACCTTGACTCCCTTATAACCAGCATACCCTTGAGAGTCTTTTCTTTAGTCGGGTAAGACTTGCTGAGTAATTCCATACTTAGGGTTTATTCCCTCGTTGTTTTTAGGTGAGGAAGTAGCAGATTTCTGTTGCTTCTGTACCAAGGTGGTTCCTCAGGAGGAAAAGCAAGAGTGAGGATGCGGGAGGACTTGGTCCTCCATAAGAAAACTTTTATGTAAAACTTAACGGGAGGAGTTTTTGCCTCCCTTGGTTATGTAATAATACTACTCTGCACTCGTTTATATTTTCTGGTCTGTAATAAGCAACTTAATCTTACTTTTTAATAAATGTAAGTTTATGTAATCACTTCTGCATTGCGATATCTCCGATGTTCTGTAATGTCTGCAAGACGGGTGAAACGTTCCTGGAAAGGTAAGAAAAGATACTGAACTTGTCAAGTGGTTCAGGAACATCTATAGGGTTGTCTGATGTCTGTTAGACAAGGACAACTGTAGGTGGGCCTAATGACTTGGGAGGTTCCGTCACAGACGACGTCGGCATTCCCCCGCGGGACATGTCGGACATTGCCCTCGCACCTGAGGCGACAGCGGGTGTCACTTCCCCGCGACGTGTCAGCCCCAAGCGGACTGATAACGCCAGCACCCTCGCGAAAGGCCTGCTGGGCGTTACCCTCGTACCTGAGATGACGGTGTGCACAGCCCCCGACGCGACTTCACCACCATCCAATGACCAAGAGGTACCGTCCGTTTTCCATCCCATACCTTTTTGGTTTAGCTTCGATCCACCTAGCGACCCCGCTGAAGTGAGCGCCTTCGTAAAGGCGTATCCAAACCTTTCGGGGTACCACATGTGGTCGACCTGGGACCAACTGACAGCCGTCTCGACCTTTGGACCGGCGGGTTCTGAGGAAGAGGACGACCCCGACTCCGGTTGGGATTTTTCTACCCTCAATAACCCCGGTGCCATGCGGGGCTTCATGTCCGCATGTGACCACTACCTCTCTGGTTGTTCTGACGATGGCCATGACCTTGACGACGAGGGTTACGGCCCAAGTCGCGAATGCTTCCACGTCGATCTAGGAGATCACAACGAAGGCAACCACCTCGGTATGCCAGAGGTTGACGAACCCCCTAGGCCCTCATCTCGCGTTGACATCCCGCGGGAGCTAGCTGTCGTCCCAGTCCCTGCGGGGGGTCAGGACATACAGCTCGAGCAAATCCGTGAGATGCAGGCCCGGGTCGACAGAGAAGCAGGTCGGCTTGTACAGCTCTGACAGAACATCGAACAGGACTGGGCAGGCCGATCACTCGCCAGAGAAGCCTGTCATCGGGCCCAAGACATCCGGCACCGCATCGTCGACAGTGCCGGGGCAGCGCTGCCTTCGGCTGTCAGCGGGTCTGGTCAGGACCTAGCTGCAGTGTTGATGCTGCTTCGGGCCATGCCGGAGCCATCCACCACCGAGGGACGGCGCATCCAGGGCGAACTCAAGAATATTCTGGAGGGCGCTGCGGTTCGACGAGCCGAGAGCTCTGCCTCCCGTAGGCGAGCTGACTCCTCGGAGCATCACGCGGTGTCCTCCCTGTGCATTCGGGAAGCTTTGGTTCATCCCGAGCGTACACGGGATGAGGCGCCCACCGCCCAGGAACGCCTCGGCAACGAGCACCACCATCTCGACCATCGAGCCCGCCTCGACGAGAAGGTGCGTCGAGGCTACCATCCCAGGCGCGGGGGATGCTGCAACAGCGAGGAGGACCACCGTCCTTCACCCGAACCACCCGGCCCGCGAGTCTTCAGCCGGGCCATACGACGAGCATCGTTCCCTGCCCGTTCCTGAGCCCCGACTACTATCACCAAGTACTCGGGGGAGACGAGGCCAGTGCTGTGGCTCACAGACTACCGACTGGCCTGCCAGTTGGGAGGGGCGGATGATGACAACCTCATCATCCGTAATCTACCCCTTTTCCTCTCCGACGCCGTCCAAGCCTGGCTGGAGCATCTGCCTCTTGCGTAGATCTCCGTCTGGGATGATCTGGTCAAAGCTTTCGCGGGGAACTTCCAAGGCACGTACGTGCGCCCTGGGAACTCGTGGGACCTCCGAAGCTGCTGCCAGCAGCCAGGGGAGTCCCTCTGAGAGTACATCCGGTGGTTCTCGAAGCAGCGCACCGAGCTGCCCAACGTTACCGACTCGGATGTCATCGGGGCTTTCCTTGCCGGCACCACTTGCCGGGACCTGGTGAGCAAACTGGGGCACAAGACTCCCACCCGCGCGAGCGAACTGATTGACGTCGCCACCAAGTTTGCCTCGGGTCAAGAGGCGGTCGAAGCCATCTTCCAGAAGGACAAGCAGCCTCAGGGGGAGCCGAAGACAGATGCCCCTGAGGCGTCCGCCCAGCGGGGCACGAAGAAGAAGGCCAAAAACAAGTCGCGAGCGAAGCGCGACGCCGCAGACGCGAATCTCGTCGCTGCGGCCGACCACAGGAACCCTCGAAAACCACCTGGAGGGGCCGGCGCATTCGACAAGATGCTCAAAGAGCCGTGCCCCTATCACCAGGGGCCCGTCAAGCACACCCTCGAAGAATGTATCATGCTCCAACGCCACTTCCATAAGACCGAGCCCCCGGCGGAGGATGGCAAGGGCCATGACAACGACAAGAAGGAGGGCAGCAAGTAAGAGGGATTCCCGGAAGTCCATAACTGCTTCATGATCTACGGCGGGCAGGCGGCGAATGCCTCGGCTCGGCACTGCAAGCAGGAGCGCCGGGAAGTCTGCTTGGTGAAGGTGGCGGCGCCAGTCTACCTAGACTGGTCTGACAAGCCTATCACCTTCGACCAAGGCGACCACCCCAACTTCGTGCCGAGCCCGGGAAGGTACCCGCTCGTCGTCGATCCGATCATCGGCAACGTTAGGCTCTCCAAGGTCCTCATGGATGGAGGCAGCAGCCTTAACATCATCTACGCCGACACCTTGGAACTCTTAGGGGTTGATCGGTCCGAAGTCCGGGCCAGTGCGACACCCTTCCACGGGATCGCGCCCGGGAAGCGAATCCAACCCCTCGGACGGATCGACTTACCCGTCTGCTTCGGAACTCCCTCAAACTTCCGAAGAAAAGCTCTCACCTTTGAGGTCGTCGGGTTTCGAGGAACCTACCATGCGGTGTTGGGAAGACCATGCTACGCCAAGTTCATGGCCGTCCCCAACTACACCTACCTCAAGCTCAAGATGCCGGGCCCGAATGGGATCATCACTGTCGGATCCACATACCGCCACGCGTACGAATGCGACATGGAGTGCGTGGAGTACGCCGAGGCTCTCGCCAAATCCAAGGCCCTCATCGCTGACCTTGAACGCCTCTCCATGGAGGCGCCCGACACGAAGCGGCACGCCGACAACTTCGAACCAGTTGAGGTGGTCAAGTCCGTCTCTCTCGACCCCAGCAACGACGCCAGCAAGCAAGTTCGGATCGGCTCCGAGCTCGACCCCAAATAGGAAGCAGTGCTCGTCGACTTTCTCCATGCAAACGCTGAAGTCTTTGCGTGGAGTCCCTCGGACATGCCCGGTATACCGAGGGATGTCGCCGAGCACTCATTGGACATCAGAGCTGGAGCCTGACCCGTGAAGCAAACCATGCGTCGTTTCGACGAGGAAAAGCGCATGGCCATAGGCGAGGAGATCCACAAGCTACTCGCGGCAGGGTTCATCAAAGAGGTATTCCATCCCGAATGGTTAGCTAACCCTGTTCTTGTAAGGAAGAAGGATGAGAAATGGAGGATGTGTGTAGACTACACAGGTCTAAACAAAGCATGTCCGAAAGTTCCCTACCCTCTACCTCGCATCGATCAAATCGTGGACTCCACAGCTGGGTGCGAAACCCTGTCATTCCTCGATGCCTACTCAGGCTATCACCAAATCAAGATGAAAGAGTCCAACCAGCTCGCGACTTCTTTCATCACACCTTTTGGCATGTACTGTTACACCACAATGCCATTCGGGTTGAGGAATGCAGGCGCCACTTACCAGAGGTGCATGAACCACGTGTTTGGAGGACACATCGGCAGAACGGTCGAGGCTTACGTCGACGACATTGTTGTCAAGACGAAGAGAGCCTCCGACCTCCTCTCCGACCTTGAAACGACATTCAAGTGTCTGAGAGCGAAAGGCGTGAAACTCAATCCTGAGAAGTGTGTCTTCGGAGTCCCCCGAGGCATGCTCCTTAGGTTCATCGTCTCCGAGCGGGGCATCGAGGCCAACCCGGAGAAAATCGCGGCCGTCACCAGCATGGGACCGATCAAAGATTTGAAAGGAGTACAGAGGGTCATGGGATGCCTTGCGACTCTAAGCCGCTTCATCTCACGCCTTGACGAGAAAGGCTTGCCTCTGTACCGCCTCTTAAGGAAGGCCGAGTGCTTCACTTGGACCCCTGAGGCCGAGGAAGCTCTCGAAAACCTTAAGGCGCTCCTTACGAAAACACCCATCCTGGTGCCCCCCGCCACAGGAGAAGCCCTCTTGATCTACGTAGCCGCGACTACTCAGGTAGTCAGCGCCGCGATCGTAGTCGAGAGACGAGAAGAAGGGCATGCACTGCCCGTCCAGAGGCCAGTCTACTTCATCAGTGAAGTACTTTCCGAGACCAAAGCTCGCTACCCACAGATCCAGAAGCTGCTCTACGCGGTGATCCTGACGCGGCGAAAGTTGCGACACTACTTCAAGTCTCATCCGGTAACTGTGGTGTCATCCTTCCCCCTGGGGGAGATCATCCAGTGCCGTGAGGCCTCGGGTAGGATAGCAAAGTGGGCGGTGGAGCTTATGAGCGAAACACTATCATTCGCTCCTCGGAAGGCCATAAAATCCCAGGTCTTGGCAGACTTCCTAGCTGAGTGGACCGACACCCAGTTACTGACAACTCTAATCCAGCCCGAGCTCTGGACCATGTACTTCAATGGGTCACTCATGAAAACGGGAGCGGGCGCTGGCCTGCTCTTTGTTTCACCCCTCGGAAAGCATCTCCGCTACGTCATTCGCCTCCATTTTCCGGCGTCAAACAACGTGGCCGAGTACGAAGCACTAGTTAACGGGCTATGCATCGCCGTCGAGCTAGGAACCCGACGTCTCGACGCTCGAGGCGACTCGGAGCTTGTCATTGACCAAGTCATGAAGAACTCCCACTGCCGTGACCGGAGGATGGAAGCCTACTGCGACGAAGTCCGGCGCCTGGAGAACAAGTTCTACGGGCTGGAGCTCAACCACATCGCCCGACGGTACAACGAGACTGCAAACGAGCTGGCGAAAATAGCCTCGGGCGAACGACAGATCCCCCCGACGTCTTCTCCAGAGACCTGCATCAACCATCCGTCAAGATCGACGACGCGCCCGAGCCTGAGGAAGCCTCGGCCCAGCCCGAGGCACCCTCGGCCGAGCCCGAGGTACCCTCGGTAGCACCCGAGGCACCCTCGGACATCGAGGAAGAGGCCTTGCCCGTCGAAGAGGAACAAAATGGGGTCACGCCAGATCCAAACTGGTAGGCCCCGTACCTGGAATATCTCCTCCGAGGAGAGCTTCCCATCGACAAGACCAAAGCTCGGCGGCTGGCTCGGCGCGCCAAGTCATTTGTCCTGCTGGGTGATGAAAAAGAGCTCTACCACCGCAGCCCCTCGGGCATCCTTCAACGATGCATATCTATCGCCCAAGGACAAGAGCTGCTGCAAGAAATACACTCGGGGGCTTGTGGCCACCATACAGCGCCTCGAGCCCTCGTGGGGAATGCCTTTCGACAAGGTTTCTACTGGCCAACCGCGGTGGCCGACGCCACTAGGATTGTGCGCTCCTGCCGAGGGTGTCAATTCTACGCAAAGCAGATGCATCTGCCCGCTCAGGCCTTGCAGATGATACCCATCACCTGGCCATTTGCTGTGTGGGGTCTGGACCTCATCGGTCCCTCGTAGAAGGCACCCGGGGGTTTCACGCACCTGCTGGTCGCTATCGACAAATTCTCCAAGTGGATCGAGGTCCGACCCCTAAACAACATCAGGTCCGAGCAGGCGGTGGCATTCTTCACCAACATTATTCATCGGTTCGGGGTCCCGAACTCAATCATCACCGACAATGGCACGCAGTTCACCGGAAAAAAGTTCCTAGACTTCTGCGACGACCACCACATCCGTGTGGACTGGGCCGCCGTGGCTCATCCCATGACGAATGGGCAGGTGGAGCGTGCCAACGGTATGATTCTGCAGGGGCTCAAACCAAGGATCTACAACGACCTCAACAAGTTTGGCAAGCGGTGGATGAAAGAGCTACCCTCGGTAGTATGGAGTCTGAGGACGACGCCGAGCCGCGCCACGAGTTTTACGCTGTTCTTTCTAGTCTATGGGGCCGAGGCCATCCTCCCCACAGACTTAGAATATGGCTCCCTGAGGACCAAGGCGTACGACGACCAAAGCAACTAGACCAGCTGAGAAGACGCGCTGGACCAACTCGAGGAGGCTCGGGACGTCGCCTTACTACATTCGGCACGGTACCAGCAGTCGCTGCGGCGCTACCACGCCCGAAGCGTTCGGGCCCGAGGCTTCCAAGTGGGAGACTTGGTGCTTCGCCTGCGACAGGACGCCCGAGGGTGCCACAAGCTCACTCCTCCCTGGGAAGGGCCCTTCATCATCGCCAAGATCTTGAAGCCCGGAACATACAAGCTGGCCAACGACCAAGGCGAGGTCTACATCAACGCTTGGAACATCCAACAGCTACGTCGCTTCTACCCTTAAGATGTTTTAAGTCGTTCATGTACCTCGTTTACGTACGCCAAGTCTAACCGTCAAGGAAGGGTCGGCCTTGCCTCAGCAAAGCCTGACCCTCCCTCGGGGGCTAGAAGGGGGAACCCCCTCTGTGTCAAAATTTTCCTCGAAAAAATTTTCTACCAAAACAACCTTTGTGCTTTCAACTTCTGTATTGATAGTGGGATCCTGAGAACAACGAGAGTACACGTAAGTGGCAAGGCCGACCGAGCTGAGGAACTCCTACGCCTCCGGGATACGGATACCTCACTCATCACCTTCTGCGAGAAGTAACTCACGCTCGGATAAGCGATCCTGCTACCGAACAAGTCCTAACACTCCGGTAGAAAACGACTTTCGCGCCTTCTCGACTGTCCCAATAATGGAATCCTTCGACCAAATGAGAGCGCACGTAAGCGGCAAGGCCGACCGAGCCGAGGGACTCCTACGCCTCCGGGATATGGATACCTCACTCATCACCTTCCGCGAGAAGTAACTCTCGTTCGGATAAACGATTTTGCTATTGACAGACAAGTCGTGATGCTCAAAACAAGAGGAGAGAAGACGCAGCTTTTTAAACACGACGATAAAGTGTTTAGGCCTCGGCGGCCGCAAAAAAGCATGCGCATGCTACAGACAAACTGTTCCTGCAGGTTCTGGCATCGGCAGGGGGAGCAGCAGCACCCTCGGCGTTGATTCCACCCTCGGCGGAACCAGGCCCGGCCTCGGACGGCGACCTGGGCAAAAGGACCTCCACCTAAGGGAGGGCACCAACACCGCGCCAGCAGACGTTTTGGCCAAGCTCCAGCGGCTGCTGCCACACCTTCTTCGGCCCGGGAAGCCGCCATCTCCCGGGCCGACGAAGTCTCGTTCCGAGCTGACTCCGCGTCTGTCCGCGCTAACACTGCTGCCTCCGACTCCGGCTCATCGCAGAGCAGCCGAGAGTTCCGAAAACTGAGCAAGGGAAGCCTAGAGCGGCAAGGCCGACAGAGCCGAGGGACTCCTACGCCTCTGGGATACGGACACCTCACTCGTCACCTTCCGTAAAAGGCGACCGACCTCGGTTAAGTGGTTCGGCCAGCCAATAGACAAGTCCCAGCGCTCGGAATGAGGAAGACACACAGCTTCGTTCTCGAATACCCAAATGTTCAGGCCTCGATAGCCACAAAGAACAAACACATATACCTGGGGTAACTATGCTACACAGGCTTAGACGTCGGCAGAACCCTCGGCGGTTCTCCCAACCTACGACAAATGTCTAAGTACCTGAAGCGGTTACATTTTGCTCCGGCAAAAACCTGGTATATCTCCTTACAAACGGGACTCCGGTTCCGTTCCCGCGGGTACGAACAACCCCCCACATCGGAGGGTCTGCGGGACGACAAACTCCACATGGCTCACCGGCGACCCATGACAGCAGCGACAACGACCCCCGCTTCGGGCGGCTAAACAGCAGCAGCGATGACCTCAGGGCCGACGCTGCTGTGACGAGGCCCTCGCCCGCATCTTCGCTCGAGGGGCGAGGACAAGCCATCAAAGCCAAAGAGTCGGGGGTCCGACCTCAGCTGGCGCCGACGGTCTCATCGGTGGAGACGACCTCCTCCGGCTGCCACCACAGCACCGACGACGGCGTCCACCTGTCCACCAACACCGCACCAGCGAGCGCCGGCCGCCCCAAAGCGCACCGGTAGGTCCTCACTCCCGCCCCCACTGAGGCCGCCCCAGAACACGAGCACCGCCCTCGCGGCGCACGACGTGCTGGGCAACCCTCTGGCGTGGCTGACGGCGCGAGGAAGACCTGGACGTGGCCGGCCCATGCGTGGCACGACCGCCGCTCGGACGAAGGACGAAAAGCTGCACCCTGTCTAGGAAGCAGCAGTTCGCCTTCCCCCGCATGGCTGGAGGAAGCCTCCGCAGGGCTGGAGGATGCCTTTCTCCCCCAAACACTTGGGAAGAAAAGGGTTACCGGCCCACGCAGAGGCAACCCCCCGGCTCAGCGCTCCCTCCGCCTCAGCAAGGATGACGAAGATCCTTGAAGATGAGGGCGGGGCAGAGGCCGCAGCCCGACTTGCTTTTCCCCACCAGACTGCCCATTGGTGAGGGAATACAGCCGGGCTGCACGACGAAAATCCTTGAAGTCGAACGATGGATGAAAGGTACCAATCTCCACAAGGCAACGCTGGGGCACCCCATCTGGGGGCTCAAAAGGCGGAGGGGCGCAAGACATGAGGAGAGGACAAAGGCATGGCCACTGCCCAGGGGATCGATCCCCCTTTTATAGGCAGACCTCCTCGCTTGCACCCCTTAGCGTCACGGGCGAAGTCCCCACTGACATCCTCCAGGGTTCTCCCCCCACGACATGGGGGCTGGGACCCACACGTCATACGAGCTGATCCGAAGCACGAAGAAGGCAAACCGCCGCGCGCGAGGCATGTAATCGTCCCGCGGTTACAAGCGCTCTCCCATCTTCGCAGAAACCGGTGGTCGAAAGGTTGGACTGCCACACGACAAGGGTCCAACTGCACCGCAGCTGTGCGCCCCTTCGGCTCCGTCCACATCCGGTGGACCAGCGCAAAGGAAGCGGGCCCGCATGTCATGTAACCGGCACGCCAGTTACGACGTGCAAGAAGCTACACCGCCACTCATGCCAATGCTGCGCCTCCTCGACTGCGGGACCAGTACCGCGACTCGAGGTACCCCTGCGCATGACCCAACAGTGCCAATTAAAGGCGACAGCCACAGGTCGGTCAGCCGCGGGGTGGGCACGACGGTTGGCATGGTCAAAAGTGGGCCGGCAATAACTGCAGCGGCAGACGAGCGGAGGTGGCAGTCAAGTCACCTGCAGGCTCGTGTCCCCTCCTAAAGCGACAGGAGAGTCCTCTCTCACGGCGTGAAGACGACGCGCCCGTGCCCCGTTCCTCGAACGGTTCACACGCGCAACGGGCGCCATGCGAATCGCCCGTCCCATCGCATTAACTCCCCGACGGAGCAGGCAACACCTTTGGCAGGCGAGGCGGGCGTCGCTTCGCCTTCGCCATAATGACCGCGTCAAAAAAGGTGCGCGACTTTATTTAAAATTCATATCCTTCCCCTCCTCCTCCTCTCTCTCTCTCTCTTACCACAGGAACCGGGAAAGAGGACGTTGTGGAGAGGATCCTTCTCGGTGAAGGAAGCGGGCCCCGAGCCCTCCTACTGATCAGGGGTTCGAAGGCTGGCTCCTCGGAAGGGTTCGACAGCCGCCCCAGAGCGCCCGGGCTCCGTGCCCACTACTGATCAGGGGTTCGTAGCTGGCCCCTCGGAAGGGTTCGACAGTCGCCCAAGATCATGCAGAGTGAGGGATGACTCTAGGTATGTTCGATACATAACCAAGGCTCGGGCTACGCTCCCGAGGTACCGTAGGACATTTCCGAGACCGGCGGGAACGATTTGTAACGGAATCCCACCGGAGGGAGGCATCGAGCCCTCGGACCCTATCGAAGGGGTCTGGGTCCGGTGAATCACCCGCAGATACTTTTGGAGCGCGCCTCTGGGCCACAGCCGACCCCTAACGAACGGAGCACGGGCGTCCACTCGGATCACCCATTAGCAGCTCACTGGAAACACCATGTTCGGCGCCCTCCGAGGGCAACATGGCGCTTTCCCCCCTCCTCCTTGCGGAAAGGCGACGCAGGGGCGTATAATAAAAGTCGGGAAAGTCCTTGATCGTCCTCTCGCTCCGTGCAGAGGCTCGGGGGCTACTCCCGCACCCGGCCACGGCCAAATCTGTTGACAGCGTCAACAAACTAGCCTGATAACTTGGAACCCGACCACGCACCCAGGCTACTACCGGGCCGCAAGAGGGAACGATCAGACCGATCGAAGCACCACGAAAAGCATTCAGACCTCAGAGGAGTCAAACCACTCCTCCGAGGCCTCGGGGGCTACACCCGGCTGGTGCGCTCGCGCGCACCCACCAGAACCAGGCAAAAACCGAGAAAGGCCGGTCCCCTCACTGAAAACGCAGCAAGAGCCTCCAAGCGAGTACCATCACTCCCTTCGAGGCTCGGGGGCTACTGTCGGGTACCATAATTAGGGGTACCCCCAACACTCCTAATCACGGCTGATTAACACCTTTAGACCAACTGACGGGTGCGGTTCAAGCCAAGACTTCGTCTACCCGAAGGACGTGATCTCACCCGAACCCAGGCTCGGGTTGGAACAGTGGTCCCAGACGAATTCATGCCTCGCCCGAGGGCCTCCTCAGACGGCAGGCGCCCCCTCGGCTCTCCCAAGGCCTGGCTCGGGCAGGCTTCATTGTGAAGCAACCTTGGCCATACCGCCTCACCAACCGACCGCTTCGCAGGCGCATTAAATGCGGGGGATGCCTGACGTCGTATCCTGACACACGCACCTCAGTCTGCCAGGCCAAAGTGACCGCAGTCACTTCGCCCCTCCTCTTTACTGTCCGATATGACAGAAAAACAGCGCCGCCCGCTCTGTTCCGACTGCCGTGTCAGCCACCCCGGCAACAACTGACAACAAGTCACGATCAACCACCGAGCTCAAGCCTCGGGCGCAACAGGAAACTCCGCCTCGCCCGACCTCGCGCTCCGGCCTCAGGAGGAGGTCTCCGCCTCGCCCGACCTCAGGCTCCGGCCTCGGGAGGAGGTCTCCGCCTCGCCCGACCCCCGAACTCGGCCTCGAATCCGGTGTCGGAGGGAATCGCGTCCTCGCCCGACCCCGGCCTCGGCCTCAAGAGAAGTCTCCACCTCGACCGACCTTGGGCTCGGACTGACCGTGCTGATAGGGGATGCATCATTCCCCTATTCCTAGCCTGCTCAGGCTATAAGGAACAAGACCGGCGTCCCATCTGTCTTACCCCGGCGACGGGTAATGATGGTGCGCCGCGTGCGCCATGACGCTGGTGGCTCTCAAGCCCCTTACGACAGCAAGGAGACGTCAGCAGGGTCCTCGCCGCGCTGCCAGCTGCGCTCCTATAGGACTCAGGCGCTCCTCCGGCGGCCACGCCATCACATGTACAGCGCCCAAGCTCTCCCCCAACGACCACGTTGGCATGTACACAGGGCTTAGGCACACCACTGCCGGACACGTTAGCGCATAACTACGCCCCCCCGTTGTACACCTGGACTCTCTCCTTGCCTCTATAAAAGGGGAGTCTAGGGCCACCCTGAGGGAGGTTCGCGCGAGGGAAGCGGCGGACGAGCCCTCTCTCTCTCTCCCTCACGCGACGCGCTTGTAACCCCTACTACGAGCGGCACCCCTGGTGCAGGATAATACAAGGCTTGTCCCACATCTTGTGTTCCATCCCGCGCCAACCCATCTGGGCAGGGACACGCAGCGACAATTTACTCGTCGGTCCAGGGACCCCCCGGGGTCGAAACGCCGACAGATCTCACTTATTCCGAGTACCCTATCAAGATTTTAGATCAGAAGGAAAGGGTTACTCGCAGAAGGACTATCAAATTGTACAAAGAACAATGGAATAAGCATTCTAAAGATGAATCTACATGGGAATCTGAAGATTTCCTACATAGTCAGTTTCCTAAGTTTTTAGAATCCTGTAACTCCTAAGTTCGTTGTAATTTATCCCCAATGTAAACCAACCGGGGCACCCACACCTCTGTCTTGTAACAGAAATAAGGAAATGAGATTGTGACGCATTTACTTTTCCACTACTTAGCCTCGAGCTTTAATCTCGGGACGAGATTTCTTTTTAGGGGGAAAGGATGTAACACCCCTGGTGTTACTAAAACTAAAACTTGGCATAGCATCATGTACATCGGCATCTCTGGTGATTGTAATAAACCTAGAGTGCATTTACTAGGCTTAAGAAAACTTTGAATGTGATGATGTGAGTGGTAGTGAGTAGAAAGTTCAGCTAAAAACCTTCATATTTGATCCCAAAAGTGAAATTTGTGATCTAGTAATGTTTTGCCAAAAGTCAAAATATCAAACTTATAAAATTTTCTATGCCAAACAACTTTCATGTGTATGGATTTCCAAGACTCATAAGAAAAAGTAGAGAACAACTCAGAATTTGGTTTTGAGCTAGGGTTGTGACTTCTGAGGAAGTTATTAACTAGCTATGTTTGAACCTTGATAACTTTGAATATATGCATAGATTGAAGTTGGTTGCTATAGAAAACCTGTAGAGCTACACTAGGTGTGCAAACTTGATTAACTCACCTTAACCTAGATCCATATGGAACTGGTAGAAAAAGGGGCCTGAAGATGGAATGTTAAGTCTGAAAAATCAGACTTAAGAGGCATTTCAGCCTTACTGATTTTGTAATCGGAAGCAGTTTTGGAAGCTCATTAATGGCCGATCCATATAGTTCTGGGCTATGAGTATTGTAACCAAGTGGAAAACCACGTGTTAGTCTGCAAGTTTGATAAAGGATCCTACCCCTAAAGCCCTATGAAACTGGCAGTAACAGTGGTCTAAAGATTCTAGGTTTCTAGACTAGAAGTTCAGACTTAGCACCAATTCAGAAGGCTAAACTTTGTGTGTCTGGCCCAACTTTAGAGTTCTCTGGTGTTTGATCCTTGGAGTATTAAGCCATACCTTTTATAGAAAAGTTGTAGAGTATCTATCAGGGTGCAACTTTGTTCAAGGGAGATGGACTTGGTACTATATAAAAACTAGAGTAAATAATGCTAAAA
Organism: Zea luxurians; assembly: GCA_029449295.1. NCBI lineage: Eukaryota > Viridiplantae > Streptophyta > Magnoliopsida > Poales > Poaceae > Zea > Zea luxurians. Next base: position 4,203,449 of record JAOPSE010000126.1, on the reverse strand, counting down.
GATAGGCTATCAGACTTCTGAAATTTCTGATAGTGAATAGTGTCTGTTCAACTTGGGAGCTAGGTAGTATCTGTTCTAGATAGTTTTGGACAAGGGACCATTGTAACAATCTGAAGACCACATACTAGGGAACAAATTTCTTTGAGTAAGTTAAGTTTGATCCCACACAAAAAAAAGAATAGAGCCTGTCCAAAGTGGGATTGTTAAATTGCAGAAGCTGACATTGGTTCCGTGTCAAGTCTGTAGCAGTAGTTCTGATAGCCAAAATTTTGGGTCCCCAAGTGATTATTCTATGGAGCTGTGAACCCTACTTCATGCAACAAGGTTGGAGGCCATGTAAAGGGGAATAAGTTTTTTTAAGTAAGTCTAGTATAGTACTACACAAACTTTAGAAAAAAAATGCTCCTAAACTAGCTCTGTCAGGCTGTAAGGTGTGTGGTTAGTTCAGATAATGGAATTCGAGCTCAGGGTAGAGTACTTCACTTGTGGATACTATAATTTTGACTATAGGTCTTTTTAGCCTAGACAAACTATAGTAACCTGGACGAGCTATGTTTGATGAATAATTTTGGTGCAGTAAAGTGGGCATGTTGTGTTGGGAATAAAGAGAAAGGGAGAGCTGAACTAGGAGATTCAGTCGAGTAAAACAGTGAGAGCAGTTTCAGAAAAATATGATGGAAATATCTCCATCCACCAATTGATCTAGGGGATTCTGGGGTGTGCCATACCAAGAGAGATTTATGTAAAGGGGGAGTTTATCTGTCACAAATTCACCACACCAAGGATAAATTCGGAGGGGGATGTAAAGCCTATCTATTTGGTGATTTAGCTGCTTCACTGTTGGTTAGCTGTCCAACATGCAGTGAACATGTGTTCATGAGTTTACTGTGTTTGACATCAACGTGGTGACCATGCAGAGGATAAGTGGAACATGTTGGCCCTCTTTTATCCATGGCATATGATCTCAAAGGAACCACAGTCAGGCCGCAACGGTTATGTCCTTGTTTTGGCATATGAGAATACAAACTGAACTCCACTGAGCCCTAGTCGACCCTATACTTTCTTCATCGTGCCACACCCTTCACATACGTCTAGGGTAAACCCTCAAACCTTGTCCACCCCTCTGTTTCAACGAGAAGGTCAGAACATTGAGCAGGATCTGGCAGTGGTGACCACTATAGTTTCTCGTCTTAGTTCCCCGTGGCCATCAGTTCCTGAGGTGAATACTATGCACTTATTTCATGTTTCGTGATCTATAGGGTATGGTGAAGCTTATGCGCTTGCTCGTTTGAACTCTACCACGCAGGGCTACCCGGACACCGTTGAGTCATCGGGTGAACACCGCCGAGGGCAACGTCAACGTTGACCGACCAAGCCATAGCATCTCCGAGCGAACTTAGGTGAGCACTGTATACTTGATGGGTCACTGGTACTCATCGTGACCTCGGATTGAACTCTACCGTGCTTGACGTCTCGGTCCACCTCACCGGAGCTCGTCGGTCCGTTGTCGTCGTCGATAGCCAGGCTCTAGGTGGTTTGAGGTCGATTAACTTAGGGGAAATAGGAGGTAAGCCTCGGGGATCACGTTGGTAGGCTCGATTTCATTGGAGATGGTCACCATCGATGGGTCTAGGCGGAGGATGGCCGGCGCTCGTCGGGGTTAGAACATGGACCAAAGTTTGTAAATGGAAGGAAAACAGAGGACCTCGGTGCACATGTCAGTGAAACAAAAGAATAGGGCGTAGGACCCTTGTGTGGTTAACCAATTTAGTGAGGGGTTTTTTTGTAAAATTTCAGGCGTGGACGTGGGCGGACTTTGCTAGGGTCGTTTCCCCTAAGTTCGTGGGCCGAGCTCGTTGGTTTCGGCCCGTCACTTTTGATTATCGTAAAAAGTAAATTATTGATCATTTAAAAGCACTTCTAAAATGGATAAATGAATTTTAGAAATAAAACCAGAGTACCAAAAATTATGAAAATTTGTGTAAAGGTTGTTTATCACTAAATTAGCCTATGGTGAAAATTGGAGCCTTTTTGGAGTTAATTTGCTCAAAAAACATGGAAGTAGCTAAATAAGGGTAATTAAAACTATAAGAATTTAATATCCATATATATTTAGAAGTAAGTTAAGCCCTATAATTTGACAAGCAACAAGTTTGGTAAACCTTAGTGTGGTTAATTCTCTGTTTCCAAGTATGTTCACCTTGGGGCACTTTTAACAAAGTTTGGTAGTATAGAAATATGAATATATTTTTAGCATATGCTTGTTTGAAATGTTTATATTTCCTACCTCTTTCTTATGAAAGTTTGCATTTCATGTCATTACAAAAGCATTTATGTACTGGTAATTGACTTGTAGAATACCTAGAAGAAGAAGTTGAAGTGGAGGTACAAGAGGAACCAGTTCCTCAACCTGAAACTTCTCCAACTGAGGTTGTTCCTGAAGGTACTCCCGAAGTCGCTCTAGTAAGGTTTGCTGCCAACTGCAATATCCTAGTAGAAGGGCCTGACTCTCCTCCTCATCAAGGCAAGCCCTGGTGCATTCACCAAATTCCTTGTGTTTCAAAAATTTTATCACTTATATGCTGCATTAGGTGATAGGAATTTAATGCTTAAACCATTGCTGCATAACTTCCTTGAACTATTGATTATCATACTTCATACCTGATTTGAAAAGCTAGATGTGCTTAGTATGCTATAGCATGAGAACAAAATGTTTTGATGTATGAATCATGTTTTTTTACAAAGAAAAAAGGGCTGAGATTGTCGAAGATATCAAAGGCCTTGATGGCTTCACCATTTCAGCAGGGTATCTCTAACAGATACCAAGTTATGAGAAATAATTTAAATTGAGACCAGACATTGAGCACGAAAGTTCGCCCGTCTGTGTCGTTTAAGGACCGCAACGAAAGTAGGCTTGCTGATCTAGGAACCTTTAACTGACCACATGCCTTGTCATGGGTAAGCTTAGCCTCGACTGGACAAAACTAGAAAGGCCGGCCCGCAATGGGAGTGGAGAGATGGTGAGAGTATCGTGTATCCACCTGGCAAGAGGCTGGATGGTGGGGTACTGAGCTCTCGGTTGGCGGGGACCCATTCTGGTCTTGAGAAACCCGGGTGCAAGTTGACATATGCAAGGGGTGGGTGCTAAATATGTCGTGTGGTTGGAGATCCCTAGCTGGGTATTAATCGATTCGCTTTGCCGTTACTTCTCGGATATGAAGACTGGATCACTGCCCTGCATCGTAGTTAACAAGTGAAACTAAAGCTGCTAAAATGAAGCTAGTGTAGCACAAGTGAATGCTCTAGATTAGGCAAATCTAGATTCAGAAAAAGTAATTAACTTGTGAAGTAAAAGTTTGGCATAAGGATTCACTACTAGCAAGCTCTTCTCCAAAATGAGTCTTTGAAATTTGATAAACCTTGCCTTGACTCCCAACAAGCCAGCATATCCTTGTGAGTCTTTTCTTTAGTCGGTTAAGTCTTGTTGAGTAATTGCGTGCTTAGGGTTTTATTCCCATTGTTGTTGCAGGAGACTATTAACACCTTTGAGTTTTGTTAAAGTCACACTGGAGGCTTTTGCTTATGTTTATTATGTGTGTGCTTCGGGAAGATGGCTTCTTCCCAGGAGTTGTAATGAGTTAGCACTTGACTCTATCCTGGGCATGTAATAATAAATACTACTTGGTTTGCATACTTAAAAGTTTGCTAATGTATATTATCTTATTGTAAATTCTTCCGCTCAACTCCTGGGTTTTAATTTATGTTCATGTCTGATTATTGTAATATTTGCGACTATGGGTGAATGCTCCTTGGAAATAAACGAGTTCATCGAAACTCGACACCCCGAGTAAGTTATCTGATTCACTTACATATCTATCCGAGGCCTTGATGGCAAGGATTGGTGTACATGGGCCCAATAACTTGGTTGGGTTGTGACAGTACGTACTGTCGTAACTAGAAGCAGCCTCACCTCCTCCGTATATATACACGCGCAGAGGGAGGTCAACGGATAGTAACAGTCACCATCAGAGCTACCCTTATAGCAAGCCAGAAACTGACGCCATAAGGGACGTCCGCTACTAGCTGATAGCCATTACAACCCGTGCGTTACTAGCCATAACACAGGAAACAGCTAGTAACAGACGACAGTAATGGACAGTCATCACTCCAGGCAAAATGAGCAATCGTTAGGAAGGAATATTCAGACCAAGCTTCGATCTACCACGGCCATGGCCACGGCCACGCCCATGGCCACGACCACACCCACGGCCCGACCGGCGGCGCGCGCATGTGGCAGTCCTTCATCCGTTTCTTAGTTTCTCAATAGATGCACCAATGGTCCACCTATTTAAGTTGATTGAATTGTCCCTTGAACTTCTGGTATGATACTAAAGTACTAGTACACCGTAGCATTAAAGTGGGCCTTTGGCATTAACTATTATTTAATATTAATTGGGTCAGACCCATATTAATTCAACAATCCCCACCAAATGCTAAGTCACACTAAAATGCTCTCATCATCTCAAACGTTTGATATACTGTTGTTTCGATGGAAACAGTTAAGTTGAACATCCACCTAGAATCTAGACTACACTTGACCATAATTGCACAAAAGACTAGGCCTTGATTTGGCAGTTTTGTGTGGAATAAGTTTCATCTAAACTCTTTATCAGTACTAGATTACCAAGCGCATCCCCTCTGGTTGGACCATATAAGTCAAACTCCATAGCCTTTCATGGATATCTAGAGACCACCCAGATCTCATAAACTGTGACTAGCAGTTAACCCATATAGGTATGTTCCTCTGAAGATGTTATGTAGGACAACATCTTTGCTTCACAAAGCCACTTGGAACATATTAAGGTGTAAACACCAACCTACCTTACAGTAAGGAAAGATGTGCATCTGAAATGAACCTTATTAAGGGTCTTTCCTCTCAGTCTACCACTAGCTTGTTTCACCATTCTAATTCATGGGATCTCCGATCACATAGAACAGGTTACCACTATGATAAACTTTAGGTGCGTCTCAGGTCCATCTCCCTCGATGCACTATCTATCACACTACGTGAAAGCCCCTTAGTAAATTGATCTGCTAGATTTTTAGACGTATGGACATAGTCCACCGCTATTACTCCGGAGTTTCTCAATTTCCTAACAGATTTTTAACGCCTCTTTATGTGCCTTGTCGACTTCATATTATCCTTAGAACTGTTTATCTTGATTACCACAGTTTGATTATCACAGTTCATAGAAATAACCGGCACAAGTTTTTCAACCACTAGTAAATCCATAAGGAGTTCACGAAGCCACTCACACTGAAGCAGTATCTAATGCTGTGAGTTCTGCTTCCATAGTCGACCTCGTTAATACTTCCATAAAACAATGCCACCTCCAAGTGAAAATGCATATCCACTTGTGGCATATATCTCATCAGCATCATATATCCAATTTGCATCACAATAAACCTCCACTACTATTGGGTACCCGGTATAATGGATGCCTAAACTCATAGTACCTTTTAGATAGCGCAGAAATCTCTCAATAGCATGTCAGTTATCATCTCCCGGATTTGAAACAACCTGGCTAAGTTTGCTTACAGCAAACGAGATGTTAGGCCTCGTAGCGCTAGCTAAGTACATGAGTGAACCAATTATTTGGGAATATCTCAATTGATCCCTAGATATCCTTTGATTTTTCTTCAAAAACTTAGTAGGATCATAAGGTGTTGGAGCAGGTTCACATCCTCTATAGCCAAAGTGACTCTATACCTTTTCCACATAATGCGATTGCACAAGTGTGATCCCACCATTGCCTTCTCTCAGTAGCTTAATGTTAAGAATAACATTGGCTTCTCCCAAATATTTCATTTCAAAATTATTAGACAGAAAGTCTTTTGTCTCTTTAATCACATCAAGACTCGTCCCCAATATTAGAATGTCATCAACATACAGGCATAAAATTACTCCCTCACCCCCACCATACCGATAATATAATTTGTCTACTTTGCTCACAACAAAGCCGGCATATGTCAAAGTTCTATCAAACTTTTCATGCCATTGCTTAGGTGCTTGTTTTAGGCCATATAAAGATTTTAATAATTTACACACCATGCCTTCTTGACCATTTAGGAATGTTGTCTTAACATCCATTTGATGGATGAGAAGACCATGAGAGGCAGCTAGAGAAAGTAGCACACAAATTGTGGTCAATCGAGCCACATGTGAATAAGTATCAAAGAAATCCTCACCTTCCTTTTGTGAATAGCCTTTAATTACAACCTCGCCTTGTACCATTCAATAGTACCATCAGGACTAAGCTTTTTCTTGAACACCCATTTACTCCCAATGGGCTGACACCCATAAGGACGCTCAACGACCTCCCAAGTTTCATTAGACATAATTGAATCCATCTCACTCCTTATTGCTTCCTTCCAAAAGTCGCCATCTAGAAAGGAATATGCCTCTTCAATGGTACTTGGTGTGTCATCCACAAGATATACAATGTAATAATCACCAAAGGACTTTGCAATCTTAGTCTCTTACTCTTTCGAGTTGATACATTGTCATCTTCCACAGGATAATGTATATGGGATTCCTCAGTGTGTTCTACCGGAATAAAATAATTATGGGGTATCGATTGTTCATCATTATACGTATCATGTGTAGCTTTCATTGGAAATTCGTCCTCAAACAATGTACCATCTTTGAACTCCATAATAGTACCAACCAACATGTTCGGTACTCCAGAGTTTATAATTAAGAACCTATATCTCATGTTGTGGAATGTTGTAAAGCCCAAAATTTGTATAAGGGAAAACAAAAAAAAAATAAATTTATAAGTGGGTGTTTTAAAATTATGGAACCTTTGGAGATTTATTAGGTTTTCTTTTCTTTGTGCCTATTCAATTAATAGGAATTAAGGTAGTCAAATAACAAATAAATAAACACGGAAATATGCACCTCATGCTAAGGTTCTTGTATTTCTGTATTTGTACTCGAAATTGTGAGACAAGTTTAAGTTTGGAAAGTAGGATTTGAAAATAGAAAAGAAAAGAGAAGGGAAAGAATATACACTATAGGAAGAAAAATAATATTAATGCAAATAGCAGAAATTATATCCTCAATAAAAGTGTTTGATATTTGGGAATTTGAAAGTTCAAACTAGAAATTTATACTTAGTTTGAATCTTTGAATTTGGAAATAAACTAGAAATAAGAAAAGAAAAGGGAAAAGAAAATAGAAAAAAAGAAGAACTCTTCCCTGGCTCTTGGGCCCAAAGTCCTCAATGGCGGCCGACTTCATCCTTTTCCCCGTGCGGCCCAGAATGGAAAGCCAAACATCCCCACATGCTGACAGTGTGACCCCACCAGTTCAGCCACTCTCCTCCTGTGCGGACTCTTTCCCAGTCACCTACAGGTGGGCCCCATTGGTCAGGAGCTCCTTCCCAATATCGTATCCAGGCTTGCGTGCGCTTAACGCTAAAATCCGTTGTCGTGGCTATAAGCTCGCCTGCTACCTTTCCCCCTCACCCATCCATAGACCAAGAAACCCGCTGTCGAGAGAGACGAAAACGATCCGCCACGGACCTCCAATGCCACCATTGGCGCTTCTCACCTTTGTGGGCACCAAGTAATCGGAGGGTGGAGGAGGAGTTTCACCAGCACGTGGGGTGTGCGGGCGTAGCATCGCGAAGACTTAAGATCAACCGATTGGGGGCCAAATCGTTCAACTGGGCGAGCATGTCACCGCGCGTCGCCTCCAGCGTGGTTTAGCGTCTTCGCACCGTCACCATTGAGATTTACCAACCAGTCGAGTCCTTCTATTCTCTTGTAAGTGTCACCCTTGCCGATTGATGACTCATGCACCAGCGTATCGGGAATTGCTCGTCGGAAATCTGTGCCACGCCGCCAGCCACACCATACCATGGCTAGCCATGCTTCTGTCGTCGTAGCCCTTAAGGTACACCTCTTTGGAGATCGAACTCTTCTCTTCTGTGAATAATGTCATTGGAATCAGAGGAATGGGGCACCAGTGGGGTGCATGGTTACTGCCGGCAATGGTGCCATCGCGGACTCTATGCGCCATAGCGCTTAGGTGTCGTGGAGCTAGGGGGTTCCCTGACCGGTGGATTGCAAAGGAACGAACGCGATTAGATCTGGTAGATACTGGTTGGCCCCTTTGATCGATGTCGTTGCTCCATGATCCTAGGTGTCGGGGACCATAATTAGGGGTACCCTCAAGACGCCTAATTCTCAGCTGGTAACCCCCATCAGCATAAAGCTGCAGAGGCCTGATGGGTGCGATTAAGTCAGGGATCAGTCCATACGAGCGACTCGATCACGCCTCGCCCGAGCCTAGCCTCGGGCAAGGGCAGCCGACCCCGAGATATTTTCGTCTCGCCCGAGGCCCCCTTTTAACGGCAGACGCATCTCCGGCTCGCCCGAGGCCTTGCCTTCGCTAAGAAGCAACCCTGACTAAATCGCCGCGCCGACCGACCAAGTTGCAGGGGCATTTAACGCAAAGGTAGCCTGACACCTATATCCTGACGCGCGCCCCCCGGCAGAGCCGAAGTGACCGCCGTCACTTCGCCGCTCCACTGACCGGTCTGACAGAAGGACAGCGCCGCCTGCGCCATTCCGACTGCAGTGCCACTTGACAGAGTGAGACTGACAGGCAGTCAGGCCTTGCCAAAGGCGCCATAGGAAGCTCCACCCGACCCAGGGCTCGGACTCGGGCTAAGGCCCCGGAAGACGGCGAACTCCGCTCCTCTCGACCCAGGGCTCGGACTCGGGCTAAGGCCCCGGAAGACGGTGTCACACCCGGGTTTCGGGGGCACCAAGACCCGGGCGCGAACATAAACACCAGGTATGCTGGGACCAAGTCTCACACATATGATGTATAGTGGCATAGGATCGAATGTCACATCTTTATATATAACAGGAGTTCTATACCAAAATAAATAATTACATTATAAGGAGACAACGGTCCAGCAACCCAAAGTTGACTGGGAGACGACGGCCTAGATCTCTCACGAACACATCACAGCATCCTCCATGCGCCTCATCCTGCGGTACCTGTTCTTGACCTGTGGGGGGGTGTGAGACAGCAAGAGTGAGCTCACATACGTTCATCGCTCAACAAGTTGTGGGGAATAATGTGCATGAACTCGCCAAAGGCGGGAGCTCAAGTGAAGTGTAAGGCTTACCAAAGAGGATGGTTAGAGCTAAGCATTGCTTTTAAAGTTGGTCAAAATTTTATTAGCAGTTACTAAGTATAAGTAAATACCAAACCCAATTAAGTAATAGAACAAAAGTAACAACACCACCTGCGTTGCAATGCATATGACAAATTGAATTTAGTTCCATAAATTAATCATGTGAGGGTCCGAGCTGCTCATGACCGTGAGCACGGCTAGTATACCAGTTTTACACTCTACAGAGGTTGCGCATCTTTACCCACAAGTCGTGTTACCCATCTTCCAAGAGACGGCCAATCCCATACACCTCTACCGAGGAGGCGAGGCAGGGTAACACTACGAGGCCTTTACAAAGTTCCACTAGCTTCAGAAAACCCGCTACAGTTTATAGGAAGCTCCAATGCAGGAATCCCTTGCAGGACCGCCATCGCAGCAAAATCCTCCCGAGGGCCTCCCTACACTGACCACTCCCCTACTGCCCTTGCCCCTTTCGGGTAAGGTAGTCTTCCACTAGCTTTCCTAATTAATCGGCCAAGGGCGTCCCATTAAACCCTTGTGGTAGCACTGTTTTCCCGGGTGGTCGCTCCATGTTCCAATTAACATAATGATCTTATCATGAACAGTAAATAACAACTGATAACAAAAGTATGAATAATATGTATCTCAATGCCCAAATCCACATATAGCACTAGCAAGTACTACCCAGAAAGTTTAGTGGTAAACAAGGCATAAAGATAGACAAACTAGGGTAACCTATTGGGTCCCATCAAAATTAACCTATGCAGATCATTATGATTAATCAGAACATGAATGGGTAAAAAGAAGTGATCAAGGGCACAACTTGCCTGGGACTTGAGATTCCAGGTACCAGGATGATCTTCAGATGACTCGTGACCTCACGCTAGTCGTAGCAATACAAACGAACATGGTATAGGCAGAATTAACATCACAACAAACATAAGAATAAACTGAATACTAATAACCTACATGTTGCTACGAGATCGTAGAAACAAGAACCACTAAATTCGGAGTTACGATTATTAAGTTATGAATTTCTGAAATTATTTAATGCTTAGAATAGATTAATCCAAATGAACAATTTTAATTCAAGTTTCATGGCTAAACAGTACTACTAGTTGATAGATAATATTAGTACAAAATTATTGCAACTGGAATGACTCAATTTGGAGCTAAAATGAATTAACTATGAATTATACAAGTTTATAGAATTATTTTCATACTAAAAATCTATTTCTTTATTGTTTTCTGAATATCCTAAGTGTTCTGGACCGAGCGCATGAATAAACAAAAGGCCAGGGCTTAATTCGCAAAATAACCCAGACACAGGTTTCCCACGCATTGGACAGCGGGTTAATTTGTAAAAATTACGGGGTCTCTTTAGCAATTAGGCCAGGGCAAAGGGGTATCGGGCTATTTGGGCCGTCGGATCTGAGATGTACGTACCAGATTAAAACAACATCCGCGCGAATCGGTATGTAATCCAGATCATCGGATCCAAATCCTACGGATCAGATTCGATCACCTAGAAGGGGCTTCTGGGTCTGATCCGAGTCGTTCACCAGTGATCCAACGGCACAGGTTCTAAATATCTAGGATCGCTCCCACCCGTCAGTCAACCGATCAACGACCAGGATCGCTCCACCGAAACGGTACGCTGGGTTGTAATCTCGGGCGCTCATTAACTTATCAACGGCTGACAACCAACTCTCACCTTCGCCCATACCATACGGCGGCGCGCCCAACTCCGCCGCGGTAGCCTCGCCGGAATACCATGGTTCGGCACGCTGGAGCCCAAGACGCATAACGAATCGATCCTACACGCTCACCAGACGAAAGCGGAACGGTTGGGGACAAACTCACTGGAGATTAGGAGACGGTTGTAGCTGTCCGCGAGCTGCTCGGATTTTGCGGCCAAGGCAAACGACGGCGAGGAATTGCAGGTACTCTAATGGTCTTCAATCTCCCTGGATGTCACCACAGCGAACACGACCCCGCTGTGAAGATCTCGATCCAACCCTGGCGTGGAATCGCCACCTAATCCGAGAACGGCGGGGCGGCATTGAAACGACGGAGCACCACCAGCGTACAAATACTGACGCGCCCAGCTCCCCCCTTTGGTTGGCACCGCCCCAACGATTTCCCCAAGGCTCCGCAAGTGTCCCAGGTTGGTGACGAGGGCGCACAGCGTTTGCGGCTCCAGGTACTCCGGTGGCGGCTTCACCCAGCGCACAGTCGTCATTCCCCGATGACCGCGTGCACCCAAATTGGAACAGTGGCCATTGATTTGGCAACGGGAGGCAAGGACACGGTGACCCTCGGCTCCGGATCCTCCCGAATCCGAACGCAGACGACATCCCGGTGATGGATCCGCCCGCACCTTCCTGCAAGCCCGGTTCCTCACGGCGGTGGTCGAGTTTAGATAGCAATGGCCAGGGGAGACATCCCGATCTTTATACCCAGGCACGAGGAATACCGGTTGAGCAACAAACCCGGTGCTCGGATTCAGCCCGGCCTAATTTGGCGCCGCAGAGCTCGCGCGTTCGTTGGGATGAAGACACTGCTGACATGCTGGGTCCATGGCGTCAGTGGGTGGAAGGGGGGGTATGCGGTCACGGCGCCCTGGCTGTATGCGCACGCGGCCTCCCCTGCCAAACGGGCCCACATGGCAGTGGCTCTCGAAAAATGAAAATGGGAAAGGGAAAAGAGTAGTGGGCTGCGCGGAAGGATCCGAAGATGGGCTGAATGGAGAGAATAGAGGCCCACTTGGCCGAAAACTGCTTTCTTTTTTTATTATTTTTTTCCTTTCCAAATTCAAAACTTCTTTCATCACGCCCTTCGGCATGTACTGCTATGTCACCATGCCGTTCGGTTTGAGGAACGCGGGTGCGACGTACCAGCGGTGCATGAACCATGTGTTCGGCGAACACATCGGTCGCACGGTCGAGGCCTACGTCGATGACATCGTAGTCAAGACAAGGAAAGCCTCCGACCTCCTCTCCGACCTTGAAGTGACATTCCGGTGTCTCAAGGCAAAGGACGTCAAGCTCAATCCCGAGAAGTGTGCCTTCGGGGTGCCCCGAGGCATGCTCCTGGGGTTCATCGTCTCCGAGTGGGGCATCGAAGCCAACCCGGAGAAAATCGCAGCCATCACCAGCATGGGGCCCATCAAGGACTTAAAAGGCGTACAGGGGGTCATGGGATGTCTCGCGGCCTTGAGCCGTTTCATCTCACGCCTCGGCGAAAGAGGCCTGCCTCTGTACCGCCTCTTAAGGAAGGCCGAGTGCTTCACTTGGACCCCCGAGGCCGAGGAAGCTCTCGGGAACCTGAAGGCGCTCCTCACCTAGGCGCCTATCTTGGTACCCCCAGCTGATGGAGAAGCCCTCTTGGTCTACGTCGCCGCGACCACTCAGGTGGTTAGCGCCGCGATTGTGGTCGAAAGGCAAGAAGAAGGGCATGCATTGCCCGTTCAGAGGCCAGTTTACTTCGTCAGCGAGGTGCTGTCCGAAACCAAGGTCCGCTACCCACAAGTTCAGAAGCTACTGTATGCAGTAATCCTGACGAGGCGAAAGTTGCGACATTACTTCGAGTCTCATCCGGTAACTGTGGTGTCATCCTTCCCCCTGGGGGAGATCATCCAGTGCCGAGAGGCCTCGGGCAGGATCGCAAAGTGGGCGGTGGAAATCATGGGCGAGACAATCTTGTTCGCCCCTCGGAAGGCCATCAAGTCCCAGGTACTGGCGGACTTCGTAGCCGAATGGGTCGACACCCAGCTGCCGACGGCTCCGATCCAACCAGAGCTCTGGACCATGTTTTTCGACGGGTCGCTAATGAAGACGGGAGTCGGCGCGGGCGTGCTCTTCGTCTCGTCCCTTGGGAAACACCTACGCTACGTGCTGCGTCTCCATTTCCCGGCATCCAACAATGTGGCTGAGTACGAAGCTCTGATCAACGGATTGCGAATCGCCATCGAGCTAGGGGTCCGATGCCTCGACGCTCGCGGCGACTCGCAGCTCGTCATCGACCAAGTCATGAAGAACTCCCACTGCCGCGACCCGAAGATGGAGGCCTACTGCGATGAGGTTCAGCGCCTGGAAGACAAGTTCTACGGGCTCGAGCTTAACCACATCGCCCGGCGCTACAACGAGACTGCAGACGAGTTGGCAAAGATAGCCTCGGGGCGAACCACGGTTCCCCCGAACGTCTTCTCCCGGGATCTGCACCAACCCTCCGTCAAGATCGACGACACGCCCGAGTCCGAGGTACCCTCGGCCCAGCCCGAGGTGTCCTCGGTCCAGTCCGAGGTACCCTTGGCCCATCCCGAGGCGTCCTCGGTTCAGCCCGAGGTACCCTCGGCCCCCGAGGGCGAGGCGCTGCGCATCGAGGAGGAGCGGAGCGAGGTCACGCCTGATCGAGATTGGCAGACCCCGTACCTGCACTATCTCCGCCAAGGAGAGCTACCCCTCGACCAAGCCGAGGCTCGGCGGGTAGCGCGACGCGCCAAGTCGTTCGTCCTGCTGGGCGATGAGAAGGAGCTTTACCACCGCAGCCCCTCGGGCATCCTCCAGCGATGCATCTCCATCGCCGAAGGTCAGGAACTCCTGCAAGAGATACACTCGGGGGCTTGCGGCCATCATGCAGCGCCCCGAGCCCTCGTCGGGAACGCTTTCCGGCAAGGCTTCTACTGGCCGACGGCGGTGGCTGACGCCACTAAAATCGTCCGCACCTGCGAAGGGTGTTAATTCTATGCGAAGCAGACCCACCTGCCCGCTCAGGCTCTGCAGACGATACCCATCACCTGGCCCTTCGCTGTGTGGGGTCTGGACCTCGTCGGCCCTCTGCAGAAGGCGCCCGGGGGCTACACGCACCTGCTGGTCGCCGTCGACAAATTCTCCAAGTGGATCGAGGTCCGACCCCTGAACAGCATCAGGTCCGAGCAGGCGGTGGCGTTCTTCACCAACATCATCCATCGCTTCGGGGTCCCAAACTCCATCATCACCGACAACGGCACCCAGTTCACCGGCAGAAAATTCTTGGATTTTTGCGAGGATCACCACATCCGGGTGGACTGGACTGCCGTAGCTCATCCCATGTCGAATGGGCAAGTAGAGCGTGCCAACGGCATGATTCTACAAGGGCTCAAGCCTCGGATTTACAATGACCTCAACAAGTTCGACAAACGATGGATGAAGGAACTCCCCTCGGTGGTCTGGAGCCTGAGGACAACGCCGAGCCGAGCCACGGGTTTCACGCCATTCTTCCTGGTCTACGGGGCCGAGGCCGTCTTGCCCACTGACCTGGAATACGGCTCCCCGAGGACAAGGGCCTACGACGATAAAAGCAACCAAGCTAGCCGAGAAGACTCGCTGGACCAGTTGGAAGAGGCTCGGGACAGGGCCTTACTACACTCGGCGCGGTATCAGCAGTCCCTGCGACGCTACCACGCCCGAGGGGTACGACCCCGAGACCTCCAGGTGGGCGACCTGGTGCTTCGGCTGCGGCAAGACGCCCGAGGGAGGCACAAGCTCACGCCCCCCTGGGAAGGGCCATTCGTCATCGCCAAAGTTCTGAAGCCCAGAACGTACAAGCTGGCCAACAGTCAAGGCGAGGTCTACGGCAACGCTTGGAACATCCAACAGCTACGTCGCTTCTACCCTTAAGATGTTTCCAAGTTGTTCATATACCCCGCACCCACGCAAAGTTTAGTCAACAAGGAAGGGTCGGCCTCGCCTCGGCAAAGCCCGACCCTCCCTCGGGGGCTAAAAGGGGGGAAACCCCCTCTGCGTCAAAATTTTCCTCCAAAAAAAATCTCTTCTACCAGAATATCTTTCGTGCTTTTTGACTACTTCGAAAAGTGGGTCCTGGAAACGATGGAGTACACGTAAGCAGCCAAGGCTGACCGAGCCGAGGGACTCCTACGCCTCCGGGATACGGATACCTCACTCATCACCTTCTGTGATAAGTAACTCGCGTTCGGATAAAGTGACTCCGCGGATCAAACAAATCTTTACGTTCGGAAGCCCTTCTGCCGAAGCGATCCTTCGAGCCTTCTCGACCGAGTCGGTGACAGGGCCTCATGAACGGGTGAAAGTACGCGTAAGCGGCAAGGCCGACCGAGCCGAGGGACTCCCACGCCTCCGGGATACGGATACCTCACTCATCACCTTCCACGAGAAGCAACTCTCGCTCGCACAAATATCCCTGTTACCGACAAAAAGTCCAGATACTCGAAACAAGAGGAAAAGAGATGCAGCTTTACAACGCAGCGAGGGTGTGTGTTCTGGCCTCGACGGCCGCACGAGGCGCACGCTACAAGACAATCTGATCCTGCAGGCTCGGGTCTTGACGCTGGAAGAGGGCAGCAACACCCTCAGCATCGATGGCACCTTCGGCGAGGCCCGACCTAGCCTCGGACGGCGACGTGGTCCGAGGTTCTCCACTCCGAAGGACGACATCATCCCCACGCCCGGGCAATCGCTGCCAGGGACTTCTCCGGGAATCCGGCCCGAGCAGGCGGCTCAGCCGGTCACCCCTGGGGCCTCGGCCAACCATCTTCCGAGGGCACCAGCCCGGTCCGAAGCCTCGGCTGATCAACTTCGACGTCGATCCTGCCAACGGACAACCCGGCTAGGCTCCGGCCAACCAGGTTTCATTTTCGAGCCAACTCCGCCTCTGTTCATACTGATATCGCCTGGCCTCGGCTCGTCGAAGAGCGGCCGAGGGGTCTCTTTAACTAAGCTAGAGGAGCCTCGGACAGTAGGGCCGACCGAGCCGAGGGACTCCTACGCCTCCGGGATACAGATACCTCACTCGTCACCTTGACACGGGGCGACTCATGCTTGGTGAAGCGGTTCAGATAGTCAACAGACGAGTCTTAGTGCTCAAGAATGAGAAAAAAAACACGGCTCTGTGCCGACGTTACATACATGTTCAGGCCCCGAAAGCCGAAATGAACAAAAAACCCTGGCATTCGAAGTGCCATTACAAACGGAACTCCGGTTCCGTCTCCACGGGTATGGACAACCTCCCCGCCAGGGAAGCCCGTGAAGCGACAAGCTCTGGGCGAATCACCAGCAAAACGCGGGACGCCCCCGAGCATCCCGGCAGATCCTCGCAGCCGTCCTCACCGCGAATGCGAGGAAGAAGACGGAATGTTGCATCCTAGCTGGGCAGCAACAGTTCGCCTTCCCCGGCATGGCTGGAGGATGTCTCCGCCGTAGGGCTAAAGGGCGATTGCCACCACCAGAAGCTGGAAGAAGAGGTGGTCCGCCTACCCGCGCAAGAGGTGGAGCTCCGGCTCGCCTCGCCCCCCGCCCCAGCGCGGATGACGAACACCCTCAACACTGAGGGCGGGACTGGGATCACAGCCCGGTTTGCCTCTCCCCATCCAGGAGCTGGAGGTCACCGTCTTGGGTGACCACCAGCGGAGGGGAGCAACCGGGCTATGTGATGAAAATCCTTGAAGCCGAACGATGGCTGAAAGGTACCAACTCCCACGGAGTTGCGTTCCTCCAACGATGAGGCGAAAAGATGGTGGTTTCCCCCATCCGGGGGCTTGGAAGGTGGAAAGACACGGTGCATCAGGGAGGAAGAAGACATGGTCGCCTTACGGAAGGGGTCGCCCTCCTTTTAAAGGCGACTCTCCCTGCTTGCGCCCCCAACCGTCACGGGCTGAGTCTTCTCCAACAACGCTCCAAAGCCCTCCCCTGCGGCGCGGGGGCTAGGTCCCGCATGTCATGCAGACCGGCTCCAAGCAGAAGAAGCCAAACCGCCGTGCGTGGTGCACGCAACCGCCCAGCGGTTACAAGTGACCCTCCACTTTTGCCCAGACCAACGGGCGAAAGGGGCGGGCAGCCATGCAGGCGGCATGCAATCGCGCCAAGTGGACGCGCCTCTCCGACTCCCGACACGCCAGCACGGAGGCCCAGGCCCACACGTCGCGCGACCGGCGCGCCGGATGCTGCATGCAAGCGACTGTACCGCCTGTGCCACCACCGCGCCTCCTCGATCGCAGAACCAATACCGCGACTCGAGGCAACCCAGCGCGCGACCCAGCAGCGCCAGCCTGACGCAGCGGCCAACGCGGCCAAAGGTGGGCCAGCAGTAATGACGGTGGCAGGCGCGCGGAAACAGCGGTCACGTCGTCAGCCAAGCTCACGTCCCATCCGGAGGCCGCGAGAGAACCCCCTCTCACGGCGTGAAGACAACGCGCCCGTGATCCGTTCCTCGAACGGCTCGCGCACGCATAACGGCAGCCCCGCCAACTACTCGCCCCGTCGCATCAACTCTGCGACTGGACAGGCGGCGCTTCTGGCAGGAGCAGCGGGCGACGCTTCGCCTTCGCCGAAACAACCGCGCCAAAAAAGGTACGCCGCGTCGTTCGGTTTCGTATCCTTTTTCCTTTTTTCCTCTTTCTCTATCTCTTGCGACAGGGACCGGGAAAGGGGGATACCCCGAAAGGGATCCTTCCCCATGAAGGAACTAGGCTCCGAGCCTCCTTACTGATCAGGGGTTCGAAGGCTGGCCCCCCGGAGGGTTCAACAGCCGCCTTAGATCGCGTGGGCCCTACACCCACTACTGGTCAGAGGTTCGAAGGCCGGCCCCCCGAAGGGCTCCACGGCCGCCTCAGGCTACTCGGGCTCCGTGCCCATTATTGATCAGGGGTTCGAAGGCTGGCCCCCGAAGGGTTCACAGTCGCCTCAGACACCGAGCGAGGGATGACCAGGGGTACGTTCGATACATAACCGAGGCTCGGGCTGCGCTCCCGAGGTACCCTAGGACATTTCCGAGACCAGCGGGAGCGATTTTGTAACGGAATCCCATCGGAGGGAGGCATCGAGCCCTCGGACCCCGTCGCCAGGGGACCGGGTCCGGCAGATCACCCACAGGTACTTTTGGGCGTGCCTCTGGGCCCCTAGCCGACCCCCAACGAACGGGGCACGGACGTCCACTCGGATTACCCGCTTGCAGCTCACCGGAGACACCATGTTCGGTGCCCATCGAGGGTAACATGGCGCTTCCCCCCCTCCTCCTTGCGGAAAGGCGACGTAGGGGCGTATATAAAAAAGCCGAGTCTGTCCCTGA
The DNA here is from genome assembly GCA_029449295.1 of Zea luxurians. Lineage (NCBI taxonomy): Eukaryota > Viridiplantae > Streptophyta > Magnoliopsida > Poales > Poaceae > Zea > Zea luxurians. Next base: position 4,185,150 of record JAOPSE010000126.1, on the reverse strand, counting down.
TCGCCCTCTCGCCCTGTGCGGAGGCTCGGGGGCTGCTCTCGCAAACCCGGCTCTGGCCAAACCGTTGACAGCGTCAACATACCAGCCCGAGAACTTGGGCCCCGACCGTGCACCCGGGCTACGGCCAGTTCGCATGAGGGAACCACCAGACCTGCCGAAGCATTACGCAAGGCATTAAGACCTCGAAGGAGTGAAACCACTCCTCTGAGGCCTCGGGGGCTACACCCGGCGGGTGCGCTCGCGCGCACCCACCGGAACAAAATGCAACCGAGAATGGCTGGTCCCCTTGCAAAAAAGTGCGACGAAAGCCTCCAAGCGAGTGCTAACACTCCCTTCGAGGCTCGGGGGCTACTGTCGGGGACCATAATTAGGGGTACCCTCAAGACGCCTAATTCTCAGCTGGTAACCCCCATCAGCATAAAGCTGCAGAGGCCTGATGGGTGCGATTAAGTCAGGGATCAGTCCATACGAGTGACTCGATCACGCCTCGCCCGAGCCTAGCCTCGGGCAAGGGCAGCCGACCCCGAGATATTTCCGTCTCGCCCGAGGCCCCCTTTTAACGGCAGACGCATCTCCGGCTCGCCCGAGGCCTTGCCTTCGCTAAGAAGCAACCCTGACTAAATCGCCGCGCCGACCGACCAAGTCACAGGGGCATTTAACGCAAAGGTAGCCTGACACCTTTATCCTGACGCGCGTCCCCCGGCAGAGCCGAAGTGACCGCCGTCACTTCGCTGCTCCACTGACCGGTCTGACAGAAGGACAGCGCCGCCTGCGCCATTCCGACTGCAGTGCCACTTGACAGAGTGAGACTGACAGGCAGTCAGGCCTTGCCAAAGGCGCCATAGGAAGCTCCGCCCGACCCAGGGCTCGGTCTCGGGCTAAGGCCCCGGAAGACGGCGAACTCCGCTCCGCCCGACCCAGGGCTCGGACTCGGGCTAAGGCCCCGGAAGACGGCGAACTCCGCTCCGCCCGACCCAGGGCTCGGACTCAGGCTAAGGCCCCGGAAGACGGCGAACTCCGCTCCGCCCGACCCAGGGCTCGGACTCGGGCTAAGGCCCCGGAAGACGGCGAACTCCGCTCCGCCCGACCCAGGGCTCGGACTCGGGCTAAGGCCCCGGAAGACGACGAACTCCGCTCCGCCCGACCCAGGGCTCGGACTCGGGCTAAGGCCCCGGAAGACGGCGAACTCTGCTCCGCCCGACCCAGGGCTCGGACTCGGGCTAGGCCCCAGAAGACGACGAACTCCGCTCCGCCCGACCCCAGGGGTCGGACTCCACCCTGGCCTCTGCCGAACGACCTCCGCCTCGCCCGACCCAGGAGCTCGGGCTCGGCCTCGGCCATGCAGGACAGACTCGACCTCGGCCTCGGAAGAGCCTCCACGTCGCCCGACCTAGGGCACAAGTCCGCCACGTCAATAGGAAGCGCCATCATCACCCTACCCCGAGCCGACTTGGGCCGCAGAGAACAAGACCGGCGTCCCATCTGGCTAGCTCCGCCAGATAGGCAATGATGGCGCCCCGCAAGCCCTGTGACGACGGCGGCTCTCAGCTCCCTTACGGAAGCAGGGGGACGTCAGCAAGGACCCAACAGCTCCGACAGCTGTCCCTTCGCCAGGCTCCGTTGCTCCTCCGACAGCCACGACACCACACCAGCTGGGTGCCAAGATCTCTCCGGCTGCCACCTTGGCATGTACTTAGGGCGCTAGCTCTCCCCCGCTAGACACGTAGCACCTTGCTACACCCCCATTGTACACCTGGATCCTCTCCTTACGCCTATAAAAGGAAGGACCAGGGCCTTCTTAGAGGAGGTTGGCCGCGCGGGGACGAGGACAGGGCAGGCGCTCTCTTGGGGCCGCTCGCTTCCCTCACCCGCGTGGACGCTTGTAACCCCCTACTGCAAGCACACCCGACCTGGGCGCGGGTCGAACACGAAGGCCGCGGGATTCCCACCTCTCTCACGACTCGTCTCCGGCCACCTCGCTTTTCCCCCCTTCGCGCTCGCCCACGCGCTCGACCCATCTGGGCTGGGGCACGCGGCACACTCACTCGTCGGCTTAGGGACCCCCCATTCTCGAAACGCCGACACTAGGGCTGGGACCAACGCGTGTCGTGGGTGAATTTCGGACCACTGATCTACGATCCTACGATCACAATTACTTGTCATTTAGTTTTAAATAACTATCTAATCAGAGCCCTTGATTTTGAATCTAACAGCCGAAATCATCGGATACCCCTTCGGCTAGACTTCTTTCATAAAAGCCCCTGCTCTTTTTATGATTTAACCCGCCATCCAAGTGCGCGGGGAAGTAATTGCGCCCGGGTCCCCTCTCTTAGCAGAGGAGTCCTAGGGGTTTCAAAAAATTGTGGCCGCAGATTAGGATTTTGGAAAATAGGAAATAAAAATGGAAAATCGAGATTTAAGTGTAAAAATAAATCTACAAACATAGATAAATCATAACTCTTGCATCTTATCTCCGATTGGACCCATTCAATTTGCGCTAGCTTCGTAACAAAATTGCCTACGAATAACAACATTATTTACAACATAATACTTACTTTTATAATTAAATATTGTTTATCCTATGTTTAGCCATTTATCTTGCTAATCAAAGTTAACTGTCCATGATTTTAACCTGGATAAAGATACAACCTCTAGTCAAGATTTAACTCAGATTAAAGTAAAATTAATTATTTCTAATATGATTTATATTAATTAACACATAATAGGCTTTTTATCGTTTAATCACCTAAATCTTTGGAAAATCATATCTTTTTAACCGTAGCTCCGAATTTAGTGGTTCTTGAACCCACGATGTCGTAGCATCGCGTAGAATATTATTATGCAGTTTATACTTATATTTGGTGTGATGTTAATTTTGCCTATACCATGTTTGTATTGCTATGATTAGTAGTGAGGTCACGAGAATCTGAAGATCATCCTGGTACATGGAATCTCGAGTCTGAGGCAAGTTGTGCACTTGATCACTCCTTTTTACCTAATAATGTTCACTGTTAATCACTGTGACATGCTCAGGTTAATTTGATGGGACTTAATAGGTTTTCCTAGCATTATTTATCCCCCACCTTGCAAACAGATGAATTATTGGGTAGATTTGCTATTGCTCTACCTGGTTTTGGGAAACTAGTGTTTTATTCTGATCATGTTCCAATTATATTATTGTTTAATTATTGTTCATGATAAGATCATATTGTTAATTGGAACATGGAATGACCACCCGGGAAAACAGTGCTACCACAAGGGTGGTATGGGACGCCCTTGGCTGACTAATTAGGAAAGCTAGTGGAGGACTACCTTACCCGAAAGGGGCAAGGGCAGTAGGGGAGTGGTCGGTATAGGGAGGTTCTCGGGCTGATTTTGCTGTGATGGCTTTTTAGACGGGGGATTCCTATGCTGCACTCCCTAGAAACTGTAGCATGTTTTCTAAAGCTAGTGGAACTTTGTAAAGGCCTAGTAGGGGTACCCTGCCTCGCTTCCTTGGTAGAGGTGAATGAGGTTTGATCAACCTCGTGGCAAATGGGTAACACGACTTGTGGGTAAAGATGTGCAACCTCTATAGAGTGTAAAACTGGTATATCAGCCGTGCTCACAGTCATGAGCAGATCAGACCCTCACTTGATTAACTTATAGAATTAAACTCAATTTGTCATTAGCATTGCATTGTGGGTATTTTATTAATCTTGATCCCTTATTTAATTGGGTTGGTATCTACTTATACCTAGTAACTGCTAATAAAAATTTTGACCAACTTTAAAAGCAATGCTCAGCTTTAACCATCTCCTTTGGTAAGCCTTACACTTCACATGAGCTCGCACCTTTGGTGAGTTCATGCACATTATTCCCCCACCACTTGTTGAGCGATGAACGTATGTGAGCTCACCCTTGCTGTACTCACATCCCTAGGTCAAGAACAGATACCGCAGGATGTGGCACGTGAAGGATGTTGTGATGAGTTCGTGAGTGGTCTACGTCGTCATCTCCCAGTCAACTATTGTTGCTGGATCGTTGTCTTCATATGTTGTAATTATTTAACTATTTTGTACAGAACTCCTATTATATAATAAAGATGTGACATTCGTTTATGTACCATGAGTCATCATATGTGTGAGACTTGATCCTAGCACACTTGGTGATTATTTCACGCCCAGGTTTTGGTGCCCCTGAAATCCGGGTGTGACAGACGTGGTATCAAAGGGCGATGTTGACTGTAGGACGAAACCTAGATAGAATTGGATAACCCTTATCTACTTATCTCTACTCTAATTCTTTCTAAACTTTTCTTAATCTTTTCTCATCTATTGCTGCTTTACTCTGATTACTCTTACCTTTTCTTTCTAAAGACAAAAGTGGATTTCACACTTTGAAATTCTGTACCTAAAGTGACTTTTAGGAATAGGAGACCTAACCTTAGGAACAAAAACAAAATTATTTTTATAGGTATCTATGTGCTTGAATGTTGTTCTTATGATACTTGTCTGATTTGGATCTTTGATTGAGTGTGATGAGTTGTGGAGTAATGTCCACAATTGCATCTGCGTATACACATGAAAAAAAATATAAGATAACTAGACAAACTAAGGATATCTCCCATTAGAATATATCTAGAATAATGGATTCATCTCACCTTAAAAGGTTCCATCTTATCTCATCTTATCCTAACCACTTTGCTTATCTCGTCCAAGTGTAACAACCATGATGTAGTCCAAAATAAATTAAGTAGATCTTATCTAGTCTAATCAAGTTATACCAATCTAATCTAGATCCCATCTAAGTTAATGTGATCTATTGGGACCTGATCTAATCTAAATAAGATAATTAATAGGTTAGTTAATCCTAGTGAAATAGATTAGACCCTACCCCTATAAACATTGGTTTAACCTAAATTGGTGCTTTAGATGAACTCGGCCATACACTAATACTTGACCTACCTGATGGGTTGCCTAATTCATCTATCCCATCCTAAAGTCAAAGTAAACCCTATTTTGACCTATCCCAGGTATCACAACCATCTACCTATCTAAACCTTCCAAACCCTTGATGGAAACACCAAAACCCAGGATCAAAGGAGGAATAGATCAACCTTGTCAAGAAAGGACAAGAGTCACCCTAGATATTCAAATGAGTCAAGATCCACCATCCATGATGGAATCTTTCTTTGCCCTAATCCTTATTACCCCAACCTTCTCTACTTCTACCTAATAGCTAAACATAATATACCCATGTGTTCCTAATCATTTCCTTATTTAATGACTTAAAAAATATAGAAAACAATTGTGCTTAAAACTACTTAAGAAAACTCGAAGCTAAACTGCAACCAAACATTTGGCTCACTATATCCCTTTTCTTATTAATCTCGAGGACGAGATTATTTTTAAGGGGGGGGGTAGGATTTGTAAAGCCCAAATTTTGTATAGGGAAAAACAATAAAATAAATAAATATATTTATAAGTGGGTGTTTTGAAATTATGGAACCTTTGGAGATTTATTGGGTTTTCTTTTCTTTGTGCATATTAAATTAATAGGAATTAAGGTAGTCAAATAACAAATAAATAAATACGGAAATATGCATCTCATGCTGAAGTTCTTGTATTTCTATATTTGTACTCCAAATTGTGAGACAAGCTTAAGTTTGGAAAGTAGGATATGAAAATAGAAAAGAAAAGAGAAGGGAAAGAATATACACTATAGCAAGAAAAGTAATATTAATGCAAATAGCAGAAATTATATCCTCAATAAAGTTGTTTTTGATATTCAAACCAGAAATTTAAAATTAGTTTGAATCTTTGAATTTGGAAATAAACTAGAAATAAGAAAAGAAAAGGGAAAAGAAAATAAAAAAGAAGAACTCCTCCCTGGCTCTAGGGCCCAAAGTCCTCAGCGGCGGCCCACTTCATCCTTTTCCCCGTGCGGCCCAGAATGGAAAGTCAGACATCCCCACACGCTGACAGTGTGACCCCACCAGTTCAGCCACTCTCCTCCTACGTGGACTCTTTCCCAGTCACCTACAGGTGGGCCCCATTCGTTAGGAGCTCCTTCCCCATATCGTATCTAGGCTTGCACGTGCTCAACACTAAAATCCGTTGTGTTGGGGGAAGGTTTGTTAAGATACATTTTTCCCATGGCTATATAAGCTCGCCTGCTACCTCTCCCCCTCACCCATCCATAGACCAAGAAACCCGCCGTCGAGAGAGATGAAAACGATCCGCCGTGGATCTACAATGCCGCCAATGGTGCTTCTCACCTTCGCGGGCACCCGGTAATCGGAGGGTCAAGGAGGAGTTTCACCAGCACGTGGGGTGTGCAGGCGTAGCATCGCGAAGACTTAAGATCAACCAGTTGGGGGCCAAATCGCTCAACTGGGCGAGCATGTCACCACGCGTCGCCTCCAGCGTGATTTGGGGTCTTCGCACCGTCACTCTTGAGATTTACAAACCAGCCAAGTCCTTCTGTTCTCTAGTAAGTGTCACCCTCGCCGATTAATGACCCGTGCACTGGCGTATCCGGAATTGCTCATCAGAGATCTATGCCGCGCCGCCAGCCACACCATACCGTGGCTAGCCATGCTTCTGTCGTCGCATCCCTTAATGTACACCTCTTTGGAGATCACGCTCTTCTCTACTGCGAATAACGTCATTGGAATCAGAGGAATGGGGCACCGATGGAGTGCGTGGTTACCGCGGCAATGGCGCCACCGCGGACTCTGTGCGCCACCACGCTCAGGTGCCGTGGGGCCGGGGGGTTCCCTAGCCGGTGGATTGCAAAGGAACGAACGCAATTAGATCTGGTAGATACCGGTTGGCCCCTTTGATTCATGTCGTTGCTCCATGATCCTAGGGCTGGGACCAAAGCGTGCTATGGGTGACATTCGAACCACTGATCCACGATCCTATGGTCACAAATGCTTATCATTTGGTTTTAAATAACGATCTAATCAAAGCCCTTGATTTTGAATCTAACAGCTGAAATAGTCGGATACCCTTCGGCTAGACTTCTTTCATAAAATCCCATGCTCTTTTTGTGATTTAAGCCGCCATCCAAGTGCGTGGGAAAGTAATTGCTCCTAGGTCCCCTCTCTTAGCAGAAGAGTCCCTCGGATTTCAAAGAATTGTGGCCACAGGTTATGATTTCAGAAAATAGGAAATAAAATGGAAAATCGAGATTTAAGTGTAAAAATAAATCTACAAACTTAGATAAATCATAACTCTTGCATCTTATCTCCGATTGGACCCATTCAAGTTGTGCTAGCTTCATAACAAAATTTCCTACGCAATAACAACATTATTTACACCATAATATTTACTTTTATAATTAGATATTGTTTATCCTATGTTTAGCGATTTATCTTGCTAATGAAAGTTAACTGTCCATGATTTTAACCTTGATAAAGATACAACCTCTAGTCAAGTTATAACTCGGATTAAAGTTTAATTAAATATTTCTCACATGATTTATATTAATTAACACATAATAGGCTTTTATCGTTTAATCACCTAAATCTTTGGAAAATCATATCTTTTAACCGTACGTCAAATTTAGTGGTTCTCGAACCCACGATCTCGTAGTATCGCGTAGAATATTATTATGCAGTTTGTACTTATGTTTGGTGTGATGTTAATATTGCCTATATTATGTTTGTTTGTATTTCTATGATTAGAGCGAGGTCACGAGAATCTGAAGATCATCTTGGTACATGGAATCTCGAGTCTCAGGCAAGTTGTGCCCTTGATCACTCCTTTTTACCTAATAAAGTTCGCTGTTAATTACTATGACATGCTCATGTTAATTTGATGGGATCTAATAGGTTTCCCTAGCATTGTTTATCCTTGTCTTGCTTGTGCTTGTCGCCGGTCTCCTTTGATGGAGTCTTTCCTTCATTCTATTTCCTCGAAGATCCGAGCTTTTCATAGGTAATCAACTCCCTTTTGGCGTGTTCTCCCGACATCACTTTGAGTTGTTAGACTCTAATGAAGCACCGGGCTCTGATACCAATTGAAAGTTGCCTAGAGGGGGTGAATAGTCGAAACCTGTAAATTATAAACTTTGAACACGAACTTCACCCGAGGTTAGGATTAGAAATAAATTATAATGAATGCAGAGTGCAGAAGAGAGTTCTTCTTGCTATGAGTTTCTCAATCAATGCGGAGACTTTGGGAGATAACTCAAAAGATTATGAGCAAGAGAGGGGAGAGGAACAACCAAATCGTAGAGTAATGATCAACACAGATGAACATGATGATTTGTTTCTCGAGGTTTGGTTCCAATGAACCTACTCCCCGTTGACGAGGCCAGGCCTTTTTCAACCCTTTCCCCCTCTCAATCGATCACTTAGACCGATTGAGTGCTTCTTTTTAATCTCAAGGATCACTAAGACCCGCAAGGATCACCACACACTTAGGTGTCTCTTGCTAGCTTTACAAGTCACTTAGAGAGTTTAGAAGGATATGAAAAAAGCACGATTAAAAAGCCAAGCAACAAGAGCAACAAATGAAACACGAATCACACTCTTTCAAGTCACTAATAACTATTGATCACATGTCTTAATTGTGGCATTTGGAGAGGATTGGAAGCTTTGAATGTGTCTTGGAATGAATTCCTTGCTCTTGTATTGAATGTGAATGTATAGAATTCTTGGGTGTGCAGAATGGAGGTGGCTACGGTTGTATTTATAGCCCCAACCACAATTATAGCCGTTGGACAGAAAGCAGCGGCTTTCTGTCAACAGGCGCACCAGACAGTTACTGTTACCCTTACCCAGACAGTCCGGTGCACACCGGATAGTCCGGTGCTACAGTTCGAGGGCGCCTGTCTGTGGGCTCCTCTACGCAGACTGTCCGGTTGTCCCGCTGGACAGTCCGGTGCACATCGGATAGTTACTGTTCACTGTCCGGTGCGCCACCAGGGCACTGACTAACTGCCCTTTTTCTTGGATTTCTTCGTTGATTCTTTTGGGCTTCTATTCTTCTTGAGTCTTGGACTTCTATGCTTCTTTTTATGTCTTTTCTATTTGAGGTATTGCATCTGTTGGTCACTAGTTCTCAAATGCTGTTAATCAAGAAGAATGCAACATAATTGTTAAGTATTAAGGACCTTCGTCTTCCGAAGCATTACCTCCCCATGGATATAATGATCATCAGACGAAGGTCATGAAGGACATGCCTTTGTCATCTTATAAATAAGAATACATAAGGATAAAGATAGCGAACATAACTCATTGATTCATTTGTTTTTGCATTCCATAAAGTATGTATGAGTATTAACATAATTTGCATTACAATGATACCTTCAGCTTGCTTGGAGGTGTTGAGGTGAGAGTGATTACAATCCAGCGTGAACAGTACAATGCTACTATTCATCTATTTATAAGCATGGGACGCAACCCGGGTAAAAGTACATTTATGTCCTTGACATTTACTTATGACCATAATATAAATCATTAAGGACTAGCTCATCTTTTTACCTTCCGGACAGCATCATGTTCAGTCTTCATCACCATTATAAGCCGAAGCTTCTACTCCTTGGCTATAGCTTCGCCATTCATTCTTATCATCTTTGGATCATACCTTTACCTCATATGCCTTTATTATGGGGGAAAACTTCCATATTGAAGCTGAAGCTCCCTGTAATAATCTATATCATGCTGAAAACAAATGGTTAATCATGTTTTTGAGGACCTTCATAAGAGGAAGGCCCCCAACAGTAGCCCCTCGCAGTATTAATTTGTTTCTTTATAACAAATTCAGACTGCGACGTGAACGAAGGCCTTTAGCCAAAGGTCCGAAAGAACACCTTCCCTTCGCTAGAATAGTGAATCATTCTGATCTGTGGGACCTACCGAGCTATGGGGCTCTAAGTATATGTTGGGGACTTGTTCTCAAATGCTATGAGTCAAGAACAAGGCAACACAAAACATTAATGGTTAAAGTCCTTCGTCCTTCAAAGCATTATTTCCCTTAGGATATAATGATCTTCAGACGAAGGTTATGATGGACATACCTTCATCATCATAGTGCATAATAATGGAAGTAGAAACATATGAAACATGAGTAGTATCATGAATAATCATATGATATCATTTATATATCTTTATTATAGTATTATCAATAAATATGGACAGTATTGAATTACATTTATACCTTCGACTTGATAGAAGGCGGAAATTCAAGTGTGACGTGCGAGTGAATACAAGTCAGCGTGAACAGTACAGGGTTACTGTACACCTATTTATAGGCACGAGACGCAGCCTGGTCAAAATTACATTCATGCCCTTGATGAATAACTATAAACATGACATAAACTATTATGGACTGATCGGTCTTTTCCTCTTTAAGTCGGTGCAGCCCTTCGTCTCAAGGCATGTCACTATGCCGAAGCTCCCTAGATCATAGCTTCGGCCTATACCTTAGTGCTCTGTCTGCCTATGTGCCAATTTGCAGAAGGTGTTTTTGCTTAGAGGGCCTTCGATGACGAAGCAGGCCCCAACAGTAGCCCCTTCGTGGTGCTAGATCATTTTTCGTAACGAGCTTGATCCGTGAAAAAATCTCAAAGGCTTAGGAATGCCGAAGGTCCAAAATGCCAAAGGTCCGAAAAACACCTTCCCTGAGGTCGTTGTCGAGAAACGATTAAAATATTTCGAGCGCCAGGTAGCCCAGCACGCAGCGGGTACGAGCATTCTGGCGATTCATCTTCCAGGCGCCGCGTGGTCCACCGTTCAGCGGGTGCGGGTGACATGGTGATTCACCTTCCCACCTAGAGCACTATATAAACAGACGGGTAGGTGTGGAGTTACCACAACATTCATTGCCATTGCACTGTTGTGCTGTTAAAAAATTTAACCATAGCCGAAGCCTTTCCACTGCACTCTCGAGCAGACCATCATTTTGAGTAAGCTTCGTTAAAAAAGAGAGCTTCGTCAAAACTGTAAAAGACATAAACTTCATAAAAACCACAAAAAATCCATCAGATGGCCAGAGTACGCTCGACTACAAGGGTGACTCACGAAGGAGAGGAGACCTAGGCCGCTGAGACAGCTCCGATTTCCGAAGTCATGAGACAGTCGGGCCTAGTTGTGACAGAAGGAACCATTGACGAAGGCACACCTATTGCCGAAGCTGAATAGGTTGACATTGAAGAAGAAAATGTTGATGAAGAAGAGGAGGATTATAGCATTTTGATCCCGTCAAAACCCAGCCACCTGGATTTTGAGAAATCTACTGTGTTTGAAGCCGACGTGCCCATGATGATGAAGCTAGGTTACTTCAGAGAAGCTGAACGGAAACTGATCCGATTTGCCGGAGAAGAGACCACCCTAGTGCCAGAAGAAGATGAAGTAATTGTTTTCAAGAGTTTCTTCAGAGCCAGACTACGGTTCCCTCTGAACAAGATGATAGGAGAAGTGTTGAAGAATTTTGAAATTTATCTTCATCAGCTGACCCCTAACACTATCGTTAGGCTTAGTATCTACATCTCGGCCCTTCGAAGCCAAGGGATGGACCCAGATGCTGAAGCATTCTGTCGAGTGCACGAGCTGCACTACCAAACAAAGGCCAGGGCAGATGGCTTACATGAGAATTTTGGTTGTTATAATTTCGCGTATCGCAAGGATACGAAGGCTCCGATCCTCAGCTATCGTACCAAGTGGCCAACCGGGTGGAAGAGTGAATGGTTTTATATCAAGGCCGATGAAAAGAAGAGGGGGAAACTGATGACAATGGTCATGTGCCCGCTGGTTTTAAGCTTCGGAATGACTAGACCTTTGTGCAACATGAAGCCAGGGTCAGCATGCCAAGTGTCTGTATGAGAATTTAGGGTGGTGGCTGAACAAATCAGCACTAGAGATCTAGTTCAAGAATACTTGGCTAACAGAACATCTCCGATGTTAAGTGAATGGAGCATGCCGAAGCTAAAGGGAACGAAGAAAACACTTGAGCTTGTGCGATTGCCCTATCGTTTTAAGTTTGATAAACAGTTCAAGAAGCCTTGCCAAGAGTGGCTAGAAATGATTGAGACAATGTGCAATAAGATTTTGGGAAACTACACCAAAAAAGAAGATCAATTAATGACTGCAGCCTTCGGCACCCGACCAAAACGAAGGTTGAATCGGGTAATGGACGCTCTAAATTTTAAATACCCTGATTACGAGCGACTCGACAAAGGTGTCGAAGGGGCAAAAAGGAAGAGAGTTGTCAGTGTTCTGAGCAGGCAGGCTGCCAGAATGGTGAAGGAGGATGAAAAAACTTTGAAGAAGAGAAAATCCAGTCCCAAGCCGAAAGCGGTGACTTTGAAGAAGAGAAAGGCTGCAACTCTAGAGCCGAAGGTGACTGAGGTGGAAGAGGAAACTCCTTCAACACCTCCTGCTGCCGAAGTAGAAGAGATCTTAAAGGTAATGACCGAATCTTTACCTATCAAGCTGCTAAGTCCTCTAGACCGCAACTGACGAAGCTTTTTCAGAAGAAACAAGAACCTTCGGCTACAAAGAAGGCAGATGGGCTGAAGAAGCGAAGGATTGGTAGCGTGATGCAAGCTATTGAAAAGACGCCACCTTCGGCCTTGGTATCTAAGATAGCACCTACTGCAAGTACCGAGGCCACTGCCGAAGCAAAAACATCTACTGAAGCTACAGCTGCCACCAAAGCTGCCAACCTGGAGGCTACCTTATCTGGGATTGATAAATTGTTATTGGATATGGCCACAGAAGAAACAGTTGCAGTTGCGAACAGGTCATGGCCCAGTGCCTGACAAAGGAAAGAAAATTGCCGAAGCTACTTTGGCTGAAGAAGATTTTGAGCTTCGGAACCTGATTGGACAGGAACTATCTGAGGCTGAAAAGAAGGAGCTACAGGAGTACGACATTTCCTGTGGCTACCAGCTAGGAGCCATGCTCTTTGGTGGAATCAATGAAGAGGCCTTGGGATGTGTTTGCGACCGTATCAGGACGAAGGTAATCAACACTCTATCGAAGAGTGTCGGTTTTTCGAAGCTTGAAGCTGATATTAGCAGCTACCGACGACAACATATCGTCAGTAGTTTGTTTTATTCCATCTTTAAGGTAAGATTCTTATAATAAAACAAAATTTTATTATTTATTTGAATCAATGAAGTTATCTGATGAAGGTCTATTCTGTACAGAGTATGCTGCTGAGCAAAGCGATGCAAATGCAACATGACCTCGAGGATAAGAAGAATGAAATTATAATCGAGGGTCTGGAAAGCAAAATCAAAGAATACGATGCTTCTCTTGAAAAGAAGGATTTCCTAATCCAAGCAGTGGAAGGTTCCCTTGTAGAAGCGCAGGTCGAGAATATTAGATTAAACAAGGAACTCCTGCAAAAATCAGAGGGCTTCGAACAGGAAAGAAAAAACTTGCAAACAAAATTCGAAGCTAAAGCTGCTAAAAATACGAAGCTGGAACAATCCTTGGAAGAGCTTCAGAAAGTGTGTCTGGATTTTGGCAGCCGCTGCGTACAGTGACTAAAAAAGGTTTTTAACTCGGTTGGGGCCAACGCTAAAAAATTTACCCCTTTGGCCGAAAACTTATCCAACACCTTCGAACATATTGAAGGCGAAGTAGAGGCACTCGACGAAGTAATAGCCGGGCACGGTGACTTCTGTGCCCTGCTGGCTTCTCATGATACCGCCGCAGCATTTTTGAAGGCTAGCTGTACACACAAAAATTTTAAATAGACCAAACTTCAGCCTATCTGCATCGGATTTGGTTGACATCCCCAATACAGCCCGAAGCATAGGGAGCAGATTCATAACAGAAATTTGGGCGAAGGGTGGTCGAGAATTGGCTAGCGACGAGGCCCGAAGCCTGCTAAAGCCGGTACGATACTTATACCTGTTGCTTGCTCTCTTGTAATTACTTTTTACCTTATACTGTGTTGTTGTGTATAGGATGATGATGCCGAAGGTCAATAGTCTGAAGCTCATTTCGAAGATTGCTGAAGCTGTTGAACAAGGCTTAGAAACATTTGAAGTATCTTTGTAAAAGATATTGTAATTTAGGAATCAAACATTACTTTGTAAATTTGTCCATACCTTGTAATATATTTTTACCTTTCCATCCGTGTATGAATTGCTTTGCTGTGGACGAAACTTGTATCTTTTGAGCTGAAGGTGGAAAACACCTTCCCTTCTTTTCGTACACAACGAAGCGTATCTTTGCTTCTTTATACTCATCGAAGCATTGTTAGTATCTGTCTGTGTTTTATGTTATGATGATGATGATCCTACGAATGTCTATATGAATGGGTATGAATGCAATGAATGATGTAATATAACGTGCAAATGAATGTCCAAACACACACACGAAGCCACACCCAGACTCTGCATCCCCTTAGGAACGTCTTTTGAGTCTTAAGCTCTGCATCCCCTTAGGAATGACTTTTGAGCTTCTTCACCTTCTATTTCAGTGGTATAAGTTCTGCATCCCCTTAGGAACAACTTTTGAACTTCTTCGCCTTATATTTTGGCGATATTTGGCTTTGCATTCCTTTTGGAATGACTTTTGAGCAGAAAACTTACGCTGCGCTTCCTTAGGAACGACTTTTTGTAGCTTCGTCATGCTCTGCATCCCCTTGGGGACATCTTTTGAGCTTCTCTCTATTTTCTTTTTGCACTCGATGGTGCAGACTCAGATTTTATATATTACATCTTTTTTGGGGGATTTGGCCCTCGTGGGGCTAAATAATAATGAAAAATTACAAGCTCTGGCCCCATTAAAAACCTTTCTCCCCTCTTGAGAGGAAAAGGGTGCCATAGAAAAAATGTAAAAGAAAAATTACATCAAATTACACATAATATCATCGAAGCTCATCCGCATTCCAAGATCTGGGTATGTCGTTGCCGTCCATATCCTTCAATCTGTAAGAACCGGGTCTTGACGAAGATACTACCAGAAAAGGACCTTCCCACTTTAGTTGCAACTTGCCCACTGTGTTTGGGTTGGCCACTCTTCGAAGCACCAAATGCCCTGGCTTGATGTTTTTCAATAGAACTTTTCTATCACGCCACTTTATTGTTTCGGCCTGGTATTTATTGATGTGCTCTATAGCCTGAAGTCTGGTCCCTTCTATAGTATCTTTTGTTACTTGATAATCAGCTTCGTTTTCTGCCGAAGCTGTTGTTCTTATTGACCCTGCCTTTGCCTCTTCTAGAGTTATTGCTTCGTCACCAAACAAGAGTTTGAAGGGTGTAAATCCTGTTGACCTTGACGCAGTTGTATTGTGGCTCCACATCACTTTAATTAGTTCGTTTGGCCACTTTCCTCTAGGCTGATTGAAGATTAACTTCATTATTCCTATCATTATAATACCATTCGCTCTTTCTACTAGGCCATTGGATTCTGGATGTCTAACTGATGCAAAGTGAATCTTCGTACCAATTCGGTCACAAAAATCCTTGAATGCTTCGGCCTCAAATTGTGTACCATTGTCTACGGTTATTGCCTTCGGGACTCCGAAGCGACAAACAATATTCTGCCAGAAGAATTTTTGGACGGTAGCCGAAGTTATTGTAGCCAAGGGCTTCGCCTCAATCCACTTGAAAAAATATTCCATTGCTACTACAACATACTTCAAGTTGCCTTGTGATGGTGGAAGTGGACCCAACAAATCTAAACCCCTTCTTTGCAATGGCCAGGTTGGCTATATTAGCTAAGTGAGCGACGAAGGTTGCCTCTGGTCCTTTGCACATTTTGACAGTTTTCGCACTTTTGAACTTGATCTGCTGCATCCGAAGCTGCCTTCGGCCAATAAAATCCTTGTCTAAAAACCTTTTCCAGCAAAGGTCTGGACCCAATGTGGGATCCACACAGACCTGTATGGATTTCCTTCATTAGCTCTATACCTTCGGTTCTGGATAAGCACTTGAGGAGTGGAGAGCACACTCCATGCTTGTACAACTCCCCTTCTATCATGACATATGGTCTTGTCCTTGCTTCCATTCTTTTATTATAGACTTCGTCATCCGAAAGACAATTTCCTTGGAGGAAGGATATGATTTTAGTCCTCCAATCTTCACTATGTACAGGTGATATTGTGAGGACTGCTCTTTCCATAAGTTCAATCGAAGGTGCTTTTATTGTCTCAAAGAATACTTCCGAAGGTAAAGGGAGCCCCTGTGCTACTGACTTGGCCAGTAGGTCTACATGCTCATTTTCCCCTCTTGGGATATTTTTTACAGAAAAACCTTCAAAAGAAGCCTCCAACCTTCGGACTGTGTCCAAGTATTTTTCAAGCTTTGGGTCCCTTGCCTTGCTGCTTTTATCCACATGGCCAGAGATGACTTGGGAGTCAGTTTTAAGAATCGCCCTTCTTATTCCCATTGCCTTTAGCTTTTGAAGCCCCAACAGAAGGGCTTCGTATTCAGCAATATTGTTTGTACAACTAAAGTCCAATCTTGCTGCATAGCATGTTCTGACTTTAGAGGGTGCTACTAAGACAACAGCGGCTCCTACGCCGAAGGTTCCCCAAGAACCATCACAGAAAAACTGTCCAGGCTTCAGTGTCCTTTGTTACTTCTTCCTGAGCCCCTGGCGTCCAATCGGCGATGAAATCTGCCAACGCCTGGGACTGAATTGAGGACCTATGCACATAATCTATAGAAAATTCAATGAGCTCGGCAGCCCATTTTCCAATCCTCCCAATAGCTTCTCTATTCCTCATTATATCTTTTAGAGGTTCCGGTGAAGGAACAATTATATTGTATGCTTGAAAGTAATGCCGAAGCTTCCTGGAGGCCATCAACATAGCATATAGCACCTTCTCCAGTTCTTTGTAATTTTTCTTTGAAAAGCTTAAAACTTTGGAGACAAAATATACTGGTGCTTGTTTTTTGACTGGGCCATCTTGCTTCTCCTGTACAAGCGCCGCACTAATTGCAGAGTGCGAAGATGCCACATATAAGAGCAATGGAGCCCCTGGCGAGGGTGGAGTTAGTGTTGTCAAATCGATCAAGTATTGTTTTAACTCTTCGAAAGCCTTTTGCTGAGCCGGACCCCACTAAAAAACTTCGGCTGACTTCAGTATTTCAAAGAATGGTAGATTTCTTTCTGCTGATCTAGATATGAATCTATTTAATGATGCTAGTCTTCCTGTCAGCCGTTGGGCCCCCTTCTTTGTATTTGGCGGCTCCATCCGAAGGATAGCTTCGATCTTATTGGGGTTAGCTTTGATTCCCTTCATTGATACCAGACAGCCAAGAAACTTGCTTGAAATTAGCAAATGTTTCTTGCAAATCAGCAATGTGATTTTTTTGCTTCGTGCTCTTTACTATGATATCATCAACATAAGTCAGCACATTCCTACCTATTTCAGAATGAAGGACCTTGGCTGTCATTCTGCTGAAGCTTCCTCCAGCATTCTTGAGCCCCTCAGGCATCCGAAGGTAGCAATAAGTGCCCCTAGGAGTTATGAAGCTGGTCTTTGGCTCATCTTCCGTCATCCAAATTTGATGATAACCTGAGTAACAGTCCAATAGACTCATGAGCTCTGAAGAAGCTGCTGCATCTACAAGGGAGTCTATTCTTGGCAATGGGAACTCGTCCTTTGGGCATGCCTTGTTGAGATCTGTGAAATCAATACACATTCTCCATTTGCCATTAGCCTTCTTCACCATAACAGTGTTAGCTAGCCATTCTGGATATGTTACTTCTCTGATAACACCAGCACTGAGAAGCCTCTTTACTTCGTTCCGAGCACCTTTAGCTTTATCATCAGACATCTTCAGAAGTCTTTGCTTCCTTGGTATGAAAGATGGATCCACATTAAGTGAATGTTCGATGACATCTCTGTTGACACCACAAAGATCATTGGCTGTCCAAGCAAAGACATCTTTGTTGTTGAACAGAAACCTTATCAGAGTTTTTTCCTGCTCATCAGATAACTGAGACCCCAGCAGTACCCTTTGATCTGCTATATCTTCACATAAAAGCATAGGCTTCGGTTGATCTGCCGGAGCAGCCTTCTCTCTTTTGTGTTTGTATTGTTGACAAGCTTCGGCTCCATCTATGTTATGTATTGCCTTTGAATCTGTCCAACTTCCTTCAGCCCTTCTAGCAGTTTCTTGACTTCCGTGGATAGCAATGAGCCTTGTTCTAAAGGTATCTTCATTCATAAGTATGCTGGATGAAGTATTGCTTCGAAGGCATTAAGTGTTCCTTGATCAATGATTGCATTTTATGGCTATTCCATGTCAACAATGTCAAAAACGACTTGTTCAGTTCTTGTGTTGTGGACATAGCCGAAGGTAACTGGCATTGTGATTTTGCCAAGTGCCACAATCTGCCGTCCTCCAAAGCCACAAAGAGGGTGTGTAGCATCATGAATCTTGTCCTCTGGTTCTTGCATCTGCCTGAAAGCCTTTGCAAATATAATATCCATTGCACTACCTGTGTCAACCAGAACATTGTGGACCAGGAAACCCTTGATGACACAAGATATGACCATAGCATCATTGTAAGGATAGTCTTTTAGCTGAAGATCCTCCTGGGAGAAGGTGATTGGGATGTGGGACCACTTGGACCTGACGAAGGGTCCTTGCACCCCAACGTGCTGCACTCTTCTCTGTGCTTCCTTCTTCTGCTTCTTGTTAGCTGGCTCTAAACTTGAACCGCCCATGATTGGGAGCACCGGCTTCGTAGCCAAAGGTGCCACGACTTGGTTGTTGAATGAAGCAATCAGCTCAACAGTGGAAGTGAGTTCACCGGAGGTGGGCGCCAATGTTGGGGACTTGTTCTCAAATGCTATGAGTCAAGAACAAGGCAACATAAAACATTAATGGTTAAAGTCCTTCGTCCTTCGAAGCATTATTTCCCTTAGGATATAATGATCTTCAGACGAAGGTTATGAAGGACATACCTTCATCATCATAGTGCATAATAATGGAAGTAGAAACATATGAAACATGAGTAGTATCATGAATAATCATATGATATCATTTATATATCTTTATTATAGTATTATCAATGAATATGGACAATATTGAATTACATTTATACCTTCGACTTGATAGAAGGTGGAAATTCAAGTGTGACGTGCGAGTGAATACAAGTCAGCGTGAACAGTACAGGGTTACTGTTCACCTATTTATAGGCGCGAACGCAGCTCGGTCGAAATTACATTCATGCCCTTGATAAATAACTATAAACATGACATAAACTATTATGGACTGATCGGTCTTTTCCTCTTTAAGTCGGTGCAGCCCTTCATCTCAAGGCATGTCACTATGCCAAAGCTCCCTGGATCGTAGCTTCGGCTTGTACCTTCGTGCTCTGTCTGCTTATGTGCTAATTTGCCGAAGGTGTTTTTGCTTAGAGGGCCTTCGGCGATGAAGCAGGCCCCCAACAATATATATATATATTTATAGAAGGCTATGTCGCGAATATTTTTCGTGACATCTAGCTGTTTGTGTTGTGTTTGCCATTCTAACATTCTTCTCTTTTGCAAGATCGATTGACTTTTGAGCTTCAGCATCTGCCGCAACCATCACTCGAATGACTGAGGAGAAGAAGATTATAGACCCCACAATATCTAGGTTTTACGAAGCTATGGAGAAGACCAACACAGAAAAGACCACCAATGAGATGCTGGCTAGGTTGTCTGAGGATTCCAGCGATAGCGATAGTTTTGACGTGGAGAGTGGGAATGAAGATGTCAAAGATCGGCCGTGGAGGCCAAGCCATGTTGTTTTTGGGAAGTCAACTGTCAAACAAGGGAAAATTGAAGCGATGAAAGGCAAATATTTTCATGATGTTTCAATAGTGAGGGTTGGGGGAGAAAGCACCATTCCCCTTCCTGAAGCTGATGAGGTGTGTAACACCCTAGGTGTTACTCAGGGTGTCCACTCAGGGCTACCCCATTTAACCTATTATCCCATGTCCTTGGTTTGGGCAAAGTACACCAAACTTGGAATTCAAGGTCCTAAACAAGTGCCAACCATCTTGGATATCATGCCCTAGCTTGTCATGCACATCTAAGAGGGGAATTTTCCAAAACCCTAAAGCAAACCCCTTTTGAGACATAGGAACCCTAATTGAAGCTAGGATCAAAAGGTCATGTAAACCTTATGATCATGGCTTGGGCCAAATATAAAAGTTGTAGTATGCTTCATAACCTACAAATAATAGTAAGGAAGTACCCCCAAAAAGATTTCAGAAAAGCCCCAAAAAGTTCACCAAGGGTTGAGCACAAGGGAAAATTCAGAATTTGCCTAAGTCTAAAAACTAACCCTTGAACAAAGATCTCACATGTTCACCTTAATCCAAAATTCAAAACACTTCGACCCACTTGACAAAGTGGCACCAAATTAACCCTAGAATGCCCTGGAAAGAGGTGACACCTACCCTAGGGCGTTTGACACGACTTGGCACCATTTTTGGCTCGGTTTGGACATGTCTGACACAGCCGACTTCTCACCCCTCTATCTCCCTACCCCGACCATATCTTGACTTGGAACTCATAGCAAAAAGGTAGGATACGGTGCAGAGAAGAGATTGTGTACGAGACGTTGGCCAAGATCTGCACGCTAAGGCACCCAAACAGGCCATTGAACACGGGCAGAAGCAACGAGCCACGTGTTCGACGCGCTCTGAGCTCGCCAGAGCACGCCCGCGCGCGCCCCCGCATGCCCCGCGTCGCGCCAAATGGCCAGCCAACGCCATGGCCCGCGCCCACGCCTATAAAGCCCGCTCGGGGGTCGACTGCACTCTTCCGCGCACACTCGAACCTCACCGGAGCTCAGCTCACCGCCGTTTGCCCGTGCGCGGCGTGTTCGCGACCACCCGAGCCACTACCACCGTAAACCGGCCAGCCCAGCATTTCCTAGCCCCGTCCAACCCTCGGAGATGAGTGTGCATGACTCAGTGAAGCTCCCCGAGCGAGGAATCGAAGCCTGCTTCGCCGGAGAGGCCAGTCCACGGTCGCCGGAGCTCACAACCCCGCCGGAGTACGTGGACCGGGTAATCCGCTCAACCACTTTCCGATTCCTAGTGCACACAGTCACTACGTTACCCCGTGAAGCTCACCGTGCCCTTGGATTGAACCAGATCGCCGTGGTTTGGCCGGTACACTCGCCGCCGACGAGAACCCCCGCCTGCGCGCGTGGACCGAGCGATTCCGGCCATCCCCACCGTCGAGCCGCACCTCGCTGTGACCGCCAGAGCCTCCCCAAGCCAGCCCTGCCCTTCGCCGGACCTACCTCGCCGCCGGTAAGCCGCGCCATCCTTTTCTTTCCCGCGAGTACTGTTTACATTGGGGGAAGGACCTCGGGGAAGAAGAAGGAAAGGTCAGGGGGCTTTTTGAACTGACAGCGACCCAGGGGAATAGTGGCGCAGGGGTAGATCTGTGCGGGTTGATTTAGTTTAAACCCAGGGACCTCAGTGTAAACTGTTTTTCCAGGAAACTCTTATTAAATCTGTTTTTAAATTGAGCAGAAACTTTGAAAATCCATAACTTCTGTTTAGTTCATCCAATTTTGGTCAAACAAATTTTGTCAGACTCTAAATAATGTAACCTACTTAAGAAAAATATAAACCCCCTATGTAATATGGAAAACTTTAAGGTTCTGATTTAATTATAGTTTTAGCCAAAAGCTCAATAATAGAAAGAAAAATAGTTGTGCTATTTGGCTGTGGTTAGAAAAATTTGGAGAAACCTATGTCCACCTACTGACCTAATTAAAAATGTTGAATCTCTCTGTCCACCCCATTCAGATAGTTTTTACCACTTATGTTACAATATACTTAAGGTTAAGAAAAATAGAAAATGTGATTTAAATAATGAACCAGAGGGCACCTCTATTTTTGTTAGGGTACTTATTCAATGAAGTTCACTGGAAAAATCTATCATACCCTGTTTAGTATAAAATAAGTAGGATCCCTTTTTATTTTAAGAAAACAAGGAAAGCTTAGAAAAACCCTACAAAAATAACCCTAAGATGAAAAACCCCAACCCTTGGGATAACTAATGTTTTGTTATTATAAACATAAGAAAAATACAAAATCTGTTGTTTGATATTTTTCAAATGACAAGTTAGTTATAAGCACCTTTTGGACCTAAAACTTTAGAAAATCACAACTAAATAATCACCAATTAAATTTCTATGAATTTTGGCACAGAGGTTTAGTATTACTGTTAGATCCCAACAAAAATAACCCTTAGGAAGGAACTCAACTCTAATGGAGAGGTGTAGTGTAAAGTGGCCCATTTTACACCATCTTTGTTATTTTTGTCTAAAGCTTAGCCTTTTTATTTTGAACCTCAATTTCCTAGAATGGGCTATAGTGACCAATGGCAATCCACTGTAATTTTTACAGAATTTTTGGAAAATGTTAAACCACTGTCGTAGTTCAAACCTACACTAGAAACTATAAGTAGAAAAGGAAGGAAAGGGAAAAGTGAATGACAGGAAATTGGTGTCATCCTAAAAACTCTTTATAAACATGCCCACTGAAGTATATAAAAGCAATACCAATTCCCTATGCCTATCCCTAGCAAAACCTAAACCTAGAAATGATAAGCATAAACCATTAAAAGCCACGTATGACCCAGAAACCCTAAATTGTTCATTAACTTAATTTTTTCTTCTCTTAGCATAATGTTATTAAATCCTGCATAATCATGACATACGTGTTCATTGCATTTCGATAGACTGTAACCTTGCTGACGGAGAGTACATCCTCGTGCCGGAGCAAGGAGCTGCTCAGGAGGTAGCCCCGGATCCAGCACCCGAGCCTGCACCAGAGGATCTGCCTGCCACAGCCTTGGAAGGCAAGCCCCGGTTTATGCATAGCCTGTTATTTATGCTATTTTACTATACTTAATGATTGTAGGACTGAATGTGCACTTAGGTGTAGGAGTTGTTTGAAACCCTAGTTGCATGATCTCAGGAATCCTTTTGAAATGAATACTAGCATGATAGGTCGAGTAGTTGCTTTATTTAATTAGGATCTCGGTAGAAGACGAGTGATTTTTCCAGCACTCGCGCGAGATCAGGAATTGGTTGTACCCACCTTCATGCTATTATAATACTAGTTGTAGACAACAATCCCTGGGGATTGGTTGTTTACGAGATGGAAAATGGAATAAGGATTAACGTGCGGATACCTGTGTCAAGCGTTTGAACGTACTAAACATATGCCGAGAAATATGGTAAATCGGTAAGCCTAGTACCTGAGTGAACCTGGTAGCAGTTTGCCCTCCTCACGCGGCCTGAGACGTGGTCTCCCATTCCGGTTATGGTGGGTACAAGTGCGGTCACTGCACGACGGCAGTCGGGGTCAGTGGGGCATTGTACGCCAAGGCGGTGAGCCCCTCTTTGCTGACGGGGAATCGATGGGGACGGTTGATGTGTGTGGGGACGGAGTGCCTCGCCACGTCATGTGTTTAGGTTTACCTTGCAAGGATAAAAACTCGATTCGAATCGTCTGCTTCTCGCAGCTAATGAGACTGCTTGATCCATTGTACTGCATTGAGTAACAAGTGGAAATATGATGAGTTGATATAAGATGTTGATTGCTAATAATGTTTGCTACTATGTATGAGTAGATAGTACACATTTAGCCTTAAGAGAGTCACACTTAAATTGACAAAGTTAAAACTTGACTTAGAACCTCAGCTAGTGCTTTTGGCAAACCAAACCCCACAACCAAATAGCTGCATGTCTAGAGGTAGAGGAGTAGACTCCTCACACCGGGTAAGTCTAGCTGAGTATTAGTAAACTTAGCCTTGCTTGTGGCATAATTTTTACAGATTCTCTGGAGGACATGGTTGCTGGAGTGACTTGGCCGTCCACCTTACCACCGGGTTGGACTGTCGAGTGGGACCCCGCCTCGGCAGAGGAGGAGCATGAGGAGTGATGGGACAGGCTTCCCCATCTCTCTGTTTATTTACCGTTAGTTAATTTCCGCTGCACTTCGAACAATGATGGTCACTTTTGCAAAACTCCGATGATGATGATGTAATAACTTAACACTCTTACCTGCATGGTTTTAGCTTTATTGTATTTGCTCTGTGACTCACCATCGAGTGAGATTGTGGTACTTGATCCTGTCAGTGGCCTCTTTGGACCAGATCCGAGGGATTGACGGGTTATTCCCATTTAAGTGTAGTCTAGCCTCTAAGGCAGGGCTTAGGCACTTAAGTTGGAATAATTTGGGCAGTTCCGCCACAGCTGGTATCGGAGCTTGTACCACCACAGAGGAATCAATAAAATGTGAATACCATCCCCTGTTCAAAATAAAACTTGATAGAAACAATGTTGGATAGATGGTAGGACGAGCAGGATAGACCTAGGACGTGAAGCCTTAGGATGATAGAAGGGTAGCTAGGTGGCTATGTAATTAGGCCCTACAGGCCACCTTAAGGGATGGGAGTCTTTCCCTATCCCCTTATGTTGGTGAGGTCGTTCAGGACGAGCATGCATGCATTGTTAAATTAAACAAATGGATAATAGAGTAAAGACTTAAAAATAAGATGATAACCAACTAAGTCTCCAGTACCTTTTCATTTAACTAAAGAAAGGGTGAGTTTTAATTTTTCTTGTTCTTTTTATAATTCTTTTTCTTTTACTTACGCTTAACCGTACACAGATGACTTCCCACGGATCCTCAGAGGACGGAAATGCACTAACCCACACTGACGGGCTTGCACGAGAGGGCTTTCCCCGCATTTTGTGGGAGGTACTTCAGGGGGCCGGGTACCTAACACCCCCTCAGTACGCTGTGCAGCAGTTCGAGAAGCACCGGGTGCCCCGCTGTAGGGTGAGGATGACCTTGGAGCCTCATCCCCTGCAGCCAGGCTGGCGTTCGCTGGACTCCGAGTCTTTCGGATACTGGGCGGAGGACACGATCGAGGCGATCGCTCTGCACGGGTTGACGACTTTTTGTGGATTCCATCCCTTGGAGCTCTCTACCCACCCCATTGGCTTGTTCCCCGCGGAAAAGGAGGATGACCTGATGTGGAAGGATCGGGTGGAGCATGCCAAGGACATCTGGGCTCTCTACCCAGGCCACACGGCTCACTTGTCGGTGCGATGCATGAACGCCCTGTATCGTCTGCAAGTGATGCGTGGAGAGGCAATGTCTCATCTGATGGCATTATTGGAGGCAACCAAGATCACCCTGGACAACAGGGAGGAGCTCGTGGTTGACTTGTCCAAGGAGCTGGTAGAAAAAGATTTACAAGTGGAGCAGCTGTCTGATGAGATCCATGAGCTGGAGGAATTGGTGGGGACGAGGGAGAACACCATCGAGGTTCTCGAAGATCAGCTCCTCAATACCTAGCAGCAGCTCGCAGAGGCTAATGAGCACCTAGATATGCATCATCAGGAGATCCATGATGGGGAGGCTGACGAGGACGTCGACATTGAGGGAGGGGAGGAGCCTGCTTCCAGCGTAGACACTGCTGGCTCAGGGAGGCCACCTTCCCCCGAGTCGAGTGTCGCCTCATTCGCTCATTAAGGTGCCGGAGTAGGAATAGAAATTGGTAATGTAGGACTCCTCGCAGCTAGCTTAGCTTTTGCACCCTTGGGGGTACTAGGCTAGATAGAGTTGAGTCTTTTTGGGACAAATGATGTAATCGTGATAAACTCTCTTGGAAGCATGTTGGATGGATGCTGTTATCAGTTTTAAATTTGGAAGGAAAAAGTTATGCCTTTATAAATCCTTTTGTTGAAGTTGGAGTCTATCATTTTGCTGTTGACTCTTTTCGCCGCGATTAAATCTTGAACTTGGAGATATGGTGTTAAGTATTTATGTGGTTTTTCAGATGGCCGGGAGGCAGCGTCGTGGCCAGAATGAGCATGTTCCTCCACCGCCGCCACCACCCCCCACTCTGCAGGAGCTGATGGCTCAGCAGAACGAGATTTTGAGGCAGCTAGCTCAGCGTCAGCCACCACCTCAGCACTATGGTGGTGGAGACCATCAACGTCACCCCGCGGCAGCTACCTACCAAGAGTTCCTCAGTACCCAGCCACCGTTGTTCACAAGGGCAGAGGCTCCACTTGATGTAGATGTGTGGTTGCGAGTAGTGGAATCCAAATTCCCGCTACTCCATGGAGCTTGCTCAGAAGTCACTAAGGTCCGGTTCGCTACTCAGCAGCTTCGCGGACCCGCGCGGACATGGTGGGACCACTATCTTGCTATGCAACCGGCTGACCATGAAGTGGATTGGAGAGAGTTTAAGGCAGCTTTCAGGGGACATCACATACCCGCAGGCATCATGGACCGAAAGCTCAACGAGTTTCTGGCACTCACTCAGGGCAACAGGACAGTGTTACAATATGCCCAGGCTTTTAATGACTTGTGCCAGTATGCTAGGTACCATGCAGACACGGACGAGAAGAAGAGGGACAGGTTCAGACGGGGGCTCAGCACTAAGCTCCGTGATCGTCTCAACACTGTCAGGGCCAACAGCTACAATGAGTTGGTCAACATGGCTATCTCCCAGGAGGACTGCATCATAGCCCGACAGGCAGAAAAGAAGAGGAAGACCCCTATGGCAGGACCCTCAGCTCAGCCACAACGCTTCAGGATTGTGTCCGACACACAGAACAGGGGACCCCAGCAGCAGCAAGGGAGATGGGTGATCCGACCACCGCAGCAGCAGCAGCAGGCACCCACCCGCACCCAGTTTCTAGCTCAGAGGAACAATCAGCAGCCGCAGTACCGCCAGGCAAATGACAACAGGTGTTTCACGTGTGGCAACACCGGACATTATGCCAAGAATTGCCCCAGGAACCAGCAGAGGCAGGGGCAGAATGTTAATCAGAACCAGGGTAAGAGGCAGAAGGTGCAAGTGAGGCAGGGCAAGCTGAACTTTACCACCATGGCTGATATTCCCGAGGGAGCACCCGTCATGACTGGTATCTTTACTGTTTTAAATTGTCCTGCTATTATTCTTTTCGATTCTGGTGCATCACATAGCTTTATTAGTGCCAAGTTTAGTGCCAAGTGTCAATTGCCCTTTCATCACACCAATGGGGGTATCACAATTTCAACACCCGAAGGCAGGATTGCCACCAATCAAATCAGCAGGCAAGTGCCTATAAAATTTGGTAGTCTTGTGATTAGAACCACCCTTCTCATCTTAGGATTGGATAGCGTGGATATTATATTGGGAGCTGACTGGTTGACCAGGCATCGGGCAGTGTTGGATATTGCAGCCTGGGCCATTGAAATTCATTCCTCTGCTTATGGTGAGACTGTTTTATATTTGCCTGACCAAGGTTGTACCCGTTCCTGTGCCTTCGTTATGGTAGAATCCCCAGTGGAAAAGATCCCAGTGGTCTGTGACTACCCGGATGTGTTTCCAGATGAGTTGCCAGGGATGCCACCTGACCGAGACATCGAGTTCGCAATCGAATTGCAACCCGGGTCTGCTCCTATCTCCAAGAGACCCTATAGGATGCCTCCCGCGGAACTGGCAGAACTGAAGAAGCAACTGCAAGAACTGTTGGACAAGGGGTTTATTCGCCCAAGTACTTCACCTTGGGGATGTCCCGCTTTATTTGTGAAGAAAAAGGATGAGAGTTTGAGAATGTGTGTTGATTACCGCCCTCTAAATGCGGTGACTATCAAGAACAAATACCCACTGCCCCGCATTGATGTCTTGTTTGATCAATTGGTAGGAGCCAAGGTATTCTCCAAGATAGATCTTCGCTCAGGTTACCATCAAATCAAGATCCGTGCCAGTGATATTCCAAAGACTGCCTTCTCTACCAGATATGGGCTTTATGAGTTTTTGGTGATGTCTTTTGGGCTGACCAATGCCCCGACTTATTTTATGTACTTGATGAACTCGGTATTCATGCCAGAGTTGGACAAGTTCGTGGTCGTTTTCATTGATGATATTCTGGTCTATTCCAAGAATGAAGACGAGCATACTGAACATCTGCACATCGTGCTTCAGCGACTGCGCGGTCATCGTCTTTATGCTAAATTGTCTAAATGTGAATTCTGGCTAAAGGAAATTAAATTCTTGGGGCACACGATCTCTTAGGAAGGGATATCAGTTGATCCTGAGAAGGTACAAGAGGTGATGGACTGGAAACCCCCAACTACAGTGAGGCAGATTCGGAGTTTTCTAGGATTGGCAGGGTATTATCGACGATTTATTCCGGATTTCTCTAGAATTGCCAAGCCAATGACGGAGCTATTGAAGAAGGGAGCCAAATATGATTGGAGCCAGAAGTGCGAAGATGCTTTTCATACACTGAGGCAGCATTTGACAACAGCCCCAGTATTGGCTCAACCTGATAACACCAAGCCCTTTGAAGTTTATTGTGATGCTTCTGGTACAAGTTTGGGATGTGTCCTGATGCAAGAGAACAGGGTAATTGCTTATGCTTCCCGAGCACTCAGACCCCATGAGCAGAACTACCCTACACATGACCTGGAATTGGCAGTCGTGGTTCATGCTCTTAAGATATGGAGACACTACTTGATGGGAGCTCACTGTAACATCTACACGGATCACAAGAGTCTCAAATACATCTTCACTCAGGCAGATCTGAACATGAGGCAGAGGAGATGGTTAGAATTAATCAAGGATTACGATTTGGAGGTGCATTACCATCCTGGCAAGGCAAATGTTGTAGCAGATGCCTTGAGCAGAAAGGCCCAGTGTAACTGTATGAGCATGGATGCAAGAGTTACCACCCTGTGTGATGAGTTGTGCAAGCTGAACCTGGAAGTTGTTCCTTCCGGTGAATTAAGTTATATCTCGGTGGAGCCCACATTGCAAGAGCAAATAGTCCAGGCACAAATTAGGGATAAAGGTGTTCAGGTTATCAAAAACATGATCAAGCAGAAGGCAGAGAAATACAGGTGTTTCCGTTAGGACAGCAAGGGAATTTTATGGTTTGGAGATCGATTGGTTGTTCCCAAGAACCCTGAGCTCAGAAAGAAGATACTGGATGAAGCTCACCTTTCCAAGTTCTCCATGCACCCTGGTAGCAACAAGATGTACCATGATCTCATATCTTTATATTGGTGGACCAGAATGAAGAGGGAAATTGCCAAGTATATATCCGAGTGTGACACCTGCCAGAGAATCAAAGCCAGTCATTTGAAGGCAGCAGGCCCTTTGCAACCTCTTCCCATACCATCTTGGAAATGGGAGGACATTTGCATGGACTTTATCGTAGGATTGCCCAATACCTCTAGGCACCATGATTCCATTTGGGTTATTGTGGACAGGCTGACCAAGACTGCACATTTCTTGCCAGTACATACCACCCACAAGACAGAGAAGTATGCGGAAATTTATGTTGATCAAATAGTGCGATTGCATGGTATTCCAAAGACCATTGTATCTGACAGAGGAGCACTGTTTGTGGCACGCTTTTGGGAGCAACTCCAAGAATCACTTGGGACCCATGTCATACGGAGCTCAGCATACCATCCCCAAACAGATGGCCAGACAGAAAGGGTAAACCAGATTTTGGAAGATATGTTGAGGGCATGTGCACTACACTACGGGAAGGATTGGGATAAGTGTCTTTCTTTGGCAGAGTTTTCTTACAATAACAGCTATCAGTCCAGTCTGAAGATGGCACCTTTTGAAGCCTTGTATGGGAGAAGGTGTAGGACCTCGCTGAATTGGTCTCAAGCAGGAGAAAGGGAAATATTTGGGCCAGATTTGGTACTTGAGGCAGAGGAAAAGGTCAGAGTCATCAAGAAGAACTTAGAAGCTGCTCAGGCCAGGCAAAAGAGCTATCATGATAAGAGGCGGAAACCTCTCCAGTTTGCAGTGGGAGACCATGTCTATCTTAAGGTGTCACCCACCAAGGGTGTCCAGAGATTCGGAATTAAGGGCAAATTAACTCCTCGATACATTGGACCCTATGAGATAAAAGCAAGTTGTGGACCTGTGGCTTATCAATTGGAATTGCCACCCCACATGTCAACAGTTCACAATGTGTTCCATGTATCTCAGCTGCGGAAATGTGTTCGCCTACCCACTGAAGTACTGCCGGAACTAGACATTGAAATAGAACCAGATTTGTCCTATCAAGAATACCCCGTCAAGGTATTAGATCAAAAGGATAGATCAACACGGGCAAGGTCAATCAGGATGTATAAAGTTCAGTGGAGTCACCATTCAACAGAAGAAGCTACATGGGAGACGGAGGATTTTCTACGCTCTCACTTCCCCGACTTTCTGCCTAAAGGAGTCGGTACGTAACCACAAAACCCCACCCCCACCTACCCTTTGAAAATAAATATAAGAAAAACTTAAATAGCAAGGATAGTCTAAGTTGTGGAATTAACTTAAAAAGGACTTCCTTCTGAAGTTGCAAAGAGGATGACATTCGAAGAACAGTTAACAAGAGAAACTCGGATATAAGAAGGAATAGCACACTAGCACACCTTCAAGCACCCCTCCAAGGGACTCTACCTAAAATTTCGGGACGAGATTCCTTTAAGGGGGGAGGGCTGTAACACCCTAGGTGTTACTCAGGGTGTCCACTCAGGGCTACCCCATTTAACCTATTATCCCATGTCCTTGGTTTGGGCAAAGTACACCAAACTTGGAATTCAAGGTCCTAAACAAGTGCCAACCATCTTGGATATCATGCCCTAGCTTGTCATGCACATCTAAGAGGGGAATTTTCCAAAACCCTAAAGCAAACCCCTTTTGAGACATAGGAACCCTAATTGAAGCTAGGATCAAAAGGCCATGTAAACCTTATGATCATGGCTTGGGCCAAATATAAAAGTTGTAGTATGCTTCATAACCTACAAATAATAGTAAGGAAGTACCCCCAAAAAGATTTCAGAAAAGCCCCAAAAAGTTCACCAAGGGTTGAGCACAAGGGAAAATTCAGAATTTGCCTAAGTCTAAAAACTAACCCTTGAACAAAGATCTCACATGTTCACCTTAATCCAAAATTCAAAACACTTCGACCCAATTGACAAAGTGGCGCCAAATTAACCCTAGAATGCCCTGGAAAGAGGTGACACCTACCCTAGGGCGTTTGACACGACTTGGCACCATTTTTGGCTCGGTTTGGACATGTCTGACACAGCCGACTTCTCACCCCTCTATCTCCCTACCCCGACCATATCTTGACTTGGAACTCACAGCAAAAAGGTAGGATACGGTGCAGAGAAGAGATTGTGTACGGGACGTTGGCCAAGATCTGCACGCTAAGGCGCCCAAACAGGCCGTTGAACACGGGCAGAAGCCACGAGGCACGTGTTCGACGCGCTCTGAGCTCGCCAGAGCACGCCCGCGCGCACCCCCGCATGCCCCGCGTCGCGCCAAACGGCCAGCCAACGCCATGGCCCGCGCCCGCGCCTATAAAGCCCGCTCGTGGGTCGACTGCACTCTTCCGCGCACACTCGAACCTCACCGGAGCTCAGCTCACCGCCGTTTGCCCGTGCGCGGCGTGTTCGCGACCACCCGAGCCACTGCCGCCGTAAATCGGCCAGCCCAGCTTTTCCTAGCCCCGTCCAACCCTTGGAGACGAGTGTGCACGACTCAGTGAAGCTCCCCGAGCGAGGAATCGAAGCCTGCTTCGCTGGAGAGGCCAGTCCACGGTCGCCGGAGCTCACAACCCCGCCGGAGTACGTGGACCGGGTAATCCGCTCAACCACTTTCCGATTCCTAGTGCACACAGTCACTACGTTACCCCGTGAGGCTCACCGTGCCCTTGGATTGAACCAGATCGCCGTGGTTTGGCCGATACACTCGCCGCCGACGAGAACCCCCGCCTGCGCGCGTGGACCGAGCGATTCCGGCCATCTCCGCCGTCGAGCCGCACCTCGCTGTGACCGCCAGAGCCTCCCCGAGCCAGCCCTGCCCTTCGCCGGACCTACCTCGCCGCCGGTAAGCCGCGCCATCCTTTTCTTTCCCGCGAGTACTGTTTACATTTGGGGAAGGACCTCGGGGAAGAAGAAGGAAAGGTCAGGGGGCTTTTTGAACTGACAGCGACCCAGGGGAATAGTGGCGCAGGGGTAGATCTGTGCGGGTTGATTTAGTTTAAACCCAGGGACCTCGGTGTAAACTGTTTTTCCAGGAAACTCTTATTAAATCTGTTTTTAAATTGAGCAGAAACTTTGAAAATCCATAACTTCTGTTTAGTTCATCCAATTTTGGTCAAACAAATTTTGTCAGACTCTAAATAATGTAACCTACTTAAGAAAAATATAAACCCCCTATGTACTATGGAAAACTTTAAGGTTCTGATTTAATTATAGTTTTAGCCAAAAGCTCAATAATAGAAAGAAAAATAGTTGTGCTATTTGGCTGGGGTTAGAAAAATTTGGAGAAACCTATGTCCACCTACTAACCTAATTAAAAATGTTGAATCTCTCTGTCCACCCCATTCAGATAGTTTTTACCACTTATGTTACAATATACTTAAGGTTAAGAAAAATAGAAAATGTGATTTAAATAATGAACCAGAGGGCACCTCTATTTTTGTTAGGGTACTTATTCAATGAAGTTCACTAGAAAAATCTATCATACCCTGTTTAGTATAAAATAAGTAGGATCCCTTTTTATTTTAAGAAAACAAGGAAAGCTTAGAAAAACCCTACAAAAATAACCCTAAGATGAAAACACCCCAACCCTTGGGATAACTAATGTTTTGTTATTATAAACATAAGAAAAATACAAAATCTGTTGTTTGATATTTTTCAAATGACAAGTTAGTTATAAGCACCTTTTGGACCTAAAACTTTAGAAAATCACAACTAAATAATCACCAATTAACTTTCTGTGAATTTTGGCACAGAGGTTTAGTATTACTGTTAGATCCCAACAAAAATAACCCTTAGGAAGGAACTCAACTCTAATGGAGAGGTGTAGTGTAAAGTGGCCCATTTTACACCACCTTTGTTATTTTTGTCTAAAGCTTAGCCTTTTTATTTTGAACCTCAATTTCCTAGAATGGGCTATAGTGACCAATGGCAATCCACTGTAATTTTTACAGAATTTTTGGAAAATGTTAAACCACTGTCGTAGTTCAAACCTACGCTAGAAACTATAAGTAGAAAAGGAAGGAAAGGGAAAAGTGAATGACTGGAAATTGGTGTCATCCTAAAAACTCTTTATAAACATGCCCACTGAAGTATATAAAAGCAATACCAATTCCCTATGCCTATCCCTAGCAAAACCTAAACCTAGAAATGATAAGCATAAACCATTAAAAGCCACGTATGACCCAGAAACCCTAAATTGTTCATTAACTTGATTTTTTTCTTCTCTTAGCATAATGTTATTAAATCCTGCATAATCATGACATACGTGTTCATTGCATTTCGATAGACTGTAACCTTGCTGACGGAGAGTACATCCTCGTGCCGGAGCAAGGAGCTGCTCAGGAGGTAGCCCCGGATCCAGCACCCGAGCCTGCACCAGAGGATCTGCCTGCCACAGCCTTGGAAGGCAAGCCCCGGTTTATGCATAACCTGTTATTTATGCTATTTTACTATACTTAATGATTGTAGGACTGAATGTGCACTTAGGTGTAGGAGTTGTTTGAAACCCTAGTTGCATGATCTCAGGAATCCTTTTGAAATGAATACTAGCATGATAGGTCGAGTAGTTGCTTTATTTAATTAGGATCTCGGTAGAAGACGAGTGATTTTTCCAGCACTCGCGCGAGATCAGGAATTGGTTGTACCCACCTTCATGCTATTATAATACTAGTTGTAGACAACAATCCCTGGGGATTGGTTGTTTACGAGATGGAAAATGGAATAAGGATTAACGTGCGGATACCTGTGTCAAGCGTTTGAACGTACTAAACATATGCCGAGAAATATGGTAAATCGGTAAGCCTAGTACCTGAGTGAACCTGGTAGCAGTTTGCCCTCCTCACGCGGCCTGAGACGTGGTCTCCCATTCCGGTTATGGTGGGTACAAGTGCGGTCACTGCACGACGGCAGTTGGGGTCAGTGGGGCATTGTACGCCAAGGCGGTGAGCCCCTCTCTGCTGACGGGGAATCGATGGGGACGGTTGATGTGTGTGGGGATGGAGTGCCTCGCCACATCGTGTGTTTAGGTTTACGTTGCAAGGATAAAAACTCGATTTGAATCGTCTGCTTCTCGCAGCTAATGAGACTGCTTGATCCATTGTACTGCATTGAGTAACAAGTGGAAATATGATGAGTTGATATAAGATGTTGATTGCTAATAATGTTTGCTACTATCTATGAGTAGATAGTACACATTTAGCCTTAAGAGAGTCACACTTAAATTGACAAAGTTAAAACTTGACTTAGAAACTCAGCTAGTGCTTTTGGCAAACCAAACCCCACAGCAAAATAGCTACATGTCTAGAGGTAGAGGAGTAGACTCCTCACACCGGGTAAGTCTAGCTGAGTATTAGTATACTCAGCCTTGCTTGTGGCATAATTTTTACAGGTTCTCTGGAGGACATGGTTGCTGGAGTGACTTGGCCGTCCACCTTACCACCGGGTTGGACTATCGAGTGGGACCCCGCCTCGGCCGAGGAGGAGCATGAGGAGTGATGGGACAGGCTTCCCCATCTCTCTGTTTATTTACCGTTAGTTAATTTCCGCTGCACTTCGAACAATGATGGTCACTTTTGCAAAACTCCAATGATGATGATGTAATAACTTAACACTCTTACCTGCATGGTTTTATGCTTTATTGTATTTGCTCTGTGACTCACCATCGAGTGAGGTTGTGGTACTTGATCCTGTCAGTGGCCTCGTCGGACCAGATCCGAGGGATTGACGGGTTTTTCCCATTTAAGTGTAGTCTAGCCTCTTAGGCAGGGCTTAGGCACTTAAGTTGGAATAATTCGGGCAGTTCCGCCACAAGGTGATGGTCTTCAACAGCTTCATGAAAGCTGGGCTTTGCTTTCCGCTCCACAAGATGTTGGTTGAGGTTTTAAAGACATTCGAGATATACCTTCATCAACTTATCCTCAAAGCTCTTATCAAAGTGGGGGTTTTTATATGGGCCATGAGGAGTTAGGGACTGGAGCCGGATGCTAGGTGCTTCTGCAACATTCATGAGTTATCTTACCAGACGAAGGCGACCGGAAAAGAACAATATCATAACAACTTCGACTGTTACAGATTTGTGCCTCGCTCTGAGGCAAATTACCATGTGCCTACATTTCTGAAGAAGCGGCTGGGCTCTTGGATGAAGTAATGGTTTTACATGAAGAATGACCTGAATCAGAGGGAGGATGTATGGGGCATCATTCAATGTCCCATATGGTCACTGTTGGGGACTTGTTCTCAAATGCTATGAATTAAGAACAAGGCAACATAAAATGTTAAATATTAATGCCCTTCGTCCGCTGAAGCATTATATCCCCAAGGATTTAATGAACTTCGAACGAAGGCCATGAGTGAAATGTTACGAAGGTCATACCTTCATGAGCAAACTTACAAAATAAAATGAATTAATATATCAAACATGAAGCATTAAAGATAAATGTTTCAGAAATAAGCAACATTATCCACATATTTTTTATTATCTGATCATAAAAATGTCAGATCGTAAAGTTTGAGTACAATTATACCTTCTCCTTGACAGATGATAATTCTCGAGCAATGCGTTTGCAATTACAGGAAATCGTGAACAGTAAAGGAATACTGTTCACTATTTATAGGCACAGGACACAGCCTATGAGGAATTACAATCATGTCCCTCATAAAAGTTTACAACATTGACTCAAACCCTTATGGGCTAAAATGTCATTCTATCTTTAAGTCGGTTCGATCCTTCGTCTTCGGGCATGCTGCAACATCGAAGCTTTATGAGTGGTAGCTTCGGTCATCATGTATAAGCAGCTTTAGCCGAAGCTGTTTCTTCCTGCAGGACCTTCGGCGACGAAGCATGACCCCAATAGTAGCCCCTTCGCGGTGCTAGATCGTTTTTCGTAACGAGCTTGATCCGTGAAAAAAGTCTCTTAGGCTTCGGGAAGCCGAAGGTCCGAGAAAAACACCTTCCCTGAGCTCGTTGCCGAGAAACGATACAGTTTTCGAGCGCGGAGCAGTCCTACCATGCAGGTGCACCTTCTTGGTTGTTGCGGCCCACCGTGCAGTGAGTGCGAGTGACTGTTTGCCCGGTGAAAAAATCCTGACGATTCACCTTCTTACCTGCAGCACTATATAAACAGACAGGTAGGTGTGAAGTTACCACGGCATTCATTGCTATTGCACTGTTTTGCTGCCAAAAATTTAATCATAGCCGAAGCTTAATTTTTGCATTCAAACGAAGCTCCAGTTTGGTGTGTGCTTCATTACGAGGATAGCTTCGGAAAAAAAGGTTATTGACTTCCAAAGAATTTTTTTCTTTTCAAAAAAATTTAAAATCAAATGGCCAGAATACGCTCCACTGCTAGGGTTGAGCGTGGTGAAGACGAGACCGAAGCCGTTGAAACTGTTCTGATTTCTGAAGCGATGAGGCATTCCGGGCTGGCTCCATCAGAAGACACACCTGTTGCCGAAGCAACGCAAGCTGATGTTGAAGAAGTTGGTTCCGAAGATGAGTACAACTGCGGGATGCCAAGCAAACCTAGTCATTTGGACTTTGGAAAGTCCACCATCTCTGAAGCTGATCTTCCAAAAATGGTGAAGCTTGGCTACTTTAGTGAAACAAAAAAGGAGCTGGTTCGTTTTGGCGGAGAGGAGATTACTCCGAAGCCGGAAAAGAATGAAGTGGTTGTGTTCAAAAGCTTCTTTAAAGCAGGATTAAGATTTCCTTTGAATGGAATGATTGCTGATGTGTTGAAGAAGTTTGGGGTTTACCTTCATCAGCTGACCCCTAACGCTATTGTTAGATTAAGTGTTTATATTTGGGCCCTTCGTAGCCAAGGAGTGGAACCGTTCGGTGAAGGTTTCTGTCGAGTCCATGAACTACACTATCAGACTAAAGCCAGAGGAGATGGTCTTCATGAGAATTTTGGATGTTACAACTTTGCTTATCGTAAAACTTCGAAGTTTCCAGTGATAAGCTACCGAAGCAAATGGCCAGCCGGATGGAAGTCTGAGTGGTTTTATGTTAAAGTTGATAAAGATGAAGATAAATTGGTCCAGAGTCCACTAGAGCTAACCTTCGGACAATGAGGCCCCGATGCAACATGATAAGTGGAAGCCCGAGCCAAATTGCTTTGGCTGAATTTCGCGTGATTTCAGATCACATTGGCACTAGAGATTTGGTGCAGGAATTTCTGGCTTTTAAAGTGTTTCCAACAATGAGGGATTGGGAAATGCCAAAGCTGGAGGGAGAAAAGAAAAAGGGAGAATTTGTTCGATTGCCGTATTACTACAAGTTTAAAAAACACTTTAAAAAGCCCTGCCAAGAGTGGCTGGACTCAATCGAGATTATGTGCAACGATATCCTCGGAAATTACTCTAAGAAAGAAGATCAGTTGATGACTGCAGCCTTCGGCACTCGTCCGAAGCGAAGATTGAACCATGTGCTAGATGCTTTGAATTTTGATTACCCTGATTACGAGCAACTGGGCGGAGATGCCGAAGGCCCGAAGAGAAAGAGGATTGCTAGCGCCCTGGACAAAGAAAGCATCAAGTTGGCCAGAAAGGAAAAAGAAATTTCTGAAGAACCGAGGGTAGCTGTTTCAAGGAAAAGAAAAGGTATATCTCTAAAACCTGCATCTCCAAAACCCAAGACGTCGGGCCAGGAGGAGGAAACTCCTGCGACACCTTCTGCTGCCGAAGTGGAAGAGATTATGCAGGTAATGACTGAATCTTTGCCTATCAAGCTAAGTCCGCTGGCGCCGGAACTGACAAAGTTTTTTCAGAAGGACAAAGAAGCTTTGGCAGCAGAAAGTCCTGCAAAGCCGAAAAAACGAAGAATTATCCAAGTGACAGATGTGATTCATCAGACACCGCCACCGGTATCGGCGTCAAAAATTGTTACTGCCAAGACCGCCGAAGCCGAAGCCGCCGCAGACGCCGCTACCGAGGCCGAAACCACTGAATTTGCATCCGCCGGAGCCGAAGCTACTGGAGCCGAAGCTGTCGAAACTACCGGAGCCGAAGCTACAGGAGCCGAAGCCGGGACCACCGAAGATTCAAACCTGGAAACCACACTTGAAGTTATTGACAATATACTTCTGAAAATGGCTGAAGAAGAAGCTGCTGTGGCTGCGGTGAGCACAGCTACTGAAAAAGGAAAAGAGCAAGTTGAAGACATTTTGGAGGAAGGAAATTTTAACTTTCAAGATTTATTTGGACAAGAATTAACAGGTGCTAAAAAAGAAGAGCTGAAAAAATATGCCATATCCTGTGGATATAAACCAGGGTCTATGCTATTTGGTGGGGTCAACGAAGGGAAGCTAAGATGCCTTCGGAATCGCACCGAGGCCAAAATTGTTAGGACCTTCTCCAAAAGTGTTGGCCTGCCGAAGATAGAAGCGGACCTTTGTAGGTACCAGCGACAACATATCGCCGGTAGTTTGCTCTATGCTAATTTCAAGGTAAAAAAGTATCGATTTTTTATTATTATATATTTCTTCTTTTGAATTAAGTTGTTTTCTGACGAAGGTTGTTTTGGCAGAGTATACTTCTAAGTAAAGTGCTAAGAATGCAACAAGATCTTGAGGATGAAAAGAACGAAGTTACTATCAAAGATCTAGAAAGCACAGTCAAAAATTACGAAGCTGCTCTAACGGAAAAAGACTCCGTTATTCAGGATCTTAAAATCAAAGTTAAAGATTACGAAGCTGCCGTGGAAAAGAAAGACTTCGTCATTCAATCTTTGGAAGGTTCGTTGGCTGAAGCCCAAGCCGAAAATATCAGGTTAAACAATGAATTACTCCAAAGGTCAGAAAAATCTAAGGAAGAAAAGAAGAACCTTGAAACAAATCTCAAGACTGAGATCGAGAAAAATTCAAATTTGCAAAAATCATTGAAGGAACTTCAAGAGAAATGCCTAAATTTCGGCAGCCGATGTGTGCAGCGGCTGAAAGATGTGTTTCACTCTATCGAAGCCAGTTCTGAAAAATTTTCACCTTCAGCTGAAAACCTGCCCAGCACCTTGGAATATATTGAAGGCGAGGTTGATGCTCTTGACGAAGTTATTGCTGGGCATGCTGACTTCTGCGCCCTGGTAGCTTCTCAAGGCACAGCTGCCGCTTTTCTGAAGGCTGGCTGTGCGCACGGAAAAATTGTAAATAGGCCAAACTTCAGCTTGTCAGCAGCAGATTTGGCTGATATACCAAGCCTAGCCCGAAGCATCGGAAATAGATTTATGACCCAGATTTGGATAAATGGCGGGCGAAAAATGGCTGGTGACGAAGCTCGAAGCCACCTTAAGCCAATGAGAAACTTATATTTGTTACTTTTACCTTCTCCTTGAAATTTGCACCTTTCTTATTCTGCTTCTTTAATATGTGCAGGATGACGAAGCTGAAGTTTGACGAAGCTGAAGTATGACGACCTGAAGCTTAATAGTTGCTATAATAGACTTTCCTGCAAAAAATTCTGGAGAGATCTTTGTAATATAATTATATAAAAAAACTTATGTAAATTTGTACATACCTTGTAATATATCTTGTTTCCTTTATCCGTGTACAATCTGCTTTGCTGTGAACGAAACTACAGTTTTGAGCCGAAGGCAAAAAATACCTTCCCTTCTTTTCGTACACAACAAAGCATGAAAATTTTCCTCTTTCTTCAGAGTTTTTCCTCATTGCCAAAGCATCTGTCTTTTTTGTGTGGTATGATGATGATGATTCTATACATGTCTAAATGAATGTTTATGAATGCAAATGACATGATGTAATGCATTGTGCAAACCATAATCATAGCCCTCATTCCCTTGAGAATGACTCAAATCTTTTTGCCGTTTATTTTTCGGCTTCACCGTTTACTTTTCGGTGTATCAGCGCTGACTTTTCGCTGTAAGCCTCCCTTAGGAGCTTCTTCGCCTTTTACATTCGGCGGAATCAGCGTTTATTTTTCGCTGCAAGCCTCCCTTAGGAGCTTCTTCACCTTTTACTTTCGGCGGAATCAGCGTTTATTTTTCGCTGCAAGCCTCCCTTAGGAGCTTCTTCGCCTTTTACTTTCGGCGGAATCAGCGTTTATTTTTCGCTGTAAGCTCTGCATTCCCTTGGGAATGACTTTTGAGCTTCTTCTTTTCTTTTTCCATTGCACTCGATGGTGCGTCGTCAGCCTTTACATTTACATTTTTGGGGGATATCACTCCTATAGAATTGAAATATGGAAAAGAAAAATTACATGTTGTGGCCCCATTAAAAACCTTTCTCCCCCTTTGGAAAGGAAAAGGGTGCCATAAGGAAAAACTAAAACAACAATAAAAAATAGAAAAGATTACATCAAATTACACATAATACCGCCGAAGCTCATCTGCATTCCACGATCTAGGAATGTCGTTGTCGTCCATATCCTTTAATCTGTAGGAACCGGGTCTTGACGAAGATACTACCAGAAAGGGGCCTTCCCATTTTAGTTGTAGTTTGCCCACTGTGTCTGGGTTGGCCACTCTTCGAAGCACCAAATGTCCTGGCTTAATGTTCTTCAACCGAACCTTTCTATCACACCATTTTATTGTTTCGGCTTGATATTTATTGATATTTTCCACAGCTTGAAGCCTGATCCCCTCTATAGCATCTTTGTCCACAGAACAATCAGTTTCGTCTATCGCCGAAGCCACTGTTCTTATTGATCCTGCCTTAGCCTCTTCTGGGGTTATTGCTTCATCACCAAACAGCAATTTGAATGGTGTAAAACCTGTTGACCTTGACACTGTTGTGTTGTGGCTCCACACCACTTTAATTAATTCTTCTGGCCACTTTCCCCTTGGTTGATTGAATATTAACTTCATTATTCCTGTCATTATGATGCCATTAGCCCTTTCAACTAGACCATTTGACTCGGGATGTCGAACTGACGCAAAATGGATCTTTGTGCCAATTTGGTCACAAAATTCTTTAAAAGCTTCGGAGTCAAACTGCGTTCCATTGTCCACAGTGATAGCCTTCGGCACTCCGAAGCGACAAACAATGTTTTGCCAGAAAAACTTTTGGACAGTAACCGAAGTTATTGTGGCTAAAGGCTTTGCCTCAATCCACTTAGAAAAATATTCCACTGCCACTACAACATATCTTAAATTTCCATGTGCTGGTGGTAGTGGACCTAACAAATCAAGACCCCACCTTTGTAACGGCCAAGTGGGTTGTATTAACTGAGTTAGAGACGAAGGTTGTTTTTGATCTTTTGCACATTTCTGACAACCTTCGCACTTTTGGACTATTTCCGCTGCATCCGAAGCTGCTTTTGGCCAATAAAATCCTTGGCGAAAGACTTTTCCCAGCAAAGGCCTAGATCCAATGTGAGATCCACACAAGCCTACATGTATTTCCTTCATCAACTCTACACCTTCGGCTCTGGATAAACATTTGAGTAAGGGAGAGCAGACACCATGCTTGTACAACTCCCCTTCTATTATTACATATGGACGAGCTCTTGCCTCTATTCTCTTGTTATAAGCTTCGTCATCTGAAAGGAAATTACCCTTAAGGTAAGAGATGATTTCAGTTCTCCAGTCTTCACTATAAATAGGAGATATGTTGAGGACCGCTCTTTCAAGAAGTTCAACCGAAGGTGCTTTTATTGTTTCAAAAAATACTTCTGAAGGTAAAGGCAGCCCCTGTGCTGCTGACTTGGCTAGCAAATCAGCATACTCATTTTCTCCTCGAGGAATATTTTTACAGAAAACCCTTCAAAGGAAGCTTCAATCCTTCGGACAGTATCCAGATACTTCTCAAGCTTCGGGTCTCTTGCCCTACAACTTTTGTCAATATGACCAGAGATAACCTAGGAATCAGTTTTAAGAACCGCCCTTCTGATTTGTGGCGGAACTGCCCGAATTATTCCAACTTAAGTGCCTAA
Organism: Zea luxurians; assembly: GCA_029449295.1. Taxonomy (NCBI): domain Eukaryota; kingdom Viridiplantae; phylum Streptophyta; class Magnoliopsida; order Poales; family Poaceae; genus Zea; species Zea luxurians. The sequence continues at coordinate 4,143,266 of JAOPSE010000126.1, read as the reverse complement.
GCCCCACCTTAGAGGCTAGACCACTTAAATGGGAATAACCCGTCAATCCCTCGGATCTAGTCCGACACGGCCACTGACAGGATCAAGTACCACAGTCTCACTCGATGGTGAGTCACAGAGCAAATACAATAAAGCATAAGACCATGCGGGTAAGAGTGTTAAAATTATTACATCATCATCATCGGAGTTTTGTAAAAGTGACCATCATTGTTCGAAGTGCAGCGGAATAAAACTAACGGTAAATAAACAGAGAGATGGGGAAGCCTGGCCCATCACTCCTCATGCTACTCCTCAGCCGAGGTAGGGTCCCACTCGACAGTCCACCCCGGTGGCAAGATAGACGGCCAAGTCACTCCAGCAACCATGTCCTCCAGAGAACCTGTAAAATTGTGCCACAAGCAAGGCTGAGTATACTAATACTCAGCTAGACTTACCCGGTGTGAGGAGTCTACTCCTCTACCTCTAGACATGCAGTTGTTTGGCTGTGGAGTTTGGTTGCCAAAAGCACTAGCTGAGTTTCTAATCAAGTTTTTAACTTTGTCAAATTAAGTGTGACTCTCTTAAGGCTAAACATGTACTATCTACTCATACATAGTAGCAAACATTTTTAGCAATCAACATCTTGTATCATCTCAGCACAAGTTCACTTTTACTCAATGTAGCAGCATGGATCAAGCAGTCTCATTAGCTGCGAGAAGCAGACGATTCGAATCGAGTTTTTAAACCTTGCAAGGTAAACCTAAACACATGACATGGCGAGGCACTCCGTCCCCACACATATCAACCGTCCCCATCGATTCCCCGTCAGCAGATCAGGGCTCACCGCCTTGGCGTACAATGCCTCACTGACCCCGACTGGCCGTCGTGCAGTGACCGCACTTGTACCCACCATAACCGGAATGGGAGATCACATCTCAGGTCGCGTGAGGGGCAAAGTCTACTGCCAGGTTCAATCAGGTACTAGGCTTACCAATTTACCATATTTCTCGGTATGTGTTTAGTACGTTCAAACGCTTGACTCATGGTACCACACCTTAATCCTTATTCCATTTTTCCATCTCATAGACAACCAATCCCCATGGATTGTTGTCTACCACTAGTATCATAATAGTATGAAAGTGGGTACAACCAAAACCTGATCTCGCGCGAGTGCTAGAAAAATCACTCGTCTTCTACCGAGATCCTAATTAAATAAAGCAACTACTCGACCTATCATACTAGTATTCATCTCAAAAGGATTCCTGAGATCATGCAACTAGGGTTTCAAACAATTCCTACACCTAAGTGCACAATCAATCCTACAATCATTAGGTGAAGTAAAGTAGCATAAATAACAGGTTATGCATAGAACCGAGGCTTGCCTTCCAAAGCAGTGGCAGGCAGGTCCTCTGGTGCAGGCTCTGGTGCTGGATCTGGGGCTACCTCCTGAGCAGCTCCTTGCTCCGGCACGAGGACGTACTCTCCGTCAGCAAAGTTACAGTCTATCGAAATGCAATGAACATGTATGTCATGATTATGCAGGATTATGCTAAAAGAAACTAAGTCAAGAAGTAACTTAGGGTTCCTTAGTCATGCGGGGTTTCCAGTGGGTTATACTTATTACTTTTTAGGCTTAGGTTTTTAGTGAGGATAACACAGTGGATTTGTATTGTCTTTATACATTTCAGTGGACAAATTACAAGGGTTTTAGGATGACCCTAATTACCATTATTCAGTTTCCTTTCTTTACTTTCTACTTATGGTTTCTAGTGTAGGTTTGAACTATGACAGTGGTTTAATATTTTCCAAAAATTCCGTAAAAATTACAGTGGGTTGCCATTTGCTATTCTAGCCTGCTTTAAGAATTTGAGGCTCAACATATAAAGGCTATGCTTAAGACAAAAAGAATAAAAGTTAGGTAAATGGGCCACTTTGTACTACAACTCTTAATTAGAGGTGGGGTCTTCCTAAGGGTTATTTTTGTTGGCATCTAACAGTAATAATAGGCTTCTGTGCCAAAAACCACAGAAGGCTAAGGGGTGGTTATTTAGTTATGATTTTCTAAAGTTTAATGTCAAAAAGGCACTTTCTACTACATTGTTATTTGAAAAATGTCAAACAGCAAATTTCATATTTTTCCTAAGTTCTTAATAACAAAACATTATCTATCCCAAGGGTGGGGGTGTTTTCACCTTGGGGTTATTTTTGTAGGGTTTTTCTAAGTTTTCCTTGTTTTATTTAAATAAAAGGTATCCTACTTATTTTATACTAAAACAGGGTATGATATATTTTTCTAGTGAACTACATTGAATAAGTATCTTAACAAAAATAGGGGTGCCCTCTGGTTCATTATTTAAATCACCTTTTCTATTTTTCTTAACCTTAAGCATATTATGGAATAAGGGGTAAAACTAACTTAATGGAGTGGACAGAGAGGTTTAACATTTTTAAACAAGTCAGTAGGTAGATATAAACTTCTCCAAATTTTGCTAACCCTAGTCAAACAATATTTCTATTTTTCCTACTAATATTAAGTTTTTAGCAGTTTTCTTATTTAATTCAAAACTTCAAAAAAGAATACAGGAACTATGGGTTTTACTATTTTTATCTGATAGTTCATATTTCCCAGAGTCTAGCAAAATTGGTTTGACAATTTTTGGATGATTATTCTTCAAGTTATGCATTTATTAAGTTATCTGCCATATTAAAAGAAAAATAAATTTGAAAATGGAAAAGAAAACAGGTTTGCGCTGAGGCCCCTGGGTTTTATCTCCCTCTTCTCTCACAAAACAGTCCTCGGTCCACTATTGGCATGGGTCACTGACATTGCACAAAACCCCCTGGACCTAACCGAAATCTAACTCGCGCTCCCTGGCTGACTTAAACAGTACCCGCGGCATAGATTACGGCGGCGAGGCTTACCGGCGGCAGTAGAGCTCCGGCGGGGTGGTTGGTGACGTCCGGGAGGTCACGACGGTCACGTCGGTGTGCGGGTCGGCGTCGGAACGGAGGAGGACGGGAAAGGGGCTGGCCATGGTGGTTGCTCTTGGGTGGCACTGGCGGGTCGCGGGGAGGTCACCGGAGCTAAGGGCTGGCTCGGGCAAGTCAGGCGAGGTACGGAGGAGGCAACGGGGAAGGCAGCCGAGCACTGGGGCGGGTTTTATAGCCGTGGCGCGGGCATGGTCACGGGCGGCCGCGGGCGCGCAGGGGTTCGCGCACGGGCGTGCTCTAAGCGCGCCCCCGGATGTCAGCCCGCGTCGAACACGTGGAAGCTCGCTTCTGCCATGGTTCAACGGTGGATTTGAGCACCATAGCATGCGTATCTTGGCAAAGTCACTGTGTACGGTCGCTTCCCTACTCCATATCCTACCTTTTTGCTGTGAGTTCCAAGTCAAGATATGGTCGGGGTAGGGAGATAGAGGGGTGAGAAGTTGGCTGTGTCAGCTAGGTCCAAGCCGAGACAAAAATGGTGTCAAGTCGTGTCTAACGCCCTAGGGTAGGTGTCACCTCTTTCCAGGGCATTCTAGGGGTAATTTGGCGCCACTTTGTCAATTGGGTCGAAGGGTTTTGAATTTTGGATTAAGGTGAACATGTGGGATCTTTGCTCAAGGGTTAGTTTTTAGACTTAGGCAAATTCTGAATTTTCCCTTATGCTCAACCTTAGGTGAACTTTTTGGGGCTTTTCTGAAAACTTTTTGGGGGTACTTCCTTACTATTATTTGTAGGTTATGAAGCATATTACAACTTTTGTATTTGGCCCAAGCCATGATCATAAGGTTTACATGACCTTTTGATCCTAGCTTCAATTAGGGTTCTTATTGCCCAAGAGGGGTTTGCTTTAGGGTTTTAGGAAATTCCCCACTTAGATGTGCATGACAAGCTAGGGCATGATATCCAATATGGTTGCACTTGCTCAGGACCTTGAATTACAAGTTTGATGTACTTTGCCCAAATCAATCCTCATGTGATAATAGGTTAACAAGGGTAGCCCTGGGTGGACACCCTAAGTAACACTTGGGGTGTTACAGCCCTCCCCCCCTTAAAGGAATCTCGTCCCGAGATTTTAGGCAGAGTCCTCTAGAGGGGTGCTACTAAGGTACGATGGTGTGTTACTCTTCCTTTATACCCAAGTTTCTCTTGTTAACTGCTCTTCGAATGTCATTCTCTTTGCAACTTCAGAAGGAAGCCCTTCTTAAGTTAACTCCACAATTTAGACTATCCTTGTTATCTAAGTTTTTCTTATAATTGAATTCAAAGGGCAGGTGGGGGGGTGGGGTTTTGGGGTTACGTACCGACTCCTTTGGGCAGAAAGTTGGGGAAGCGAGAGCGTAGAAAATCCTCAGTCTCCCATGTAGCTTCTTCTGCTGAATGGTGACTCCATTGAACCTTATACATCCTGACTGATCTTGCCCAAGTTGACCTCTCCTTCTGATCTAATACCTTGATAGGGTACTCTTGATAGGACAAGTCTGGTTCTATCTCAATGTCTGGTTCCGGTAGCACTTCAGTGGGTAGACGAACACATTTCCGCAGCTGAGATACATGGAACACATTGTGAACTGCTGACATGTGAGGTGGCAATTCCAGTTGATAGGCTACGGGTCCACAAGCTTCCTTGATCTCGTAGGGTCCAATGTAGCGAGGAGCTAACTTGCCCTTGATCCTGAATCTCTGGACACCCTTGGTGGGTGACACCTTAAGATAAACATGATCTCCCACCTCAAACTGTAGAGGCTTTCGCCTCTTATCATGATAGCTCTTTTGCCTGGCCTGAGCAGCTTCTAGGTTCTTCTTGATGATCCTGACCTTTGCCTCTGCTTCAAGTACCAAATCTGGCCCAAAAATTTCCCTCTCTCCCGCTTGAGACCAATTTAGTGGGGTCCTACACCTTCTCCCATATAATGCCTCAAAGGGTGCCATCTTCAGACTGGACTGATAGCTGTTATTATAAGAAAATTCTGCCAAGGAAAGACACTTCTCCCAATCCTTTCTGTAGTGTAGTGCACATGCCCGCAACATGTCTTCCAAAATCTGATTCACCCTTTCTGTCTGGCCATCGGTTTGGGGATGATAGGCTGAGCTTCGTATGACCTGGGTCCCAAGTGATTCCTGCAATTGCTCCCAAAATCGTGCCACAAATGGTGCTCCTCTATCCGAGACTATAGTCCTTGGTATCCCGTGCAGACGAACTATCTGGTCAACGTAGATCTCTGCATACTTCTCTGTCCTGTGGGTGGTGTGCACTGGTAAGAAATGAGTAGTCTTAGTCAATCTGTCCACAATAACCCAAATAGAATCATGGTGCCTGGATGTATTGGGCAATCCCACTATAAAGTCCATGCAAATGTCCTCCCATTTCCAAGATGGTATGGGAAGGGGTTGCAAAGGGCCTGCTGCCTTCAAGTGACTAGCTTTTATCCTCTGGCAAGTGTCACACTCAGATACGTACTTGGCAATTTCCCTCTTCATTCTGGTCCACCAATATAAAGTTCTGAGGTCATGGTACATCTTGTTGCTACCAGGGTGCATGGAGAATTTGGAAAGGTGAGCTTCATGTAGTATCTTCTTTCTGAGCTCAGGGTCCTTGGGAACAACTAATCGGTCTCCAAACCATAAAATTCCCTTGCTGTCTTGACGGAAGCACTTGTATTTCTCTGCCTTTTGCTTGACCATTTCCTTAATCATTTGAACACCCTTATCCTCTATCTGTGCCCTGACTATTTGCTCCTGCAACGTGGGCTCCACCGAGATATAATTTAATTCACCGGAAGGAATAACTTTCAGGTTCAGCTTGCACAATTCATCACACAGGGTGGTAACTCTTGCATCCATGCTCATACAATTGCACTGGGCCTTTCTGCTCAAGGCATCTGCCACAACATTGGCTTTGCCAGGATGGTAATGCACTTCCAAATCATAGTCCTTGATTAACTCCAACCATCTCCTTTGCCTCATGTTCAGATCTGCCTGAGTGAAGATGTATTTGAGACTCCTGTGATCAGTATAGATGTTACAGTGAGCCCCCATCAAGTAGTGTCTCCATATCTTAAGAGCATGAACCACAGCTGCCAATTCCAGATCATGTGTTGGATAGATCTGCTCATGGGGTCTGAGTGCTCGCGAAGCATAAGCAATGACTCTGTTATCTTGCATCAAGACACATCCCAATCTTGTACCAGAAGCATCACAATAAACTTCAAATGGCTTGGTGCTGTCAGGTTGAGCCAGCACTGGGGCTGTTGTCAAATGCTGCCTCAAAGTATGAAAGGCATCTTCACACTTTTGGTTCCAATCATACTTGACTCCCTTCTTCAACAGTTCAGTCATTGGTTTGGCAATTCTAGAGAAATCCGGAATAAATCGTCGATAATACCCTGCCAATCCCAGAAAACTCCGAATCTGCCTCACTGTAGTCGGGGGTTTCCAATCCATCACCTCTTGTACCTTCTCAGGATCAACTGATATCCCATCCTGAGAAATTGTGTGACCCAAGAATTTGATCTCCTTTAGCTAGAACTCACATTTAGACAACTTAGCATAAAGATGATGATCACGCAGTCGCTGAAGCACGATGTGCAGGTGCTCAGCATGTTCGTCTTCATTCTTGGAATAGACCAAAATATCATCAATGAAAACGACCACAAACTTGTCCAGTTCTGGCATGAATACTGAGTTCATCAGGTACATAAAATAAGCCGGGGCATTGGTCAGCCCAAAAGACATTACCAAAAACTCATACAGCCCATATCTGGTTGAGAAGGCTGTCTTGGGAATATCGTTGTCACGGATCTTGATCTGATGGTAACCTGAGCGAAGGTCTATCTTGGAGAATACCTTGGCTCCTACCAACTGATCAAACAGAACATCAATACGGGGCAGCGGGTATTTGTTCTTGATAGTCACCGCATTGAGAGGGCGGTAGTCAACACACATCCTCAAACTATCATCCTTTTTCTTCACAAATAAAGCTGGACATCCCCATGGTGAAGTACTTGGGCGAATAAACCCCTTGTCAAACAACTCTTGCAGCTGCTTTTTCAGTTCGGCCAATTCCGCGGGAGGCATCCTATAGGGTCTCTTGGAGATAGGAGCAGTCCCAGGTTGCAACTCGATTGCGAACTCAATGTCTCGGTCAGGTGGCATCCCTGGCAATTCGTCTGGGAACACATCCGGGTAGTCACAGACCACTGGGATCTTTTCCACTAGTGACTCTATCATAACGAAGGCACGGGAACGGGTGCATCCCTGGTCGGGTAGATATAAGGTGATCTTGCCATCCAAAGGGGAGCGGATCTCTATGGCTCTGGCTGCGACATCAATCACCGTGTGGTGCCGTGATAACCAATCAGTCCCTAAGATGATGTCCACACTATCCAATCCCATTATCAATAGAGTGGTTTTGAAAATGAAACTACCCAGCTTAATTGGTACGTGCCTATTGATCTGATAGGTGGCAACCCTGCCTCCTGGTGTTGAGATTGTAATACCCCCATTGGTGTGGTGAAAAGGCAATTGGCACTTGGCACTAAATTTGGTACTGATAAAACTGTGTGATGCACCAGAATAAAAAAGAACAATAACAAGATAATTCAAAACTGTAAAGATACCAGTCAAGACGGGTGCTCCCTTTGGAATATCAGCCATGGTGGTGAAGTTTAGCCTGCCCTGCCTCACTTGCACCTTCTTCCTCTTGCCTTGATTCTGATTAACATTCTGCCCCTGCCTATGCTGGTTCTTGGGGCAATTCTTGGCGTAGTGTCCGGTGTTGCCACATGTGAAACACCTGTTGTCATTTGCCTGGCGGTACTGCTGCTGCTGCTGATTGTTCCTCTGAGCTGGAAACTGGGCGCGGTTGGGTGCCTGCTGTTGCTGCTATGGTCGGATCACCCATCTCCCTTGCTGCTGCTGGGGTCCCCGGTTCTGCGTGTCAGACACAATCCTGAAGCGCTGTGGCTGAGCGGAGGGTCCTGCCACAGGGGTCTTCCTCTTCTTTTCTGCCTGTCGAGCTGTAATACAGTCCTCCTGGGAGATAGCCATGTTGACCAACTCATTGTAACTATTGGCCCTGACGGTGTTGAGACGGTCACGGAGCTTAGTGCTGAGCCCCCTCCTGAACCTGTCTCTCTTCTTCTCATCTGTATCTGCGTGATATCCAGCATACTGGCACAAGTCATTAAAAGCCTGGGCATACTGCAACACTGTCCTGTTGCCCTGAGTGAGTGCCAGAAACTCGTTGAGCTTTCGATCCATGATCCCGGCTGGTATGTGGTGTCCCCTAAAAGCTGCCTTGAACTCTCTCCATTCCACCTCTCGATCTTCTGGCTGCATGGCAAGAAAATGGTCCCACCAAGTCCTTGCGGGTCCGCGAAGCTGCTGGGTGGCGAACCTGACTTTAGTAACCTCTGAACAAGCTCCATGGAGTAGCGGGAATTTGGATTCCACCACTCGTAACCATACATCTGCATCAAGTGGGTCCTCTGCCCTTGTGAACAATGGAGGCTGAGTACTGAGGAACTCCTGGTAGGTAGCTGCCGTGGGGTGACGCTGATGGTCCCCACCACCATAGTGCTAAGGTGGTGGCTGACGCTGAGCTAGCTGCCTCAAGATCTCATTCTGCTGAGCCATGAGCTCCTGCAGAGTGGGAGGCGGTGGCGGCGGTGGAGGAACGCGCTCATTCTGACCACGACGCTGCCTCCCGGCCATCTGAAAAACCACATATATACTTAACACCATAACTCCAAGTTCAAGGTTTAATCACGGCGAAAAGAGTCAAAAGTAAAATGATAGACTCCAACTTTCAAAAAAAGGATTTAAAAGGCATAAATTTCTCCTCCCAAACTTAAAACTGATAACAGCATCCATCAAACATGTTTCCAAAAGAGTTTATCACGGTTACATCATTTGTCCCCAAGAAGACTCAACTCTATCTAGCCTAGTACCCCAAGGGTGCAAAAGCTAAGCTAGCGGCGAGGAGTCCTACCATCCAACTTCTAACTCTATCCTGAACACCTAGTGAGCGGACGAGGCAACACTCGACTCGGGGGAAGGTGGTCTCCCTGAGCCAGCAGTGTCCACACTAGAGGCAGGCTCCTCTCCTCCCTCGATGTCGACGTCCTCGTTGGCCCCCATGTCCTGGATCTCCTGGTGATGCATATCCAGGTGCTCATTAGCCTCAGCAAGCTGTTGCTGAGTATTAATAAGCTGATCCTCGAGAACCTCAATGGTGTTCTCCCTGGTGCCCACTAGTTCCTCCAACTCTTGGATATCAGTGGATAGCTGCTCCACCTGCAAGTCCTTCTCCACCATTTCAGTGGACAAGTCAACCACAAGCTCCTCCCTGTTGTCCAAGGTAATCTTTGTCGCCTCCAATAGTGCCATCAGATGGGACATCGCCTCACCGCGCATCACTTGCAGACAGTATAGAGCATTCATGCACCGTACGCTCAAGTGCGTAGTCTGTCCTGGGTAGATGGCCCAGATATCCTTGGCATGCTCCACCCGATCCTTCCACATTGGGTCATCCTCCCTTTCAGCGGGGAACAAGCCAATGGGGTGGGTAGCCAGCTCCAAAGGATGGAATCCGTAGAAAGTGGTTAACACGTGTAGAGCGATCGCTTCGATCGTGTCCTCAGCTCGGTATCCAAAAGACTCGGAGTCCAAAGAGCGCCAGCCTAGCTGCAGGGGATGGGGCTCCAAGGTCATCCTCACCCTACAGCGGGGCACTCGGTGCTTCTCGAACTGCTGCACCGCGTATTGAGGGGGTGTCGTGTATCCAGCCCCTTGAAGTACCTCCCACAAAATGCGGGGAAAACCCTCTCGTGCAAGCCCGTCAGTGTGGGATAGTGCATTTCCGTCCTCTGAGGATCCGTGGGAAGTCATCTGTGTATGGTTAAGCGTAAGTAAAAGAAAAGAATTATAAAAAGAACAAGGAAAAATAAAACTCGGCCTTTCTCTAGTTAAATAAAAAGGTACTGGGGACCTAGTTGGTTATTATCTTGTTTTTAAGTTGTTACTCAATTATCCATTTGTTTAATTTAGAAATGCATGCATGCTCGTCCTTAACGACCTCACAACAAGATAAAAGGAATAGGGAAGAACTCCCATCCTGTAAAAGTGGCCTGTAGGGCCTAATTACTTAGCCACCTAGCTACCCTTCTATTACCCTTAAGGCTTCACGTCCTAGGTCTATCCTGCTCGTTCTCCTATCTATCCAACATTGTTTCTATCAAATTTTATTTTGGGAAAATGATGGTATTTACATTTTATTGATTCCTCTGTGGTGGTACAAGCTCCGATACCAGCTGTGGCGGAACTGCCCGAATTATTCCAACTTAAGTGCCTAAGCCCCGCCTTAGAGGCTAGACCACACTTAAATGGGAATAACCCGTCAATCCCTCGGATCTAGTCTGACACGGCCACTGATAGGATCAAGTACCACAGTCTCACTCGATGGTGAGTCACAGAGCAAATACAATAAAGCATAAGACCATGCGGGTAAGAGTGTTAAAATTATTACATCATCATCATCGGAGTTTTGCAAAAGTGACCATCATTGTTCGAAGTGCAGCGGAATAAAACTAACGGTAAATAAACAGAGAGATGGGGAAGCCTGGCCCATCACTCCTCATGCTCCTCCTCAGCCGAGGTAGGGTCCCACTCGACAGTCCACCCCGGTGGCAAGATGGACGGCCAAGTCACTCCAGCAACCATGTCCTCCAGAGAACCTGTAAAATTGTGCCACAAGCAAGGCTGAGTATACTAATACTCAGCTAGACTTACCCGGTGTGAGGAGTCTACTCCTCTACCTCTAGACATGCAGTTGTTTGGCTGTGGAGTTTGGTTGCCAAAAGCACTAGCTGAGTTTCTAATCAAGTTTTTAACTTTGTCAAATTAAGTGTGACTCTCTTAAGGCTAAACATGTACTATCTACTCATACATAGTAGCAAACATTTTTAGCAATCAACATCTTGTATCATCTCAGCACAAGTTCACTTATTACTCAATGTAGCAGCATGGATCAAGCAGTCTCATTAGCTGCGAGAAGCAGACGATTCGAATCGAGTTTTTAAACCTTGCAAGGTAAACCTAAACACACGACATGGCGAGGCACTCCGTCCCCACACATATCAACCGTCCCCATCGATTCCCCGTCAGCAGATCAGGGCTCACCGCCTTGGCGTACAATGCCTCACTGACCCCGACTGGCCGTCGTGCAGTGACCGCACTTGTACCCACCATAACCGGAATGGGAGACCACATCTCAGGTCGCGTGAGGGGCAAAGTCTACTGCCAGGTTCAATCAGGTACTAGGCTTACCGATTTACCATATTTCTCGGTATGTGTTTAGTACGTTCAAACGCTTGACTCACAGTACCACACCTTAATCCTTATTCCATTTTTCCATCTCATAGACAACCAATCCCCATGGATTGTTGTCTACCACTAGTATCATAATAGTATGAAAGTGGGTACAACCAAAACCTGATCTCGCGCGAGTGCTAGAAAAATCACTCGTCTTCTACCGAGATCCTAATTAAATAAAGCAACTACTCGACCTATCATACTAGTATTCATCTCAAAAGGATTCCTGAGATCATGCAACTAGGGTTTCAAACAATTCCTACACCTAAGTGCACAATCAATCCTACAATCATTAGGTGAAGTAAAGTAGCATAAATAACAGGTTATGCATAGAACCGAGGCTTGCCTTCCAAAGCAGTGGCAGACAGGTCCTCTGGTGCAGGCTCTGGTGCTGGATCTGGGGCTACCTCCTGAGCAGCTCCTTGCTCCGGCATGAGGACGTACTCTCTGTCAGCAAGGTTACAGTCTATCGAAATGCAATGAACATGTATGTCATGATTATGCAGGATTATGCTAAAAGAAACTAAGTCAAGAAGTAACTTAGGGTTCCTTAGTCATGCGGGGTTTCCAGTGGGTTATACTTATTACTTTTTAGGCTTAGGTTTTTAGTGAGGATAACACAGTGGATTTGTATTGTCTTTATACATTTCAGTGGACAAATTACAAGGGTTTTAGGATGACCCTAATTACCATTATTCAGTTTCCTTTCTTTACTTTCTACTTATGGTTTCTTGTGTAGGTTTGAACTATGACAGTGGTTTAATATTTTCCAAAAATTCTGTAAAAATTACAGTGGGTTGCCATTTGCTATTCTAGCCTGCTTTAAGAATTTGAGGCTCAACATATAAAGGCTATGCTTAAGACAAAAAGAATAAAAGTTAGGTAAATGGGCCACTTTGTACTACAACTCTTAATTAGAGGTGGGGTCTGTCCTAAGGGTTATTTTTGTTGGCATCTAACAGTAATAGTAGGCTTCTGTGCAAAAAACCACAGAAGGCTAAGGGGTGGTTATTTAGTTATGATTTTCTAAAGTTTAATGTCAAAAAGGCACTTTCTACTACATTGTTATTTGAAAAATGTCAAACAGCAGATTTCATATTTTTCCTAAGTTCTTAATAACAAAACATTATCTATCCCAAGGGTGGGGGTGTTTTCACCTTGGGGTTATTTTTGTAGGGTTTTTCTAAGTTTTCCTTGTTTTATTTAAATAAAAGGTATCCTACTTATTTTATACTAAAACAGGGTATGATATATTTTTCCAGTGAACTACATTGAATAAGTATCTTAACAAAAATAGGGGTGCCCTATGGTTCATTATTTAAATCACCTATTCTATTTTTCTTAACCTTAAGCATATTATGGAATAAGGGGTAAAACTAACTTAATGGAGTGGACAGAGAGGTTTAACATTTTTAAACAGGTCAGTAGGTAGATATAAACTTCTCCAAATTTTGCTAACCCTAGTCAAACAATATTTCTATTTTTCCTACTAATATTAAGTTTTTAGTAGTTTTCTTATTTAATTCAAAACTTTAGAAAAGAATACAGGAACTATGGGTTTTACTATTTTTATCTGATAGTTCATATTTCCCAGAGTCTAGCAAAATTGGTTTGACAATTTTTGGATGATTATTCTTCAAGTTATGCATTTATTAAGTTATCTGCCATATTAAAAGAAAAATAAATTTGAAAATGGAAAAGAAAACAGGTTTGCGTTGAGGCCCCTGGGTTTTATCTCCCTCTTCTCTCACAAAACAGTCCTCGGTCCACTATTGGCATGGGTCACTGACATTGCACAAAACCCCCTGGACCTAACCGAAATCTAACCCGCGCTCCCTGGCTGACTTAAACAGTACCCGCGGCATAGATTACGGCGGCCAGGCTTACAGGCGGCAGTAGAGCTCCGGCGGGGTGGTTGGTGACGTCCGGGAGGTCACGACGGTCACGTCGGTGTGCGGGTCGGCGTCGGAGGTGGCCGGAGCTACCCTGGCCACGAGCACAGGCGGCGGGGGTCGTCGGCGGTTCCTGGTCTGGCCAAATCACGACGGTATAGTTCAATTAAGGTGCACGAGGAGCTCCACGGGGTGATGTAGAGGCCATGCGCGCAACGAATTGGGAAATGGTGTAGAGGCTTACCCGGTCCACGTGCGCCGGCGGGGAAAGAACTCCGGCGAGCACGGTTACGCTATTCCGGTGACGCGGGTCCTCGGTTCAATCTTGAGTAAGCTTCACGGCCTCACCAGGAAGCTACCTGAAGGCTTGGATCGAACGGAGGAGGACGGGAAAGGGGCTGGCCACGGTGGTTGCTCTCGGGTGGCACTAGCGGGTCGCAGGGAGGTAACCGGAGCTAAGGGCTGGCTCGAGCAAGTCAGGCGAGGTACGGAGGAGGCAACGGGGAAGGCAGCCGAGCACTGGGGCGGGTTTTATAGCTGTGGCGCGGGCATGGTCACGGGCGGCCGCGGGCGCGCAGGGGTTCGCGCACGGGCGTGCTCTAAGCGCGCCCCCGGATGTCAGCCCGCGTCGAACACGTGGAAGCTCGCTTCTGCCATGGTTTAACGGCGGATTTGAGCACCATAGCGTGCGTATCTTGGCAAAGTCACTGTGTACGGTCGCTTACCTGCTCCATATCCTACCTTTTTGCTGTGAGTTCCAAGTCAAGATATGGTCGGGGTAGGGAGATAGAGGGGTGAGAAGTTGGCTGTGTCAGCTAGGTCCAAGCCGAGACAAAAATGGTGTCAAGTCGTGTCTAACGCCCTAGGGTAGGTGTCACCTCTTTCCAGGGCATTCTAGGGGTAATTTGGCGCCACTTTGTCAATTGGGTCGAAGGGTTTTGAATTTTGGATTAAGGTGAACATGTGGGATCTTTGCTCAAGGGTTAGTTTTTAGACTTAGGCAAATTCTGAATTTTCCCTTGTGCTCAACCTTAGGTGAACTTTTTGGGGCTTTTCTGAAAACTTTTTGGGGGTACTTCCTTACTATTATTTGTAGGTTATGAAGCATATTACAACTTTTGTATTTGGCCCAAGCCATGATCATAAGGTTTACATGACCTTTTGATCCTAGCTTCAATTAGGGTTCTTATTGCCCAAGAGGGGTTTGCTTTAGGGTTTTAGGAAATTCCCCACTTAGATGTGCATGACAAGCTAGGGCATGATATCCAAGATGGTTGCACTTGCTTAGGACCTTGAATTCCAAGTTTGATGTACTTTGCCCAAATCAATCCTCATGTGATAATAGGTTAACAGGGGTAGCCCTGGGTGGACACCCTAAGTAACACTTAGGGTGTTACATGATTCCCATTGCCTTTAACTTCTGAAGACCCAAAAGTAAAGCTTCATACTCAGCAATGTTATTTGTGCAGCTAAAATCAAGTCTTGCTGCGTAGCAAGTTTTAACTTTGGAGGGTGCGAACCATCGCAGAATACTGTCCATGCTTCGGCATCTTTATTTGCCTCTTCTATTTGAGCCCCTGGCGTCCAATCGGCAATGAAGTCAGCTAACGCCTGGGATTGAATCGAAGATCTGTGTACATAATCAATGCAGAATTCATTGAGTTCCACAGCCCACTTTCCAATCCTTCCAGTAGCTTCTTTATTTCTCATAATGTCCTTCAATGGTTGTGAAGAAGGGACAATTATATTGTATGCTTGGAAATAATGCCGAAGCTTTCTAGAAGCCATCAAAACAGGATATAGCACCTTCTCCAATTCTGTATAATTTTTCTTTGATAAACTAAGAACTTCAGATACAAAGTATATTGGAGCTTGCTTCTTGATTTGCCCTTCAAGCTTCTCTTGGACAAGTGCCGCACTTACCGCTGAGTGTGAAGCTGCCACATATAACAATAGAGGAGCCCCTGGCACTGGTGGAGTTAGCGTTGTTAGGTCTATCAAATATTGCTTCAGCTCTTCGAAGGCTTTCTGCTGGACTAGTCCCCATTGAAAAACTTCGGCTGTCTTCAGCACTTCGAAGAATGGTAAATTTCTCTCTGCTGATCTAGATATGAATCTGTTGAGAGATGCCAGTCTTCCTGTCAATCTTTGAGCCCCCTTCTTTGTACTGGGTGGTTCCATTCGAAGGATAGCTTCGATTTTATTTGGATTAGCCTCAATCCCTTTTGTTGAAACTAAGCAGCCAAGAAATTTCCCTTTCTTCACTCCGAAGACACATTTTTCTAGATTCAACTTTAAACCGGCCTGTCTGAAATTAGCGAAGGTTTCCTGGAGGTCAGTAATATGGTTCTCTTGCTTCGTGCTTTTTACAATGATATCATCAACATAAGTTAACACATTTCTGCCTATCTGAGACTGAAGAACCTTCGCTGTCATTCTGCTAAAGCTTCCTCCAGCATTCTTGAGCCCCTCAGGCATCCAAAAGTAACAATATGTTCCACTAGGGGTTATGAAGCTGGTCTTCGGCACATCCTCCTTCTTCATCCAGATTTGATGATAGCCTGAATAACAATCCAACAGACTCATAAGCTCTGATGAAGCTGCTGCATCAACTAAGGAATCTATCCTCGGCAATGGAAACTCGTCCTTCGGACAGGCCTTGTTGAGATCAGTAAAATCGATACACATCCTCCATTTACCATTGGCCTTTTTTACCATGACAGTGTTAGCCAGCCATTCTGGGTATTTTACCTCTCTGATAACTCCAGCACTGAGAAGTCTTTTCACTTCATTTCGAGCACCTTCAGCCTTGTCATCAGACATCTTCCAAAGCCTCTGCTTTCTGGGTCTGAAGGATGGATCAACATTAAGCGAATGCTCAATAACATCCCTGTTAACTCCGCAAAGATCATTAGCCGACCATGCAAAGACATCTTTGTTGTTGAACAAGAATCTTATCAAGGTTTTCTCTTGTTCCTCAGACAATTGAGATCCTAGCAGCACCTTCTGCTCTGCGATATCTTCGCATAAAAGCATGGGTTTCGGCTGATCGGCCGAAGCAGCCTTCTCCCTTCTATGCTTGTACCGCTCACAAGCTTCGGCTTCATCTATGTTATGGATTGCCTTTGAATCAGTCCAATTCCCTTCGGCCTTTCTGGCGACTTCCTGACTCCCATAAATAGTAATAGGTCACTGATCCAAAGGTATCTTCATGCAAAGATATGCTGGATGAAGTATTGCTTCGAAAGCATTGAGTGTTCCGCGACCAATGATAGCATTGTAAGGATACTCCATGTCAACAATGTCAAACACAATTTGCTCAGTCCTTGTGTTGTTGACAAATCCGAAGGTTACTGGCATGGCAATCTTCCCAAGTGCTACAATCTGCCGCCCTCCGAAGCCACAAAGAGGGTGCATAGCATCATGAATCATGTCTTCGGGCTCTTGCATTTGCCTGAAAGCCTTAGCAAATATGATATCTGCTGCACTGCCTGTATCAACCAAAACATTATGGACCAGAAATCCTTTGATCACACAAGAGATAACCATAGCATCATTGTGTGGGTAATCCTTGAGCTGAAGATCCTCTTGAGAAAAGGTAATTGGGATGTGAGACCATCTTGATTTGATGAAGGGTCCTTGTACCCCTACATGTTGTACTCTTCGCTGTGCCTCCTTCTTCTGCTTCTTGTTGGCCGGCTCTGAACATGAACCGCCTGTTATCGGGAGAACTAGCTTCGGGGCCGAAGCAGTTCTAGCTTTATTCTTGACCGAAGCCATCAACTCAAACAAGTGGAAGTGAGTTGACCGGAGGTGGGCGCCAATGTTGGGGACTTGTTCTCAAATGCTATGAATTAAGAACAAGGCAACATAAAATGTTAAATATTAATGTCCTTCGTTCGCTGAAGCATTATATCCCCAAGGATTTAATGAACTTTGGACGAAGGCCATGAGTGAAATGTTACGAAGGTCATACCTTCGTGAGCAAACTTACAAAATAAAATGAATTAATATATCAAACATGAAGCATTAAAGATAAATGTTTCAGAAATAAGCAACATTATCCATATATTTTTTATTATCTGATCATAAAAATGTCAGAACGTAAAGTTTGAGTACAATTATACCTTCTCCTTGACAGATGATAATTCCCGAGCAATGCGTTTGCAATTACAGGAAATCGTGAACAGTAAAGGAATACTGTTCACTATTTATAGGCACAGGACACAGCCTGTGTGGAATTAATATCATGTCCCTCATAAAAGTTTACAACATTGACTCAGACCCTTATGGGCTAAAATGTCATTCTATCTTTAAGTCGGTTCGATCCTTCGTCTTCGGGCATGCTGCAACATCGAAGCTTTATGAGTGGTAGCTTCGGTCATCATGTATAAGCAGCTTTAGCCAAAGCTGTTTCTTTCTGCAGGACCTTCGGTGACGAAGCATGACCCCAACAGTCACGTTTCGGCATTAGGAGGCCATCAATCGCAATTGGGAATGAAGTGCAAGCATGCCTAATGTCCTTCAACACCATATGTACCTACATTAGTACTAGAGATTTAGTTCAAGAGCACATCGCTTTCAAAGTATGGCCTCTTGCAAATGAATGGGAAATGCCGAAGGAAGCTGCCACTGACTCCAATCAGGGTGGCTTGGTTTATCTCAAATACACCTTCCGATACATAAGTCAATTTGACGAGCCAAATGATGATTGGCTAGATGCTATAGAGGCAACAAGTGACGAGCTACATGGATCCTACTCGAGGACAGAAGACGAAGCTATGACAGTTGCCTTCGGCGCTCGAGGGAAAAGAAGGCTGAACAGGGTTTTCGATGTTATTGGGTTTGTCTACCCTGATTATTATTTTCCTGTCCGAAGGCAAGGGGGAAAGAGGAAAGGTTCTGCTTCAACCTCTTCAAGTGCGCTAAAGGCAAAGAGGGACAAGGTCTTAACACGTAGGTCGAAGCCTATTGGGATGGCTGAAGTGCCGAAGCTTATTGAAAGTGCAGAGGCTGCCTCGTTAGCCATAGAAACAACTCCGGCGATGCTGATCGAAGCTAGTGCAGGTCCGATCAAAGAGCCAGAATTAGAAAAGGCAGCAAAACAGCTAAAGGTACTGAGCCCACCAGCCGTAACAGGGTTATCGAAGCCATCGAGCACTACAACAATGACTCCAAGGAAAAGAAGAATGACTAGCATTTTAGATGTTATTTTGGAATCTGTGAAAGCACCAGTTTCTGCTTCTGCTGAAGCATCTGGTGAAGCATCTGGAGACGCAAAAGAAGCAACTACTTCAAGTACGGCTACTGTTTGTAATACTCAAACTGTAAAAATTTAAAACATAGTTGACTTACACACATATTTTTGCCTCTGTTAATTATAATAGGTGAATCAACACTTCCAAAAGTCATTAATTGGCTAATGACATTTAAATTAATATGTGCATCATGCCGAGTTTTATTTGATTGTGCATATGTGGATAATAAAAATAAATATGTCATTAACAATATATTAATATTAATGGACAAATGGAATTGAACCTCTAAATTGAAAACAAAATGACATAGAAAAAGAAAAGAAAGAGAAGAAACATCATAAAATATAAAACAAAATTGATAAAAGTATAAACCCAACCATAAATGGTATGATTAAAGTCTACCTTTAATTTGAGTACTAAATTCACATTCATATTTGAAGTTCAAATGTGGGACTTAAATTTGAAATTAAAAGGAGAAAAGAAAAGGGAAAACAGCCATTGGGCCGAAATCCTTGCGCGCGGCCCATTCATTTACGCTAGCACACTGCCTGGCCCATTCCACATCCGCGTGCTGGCATCCGGGGTCCACAGTCCAGCCGCATGCCTTGCTTCCTGGTTGCGCCTGGATTGGATGACGGGTGGGCTCGGTGGACCAGAACCTCTCCACTAGTCGGGTCTTCACGCCCGCGACGTGACGCGTTACCACTGACTGGTGGGCCCCTTATGTCGGGTCGTTCGTCCCCAACGAATCGCGAACCAGGCGGATCTCGCCGTGGCGATAGCTACCTGTGATTCGCTAGTCCATCGATCGCTCCTGCAATGGAGGGATTCGGTTACCTCCTGCCCTCCGTAGAATTCGCGCTCACCCATTGACAACCGAGACCCACAGCTCCAGCGTCGTTTCGCCCGCACGCAACAGAATCGTCGCAACGTCCGCCGCGGGTGCACAGATGGCGTACCAGCCACCGGGATACTCGCGGGCGTGGGCTGCTCCCGGCTCCTGTGGTGACTACTCAACCAGGAGCCGCTTGGGGATAAGAAAAGGGGGGGGGGGGAAACGCCACATCTTCATCTCCCCTCGTTCTTCCTGGTTGCCTAGCGACGAGTGTCGCCGAGAGAGAGAAAGGAAGAGAGGACATCACTAGTGCGTGAGCTAGGGACGTTGGGTGGCGATCTTCGGGCGGGACCCATCTGCGGTCGGCCGAGACAGACGTGGGCTGGTCTGCGGCGCATTCCTGGTGATGCTCGCGTCGTGTGGCGAAGGCTTCGTGTCGTCTTCGTACGACCTTGTCTGTGCCTCGCGCTGGTAAGCCTTCTTTTTCCTCTGCGTTATTTTGGTGCGCACCAGGAGTTTGGGTGCGAGCGCGGCGTTCCTCCACGGGGTGTCGGGTTTGGGCCAGCGCCGGGTGGCTGGTAATTGGCGGCACTGGCGTGTTCGCCGATTGTGGGCGCTGTTGGCCATATCCTGGTGGCGAGCTGAGGAAGAAGACAGCCGGTGATCCGTGGAGTGGGAGATGGACGGTGGGGATTGGTCGGTGCTGGGCCGTTGGATCCTGGTTGGGTGCTTGAGATTAGTGCTTGCGTGGTGATGAATTTCTTTAAATCGGAACCGTTGGTTTGGGAACAGACGGGTTGATTTGGCTCTGCGTTCCAACCCACGGATTGGCTATGGGTCGTAGGATCCCGATCCAAGGGCTCGCGTTGCAGACTGATCACTTAAGTGCACGTACCTAATCTGTACCGTTCGGGTCTGATCCGATGGCCCATCATGGTCGATACCCCTTCACTTTGCCAGTTCGCAGAAGAGACCCTAGAAAACTTAAGAATCAACCCGTAGTCACTCGAGTTACCCTCTGTGTCTCGGGAATTTTTATTGTTTAGCCCCTGCGTTTTCTAGAAAATGAGGCCCCATCCAGAGAGTTATTAAATCAGAAAAATGAATTGGAAAATGAGTTTTTAAAATAAAAACAATACCTAGAATTTGTATAATTCATAGAAACTCCATATAAACTCCAAATTGATCCATTCCAGTTCCAAAATTTTTATAATATTATTGTCTAGCCATTAGTGTCTCTGTCTTAACATGAAAGATGATTTAAAATTTATCTAGCACTTAATCTTGTATTAAATGCATAAAACCTGAGAAAATCCATAACTTAAAATCTATAACTCCAAAATTAGTGATTCCAGTTCCTGTGATTCTATTTTAATGTCTAGATTTTTACTGTGTATTTTATTTGCATGTTTGATGTGATGTTAATTTATGCTACGCTATGTATGTATTGTGTTGATACGAGTAGACGAGCAAGCCACTATGGAATCTGAGGTTCAACAAGTTGAGACAGCTGAGCAGGAGCTCATTGAAGGCAAGTTGTGCCCTTGATCACTTCTTTTACCCATTCATGTTCTTGTTAATCATAATGATCTGCATAGGTTAATTTTGATGGGACCCAATAGGATACCCTAGATTTGACTATCTCTATGCCTTGTTTCACCACTGGTTTTACTACTAAACTTTTGGGTAGTACATGCTATTGCTTTATGTGGCTTTGGGTATAGAGATATTCATCACTCACTTTTATACTTGTTATTATTTGTTCATTATTTTATGTTCATGATAAGATCATTATGTTAATGGGAACATGGAGAACCACCCGGGAAAACAGTGCTACCACAAGGGTTTAATGGGACGCCCTTGGCTGATTAACTAGGAAAGCTAGTGGAGGGCTACCTTACCCGAAAGGGGCAAGGGCAGTAGGGAAGTGGTCAGTGTAGGGAGGTCCTTGGGTTGATTTTGCTGCGATGGCGGTCAGACAAGAACCCTGCATTGGAGCTTCCTATAAACTGTAGCGGGTAGTCTAAAGCTAGTGGAACTTTGTAAAGGCCTCGTAGTGGTACCCTGCCTCGCTTCCTTGGTAGAGGTGTATGGAGTCTGATCAACTCCATGGCAAATGGGTAACACGACTTGTGGGTAAAGATGCGCAACCTCTGCAGAGTGTAAAACTGGTATACTAGCCGTGCTCACGGTCATGAGCGGCTCGGACACTCACATGATTAACTTATGGAACCTAAACTTAATCTGTCATTTCATTGCATTTGGGATTATTTCATTATTACTTTTACTTATTATTACTATGGTTTGGTATTTACTTACACTTAGTAACTGCTAATAAAATTTTGACCAACTCCTAAAAGCAATGCTTAGCTTCAGCCTTTATTTCATTGATCAGCCTTACACTTCATGAACTCCCACCTTGGTGAGTTCATGTCACATTATTCCCCACAACTTGTTGAGCGATGAACATGTGTGAGCTCACTCTTGCTGTCTCACACCCCCCCCACAGGAGAAGAGCAGGTGGTTCAGGAGGAGCCATAAGGCGAGGAGTTTGATCTGATCTAGGTGGCGTTTCTCAGTTGACATTGGCGCCAACGATCCTTAGTTCATTTTATATTTATCTTTATTTGGTAATAAGTCTTCCGCTATGTAATAAATACTCTGATGTTTTGTGATATTTATCTCTATACACTCTGTTATTATATATGTTGTCTTCTTTGGCGCATGTATGAGATGCACCTGGCTTTGTTCCTTAAAACCGGGTGTTACACTGTTCTTGCTCAAGCCGGACCTTCAGAAGCCGCGCCAATAGGGCTAGTGGAAGAAAGTGTTCCTGAAAAACCTAAATCTCCTGCTCCCGAAGCTCCTCCTCATGGTGACTTGGAGTACATTGTTCGACACGCTTCAGAAAAGCAGTTATCATTAGAACAAATTGCCGAAGCAGAACACTATACCAAGGACTTGAAATACCCCCGAGGGTCCTTGGTATTCGAAGGGGATGACGAAGACGACTTCCTGTACTTTCTGCCCGACAGTAAGGAGGTCAATGTTTGCCGTGAAATGATGAATAACATGGGATTTCCGAAGCTGGAGCTTGGTTTGTCTGCTATGTCAAAGGATCAGCTTGCTCACAGCCTTGCTTACAATAGCTTGAAGGTTTGCACGTTTTGGCTTCGAATTTGGTAGTTTTCGATATATATTTTTTTTGGTAATTCTTACTTTTATTGTTTGTTCGCTCTTTTTTGTTTGGTAGGGTCTAATCCTCAGCAAGGCTCTGAAGGCTCAAAAGGATGCAGAGGATGAGAGCTGTCAAATAGCACTTGGAAACCTCCGATCGGAGGTTATAACCTTGAGAAACGAAGCTCTCGCAAAACATAGGATTTTGCTATCTTTGGTTGAAAGGCTGAAGTCCAGCGAAGCTAAGTTATCTGCCCAAGCAGAAGCACACAAAGCTGAAGTGCAAGAGCTAAAAAAGAAAGTTGCCGAAGCAACTGAAAATTTTAATGTAGAGCTGACAAAGCATGAAATATGTGAAATTGAACGATCAAGGGCATAGAGAAATGTTGATGAGCTTCGTGCAGCTAAGGAAAAATGCTATGATGTGGCTATGGAATGCGCTAAGAATCTGAAGAACAGTACTTCCAAAGTTGGTGCATTTTCTTCAGAGCAAAAATTCATCCGTGGTGACCCCGATGGAGTTGTCCAATGGATTAACGGCAAGGCCGAAGCCTTTGAGGAGATTCTTAGTGACAGAGGGGATTTTTGTGCTTTTGCCGGTGCCCGTGGGGCCATGTCCATTTTGGAAAAGGTTGGCTGTGATAATGCCAAGGCTATAGTTCAACCAGATTTTGCCTTCTCGGCCAATGATGTTAGAAACCCTTTGGCCGAAGCTACTACACTAGGCGGGAAGTTTTATTTCGAAGTATGGCTCAAGGGTGGTCGAGAAATAGCTGATGAGGCCATTAGAAAAAAAAATGAGAAAGAGTCCCATGACGCCTTAGAAGAGGCTAAAAGAGTTGAAGAAGCTGCTGAACGGGCTAGACTTATAGGTATATCCTATATAGCTTAGCTTCGTAATTTTTTGTAGCTTCGGTGCTAACTGATATTTGTGTTTTAGTGCAGTTGAGCTCTCTCCCCCTCCCGAGCCATATGATCCTGAAATTGATCCTTCTGTGAAGGAGGCACTCGATATGATTAGGATCGCTAATGAGGCTAATGACGAAGCTGTCGACAAGCTGTTGAACGAAGCTACTGACAAAGTCCTAAAAGAAGACTAAAGTTGTGTGTATTTGATAGTTTAGTGTCCTTGTACGTAGCTTTTGTTTTTGTAAGAAACAATTATCAACTATTTGCATGTATGTTGATGTAATATATTTCTTTGTGATACGTGAAACCTTCGTACATACCGTTTTTTCACGCTTTAGAAAGAAATCCCCCTTCTTTGCCGAAGAAGCTGTGTAGTTCTTGTAGAAGACGTTGCATAAGAATACCATTATTGAAGGCATAAACTCCGTATGACAGTACCTCTGTCATAAGCATGGATCATGCCTTTTTAATACGCTCTCTCATGAGACTTTGCCAAAGCTGAAGGAGCAATCTTCCTTGTTTTTCCACTGTATGTATCAGTGCAAAGTGATGCATGATGCGATGTCATGCAATACGATTCGATGGTATGATGTTGATGCACAAAACATAAAAAATAAGACTCTGCATCCCCTTAGGAACGACTTTGGAGTCTCTTCACCTTTTTACTTAGGTGGTATTTTAGCTTTGCATTCCCTTAGGAACGACTTTGGAGCTTCTTCACCTTTTACTTAGGTGGTATTTTAGCTCTGCATCCCCTTAGGAACGACTTTGGAGCTTCTTCACCTTTTACTTAGTTGGTATTTTAGCTCTGCATCCACTTAGGAATGACTTTGGAGCTTCTTCACCCTTCTTGTTACACTCGATGGTGTAACCACAGATTTATTACAATAGATCGAAGGTTAAACCTCTCATATTGTCTTTTGGAAGGGAAATACAAAGATAGAAAAGTGAAAATATATTGACCTAGGAAACTTTGTGATCGAGCCCCTGTGTTGCTTTAGTAAATGTGTCTTGATTCGGGCACAGTGTTGTTGACTGTGCAAGCTTCGGACTCCTCTCGAATGTCATGCTATTGTTGCGCTTGGTGATGCCCTTCTGGTTACTGGTTATGAGCCAATGATGGTGGTAACTGGGCCCATGTAGCTTGAGAATGATATGCTGAAGCAACTGATGTCGTGGGTTGCTGGTTGCCCACATATTCAGGGATATATGGTGAATAGCATGAGGCAATATGCAAGACCTGCTTCGGCTGATTCTGTCGTGCTTCGGCTTCAGCGATCTCCTTCTGCTTTTGGATCGTGACTTGGCACATCCTTGTTGTGTGTCCCTCATCCTCCCCACAGAATAAGCTGAACAATCTCCTGGGTTGAGAGCTGAACCTTCCTTCGAAGCTTCTTCCCCCTCTGCCTCTTGGAGCTGGTGGCCTATAAGAGGTTTGCTGCATTCCTGAAGATTGTGTGCTTTGCTGGCTGCCCTGGGTGTGGTTTTCCCTAGCATCATTTGTGCTAGGATTGTGGATTATTCTGACGTGCTTGGGGTGGAGTCTTCCTCCGAAGCCCCTAGTCATCTCAGAATACCTGTAAGCCTCCTCCCTTCTGTGGCGAAAATCATTGTTAGCTTAGATATATTCATCCATCTTCTGGAGGAGCTTCTCTAGAGTTTGTGGTGGCTTCCTAGCAAAATATTGCATTGTCGGTCCTGGTCGGAGCCCCTTGATCATAGCTTCGATGACAATCTCATTAGGCACCGTTGGCGCTTAGGCTCTGAGTCGCAGGAATATTCGGACATATGTCTGCAAGTACTCTTCATGGTCTTGCGTACATTGGAACAATGCTTGGGCAGTTACTGGCTTCATCTGGAAACCCTGGAAGCTAGTTACCAGCATGTCCTTCAGCTTTTGCCATGATGTGATCGTTCCTGGGCGAAGGGAAGAATACCACGTCTGAGCTACACTCCTGACTACCATGACGAAGGATTTTGCCATGACAGCCACGTTGCCCCCATATGAGGATATGATTGCTTCGTAGCTCATGAGAAACTACTTCACATCCGAGTGCCCATCGTACATGGGAAGTTGTGGTGGCTTGTAAGATGGTAGCCATGGGGTAGCCTGTAACTCTGATGCTAGAGGAGAAGCATCTTCAAAAGCAAAGTTACCATCACAAAAGTCATCATACCATCCATCATCGTTGGTTGGACTTTCTTGACAAAGCTCTCTCTGTTGAGGCCTTCGTCCTTGGTCATCTTGGGTGATGTTGCACATTTCTTCAGCAGCTTCGTCGATCTTCCTCTGATGTTCGGCTAGCCGAAGCATCTTCTCTCTCTTTCTCTGTACTTGTTGATGTATAGCTTCTAGGTCTCTGATTTCCTGGTCCAACTCCTCTTACTATGGTGTTGGGCTGGTAGCCTTCCTTTTCTAGCTCTGAGCTTCTCTCAGAGAGAGTGTCTCTTGGTTGGTGTCTAGTGGCTACATGGCAGCCCCTGGCGCTATTGCCTTCTTCGGTGGCATGATGAAGGAGAATGCTTGTTGAAGGTTGTGGAAGTGAGTTCACCGGAGGTGGGCGCCAATGTTGGTCACTTGTTCTCAAATGCTGTGAATCAAGAACAAGGCAACACAATTGTTATTTATTAAGGACCTTCGTCTTCCGAAGTATTACCTCCCCGTGGATATAATGATCATCAAACGAAGGTCATGAAGGACATGACTTCATCATCTTATAAATAAGAATACATAAGGATAAAGATAGCGAACATAACTCATTGGTTCATTCGTATTTGCATTCCATAAAGTATGCATGAGTATGAACATAATCTGCATTACATTGATACCTTCGGCTTGCTCGAAGGTGTTGACGTGAGAGTGATTACATTCCAGCGAGAATAGTACGGTGCTATTGTTCATCTATTTATAAGCACGGGACGCAGCCCGGGTAAAAGTACATTTATGTCCCTCACATTTGCTTATGACCATAACATAAATCATTAAGGACTAGCTAGTCTTTTTCCCTTTCAGTCAGCATCATGTTTAGTCTTCATCGCCATTATAAGCTGAAGCTATTACTCTTTGGCTATAGATTCAGCGTTCATTCTTATCATCTTCGGATCACATCTTCACCTCATATGCCTTTATTATGGGAAAAACTTCCATCTTGAAGCCGAAGCTCCCTGTAATAATCTATATCATGTTGAAAACAAATTGTTAATCATGTTTTTGAGAACCTTCGGAAGAGGAAGGCCCCAAAAGCATCCTCATGGCCTTAGTCCAATCCTCTTCGCATCCTGTGAACTACAAGCATAAACACTAGCACACTCATTAGTCCACAAGCTGTGTTGATCATCAAACAACAAAATCCCTTTAGCCAAATGGCCCAGGGTCCATTTTCCTTACAAATGTATATGAACTTTATGCACCTGATAAAAGATCAAATAGGCAAACTAGTTAGTCCATAAGTTTTGTGATGGTCGTCAAACACCAAAATCGATTATAGGAGATGGTTGAGGCCATTTCCCTTTCAGGGATGCCCTTAGCTGATTAATTAGAGGAACCTAGGGGTGTGGTTTGCTTCGCCGTTGTGCCGTCAATGGGGGCTGGGGCATAGTGCTTGCTCTGCTAAGTGTGGGTGCCGAGGTTCATTCGATTTGGTTTTGTCAGTCACCCACCTTAGTGAGGATTATGTGTTTGTACGACTGGCGAAACCTAAAGGGCATCTCCACACCAGGAGAATCTTTGTAAAGGCTACGTAGTGATACCCTGCCAGACCACCTAGGAAGTGATCAATGGGGAGTAGCGCTCCTCGGACAGAAAGGGAATCACGACACATGGGTAAAGTGTGCGACCTCTGCAGTGTTATGAACTGATATATGAGTCATGCTCACAGTTAAGAGTAGCCTTGGGATCCTCTTTGATTAGAGATACAGAAGATTTGAGATACAATGGCTACAAATGATGATGATGGTTCTATTAATGATGTTTCTAATTGTGGATTCTGGTATTTCCTCTCTGAGGAGGTACTCCTTGAGATAATAACTTGTGTTTACTGATAAAACTCGGCTTATGTTAATGAACAAAACTTGACAAAGTAAAAGCAACATGCTTCACTACAGGAGAAGCCTAAAATTTCGTGGGCCAGTATATTTTCGTCGGCCGGCCCACGAAAATAAGGAAGTTATTTTCGTCGGCCTAGTGGCCGACGAATATAATACGTATTTTCGTAGGCCCATTAATATTTTCGTCGGCAGGCTGACGAAAATACGGAAATTATTTTCGTCGGCCACTAGGCCGACGAAAATAAGCTATATTTTCGTGGGCCGAGGCCAAACCGACGAAAATACGTCGTTGACCGACCACTATTTTCGTCGGCCTCACTGAGGCCGACGAAAATAGTGGCCCTACATCGTCGGGCCCAGCCTTCTCTCGCTCGTTTCAAATGGTTCTCACCACGCCGCGCCGCCGCACGCCGCCCCCCGCCCACGCCGCCGCCGCCGAGCCCCACGCCGCCCAAGGTCCCGCGCCGCCCGGCCCCCACGACGCCGCCGCACAGCCCGGCCCCTAGGACGCCGCCGTGCCGCCCGGCCCCCACGACGCCGCCGCGCCGCCCGGCAGAGCTCCCGCGCCCCTCGCCGCCGCGCAGAGCTCCCGCGCCCCCACGACGCCGCCTGCACCCCTGCACGCCGCCCGCAGAGCTCCCGCGCCCCCACGACGCCGTAGCACGCCTGCACGCCGCCCCAACAGCCGCGCCCCTCGCCGCCCGCCCCTGCACGCCGCGCCCCTCACCCCTGCACGCCTGCCGAGCACCACGCCCGCCCCGCCGAGCCCCACGTCGCCGCACGCCGCACGCAGCCCGCGCGTCCTCACCCGCCCGCGAAGAAGAGAGCCCGCCGTCCGCGAAGGGAGCCCGTGGCCGCTGTCGCGAAGAAGAGAGCCCGTCGTTCGTCCATGCCGTGCTCGCCGTTCGTCCACGCCGCCCTCGTTCACCGCGGTGAGCCTCCCCGTATATAATATTGTTTGTAAGATTGTTATCACACCACATTTGATGCTCATGGTGGTTGTGGCGGTCGTGGCGTGCCGTGGCGTGCCGTGCGCGTGCCGTGGCGGCCGTGACGAGCCTCTGTCTTATGGTTGTGCCATTGGCGTATAGGGCACTTCTATCTTATGGTTGTGTCGTTGCATTCTTTGTCTAATCCTCAATGTGATCGGAGGGTGATGTCTTTTGTTTAATCTCCGAGATATTTTTTAATGTTTATAGTTTAGTTTTAATCGTTAACCATAGCGAACCGTATGCATCACCCGTTCGGGAACAGCGAACGTCACATTGGCTTGTGAGGTTCGCCGTTCCAGAATTGTCCATGTATTTTGGACAGCCTGAGAGTGTAGGCCGATGCTTGTGATTTGTGACATGTGCCTTATGATTGACGCGGAATTTCGGTTGTGTAACCCAGTTGTTCTCCAACACACCATGTTCAGGCGTGTGCTTGGAGAGCAGCGAGGTTATGCTGCCAAAATTTCGCGGCAATCATAGGATACATGTCACAAATCACAAGCATCGGCCTACACTCTTGGGTGGGTTTAGGGCCTTTACCTAATAGGGAGTTCACCTAAGCCACGGACGATCGTTGATGTTCTTTGTGTTTTGTTTAGCCTTTGAAATGGACGGTGATCGGAGGGTGATGTATGACGGGTGGAGAAAGGATGGGGCACATTCGAATGAATGGATGGGTGTAACAAAGGCTTTTCTTGAGCACGCTTTCAAAGATGCAACTGGTCGTCTAGTGAAGTGTCCTTGCAATCGCTGCGAGAACAAGTGGCCTCAGAAGAAGGAAGAAATGGAGAAACACCTTTGCAAAAGTGGGTTTATGCCGAACTACCTTGTATGGTACCGGCATGGAGAGTCTATTAAACACGTTGACGCGGAGGTGGAACTTGATGACGATCATGATAGGATGGACGACATGTTGCATGATCTTGGTAGGGATGTTGAAATGAACGCTGAGGAGCCGGGGCAGCTTCCACGCGATGCTCAGGAATTCTTCAGGCTACTCGCCGCGGGGGAAGAGAGACTGCACGAGCACACTCAGATGTCAGTTCTTGGGACTCTCACAAGACTAATGGCGATAAAGTCGAAGCACAACATTTCAAACAGTGCTTACAACGACATCGTCCAACTGATGGGCGAGGTTCTCCTGGAGAATCATAAGTTGCCAAAGAATATGTACTTCGCAAAGAAGATGTTGGCTGGTCTTGGGATGACATATGAGAAGATCGACGTGTGTCCCAACAGTTGCATGCTATTCTTTGAGGAGGATGACAAGCTAGACCGTTGTAAGCATTGTGAAGCTTCTAGATATGTCGAGGTGACAAATGATGAGGGTGAATTGGTAGTTACGAAGGTCGCAGCTAAGCAACTTCATCGGTTGCCCATCATTCCTCGGCTTTCAAGGTTGTTCCTCAACAAGGAAATAGCTCTGCATATGACATGGCCAAAGAATGGTGTACGTCTCGTCACTGATCCAGACATAATGGTCCATCCGTCGGACGGTGATGCGTGGAAGGCAATTGACGAGTTTGATCCCGAATTTGCAAACGACCCTAGGAGTGTACGGCTTGGTCTATCGACGGACGAATTCACACCTTTCAATACCAGTGCAAGCCCTTACTCGTGTTGGCCTGTCTTCATTGTGCCATATAATCTTCCTCCTGAGTTGGTCAATAAAGAAGAGTTCATGTTCCTTGCACTAGTCATCCCAGGCCCCGAGCATCCAGGGCCAAAGCTGAATATGTTTGTTCGCCCTTTAATTGAAGAGCTGAAACAATTGTGGAGAGGTGTGAAGGCTTATGACAGCCATACTGAAAAGGAGTTTACCATGCGCGCTGCTTATTTGTGGTCAGTGCATGATCTGCTGGCGTATGGAGATTGGTCTGGATGGTGTGTTCATGGTCGGTTGTGCTATCCCATATGTATGAATGATACGGATGCATTCAGATTGAAGCATGGTGGGAAAGTGTCATTCTTTGATGCTCATCGACGTTGGACTCCATTCAAGCATGATTTCAGGAATTCGCTTACTGCATTCAGAAGTGGAGCCAAAATCAGAAATGGGCCACCAAAGAGGCAAACTGCACCGCAGATAATGGCATGGCATGCTTGTCTGAAGCAAGGAGAAAATGATAGGTTTCAAGGCTACGGGGAGGACCACAACTGGACCCATATTTCATCAATATGGGAGCTTCCGTATGCAAAAGCCTTGATCATGCCGCACAACATAGACTTGATGCACCAAGAGTGTAATGTTGCTGAAAGCATCATAAGCACATGTTTTGATGTGACTGATAAAACGAAAGATAATATGAAGGCAAGAAAAGACATGGCTGAAATTTGTAAGAGACCGATGCTCGAGTTGAAAGTAAGCGATAAAGGGCATGAGAGTAGGCCGCGAGCTGATTACTGCCTCAAGCCAGATGAAAGGAAAGAAATATTTAAGTGGTTGAAGAATCTGAAATTTCCAGATCGATATGCGGCAAATCTGAAACGGGCAGTCAATCTGAAGACCGGTAAATTGATCGGTTTGAAAAGCCATGACTACCATATTATTATGGAGAGGCTGATGCCCGTGATGTTTCGAGGCTATTTTAAGGATGAGCTTTGGAGCATATTTGCAGAGCTGAGTTACTTCTATAGGGAAGTATGCGCAAAGACGGTATCGAAGAGGTTGATGCAGAAATTTGAGAAAGAAATTCCAATTCTTATTTGTAAATTTGAAAAGGTTTTCCCGCCAGGATTCTTCAATGTGATGCAACATCTAATTGTGCATTTGCCTTGGGAAGCTTTGGTAGGCGGACCAGTGCAATTCAGGTGGATGTATCCTATAGAAAGGGCGTTGAAAAAGCTCAGGGCGTCTATTCGCAACAAGGCTAGAGTCGAAGGGTGTATTGCGGAGGCTTTTGCCCTTAAGGAGATATCTCAATTCTCAACCAGGTATTTCGCTCGAGCCAACAATGTGTTTGCTCCTTCAGTGCGACTTCATGTCGAAAATGAATCGCCCCAAAGCACCCTTCAAATTTTTGCGAATCCGGGTAAAGCAGTTGGAAAAGGGAGTGTACGTCACATTGAAGGATCAGATTTGAACACGCTAATGCTATATATGTATAGCAATATTGACAGCACACAGGAGGCGTTCGAGTAAGTTTTCCTCATAGTTACTTCCATTTTCTCATCTCATAATTTCTATAGTGTGTAATCTCCATGTTTCTAATATGTCCAGCATGTTTGATGAAGAATGTTGGAAATCTACTAGTAAACCTACGACCATCCAATTAGAAAATCTTCGACGTGATGGGTTGAAAGGTGGACCAAACTTCGTGCAGTGGTTTCGTAATTATGTTAGTAATTGTCGTTCTCTCATTGTCCATACTTAATCTTTGAATTTTGGACTTCGAAGATATAATGCATATACTAATTCCTTGTATAGGTTTCCAAAAACTCTGTGCACCCGGACTTGCAGCAAATGGCACATACCTCTGTGTCCGTCCGGAACTATACTCGCTATGATGTAAATGGATATCGCTTCCGAACCGCGAAATTGGAGAAGAGTCGACCATTGGCAGCCACCACCAATAGTGGTGTGTTGGCAAGTTCATATGTTGACGATGACAAAGTAGTGGACTATTACGGTGTTCTTCAAAACATTGTAGAGTTGATTTTCGATGGCCCCAAGGAACTTAAAATCGTGTTTTTCGAGTGCGACTGGTTTGATGCTCATAGTGGGACTCGTGTCGACAAGTATGGTAATGTCGAGGTGAAGCATAGCTCTAGGATTCCGAGCAGTATGAGCGATGTTGTCCTTGCAAATCAGGCAAAACAAGTGTACTACCTGCCATATCCTCACCCAAGCCTTAGGGCTTGGTGGGTTGCAATCAAAGTCAACCCACAAGTCGTCGCTCCAGAGAGTGCTGACTACGTGAATACGAGCAGGGACAACGATGACGCTGTTTTTCAACCAGAAGCAGTGTCGAATCAAGACATAGCTCACCGATTCCATGTGACCAATGGAGAAGGCCTTGAAAATCTCTGTTACAATTCAAGTGACTTAATTGAAGAACCTAGGTCAAAGCGCAAACGACCTGTCGTCGTTAGAAGATCAGTAAGGATCCAACGAAATCAAGAGCGTATGAATAAACAACGAGCCGAAGAAGCATCATCGGATGCGGATGACTTTTGATTAGTATGTTTCTTTTATTTAATCAATTAAGCTATGTATTCCAATTTTCACATTATTAATTTTCATATTATTTGTTTCATATACTGTGGTTTGACATTAATTTATCTACAGTTGAACATGTTCAAGCATAGGAGATCGAGGAGGAGTGGGGGCAGCGCGGCCAGCGAGGACAGCTCGGGCAGTGGGCTTTTTCAGGGCACCTCACAGAGCCGACAGAGGCAGCAGCAACTTCTCGACTGTCTAGATGAAGTGCATGGTGAGGAGGGTGAGCAGGAGGCTCCTCAGCAGGATGCTCATGTGCAGGGTGAGGAGGGTGAGCAAGATGAGGAGGGTGAGCAGGATGAGGAGGTTGACCCTATGGGGGCAGGCAGCGCGGGCGACGCGTCAGATGGTTCTACATCCTTCAGGTATTATTATGCATATTAGTTTAATTGATATTAGTTTTAAATCATTTCATCATATTTAATTTACTTGTATACTTAGGTATAAGAAGAGCAATGCGCTTGGTCCGAGGCCTGCTGAGAGGAGGCTCATCCGGCCGCATGGAGAATGGTGGGGCTTATTTCTGTTGTGTTAATTTTTTAATATGAACGTGATTGCACTGGTTTACTTGTTTTATTAATGTTTGTAGGTCATGGGAAGACTTGACTTGGGACGGTACAGGCAGACGTCCCAAGGTGAACGCGGTGTTGGGTAGCCTCTGTCGCTTCTACTACCCCGGCATGGTGGAGCTCAATGGCGAGAGGTTCGCGGCTATGCAGTGGGCCGACTGGGGTCTGAAGGACTATGTCTAGCCAGGGGAAAGCAGTAGCGGAGGGGGAAGTTCAGAACAAAAACCAAGGACTTGTCAGGTGGCTGTGTGGGACGAGTTCTGGGTGAGTTTACTTTCGTATATAAGCAATTCACTGCATTATTTCTTTTCCTAATCTTACTTTAACTTAACTTCTCCATTGATATGTAGGGGAGGTTCCAATTGCCGGATGACATCGAGGCGGATCAGGCTCAGTGGGCACGTGTGAAGTGACACTTTCGGAAGTGCGCTGATAAGGTCATCAAGGATGCCATGTACAATGCTCGCATCGCGGCCGTCAACTACTACTACAAGAAGATAAAGGGGCAGAAAATGAGCAAAGCATTAGGGGCCAATGAGATCTACCTCACAGAGGAGCAGTACTTGGAGAGCGTTGTGGATTGGCTGGCGAAGGACATGGAAGCCTGGAGGTGGTTGGCTAAGAGATGGGCGTCGCCTGAGTGGATTGCAGAGTCCAACAAGCACCGTGCCAACCGTGGCACTGAAGGACCGGGGCATAGGTACGGCGCCGATGGACACCTTGGTACCGCACGCCGCATGGTAAGTGTATAAATCAAACTTGTATGTTACATCTATTACAATTCTATGGTTTAACTCTTCTTTTTCATGCAGGAAGCTGAAAGTGGAGTTGCTCCAAGTTTTATGGAGGTTTACGTCCGTGGTCACCGTGGGCCTGATCCAGCGAACCCTGATGAGCTATGCAGCGAGGCGACAAGGGAGAAAATGGTAAACAAGTTTGTATTTACGAATTAAATTGCATGATTTGTGTCTAACTCCAACTCTAACTTTCTTTGCAGAATGCATATGGGGAGGAAATGACTCAACGCCATGGGCCTGATTTCGACTGGATGCATTCAGACTTAGATGCCTCGGCGTTGTACCACAGTGGTGGGGGTAGAAAGCATGGCAGGTGAGGTGGTTGTCTTTGATTCGACAATTTCATTAACAAGAATGTGTCCACTTAATGGCTCAACTATGTGTATCATGCAGGTTTGCCTTTGGCACCAGCGTTGTGGAGTACAACAGGACCATAGGTCAAGGGAAGGCATCGTCTTCGGCAGGGAGTTCTCGCTCCAAGTCTGCTCGAGAGGCTCAACTGGAGGAGGAGACTCGGGCAGCACAGGAGCAGGCTCGACTCGCACAGGAGCAGGCTCGAGCAGCACAGGAGCAGGTCGGACAGCTGACGCAGTATATGACTTCTTATTTTCAGGTAATTCGTCTATCTCATCACGTGTCATTGAATTCAAAGTATAGTGTTGCGATTCTAACGTTTCATCCATTTGCAGGAAATGACTACTCGACTCGGCCCTGATATGAACTTGCCCGCTTTTCGCCCTCCCCAGGTAACACTATCTGAACACTTCAATTCCATAGCAACTCTTTTTTTATTATCAAAAATGGATCGCAGGCACAAGGATGGGGACAATGGCCAGGACAAGCTCCAGCGTCGCAGCCACAGTGGATCGGTGTTGGGTGGACGCAGGCACCTCCAGGCACTTGGACGCCTCCACCACCCCAAGGATCGCAGCCATTTCAAGCGTGGATGGCACCGCCACCGACGGGGTGGGTGCCACCACCTCAGGGGTGGCCAGCACAACAGTACCCGTGGATGCATGCACAGCCTCCTTATCACCATGGATCACAGGTGACGTTCCATGTTTAGTTTTATGCAAATAGTGACCAAACATAGCCAGTATAGGTATAGGGATAACAAAACACAGCCTTATTTGAATGATTGATGAATTGCAGGGTTCAGCGTCACATGCTCAGGAGGGTGCTGTCAACGTCCACGACTTCCTCGTCCATGGTTCTGGAGGCAGTGGCCACCTTCCTGGTGGTGGAGGAGGGAGTGGCCAAAACTCCCACAACCCGCAGGAGTGATTAGTGAGTAGTGAGTTTGTTTGAAACTATGGACTTATGGTATTGAAACTATGTATGGACTATGGACTTATGGACTATGGACTATGGACTATTTATGTATATGTGAATGTGTTTTGTGATATGTATATGTCAATGTGTTTTGTGATATGTATATGTGAATGTGTTTTGTGAATTATGTATTTTGATTGTGAATCTGTATATATGTGAATTGTGATATTGTGTATTTTGTTGTGAATTATTAATAGGTGCAGAAAAATCTGTTTTGGGGGGGGGGGGGGGAACCATCAATTTTCGTCGGCCTCGGTGGTGGCCGACGAAAATATCCTGGGAACATATTTTCGTCGGCCATCAGCGGGCCGATGAAAATATCGGGCATGTATTTTCGTCGGCCCCACCTGGCCGACGAAAATAGCCTGGGCGTATTTTCGTCGGCTTTCCCAAGGCCGACGAAAATAGTCAGTCGACCAATTATTTTCGTCGGCCTTGGGAAAGCCGACGAAAATAGGTATTTTTCGTCGGTACCGACGGAAATAGGTGCCTATTTTCGTCGAACTTATTTTCGGCGGCTATTTTCGTCGGTCTGCCGACGAAAATAGTCTATTTTCGTCGGTTTAGGCTTATTTTCGTGGGCTTTTGGCCCACGAAAATTTAGGTGTTTCCTGTAGTGCTTTCAGGCTAACTCCACATAAAGCTAGGCCACCTTAGCCAAACGAGACATTTGCTGAGTACGTTGATGTCTACTCACCCTTGCTTTCACAAAACACTAGGTTGCCTTAGGTAAAACCTAGGCTCAAGTAAAGAAGATGAAGACTGTAACACCTTGAGTTTAGGGGTATAAAATTTCTTCTCCGAATATCCACCAAATTCAGGTGTTACCTTATTTCTCTCCTTTTTCGCTCCTTTCTCTCCTTTTCAAAGTAATAGAGATTTATGCCCATACCATGTGTAAATAAAACCCTAAGCGGATGGATATTGTTGTATCATGATGAGTACATTTATCTTTTGTTTGATGTTTAACCTAGGTTGGCATCCATTTAATTTGTGGCTCTTTCAGGTGAATAGAGTTGAAAATAAAAGAAATAGTAAAGGAAAAGGAGGATCAGCCCCTTCCTTTCCCCGTTCTCGACTTGCTCGCGACCTAGCCCGCATCTTCCCCCTTTCTCTCCCCCTTGGGTGTGATATCCTGGCCCCTAGGATGGTGATATCCTGGCCCAAGGCTTAAATAGAATTAATAGAGTATCCATACCAACGCGGTGCATCTTCTTTTTCGGAAGCCTATCTCGAAAGAACCTCCAAGTTAAGCGTGCTTGGCTTGGAGCAATTTGGGATGGGTGACTGACCGGGAAGTTTGCGCATGAGTGAGGACAAAGTGTGCACAAAAGACACGTGTTGGTCTGTGGGGAGTAAGTACCACTGGTTCAGGGATTGGACGAGATGTTACATTGGGCCACCAGTCGCCCGGTCGGCCCAGCTCTACGACCGCGCGTGCTCCACACGGCCCATGGCCTGCCCCCACCGCCAGAGGCCCAGTCGCGCCACACGCATCCTGGCCCAGCTCAGGGCCGCGGCTCCACATGGCTCAGGCATGCGCGCCGAACCAGCTCCCTCCCAGCGTTGCCGCCTGACTATTGGGCCCCACCTATCAGCACTAGCTCTTGTAGCTCTTCCCCAAAGCGCCTCCCTTTTTTTCTGCCTAACACACACCCATGTTCTTCTCTCTCTCTCTCTCCCTTGCCGTTTCTTTTGTTTCTCCGAGAACCGCCGCTGTCCGAGCCGTCCGTGTGGAGCTTCGCTTGAGCCAAGGTGAGCTCGCCCCCTACCTCCCGTCCCCCCTTCTCCACCCGTCCCCCTCTCCCAGCGGCGCACGACTCACAGCTCGTGGCCAGTGGCTCACGGCTCGGCGCGGCCAGCGACGCGCGGCTCGCCCTCCCCCAGCGCGGTCCTCCTCTAGCATGGCTCACTACCCGGCTGGCGTGGCCCGGCGTGGCTGTCGCGGCCCTCGTGCTCGTGTCGGCGTGGCCCACTGCACGGCTAGCACGATCGGTGCTCCGGCGTGGCCCTCACTCTCGCCTCGGCATGGCCTCGCACTCGCGTATGCGCAGCACCCCGCACAACCCCCATGCCCTCGTGGGACATGTTTCCGCGCCCTCGTAGCATGCACTCGTTCGCGCATGCAAGCAGCACGTCGGCAGGGTCCGACAGCGTCCATCTACCCGAAGACGACAACCATCTACCCCCCATCTACCCCCTTCACATGCACGCGTTCTGTAACACTGAAAGGGAAATAGGCTTTAATCCTTTTCCTAAATAATTTTGGTGGTTGAAATTCCCAACACAAATAATTGGACTAACTAGTTTACTCTAGAGTATATGTTCTACAGGTGCCAAAGGTTCAACTCAAAACTAATACAAAGATTAAAAAGGGCTCAAGAAGAAAGGAGCCAAGGAAACCGAAGTGCTCCCTGGTCTGGCACACCAGATTGTTCGGTGTGCCACCGGACAGTGTCCGGTGCACCAAGGAGGATCGACTTCAAACTCGTCACCTTCGGGTTTCCCAGGCGCAGCTCCGCTATAATTCACCGGACTGTCCGGTGGGTCACCGGACTGTCCGGTACGCCAGCGGAGCAACGGCAACCTGCGCGCAACGGTCGACTCTGACAGTGAACAGTGCATAACAGTACATGCGGCAGAAGTCAGAGCAGAAGGTCAGAGGGGCACCGGACTCTCCGGTGTAGCACCGGACTGTCCGGTGCCGCATGAGGACAAAGCCTCCAACGGTCGACCAGCTCCAAGCCCTAACGTCTGGATGACGTGGCGACGCACCAGACACTGTCCGGTGGCGCACCGGACTGTCCGGTGCGCCCATCGCCAGCAGCCTTCTCCAACGGCTACAATTTGGTTGGTGGCTATAAATACCACCCCAACCAGCCACTTCAAGGTGTGGGAGCCCAAGCAACATTCCAAGTCATATAGTTGACATACTCAAGCCCTCCCAACCACCTCTATTCATTGATCCATCCTATACACAAGATTTAGACCACTACAACCCACACAAGTGCCACAAAAGCGAGAGCAAGCAAAAGAAAGCCTCTCGTGTGATTTTAGCTCTAGTGCCTTGTGAGATTCATCGAGAGAAAGTGTGTGCTACATCTTGCATTCATTTGTGCGTGGAGTTTTGACTCCCATTGAACTTCCTTCAAAGTTTTGGAGGCTTGTAAAGCTAGCAAGAGACACCAAAGAGTGTGGTGGTCCTTGCGAGGTCTTAAGTGATCCTTGAGAAGAAGAAGACCTCGCCGGTCTTGTGCGATTGGTGGAGAGAGGGAAAGGGTTGAAAGAGACCCGTCCTTAGTGGACTCCTCAACGGGGACTAGGTCTTCGAGGGCCGAACCTCGGTAAAACAAATCACCCGCGTCTCGTGTGCTTATTGCTTGTGATTTGTTTGTTCTTTCCCTTTCTAAGTTTTTCTTGCACTATTCTTTGCTAATACTATTTGGTGTTGCTTTAAGTTAAATTCTTATTTGGTGAAGCAACTCATACAAGAAATAACTTGTGTTATTGCTCTTCTTATCTAAGCCCTCTTGCTTTATTCTCATAGACTTATTAGTAGTATTGATTTATCAATTCCGAATTATTTGAAAGCAATACTCTTTTCAATCAAAGGACTTAGTTTTTATACTCCGTTGAATTGTGTATCTTGTTCTAACCGCTAATCAAGGGATCCAGTTGGGGTGTAAAGTTTTAATTTTCAGGTTTCGCCTATCCACCCCCCTCTAGGCGACTTTCAATTGGTATCAGAGCTAGGCACTTCATCTTGAGTCTAACAACTCGAAGTGATGGCTCGTAGAAGATCCCAAAAGAACAAGAAGACACCTCCGAAGGAAAACAATGAGGTAACTCTTGAGATATTACTTCCCGACTGTTCTAATTATGATTCATGGTCTACTAGGGTGATAAATGCTTTTAGAACCATAGATCCACAATTAGAACAAATGATAGACAAGAGTATCATTCCTTCTAACTATACTAGGGAAAATGCTTCCGAGGAAGATCTTAGATGTATACGCTTAAACTATCTAGCTTATGACATCTTAAGTAAATCCCTTATCGAAGAAGATTATCATGCCTTCATAATAAAATATGATAAACCTATTTGTGATATGCATGATATTTGGACTAATATTAAAATCAAATTTGATAAGTCCAAACATGATAGTTCATTTTGTGCTTCTACTTCCTTTGGTCCTTGTGAAACTAACCCTTTGAAGGAAGAAGAAGAAAATGAACGATGGAGACCAAACGATGAATCCACCTCTCCAAAAGGTTTGTCTTCCCATTTCGATTCCAACATATGTTGTGTGGCTAATGAAAATAATAGCGGAAGCACAAATGAGGATGAGGAGGAAGAAAAAAGCTTCATGCAACTCTACGCTCATCTAAGCCTAAAAGATAAGGCGGTCATGTTCAAACTTCTAGAAAGAGCGAGAGAGCAAAGCGAAGCTCGTCAAAGGCTAGAAAATGTTCTCTCCATGAAAATGCTATACTTTGACGAGTTGACTAAAGAACATGAGGAGCTAAAATGCTCTCATGTTGATTCGGTCCAAAGGTATGAAACCATTTCAATTGAGCAAGATAACGCTTTACATTGTATCGCTCAATTAGTAATTAGGAATGCCTTGCTTAAGGACCAAGTAGAAAAGCTAAAAGATAAAAATCTAGCTTTTCAAGAAAAATATGATATGCTCCTATGTTCTCATGAAAATCTTATGGATGATCATATCATATTAAATATTGCTCTTGAGGTTGTGACAAAAAACTTAAAATCCCAACAACCTCACTCATGCACATGTATTCAAATTGAAACTACATTACCATGTGCTAATGCTTGTTGTCCGTCGACAAGCAAATCTTCCTTTGAGCTAGAATTTGCAGGAACAAATGATGATACATATCAAAAGCTCAAAGAAGAAAATGAGAGGCTAAAAATGAGCTTGACACAACTTAAAGGGAAGTGCATTGCTCAACCTTCTCAAGATAACCGTGATCACATGGTGAAGAAGCTTGAGACGGGAACAACCGTGGCATGCACTAAATCCATTGAAGAAAATGTCAAGGACTTGAGGATTGCCAAGAGGAAGGAACAAAAGATGAAAATCAATACCTCTTCCAAAATCCTCAACCACGCCTCCATAAAAGGTAACATCCAACGTAATAATCAAGTCACACTTCACACTAAGAGAAGTAAGAAGTGTAGTGAATGCTTTGAAAAGGGGCACTCAATTAGGTCATGTCCCTATATTAAAAATGACTTGGTTATTAACAAGGATGATAAACTTTGTTTTAGATGCTCCAAGAAGGGACACTTATTTAGATCTTGTCCCCATTTAAAACAAAAAGGCATAATGTTAGAAAAGAAAATATTCACTAATCATGTAGCAAGCAAGAAACAAGGAAAGAAGAAATCTTCAAGACTTGAAGATCGCCTATGCTACATATGCCGAAAAAAGGGACATCAATGCAAGGATTGTCCCATTGGTAACTATCCCACTCCTAGCTTGTCAATTAATTCTCATATAACTAGGCAACCCAAAATTGCAACTTGTGCTAGAAAGGTAATGAGTTTACCTAGTGCTAACACAAAGGACGTTTGGGTTCCTAGATCTTTGTTGACTAACCTTGATGGACCCATCAAGAGATGGGTACCAAAATACGCTTGACAAGCTTTGTAGGAGAAGGAGATGATATGAAGCTTTGGGGTGCTTGAGAGAGTCAATTCAATTCTTATTAACTCAAGCTATCAATCTTCAATGATTTATATATCCAAGATTGACCCAAAGTTATTTCAAGTTGTTATGTCTAAAACTCATATCATCTCGGGGAAGATATTGATGTTGTAGGAAATAAAAGAATTATTCTATGCAGAAAGATCAAGGCCTACAATATGAAGGAAAGCCAAAGGATGGTAACACTTATGTTTTCAAGTGCACGTATCTTAAATTACCATTTCTCATGTATCTTGAGTAGTCACATAGAAAAAGAAGCACTTCAAATGTCTTAAAATTATGTCACCGTTCTTTGAAGAAATTCCTCTCATATGGTAGATTGCATAATCATCATTTCTATACTATGGCAATCTACAAGCTTTTAATTATTGTAAGTACCTCATGGCATGCTTTACATTATTTATCCTATCATTGCCATGTTCTAGATATAGGGAGATATTCCAAGTTTCTAAAAGAATAAGGTGTCATGTAAGGAATCCAAATCCTTAGGACACTTATAAAAGGGAATCTCTATTTATATCTAGAACTGTGAGACTCACGTTTTTTAATAACCAAAATAGTCTCACATGTAGAGAATAAGTTTCTCTTTGGAGATGCGTAATCTAACATGAAAAGAAAAATCAATCCAATAATTTATGATGTATTTCTACTTGCTTAAATTGGATATGATTCTTTCACATTTATCGCTCTCCATGCCATGAATTAGATTTATTCCCATAATCTTAAAAGATTATTTATGCTTATTTTATGAGTTAAAATTAAGCATAACATCATCTATGGATAATCTAGTTCATGCTATAAAGTTTCCATATTTTAGTAATCTATGTTTTCATTCATTATCAAATTGATTATGAAAAGGGAAACTAGTGCTTGTGCTACTAATGACATATCTCTTGAGCCTACTTATGGAAATCTACAAGAGAGTAAGTGCATGTTTAAAGCCACAAGCCTCAAGGATTGCTCTTCACCCGAAGGAAGAAAGGTAAAAGCAAAGGTATGGGAACTCATCTTCTTAATCAAATATAGTTCCCATCTCAATGGCTATTTAATCTAAATTATCATATTCTACCCATGTGAGGAATAGATTCTTTATTGGACTTAAGTCAGCTAGATGTGCATTCAATCTCATAAATGCACTTGTCCATTAGAATCTAATTCATGCCTTTGCTATAACTATTCTCATATTGATATGCTTTTAAGTTATGATAATAAATTCAATATGAAGAAGTAAAATTCCTATGATTGATCAAAATGTTTAAATGGTGCATATTCCTCCTTTCTAATGATGTGCACTAAGGATAAGGATTTTACTTCATGTGACTTATGGATGATGAATTGTTTTTATTTCTTAACTAAAGAAATCATCCTTCATCAAATACTCCCTTGTGCTATTAACATCTCTCTTGAGTATTTTCAATAAGTTTGAAAGGAAAAAGAGGCAACTACAAAGGGAGGACACTCAAATAAAAGAGGAAGACATCAAGAACAACAACACCTACTTGGACAGTAAGATCAAGAACAATCAATGGTGTGGTTGTGAGTATTCTAAATCCTTTTCATTTTGAGAATACCAGGCATAACATGTTTATTGCAAATCTTATAAGCCTTGATCAAGATGTATAATGCTTCTCCCTATTTGTCTTTAAAAAAATGAGTGCATCTATCCAATTCATTCAATTTCCTGATGCATATCTTTAGGGGGAGCCTATTTCTATATCTTGATCACATTGGGACTAACACTTTATCTTAATAATCTCATATAGTCTCAAGTATGATAATAAGTTTCTCATGAAATATGCTACTAGTTTTCTTTTTGGTAAAGTAATGTCATCTTTATCAAGGATTGTAACTTTCATTGATAAAGTAGCATATTTACTGAATTCTCCTATTCTAAGCTTAATTAACTATCCAATGCATATGTTGTTCTTTTGATCACATCTGTTAATTGTTTGATCATTGAATAAACACTTGTGTTTCTTAGTGCCGCATATACTATCAATCGATATCTCTTGATATGCACTAAGTTAAAAGGAGAATTCATGATACATTTATGCAATTTGTGATCCATTTCATATATGCTAACAATGACTTGGAGAAGGATCACTAGTTGTAGAACTCTCTATTGTGCAAAATATTTCCATACATTGTCTTAAATATAGGTCTTAAGTAACTAAGGCTAAGGACAAAGCACAATGAAGAGTGTCTCTTGTAAAAGTACAATAGGGTAAAACTACTTCCTCTCATTTACACATGTACCTAAATCTTCCTCTTATATACATTCCTTGCGTATCTTGTATAAAAGGAAGAGAAAGCATGTCTATGTATTATCCCTGCTTCATACCTAGTTTAACCACTCAAAAATCTCATTCCTGCTTTAATGCATCGTTGTTAAAACTGGGTGAAGTGATTTTATTGTCAAAGAGCTTAAAGCTTAACCTTGTAACGAGGATAAGCTGTCTTTGTTCCAAAGGTGGATGGTCCTTAAGCCTCTTTGAAATCCTTAAGGGTAAATGATTAAGATGTTTATAACATGCTTTCATAAGTGCATAAACTGTCATGAGCATCACACTTATACTATGACACAATGCACTACACATTCTCTATGATATAGAATTGTTCTCATTAACCTAATCATGTGCAATTGGCATTTAAGGCCAAAATTTGTTTTCCTCTCAATGCACATATTTAGGGGGAGCAATCTATGTTATATAGAACTATGATTATGCTTAATTTGATATATCCTTTGATCATATCTCTTTTATGTCTATGACTAATGTATTTTCAAGTATATTCTCATGCTTAGTCATAGAATTGAAAGGGAAATGGAGTATTCGGCAAAAACGACGCTTCCACTCCACTCCATCGGTATTATCTACTCTTTGCCGGTATTCCGCATAGTTCTCTACTTTGGTATAATCTTCACTCATATATTGTTTGCCAAAAGGAGAAAACTTAGTAAAAGGGCTTATATTTCACTCACAACTATCCGTTTTTGGCGATTCATGCCAAAGGGGGAGAAAGTATTAGCCCAAAGCAAAAGGACCGCACCACCACCGAATTTTTAAAAAATGAAGTTTTCAAATTGGTATATCTTATTGTGTTCAAAAGGGGGAGAAAGTACTAGTATCTTCAAAAATTTGTAAAACCCTCTTGAACACTAAGAGGAGAATTTCATTAAGGGGGAGTTTTGTTGAAGTCAAAGGAAAAGCATTTGAAACCGGGGGAGATAATTTCAAATCAAGAAAATGCTTCTTTCAATCTTATTCATATACCTTTGACTATTTGCAAAAAGATTTTGGAAAGAATTTTACAAAGAATTTGCAAAAACAAAACTAGTGGTGCAAGCATGGTCAAAAATATTAAATAAGAAGAAAACCAAACCATGCATATCCAGTAAAAGAAAAATATTAGTTCAATTCTAAGCAATCTTTGCACTTACCTTATACAAACTAGTTCAATTATTCACTTATATATTTGCTTTGGTTTGTGTTGGCATCAATCACCAAAAAGGGAGAGATTGAAAGGGAAATAGACTTTAAACCTTTTCCTAAATAATTTTGGTGGTTGAAATTCCCAACACAAATAATTGGACTAACTAGTTTGCTCTAGATTATATGTTCTACAGGTGCCAAAGGTTCAACTCAAAACCAATACAAAGATTAAAAAGGGCTCAAGGAGAAAGGAGCCAAGGAAACCAAAGTGCTCCCTGGTCTAGCGCACCAGACTGTCCGGTGTGCCACCGGACAGTGTCCGGTGCACCAGGGAGGATCAACTTCAAAC
This sequence comes from Zea luxurians, assembly GCA_029449295.1. Lineage (NCBI taxonomy): Eukaryota > Viridiplantae > Streptophyta > Magnoliopsida > Poales > Poaceae > Zea > Zea luxurians. The sequence continues at coordinate 4,098,387 of JAOPSE010000126.1, read as the reverse complement.
TCTTCACCTTCGGGTTTCCCAGGCGCAGCTCCGCTATAATTCACCGGACTGTCCGGTGGGTCACCGGACTGTCCGATGCACCAGTGGAGCAACGGCTACCTGCACGCAACGGTCGACTCTGACAGTGAACAGTGTAGAACAGTACACGTGGCAGAAGTCAGAGCAGAAGGTCAGAGGGGCACCGGACTGTCCGGTGTAGCACCGGACTGTCCGGTGTCGCATGAGGACAAAGCCTCCAACGGTCAACCAGCTCCAAGCCCTAACGTTTGGATGATGTGGCGGCGCACCGGACTGTCCGGTGCGCCCATCGCCAGCAGCCTTCTCCAACGGGTACAATTTGGTTGGTGGCTATAAATACCACCCCAACCGGCCACTTCAAGGTGTGGGAGCCCAAGCAACATTCCAAGTCATATAGTTGACATACTCAAGCCCTCCCAACCACCTCTATTAATTGATCCATCCTATACACAAGATTTAGACCACTACAGCCCACACAAGTGCCACAAAAGCGAGAGCAAGCAAAAGAAAGCCTCTCGTGTGATTTTAGCTCTAGTGCCTTGTGAGATTCATTGAGAGAAAGTGTGTGCTACATCTTGCGTTCATTTGTGCGTGGAGTTTTGACTCCCATTGAACTTCCTCCAAAGTTTTGGAGGCTTGTAAAGCTAGCAAGAGACACCAAAGAGTGTGGTGGTCCTTGCGGGGTCTTAAGTGATCCTTGAGAAGAAGAAGAGCTCGCCGGTCTTGTGTGATCGGTGGAGAGAGGGAAAGGGTTGAAAGAGACCCGTCCTTAGTGGACTCCTCAACGGGGACTAGGCATTCGAGGGCCGAACCTTGGTAAAACAAATTCTTTCCCTTTATAAGTTTTTCTTGCACTATTCTTTGCTAATACTATTTGGTGTTGCTTTAAGTTAAATTCTTATTTGGTGAAGCAACTCATAGCAAGAAATAACTTGTGTTATAACTCTTCTTATCTAAGCCCTCTTGCTTTATTCTCATAGACTTATTAGTAGTATTGATTTATCAATTCCGAATTATTTGAAAGCAGTACTCTTTACAAGCAAAGGACTTAGTTTTTATACTCCGTTGAATTGTGTATCTTGTTCTAACCGCTAATCAAGGGATCTAGTTGGGTGTAAAGTTTTAATTTTCAGGTTTCACCTATCCACCCCCCTCTAGGCGACTTTCAAACACCCTAAATTTGGGGTATCTAAATCTACCAAATTCAGGGGTTACCTCTTCTCTCCTCTCTATAGATTTGTTTCTCTTCCTTTTAATAGAAGTTTTGCTTATGTATTTGGGAGATGTATTGTTTCTTTAGTATATTAAAACCTAGGGGAGACATGAATTGTTGCATCATGCTGAGCTTAAACTTTGTTTATGGTTGATGCACATGCTTGAAATATTCAAATTTGAATTTATGGTTTGATTGGATTTGAATTCAAAATAGAAAATAAAAGAAAAAGGCATTGGAAAATTTGGATTAAAAGAAAAACAGAAAGAAGCCCAAGCTCCCCTCTTCCCCAGCCTTTCGGCCCATTTGGTCCAGCTAGCACCACGCGCGTGCCCGCGCTCTCCCTTTACCAGGCGGGCCCACCCTGTTGACGCTGGTCCATTTGCCCACACGCGCTCACTCCCTCCCTTCTCTATCTACCCAGTGGATTCGTCTTGTCGACGCTGAACCGCTCGTTTGTGCGTCACCACCCCCCCTCATTGACCCATGGGGCCCACCTGTGAGCCACGTCTCCTTCCCCGCAACCGCCACGCCTGCGTCCACGGTGCGCGCTCTGCGCGGACAAACCGCCGCCCACGCCCATGACTCGCCTTGCGCACGTTGCTCAGGCATCAAGGTGAACACCCTAGACCCCCCAGCACACCCCTGCCCCTCATTCCCTCTCTCCCTGCCCCTTGCCCTCACCCAGCTCGCAGCACCACCACCGTCGTTGCACAGTCTTGCCGTCGTCATCGTCGAGTATCTACCACCGCCTCGGTCATGGTGAGCATCGCCTAAGCATGGTGCACCAAGAACCATCCTCGGTTTGCCTTCTCACCGGCTCCTCTGCACCGTCCGCGTCTAACTCCCTCCTTGTGTAGACTAGAGATCGCCACCACTGCGTTTCCTCATCATCCAGCCAACCAAAGCCTCCTGACGCCATGTCGAGCTCCCCCGAGCACCGCCCCTGAGTAAGGAACCTCACCCCGCCTTCTTTTGGCTTAATTCCGTCTCACCGCAGTGGATTTGAGCTCACCGGAGCCACTGCTCGTCGAGCCATCACGTCTCCACGGCGCCTGGCCAGTACAGCCTCCCCCTATGCCCAATTCCTGACCTAGAATGCCCCTACCCCCTCACCGAAGCTCACGCCAGCCTCGGTGCACCAGATTATCCCCCACTGCGGCAAGGCTTGCTCATCGGAGCACCCTCCGACCCGCCTGGAACCCCCTCTGTCGTTTGCCCATCCTCGGTCCCGTTCTTGCGGCTGGAGCTCCGTCATAGTGTTCGTTGGGATCTCCCCAACAGCCCTGGCCTACCTAAACGATCCCAGACCCCATAGATCTCTGGACTGCCTCACCTCCGGCGACTGCACCACAGCGGGCGCGAGCTGCACCGCCCCTAGCTGACGGAGCTGCTAAACCCCTGGACACCGAATTTTGGCCGCCCACCCCTGATCCGATGATCGAGATCCTCGGATACCAATTTGCATTGGTTCATTGAACCAGGGCCCTTGATTCCCCATCCAGCGGCCAGAGCCCCGCGCCCTCGATGCTCCAATGCCCCTGGGTCCCCCCTGTTAGTCGCCTGCGCCACGTGCGCTCGTGTGCCCACCCCGCTAGTCTAATCTCGGCCGTTGATCTGAGATCCGACGGTCGAGGGAGCCCGATACCCCTTCGATTGGTTGTTTTGCAAAAGAAACTCTCGGTTCCTTGGAATTAGAACCCACCTTCCTTTATTCTTTCAGCCGAGCCCCTGAATTCTTGCAGAAAGAGCCTCGAACTTTAGTTTATTTAATAAAAGTTGTCTGATTTATGGTTTTGTTTTCCAAAACTTGTAAATTTCATAACTTTTGCATATGAACTCTAGATTGAGTGGTTCAAATTGCAAAATGTTCATTATAATATTCTTTATCTGTTTAAATTATGCCCACCCACTGTTTCCATGTCTCAATTTTGTGGTTAGTCTCAAAGTTAGTGTAAAATCATAGAATATTTATTAGGGATAAAATAAAAGTAAAACCCTAATGAATGATCAAGTGCTTAACTTTGTAGACCCCCATCCCTGGAATGACTTTATTTAAGTAAGTGATTCGTTAAGATAAACGTAGTTAGAGAACAATCGACCACTTGGCATAGTGATCTACCCCAGAACCTAGATATCACATGTGTGCTTGTACGTTTCTATTGAACTTGTGTTCACTCTGTTGCATATGTTTAGTGTACTATTCTTCTATTATTCCCCAAATGTGTTGAATGAATGATTGCTTTGTGTAGACAACGAGCAGCAGTGGTTCCCGAGTGTGTTGCATGAGACTTCCCTAAGTAGCAACCTGGTGAAGGCAAGTGTCCTCTGACACATTATGTCCTACCTTCTTTATAATTCACTGTCCCACATACCATAACCAACCTAAGGATTGACTAGTGTTCTGTTTTCCTGTCCTTGGTTATCCATTGGAAATTGGTTATTATGATTAGTATTATGCTACTGCTTTACTTTAATCAATGAACATGATGAGAATATTTATGATACTATGATGATATCTTGATTATGATGATGAACTTATCATACTTTAGGGGACTCAGGTTGTTTCCTGAGTACCTCTCTGTAAGGACCTATTCGTTGGATGACCACCCAAGAAAACAGTACAACCATGAGGGTGGTGTGGGACGCCCTTAGCTGATTAATTAGAGGAACTTGAGGTGTAGTCGGCTTCGCCGTCGTGCCGTCAATGGGGTCCGGGCACAGTACTTGCTCTGCCGAGACTGGGTGTCAAGGTTCTTTCGTGTTTATTTTGTTAGTCACCCTTCCTGTGGAGAGAGGTACTGTGTTTATCAAACTAGAGAAACCTAACGGGTGGCTATGACCTCTAGGGAATCTTTGTAAAGGCTACATAGTGAATCCCTTGCCATTCACCTAGGTAGTGAAGATCAGGTCTGTACAACCTAGGCTAGGAAGGGATCACGACTCGTGGGTAAAGTGTGCAACCTCTGCAGAGGGTTAGAAACTGGTATATCAGTCGTGCTCACGGTTATGAGCAGCCTTGGGAGCTCCTTTGATTAGAGTTACTCTGGTTATCTTTATGATGATGCTTAATGATTATGTTTATAATTATGGTTTCTGGTATTTCCTCTTGGAGGGAGTGCCATTTGGGTAATAACATGGGATTATTACTAAAACTTGGCTCTGTACTAGTAATAAATACCTGACCAACTAAAAGCAACTGCTTTAAGCTTAACCCCACATATAGCTAGTCCACTTTAGCCAAACGGAACATTTGCTGAGTACGTTAATGTGTACTCACCCTTGCTTAAAAACACCAAACTCTATGTTGTCCCCATTGCAACCAGTGCTTAGGAGAAGATGAAGGCAACATGGAGGACTTTCAGGAGTTTCAGGACTTCGACGAGTTCTAGACTAGTTTAGTGGCAAACCCCCAGTCAGCTGCCTGTGAAGGCCTTATCGTACTGTGTTTCGTTCAGCACTTTGATTATGACTTAAGTTAATGACTTTGTGGATGTCTTGGACATCGTGATGTAATGAAGTACTTATTTCCTTTATTATTTTGAGCAATGTGTGATGATGTCCAATTATTTAATCGCTGTGTATGTGAATTTCTGATCCTGACACGTACATGGTTCGCATTTGGTTTGCCTTCTAAAACCAGGTGTTGTTGTGTGGTCTACCAGCAAAGTGGTGAGGTATACCCAGACCGCTGGGAGGATACTTTCTTTGTGCGTCGTCTAGAGGATAATCTCCAAGGTGTGGAGGTCTACTCGGAGCATTATTCTATCTCCGGGTGGGACACTGTGGAGGCAGCAATGTAGGATGCCGCACGGCGTGCACTTTCACAATACTGCACATTGTTCAATGGTGTGGCTGTAACACCCCTGGTGTTACTGGCACTAAAACTTGGGCATAAAATCATGTGCATTGGCAATTCATTTTGTTTGTCACACCTAGAATGCATTCACTAGGTAAAATTTCAAAACAAGTTGTGATGTGGTGACTTGAAGAGTGCTTAACCTTAGGGTAGGGTACTTAACCCTAGGATTACGACACATGGGTGACAGTTGGCCAAATTGAGTATAATATCAAAAGTCATTAGAAATGTTCACAAGATATCAAATTTGGTGAACTTTTGTGACACAAAAACCCTAGAGTGCCCAAAACCCTAAAAGAAACCCTAGAAAACCCTAAATGGAACCCTAGGGGTGTAAATTCAAATTCTACATACTTTTGGACCAAAGTGCAAATATCAAAGTGGTAAAAAAACACAAAAAACCAAGCAACTTTTTTATTGAAGGATTTTCAAGTAGTATGGAGAAATTTGGACTTTATTGCAAAAAGACCCAAGAACCCTAAAGTGGCTAAGTCTAAAATTTCAGTGGAATTGGGTCATCTTTGGAGCTTTGTATTCCTAAATTCATGAGGATTTTGCTCTGAGTCAATACATCAAAATTGTATAGCTATGATAGGAGTACAACTTTGATTAAGTGATTAAGCATTGGTGCTGTACAAAAATGGGAGATAATTGGACTTGAAGTTTGGCTGTGAGTGAGCCCTAGAACTGAATTCTGACTGACAGTGAAGTCAGATGAACTTGGAGAGCAATTTTGAGTAGGATCCTGTTACTGTTTGATTGTGGGTGCTATAACAAAATCAAAGATGGATTATAAGGCAACAACTTTGATACAGAGAGATTAGTGGGTTGTCACATGAAAATTTGAGAAAACCATTCCTCAAATCGCTCTGTCAGGCACACTGAAGGAGATCGCCATGGTACAATACCTGCAAAAGATCCCAGGTGCAGTGCACCTCGCCGCCGGTGACCCCGCACTCGGATTCACGCCGGCGCTGTGATTCGTGCCCCTCGGCGTCCAGATAACGACTCGGGGTGAACGATCTTTGGCATGGGATGAAGTCAGAGCATTGTGGCCACTCTATCACCTCATCCACTTGCGCCACGACGTGGCCGTGCGGCTGTCGCGGTGATGATCGCTGTTAACCCGAGCATGCCACACGCCTACCTTGTTACCACATCGCAATAGGTCGCTATAGATGGCCTGTCTATCTGTGACGGAACCTCCCAAGTCATTAGGCCCACCTACAGTTGTCTTTGTCCAGTGGACCTTGGACTACCTTGTAGATGCACATAATCACTTGACAAGTTTGGAATCTGTATCGCTTTCCTTGCCCAAGAGCGTTTCACCCGTCACACAGATATTACAACACATCGGAGGAATGAATAAGCGGAAGCGAATTACAATAACTTAATTTACATTCATCAAAATATAGAGAGAGCGTTGTAGTTATTACAAACCAGGGTATATGAGTGCATAAGTATTATTATTACAAACCTGGGAGGCAAAAACCCCTCCCGCATAAAAGTATATTGTTTTACAAATGGGAGGCCAACTTCCTCCCGTAGCTTCACTGTTGAGGTTCTTCTTTAGGCACCACCTTAGAGCAAAAACAGCAGAAGTCTGCTATTTCCTCACCTACAACAACATGGGTTTGAAAACCCTAAGTATGGAGTGTACTTTCGCAAGTCTTACCCGTCAAAACAAAAGACTCTCAAGGATATGCTGGCTTAAAGGAGTCAAGGTGAGGCTGATCAAGTAGCAAAGACTCTGTTTGCAAAAATGCTTACTAAAAGTGGATCCTTAAAAATCCAGTTTTATTAGCCCCTTAAGTCATTACCTGAATCTAGAGTTCCTTCTACCCTAGTTCAAGCACTTGGACTATACTAGCCATCCTTTTATCAACCCCTTCTTGTTTACTGGAATGCTACATGTAGGGCAGTGACCAAGTCTTCATGTTCGAGAAGTAACGACGATCTGAATCGATTAATACCCTGCTGGGGATCTCCAATCACACGACATATGTAGCACTTAACCCTTTCATATGTCAACTCGCCATCGGGGTTCTTAAGACCAGACCGGGTTCACGCCAACCGAGAGCACAAATACACCACCGTCGAGCCTCTTGCCATAGAGGGTACATGCTACTCTCGCCATCTCTCCACTCCCATTGCATGTTGGCCTTTCTGGTATTAGTCTGCCCGAGGCAAAGCTTACCCATGATGAGGCATGTGACTAGTTAAAAGGTCCTCAATCAGCAAGCCTACATCGACACGGTCCTTAATTGACTCAGATGGACACTACACCGAGACTCTCTTCTCGTGCAAGTCACCCACCCGGTCTCAGCTTTATTATTTAATCCCCAAAGTTTGGTACCTGGTAGAGGTACATCTTCTTCGATGTTGAACCCATCATGGCCATGATGGATCCACCATCAAGTTTTATTTTTGAGAACATCCCATCCACTGTGAAGCATCACCTTTTGTTTTAAAATAAAACATTTACTTTTCTAAAGCAGAACTAAGCATCAGAAAACTTTTTAATAAAACAGGTAATCAAGGAATGGTAAACAGTTCAAAGGAAGGAAATGCAGCAATTGGTTTGACACCCAACTCCTATTACCTAATGCATCATTCAAGTGATAAAGAGTTTAAAACAGCAAGGAGGTGGCAAATGCACCGGGGCTTGCCTTGTTTTGTAGGAGAGTCAGGCTCTGATCCACAAATATCAAAATAGAAACAGTTCCCGGTAGGTGGATTTTCTGTCGATGGAGTAGTCTCTTCCTCTTCAACAGTCACTTCTTCTTCGTTTTCTATATATAACCATGAATGCTCATGTAATGCTTATGAAAATGCAATAATAGGAAAGATGTATCAAGTTGTATCTTGAATACAACTTTCCTTCACGGTGCACTAGGGTAACTATGGTTTTTCTAGGTCAGTACCTTAGTAGGGTTAGACATTTTTACCCTAAGGAGCTAGGGTTTTGGGTTTAGGAATCAAACAATGTCCAAAGCAAGTCAAACTTCACTCATAGGATCTAAATATCATATTAAGCTTATCCAAAAGGTTTGGTGATTTTTGGAGTCATTAAATAATTCCTAAAATTCCAAGAGACTAGGTTTTTGTCTTCTTAAATACTACATAATTCCTTGTTGGGACTAAAAATCTTGGAACTATTTTTATTAAATACTAGAGAAATTTAGGAGCCCAACAAAATTGGTCTCATATTTTTATCATTTTTCAATAAATTTCTATGGATTTTCTAAGTTTGGTAGAAAAAAAGGAAAGGAATAAACAGTAACGGGTTCAATTTAGCCCGAACCAGCCCACGACAGGCAGAACGCACCCGCGCGCTCGCCCGCGCGGTTTATTTTGCGCAGAGAACCCTAGCTTTTTAAACAATCAGTAAAGAATCCGGGGCACTGTTTCCTTGTCTCACTGACATATGCATATAAGCCCCTGCACATTTGTTTCTTCACAGACCCAAGTCCGCGATGCTGAACGCCGGTGAACACGCCCTCCGGCGATCCAATACCAGCCAAAATAAGAAATGACCAGATCCCTAACTCGGTTGACATCTAATTCAACCCCTAACGACCATTACCCCTCAATCAATTGCACAATTCCGGGTTGGGAATTCACTGTCCACGGCAACGGCGGAAACTGAGAACACACCGACATGTTCTGGGCTACCCAGGGCGATCTAATTCAATCGGATGGTGCTGTGAGCAACAGGGGACCTGAGGGAGGCTAGAACATCTCATAGAAGAGCACAAGCTAACCTGTAGACATCTGGCCACGGCGAGGTGTTCACGGGTGCGGAAAACCGATTTGGGGAGAAAGAGGAATTAGAGAGCTATGGTGGCTAATCGGAGGCAGGAGCAGGTGCTCTGGCTTCGTGATTACGTAGCCAAGCTCATGGCATGCTCAATTTATAGGGCCCAAGGGCGGTGGCTCTTGAATTTGGAATTGCGCGCTGGTGGCCGGAGAGGAAGAAGGTCACTGGTGGCTCAGTCGTGGTGTTCACCGGTGCAGCGGTTCAGAGATTATAATCCTAGGTGTGCCACGGTTACTACCACGCAGTAACAAGTCACGACATGGTAGAACTGAGGTTGCCGGAGTCTCCACGACGACACCGGCGGTCCAGCCACATCGCACGGCTACAGGCGCGGTTGATAAGCTTCACCCCGCGACCCAATCTGCTTCCCTTCTGATCTTTTCACCCTCCCAGCAATATCCTGCCTGAATCTAGCACGAATCGCCGCAATCCACGCGAATCCTTGCGCAAAGGTCACCAGCGGCGAGGGGGACTGAACCAGAAGATCTTTTGCGCATTGTACCATCAGAACACCATTCAGAATCCCTGACAGAGCTTATTTGGGGGCGATTTGCTCCAAATTTCATGTAGCAACTTGACCATTCATCTGTATCAAAGTTGTAGCTCTATAATCCAGCTACAAATCGACTATAGAGACCTAGCTTATTTACTTACTCCTTCGAGCTTGAATTGAGTCCAAAGTTTAGCAGATCTCACTGTCAAACCAACATCAGACTCTGAGTTGACTCACAGTCAGACTTTAGGGCTAGTTATCTCCAAATTTTATATGACACCAAGGTTTAATTACTTCAGCAAAGTTATGCTCCTATAGTAGCTCTATAATCTTGATGTGTTGACCTAGGGCAAATTCTTCATGAACTGAGAGATATAGGGTTCCAAAGTTGACCCTATGCACTGAATTTCAAACTTAGGCATATATGGTGTCATGGGGTACTTTTTGCAAATAAGTCCAAACTTCATCATTTGGCTTGGAAATCCTCAATACTTGATTTGTAATGTTCTAGCACTTTGATATTTGCACTTGGGTCCAAAAGTGCACAAAATTTACACTTCACCCCCTAGGGTTCCAATTTAGGTTTTTTTCCAATGGTCTTTTCAGGGTTTTTTAGCACTTTAGGGTTTTGGTGTCACTAAAGTCCATCAATTTTAAGACCTTATGAGTATTTCTCATGGTTTTTGAGGTTTTGTCCTATTTGGACTTCACTTACCTCCCTAAGCCCTAACTGAGGGTTTATTACCCTACCCTAGGGTTAACCACACTTTAAGCCACATCATTACAACTTGTTTGAAATTTTTACCTAGTGAATGCACTCTAGGTGTAACAAACACATGATATGCCAATGCTCATGATGTTATGCTCAAGTTTTAGTAACAGTAACATCAGAGGTGTTACATCCTTCCCCCCATCTTTATTTCCTAGGGCAAGTAGTGGAAAAGGAAACACGTCACATCTTTATTTCCTTAATTGTCTTACAAGGCAGGGGGTGGTATGGGTCTATTCCATCTTTACAAACAATTGTACATATCTCACAAATTACATGAAGCTAAAAAGTCAGGGAAATTCTTTGCTAAGAAGTCTTGGGTTTCCCATGTAGCTTCATCTTCAGTGTGTTGGTTCCATTGTATCTTGTAGAATTTAAGAGTTCTTTGGGTGACCCTGTCCTTTTGATCCAGGACCCGAATAGGATGTTCTGAATATGTTAAGTCTGGTTCCAAGGTAACATCCACCACATCAATGGTTCGATCAGGAACTCGAAGGCACTTCTTCAATTAGGATACATGGAACACATTGTGCACCACAGACAATGTTTCGAGTAGTTGGAGTCGGTATGCCACTGGCCCACATTGTTCAAGAATTGGAAACGGACCAATGTATCGAGGTGCAAGCTTTCCTTTTACACCAAAACAAGTCACACCCTTCATTGGTGATACTTTCAAGTACACATAATCTTTAACTTGGAAGTACAAGGGTTGGCGTCGTTTGTCTGCATAACTCTTTTGTCGAGCTTGTGCCTCTTTCAAGTTATGTATGATTCGTTGAACCTTTTCTTCCATCTCTTTCACTATATTAGGTTTGAAAAACCACCTTTCTCCTGGTTCAGACCAATTCAAGGGGCTACGGCACCGTCATCCATACAATGCTTCAAATGGTGCCATCTTAATACTTTCTTGATAGCTATTGTTATATGAAAACTCTACCAATGGTAAACATTCATCCCATTTTTGTGGGAATTCCAAAACACATGCCCGCAACATGTCTTCAAGTATTTGATTTACTCTCTCAGTCTGTTCACTTGTTTGGGGATGATAGGCCGAACTATGGAGCAACTTAGTACCCAGGGACTTATGTAATTCTTCCCAAAACTTGGATACAAATTGCAATCCGCGGTCTGATACTATGATCTTTGGAATTCTGTGCAAACTGAGAATACGGGCAATATATAATTCCGCATATGTGGCCACTGTCTACTTTACTTTGACTGGAAGAAAGTGGGCGATCTTTGTAAGTCGATCAATTATAACCCAAATAGAATCAAATCCTTTTGTTGTCCTGGGTAATCCCATAATGAAGTCAATGCTAATGTCCTCCCATTTCCAAGTTGGGATGGGCAAAGATTGCAGTGGACCAGCAGTCTTCATATGTATGGCTTTGACACATCTACAGGTGTCACATTTCGCCACATAGTGTGCGATCTCAATCTTCATCTTTGTCCACCAATAATGTTGCTTTAAATCTTGATACATCTTAGTGCTTCCGAGATCAATGGAATATCGACTAAGATGAGCTTCATCCAAAATTTGCTGGCGGACTTCCTCATTTTTAGGCACAACTATGCGATTATTAAACCATACTATGCCTTCATCATCCTTTTTGAAACAATTTGCTTTGTCGGCCTTTATTTTCTCATGAATATGTTTCATACCCTTATTGTTGGGGGCCTTCGTCTTCCGAAGGTCCTCAAAAACATGATTTGACAATATTTCCCAAGCGTAATATATGAACAGGTACCTTCGGAGTTGGATCAAAACCATATACAATACGAGAAGCATGAATAATACGAAGGATGATGAAGCTCCGAAGCCTCGCGCAGGGAAGCTTCGGCATAGCGGTAGAAAGAGGAACCAACTTAAAGGGGAAAAGGCTATATGGACCTCAATGGATTATCCTAAAGTCAATAGTAAATGTAAAGGGCATGAGTGTAATTTTACATAGGCTGCGTCATGTGCCTATAAATAGATGAACAGTGCCCCTGTACTGTTCACGCTGTCTTGTACTTGCTCGTGCCTCACGTTTGATGTCAAGCCGAAGGTACAAATGTAATTCAATATTATTCTTACTCACTCATGATTATATAATTAAGATATATACATGATATCATATGATTATTCATGTTATTTCTCATATTTCATATGCTTCATCTTTCATTAATATATGCTGTGATGATGTAGGTACTTCCTTCATGACCTTCGTCCGAAGATCATTATATCCTTAGGGAAATAATGCTTCGAAGGACAAAGGGCATTAACTGTTAATATATCCTTTGTGTTGACTTGTTCTTAATTCATAGCATTTGAGAACAAGTCCCCAACATTAGTGCCCACCTCCGGTGAACTCTTTCGACCACCTTCGGCAAGCACTGACCTTCGTCATACCGCCAAAGAAAGCTTCAGCGCCAGGGACTGCTACACTGCAGCCGCTGGACCCAAACCAAGAAACTCTTTCTCTCCGAGAGGCTCGAAGCCAGAAGAGGAAAGCCACCAGTCCAACACTCCAGGAGGAGGAGTTGGACCAAGAGATCAGGGACATGGAAATAATCCATCAGCAAGTACAAAGGAAGAAGGAGAAGATGGCGCGACTGGCTAATCTTCAAAGGAAGATCGACGAAGCTACTGAAGAAGTGCGTCATCTTGTTCAAGATGAACAAGATCGAAGGCCCCAACACAGGGAGCTTCGTCAAGAATGCTTGTTCAACGAAGATGGATGGTATGATGATTTTAATCATGATACCTTTACTTTTAATGATGCTTCTCCCTTGGCAGCAGAACTATAGGCTACCCCGTGGCCCCCGTCATACAAGCCACCTCAGCTTCCCTTGTATGATGGGCACTTAGATCCAAAGTAGTTTCTGATGAGCTACGAAGCAACTATATCTTCGTATGGGTGCAATACTGTAGTTATGGCGAAGTCCTTCTTCATGGCAGTCCGGAATGTAGCCCAAACATGGTATTCTTCTCTTTGGCCAGGGACTATCACATCGTGGCAGAAGCTTAAGGACATGCTGGTGACCAGTTTCCAAGGTTTTCGGACGAAGCCAGTCACAGCTCAGGCCCTATTCCAATGCACGCAAGATCATGAGGAATACCTCCAGGCGTATGTCCAAAGGTTCTTGCGATTGAGGGCACAAGCACTCACAGTGCCCAATAAAATTGTCATTGAGGCCATGATTAAGGGCCTTTGACCAAGACCTACGGCTTAGTACTTCGCCAGGAAGCCACCACAAACTCTAGAGAAGCTGCTCCAGAAAATGGATGAGTACATCCAGGCTGACAACGACTTCCACCAAAGAAGGGAGGAAGCTTACAGATTCTCGGAAATGACCAAGGGCTTCGGAGGAAGAATCCACCCGAGGCATGTCAGGTCATTCCATAATCCCAATCAGAGTGATGACAAAGGGAGTCAGCCTTAGAGGTCGCAATACACCTCACAATCTTCAGGGAAATAGCAAAGCTCTTTCAGGCCACCAGCTCCAAGGGGAAGAGGCGCCAGGGGCTTCGGGGAAGATTTGGGGATCAGCCTAGAAAGATCTACTGCTTATTCTGTGGTGAGGACAAGGGCCATACTACAAGAATGTGCCAAATCACCATTCAGAAGCAAAAGGAGATAGCAGAAGCCGAAGCTCGGCAGAATCAGCCGAAGCAGGTCTTGCACACTGCTTCGTGCCATTCTCCCTACATACCAGAGTATGTGGGTAATCATCCTGCAGCTTTTGTTGCTTCGGCTATCCATTCATCGGCTTCTTGGCCACAACTCCCACCCTCACCACCACTGCAACCGACCTATTCCTGAAGCCAGCAGCCAGAAGGGCACCAGCACTCTCAACAGCAACGGGAATTTAGGGAGGAATCCGAAGCTCGCACAGTCAACAGCACTGTGCCGGAATCAAAGCACATTTATTGAGAGATATCCTACCTCTGAAAAATTTCTTACATTCTATGTCTTTTTTGTTTTTCAATAAAGAACAAGTAATGTAAATCTAGTTTTTATTCCTTGTAATAGTTTTGTTTATATTAAAATGAAATATATCTTCTTCACAGATTTACGAAGCTCAAAAATTACCGAAGCTCAAAAGTCGTTCCAAAGGGAATACAGAGCTAGATAAATACTGAAGCTATAAGAAAAAGACGTTCCTAAGGGAGCGCAGTGTAAGTTTTGACGAAGCTACAAAAAAGTCGTTCCTAAGGGAGCGCAGTGTAAGTTTTCTGCTCAAAAGTCATTCCAAAGGGAATGTAGAGCCAAATACCGCCGAAATATAAGGCAAAGAAGTTCAAAAGACGTTCCTAAGGGAATGCAGAACTTACACCAAAAAGTCAACGGTGATACCGCCGAAATAGAAGGCAAAGAAGTTCAAAAGACGTTCCTAAGGGGATGCTGAACTTACACCGAAAAATAAGCAGTGAAGCCGAAAAATAAACGGCAAAGAGATTCCTATCGTTCCTAAGGGGACGCAGAGATGGTGTGTTCTAGTGTGGGCATGTGGGTGCGTATCTTCGGCATTAGCATCATCCTCCGCATCATATCATTACATCCTCCCGCATAGCATCACATCATACATCATATTGCACTGATGACACGAATTGAATATGAAGTCGACCTTCGGAGACTGCTTTATAAAAAATGAAAATGTGCTGAGGCACAAAGTAAGCTGAGAAATACAGCTTCATCACCTCTATTGCAAAAAAAGGGATCCTTTGTTTACGAAGCTGGGATGTTTTTACGAAGCATGGATATTTTCACGAAACACGGGTTTTCTTCTTTAAGAAGCATGAAAAGAAGGGAAGGTGTTTTTCCGCCGAAGGCTCAAAAACGATATGTATATAAAGTTTCATGCATCGCAAAGAACTGAATTACAAATAATTTACATATTAGATTCAAAAATATGCACATTGAATATTATAGTCTTGATACAGCAAAGCTACATTGATCATCTAAAAATGTTTTTACAATAAGTACTACTCCTCTTTTAGGACCTTCTCCACAATTTCATTTAACAACTTGTTAACAACTTCGTCAACAATGGATTCGGCCATATTGATGATCTCTATTGCTTTCTTCGTTTCTGGATCGGCCAGGGGGTCAAACGGTTCCGGTGGAGGAGATAGTTCAGCTACAGAAGAAAAAATTAATCATTTCGAAGTTACGAAAACAAATGCCGAAGCTAGATGCCGTGAAACAATACCTATGCGCCTCTCGCGCTCTGCAGCTTCTTCAGCTTGCTTAGCTTGTACTCGGGCATCATGGATGTCTTTTTCACTCTTCTTCATAATTTCGTGAGCTATTTCTCGGCCACCATTTGCCTAGATGTCAGTATAAAATTTTCCGCCCATTAAGCTTGCTTCAGCTGAAGGATCCTTTATGTCATCCACGGAGAAGGCAGCTTCGGCTTGGGCCAGGGTCTTGACATGATCACAACCTGCCTTCTCTAGGATGGCTGAAATTCCTCTTGCACTGGAGAACGCGCAGACATCCCCGTGATCACTTAAAATTTCTTCAAAAGCTTCGGCCTCTTCGCTTATCCATTCGATAACACCTTCAGGGTCGCCTCGTATAAAGTTATGTTCGTTGGAATAGGCGTCCACGTTGGCGAAGCTAGCCTTTATCTTCTCCACGTAGCCTAGGGATTTTTCGAAGCATCTTTCTTTGGATGCACGTAGTTCTTCAACTGTTTTTTCTAAGTAGTTTTTCAAATATTCACTAATATCTTGGTTGGCCTCTGCGAGCCCACATTTTTCTTTAGCTTCGGCTAGCTGTTTCCGAAGGTCTTCGATCTCATTCTTTTGAATTTGAGCTTGAGCCTTGAAGCTTGCTTAATCTTCTTTTACTTTATCCACCAATGAAAGTAGAATTTTGTTTTTTTCTGTGGCTTCGTTTCTCAGTCTGATAACCTCTGTTCGAAGGTTGTTGAGAGCTATAGTGCAGCTCTCGTCTTCAGCATTCTTTTGCGCCCTTAGGGCGTTGCTAAGTATTGAGCCCTGCAAGAAAGAATAAAAGGATTAACATGAGAGTAAAAGACTTCATTCCAGAGTTCATAAGCTTCAAAATTCACAATTTCTGTACCTTCAGACTATTGTATGCAAGGCTATCTGTGAGATCGCCCTTTGTCTTGGCGCAAAGGCCAGCTTCGAGCTTCGGGAAGCCCATACTTCTGGCCATCTCCCGACAGATGGATAATTCTTTATTGTCCAGGAGACAGTACAAGAAATCATCTTCGTCCATACCATTGAACACTAAGGGCCCCTTCGGGTACTTCAGTTCCCGGGCATAGTGTTTGGCTTCGAAAATTTCTTCTTCGGACAATCTTTTTCCCGCAGCATGTCGAATGACATAATCAAAATCTTCGAAGAGTGCTTCGAGAGTAAGGGATTCACCTTCTTTGGCCACACTTTTCTCAAAAGCTATATTAGTATCTGGAGTTATTCTTTCGGCCCCCTGCTCGGTTGTGGCAAGCTTCGTCTCAGCAGGCACTGTGGGCCCTGCCTCAGTTTCAGCCTGGGTTTTAGTAGCTTCAACTTCTATTTGCTTAGTACCAACTTTGGGTTGCATTATATCAGCTTCGGCTACCTTCTATATGGGAGCAAGATTTATGGAGTCGGTCGTTTCCAATACATCTAATACATTTACCATCCTCCTTCTCTTAGGAGTTGTGGCAGAACTCTTTTGTGCCTTCAGCGCTGTTGTTTCTGTTGAAGGACTTAAAATCCCTGGCATCTTTGTTACTTCTTCAGTATTTGACCTTTCAGCCTTATCTTTGTCAACCTTCGTTTCAACTAGCTCAACCGAAGGTACTTTCAACATTGTAGCCAACTTTTCAGTATTCTGTGTAGTTGAAGCAGTTTCTTTTCTTTTGGTAGCAGAAGATGTCCCTACGCCAAACTCAGGAACCACGGCCGGTTCAATGTAACGCAACCGGTGGGTAAGAACCTTCAATTTTTTGCCTTTCGGCACAGGCTTATCTGGGCTGTCCGAAGTAGAAGTTTTCCTCTTTTTCCCTTGTTCCCGCAGCGGGTAGCGGTAGTCAGCGTATACGAAGCTGATGGCGTCGAAAACTCTGTTTAATCTTTTCTTTCTCCGGCCACCGAAGGCTGCGGACAAGGCATTGTCCTCGGTTTTGGAGTACGCCCCAAGTAACTCGTCGCTAGTAGTTTCAATACACTTCAGCCAATCATCATTTGGTTCATCAAACTTATCTCCAAACCTGAAGGTGTATTTCAGCCGGACCAAATCACCTTCGCTAGAGTCATTGATGGTTTCCTTCGGCATTTCCCAGCCTTCCGCAAGTGGCCACACCCTGAAGGCTATGTGCTCTTGAACTAAATCTCTTATGCCGATGAAGGAGTAGACAGTACTAAAGGCCTTCTAACACGCTTCGGCGGCGTCATCAATTTCGACCTTCGGCCTTCGGAGGCCGAAGCGGGACCAAATGGGGCGCATAATGACTCCCTTAATATCTTCCCTCGCTGACAAATTATTCTTCACATAGAACCATTCTTCCATCCAAGCCCCGGGCCATCTCTTCTGAAACATTGGCACTGGGTGGCTTGCGTTGGGGCGAGCGATAAATCTATAACAACCAAAGTTGTTGTGGTACTGTTCTTTACCCGTGGCCTTCGTCTCATACAAAAGTTCGTGCATGCTGCAGAAGCACTTCGCGCTTGGCTCTAACCCTTGGCTTCTTACTGCCCAGACGAAGACTCCCATCCTCAATATGGCTTCGGGGGTCATCTGATGAAGGAAGATTTGGTAAGTTTTCAGCACTTCAACTACAAACCTGCTCAGTGGGAGCCAAAGCCTAGCTTTGAAGAAGCTTCGGTAAATCACAACTTCGTTTTCCTCGGGGGCAGGGACATTGTTGTCTCTACCAGATCTTACAATAGACATATCCCGAAAGTACCTTCCTTTCATATTGTCAAGATGACTCTGTTTAATTGTTGATTTACCAAAGATTGTATGACTTGGCCTCCAAGGCCGATCCTCAGAATCTTTGCCCTCGCTTTCCACATCATAACTGTCATTGTCACTAGTATCTTCAGACAGGCCTTCCAGTATCTCCATAGTAATCTTCTCTGCATTTGTTTTTGCCATTGACTCGATAAATCCAGCAATGTAGGGATTCACAGCCTTCTTCTCCTCAAAAAGCTTCTCCTCTTCAGTCAGCTTTGTCTCAGCAGCAACCTTCTTGTCCTGAGACATTTCTCCTTCAAGAAGGACGAAAATGCGTCTTTTTAGCCAAAGCTCAGAAAGCTTGAAAAACTAGCAAGCGTTAGTGAGTAAGTGCTGCAAAATTGAGAAAGTAAAACAAATGACACAAGCAGCGTATCAAATATAGCTGGTGTGAGTTCTTATTTATACGCTCAGCGCGCTCCAAATTGGGGGGGCCCGTTTGTCATTGACTGTTGCTATTCTAGCAAAGGGAAGGTGTTTTTTCGGACCTTCGGCTTAAGGCCTTCGTCCATATCGCAGTCTGAATTCGTTATCTTAATAAATTAATGCTACAAGGGGCTACTGTTGGGGGCCTTCGTCTTCCGAAGGTCCTCAAAAACATGATTTGACAATATTTCCCAAGCATAATATATGAACAGGTACCTTCGGACTTGGATCAAAACCATATACAATACGAGAAGCACGAATAATACGAAGGATGATGAAGCTCCGAAGCCACGCACAGGGAAGCTTCGACATAGCGGTAGAAAGAGGAACCGACTTAAAGGGGAAAAGGCTATATGGACCTCAATGGATTATCCTAAAGTCAATAGTAAATGTAAAGGGCATGAATGTAATTTTACACAAGCTGCGTCGTGTGCCTATAAATAGATGAACAGTGCCCCTGTACTATTCACGTTGTCTTGTACTTGCTCGTGCCTCATGTCTGCTATCAAGCCGAAAGTACAAATGTAATTCAATATTATTCTTACTCACTCATGATTATATAATAAAGATATATACATGATATCATATGATTATTCATGTTATTTCTCATATTTCATATGCTTCATCTTTCATTAATATATGTTGTGATGATGAAGGTACTTCCTTCATGACCTTCGTCCGAAGATCGTTATATCCTTAGGGAAATAATGCTTCGAAGGACGAAGGGCGTTAACTGTTAATATATCCTTTGTGTTGCCTTGTTCTTAATTCATAGCATTTGAGAACAAGTCCCCAACACTTATCATTTCTTTGAGCATCAATAATCTTTTGCAGAAGAATTGACTCAAGCTTCAATTGGTTCGAGGTTCCATGTTGTATCATGCCCAGGTTTAATTTCTCCATTTCTTGACATAATGTGGTGTCTAGAGTCATTAATATAAGATAGTGGCAGGAAGCCTTGTGACTTAGTGCATCTGCCACCACGTTGGCCTTTCCTGGGTGATAGTGGATTTCTAATTCATAATCCTTAATCAGCTCAAGCCATCTTCTCTCCCTCATGTTTAGTTCTGACTGGGTAAAATTATACTTCAGACTTTTATGATCTGTATATATATGGCAGATATTTCCTAGCAGATAATGACGCCATACTTTAAGGGCATGAACCACAACAGCTAATTCCAAATCATGAGTTGGATAATGTTCCTCATGCCGGCGCAACTGTCTTGAAGCATATGCTATAACTCGGCCCTCTTGCATTAAGACACATCCGAGACCACTGCCCGATGCGTCGCAGTACACATCAAAATGCTTTTCAATATCCGGTTGAGCCAATACTAGAGTAGTGGTCAACAATACCTTTAGTTGCTCAAAGGCTTCGTTGCATCTTGAGGACCAGTTAAATTTGGTATCATTCTTCAACAAACTTGTGATGGGTTTCATAATCTTGGAGAAATCCCGGATATATCTACGGTAATAACCAGCCAGCCCAAGGAAACTTCAAACTTGATGTACAGTGGTTGGTGGCTTCCACTCTAGAATATCCTTGACCTTGCTGGGATCAACCGCAATCCCATTTGTGGACAATACATGTCCCAAAAATTGGATTTCCTCCAGCCAAAACGCGCATTTGCTGAATTTAGCATATAATTGGTGTTCCCTTAAGCGCGTTAATATGATCCGTAAATGTTTAGCATGCTCCTCTTCATTCTTGGTATAGATCGAGATATCATCAATGAAGACCACCACAAATTTATCCAACTCGGGCATAAACACCAAGTTCATTAGATATGTGAAGTGGGCAGGAGCATTTGTCAATCCGAAGGACATAACCAAATATTCGAATAATCCATGCCGCATGGTAAATGCGGTCTTAGGTATATCTTCGGGTCGAATACGGATCTGATGATAGCCTGACCTGAGGTCAATCTTGGAGAATACCCATGCTCCAGTAAGTTGATCAAACAAGATATCAATCTGGGGAAGAGGGTACTTATTCTTGATAGTGACCTCATTAAGGGGTCTGTAGTCCACGCACATTTGGAGTGTTTGATCCTTGTTCTTAACAAAAATTACGGGACATCACCAAGGTGATGAACTGGGACGAATGAATCCCTTCTCCAGCAAGTCTTGCAATTGAATCTTGAGCTCCGCCATTCATTTGGTGGCATCCGGTACGAACTTCTAGAAATAGGAGCTGTACCGGGCTTCAGTTCAATCACAAACTCTACATCCCTTTCTGGAGGCAATCCAAGCAAATCTTTAGGGAAGACATCTGGAAATTCACATACTACCAGAATATCCTGAATTTTTGGAATGATAGCTTCATAGACCCATCCAAATGGTTTAGCTGGAATAGCTACAGGGATGGACAAGAGAACCTCTTCATGGCCATGGCTCAACTTGATAGTCCTTAGGTCAGTGTTGAGGATAGCTTTATGCTGGGCTAACCTATTCATGCCCAGAATTACATCTATATCTTGACCTTTCAAAATAATCATATTGGTGGGAAAATCCCGTTCAGCCAATGTTACTAGAACATGGAAGGCTACTTCCTTAGTAAATATTTGTCCACCAGACGAATGAATAATAAACCCTTCTCTTGATTTAGTGCAAGGAATGCAATGTTTTTCCATGAATTTCTTGCTTATGAATGTATGTGAAGCACCCGAATCAAACAGAATAACTGCTGGGTGATTGGCCACAAGGAATGTACCCATCATTACCAGCTCTCCTTTCGGTGTAGTGGCCACTTGAGTATCATAAATTCGCCAAGTCATCTTGACATTTTTGCCCGCTGAATTATTAGCCATGTTCCCTTTGCATTGAGTGGAGCTCCCAGAGTTCTGTTGATTGCTGAACTTATTCTTCTTTGGGTATGGACAGTCTTTTATAAAATGACCAGACTTCCCACAGTTGAAGCAGCCAGTTGAAGAGCTAGGGAGGGCGGGGAAACGAGCATCAGGGGCACTCGACTGATTTGTAGAAGTGGGGGCAGTAGTAGGACGAATGAAAACAGGTTGTTTGAACGGAAAGGAGGGTGGACGAGGCGAAGAACAATTTTGATTAAATGGTCAGATTACCAACCTGGTTCGCTTCTCAGGTCCCTAATTGGACCTATCACCTCCAAATCCCTTTAATTTTCCTTGGCCTGTATTCTTGGCTTCTATTGCCAGCGCCATGCTGATAGCTCTGCTGTAAGTAAGGTCTAGGCAGGTGGCCATTTTTCGTTGGAGCCGGTCATTGAGTCCTCTCATGAAGCAATTCTTCTTCTTCAGGTCAGTGTTTACTTGGTCAATCGCATATTGGGATAAATGATTAAACTTGTTGAGATATTGCATCACAGTATCCCCTCCTTGTTTTAGTCGAATAAATTCCTCTTGTTTCATGTGAAGCACTCCTTCTGGAATATAGTGTTCACGGAAGGCTAGCTTAAATTCATCCCAAGTGACCTGATGTCCGGTGGGTTGAACTGCCACAAAATTTCCCCACCAGGTACTGGCAGGGCCTCTCAGTTATTGAGCAACGAGCAACGGCTTCTGTGTTTCTGTGCAACGGATTAATCCGAACTTCTGCTCCATTACACTTATCCACTCATCAGCTTCAAGAGGGTCTTTAGCTTTAACAAAGAGTGGGAGACATGTTTCAGAAAAGTCCATATATGAGGTTTCACGCGATCCCTGTTAAGGAGCCCTTCCGCCATGCTGCTGGAATTGATTACCTGCCATCTCACGTAAAAAGCGGGTATTATCAGCAGTAGCATTGACCAAGGCAGCGATAGCCTCAGCCAGCGTTGGTGGTACAGGCGGTGGATTAGGAGTATCTTCCCGACCACGGGAAGTCCCCACACTGTCATGCGCATGAGTCCTTGATGGCATCTGAGGCAAAGAAACATTTGGGAAAAATATAACATGCCGATACACACCATCATTTTACATTACCAAAACGTAATGATACAGACCCAAGTGTACAACATGACCTCATTACTTATTTTACATAGGTATAGTTTCTAAACTATACTTGTCTAGTCTTCGTCATCCTTGTTTTCTTCATGGGGTGCTGTGGAAGACAGATCGTCAGTCATGTTCATGGAAGGAGGAGGCCTAAAAAGGTCCAGCTCCCCATCAATTCCTTCACCTGCTGTCCCTGATGGACTGACTCCCATTGCAACAAGGTCGGCAGGCACGTCTGGGTGCAGTCGTGAATACAGTAAATGTACTTCCTCATGTAAAGTATTGCAGTACACCTACAGTACACGAGCTTTGGCTTCACGGTCCCAAGCAACCGAACATGAGTTGACAGCCCAATCGATCGCCAAATCCTGTTCAGCAAGCTCGTCTTACAGGCGTTTGACGTCAGCTGCCAACTCATTTATACGCTGACCATCTTGTGCCCACACCCTGTTTCAGTGACGTAGCTCCGTCCGAAGCTGTTCCACTTGGGCTTCCTAGTCTCCGATTGGATCGTTGCTGCCACTACTACTGCCTTCATGTTTTGGAGCCAACTGATGACGAGGCACGCCAATAGGTCCAGTGGACTTACGCGCGGTTTTCCTCGTACGCGGCATATCTCCATAAGGGGGGAAATTTATTAGCATAGTTTTTAAACATGATGCATGCATAATTACGGAATCAACCTTCGTTGATTCCCAACCTCCTATATATTGCACTCTATTACCTGGTCTTACAAGATGAGCACTTCTAGAAAGTGGCAAGATAAGAATGAAAGAAATTTTCTTGGATAAGTATTTGAAAATTCTTTTTGAAATGCTTCATAATATCTGAAGAGATGGGCTTCGCTCCGATACCAGTTGTGACGGAACCTCCCAAGTCATTAGGCCCAACTACAGTTGTCCTTGTCCAACGGACCTTGGACAACCCTGTAGATGCACATAATCACTCGACAAGTTCGGAATCTGTATCGATTTCCTTGCCCAAGAGCATTTCACCCATCATGCAGATATTACAACACATCGGATGAACGAATAAGCGGAAGCGAATTACAATAACTTAATTTACATTCATCAAAATATAGAGAGAGCATTGTAGTTATTACAAACCAGGGTATATGAGTGCATAAGTATTATTATTACAAACTTGGGAGGCAAAATCCCCTCCCGCAAAAAAGTACATTGTTTTACAAATGGGAGGCCAACATCCTCCTGTGGCTTCACTGTTGAGGTTCTTCTTTAGGCACCACCTTAGAGCAAAAACAACAGAAGTCTGTTGTTTCCTCACCTACAACAACATGGGTTTGAAAACCCTGAGTATGGAGTGTAGTTTCGCAAGTCTTACCCATCAAAACAAAAGACTCTCAAGGATATGCTGGCTTAAAGGAGTCAAGGTGAGGCTGATCAAGTAGCAAAGACTTTGTTTGCAAAAATGCTTACTAAAAGTGGATCCTTAAAAATCCAGTTTTATTAGCAAGTTAAGGCATTACCTAAATCTAGAGTTCCTTCTACCCTAGTTCAAGCACTTGGCCTATAATAGCCATCCTTTTATCAACCCCTTCTTGTTAATTGGAATGCTATGTGTAGGGCAGTGACCAAGTATTCATGTCCGAGAAGTAACATCGATTTGAATTGATTAATACCCAGCTGGGGATCTCCAATCGCACGACATATGTAGCACTTAACCCTTGCATATGTCAACTCACCACCGGGGTTCTTAAGACCAGACCGGGTTCACGCCAACCGAGAGCACAGATACACCACTGTCCAGCCTTTTGCTAGGGAGGGTACACGCTACTCTCGCCATCTCTCCACTCCCATTGCGTGTTGGCCTTTCTGGTATTAGTTTGCCCGAGGCAAAGCTTACCCATGATGAGGCATGTGACCAGTTAAAAGGTCCTCAATCAGGAAGCCTACATCGACACGGTCTTTAATTGACTCAGACGGAGACACTACACTGAGACTCTCTTCTCGTTCATGTCACCCGCCTGGTCTCAGCTTTATTATTTAAACCCCAAAGTTTGGTACCTGGTAGAGGTACATCTTTTCCGATGTTGAACCCATCATGGCCATGATGGATCCACCATCAAGTTTTATTTTTGAAAACATCCCATCCACTGTGAAGCATCACCTTTTGTTTTAAAACAAAACATTTGCTTTTCTAAAGCAGAACTAAGCATCAGAAAACTTTTTAATAAAACAGGTAATCAAGGAATGGTAAACAGTTCCAAGGAAGGAAATGCAGCAATTGGTTTAACACCCAACTCCTATTACCTAATGCATCATTCAAGTGATAAAGAGTTTAAAATAGCAAGGAGGTGGCAAATGCACCGGGGCTTGGCTTGTTTTGTAGGAGAGTCGGGCTCTGTTCCACAAATATCAAAATAGAAACAGTTCCCGGCCGTTGGATTTTCTGTCGATGGAGTAGTCTCTTCCTCTTCAACAATCACTTCTTCTTTGTTTTCTATATATAACCATATGTAACCATGAATGCTCATGTAATGCTTATGAAAATGCAATAATAGGAAAGATTTATCAAGTTGTATCTTGAATACAACTTTCCTTCACGGTGCACTAGGGTAACTATGGTTTTTCTAGGTCAGTACCTTAGTAGGGTTAGACATTTTTACCCTAAGGAGCTAGGGTTTTGGGTTTAGGAATCAAACAATGTCCAAAGCAAGTCAAACTTCACTCATAGGATCTAAATATCATATTAAGCTTATCCAAAAGGTTTGGTGATTTTTGGAGTCATTAAATAATTCCTAAAATTCCAAGAGACTAGATTTTGGTCTTCTTAAATACTACATGATTCCTTGTTGGGACTAAAAATCTTGGAACTATTTTTATTAAATACTAGAGAAATTTAGGAGCCCAACAAAATTGGCTCATATTTTTATCATTTTTCAATAATTTTCTATGGATTTCCTAAGTCTGGTAGAAAATGAAAAAGGAAAGGCATAAACAGTAACGGGTTCAATTTAGCCCGAGCCAGCCCACGACAGGCCCAACGCGCCCGCGCGCTCGCCCGCACGGTTTATTTTGCGTAGAGATCCCTGGCTTTTTAAACAAGCAGTAAAGAATCTAGGGCACTGTTTCCTTGTCTCACTGACATATGCATATAAGCTCCTGCACTTTTGTTTCTTCGCTGACCCAAGTCCCCGATGCTGAACACCGGTGAACACGCCCTCCGGAGATCCTATACCGGCTAAAATAAGCAATGACTGGATCCCTAACTCGGCTGACATCTAATTCAAACCCTAACAATCATTACCCCTCAATCAATTGCACAATTCTGGGTTGGGAATTCACTGTCCACGGCAACGGCGGAAACTGAGAACACACCGACGTGTTCTGGGCTACACAGGGCGATCTAGTTCATTCGGATGGTGATGTGAGCAACAGGGGGCCTAAGGGAAGCTAGAACATCCCATAGAAAACCAATTTGGGGAGAAAGAGGAATTAGAGAGCTATGGTGGCTAATCGGAGGCAGGAGCGGGTGCTCTAGCTTTGTGATTACCTAGCGGAGCTCATGACATGCTCAATTTATAGGGCCCGAGGGTAGTGGCTCTTGAATTTGGAATGGCGCGCTGGTGGCCGGAGAGGAAGAAGGTCACTGGTGGCTCAGTCGTGGTGTTCACCGGTGCAGCGGTTCAGAGATTGTAATCCTAGGTGTGCCACGGTTACTACCACGCATTAACGAGTCACGGCGTGGCAGAACTGAGGTCGCCGGAGTCTCCACGACGACACCAGTGGTCCGGCCACGTCGCACGGCTACAGGCGCGGTTGATAAGCTTCACCCTGTGACCCAATCTGCTCCCCTTCTGATATTTTCACACTCCCAGCACTATCCTACCTGAATCTAGCTTGAATCGCCGTGATTCGCGCGAATCCTTGCGCAAAGGTCACCGACGGCGAGGGGGACTGAACCAGAAGATCTTTTGCGCACTGTACCATCAGAACACCATTCAGAATACCTGGCAAAAGCTTATTTGGGGGCGATTTGATCCAAATTTCATGTAGCAACTTGACCATTCATCTGTATCAAAGTTGTAGCTCTATAATCCAGCTACAAATCGACTATAGAGACCTAGCTCATTTACTTACTCCTTCGAGCTTGAATTGAGTCCAAAGTTTAGCAGATCTCACTTTCAGACCAACATCAGACTCTGAGTTGACTCACAGTCAGACTTTAGGGCTAGTTATCTCCAAATTTTGTATGACACCAAGGTTTAATTACTTAAGCAAAGTTATGCTCCTATAGTAGCTCTATATCTTGATGTGTTGACCTAGGGCAAATCCTTTATGAACTAAGAGATATAGGGTTCCAAAGTTGACCCTATGCACTGAATTTCAGACTTAGGCATATATGGTGTCATGGGGTACTTTTTGCAAATAAGTCCAAACTTCATCATTTGGCTTGGAAATCCTCAAAAGTGAAGAGTACTTGATTTGTAATGTTCTAGCACTTTGATATTTGCACTTGGGTCCAAAAGTGCACAAAATTTACACTTAACCCCCTAGGGTTCCAATTTAGGTTTTTTTCAAGGGTCTTTTCAGAGTTTTTTAGCACTTCAGGGTTTTGGTGTCACTAAAGTCCATCAATTTTAAGACCTTATGAGTATTTCTCATGGTTTTTGAGGTTTTGTCCTATTTGGACTTCACTTACCTCCTTAAGCCCTAACTCAGGGTTTATTACCCTACCCTAGGGTTAACCACACTTTAAGCCACATCATTACAACTTATTTGAAATTTTTAACAACTGAATGCACTCTAGGTGTAACAAACACAAGATATGCCAATGCTCATGATGTTATGCTCAAGTTTTAGTAACAGTAACACCAGAGGTGCTAAACTATCGGCTGAGTCGTTGCTCCAGTGAATGCTACGGTAACCCATGCCAGTGAACTCCCTCCCTCTTCGGCCGCCAACACGCCTTCTTCAAATTGGATGCCACCGCTGATGGACTCTATAAATGGATGCCCCAGTGAGCTCCACTAGGTTATTACGCACCCAATGCACCAGCTCTCACCCCTGATCATCCCCCATAGCCTCCCAATTTCCCTTATCCCCAAATCTGGTTTCCACGCCACCATGAACACCTCGCCGTGGCCAGCTCTCTGCAGGTGAGTTCAAGATTCTTTGCTTGATGTTCTAGCCCCCCTCAATCTCCTGTTGCTCGTAGACCCTTTTGATTGAGCTAGACCTCCCTAAATCACCAAGAACACCTCGATTTCACCTCAGGTTTCGCCATCGTCGTGGGCAGAAAGGCTCTAGGCCGGAATTGTGCAATTGATGGTCGACTTAGGGTCGCCAGGGGTAGGATTAGGTGTCGACCAAGTTAGAGCATCGGTGGTTGCGCATCTCGGCCGGTACAAGTTCGCCGGAGAGCGCGCTCACCGTCGTTCACATCGTGGACTTGGCGCTGTGAAGAAACAGAAGTTGGGGGTCTCTGTGCAAATGTCAGAGAAACAGTGAACAGTGGCTAGTGGTTCTTCACCGGTTATTTGAAAGACCGAGGGCCTTTTCGCAAAGCTAACAGCACGGTCGTAGGCGCGCCCGCGTTCTGTGTAAACCTAAGCCGACTGGACTAGTTTCCGCCCAGTACTATTGATGATTTCTTCTTTTCTTTTTCTGATTAAGTTTGGAAATCCATCAGGAATTCTAGAAAAATTATAAAATCATGGGATCAATTTTACTAGACTTCTAAATTCCCCTAGTATTTAATAAAAATAGTTCCAAGATTTTTAGCCCCAACCATGAATTATTTAGCATTTAAGAAGGTCGAAACCTAGTCTTTTGAAATTTTAGAAATTACTTGATAGCTCCAAAAATCATAAAACTTTTTGGGTAAGCTTAATATAATAATCAAAGCCCTTGGGTAAAGTTTGGTATGTTTTGGACATTGTTTGGTCCCAAACCCAAAACCCTAGCTTCCTAGAATAGAACTTGCCAAACCCTGATAGGCCGAGTATTAACCTAGGAAACCCTAGTGTTATAGAAGTACCATGAAGGAAAGTTATATTCAAGATATAACTTACTATGTTCTATCATAACTGCATGATCATAGCATCACATGGGCATTTATGTGTATATATTGTTATGTTTAGAAAACGAAGAAGTAGTTGTTGAAGAGGAAGTTGCACCACTGACTGAAAATCCACCTATCGGGGACAGTTTCTACTTTGACATTTGTGGAACAGATCTCGAGTCCCCTACGACACAAGGCAAGCCTCGGTGCATTTACCCCTTCCTTGTTGTTTTAAACTCTTTATCACTTGAAATGATGCATTAGGTGATAGGAGTTGAGTGCTAAACAATTGTTGCATTTCCTTCTTTGAAATTGACTACCATTCCTTGATACCTGTTTTACTTGAAAAGTTTTTTGATGCTTAGTCTTGCTTTAGAAAACAAAAATGTTTTGTTTTGAAAAGACAAAGATGATGCTTCACATGGGATGGCAAGTTTTCAAAAGAAAAGACTTGATGGTGAATCCATCATGGCCGTGATGGGTTCAACATCGGAAAAGATGTACCTCTGTTAGGTACCAAATTTTGGGATTGAAAATGATAAAGACAAGACCGGGCGGGTGACTTGCACAAGAATGAAGTCTCGGTGTAGTGTCTCCGTCTAAGTCGATTAAGGACCGTGTCGATGTAGGCTTGATGATTGAGGACCTTTTAACTGGCCACATGCCTCGTCATGGGTAAGCTTTGCCTCGGGCAGACCAATACCAAAAAGGCCAACAAGCAATGGGAGTGGAGAGATGGCGAGAGTAGTGTGTACCCTCCATGGCAAGAGGCTGGACGGTGATGTATCTGTGCTCTCGGTTGTTGTGAACCTGGTCTGGTCTTGAGAAACCCGGTGGCGAGTTGACATATGCAAGGGTTAAGTGCTACATATGTCATGTGGTTGGAGATCCCCAGCTAGGTATTAATCGATTTGGATCGCCGTTACTTCTCGAACATGAAGACTTGGTCGCTGACTTACACGTAGCAATCTAGTGAACTGAAAGGGTGATAAAAGAAAGCTAGCGTAGGCCAAGTGCTTGAACTAGGGTAGAAAGAACTCTAGCTACAGGTAATGACTTAACCTGACAATAAAACTGGATTTTAAGGATCCACTGTTAGTAAGCATTTCTGCAAATAGAGTCTTTGATTTTTGATTAGCCTTACCTTGACTCCCTCAAGCTAGCATATCCTTGAGAGCCTTTTTTCTTTTGTCGGGTAAGACTTGCGAAAGTACACTCTGTACTCAGGGTTTTCCAACCCATGTTGTTGTAGGTGAGGAAACAACAGAGTTTTGCAGTTTCTGTTCAAAGGTGGTACCCAAGGAGGAGCCCCGTAGTGAAGTTGGTAGCGGGAGGATGTTTGCCTCCCACCTTGAAAACAATAAACTTTTGCGTGGGAGATGTTTTGTCTCCCTGGTTTGTAATAATATTTTATGCACTCTTAATACCCTGGTATTGTAATAATAATACTCTCTATATATATTTTATGAATGTAAATTAAGTTATTGTAATTTGCTTCCACTTATCCTTTCCTCCGATGTGATGTAATATCTGCGTGACGGGTGAAGCGCTCTTGGGCGAAATTTTGAGGATACAGTTACCGAACTTGTCAAGTGATTATGTGCATCTACAGGGTTGTCCAAGGTCCTTAGGACATGGACAACTGTAGGTGGGCCTAATACCTTGGGAGGTTCCGTCACAGCTGGTATCGGAGCGACGCCCATCTCTTCAGATATTACATAGTACTTCAAAAGAATTTTTAAACACTTACCTAGAAATATTCTTTCATTCTTACCTTACCACTTTCTAGTAGTCTCTTATCTTGTAAAGTTGGGTAACAGATTGCAATATATAGGAAGTTGGGGATCAATGAAAGTTGATTCCATAATTATTAGGTTATGCATGCATCATGTTTAAAGAATATACTAATAAATCTTCCCCTCTTATGGAGATATGGCGCGTACTAGGAAAACATCGCGCAAATCTACTGGATCTTTTGGTGTGCCATGACATCAGCTAGCTTCAAGGCACGAAGGAAGTAGTAGTGGCAATAATGACCCAATTGGAGACCTAGAAGCCAGGGTGGAACAACTTCGGTCAGAGCTACGCCATAGGAATAGGGCACATGAGCAGGACAGTCACCGTATTGCAGAATTGTTAGCTGAAGTCAGCTTCTTGCAGTATGAAATCTCGGAACGGGATACGGCCATTGATTGGGCCGTCAACTCACGTTCTTTCGCTTGGGACTGCGAAGCGAAAGCTCTAGCTCATGTGGCAGAGCTTAATGCATCCCTCGAAAGCCTGCAAGTGTGTTGTAATACTTTACATGAAGAAGTGCATGTATTGTATGCTCAACTGCACCCAGACGTGCCCCAGATGTTGCTACAATGGGAGCCGGACCATTGGGAATAGCAAATGAAGGACCTGATGGGGAGCTGGACCTTTTTAGGCCCCCTCCTTCCATGAACCTTGCTAACGAATGGTCTCCTGCCGCAGGAAATGGAGCAACAAAGGATGAAGAACACTAAAATAGTATAGTTTAAGTATTATACTTATGTAAAATAAGTAATGAAGTCAAGTTGTACACTTGAGTATGTATAATTATTACATTTTGGTAATGTAATATGATGGTGTATGTTGGCATGCTATATTTTTTCCAAATGTTTCTTTGCCTCAGATGCCATCACGGACTCGCGCACATGATGGTGCGGGGACATCCCGCGGTAGGGAGGATACTCCCAACCCACCACCAGTACCACCGACTTTGGCCGAGGCTATCACTGCCCTGGTCAATGCCACCGCTGATAATACATGCTTCTTGCGCGAAATGGAGGGCAATCAGTTCCAACCGCACGGAGGCAGAGTTCCCCCACAAGGACCGCGTGATACTACTTATTTGGAATTCTCTAAGACTCGACCACCGCTTTTCATTAAAGCAGAGGAACCTTTAGAAGCCAATGAATGGGTAAGAGTGATGGAACAAAAGTTTGGGTTAATTCGATGCACAAAGACACAAAAGCCCCTGTTCGCCGCACAACAGTTAAGAGGGCCTGCCAGCACCTCGTGGGCAAATTTTTCAGCAATCCAACCTGCTGGGCACCAGATTACCTGGGAGGAATTCAAGCTAGCGTTCCGGGAGCATTATGTTCCAGAGGGAGTACTCCATATGAAACAAGAAGAGTTTATCTGGTTAAAGCAAGGAGGAGATACTGTAATGCAGTATCTCAATAAATTTAACCACCTCTCCCAGTATGCCATTGACTAGGTGAATATAGATCTGAAAAAGAAGAATTGTTTTATGAGGGAACTCAATGACAGGCTTTAGTGGAAAATGGCAACATGCTTAGACCTTACCTACAGTAGGGCTGTCAGTACAGCACTGGTAGTGGAAGCCAAAAATGTTAGACATGGAAAATCCAAGGGGTTTGGAGGTGAAAGGTCAAATCAAGGGCCTGAAAAGAGAACCAGGTTGGTGATCCGACCTTTTAATCAAAATCGTTCTTCGCCTCACCCACCTTCATATCCATTCAAGCAGCCTGTTTTTATTCGTCCCACTACTGCCCCCGCTCCTACCAATCAGCCGAGTGCTCCTGGTACTCGTTTCCCTGCTGAAAGGGAAATGTGCCCTTGGGCCATTTCTAAGTATTTTGGTGATTGAGTGCCAACACAAGTGCTTTTATGCTAATCTATGCAAAGTGGTGGACAAAGTGAAAATCTTGTCAAAAGGTATGTTTCTAGACTTAGTACATTGTTTTTATGGACTAATGTATTGTGTCTAAGTGCTGGAAACAGGAAAGATTGAATTGGAAATGAGATGGCTTTGTTCAGCCAAAGTCTGCTCGGTCTGGGTGCACCGGACAGTGTCCGGTGGTGCACCGGACAGTGTCCGGTGCGCCAGGCTGGCTCTGGCGAACAGGCTGCTCTCGGGACTTCGACGGCGGTGTATGGCTAAAATTCACCGGTCGGTCCGGTGGCGCACCGGACTGTCAGGTGAGCCGTTCACAGGCGAACTCATCGCTCTCGGGAGATGATTAACGGCGTACGGCTAAAATTCACCGGTCTGTCCGGTGGTGCACCGGACTGTCCGGTGAGTCAACGGTCAGCCGGGGCAACGGTCGGCCGAGGATTCCGCGCGTGACGCGTGGCCGAGCCAACGGTCACATTGGTGCACCGGACTGTCCGGTGTGCAGCGGACAGTGTCCGGTGCGCCAACGGCTCTCAGACTCCAACGGTCGGCTTCGCCAAATAAGGAAGGATATCTGCACCGGACAGTGTCCTATGTGGTGCACCGGACTATCCGGTGCGCCAGTCGACAGAAGGCAAGACCTGCCTTCCAGAATTGCTCTCAACGGCTCCTAGCTGCCTTGGGGCTATAAAAGGGACCCCTAGGCGCATGGAGGAGAACACCAAGCATTCCTTGAGCAATCTTGATCACTCACACTTCATTCTTGCGCACTTGTTCGACATTCTAGTGATTTGAGCTCCGTTCTAGTGTGCTAGTCTTTTGAGCTTAAGTCTAGGTCTTGTGTGTGTGCATTTGCTGTGATCTTAGTGTCTTGTGTGAGTTGCTAATCCCTCCCTTGCTCCGTGTTTCTTTGTGAACTTCAAGTGTAAGGGCGAGAGGCTCCAAGTTGTGGAGATTCCTCGCGAACGGGATTAAGAAAAGCAAGCAAAACACCGTGGTATTCAAGTGGGTCTTTGGACCGCTTGAGAGGGGTTGATTGCAACCCTCGTCCGTTGGGACGCCACAACGTGGAGTAGGCAAGCGTTGGTCTTGGCCGAACCACAGGATAACCACTGTGCCATCTATGTGATTGATCTCTTGTGGTTATTGTGTTTTTGTTGAGACTCCTCTCTAGCCACTTGGCAATTATTGTGCTAACACTTAACCAAGTTTTTGTGGCTTAAGTTTCAAGTTCTACAGGATCACCTATTCACCCCCCCCCCTCTAGGTGCTCTCAATTGGTATCAGAGTCGTTCTCTTCACAAAGGGACTAATCGCCCGAAGAGATGGATCCTAAGGGGAAGGGAATTGTGATCAATGATAAAGAGAAGGAGTCCTTCGTCAACGAGCCGAAGGATGACAAGCCTACCGACTCGGGCTCGGGCCATAGACGCAAAGATGGGAAGAAGAAGAAGACAAGACGCATACAGGAGATCGTCTACTACGACGACAGTGATGAGTCCACTTCTTCCAATAAGGACAACGACGACAACGACTACGACAAACGAAAGACGGTTAACTCAAACTTTTCTTTCGATTATTCGCGTATTCCTCAAAGTTCAAATTCACATTTACTCTCCATTCCTCTCGGCAAACCTCCACACTTTGATGGGGAGGACTACGGATTTTGGAGCCACAAAATGCGTAGTCACCTGTTCTCTCTCCATCCAAGCATATGGGAGATTGTTGAGAATGGAATGAAGTTTGATAGCTCGGATAGTCCTATTTTTATTAATGAACAGATTCATAGAAATCCACAAGCTACTACTGTGTTGTTAGCCTCCTTGTGCAGGGACGAGTACCATAAAGTGAGCAGCTTGGACAATGCCAAGCAGATCTGGGACACCCTCAAGATCTCTCATGAGGGGAACGACGTCACCTTGCTCACCAAGATGGAATTAGTGGAGGGCGAGCTTGGACGATTCGTGATGATTAGGGGTGAGGAGCCAACCCAAACATACAACCGGTTCAAGACCCTTATCAACAAAATAAGGAGCTATGGGAGCACGCGATGGACGGACCACGACGTCGTCCGACTAATGCTAAGGTCCTTTACCGTTCTTGATCCACATTTGGTGAATAATATTCGTGAGAATCCCTGGTACACCAAAATGTCGCCCGAAGAAGTCCTTGGAAAATTCGTAAGCGGGCGAATGATGATCAAGGAGGCGAGGTACGTGGACGACGCATTGAATGGTCCAATCAATGAGCCTCAACCCATTGCTCTCAAGGCAACGAGAAGCAAGGAGGCATTACCTAGCAAGGTGGCGCAAGTTGAGGCGGCAGGGCTCAATGATGAAGAGATGGCCCTCATCATCAAGCGCTTCAAGACGGCACTTAAAGGTCGCGAGGGACAGCCAAGCAAGACCAAGTCAAAGGGGAAGCGCTCAAGCTTCAAATGTGGTAAGCTTGGTCATTTTATTGCTAACTGTCTCGATAATGATAGTGACCAGGAAAAAGGAAACAAGAGGGAAAAGAAGAAGAATTATAAGAAGGCCAAGGGCGAGGCACATATTGGAAAGGAGTGGGATTCGGATTGCTCCTCCTTCGACTCCGACAATGAAGGACTCGCCGCCACTGCCTTCAACAAGTCATCCCTCTTCCCCAACGAGCATCACACGTGCCTCATGGCGAAGGAGAAGAAGGTATGTACTCGGGATACCACTTATGCTTCTTCAAGTGATGATTCTAGTGATGACGATGAGATAGACTATTCTAGTTTATTTAAAGGTTTGGATAGAGTTAAAATTGGCAAAATTAATGAGTTAATTGATGCCATGAATGAAAAGGATAGACTTTTAGAAAAGCAAGAGGATTTGTTGTATGAAGAACATGACAAATTTGTAGAGGCACAAAAAGCTCATGTGTTAGAAGTTAAAAGAAATGAAATGCTTTCTTATGAACTATCTACTTGTCATGAAACCATTGCTACTTTAAAAGGTGTTAATGATGATTTGAATGCTAAACTAGAAGTAGCTAGCAAATCTAACTCTTGTGTAGAACATGTTTGCACTAGGTGTAAAGATCTTAATGTTGATACATGTAGTGAACACCTAGAGTGCATTTCCAAACTAAATGATGAAGTAGCTAGTCTTAATGCTCAACTTAAGACTAGCAAGAGTGAATTTGACAAATTAAAATTTGCAAGGGATGCCTACACGATTGGTAGACACCCCTCAATTAAGGATGGTCTTGGCTTCAAGAGAGAAGCCAAGAACTTAACAAGCCATAAGGCTCCAATCTCCGCCAAGGAGAAAGGGAAGGCCCCTGTGGCTAATAGTGTGCAAAAGAACCATGCTTTTATGTACCATGACAGGAGACAATCTAGAAATGCTTATAGGAGTTATAATGCATATGATGCTTTCGATTCTCATGCCATGTTTGCCTCTAGTTCTTCCTATGCGCATGATAGAAATGTTGGTAGGAGAAATGTTGTTCATAATATGCCTAGGAGAAATGTTCTTAATGTTCCTAGGAAAGTTAATGAACCATCTACAATATATTATGCTTGCAATGCTTCTTTTGCCATTTATAGGAAAAATAAGAAAGTGATTGCTAGGAAGTTAGGGGCAAGATGCAAGGGAGATAAAACTTGCATTTGGGTCCCTAAGACAATTGTGACTAACCTTGTAGGACCCAACAAGAGTTGGGTACCTAAGACCCAAGCCTAAGTTTGCCTTGCAGGTTTATGCATCCGGGGGTTCAAGCTGGATTATCGACAGCGGATGCATAAACCACATGACGGTGGAAAAGAGGATGTTCTCTTCCTACGTCAAGAACAAGGATCCCCAAGATTCAATAATATTCGGTGATGGGAACCAAGGCAAGGTAAAAGGGTTAGGTAAAATTGCTATTTCATCTGAGCACTCTATTTCTAATGTATTTTTAGTTGAGTCGCTTGGATATAATTTGTTATCTGTTAGTCAATTATGCAAAATGGGATATAATTGTCTTTTCACAAATGTAGATGTGTCTGTCTTTAGAAGATGTGATGGTTCACTAGCTTTTAAGGGTGTACTAGACGGCAAACTTTATTTGGTTGATTTTGCAAAAGAAGAGGCCGGTCTAGATGCATGCTTAATTGCTAAGACTTGCATGGGCTGCCTGTGGCATCCCCGCTTAGCACATGTGGGGATGAAGAACCTCCACAAGCTTCTAAAGGGAGAACACGTGATAGGTCTAACTAATGTACATTTCGAAAAAGATAGACCTTGTGCAGCTTGTCAAGCAGGGAAACAGGTGGGAGGCTCTCATCACACCAAAAATGTGATGACCACATCAAGACCCTTGGAGATGCTTCATATGGACCTCTTCGGACCCGTCGCCTATCTAAGCATAGGAGGAAGTAAGTATGGTCTTGTTATAGTTGATGATTTTCCCCGCTTCACTTGGGTATTCTTTTTGCAGGATAAATCTGAAACCCAAGGGACCCTCAAGCGCTTCCTCAGGAGAGCTCAAAATGAGTTTGAGCTCAAGGTGAAGAAGATAAGAAGCGACAACGGGTCCGAATTCAAGAATCTTCAAGTGGAGGAGTTCCTTGAGGAGGAGGGGATCAAGCACGAGTTCTCCGCTCCCTACACACCTCAGCAAAATGGTGTGGTAGAGAGGAAGAACAGGACGCTCATCGATATGGCGAGGACTATGCTTGGAGAGTTCAAGACCCCCGAGCGCTTTTGGTCGGAAACCGTGAACACGGCTTGCCACGCCATCAACCGGGTCTACCTTCACCGCCTCCTCAAGAAGACTTCATATGAGCTGCTAACTGGTAACAAACCCAATGTGTCTTATTTTCGTGTATTTGGGAGCAAGTGTTATATTCTTGTGAAGAAAGGTAGAACTTCTAAATTTGCTCCCAAAGCTGTAGAAGGGTTTTTATTAGGTTATGACTCAAATACAAAGGCGTATAGGGTCTTCAACAAATCATCGGGTTTGGTTGAAGTCTCTAGCGACGTTGTATTTGATGAGACTAATGGCTCTCCAAGAGAGCAAGTTGTTGATCTTGATGATGTAGATGAAGAAGATGTTCCAACGGCCGCAATGCGCACCATGGCGATTGGCGATGTGCGACCACAGGAACAATTGGAGCAAGATCAACCATCTTCCTCAACTACGGTGCATCCCCCAACTCAAGACGATGAACAGGTTCATCATGAGGAGGCGTGTGATCAAGGGGGAGCACAGGATGTTCAAGTTGAAGAGGAAGAAGCACCTCAGGCACCTCCAACCCAAGTTCGAGCGACGATTCAAAGGGATCATCCGGTCGACCAAATATTGGGTGATATTAGCAAGGGAGTAACTACTCGTTCAAGATTAGTTAATTTTTGTGAGCATTACTCTTTTGTCTCTTCTATTGAGCCTTTCAGGGTAGAAGAGGCCCTGCTAGATCCGGACTGGGTGTTGGCCATGCAGGAGGAACTCAACAATTTCAAGCGCAATGAAGTTTGGACACTGGTGCCTCGTCCCAAGCAAAATGTTGTGGGAACCAAATGGGTGTTTTGCAACAAACAGGACGAGCACGGGGTGGTGACGAGGAACAAGGCTCGACTTGTGGCAAAAGGTTATGCCCAAGTCGTAGGTTTGGACTTTGAGGAGACGTTCGCTCCTGTGGCTAGGCTAGAATCAATTCGTATTTTGCTAGCATATGCCGCTCACCATTCTTTCAGGTTGTACCAAATGGATGTGAAGAGCGCATTCCTCAACGGGTCGATCAAGGAGGAGGTGTACGTGGAGCAACCCCCTGGCTTCGAGGATGAACGGTACCCCGACCACGGTGATGACGCAGAAATTCGAGATGTCGATGATGGGCGAGTTGAACTACTTCCTTGGGTTCCAAGTGAAGCAACTCAAGGACGGCACTTTCATCTCCCAAACGAAATACACGCAAGACTTGCTAAAGCGGTTTGGGATGAAGGACGCCAAGCCCGCAAAGACTCCGATGGGAACCGACGGATACACCGACCTCAACAAAGGAGGAAAGTCCGTTGATCAAAAGGCATACCGGTCAATGATAGGTTCTTTGCTTTATTTATGTGCTAGTAGACCGGATATTATTCTTAGCGTATGCATGTGTGCTAGATTTCAATCCGATCCAAAGGAGTGTCACTTAGTGGCTGTGAAGCGAATTCTACGATATTTAGTCGCTACGCCTTGCTTCGGGATCTGGTATCCAAAGGGGTCTAACTTTGACTTAATTGGATATTCAGATTCCAACTATGTTGGATGTAAGGTCGATAGGAAGAATACATCGGGGACGTGCCAATTCTTAGGAAGGTCCCTGGTGTCGTGGAACTCTAAGAAACAAACTTCCGTTGCCCTATCCACCGCTGAGGCCGAGTACGTTGCCGCAGGACAGTGTTGCACGCAACTACTTTGGATGAGGCAAACCCTCCAGGACTTTGGCTATAATCTGAGCAAAGTCCCACTCCTATGTGACAATGAGAGTGCTATCCGAATAGCGGAAAATCCTGTTGAGCACAGCCGCACAAAGCACATTGACATCCGGCATCACTTTTTGAGAGATCACCAGCAAAAGGGAGATATCGAAGTGTTTCATTTTAGCACCGAGAACCAGCTAGCCGATATCTTCACTAAGCCTTTAGATGAAAAGACCTTTTGCAGGCTGCGTAGTGAGCTAAATATCCTAGATTCGCGGAACTTGGATTGATTTATAGCATACATGTGTTTATGCCTTTGATCATGTTCCTTCTGCATTTTGTTGCTTACTATGGTGCTCAAGTTATACCATCACTCCCCGGACCTCACAAGTCCTTGTGCAAGTGATGCACATATTTAGGGGGAGTTGTGCTACAACTTGACCGTTTGAGACTAACCGTTTGCTTGAGTTTGCTTGATTTAGTCTCAAAGGAGGGTTGAAAGGGAAAAGGTGGACTTGGACCATGAAAGACTTCCACTGCACTCCGATGAGAGGGTAACTTATTCCAAGTTCATCTCATGTCCCCTTATTGCCTTTGTACTCTTATTTGAAGATCTTGGTGAGGCAATGGGGTTTAAGGGCCAAGATTGATCCCGTTTTGGTGCTTGATGCCAAAGGGGTAGAAAATAAAGGCCAAAGCAATAGATGGATCAGCTACCACTTGAGAAATTTTGAAAATAGTAGAATAGAGCTTTTGGTTTGTCAAAACTCTTTTATTGTCTCTTTTGTCAAAAGTTGGCCTCTTGTGGGGAGAAGTGTTGATTATGGGAAAAAGGGGGAGTTTTTGAGATTCTTGATCAATTTCTTTGGATTACCTCTCTTTATGTCTCTACAAGTGGATTTGACTTAGAGATAGGAATTTGAGTTTGATTTGCAAAAACAAACCAAGTGGTGGCAAAGAGTGATCCATATATGTCAAAATTGAATCAAAACAATTTTGAGTGATCATTTGCATTGTTATTGCACTTGTTCTAGTTGCTTTATGTTGTGTTGGCATAAATCACCAAAAAGGGGGAGATTGAAAGGGAAATGTGCCCTTGGGCCATTTCTAAGTATTTTGGTGATTGAGTGCCAACACAAGTGCTTTTATGCTAATCTATGCAAAGTGGTGGACAAAGTGAAAATCTTGTCAAAAGGTATGTTTCTAGACTTAGTACATTGTTTTTATGGACTAATGTATTGTGTCTAAGTGCTGGAAACAGGAAAGATTGAATTGGAAATGAGATGGCTTTGTTCAGCCAAAGTCTGCTCGGTCTGGGTGCACCGGACTGTCCGGTGGTGCACCGGACAGTGTCCGGTGCGCCAGGCTGGCTCTGGCGAACAGGCTGCTCTCGGGACTTCGACGGCGGTGTACGGCTAAAATTCACCGGTCGGTCCGGTGGCGCACCGGACTGTCCGGTGAGCCATTCACAGGCGAACTCGTCACTCTCGGGAGATGATTAACGGCGTACGGCTAAAATTCACCGGTCTGTCCGGTGGTGCACCGGACTGTCCGGTGAGTCAACGGTCAGCCGGGGCAATGGTCGACCGAGGATTCCGCGCGTGACGCGTGGCCGAGCCAACGGTCACATTGGTGCACCGGACTGTCCGGTGTGCACCGGACAGTGTCCGGTGCGCCAACGGCTCTCAGACTCCAACGGTCGGCTTCGCCAAATAAGGAAGGATATCTGCACCGGACAGTGTCCGGTGGTGCACCGGACTGTCCGGTGCGCCAGTCGACAGAAGGCAAGATCTGCCTTCCAGAATTGCTCTCAACGGCTCCTAGCTGCCTTGGGGCTATAAAAGGGACCCCTAGGCGCATGGAGGAGAACACCAAGCATTCCTTGAGCAATCTTGATCACTCACACTTCATTCTTGCGCACTTGTTCGACATTCTAGTGATTTGAGCTCCGTTCTAGTGTGCTAGTCTTTTGAGCTTAAGTCTGGGTCTTGTGTGTGTGTGCATTTGCTGTGATCTTAGTGTCTTGTGTGAGTTGCTAATCCCTCCCTTGCTCCGTGTTTCTTTGTGAACTTCAAGTGTAAGGGCGAGAGGCTCCAAGTTGTGGAGATTCCTCGCGAACGGGATTAAGAAAAGCAAGCAAAACACCATGGTATTCAAGTGGGTCTTTGGACCGCTTGAGAGGGGTTGATTGCAACCCTCGTCCGTTGGGACGCCACAACGTGGAGTAGGCAAGCGTTGGTCTTGGCCGAACCACAGGATAACCACCGTGCCATCTATGTGATTGATCTCTTGTGGTTATTGTGTTTTTGTTGAGACTCCTCTCTAGCCACTTGGCAATTATTGTGCTAACACTTAACCAAGTTTTTGTGGCTTAAGTTTCAAGTTCTACAGGATCACCTATTCACCCCCCCCCCTCTAGGTGCTCTCACCTGCTCTTCCCAGTTCTTCCACTGGTTGCTTCAAATGTGGAAAGTCCAGACACTTCATCAAGGACTGCCCATACCAGAAGCAAAATAAAACCAATTTTCAGCAGAATTCTGGGAACTCTAACCAAGGAAAGGGGGACACTGTGGGGGACAGATATCCCTTGGGTCCACTAGAAGGCTAGAGGGCCTCGCGAAAGGCTTTGGGCCCATTACTTCACAAGGCCATCCCTTCGTGGGCCAGGGGAAGAATCACTGACAGAATGGATCGACGCAAGATTGGATAGACTCAAGCCCAGGTGGATCATCGGGTTTAAGCATTATCCATAGTATTGATTCGATTCTCACGAGTGGCGCCCTCAAACGTCGGAACTAAACGAGGATAAGTCGGCAAGATATTAGGAAGATAAGTTCAGCCGGTTCACTATTACTTAGGAGCACGTGGTTACAATACCCGCATGTGACGCCCCACGGTCGAGTATATAAGGCCTAGGGGGCACCCCATCAAAGGACAAGTCACTCATTAGCCATTTATCTCATTCTCTAGTATCCATCGAGCTAGGGAACCCCTCTGTAACCCACCACATAAAAGATCCACACTAGGAAGTAGGGTGTTACGCCTCTCTAAGCGGCCCAAACATGTACAAAATTGTTCATCGTCTCTCGTGCACCTAGCACGAACCATCGAGCTACAGTCGGTAACACTGTGACGGAACCTCCCAAGTCATTAGGCCCACCTAAAGTTGTCCTTGTCTAATGGACCTCAGACAACCCTGCAGGTGCACCTGAATCACTTGACAAGTTTGGTATCTGCTTTTCTTACCTTTCCCAAGAGCGTTTCACCCGTCACGCAGACATTACAGTATCGGAGATACGAAAATGCGGAAGCAGTTACATAAACTTACCTTTATTTAAAAGTAAGACATAGTTATATTATTACAGACTAGAAATATACTATACGAGTGCAGAGTATTATTATTACAAACCATGGGAGGCAAAAACTCCTCCCAATAATTTCACACAAAAGTTTTATGGAGGATCCTTTCCTCCCACAGCTTTACTCCTGGTGCTCGTCCTTTGGTACCACCTTAGAACAGAAGCAACAAAAGTTTGTTGCTTCTTCACCTAAAAACAATAGGGAATAAAACCCTGAGTATGGAATTACTCAGCAAGTCTTACCCGACTAAAGAAAAGACTCTCAAGGGTTTGCTGGCTTTCAGGGAGTCAAGGTAAGGTTTAACAATAATCGAAGACTCTGTTTGCAGAAATGCTTACTAAAAGTGGATCCTTAAAAACCCAATTTTATTGTCAGGTTGGGTAAAGTTACCTGCATCTAGAGTTCTCTCTACTCTATTTCAATCACTTGACCTGCACTAGCTAATTTCTTAACAACCCTTCATCTTTACTGGAGTTCTACGTATAGGTCAGTGACCAAGTCTTCATAACCGCGAAGGTTCGGCGATCCGAATCGATTATACTCAGCTGAGGATCTCCAATCACACGACATATGTAGCACTTAACCCTTGCATATGTCAACTCGTCACTAGGGTTCTTAAGACCAGATCAGGTTCACGCCAACCGAGAGCACAGATACACCATCGTCCAGCCTATTGCCACGGAGGGTACACGCTACTCTCGCCATCTCTCCACTCCCATTGCGTGGTATCTTATTATGGCCTTAGTCTGCCCGAGGCAAAGCTTACCCATGACGAGGCATGTGACCAGTTAAAGGGTCCTC
This sequence comes from Zea luxurians, assembly GCA_029449295.1. Taxonomy (NCBI): domain Eukaryota; kingdom Viridiplantae; phylum Streptophyta; class Magnoliopsida; order Poales; family Poaceae; genus Zea; species Zea luxurians. The sequence continues at coordinate 4,055,619 of JAOPSE010000126.1, read as the reverse complement.
GGTCATCAAGCCTACATCGATACAGTCCTTAATCGACTCAGATGGAGACACTACACCGAGACTCTCTTCTCGTGCAAGTCACCTGCCCGGTCTCGGCTTTATCATTTACAACCCAAAGTTTGTTACCTGTCAGAGGTACATCTTTTCCGATGTTGAACCCATCATGGCCATGATGGATCCACCATCAAGGTTTTTTTTCAAAAACATCCCTTCCACTTTGCAACATCATCTTTTGTAAAAACAAAACATTTTGTTTTGCTAAAGCAAGACTAAGCATAGGAAAAACCTTTTGTAAAACAGGGATTTCAAGGAAGGTAATCAAATTCAAGGAAGGAAATACAGGAATTGTTTTAGCAATCAACTCCTATCACCTAATGCATCAAGGAATCAAGGAGGTGGCAAATGCACCGGGGCTTGCCTTGGTTTACAGGTGAATCAGGCTCGGATCCGCAGATATCAAAATAAAAGTAGCTGCCTACCTGATGTTCCTTAGGTCGTGGTGGCAAAGTCTTCTCTTCTTCTACTTCAACTTCTTCCTCGTTTTCTAAATATAACCATACATAATAATGAATGCCCATGTAATGCTCATGAGAGTGCAAAGATAATAAGAGTTTATTATCTAAAGTCTTCAATATAATTTTCCTTTATGGTTCTCCGAGAAACTAGGGTTTCCGGAGTTAGTAAAAGAATTCAAAGGGCAGGGGGTAGGGTTTTGGGCTCTAAATATCAAACAAGGTCCAAATCATACCAAATTCTACCCAAAGCTTCTAAATAATGTTAGAGTTCATATAAAAAGTTTGGGGATTTTTGGAATTATTATCTAATTTCTAAAAATCCAGAAACAAGGTTTTAGGATATTTTAAATGCTCCAAAATTTCCTATTTGACCTAAAAATCATGAAACTACTTTTATTAAATTCTATGGAAAATCAGGAACCTAGCAAAATTGGTCTTACATTTTTACCATTTTTATACAATTTTCTAGAATTGTTTTTGCTCTGTTAGAAAAAGAAAAAGAAAAATAGTAAATAGTCTCGGGCTGAATCCAGCCCAGGCGGCCCAAATTGAGGTGGAAAGCGCGCGCGCTTGCGCCCGCACTGCAGACTTTGCAAGAAAGGCCCTGGCATTCGGGTTAACTTGAAGTGGGTTCCTTCACTGTTGCCTTGAGTCACTGACAGTTTCCAAGAAAACCCCCCACGTTCTATTCCTTTACAAGCCGAGGTCCCCGATGGTGAGCGGCGTTACAGAGCTCCGGAGAGCTCGTGTACCGGCCGAATCGCTCCAGGACCGGCATCCTTCTTTGGCAGAGATCAAATCCAAGACCTAACGAGGGTTTCCCTTCACCCAGTTTCACGATTGGCGATCTACCTTGCTCTGCCCACGATGACAACGGGCAGCATGGACATTCACTCGCGTTCCCGGTGATCTACGACAGCTTAGCTTAATCGAACTGGTCGGGGAGTATCTAGGAACCCTAAGGATGCTAAAACAAGGGAGCAGGGGGTATGAACTGACCTGAATTGCGCTGGCCACGGCGAGGGTGTTCTTGCGGTGGTTTCGAGCAGATTTGGGGGAACTGCAAAATTCGAGCTCGCTGGTGATCAACTAAGGGCAATACTGGGTGGCTGGGTACACGATGATCTTGCAGAGTTTACGGAGGGCTCAATTTATACTAAGCGAGAGCGGTGACCGGGAATTGGAGCGATGACACGCGGCGGTCGGAGAAGGGAGAGTTCACTGCGCAGTGGATTGGTGTCCTATTACCGTGGCATTCACTCTGGTGATCAATGGAGAGCTAAAGCAGATCACGGCGATGCGATGGAGATGCTTAGACACGCGGCACAAGGCCAGAAGGCGGTAGTCACTGGCGTGCTTATCTGAATCCACCGCAGCAAGCTTGGTACAGTGGCCAGAATAGTTTACTGGCCGGGGCTTATCCACGGCGGCGATATTTACGTGACTCTGAGTGTTACCTGATCAACCCGAGCACAAATCGAGACGGTGACGGTGTGAATCACAACGTGGAGATCGTCAGCGGCGAACGGCTGATCTGATCTTATTCAGATACTGTACCATGACGAGCTCTATTCAGTGCACCTGACAGCCAAAGTTTAGGGTCAATTTTCTCTCAATTTTATGTAGTAACATGATCGTCACTCTTTAGCAAAGTTATTGCTCTAGGATCCAGCTATAATCTTGGTATAGCAACCCTAGGAAAATTTTTGCAGTTGCACTGTTAGCCTGAGATTCAAACTTCAAATAGCCTGACAGCCCATCTTTGGGTGCATTTTTCTCCAATTTCTTCATAACAACCTTGCTTACTCTCTTAAGCAAAGTTATTCTCCTTTGATAGGTCTACAATGTTGATGTGGTAATCTAGGGCAAAATCCGTCTTGTTTGGAAGTTACAAGGTCACAAAGATGAGCTCAAGACACTGAATTTCAGACTTAGCTTTAGAACTCAAATAGGGTCCTTTTGCAAATAGGTCCAAAATTCAGGGTTTAGCTTGCAAATCTTCATGATTGTGAACCATATGACTTAAGATACCTTACTTTCATAGTTTTTGCACTTTAGTCCAAAAGTGCACTAATTTTGCACTTAGCCCCCTAGGGTTTAGGTCTAGGGTTTTCCAGGGTTCCTTTTAAGGGATTTTGGTATTTTAGGGGTGTGAATATAATTTAGGTCCATTCTTAGTAACATTTCATGACTATTTCACTTAAGCTTTAGGGTTTTCTATATTTGGATTTTGTTTTACCCTTCTGAACCTCATGTAGGGTTAAGTACCCTACTCCAGGGTTTTATTTGCAAAAATGCCATATCAATACAACTTGTTTGAAACTTCAACCTAGTAAATGCATTCTAGGTGTGTCAAACACATGAAATGCTAATGCTGATGATGTTATGCTCAAGTTTTAGTAAATGTAACACCAGGGGTGTTACATTCTTCCCCCATAAAGAATCTCGTCCTAAGATTAACAGTCCTAGGGTAAGTAGTGGAAAAGGAAATGCTTCACATTTTTATTTCCTTATTTTTGGTACAAGGCAGGGGTGGTTTGGGGCTCACTCCTTTATTACAACAATTATATATATATATATATATATATATATATATATATATATATATATATATATATATATATATATATATATATATATATATATATATATATATATATATATATATATATCACAATTTACATGAGGCTAGAAAGCCTGGGAAATTATTTTCTAAAAAGTCTTGAGTCTCCCATGTAGCCTCATCTTCTAAATGTTGGTTCCACTGTATCTTGTAAAACTTGAGAGTTCTTCCCCAGGTAATTCTGTCCTTTTGATCCAAGACTTGAATAGGGTGTTCTGAATATGTCAAGTCTGGCTCTAGGGCAACATCCGTCACTTCAATGGTTCGATCGGGAACCCGAAGACACTTCTTCAGTTGAGACACATGGAACACATTATGTACAACAGACAAGGATTCGGTAGCTAAAGTCGGTATGCCACTGGCCCGCATTGTTCAAGGACAAGGAAAGGACCAATGTATCGAGGTGCAAGCTTTCCTTTTACCCTGAAACATGTTACACCCTTCATTGGGGAGACCTTCAGATAGACGTAATCTCCCACAAGAAAGTACAAGGGTTGCCGTCGCTTGTCTGCATAACTCTTCTGATGAGCTTGAGCTTTCATTAGATTATGAATTATTCTTTGAACTTTTTCTTCGGTTTCTTTTACCATATCAGGCCTGAAGAAGTACCTCTCACCTGGTTCAGACCAATTTAACGGAGTACAACATCGTCGTCCATATAAAGCTTCAAAGGGTGCCATCTAAATGCTTTCTTGATAGCTATTATTATATGAGAACTTCGCTAATGGTAAACAATCATCCCATTTCTGTGGGTATTCCAGAACACATGCTCATAACATGTCTTCAAGTATCCGATTTACCCTCTCAGTCTGCCCACTAGTTTGCGGATGATTGGCCAAACTGTGGATTAATTTAGTACCCAAGGATTTGTGAAGTTCTTCCCAAAATTTGGATACAAATTGAGGTCCACGATCTGACACTATAGTCTTTGGAATACCATGCAAACTGAGAATGCAAGCAATGTATAATTCCGCATAGGTGAGAACCGGGTAATATGTCTTGACTGGCAGAAAATGAGCAATTTTCGTAAGCCGATCAACAATAACCCAGATAGAATCATACCCCTTCGCGATTCTGGGCAATCCCACAATAAAGTCCATACTAATATCTTCCCATTTCCATGATGGTATTGGTAGAGATTGTAATGGACCGGCAGTCTTCATATGTATGGCTTTGACACGTCTACAAGTGTCACATTTTGCCACATAGCGTGCAATTTCAATCTTCATCTTTGTCCACAAATAATGTTGTTTTAGATCATGATGCATCTTAGTGCTTCCGGGATGAATAGAATAACGACTAAGATGTGCTTCATTTAATATTTGTTGGCGGATCTCTTCATTCTTTGGCACAACTATGCGGTTATTGAACCATACAATGCCTTGATCGTCTTTTCTAAAGCACTTGGCTTTTCCGGCCTCTATCTTCTCATGGATGTGCTTCATACCCTCATTATCTTTTTGAGCATCAATTATCCTTTGTAAAAGGACTGACTCAAGCTTCAAGTGACTTGAGGCTCCATGCTGAATCATTCCCAGGTTCAGATTCTCCATCTCCTGGCATAATGTAATGTCAGAAGTCCTCATGGTTAGACAATGGCAGGAGGCCTTGCGACTGAGTGCATCTGCCACTACATTAGCTTTGCCTGGGTGATAATGGATCTCTAATTCATAATCCTTGATCAGCTCGAGCCATCTCCTTTATCTCATATTGAGCTCTGACTGGGTAAAGATGTACTTCAAACTTTTGTGGTCTATATAAATATGACAGACATTCCCCAGCAGATAATGACGCCATATCTTCAGGGCATGAACCACAGCATCTAACTCTAGGTCATCAGTTGGATAATGTTCCTCATGCCGGTGCAACTGCCTTGAAGCATAAGCTATTACTTGGCCTTCTTGCATTAATACACAGTCGAGACCACTGCCTGATGCGTCACAATACACATCAAACGGCTTTTCAATATCTGGTTGAGCCAATACTGGAGCAGTGGTTAATAATACCTTCAATTTCTCAAAGGCTTCATTACATTTTGAAGACCAATTGAATTTAATATCATTCTTCAATAAACTCGTGATTGGTTTCACAAGTTTGGAAAAATCTGGTATAAATCGGCGGTAATAGCCAGCCAGTCCAAGGAAACTTCGGACTTGATGTACAGTGGTTGGGGGTTTCCACTCCAAAATATCCTTGATTTTGCTGGGATCCACCGCAATCCCCTTGGCAGATAACACATGTCCTAGAAATTAGATTTCTTCCAGCCAGAACGCGCATTTACTGAACTTGGCATATAATTGATTTTCTCTTAAGCGCGTTAATACGATCCGTAAATGTTGAGCATGCTCCTCTTCATTCTTGGAGTATATTAAAATATCGTCAATGAAGACCACCACAAACTTGTCTAACTCAGGCATAAATACTGAGTTCATCAAATAAGTGAAGTGGGCAGGAGCATTCGTCAGTCCGAAAGACATTACCAAATATTCGAATAACCCATACCGCGTAGTGAATGCGGTCTTTGGTATATCCTCAGGCCTGATACGGATCTGATGATAGCCCGATCTGAGGTCAGTCTTAGAGAAAACCCTTGCTCCAGTCAGTTGATCAAATAGAATGTCAATTCGTGGAAGAGGGTACTTATTCTTGATAGTGACCTCATTAAGGGGTCGATAATCCACGCACATCTGTAATGTTTGATCCTTCTTCTTGACGAAGATGGCTGGACAACCCCATGGCGACGAGCTTGGTCGGATGAATCCCTTCTCAAGTAGATCTTGCAATTGGGTCTTGAGTTCTGCCAGCTCATTTGGAGGCATTCGGTACGATCTTCTAGAAATGGGAGTCGTACCGGGCTTCAACTCAATTACAAATTCTACATCTCTTTCGGGTGGCAATCTAGACAAATCTTCTGGAAAGACATCTGGGAACTCACATACTACCGGAATATCTTTGATCTCCGGTATAATGGCTTCATTAATTCTGCTAATTGGTTTAGCTGGAATAGCTATGGGAATAGACAAAAGAATTTCCTCTGGGCCATAACTCAACCTGATTGTTCTCAGATCAGTGTTGAGGACTGCTTTATATTGGGCCAACCAATTCATGCCCAAAATGACATCTATGTCTTGGCCTTTCAGAACAATCATCTTAGTAGGAAAGTCCCGTCCAGCCAATGTTACGGGCACTTGGTAAGCCACATCTTTGGTAAATATTTGTCCCCTAGGCTAATGTATTTTAAACCCTTCCCTTGATTCAGTATATGGAATGCAGTGTTTCTCCACAAACTTTTTGCTTATGAAAGTATGTGAAGCACCAGAATCAAAGAGAATAAGTGCAGGGTGATTGGCTACGAGAAACGTACCCATCATCACCGGTTCGCCTTCTGGTGTTGTGGCCACTTGAGTGTAATAAGCCCGTCCTATTTTCCTTGTATTCCTGCCCGCGGTATTGGTTGCCGCATTTCCCTTGGAGCTCCCGGAACTTTGTTGATTATTTGCTTGATTCTGCCTCGGGTATGGACAGTCCTTAATGAAGTGCTCGGACTTTCCACAGTTGAAGCAGCGGTTGGATGAGCTTGGAAGAGCAGGGAAACGAGTGCCAGGGGCACCCGGCTGATTTCTAGCAGTGGGGGCAGGGGTAGGACGGATAAACACTGGTTGCTTGAATGGGAAGGAGGGTGGGCACGATGAAGAACGATTCTGATTGAAAGGTCGGATAACCAACCTTTGCCTTTTCTCGGGGCCTTGATTGGGCCTGTTGCCTCCATTGCCTCAACTGCCAGCGCTGTGCAGACAGCCCTTCCATAAGTAAGGTCGATGTAGGTGGCCATCTTTCTTTGCATTCGATCATTCAAGCCTCTCATGAAACAGTTCCTCTTTGTTGGGGGCCTTCGGCTTCCGAAGGTCCTCAAAAACATGATTTAACAATGTTTCTGGAGTATAATACATGAACAGGTACCTTCGGACTCGGATCAGAACCACAGTGTGAAGAAGCACAAAGAATATGAAGGTTGGTGCAGAGCCGAAGCTATGTGCAGGAGGGCTTCGGCATGATAGCAGAAAGAGAAACCGACTTAAAAAGGAAAAGGCTATTCAGACCTCGATGGGTTACTATAGAGCCATTAGCAAATGTAAAGGGCATGGGTGTAATTTTACATGGGCTGCGTCCCGTGCCTATAAATAGATGAACAGTACTCCCGTACTGTTCACGCTGACTTGGCATTTTGCTTTTGCGTCACGCTTGTACTTTTACCATTCTTTCAAGCCAAAGGTACATTTGTAATTTCATATCATTTATATTTACCATAATAATAAAATAAAAATAAGATAGAAATGAGTTGGTAATAATACATGATTGTTTATGTTATTTTATATTTTATATGATTCCTTCTTCATCATTATATGTCATGCTGCTGAAGGTATGTCCTTCATAACCTTCGTCCGAAGATCATTATATCCTAAGGAAAATAATGTTTCGAAGGACGAAGGACTTTAACGTTTAATATTTTCTGTGTTGCCTTGTTCTTAATTCATAGCACTTGAGAACAAGTCCCCAACACTCTTCTTTATGTCGGTGTTGACTTGATCGATTGCATATTGGGATAAGTGGTTAAATTTATTGAGATACTAGGTGACAGTATCTCCGCCTTGCTTCAATTTCATGAACTCCTCTTGCTTCATGTGAAGAACTCCCTCAGGTATATAATGCTCTCAGAAGGCCAACTTGAACTCATCCCATGTGATCTGATGACCGACTGGCTGAACAGCCACAAAGTTTCCCCACCACGTACTGGCAGGGCCTCACAGTTGTTGGGCTGCAAACAGGGGCTTTTGAGTTTCTGAACACCGAAGAAGCCCGAATTTTTGTTCAATGACGCGGATCCATTCATCCGCCTCTAAAGGATCTTCGGCTTTGACGAACAATAGAGGGCGCATTTCGGAGAAATCTAGATAAGACGTCTCACAGGGGCCTTGTGGATATGCCTGCCTGCCTTGTTGTTGTAGTTGTTGACCTGCCATCTCCCACAGGAAGCGGGTATTGTCTGTTGTAGCATTTACCAAGGCAGCGATGGCCTCGGCAAGTGTCGGGGGTACTGGAGGTGGATTCAGGGTCGCTTCCCCCCCATGGGAGGTACCAGCCCCATCCTGAGCGCGAGTCCTGGAAGGCATCTGAGGCAAAGAACATTTGGAGCAATATGATATGCCATACAAACCATCCATTTCACATTACTTAAAAAGGTAATGTTACAGACTCGTACTTACAATAGGATTACACCACCTATTACACAATAGTACTACTTCTATACTACACTATTCCTGCTTTTTGTCACTCTAGGTAGCCTCGCTGTCAGGCGTAGGAGACCATTCGTCGACTAGCTTCATAGAGGGAGGGGGCCTAAAAAGGTCCAGCTCGCTACCAAGTGCTTCTCCCGCTACTCTAGAAGGTCCGGCTCCCATCCCGACAGGATCCACAGGGACGTTCGGGTGTAGTTGCGAATACAATACATGAACTTCTTCATGTAGTGTGTTGCAATAAACCTGCAAGCTATCCACGGTTGAGCTAAGCTCTTCCACTCGGGCTCGAGCTCTAGCTTCCTTTGCCCAAGCTAGTGAATGAGAGTTCACAGCCCAGTCGAGTGCTAGATCCCGATCCGCTAGCTGGTCTTGCAGTTGGCGAATGTCTCTTCTCAATTCATTGATTCTTTCACCATCCGCGACCCATATTTTGTTCCTGCGTCGGAGTTCTGATCGAAGCTAATTAACTTGAGCTTCTAGATCCCCGATTGGATCGTTACTACCGCTACTGCTGTCGTCATGTCTCGGGGCATGTTGGTGACGAGGTACGCCAATCGGCCCGATTGACTTGTGTGCAGTGTTTCTTGTACGTGGCGGCATTTTACTAAGGGTGAAATCTTATTAGCATAATTTTTTAGCATGATGCATGTGTAATTATAGAATCAACCTTAGTTTATTCAACCTTCTATACATTGCACTCTTCCTATCTGGTCTTTAAAATAAACTCTTCAGAGATACTTAGGTAAGAAGGGAAGAAATTTTCTAGATAAGTTTTAGAAAATTCTTTTTGAAGATGCCTCATAATATCTGCAGAGATGGGCTTCGCTCCGATACCAGTTGTGACGGAACCTCCCAAGGCATTAGGCCCACCTACAGTTGTCCTTGTCCAATGGACCTCAGACAACCCTGCAGGTGCCCCTGAATCACTTGACAAGTTCGGTATCTGCTTTTCTTACCTTTCCCAAGAGCGTTTCACCCGTCATGCAGACATTACAAGTATCGGAGATATGAAAATGCGGAAGCAGTTACATAAACTTACCTTTATTTAAAAGTAAGACAGAGTTATATTATTACAGACCAGAAATATACTATACGAGTGCAGAGTATTATTATTACAAACCATGGGAGGCAAAAACTCCTCTTGATAAGTTCACACAAAAGTTTTATGGAGGATCCTTTCCTCCCGCAACTTTACTCCTGGTGCTCGTCCTTTGGTACCACCTTAGAACAGAAGCAACAAAAGTTTGTCGCTTCTTCACCTAAAAACAATAGGGAATAAAACCCTGAGTATGGAATTACTCAGCAAGTCTTACCCGACTAAAGAAAAGACTCTTAAGGGTATGCTGGCTTTCAGGGAGTCAAGGTAAGGTTTAACAATAATCAAAGACTCTGTTTGCAGAAATGCTTACTAAAAGTGGATCCTTAAAAGCCAATTTAATTGTCAGGTTGGGTAAAGTTACCTGCATCTAGAGTTCTCTCTACTCTATTTCAATCACTTGACCTGCACTAGCCAATTTCTTAACAACCCTTCATCTTTACTGGAGTTCTACGTATAGGTCAGTGACCAAGTCTTCATAACCGCGAAGGTACGGCGATCCGAATCGATTATACTAAGCTGAGGATCTCCAATCACACGACATATGTAGCACTTAACCCTTGCATATGTCAACTCGCCACCGGGGTTCTTAAGACCAGATCAGGTTCACGCCAACAGACAGCACAGATACACCACCGTCCAGCCTCTTGCCACGGAGGGTACACCCTACTCTCGCCATCTCTCCACTCCCATTGCATGGTATCTTATTCTGGCCTTAGTCTGCCCGAGGCAAAGCTTACCCATGACAAGGCATTTGACCAGTTAAAGGGTCCTCGGTCATCAAGCCTACATCGACATGGTCCTTAATCGACTCAGACGGAGACACTACACCGAGACTCTCTTCTCGTGCAAGTCACCCGCCTGGTCTCGGCTTTATCATTTACAACCCAAAGTTTGTTACCTGGCAGAGGTACATCTTTTTTGATGTTCAACCCATCATGGCCATGATGGATCCACCATCAAGTTTTATTTTCAAAAACATCCCTTCCACTTTGCAACATCATCTTTTGTAAAAACAAAACATTTTGTTTTGCTAAAGCAAGACTAAGCATAGGAAAAACCTTTTGTAAAATAGGGATTTCAAGGAAGGTAATCAAATTCAAGGAAGGAAATGCAGGAATTGTTTTAGCAATCAACTCCTATCATCTAATGCATCAAGCAAGTGAGAAAGAGTTTAAAAGAATCAAGGAGGTGGCAAATGCACCGAGGCTTGCCTTAGTTTACAGGTGAATCAGGCTCGGATCCGCAGATATCAAAATAAAAGTAGCTGCCTGCCTGATGTTCCTCAGGTGGTGGTGGCGAAGTCTTCTCTTCTTCTACTTCAACTTCTTCCTCGTTTTCTAAATATAACCATACATAATAATGAATGCCCATGTAATGCTCATGAGAGTGCAAAGATAATAAGAGTTTATTATCTAAAGTCTTGAATATAATTTTCCTTCATGGTTCTCCGAGAACTAGGGTTTCTAGAGTTAGTAAAGGAATTCAAAGGGCACGGGGTAGGGTTTTGGGCTCTAAGTATCAAACAAGGTCCAAATCATACCAAATTCTACCCAAAGCTTCTAAATAATGTTTAGAGTTCATATAAAAAGTTTGGGGATTTTTGGAATTATTATCTAATTTCTAAAAATCCAGAAACAAGGTTTTAGTCTATTTTAAATGTTCCAAAATTTCCTATTTGACCTAAAAATCATGAAACTATTTTTATTAAATTCTATGGAAAATTAGGAACCTAGCAAAATTGGTCTTACATTTTTACCATTTTTCTACAATTTTCTAGAATTGTTTTTGCTCTGGTAGAAAAAGAAAAACAGTGAATAGTCCCGGACTGAATCCAGCCCAGGCGGCCCAAATTCAGGTGGAAAGCGCGCGCGCTCGCGCCCGCACTACAGACTTTGCGAGAAAGTCCCTGCGTTTGGGTTAACTTGAAGTGGGTTCCTTCACTGTTGCCTTGAGTCACTGACAGTTTCCAAGAAAACCCCCCACGTTCTATTCCTTTACAAGCCGAGGTCCCTAACGGTGAGCGGCGTTACAGAGCTCCGGCGAGCTCATGTCCCGGCCGAATCGCTCTAGGACCGGTGTCCTTCTTTAGCAGAGATCAAATCCAAGACCTAAAGAGGGTTTCCCCTCACCCAATTTCACGATTGGCGATCTACCTTGTTATGCCCACGATGACAGCGGGCAGCATGGACATTTACTCGCGTTCCCGGTGATCTACGACAGCTTAGCTTAATCGAACTGGTCGGGGAGTATCTACGAAGCCTAAGGATGCTAAAATAAGGGAGCAGGGGGTATGAACTGACCTGAATTGCGCTGGCCACGACGAGGGTGTTCTTGCGGTGGTTTCGAGCAGATTTGGGGGAACTGCAAAATTCGAGCTCGCTGGTGATCAACTGAGGGCAATACTGGGTGGCTGGGTACGTCTTGATCTTGCGGAGCTTACAGAGGGCTCAATTCATACTAAGCGAGAGCGGTGACCAGGAATTGGAGCGATGACGCGCGGCGGTCGGAGAAGGGAGAGTTCACTAACGCAGTGGATTGGTGTCCTATTACCGTGGTATTCACTCCGGTGATCAACGGAGAGCTAAAGCAGATCACGGTGATGCGGTGGAGATGCCTAGACACGTGGCACAAGGCCGGAAGGCGGTAGTCCCTGGAGTGCTTATCTGAATCCACCGCGGCGAGCTTGGTATGGTGGCCGGAATAGTTTACTGGCCGGGGCTTATCCACGGCGGCGATATTTACATGATTCCGAGCGTTACCCGATCAACCCGAGCACGAATCGAGACGGCGACGGCGTGAATCACAACGTGGAGATCGTCGGCGGCGAATGGCTGATCTGATCTTATTCAGATACTGTAATTTCTTCATAACAAATAGCCTGAGATTCAAATAGCCTGACAGCCCATCTTTGGGTGCATTTTTCTCCAATTTCTTCATAACAACCATGCTTACTCTCTTAAGCAAAGTTATTCTCCTTTGATAGGTCTACAATGTTGATGTGGTAATCTAGGGCAAAATCCTTCTTGTTTGGAAGTTACAAGGTCACAAAGATGAGCTCAAAACACTGAATTTCAGACTTAGCTTTAGAACTCAAATAGGGTCCTTCTGCAAATAGGTCCAAAATTCAGGGTTTTGCTTGCAAATCTTCATGATTATGAACCATATGACTTAAGATACCTTACTTTCATAGTTTTTGCACTTTAGTCCAAAAGTGCACTAATTTTGCACTTAGCCCCCTAGGGTTTAGGTCTAGGGTTTTCCAGGGTTCCTTTTTAGGGTTTTTGGTATTTCAGGGGTGTGAATGTAATTTAGGTCCACTCTTAGTAACATTTCATGACTATTTCACTTAAGCTTTAGGGTTTTCTCTATTTGGATTTTGTTTTACCCTTCTGAACCTCATGTAGGGTTAAGTACCCTACTCCAGGGTTTTATTTGCAAAAATGCCATATCAATACAACTTGTTTGAAACTTCAACCTAGTGAATGCATTCTAGGTGTGTCAAACACATGAAATGCTAATGCTAATGATGTTATGCTCAAGTTTTAATAACAGTAACACCAGGGGTGTTACAAACACCGTCCTACCCAAAAGCACCTCGAGGGGTAACCCCGAGTGCGCGGTCGGGTCCCAAACACCGACAAACACAGCCAATACTTCAATAGGCAAGAATTTCAAGAAAACTAGACAGATTTATTATACCTAGGTGGCCACAACACCGGAGGGTGAGCCGGAAATGATGGGTACGTTCCTTGTTGCCAATTACCCAGCAGTTATTCTCTTCGATTCTAGTGCATCACATACCTTCATAAGCAAGAACTTTGTGGAAAAACATTGCATTCCTTGCACTGAATCAAGGGAGGGATTTGTTATCCACTCACCTGGGGGACGGATATTTACTAAGGAAGTAGCCTTCCACATATCAGTAACATTGGCCGGACGGGAATTTCCTACCAACATGATTGTTTTAAAAGGTCAAGACATAGATGTAATTCTAGGCATGAATTGGTTAGCCTAGCATAAGGCCATCATCAATACAGACTTAAGGACCATCAAATTAAGCCATGGCCATGAAGAGATTCAATTGTCCATCCCTGTAGCTGTCCCAGCCAAAACATCTGGATGAGTTTATGAAGCTATCGTGCAAGAAATCCAGGATATTCCGTTGGTATGTGAATTCCCGGATGTCTTTCCTAAAGACTTGCCTGGGTTGCCTCCAGAAAGGGATGTGGAATTTGTGATTGAACTAAAGCCCGGTACGACTCATATTTCTAGAAGGTCGTACCGTATGCCGCCTAATGAATTGGCAGAACTCAAGACTCAACTATAAGATTTGCTTGAGAAGGGGTTCATTAGACCAAGTTCATCACCTTGGGGATGTCCCATAATTTTCGTCAAGAAGAAGGATCAGACATTACGAATGTGTGTGGACTATAGACCCCTTAATGAGGTCACCATCAAGAATAAGTACCCTATTCCCCTGATCAATATCTTATTCGATCAACTTACTGGAGCTCGGGTATTCTCCAAGATTGACCTCCGGTCAGGCTATCATCAGATCCATATTCGACCCGAAGATATACCCAAGACCGCATTCACTACGAGGTATGGATTATTTGAATATTTGGTCATGTCTTTCGGATTGACAAATGCTCCCGCCCACTTCACATACTTAATGAACTCGGTGTTTATGCCCGAGTTAGATAAATTTGTGGTGGTTTTCATTGATGACATTCAAATCTATTCCAAAAATGAAGAGGAGCATGCTAAGCACTTACGGATTGTGTTAACGCGCTTATGGGAGCACCAGCTATATGCCAAGTTCAGCAAATGCGCGTTCTAGTTGGAGGAAATCTAGTTTCTTGGGCATGTATTATCTGCAGAAGAGATTGCGGTCGATTCCAGCAAAGTCAAGGATATTCTAGAATGGAAACCGCCTACTACAGTACATCAAGTTCAAAGTTTTCTTGGACTGGCTGGATATTACCGCAGGTTCATTCAGGATTTCTCCAAGATTGTTAAACCTATTACGGGTTTATTGAAGAATGATACAAAGTTTGATTGGTCCTCCAGATGCAATGAAGCCTTCGAGTAGCTGAAGGTGTTATTAACCACTACTTCGGTATTTGCTCAACCGGATATAGAAAAGCCTTTTGATGTGTATTGTGATGTATCAGGTAGTGGACTCGGATGTGTCCTAATGCAAGAAGGTCGAGTCATAGCTTTTGCTTCAAGACAACTATGTCGGCATGAGGAGCACTATCCAACTCATGATTTGGAACTAGCTGCAGTGGTACAAGCCATTAAAATTTAGCGTCATTATCTTCTAGGAAATACTTGTCATTTATATACAGATCATAAAAGTCTGAAATATATCTTTACCCAGTCAGAGCTGAATATGAGACAACGAAGATGACTTGAGCTAATTAAAGATTATGACATGGAAATCCATTATCACCCAGGAAAGGCCAATGTGGTGGCAGATGCATTGAGTCGCAAAGTTTCCTGTCATTGTTTTACAGTAAGAACCTCTAACACCACACTATGTCAAGGAATCGAAAAGTTAAATCTGGGATGATACAACATGGAACTTTAACATAACTAAAGCTTGAGTTAGTTCTTCTACAGAGAATTATTGATGCCCAAAGAACCGACAAGGGTATGAAACATATTCATGAGAAAATAGAAGCCAGCAAAGCAAATTGCTTCAGAAAAGATGACCAAGGAATAATATGGTTCAATGATCGCATAGTTGTGCCCAAAGATGCTGAGGTGTGCCAATAGATCTTGGATGAAGCTCATCTTAGTTGATATTCCATTCACCCTGGGAGTACTAAGATGTATCAAGACTTAAAGCAACATTATTGGTGGACAAAAATGAAAATCGAAATTGCACGCAATGTGGCAAGATGTGACACCTGCAGACGTGTCAAGGCAATGCATATGAAGACCGCTGGACCATTACAATCCTTGCCCATCCCAATTTGGAAATGGGAGGATATTAGTATGGACTTCATTGTGGGATTACCCAGGACAACTAAAGGTTTTGACTCTATCTGGGTTATAATTGATCGGCTTACAAAGATAGCTCATTTTCTACCAGTCAAGACATATTACCCGGTCATTACCTATGCCCAGATATATATTGCTTGTATTCTCAGTTTGCACAGAATTCCAAATACCATAGCGTCGGACCGGGGACCACGATTTGTATCCAAGTTTTGGGAAGAGCTACACAAGTCCTTGGGTACTAAGTTGCTCCACAGTTCGGCATATCATCCTCAAACAAGTGGACAAACTGAAAGACTAAATCAAATACTTGAAGATATGCTGCGGGCATGTGTCCTGGAGTTCCCACAGAAATGGGATGATTGTCTGCCATTGGCAGAATTTTCATATAACAATAGCTATCAAGAAAGCATTAAGATGGCACCATTTGAAGCACTATACGGGCGACGATGCCAGACACCCTTAAATTTGTCGAAACCTAGAGAACGGTGGTATTTCAGGCCCGACTTAGTCAAAGAAACAGAGGAGAAAGTTCAACGAATAAGACATCACTTGAAAGAAGCTCAAGCTTGGCAGAAAAATTATGCGGATAAGCGATGCCGACCTTTGTTCTTTCAAGTCAAGGATCATATATACCTGAAAGTATCACCAATGAAGGGTGTCAATCGATTCGGTGTAAAAGGAAAGTTGGCACCCCGATACATTGGCCTGTTTCCTATTCTTAAACAATGTAGACCAGTGGCATACCGACTTCAACTACCAAAAACATTGTCTACAGTACATAATGTGTTCCATGTATCACAATTAAAGAAGTGCCTTCGGATTCCGGATCGAACCATCGAGATATTGGATGTTGCTTTTGTAGGATTACGGGGAGGCTACGCTAGCGCAAAACAAAATTTTCATCCCCATAATACCAAGAACTACTGCGGTTATAGGTCATGGAATTACCACTAGACGCGCAGAGCAGCGGAAGACGTCTCGATGTAGACGAACGCGTCGAGCAGTGTCGTGCAGTCGCCGGCGTCCTTCACGTCCTCGCACGGTTCGTCCAAGTGCTCCAGATGCAGCACCTCCGAGGTATCCACACGTACAGGGAGGAAGCGCCGCGTACCGAACTGCTAGGTTCGCGACGGCGGCTTGGCGAGGGCGAGAGGCGAGCGGCGGCTGCTGATTTGCAGGTGGCGAATTTAGGTTATCTCTTAACCGCGCCCCCGCCCCTCATTATATAGGCGTTATGGTGGGCTTCTGACGCCGAGGCCCATCATTAACCCTAAAGCCCAGTCTAATTTCGGATCTAATCCGAATTAGGCTTCCTTCCCCTTAAGTGTGTGACCCTATAGGTTCACGTACAAATAGACATAGCCCGAGTACTCTTACTTGGCCCAATAATTGACAGCGGCCTCTAGCAAGACATGTCAACTCCTATGTGTACGTAAAGATCATATCAGACGAACCATTGCGACATTAAGTACATGTTGTTCCCTTTGTCTCACGATATTTGGTCTGGCTCTAAGCTGACCTCTCTTTCTCGATACTGTGAATTGGAATCCTTTCAATGGTTAACTCTTAACCCTAGCACGGCCATGCATTTCTTGATCCAATCACTCGAGGGGCCCAGAGATATCTCTCTCACAAAGAGAGGGACAAATTCCATCTTGACTGACCATGCCTCATAGCATGCTTCCTGACAAACCCAAAACTACCTTTATAACTACCCAGTTACGGGATAGCGTTTGATAGTCCCTAAGTAAGTCAATTCACATCTTGAGAACATGCGACAATCTCAGGTCTAAGGATACAGTATTCATGTTGCAAGAAGAGAACTATATTACAATATCTCACGTTGGGTCGGTCCAGCCTCATGTCATACATGCGCCCACATTATTAATTTAACATCTCCATGTTCATGACTTGTGAAATGTAGTCATCAACTAATACATGTGCTAGTCATCGACTCTGACTAGGGACATCATTTAGAATAACCATATAAGTAAAGAATCTCACAAACAATTCACATAATTGCTAATCAATACAAGGTGCCTTCCATGGATATTCAATTAAGCAATATATATATCATGGATACAAAGAAATATGCTCATCTCTATGATTATCTCTAGGGCATATTTCTAACAGTCTCCCACTTGCACTAGAGTTAATCTAGAAGATATCTAATACCCATAGATCTCATGTGTGCCTCATGCTTAGGTTGTGGAAGAGGTTTTGTCAAAGGATCAGCAACATTCAAATCCGTATGTATTTTGCATATCTTTATCTCACCCCGCCTAATGAATTCCCGTATGAGGTGAAACTTCCGCAGTACGTGTTTGTTTTTCTGGTGGTTCCTTGGCTCCTTAGCTTGCGCAATAGCCCCATTGTTGTCACAGTAGAGGTTCAATGGGCTAGATGCATTAGGAAACACACCAAGCTCGATGAGGAACTTTCTTATCCAAACACCTTCCTTCGCAGATTCAGAAGCTGCAATGTACTCGGCTTCTGTTGTAGAATCAGTCACAGTCTCCTGTTTGGAACTCTTCCAACTAACAGCACCACCATTTATTGTGAACACAAAACCTGATTGCGATTTTAACTCGTCTGGGTCAGTTTGGAAGCTAGCATCGGTGTAACCAGTTACAACGAGCTCCTCCTTACCCCCATATACCAGGAACATATCTTTAGTCCTTCTTAAGTACTTAAGAATGCCTTTTACCGCTGTCCAGTGATCCTCACCTGGATCAGCCTGGTATCTACTCGTAGCAGTTATAGCGTATGAAACATCTGGGCGTGTACTTATCATGGCATACATGATTGAACCAATTGCTGAGGCGTATGGTACCTTACTCATGCGCTCCCGCTCATTAGCCGTTGCAGGACATTGCATCTGGCTAAGGTGTTTACCATGTGACATAGGTATGAACCCTTTCTTGGACTGTTCCATGTTGAACCGTTTCAAAACCTTGTTAATGTACGTATCTTGACTTAATCCTATAAGCCTCTTCGACATATCTCTATAGATCCTTATGCCCAAAATATATGCTGCTTCCCCTAAGTTTTTCATAGAAAAACTCTTTTTCAGTGAAGCCTTGACGGACTCCAGCATAGGAATGTCATTCCCAATCAATAATATGTCATCCACATACAAGATTAGAAATACAACAGCGCTCCCACTTTCCTTCTTGTAAACACAAGCTTCTTCTTCATTCTGATGAAAACCAAGCCCTTTGATCACTTCATCAAAACGAATGTTCCAACTCCGAGATGCTTGCTTCAACCCATAAATGGATTTCTGAAGTTTGCATATCTTTCCAACATTGATCGGATCGACAAAACCCTCGGGCTGTAACATATACACGTCCTCATCTAGGTTTCCATTAAGGAAAGCTGTTTTGACATCCATCTGCCAAATCTCATAATCGAAATATGCGGCAATAGCTAGAATGATCCGAATATATTTAAGCATCGCTACTGGCGAGAATGTCTCGTCATAGTCAACTCCTTGAACTTGTCGAAAACCCTTTGCAACAAGTCGAGCCTTATAGATGTGAACATTTCCATCCATGTCTTTCTTCTTCTTATAGATCCATTTGCATTCTATAGGTCTAACACCATCAGGCAGGTCAACCAAGTTCCAAACTTGATTTTCTCCCATGGAATCTATCTCGGATCTCATGGCGACATGCCATTTCTCGGAATCTGGGTCCATCATCGCTTCTGAATATGTTGCAGGTTCGTCGTTGTCTAACAATAACACTTCCCCATTGCCCAACAATAGCACTTCTCCTCGTGCCTCGCGAAGCCTTGCTGACCTTCGTGGTTGTGGTGGTGATTCTCTTGCCATAGACGTCTCAACTTGTTCTGCTACATTAGCATCACTTGTTGAATCTTGTCCCACTGGCTCATCCTGAACTTCTTCAAGATACACCTTTTGTTTACTTTTCTCTCTTTTGAGAAACTCTTTCTCTAAGAACACACCGTTCCAGGCGACAAACACTTTGCCCTCTGACCGGTGGTAAAAGTAATATCCTAAAGTTTCCTTTGGATATCCCATGAACATGCACTTGTCCGATTTTGGAGTGAGTTTATCCGACTGTAGTCGCTTGACGTAAACCTCACAACCCCAAATCTTCAGAAAAGACAAGCTGGGAGTCTTCCCAGTCCACATCTCATATGGTGTCTTAACTACGGACTTAGACGGTACCCTATTTAGTGTGAAAGCTGCTGTTTCTAGAGCGTATCCCCAAAACGACAAAGGTAGGTCCGACTGGCTCATCATTGATCGAACCATATCCAATAAAGTCTGATTACGTCGCTCAGACACGCCATTCCTTTGAGGCGTTCCAGGCGGCGTAAGCTGTGGAACAATTCCACAACTCTTTAGATGATTGCTAAACTCATGACTCAAATATTCACCACCACGATCTGATCGCAGTGCTTTAATTTTCTTGCCATGCTGATTTTCTACTTCATTCTGAAACTCTTTGAACTTTTCTAAGGATTCAGACTTGTGTTTCATTAAGTAGACATACCCATATCTACTAAAATCATCAGAGAAGGTTATGAAGTATTGGAATCCTCCCCTAGCTGTCGTAGTCATTGGTCCGCACACATCAGTATGTATGAGTTCCAATAAATCTAACGTCCTCTCCGGTAAACCCGTGAAGGGCGCCTTGGTCATCTTACCAAGTAAGCAAGCTTCACATGTCTCGTATGATTCAAAATCAAACGAAGTTAAAAGCCCATCAGAATGAAGCTTCTTCATGCGATTCTCACTTATATGACCCAAACGACAGTGCCACATGTAGGTAGGACTTAAATCATTAGGCCGAGGCCTTTTAGCACTAATATTACAGATAGGTGCATCATCAAGATTTAAAATGAATAACCCATTCATAATGGATGCAAAAGCCACAAACATGCCATTCTTAGAGATCACACAACCATTGTTTTCACTCGCAAATGAATAACCATCCTTCATCAAACATGAAGGAGACATAATGTTTCGACTCATACTAGGAACTAGATAACAATTATTTAACTCCAAAATAAATCCTGATGGGAGGTGGAGTTGCATCGTCCCGACGGTCAACGCAGCAACTCTTGCATTATTGCCTACCCGGAAATCAACTTCTCCTCTTTTCACGCTTCTACTTCTTATCATTCCCTGCATCGAATTGCAAATATGGGCAACCGATCCGGTATCAAATACCCAAGAATTAATATAAGAATCAGCAAGAAAAATTTCTGTAATGTGAATAGCAAGTGTACCTACTGCGGCTGTACCCTTACCGCCGCGATCCTTAATAGAGGCCAAGTACTGCTTGCAATTCCTTTTCCAGTGACCAAGTTCTTTGCAATAAAAGCACTCTGCATCTGCAGCTGGTCCAGCCTTGGGCTTTTGATTTGGCTTGGATACTGTATCCTTTGCCTTGCCCTTCTTCTTTTGAGATTTACCCTTCTTCTTAAAGTTGGGTTTGTTTTGGACCGCCATCACATGGCCGCTGCTGCCAGCGCTTTTCTTTATGTCCCCCTCTGCTGTTTTCAGCATGCCACATAGTTCATTGAGGCCCCTCTCCGCCCCATGCATATGGTAGTTCGTGATGAAGTTTCCATAGCTGGGCGGAAGAGATGCCAAAATGAAGTCAGTGGCCAACTCTTGGCTTATTGGGAAGCCTAGCTTCTCCAACCTCTGACTGTAACCAACCATTTTGATTACGTGTGGCCCAACTGCTGCGCCTTCTGCTAGCTTGCATTCCAGAAAGGCTTTGGACACATTGAACCTTTCTGTCCTAGCCTGAGTCTGGAACATATCCTTGAGCGCCACGATCATATCGTGCACCTCATGGTTTGTCTCAAACTGCATCTGCAGCTCAGGCTCCATGCAAGCAAGCATTAGGCAACTCACTTCAAGATTAGTATCCATTGCTTTCTTGTAAGCGGTTTTAGCTGCAGCAGTTGCATTTTCACCAGGATCCTCTGGTAGTGGGGTGTCTAGAACGTCTTCCTTTTTTTCAGCCCTGAGAACAATTCTCAGGTTACGGATCCAATCCGTATAGTTTGTTCCATTTAACTTATCCTTTTCAAGAATTGATCGCAAAGTAAATGTTGGTGTGCTAGGTGCCATTTATCTACAACAAAATAATGCAAAATACTAAGACAAAAATATCCATGACAGAGTAAATCATATTAAACATTTAATAGTCTACTCCCACTAAAATCAATATCCCTTGATTGATACTTAGTGATTCAGAACCCACAACTAACAAGTCTACTAGTGAGCTTTAGCATCACCGCTAGAAGACAAGGTAGATCGGTAAGCAACTCCTTGCTAATCATATCATATATATGACTTCTGTTGTTGGGTGACATCTCTATGTCTCGGCTCCCAACATTTAATAGCCCCGATGGTGATTCCAGCCGGTAGGGGCAAGTCGCGCACATAACAGAGAAGGACGAACTGATCTCTCCAGTCATATCCGATGTAATCTACTTCAACCCTTTATAACCAATTGATCTAATCAAACCGTGCATCAAGTAGATCCATCTCATGAACCTAGATCCAGACCTAAAACTACGCAGAACCTCCTCTGATACAACTGTAGGATTACGGGGAGGCTACGCTAGCGCAAAACAAAATTTTCATCCCCATAATACCAAGAACTACTGCGGTTATAGGTCATGGAATTACCACTAGACGCGCAGAGCAGCGGAAGACGTCTCGATGTAGACGAATGCGTCGAGCAGTGCCATGCAGTCGCCGACGTCCTTCACGTCCTCGCACGGTTCGTCCAAGTGCTCCAGATGCAGCACCTCCGAGGTATCCACACGTACAGGGAGGAAGCGCCGCGTACCGAACTGCTAGGTTCGCGACGGCGGCTTGGCGAGGGCGAGAGGCGAGCGGCGGCTGCTGATTTGCAGGTGGCGAATTTAGGTTATCTCTTAACCGCGCCCCCGCCCCTCATTATATAGGCGTTATGGTGGGCTTCTGACGCCGAGGCCCATCATTAACCCTAAAGCCCAGTCTAATTTCGGATCTAATCCGAATTAGGCTTCCTTCCCCTTAAGTGTGTGACCCTATAGGTTCACGTACAAATAGACATAGCCCGAGTACTCTTACTTGGCCCAATAATTGACAGCGGCCTCTAGCAAGACATGTCAACTCCTATGTGTACGTAAAGATCATATCAGACGAACCATTGCGACATTAAGTACATGCTGTTCCCTTTGTCTCACGATATTTGGTCTGGCTCTAAGCTGACCTCTCTTTCTCGATACTGTGAATTGGAATCCTTTCAATGGTTAACTCTTAACCCTAGCACGGCCATGCATTTCTTGATCCAATCACTCGAGGGGCCCAGAGATATCTCTCTCACAAAGAGAGGGACAAATTCCATCTTGACTGACCATGCCTCATAGCATGCTTCCTGACAAACCCAAAACTACCTTTATAACTACCCAGTTACGGGATAGCGTTTGATAGTCCCTAAGTAAGTCAATTCACATCTTGAGAACATGCGACAATCTCAGGTCTAAGGATACAGTATTCATGTTGCAAGAAGAGAACTATATTACAATATCTCACGTTGGGTCGGTCCAGCCTCATGTCATACATGCGCCCACATTATTAATTTAACATCTCCATGTTCATGACTTGTGAAATGTAGTCATCAACTAATACATGTGCTAGTCATCGACTCTGACTAGGGACATCATTTAGAATAACCATATAAGTAAAGAATCTCACAAACAATTCACATAATTGCTAATCAATACAAGGTGCCTTCCATGGATATTCAATTAAGCAATATATATATCATGGATACAAAGAAATATGCTCATCTCTATGATTATCTCTAGGGCATATTTCTAACAGCTTTGGAACCAGATTTGACCTATTCAGAACATCCCATTCGAGTTTTGGATCAGAAGGACAGGATCACTCGAAAAAGGACTCTTAAATTCTATAAGGTACAATGGAACCAGCATACTGAAGATGGAGCTACTTGGGAGACTCAAGATTTCTTGGAGAAGAATTTTCCTAGGTTTTTAGCTTCATGTAACTTGTAAGATATGTAAATTTGATTGTAAAGTTGGAATAAACCCCATACCATCCCTTCCCTATAAGACAAATAAGGAAATAAAGATGTGACGTGTTTCCTTTTCCACTACTTACTCTAAGACCTTAAATCTCGGGACGAGATTCTTTTATGGGGGGAAGGATGTAACACCCCTAATGTTATTGGCACTAAAACTTGGGCATAACATCATGTGCATTGGCAATTCATTTTGTTTGTCACACCTAGAATGCATTCACTAGGTAAAATTTCAAAATAGGTTGTGATGTGGTGACTTGAAGAGTGCTTAACCTTAGGGTAGGGTACTTAACCCTAGGATTAGAACACGTGGGTGACAGTAGGCCAAATTAAGTATAATCTCAAAAGTCATTATAGATGTTCACAAGATATCAAATTTGGTGAACTTTTGTGACACAAAAACCCTAGAGTGCCCAAAACCCAAAAAGAAACCCTAGAAAACCATAAATGGAACCCTAGGGGGGTAAATTCAAATTCTATATACTTTTGGACCAAAGTGCAAATATCAAAGTGGTAAAACACCAAAAACCAAGTAACTTTTATATTGAAGATTTTCAAGTTGTATGGAGAAATTTGGACTTTATTGCAAAAAGACCGAAGAACTCTAAAGTGGCTAAGTCTGAAATTTCAGTGGAATTGGGTCATCTTTGGAGCTTTGTATTCCGAAATTCATGAGGATTTTGCTCTGAGTCAATACATCAAAATTGTAGAGCTATGATAGGAGTAAAACTTTGATTAAGTGATTAAGCATTGGTGTTGTACAAAAATGGGAGATAATTGGACTCGAAGTTTGGCTGTTAGTCAGCCCTAGGACTGAATTCTGACTAATAGTGAAGTCAGATGAACATGGAGAGCAATTTTGAGTAGGATCCTATGACTGTTTGATTGTGGGTGCTATAACAAAATCAAAGATGGATTATACGGCAACAACTTTGATACAGAGAGATTAGTGGGTTGTCACATGAAAATTTGAGAAAATCATTCCTCAAATCGCTCTGTCAGGCACACTAAAGAAGATCGCCATGGTACAGTACCTGCAAAAGATCCTAGGTGCAGTGCACCTTACCGCCGGTGACCCCACGCTCAGATTCATGCCGGCGCTGTGATTCTTGCCCCTGGGCGTCCGGATAACGACTCAGGGTGAAAGATCTTTGGCACGGGATGAAGTCGGAGCATTGTGGCCGTTTTGTCACCTCATCCACTTGCGCTGCGACGTGGCCGCGCGGCCATCGTGGTGATGAACGCCGTTAACCCAAGCATGCCACGCACCTACCTTGTTACCACGTTGCAATAGGTTGCTATAGATGGCATGTCTATCGGCTGAGTCGTTGCTCCAGTGAATGCCATGGTAACCCATGCCATAAACTCCCTCCCTCTTCGGCCGCCAGCACGCCTTCTTAAAATTGGATGCCACTGCTGATGGACTCTATAAATGGATGCCCCAGTGAGCTCCGCTAGGTTATTACGCACCCAATGCACCAACTTTTGCCCCTGATCGTTCCCCATAGCCTCCCAATTTCCCTTTTTCCCAAATCGGGTTTCCACACCACCGTGAACACCTCGCCGTGGCTAGCTCTCTGCAGGTGAGTTCAAGCTTCTTTGCTTGATGTTCTAGCCTCCCCCCTAAG
This sequence comes from Zea luxurians, assembly GCA_029449295.1. Lineage (NCBI taxonomy): Eukaryota > Viridiplantae > Streptophyta > Magnoliopsida > Poales > Poaceae > Zea > Zea luxurians. The sequence goes on along the minus strand of JAOPSE010000126.1, from coordinate 4,030,361 downwards.
TCTCCTTTTGCACGTAGACCCTTTTGATTGAACTAGACCTCCCTGAATCACCAAGAACACCTCGATTTCCCCTCGGGTTTCGCCGTCGTCGTGGGCAAAAAGGCTCCGGGCTAGAATTGTGCAATTGATTGCCAGCTTAGGGTCGCCAAGGGTAGGATTAGGTGTCAACCAAGTTAGATCACCGGTGGTTGCGCATCTCGGCCGGTACAAGTTCACCGGAGAGCATGCTCACCGTCGTTCACATCATGGACTTGGCGATGTGAAGAAACAGAAGTCGGGGGGTCTCTATGCAAATGTCAGAGAAACAGTGAACAGTGGCTAGGGGTCTTCATCGGTTATTTGAAAGACTGAGGGCCTTTTCGCAAAGCTAACAGCACGGTCGCAGGCGCGCCCGCGTTCTGTGTAAACCTAGGCTAGCTGGACTGGTTTTGGCCTAGTACTGTTGATGATTTCTTCTTTTCTTTTTCTGATTAAGTTTGGAAATCCATCAGAAATTCTAGAAAAATAATAAAATCATGGGACCAATTTTACTAGACTTCTAAATTCCCCTAGTATTTAATAAAAATAGTTCCAAGATTTTTAGCCCCAACCATGAATTATTTAGCATTTAAGAAGGCTTAAACCTAGTCTTTTGAAATTTTAGAAATTACTTGATAGCTCCAAAAATCATAAAACTTTTTGGGTAAGCTTAATAGAATAATCAAAGCCCTTGGGTAAAGTTTGGTATGTTTTGGACATTGTTTGATCCCAAACCCAAAACCCTAGCTTCCTAGAATAGAACTTGCCTAACCCTGATAGGGTATTAACCTAGGAAACCCTAGTGACTTACGAGTACCATGAAGGAAAGTTATATTCAAGATATAACTTACTATATTCTATCATAACTGCATGATCATAGCATCACATGGGCATTTATGTGTATATATTGTTATGTTTAGAAAACAAAGAAGAAGTAGTTGTTGAAGAGGAAGTTGCACCACCGACTGAAAATCCACCTGTCGAGGACAGTTTCTACTTTGAAATTTGTGGAATAGATCCTGAGTCCCCTACAATACAAGGCAAGCCCCAGTGCATTTACCCCTTCCTTGTTGTTTTAAACTCATTATCACTTGAAATGATGCATTAGGTGATAGGAGTTGAGTGCTAAACAATTGCTGCATTTCCTTCTTTGAAATTGACTGACATTCCTTGATACCTATTTTACTTGAAAAGTTTTCTTATGCTTAGTCTTGCTTTAGAAAACAAAAATGTCTCCGTCTGAGTCTTGCTTTAGAAAACAAAAAAGTTTTCAAATTTTGGGATTGAAAATGATAAAGACGAGACCAGGCGGGTGACTTGCACGAGAAGGAAGTCTCAGTGTAGTGTCTCCGTCTGAGTCGATTAAGGACCGTGTCGATGTAGGCTTGATGATCAAGGACCTTTTAACTGGCCACATGCCTCGTCATGGGTAAGCTTTGCCTCGGGCAGACCAATACTAGAAAGGCCAACACGCAATGGGAGTGGAGAGATGGCGAGAGTAGCGTGTACCCTCCGTGGCAAGAGGCTGGACGATGGTGTATCTGTGCTCTCGGTTGGCGTGAACCCGGTCTGGTCTTGAGAAACCCAGTGGCAAGTTGACATATGCAAGGCTTAAGTGCTACATATGTTGTGTGGTTGGACATCCCCAGTTGGGTATTAATCGATTCGGATCGCCGTTACTTCTCAGACATGTAGACTTGGTCACTGACTTACACGTAGCAATCCAGTGAACTGAAAGGGTGATAAAAGACGGCTAGCGTAGGCCAAGTGCTTGAACTAAGGTAGAAAGAACTCTAGCTACAGGTAATGACTTAACCTGACAATAAAACTAGATTTTTAAGGATCCACTGTTAGTAAGCATTTCTGCAAACAGAGTCTTTGATTTTTGATTAGCCTTACCTTGACTCCCTCAAGCCAGCATATCCTTGAGAGTCTTTTTTCTTTTGTCGGGTAAGACTTATGAAAGTACACTCTGTACTCAGGGTTTTCAAACCCATTGTGAGGAAACAGCAGAGTTTTGCTGTTTCTGTTCAAAGGTGGTACCCAAGGAGGAGCCCCAGCAGTGGAGTTTGTTGCGGGAGGATGTTCGCCTCCCACCTTGAAAACAATAAACTTTTGCGCGGGAGATGTTTTGTCTCCTTGGTTTGTAATGATACTTTATGCACTCTTAATACCCTGGTATTGTAATAATAATACTCTCTCTATATATTTTATGAATGTAAATTAAGTTATTGTAATTTGCTTCCGCTTATCCTTTCCTCCGATGTGATGTAATATCTGCGTCACGGGTGAAGCGCTCTTGGGCGAAATGATGAGGATACAGTTACCGAACTTGTCGAGTGATTATGTGCATCTACAGGGTTGTCCAAGGTCCTTAGGACAAGGACAACTATAGGTGAGCCTAATACCTTGAGAGGTTTCGTCATAGTGGTCGATGATCTTAACCTGAGGTGTTACCCCCACCGTCCAACTGGCAGCACTAGAGGTGTGGTTGTCTCACTTGTTGGTGAGGGCAATCCTAGGTTGAGCAGCACAGTCAACCTAGCCGCCATGCTCCACATGGAGCTGGACCACGCCCTAGACGAGCTGAGTAGGGCTCGTGCTGAGATTGCCGAGCTACGGGCTGAGTACGCAGAGCACCGTCACTAGGAGGATGGCTCTCCCGCCCCCGTCGGGACTCAGCACCCGTACCGCTCACCTCCACATGGACACCATGCCTACAGCACCCCTGACCGTAGGACCTAGATAAACTTGGAACCATAGTTCGCTAGCGTCGGAACTTGTAATAAATGCTTAAGTTAAGAGTCTTAGTCTGTCTAAGTTAGTCAGGATAGTTTAATTATCTTGTGTTTTTATTCTTGTCATGATAAACTTATGATGGATTTGGATCTTTGTAATGACTGTCACCAGAATGTGGGTATCCCCTATAGTTTAGTTTAGCCATTAATGTTAATAAAGTTAGTTATTTAGTTAGAAAACCTTTTTACTTCTACTTTCCTCTTTATCTTAGAAGCTGTGTTTGGCTGTGTTGAGAATCAGTGAAGACGCTTGTTCATTCAGCGTTGTGAAGAACTCTGTACCCTTTTCTTATGCTGAAAGTTTGCAAGATCAGTTCTAATGTGTGAATTCCTTCCACAGATGTCTGCCATAGGCGCAGAGGAGGGAGGCATACCCAGCAAGAGCAGCATGCCCCGCAGGATGAGGGACCCCAGAAGCAGTTGCCTCCCCCGCCACCCCAATGACAGTAGAGCAGATGTTCTTTATGCAGACTCAAGCAGTTCAGGTAATTGGGTAGACCTTGGAAGCCATGCAGCAGGCCCAATAGCAACCTCAGCCACAACAACATATGCCAAGAGATAAGCGTGTGGAGTTCTTGAGAGGTCATCCCCCTGTGTTCGCTCACTCTACCGACCCCATGCACGCCGAAGATTGGCTGCGCACCATGGAGTGGGAGCTACACATCACCCAATGCGATGACAGGTAGAAAGTCTTGTATGGTCCCCGTCTGTTAAGGGGAGCAGCTCAGTACTAGTGGAAGTCCTATCTCGCCACCCACACCGACCCCGAAGCCATTACTTGGGAAGAATTCAGAGATAACTTCCGTCGATGTCATGTTCTAGAAGGTCTGATGATAGTGAAGAAAGAGGAGTTTCTGGCACTAAAGCAAGGACCCAAGTCAGTGAGTGAGTACAGAGATAGGTTTCTGCAACTGTCCTACTATGGTCCTGAAGACGTCAACAGTGATGCCAAGAGGCAGTACCGTTTCCTGAGAGGCTTGGTTGATCCCTTGCACTACCAACTAATGAATCATACCTTCCCCACCTTTCAGCACTAGATCGATAGAGCAATCATGACTGAGAAAAAATGCAAAGAGATGGAAGATCAAAAGCGCAAGATTGGTGGACCTCAGCCCGGGAGCAATAGTCGCCCCTGTTTCCCATGCAATTCACCTTAGCAGTTCAAGCAGAGTCACCCTCAGGGATATCAGTAGCAGAACTAGCGTCCGCATCAGAAGCAGTTCCAGAGATAGTACCCCCAGCAGTAGTAGCAGTACCGTCAGAACAGTCAACTGGGAAGAAGTTAGTTCCAGAGATAGAGTAATTATGCACTTCGTCTTCCTACCCAACAACCAATCAGAGCAATCAAGCAGCCCTAATGCAAGGAGGAGGTAGAGGATGCTTGCACTATGGAGAGCAGGGCCACTAGGTGATGCATTGCCGAAAGAAGATGGCTCAACAACAGCCAGTCCCCAATGCCCCATCAAGACAGAATGCACCTCCGTAGGGAGCAAGCAATCGTGGTTAGATGCGCTACAACCATGGGAGGCTGAACCATCTCGATGCTGAAGCAGTCTAGGAAACACTAGGCATGATAGTAGGTGCATTCTCAGTCGAATCCCACCTTGGAGAAGTGTTATTTGATACTGGAGCAACACATTCATTTGTTACTGCATCATGGGTAGAGGTGCATAATCTCCCAAATTCATTTGGCTGGTGAAAAAGTTCGAACCGATAGGATGTGTTTGAATGTAAGGGTAGAAATAAGGGGGATAGAGTTCCCCGATAACCTGATAGTGATGGGTACTCAGGGAATAGATGTTATCCTAGGGATAAATTGGCTAGATAAGTACCAAGAAGTTATTAGTTGTGATAAGAGGATGGTGAAGTTGGTGTCCCCATTAGGAGAAGTGGTGATCCACTCGAGGTTATCAAGAAAAGGAGGTTGCCACTAGATGACTATTGATAGCAAGGAGGCCGATCCACTTGAGGCTATCAAGGTTGTGTCAGAATTTCTAGACGTGTTCCCTAAAGATTTACCAGGTATGCCACCTAAGCGGAAAGTTGAGTTTGCCATAGAGCTTATCCCCATCACCCCTATTTCCAAAAGAGCCTACATGGTATCTAGACCAAAGTTGGTGGAGCTCAAGAAATAGATAGATGAGCTGTCAGAGAAAGGTTATATCAGACCGAGTACATCACCTTGGGCCACTCCTGTCCTATTAGTGGAAAAGAAAGATGGCACCAAGAGGATGTGCATCGACTACAAAGCTCTGAATGAAGTCACAATAAAAAACATGTACCCCCTACCTAGAATAGAAGATCTATTCCACCAGCTGAGAGGATCTAGCGTGTTCTCAAAGATAGATCTGAGGTTAGGTTATCATCAACTCAGGATCCGACCTTCGGATATACTAAAGACGGCATTTATCATCAAGTATGGTCTATATGTGTACACATTTATGTCTTTTGGTCTGACAAATGCGCCAGCCTTCTTCATGAATCTGATGAATAGTGTGTTCATGGATTACCTAGACATGTTTGTGGTGGTGTTTATCGACGATATTCTCATATATTCTCAAAGTGAGGAAGAGCATGTGGGTTATCTGAAGATGGTATTGCAAAGTCTACGTGAGCACCAGTTATATGCAAAGTTGAGCAAATGTGAGTTCTAGATTAATGAAGTCCTGCTTTTGGGTCACATTATAAACAAAGATGGATTAGCCATGGATCCAAAGAAAGTAGCAGACATCCTAAACTGGAAAGCACCGAAAGATGTTCGAGGAATCAAGTGTTTCATTGGAATGGCCGGATACTATCGGCGATTCATTGAAGGTTTTTCAAAGCTTTGTAGACCCATGACAGCCCTGCTAGCCAATAAAGTTGAGTTCAAGTGGACCTAGAAGTGCCAAGAGGCCTTTGAAGAACTGAAATAAAAGTTGACTACAGCGCCTATCCTAGTTATGCCTGACATTCACAAGCCATTCTCGGTGTATTGTGATGCTTCCTACACCGGCCTAGGATGTGTGTTGATGCAAGAGGGAAGAGTTGTGGTATATTCGTCTCGACATCTAAAGGTTCATGAGAAGAACTATCCAACCCATGACCTATAATTGGCAACGGTGGTTCATGCACTAAAGACATGGAGGCATTACTTGTATGGGCAGAAGTGTGAAGTTTACATAGACCACATGAGTCTGAAATACATATTTACCCAATCGGATCTGAATATGAGACAGCGAAGATGGCTAGAAATTATTAAATACTACAAATTGGAGATTCACTAACATCCAGGTAAAGCGAATGTGGTGGCAGATGCTCTAAGCAGAAAAAGTCAAGTCAACATGATGGTCGTTCACCCAATGCCTTATGAGTTGACCAAAGAATTTGACAGATTGAGCCTCGGATTTTTGAACAACACGCGGGAGTAACAGCTCAGTTAGAACCCACCTTAGAGCAGGAAATCAAAGAAGCACAAAAGGACGACGAGAAGATCAATGAAGTATGACAGCTAATTCTAGAAGGAAGAGAGAAAGATTTTCAAGAGGATGCAGAAGGCGTGGTATGGTTTAAAGACCACCTGTGTGTTCCCAATATCAAGTCCATCCGAGAGTTAATCCTTAAGGAAGCTCACGAGATAGCTTATTCCATACATCCCGAAAGCGAGAAGATGTATCATGATCTAAAGAAGAAGTTCTGGTGGTACGAAATGAAAAGGGAGATTGCAGAACACGTGGCTATATGTGACAGTTGTTAGAGAATCAAGGCAGAGCATCAAAGACTAGTTGGCCTGTAGCAACCGCTGCAAATCCTTCAATGGAAATGGGACGAGATCGGGATGGACTTCATAGTCGGGTTACCCCGCACTCGAGCCGGCTATTACTCCATTTGGGTAGTAGTGGACTGCTTAACCAAGTCAGCTCACTTCATACCTGTCAAGACCGGCTATACCAGTGCAGTGTTAGAAGAGCTATACATGTCCTAGATTGTTTGTCTTCATGGTGTGCCGAAGAAGATAGTGTCAGACCGAGGAACACAGTTCACCTATCATTTCTGGCAGCAGTTGCATGAAGCCTTGGTTACACATTTGAATTTTAGTTCACCTTATCACCCATAGATAGATGGTCAGACTGAAAGAACTAATCAGATCCTAGAAGATATATTGAGAGCCTCTGCATTGCAAGATAAGTCAGGATGGGACAAAAGATTACCTTATGCAGAATTCTTCTACAACAATAGTTACCAGGCCAGTTTAAAGATGTCATCGTTTCAGGCACTATATGGAAGGAGTTGTAGAACTCCGTTGCACTGGGATCAACCTAAAGAGAGACAAGTGTTTGGGCCTGACATTTTGCTCGAAGCCGAAGAGAATATCAAGATGGTTCAGGGGAATTTGAAGATAGCACAGTCAAGGGCAGCGAAGTTATGCAGACACAAAAAGAAAAGAACTGAGTTTTGAAGTGGGAGATTATGTCTACGTGAAGGTGTCTCCCATTAGAGGAGTCAGAAGGTTCGGAGTTGAAGGCAAGCTAGCACCCCGATACGTTGGGTTGTACCAAATTCTGGCAAAACGTGGAGAAGTGGCATACCAGCTTAGCTTACCTGAAAGTTTATCAGTGGTGCATGATGTCTTCCATGTGTATTAGTTGAAGAAGTGTCGTCGAGCGCCAGAAGAGCAGTTGCTAGTGGAGGATCTAGAGGTCCAAGAGGACCTAACATAGATAGAGAAGCCCACGCAGATTCTAGAGACTGCAGACAGGGTCACCCGGAGGAACACCATCAGAATGTGCAAAGTCAAATGGGGTCACCACTCTAAAGAAGAAGCAACATGGAACGCGAAGACGATCTGATGGCCAAGTACCCCAAACTCTTTGCTGGCTGACCCTGAATCTCGAAGGTGAGATTCTTTTAAGGGAGATAGGTTTGTAACACCCTGAGTTTGGGGGTATAAAATTTCTTCTCTGAATATCCACCAAATTCAGGTGTTACCTTATCTCTCTCCTTCTTTTACGCTCCTTTCTCTCCTTTTCAAAGTAATAGAGATTTATGCCCATATTTTGTGTAAATAAAACCCTAAGGGGATGGCTATTGTTGCATCATGCTAAGTACATTTATTTTTTGTTTGATGTTGTACCTAGGTGTGCATCCATTTAATGTGTGGCTTTTTCCGGTGACTAGAGTTGAAAATAAAAGAAATAGTAATGGAATAGGAGGATCAGCCCCCTTCCATTCCCCCTTCTCGGCCTACTCGCGGCCCAGCCCACGTCTTCCCCCTCTCTCTCCCCCGGCTCAGCTCCACGAGCGCGTGCCCTCCACGTGGTCCACGGCCTGACACCCCACCACCTACGGCCCAGCCGCACCATGCACCCACCAAGCCAGCTCAGCGCCGCAGCTCCACACAGCCCAACGCCAGTGCGGCCTATCCAGCCTCCCATTCCACATGGCCTAGGCGCGCGCTCCGAACCAGCTGCCTCCCAGCGCCGCGCGCCTGACTAGTGGGCCCAACCCGTCAGCGCTGACTCCTGTAGCTCTTCCCCAAATTGCCTCCCTTTTTTCTGCCTAACACGAGCCCACATCCCTCTCTCTCTCTCTCCCTTGCCATTTCTTTTCTTTCCCCAAGAACCACCACCATCCGAGTCGTCTGTGTGGAGCTTCGCCAGAGCCAAGGTGAGCTCGCCCCCTTACCTCCCTTCCCCCCCCCCCCTTCTCTACCCGCCCCCCTCTCCCAACGGCGCGTGGCTCGAAACTCGTGGCCAGCGGCGTGGCCTGGCCTCCCCCGGTGTGGCCTTATGCAGCGCTCCGCACAGCCCCTGCGCCCTCGTGCGACATGTTTTCGCGCCCTCTCACCATGCACTCATTCGCGCATGCACGTAGCACGTCAGCGGGGTCCCGACGGCATCCATCTACCCATAGACGATGTCCGTCCCATCTACCCCTACATGTGCACGCGTTCGCATCGTTCGCCTCGTCGTTGCCCGCGCGTCGCACGTTTAAGTCCTCGCTTGCATTCGCATGCGATGTTTCACACGCACCACGCACCCCGTTCAGTGGGTCACGTGCCTTGTCGCATGGCAATAAATTGTTTCACCTAGAATTACTCAGGTTAATTAATTTACGTAATTAAATGATGATTAACCGAGTAGCAAACCCATCAAAACTAAATGTTAATTTTATCTATGCATGTGATAATTACCTGTTAGTATGACTAGGCCGAGTTAAAATATTATAGTTAATATCCTCTTAGCATGCACACGATATCCCTCAACCATAGAGTCGACTGCCTCGGTTCCTCTCCCGTGTAGTCATCAATGCAAGTTTTGTATCATGTGTATAAGCATGTAACTGATTTTATTGTATGGTGTATTGTTTCCTTCTATTTTAAGAATGTGGAATGTATGTTTGCACTCGCATTGATAATGGTCCATTTGCGGAGTCCGAGGAAGCTGCGGAAGAAGATCCTGAGCAGCAGCTGGTCGGTGAAGGCAAGTGTCATCTAACCTATCTATGTCCTGATCACTTTATAATTCATCTCCTCGCATTTACACAATTAATACCTAAGGATTTACTAGTCTTTTATTCACCCTATCCTTGATCAGCTATTTGGGTTGGATTATTTTTGGATTAGCTTTATGCTAGCGCCCTACTCTAATCAATGAACATGATGACATTACTTATGATACGATGTTTATTTCTGGATATGATTATGGCATTGTGATATTAAAGGGGGCTCGAGCTGTTTCTCGAGTACCTCTCCGTAAGGACTGGTTCATTGGATGACCACCTAGAAAAATAGGGCAGCTATGAGGGTGGAATGGGATGCCCTTAGCTAATTAATTAGAGGAACTGAGGTGTAGTTTGTTTCATCGTCGTGTCATCAATGGGGCTCTGTGTACACGACTCGCTCTGTCGAGGGTGGTTTGCCCCTTGGGGAGGAGTACGGTGAATTTAGAAAACCTAACGGATGGCTATACCTTTGAGAAATTTTTGTAAAGGCTTCGTAGTGAATCCCTAGCCGCTCAGCTCAGGAGTGAACAAGGGTCATGCAAACCTAGGCTAGAGAGGGAATCAAGGCTCGTGGGTAAAGTGTGCGACCTCTACAAAGGGTTAGAACCTGATATATCAGTCGTGCTCATGGTTATGAGCGACCTTGGGAGCTCCTTTGATTAGAGATATTATGGCTGTGAATGATGAGGAGGATGATGGTTTAAATGATGATGATTATGACTATGGATTCTAGTATTTCCTCTTGGAGGGAGTGCTTTTGGGTAAATAACTAGGGGTTATTGTTAAAACCTGGCTCTCTACTAGTAATAAAATACCTGACTAACTAAAAGTAACTGCTCTGAGCTTCTCCCCACATACAGCTAGTCCACTTTAGCCAAAAGGGACATTTGCTGAGTACGTTGATGTGTACTCACCCTTGCTTTAAAACACCAAAACACCAGTCCATCCGCATTGCAACCCATGCTCAGGAGAAGATGAAGGTGTATCGGAGAATTTCTAGGAGTTTCAAGACTACGATGAGTTCTAAGTGTGGGTTAGCGGCAAACCCCCAGTGGGCTGCCTATGAAGGCCTTATATTACTACATTTCATATTCGCACTTTGTTCTATGTTTAGACTATGTGGATGTCTCGGACATCATGATGTAATCAACTTAATACCTCTTTACGTTAATATTTGAGCATAATGTGATGATGTCCAGTTATGTAATAGCTGTGTACGTGAATTTCTGATCCTGGCACGTACATGGTTCGCATTCAGTTTGACTTCTAAAATCGGGTGTGACAAAGACGTCGAGGCGGATCTCCAGGAGTTCCAAGACTTCGACGAGTTCGAGGATTAGGCTAGCGACCTCCCCAAATCAGCTGCTTGTGGTGGGTTTATTTACGTTGGCTACATTTCTACTATGTGCACATTGATTTATATAATGTAAATGACTCTAGTCTGTAATATTATTACTTACTCTTTCTTGTTATTCGAAGCATTGTGCTATGATGAGTCATTTATGTAATCGCTGTGTACGTGAGTTCTGATCTTGGCACGTACATGGTTCGCATTCGGTTTGCCTTCTAAAAATGGGTGTGACATAAGTGGTATCAAAGCCTTGCTGACTGTAGGACCGCTAGCTTAGAGTAGCATTGGCCGTTTTAAGGACTTATTGACTGTTACTTCACCTCATCCTTAATGCTGCTTCAAAATATTAGTCACCTCGACTAATTTTATGTTATGCTTCTATATATCACCTTGCTAAATGTATTTTATTCTAGTATTTTTTATGTTTTACTTATTAATTCTATTAGATCTGATCTTACTCTTGTGCTTGCGACATCTTTGTAGATGCCCCTTGACCATAACCTTTTTGTCTTTTGGGATTCTTTCCTCTTCCATCATTAAATTGCTACCATTTCACCACCTCTACTCCCTTGGTGTTGACATGCTCGTACCCCTAGATTCTTCAATACTCTTATTTCAAATACTTGCCTCTAAATTTCTATTGCCTACTTAAACATTACAGTTTATATGTCCATGATCTTTCTGTCTTCTGAGACCCTTTCCAATTCTATTGTTAACTCGTTATCTTTTGGCAATTTTTTATCTCTTGGTTTTGGTATGCTCATACCCTTGGAATCTTGCATACTCTTTTTATATAAATGTTTACCTTTATACTCCAATGTCCGTTTAAAACATTTTAGTTTACATGCCCTTGACCACCCTTGCTTCTTGATGATCCATGAGCGATCATTTTATTTCATGCATCCTTGGTGATCTCGTTGTTTCCTTATAACATCCCTCAGTAATGAATTTTTTTACTTCAACCATCCTGTTGGAACCTTACCTATCTTACCCTTAATTGTTTTCTCCACTTCGCCACTTTTTGAGTCCTGCTTTAAATCTATCCTTTATTATGCTTTTCATAATTATCACCTTTCCCTTCAACACCTTTATATCTTACATTGATGTTTATCTTATACATGCCCTTTAAAATCTCCTCTCTTCCATCTCAATCTGAGAGTTGTATTCTACCTATTTTCCCTTGGTTGTATCCTCTTCTCCGTCTCTTACGAGTTTTTAACTCCATCCTTTGCGATGCTTTTGTATGTTGTTGCCTTTACATTTCTCGTCTCTCGATCTAAAACCCCCAATCTTCCATCTCAGTTAGAGAGTGGTGTTTTACTTATCTCACCCTTGGCTACATCCTCTTCTTTAGCATGTGCAAGCCTTGACATAACTCCATTCTTTGTTGTACTTGTACCACTAGCTCTTCTATGCCTTCATCTTTTCTCTTATACCCATGTCCGTAATCACCTTGGATGCTTGCGATATTTATGTCTTTACCAAAATGCTTACTTTGAACTTACCCTTTAAAAGCCTCCCCTTTTCCAACCTAGTTTGAGAGCGGTGAGTTACCTATCTCTCCCTTGATTTCTTTCCCCTTTTGTCGCCTTACAAGTTTTGTCTTAATTCCATCCTTTGATGTGTCTTTATTTTCTATCACCATTACTGTTGGGGTCTGCTTCGAAGCCGAAGGTCATGTAAGAAGAAACACCTTTGGAAGATTAGCACGGAAATAACGCTGAAGCTACCTTACAGGGAACTTCGGCATAACGACATGCCTAAGACGAAGGATTGCACCGACTTAAAGATGAAAAGATAGATTGGCCCATGATAGTTTGTGTCATGAATGTAATCAATTGTAGAAGGTATAAATGTAATTTCACACAGGCTGCACCATGTGCCTATAAATAGATGAACAGTACCCCCGTACTGTTTACACTTATTTGTGCTCACTCATGTATCACCCTTGTACTATCTCCTTCTGTCAAGCCGAAGGTACAAATGTAATTCTACATTATTTCTGTTTATTCATGATAATATAATAGAAAATGAGTTAATAATGTTACATAATCATCCATGTTGTTTTTTATGTTTCATATGCTTCTTCTTTCATTAATGTATACTGCGATGATGAAGGTATGTCCTTCATGACCTTCGTCCGAAGATCATTATATCTTAAGGGAAATAATGCTTCGAAGGACGAATGGCCTTAACCTTTAACATTTTTTGTTGCCTTGTTCTTAATTTATAGCATTTGAGAACAAGTTCCCAACATTGGCGCCCACCTCCGGTGAACTCACTAACACTCTTGAGCTGATGGCTTCGTTCAGCAACCAAGCCGAAGCATCTTCGGCTATGAAGCTGGTGCTGCCGATAACAGGCGGCTTAGGTCCAGAGCCAGCTAACAAGAAGCAGAAGAAGGAAGCATAGAGAAGGGTGCAACATGTTGGGGTGCAGGGACCCTTCATCAAGTCAAAATGGTCCCACATCCCAATCACCTTCTCCCAGGAGGACCTTTAGCTCAAAGATTACCCTCATAATGATGTTATGGTCATATCTTGTGTCATTAAGGGATTTCTGGTCCATAATGTTCTGGTTGATACAGGCTGTTGGGGGCTTGTTCTCAAATGCTAAGAATTAAGAACAAGGCAACATAGAAAATGTTAAGTGTTAAAGTCCTTCGTCCTCCAAAACATTATATCCCTTCAGGATATAAGTTATTTTCGGCGGCAATGGGCTTATTTTCGGCGGTGCCTGGCCGCCAAAAAAAATAGGCCGAAAATAAGGCTTTATTTTCGGCGGCCAGGCTCTGGCCGCCGAAAATAAGCTATTTTCGGCGGCTGGCTCTCTGGCCGCCGAAAATAACAGCTTATTTTCGGCGGCCACGTAGTCAGCCGCCAGAAATTAATACCGCCGAAAATAATATAGTTATTTTCGGCGGCCAGGGAGGCCGCCGAAAATAACTAATTTCAGAGCAAAAAAAATTGAAAAAATGCGAAAAATAACAGAATTTCATACAAAATTCATACAATACCAGAAATTTCATACAATACTAGAAATTTCATACAATAACAGAAAATTCATACTTGAGTTCACAACATAAAACTTGAGTCCATACAAATATAAAGTCCACAAATAGTCCATACAAACATAAAATCCACAAATATTTCATTATAACACAGTGCGGCACAAAGCTAACTTAATCACATATTTGGGTCGTTGGAGTTGTGTCCACTACCTCCAAAAGCGAAGAACTGGTCGACGAAGTCGTGTAACGGGTTTCGATCCTAAAGAAAAAAGAAGACATTAATAACGGCATCGGTTACATGTATAACGACTATTCAAACAAATTGTTTATCAGACTAACCTCTCCTGCATCAGCTCCCTCCCCTGCATAAGCTCCTCCTGGTGCTGGTATGACCGGTGGTGGCGTGTTGTGGCCCATGACCCCGGATCCCTACAAAATCAAGTTTAGTAAAGATTTCAAATTATGTTGATATAAACGACAAGTCTTGACTAAATTGAAGCACCTGAGGTGGAGGTGGAGGTGGTGGAGCATGTAATCCCCACTGAGGCATCGGCGGCTGAAACTGAGGGAAAACAAATGGTTGCTGCTGTGCCTGCTGTGGAAACCAAGACTGTTGCAAATATAATATATTAGTTATAGAACCAATATCGAGCGTGTTGAGAATAAATAAGACACTCACGTTCATTGCTTGTTGCGCCTGTGCGTTGTAAGCAGCCATGTACTCTGATTGCTGTTGGAGAAATCTCATTTGTTGTTGCCGCAGCTCTTCACGAAACTTTTCTTGCTGCTCCCTCATAGCTTCCTCCATGCTAGATACAGAGCGGCGACTACGGCTGCTACTACCACAGCCCGCCTGCGACGAAGAGCCGCCACGAGAACGCAACTCCGTCGAATCGATAACACCGGTAAACATAGAATATCTTGAAGAACAAGAAAATTAGCTATTCGGTCGTAGTTCCAATATTATTGAAAACAATTCACAAGTTCATACCGTCCATGCGCCTTGCCTCCAAGTGAATGCACAACTTCAGCGTCGATGGTAGGTGCTCCTCGCCAATCGTAGTCTTCTCCATACTTCCTAACCATCTCCTGCCCGTATGTCTCCTGCAATACAATAAGAAGGTTCAGCACACATGTAATTTATAGCTATATGGCAAGAAAACATTAATCCTAACAACAACTAACCATACGCTCAACGGCCGTTTGACTACACAGCTCGTCGGAGATTTCACTGTTTTTCGCTCGATGCCCTCTCCTATAAACATCGATTGGGCTCGGGACAACTCCAGTTTGAGCCTCCTGCAAATATATGAGTTCAATCTGGTTTCATTTATGAGTAAAACAGAATACTACATACTCACCATTCGCTTAGCCAACCGAATGTGTCCATCAGCCCCATAGGTATGGTTGACTACGGCCTCATCATCGTCCTCGTCCTGCTGATGGCGCTGCCTATGTCGATTTCTGTTTGACTTCTCAATCCACTCGGGCGAAGCCCATATCTCACACAAAGCCTTGTAAGCCTGCGGCCGGTGTTCCATCCATGGAAGAGTTACCTGCATATAAAGCGTTAGCTCAAAATTACATTCACATCTGAATGAGCTGTTAAATTAGATTTTTACCTCCATGTACTGGTCTACAGTCAAGTAGACATCTGAATATTGTCGAAAGTTGTTGATAGAATGACCTCGGCGCTTCATGTACGCGTTCACAACCTGTAGACGAGCATTGGAAAATGCATCCCTGCACACCTTCTTCGCATTGTTCTCTAATACTCGGTCTGCATGCTCTTGAGCCTCAGGTTCCACACGATAGTGTCTCTGTCCAACATCGAAAATAAAATTAGTTCAAAAAAACTAATAAATGTTAGGTTGAAACAACTAATAAATGTTAGTTTGAAAAAATTACCCAAAAGTCGTGCTTCACGGCGCCTTGAGCTGTTCCATATGTAGCATGTGGAGCTAGTGCGAAGTGCGACCAGCTAGTGCAAGGAACCACCACACCTTTCTGGTCGGTGACAATTCCTGGGTTATGTAGACGACAGAGGTTACCTAAGACTTGATTAACCTGTCTATGGTGACCTCGACCGTCAAATGACGTGTCTTCCCATTGGCTGCATGACAAAAAAAATAGAAAGTCATGTCATATATATAGTGTAAAATAAACAAATAAGTAAGAACAAAGTGGCCAAACGTGAGTACCTATCACCAACCGGGATGATCAGTACTCGAGCTTCAGATTGTGCAGGCGCTGACGGAGGTAGGACAAAGTGGCCCTTCCGAGTGCCCCTTCGTCGAACGACAGGAGCCTCGGTGGCATCGTCATCCGCCTCAGCATCTATGCCCACCTCGTCCTCCTCCTCATGGGCCTGCTCGTCCTCCTCCTCATGGTGTTGCACCTCCTCCTCGTCATCCTCCTCTTCCTATGGACATGAAATAGATACACGTAAAAATTTACATAAACATTTACATAAGATGAATTACATAAACATTTACATCGGTACTCCGTTGTAGAGCGATTGGTGTATCACGTAGTTCTGGCCGAGCGTGTCTCAGCAACGCCTCCTGTCTGCTCTGGCTAGAAGAACTCCCTTGGAAAAGGGAACGTGCACCAGGGAGTATCCTGCTCGCCGCATTAAGAAACCCCCTAGCAGTGCGCTTTGGTTTCCTACCACTCATCCTGTTCAATAGAAAAACATTAAATGTATTAGCTCCATTAAATTAATTGAACTAATAAAAAATCAAATAATACATCACATACTATGAAATTTTGCATTACACATCAAAATTCATCAGAATCACGATCAAGGACTCTTCTTCGATCCAAAGCTCGCAATGTGGTTTTTTTTGTTCCTTGGATTTCGTTTTCGTTTCGGTGCAACACACTCATCAGTAGTGACATCGTTACGGTCTCCGACTAGTGAGTTCAGTGCAACACCCTCATCGATAGTAAAAGTAGTTGGCAATTCTTCTTCTTGATAAACTTCATCGGTCTGTTCGTCTTCGAATTGATAACCAGCAGTGCAAGGAGTATGTAAACGTTCCCTAGGGTTCACCTTATGAACTACCCACCATGCTTCAAACTTTGGATTTGGGTACGACATATAGTAGACCTGCTCGCACTGGTGTGCAAGGATAAAATTATCATGGCCTCGAAGTCGTTCCTTGTGCTTTACTTCAGTTATACCATATTGACTTTGTCTAATCCCATTAGTGCTGTCAAACCAATCACATAGAAAGAATACTAATTTCAAAGGTCCTTCATGAAAACATCTGTCATCACCTTCTCACCCTCATCATTAACAACTTCCACAAATCTAGATTGTCCACATTTCAGACATTTTTTCTCTTCCGCATGCTCCTTCATGAAAAGCATACAATTATTTTTGCACACATCAATCTTCTCATAATCCATACCGAGACCTTTGATAATTGTCTTTGATTGGTACATGTCTTTAGGCAACTTATTGGGCTTTGGGAGCACATCTCCTAATAACTTTAAAATCTCATTGTAACAATTGTTCGAGAAAAAGTACTTGGACTTAATGGCCATGAGCCGAGTCACAAAAGCGAGTATACTCACATCTGTGTGTTCATGCAACGGCTCTTCAGAGTCTTTTAGTAGTTTAAAAAATCTGGAAACCTCTGGTGTGACAGGATCCTCGGAGCTTAGGTTGAATTCTGGACGTAGCGAATCTAGCATCTCATGCATCGCATCATCGTCAGCCCAATCATTGTTCTCCTCCTCTTCTACATTCCGGTTGGGTACTACCTCACCATGATGTTCCCACACCTCATATCCGGGCATAAATCCAAACTGACAAAGATCTAGGCTAACTCTTTCCTTATTAAGAAATATACTGTTTTCGTGCCGCCTACAAGGGCATCTGACAGTGCCGGTTAAGGACAAAGCGAATACGTGGTCCACAAAATCTTTGGTCTTGGCTACCCACTCATCAGAATGACGTCCATTCCTACTCCAGCCATTGTACATCCATGCACGATCTTCAACCATGCCTGAGACTGTTAAACCGAACCATATCGTGAAAACATTATTCAACTACGTTAATGGTTTCGGTCCTATATATATGTATAGGCAAGAATATGTTCTAAACCCACAGCAAGCTAGCAGGACCAAAAAAAATTCGGCAGCATGACCTCGCTGCCACTAAACAATATAAGAATGAACCACATATACCACGTACATATGTCTTTCCTAAACGACATAAACCACATATAATACTAATCAACAAACACATATATAATTAATCAACAAACACATATATATAAACCACTAATACATTAATAAACCACATATTATACAACAAAATATGGCCAAAAATACACCATATAATTTCAAAAATATACTAAACAATAGTATTAATCAAACGCACTAATCAACAAACACAATTACAACGATATACTAATTTCGGCGGCAATTAAATAAAAGGCCGTCGAAAATAAGAAATAAAATAGACAAAAACAATACCTTAACGGCGCGGCGGGGGTGGCCGGCGAGGGCGGACCGCGGGTGGCTGGCGGGGGCGGACGACGGTTGGCGGCCGTCCACGGCGCGGCGGGGGCGGCGGCCGACGAGGGCGGACCGCGCGCGCGCGCTCGGGCGGCCGGCGCCGGAGGCCGACGGTGGGGGCTGGGCTGTCGGCCGGCGGGGGCCGAGGGCGGGGGCGGCCGGCCGGCGTCCACGGCTTGGTGGCCGGCGAGGGGCGACGGCCAGGAGCGCGCGCGGCAGGGGACGGCGGCGACGGCGGCGGACGAACAGCGCGCGCGCGATTGAGAGAGAAAGACAGAGAACAGAGGGAGGGAGGACGGTTTTTAATCGTTAATTTTCGGCGGCCGAGACAGGTGGCCGCCGAAATTAGGGCTATTTTCGGCGGCTACCTCACAGGCCGCCGAAATTAGTACTATTTTCGGCGGCATGAGCTGGCCGCCGAAAATAACTTCTAATTTTCGGCGGCTGCGCCCTGGCCGCCGAAAATAAGGTGGGCCGCCGAAAATGATCTACAGTGTTGTTGTGAAATACCTGACTAACTAAAAGTAACTGCTCTGAGCTTCTCCCCACATACAGCTAGTCCACTTTAGCCAAAAGGGACATTTGCTGAGTACGTTGATGTGTACTCACCCTTGCTTTAAAACACCAAAACACCAGTCCATCCGCATTGCAACCCATGCTCAGGAGAAGATGAAGGTGTATCGGAGAATTTCTAGGAGTTTCAAGACTACGATGAGTTCTAAGTGTGGGTTAGCGGCAAACCCCCAGTGGGCTGCCTATGAAGGCCTTATATTACTACATTTCATATTCGCACTTTGTTCTATGTTTAGACTATGTGGATGTCTCGGACATCATGATGTAATCAACTTAATACCTCTTTACGTTAATATTTGAGCATAATGTGATGATGTCCAGTTATGTAATAGCTGTGTACGTGAATTTCTGATCCTGGCACGTACATGGTTCGCATTCAGTTTGACTTCTAAAATCGGGTGTGACAAAGACGTCGAGGCGGATCTCCAGGAGTTCCAAGACTTCGACGAGTTCGAGGATTAGGCTAGCGACCTCCCCAAATCAGCTGCTTGTGGTGGGTTTATTTACGTTGGCTACATTTCTACTATGTGCACATTGATTTATATAATGTAAATGACTCTAGTCTGTAATATTATTACTTACTCTTTCTTGTTATTCGAAGCATTGTGCTATGATGAGTCATTTATGTAATCGCTGTGTACGTGAGTTCTGATCTTGGCACGTACATGGTTCGCATTCGGTTTGCCTTCTAAAAATGGGTGTGACATAAGTGGTATCAAAGCCTTGCTGACTGTAGGACCGCTAGCTTAGAGTAGCATTGGCCGTTTTAAGGACTTATTGACTGTTACTTCACCTCATCCTTAATGCTGCTTCAAAATATTAGTCACCTCGACTAATTTTATGTTATGCTTCTATATATCACCTTGCTAAATGTATTTTATTCTAGTATTTTTTATGTTTTACTTATTAATTCTATTAGATCTGATCTTACTCTTGTGCTTGCGACATCTTTGTAGATGCCCCTTGACCATAACCTTTTTGTCTTTTGGGATTCTTTCCTCTTCCATCATTAAATTGCTACCATTTCACCACCTCTACTCCCTTGGTGTTGACATGCTCGTACCCCTAGATTCTTCAATACTCTTATTTCAAATACTTGCCTCTAAATTTCTATTGCCTACTTAAACATTACAGTTTATATGTCCATGATCTTTCTGTCTTCTGAGACCCTTTCCAATTCTATTGTTAACTCGTTATCTTTTGGCAATTTTTTATCTCTTGGTTTTGGTATGCTCATACCCTTGGAATCTTGCATACTCTTTTTATATAAATGTTTACCTTTATACTCCAATGTCCGTTTAAAACATTTTAGTTTACATGCCCTTGACCACCCTTGCTTCTTGATGATCCATGAGCGATCATTTTATTTCATGCATCCTTGGTGATCTCGTTGTTTCCTTATAACATCCCTCAGTAATGAATTTTTTTACTTCAACCATCCTGTTGGAACCTTACCTATCTTACCCTTAATTGTTTTCTCCACTTCGCCACTTTTTGAGTCCTGCTTTAAATCTATCCTTTATTATGCTTTTCATAATTATCACCTTTCCCTTCAACACCTTTATATCTTACATTGATGTTTATCTTATACATGCCCTTTAAAATCTCCTCTCTTCCATCTCAATCTGAGAGTTGTATTCTACCTATTTTCCCTTGGTTGTATCCTCTTCTCCGTCTCTTACGAGTTTTTAACTCCATCCTTTGCGATGCTTTTGTATGTTGTTGCCTTTACATTTCTCGTCTCTCGATCTAAAACCCCCAATCTTCCATCTCAGTTAGAGAGTGGTGTTTTACTTATCTCACCCTTGGCTACATCCTCTTCTTTAGCATGTGCAAGCCTTGACATAACTCCATTCTTTGTTGTACTTGTACCACTAGCTCTTCTATGCCTTCATCTTTTCTCTTATACCCATGTCCGTAATCACCTTGGATGCTTGCGATATTTATGTCTTTACCAAAATGCTTACTTTGAACTTACCCTTTAAAAGCCTCCCCTTTTCCAACCTAGTTTGAGAGCGGTGAGTTACCTATCTCTCCCTTGATTTCTTTCCCCTTTTGTCGCCTTACAAGTTTTGTCTTAATTCCATCCTTTGATGTGTCTTTATTTTCTATCACCATTACTGTTGGGGTCTGCTTCGAAGCCGAAGGTCATGTAAGAAGAAACACCTTTGGAAGATTAGCACGGAAATAACGCTGAAGCTACCTTACAGGGAACTTCGGCATAACGACATGCCTAAGACGAAGGATTGCACCGACTTAAAGATGAAAAGATAGATTGGCCCATGATAGTTTGTGTCATGAATGTAATCAATTGTAGAAGGTATAAATGTAATTTCACACAGGCTGCACCATGTGCCTATAAATAGATGAACAGTACCCCCGTACTGTTTACACTTATTTGTGCTCACTCATGTATCACCCTTGTACTATCTCCTTCTGTCAAGCCGAAGGTACAAATGTAATTCTACATTATTTCTGTTTATTCATGATAATATAATAGAAAATGAGTTAATAATGTTACATAATCATCCATGTTGTTTTTTATGTTTCATATGCTTCTTCTTTCATTAATGTATACTGCGATGATGAAGGTATGTCCTTCATGACCTTCGTCCGAAGATCATTATATCTTAAGGGAAATAATGCTTCGAAGGACGAATGGCCTTAACCTTTAACATTTTTTGTTGCCTTGTTCTTAATTTATAGCATTTGAGAACAAGTTCCCAACATTGGCGCCCACCTCCGGTGAACTCACTAACACTCTTGAGCTGATGGCTTCGTTCAGCAACCAAGCCGAAGCATCTTCGGCTATGAAGCTGGTGCTGCCGATAACAGGCGGCTTAGGTCCAGAGCCAGCTAACAAGAAGCAGAAGAAGGAAGCATAGAGAAGGGTGCAACATGTTGGGGTGCAGGGACCCTTCATCAAGTCAAAATGGTCCCACATCCCAATCACCTTCTCCCAGGAGGACCTTTAGCTCAAAGATTACCCTCATAATGATGTTATGGTCATATCTTGTGTCATTAAGGGATTTCTGGTCCATAATGTTCTGGTTGATACAGGCTGTTGGGGGCTTGTTCTCAAATGCTAAGAATTAAGAACAAGGCAACATAGAAAATGTTAAGTGTTAAAGTCCTTCGTCCTCCAAAACATTATATCCCTTCAGGATATAAAGAATTTCGGACGAAGGTTACGAAGGACGTACCTTCGTGAGCATAATAACAAGGGACGAAGTATTCATACAAATCATGAGGTATAAAATAAACATTTAAATATTATCATAGAATCATCTCCATTTTTATTATCATGAACGAATATAAATGACTTCAAATTACTAATGTACCTTCAGTCCTGAGGAAAGCAAAAGTACAGGTGTGATGCGAAAGCAAATGTCAAGTTCGCGTGAACAGTACAGGGGTACTGTTCATCTATTTATAGACACAGGACACAACCTGTGACGAATTACAATTATGCCCCTTACAAAAGTTTACAACATTGACTCAGACCTCTATGGATAAAAAGGTCATTCTATCTCTATGTCGGTTTGTAACGCCAAAGCTCCATGAAAAGGAATCTTCGGCCATCTCCTGGGGACAACTTCAGCTGAAGCTGCTTCTTCGTGTAAGACCTTCGGCGCAACGAAGCATGGCCCCAACAGTAGCCCCTTTCGTGGCGCTAGATCGTTTTTCGTAACGAGCTTGATCCGTGAAAAAAGCCTCTTAAGCTTCGGGAAGCCGAAGGTCCAAAAAACACCTTCCCTGAGCTCGTTGCCGAGAAACGATTCAATTTCCGAGCTCGTGTCGGACCCACCTTGCAGAGTTACTGTTTGATCTTTGCGGTCCACTGTGCAGCGAGTACAAGTGACTGCCCGCCTGGTGTAAAAATCCTGCCGCTTCGCCTTCTTACCTGCAGCACTATATAAACAGACGAGTAGGTGTGAAGTTACCACAGCATTCATTGCTATTTGCACTGTTTTGCTGCCAAAATTTTTAACTATAGCCGAAGCTTGATTCTCAGAATCGAACGAAGGTCCATCTCGAAGTCTGCTTCGTCAGAAAGAAAGGCTTCGGGAGAAAAGGAAAAAGAAAAAAGTGTTTAACTTCCCCAAACTCAGAATCAAATGGCCAGAGTGCGATCTACTGCCAGAGTTGAACGTGAAGGAGACGAAGCTGAAGGTTCGGAGACTGTGCCCATCTCCGAAGCAATGCAACGTTCCGGACTGGTGACTGCGGAAGAAATGCCCGCTGCTGAAGCAGACCCGACAACTGCCGAAGGAGAAGAGGAGAACATTGAAGAAACTGATCCCGAAGATGACTATCGCATTGCCATGCCCAGCAAGCCCAGCCACCTAGATTTCGGAAAGTCGACTGTTTCAAAGGCTGATCTTTCCAAGATGGTGAAAGCAGGTTATTTCAGTGAAAATCAGAAGAAGCTACTTCGCTTCGGGGGAGAAGAAACTACCCCGAAGCCAGAGAAGGACGAGATTGTCATTTTCAAGAGTTTTTTAAAGGCTGGGCTGAGATTCCCTCTTCATGGAATTATTGCAGATATATTGAAAAAGTTTGGTATTTACTTTCATCAATTGACTCCTAACGCTATCGTTAGGCTTAATGTTTATATCTGGGCCCTCCGAAGCCAAGCAATGGAGCCGTTTGCCGACAGTTTCTGTCGAGTTCATGAATTACATTACCAAACGAAGGCCAGAAAAGATGGATTACATGATAACTTCGGTTGCTACAATTTTGCCTACCGGAAAACAACAAAGTTTCCTGTTATTAGCTACCGAAGCAAATGGCCGGCAGGCTGGAAGTCTGAGTGGTTTTATGTGAAGGTTGACGAAGATGAAGAGAAATTGGTACAAAGCCCACTTGAGTTGATCTTCGGAGAAACAAGGCCACGGTGCCACATGACATTGGAGGGTCCCACCTGGGCTGCACTAGGTGAGTTTGAAATTATTTCAGAGCATATCGGTACCAGAGATCTGGTTCAAGAATTCTTGGCGTTCAGAGTCTTCCCTACTCTGAAAGAATGGGAAATGCCAAAGCTAGAGGGGGAGAAGAAGAAGGGGGAACTTGTCCGGCTTCCTTATCACTTCAAATTCAAGAAATACTTTAAAAAGCCTTGCCAAGAGTGGCTGGACACAGTTGAGGTGATGTGCAATGAAATTCTTGGGAATTATTCCAAAAAAGAAGATCAACTGATGACCGCGGCCTTCGGCACCCGTCCGAAGCGAAGGCTGAACCGAGTGCTTGATGCCCTGGGCTTCGAGTACCCTGACTATGAACGGCTGAACAAGGGTGCTGAGGGCCAAAAGAGGAAAAGAGTGGCCGAAACTTTGAACAAGGATGAAGAAAAACCAGCAAAAGAGAAGAAAATTCCCAAGAAGAGAAAAATATCAACTCCAAAGCGAAAATTATCCGATGAAGAGGGGACCCCCGCACCACCTTCTACCAGCGACGTGGAGGAAATCTTAAAGGTAATGACTGAACCCGTGCCCACGAAGCTAAGTCCATTAGGGCCTCAACTGACGAAGCTTTTTCGAAAGGTGGAAGAGCCGGAAAAAATGAAGATAACCAAAGCAAAGAGGCAAAGAATTATTGCAGTGACCGAAGTTATTGACAAGACACCACCGAGGGCGTCAATTCAGAAAACGCCAACTGTTGAGGGCACAACGAATGTCGAAGTCGCACCTTCGGAGGTCGCGGCTACCGAAGCCGCTTCAGCCGAAGATATGAACTTAGAAACTACCATTGAAGACATCAACAAAATTTTGGTAGACATGGCTGCAGAAGAAGCTGCCATCGCTGGTGAAGAAACCATGGCCATAGTGCCTGGGAAGGGGAAAGAAATAGCCGAAGACACTTCGGATGACGAAGCCTACACATTTCAAAATTTAGTTGGACAAGAACTATCGAAGGCTGAAATAGAAGAGCTTAAGGAATATGCCAAATCTTGCGGATACAAGCCAGGAGCTCTTCTATTTGGAGGCATTGATGATGAGAAATTGGGCTGCATCCGGGATCAAGCTGGGGCTAAGGTTATCGGTACTCTATCAAAGAGTATCGGTTTTCCGAAGCTAGAAACAGATATCAGCCGCTACCGACGACAACATATCGTCGGCAGCTTATTTTATTCCAATTTCAAGGTAAACAACTTTTCTCTGACTTTTATTGTCTTTTAATAATGGAAATATTCCTAACGAAGGTTGTTTATGTGCAGAGCATGCAACTAAGCAAAGCTTTGAGGATGCAGCAAGATCTAGAGGATAAAAAACACGAAGCTATAATCGAAAGTCTAGAGAGCAAGATAAAAGAGCAATCAGCTATTATTGAAAAGAAAGACTTTGAACTCCAAACAACTGAAGGCTTGCTGGCAGAGACCGAAGCTAAAGTATCAGAATTGAATTCGAAGCTTATCTGCCAATCAAAACAATTTGAACAAGAGAAGCTAGAGCTTAATTCAAAACTTGAGGCCGAAGTCCAAACCAACTCAGATTTGAAGAAATCATTAACAAGCCTTCAGGATAAATGTTTGAAATTTAGTACCAGCTGCATTCAACAATTATCGAAGATCTTTTACTCAGTTGGAGCCAGCAGTGGAAAGTTCACCCCTGCTGCTGAAAATTTGCCAAGAGCCTTCGATCATATTGAAGCTGAAATTGAAGAGCTTGACGAAGTTATAGCCGGGCACGGTGACTTCTGTGCCTGGGTAGCTTCTCGAGGCACCGCTGCAGCGTTCCTGAAAGCCTGCTGTGAGCATGGAAAAATCGTCAACAGGCCGAATTTCACTCTGTCTCCATCAATTCTAGACGATATTCCTGACCTCGCCCGAAGTATCTCAAATAGATTTATAAAAATGATATGGACAAAAGGCGGGCGAGAGAAGGCTGGAGACGAAGCTCGAAGTCATCTTGAACCAGTAAGAAATGATACTTCGTACTTACCTTCTCCTTCGCACTTGATTTTTACTCGCGATACCTTGATTCATGTAGGATGACGAAGCTGAAGATGATGCTTAAAATATATCGCCGAAGCTGAAGCTCAGTGAAGATCAGTAGGAGTATACTATAGAAAAAACTCAGGAGACTTTTGTAACAATTTTTGTAAATACAATTAAACTGTTCTCAATGAACTTTGTACATACCTTGTAATATATTCTTACCCTTCTATTGAGGCGCTTTGATGTGGACGAAATTAGTATTTTGAGCCGAAGGCGAAAAAACACCTTCCCTTCTTTTCGTACACAACGAAGCATAAAAGACCGCTTCTTCTTTTTGCCGAAGCTTTTCTTTTTTGTACACAACGAAGCATAAAAGACCGCTTCTTCTTTTTGCCGAAACAACCACTTAGGAACACAAATGCTATGAATGAATGCTTATGAATGCAAATGCTATGATGTAATGTAATGTGCGAATGAATGTCCAAAACATATGTCCGAAGCCACACTCTCAGCCATTATTTCCTTAGAAACAACCACACATTAGCTCTGCATTCCCTTAGGAACGACTTTGGAGCTTCTTCGCCTTTTACTTAGGCGGTATCAGCGTTGACTTTTCGCTGTAAGCTCTGCATTCCCTTAGGAACGTCTTTGGAGCTTCTTCGCCTTTTACTTTCGGCGGTATCAGCGTTGACTTTTCGCTGTGAGCTCTGCATCCCCTTAGGGACGTCTTTGGAGCTTCTTCACTTTTTCAGTTTCAGCACTCGATGGTGCGTTCTCAGTTTTTACATTTACATTTTTTGGGGGATTTTGCTCTTATAAGACTAAAAAGGAAATTACACATGATGGCCCCATTAAAAACCTTTCTCCCCCTTTAGAAAGGAAAAGGGTGCCATGAAAAAGAAAAGAAAAAAACATAAAAAGTTACATCAAGTTATACATAATATCGCCGAAGCTCATCCGCATTCCAAGATCTTGGAACTTCGTTGCCATCCATGTCCTTCAATCTGTACGAACCAGGCCTTGACGAAGATACTACTAAGAAAGGTCCTTCCCATTTCAACTGTAGCTTGCCCACTGTATCTGGGTTGGCTACTCTCCGAAGCACCAAGTGTCCCGGCTCAATATTTTTTAGCCGGACCTTTCTATCTCGCCATTTGACTGTTTCAGCTTGGTATTTATTGATATTCTCCACAGCTTGAAGCCTGATCCCTTCTAAAGCATCTTTTTCCACAAGACAAGCATCTTCAGGACCTGATTCTGCCGAAGCTACTACTCTTATTGATCCAGCTTTAGCTTCTTCCGGAGTTATTGCTTCGTCACCGAATAATAACTTGAATGGGGTAAAGCCTGTAGACCTTGATGTTGTTGTATTGTGGCTCCACACCACTTTGGTTAACAAATCCGGCCACTTTCCCCTGGGTTGATTGAAGATTAACTTCATTATTCCTGTCATTATAATGCCGTTGGCTCTTTCAACGAGCCCATTTGACTCCGGATGCCTGACTGATGCAAAGTGGATCTTCGTACCGATTTGATCACAAAAATTTCTGAAAGCCTCAGAGTCGAACTGTGTTCCATTATCTACAGTGACGGCCTTCGGTACCCCGAAGCGACAGACAATATTCTGCCAGAAAAACTTTTGGACAGTGGCCGAAGTTATTGTGGCTAATGGCTTCGCCTCAATCCATTTAGAAAAATATTCCACAGCCACTATAACATATTTTAGATTCCCTTGAGCCGGTGGTAATGGACCTAACAAGTCAAGGCCCCACCTTTGCAATGGCCAGATGGGTTGTATTAGCTGTGTCAAAGACGAAGGTTGCTTTTGATCTCTTGCACATTTCTGACAACCTTCGCACTTTTGAACTAACTCCGCTGCATCCGAAGCTGCCTTCGGCCAATAAAACCCTTGACGGAAGACTTTTCCAAGTAACGGCCTAGATCCAATGTGGGATCCACACAGGCCTGCATGTATTTCTTTCATCAACTCTATACCTTCGGTTCTAGATAGACACTTGAGCAGCGGAGCGCAAACTCCATGCTTGTATAACTCCCCTTCTATCATGACATACGGACGAGCTCTTGCCTCTATCCTTTTATTATAAGCTTCGTCATCTGATAGGAAATTAGCCTGAAGGTAAGAGATGATTTCAGTTCTCCAATCTTCGCTGTAAACAGGAGATATGTTGAGGACTGCTCTTTCGAGAAGCTCCACTGAAGGTGCCTTTATTGTTTCGAAGAACACATCCGAAGGTAACGGCAGCCCCTGTGCTGCAGACTTGGCTAGCAAATCAGCATGCTCATTTTGCCCTCGAGGGATATTCTTGACAGAAAATCCTTCGAAGGAGGCTTCGATCCTTCGGACCGTGTCTAGATATTTTTCAAGCTTCGGATCTTTAGCCTTGCAACTTTTGTCAATATGACCCGAAACGACCTGGGAATCAGTTTTAAGAATCGCCCTTCTGATTCCCATTGCCTTTAATTTCCGAAGGCCCAGGAGCAGGGCTTCGTACTCAGTAATATTGTTTGTACAGCTGAAATCAAGTCTTGCTGCATAACAAGTTTTAACCTTGGATGGTGAAACCAACACAGCGGCTGCACCTGCTCCGAAGGTTCCCCAAGAGCCATCACAAAACACTGTCCACACTTCGGCATCTTTATTTGCTTCTTCATCCTGAGCCCCTGGCGTCCAGTCGGCAATGAAATCTGCCAATGCTTGAGACTAGATCGAAGATCTATGCACATAATCAATATAAAATTCATTGAGCTCTGCAGCCCATTTTCCAATCCGTCCAGTAGCTTCTCTATTTCTCATGATATCCTTCAACGGCTGCGAAGAAGGAACAATAATATTGTATGCCTGAAAATAATGCCGAAGCTTCCTGGATGCCATTAAAACGGCATACAATACCTTCTCCAGCTCTATATAATTTTTCTTTGATACACTAAGGACTTCAGATACAAAATACACTGGAACTTGCTTCTTGACTTGGCCATCAAGCTTCTCCTGGACAAGTGCCGCACTTACTGCTGAGTGCGAAGCTGCCACATATAACAACAGAGGAGCCCCTGGTGTTGGCGGAGTTAATGTTGTTAGATCTATCAAATATTGCTTCAGCTCTTCGAAGGCTTTTTGTTGACTTGGTCCCCATTGAAAGACTTCAGCTGACTTCAGCACCTCGAAGAATGGTAAATTTCTTTCTGCTGATCTGGATATAAATCTGTTGAGAGATGCCAGCCTTCCTGTCAATCTTTGGGCCCCCTTTCTTGTGGTTGGTGGCTCCATTCGAAGTATAGCTTCGATTTTATTTGGATTAGCTTCGATTCCCTTTGTTGAAACCAAGCATCCAAGAAATTTCCCCTTCTTTATTCCGAAGACACATTTTCTGGATTCAGCTTCAGACCAGCTTGTCTGAAACTGGCGAAGGTCTCCTGCAGATCAGCAATATGATTTTCCTGCTTCGTGCTCTTTACAATGATGTCATCGACATAAGTCAACACATTTCTGCCTATCTGAGACTGGAGGACCTTCGATGTCATTCTGCTGAAACTTCCTCCAGCATTTTTGAGCCCCTCAGGCATCCGAAGATAGCAATATGTGCCACTTGGGGTTATGAAGCTAGTCTTCGGCTCATCTTCCTTCTTCATCCAGATTTGATGATAGCCTGAGTAGCAGTCCAGGAGACTCATGAGCTCTGAAGAAGCTGCTGCATCGACTAAAGAGTCTATCCTTGGCAGCGGGAATTCATCCTTCGGACAAGCCTTGTTGAGATCTGTGAAATCGATACACATTCTCCACTTGCCATTGGCCTTCTTCACCATAACAGTGTTAGCTAGCCACTCTGGATACTTTACTTCTCTGATAACTCCTGCACTGAGGAGTCTTTTTACTTCATTGCGAGCCCCTTCGGCCTTGTCATCCGACATCTTCCGAAGCCTCTGCTTTCGGGGTCTGAAGGATGGGTCAACATTGAGCGAATGTTCAATAACATCCCGATTTACTCCACAGAGATCATTAGCTGACCATGCAAAAACATCTTTGTTGTTGAATAAAAACCTTATCAAGGTTTTCTCCTGGTCTTCAGATAATTGCGAGCCCAACAGCACCTTCTGCTCTGCTATGTCCTCACACAATAGCATGGGCTTCGGCTGATCTGCTGAAGCTGCTTTCTCCCTTCTGAATTTGTACTGTTCACAAGCTTCAGCTCCATCTATGTTATGGATTGCTTTGGAGTCAGTCCAGCTTCCTTCGGCCCTTCTAGCAGCTTCCTGGCTTCCATGAATAGCAATAGGCCCTTGGTCCGAAGGTATCTTCATGCAGAGATAAGCTGGGTGAAGAATTGCTTCGAAGGCATTAAGAGTACCGCGACCAATGATAGCATTGTAAGGATACTCCATGTCAACAATATCAAACACAATTTGCTCAGTCCTTGTGTTGTTAACAAATCTGAAGGTTACCGGCATGGTAATCTTCCCAAGTGCTACAATCTGCCGCCCTCCGAAGCCACAAAGAGGGTGCGTAGCATCATGAATCTTGTCTTCGGGCTCCTGCATTTGTCTGAAGGCTTTAGCAAATATAATATCAGCTGCACTGCCTGTATCAACTAAGACATTGTGGACCAGAAATCCTTTGATCACGCAAGAGATAACCATGGCATCATTGTGAGGATAATCCTTAAGCTGAAGATCTTCCTGAGAGAAAGTAATTGGAATGTGGGACCATTTTGACTTGATGAAGGGTCCCTGCACTCCAACATGCTGCACCCTTCTCTGAGCCTCCTTCTTCTGCTTCTTGTTAGCCGGCTCTGAGCAAGAACCGCCTGTTATCGGGAGCACCAGCTTCGAAGCCGAAGCAGCTCCAGCTTGATTGTTGAACGAAGCCATCAGCTCAGAAAAGTGGAAGTGAGTTCACCGGAGGTGGGCGCCAATGTTGGGGGCTTGTTCTCAAATGCTAAGAATTAAGAACAAGGCAACATAGAAAATGTTAAGTGTTAAAGTCCTTCGTCCTCCAAAACATTATATCCCTTCAGGATATAAAGAATTTCGGACGAAGGTTACGAAGGACGTACCTTCGTGAGCATAATAACAAGGGACGAAGTATTCATACAAATCATGAGGTATAAAATAAACATTTAAATATTATCATAGAATCATCTCCATTTTTATTATCATGAACGAATATAAATGACTTCAAATTACTAATGTACCTTCGGTCCTGAGGAAAGCAAAAGTACAGGTGTGATGCGAAAGCAAATGTCAAGTTCGCGTGAACAGTACAGGGGTACTGCTCATCTATTTATAGACACAGGACACAGCCTGTGACGAATTACAATTATGCCCCTTACAAAAGTTTACAACATTGACTCAGACCTCTATGGATAAAAAGGTCATTCTATCTCTATGTCGGTTTGTAACGCCGAAGCTCCATGAAAAGGAATCTTCGGCCATCTCCTGGGGACAACTTCAGCCGAAGCTGCTTCTTCGTGTAAGACCTTCGACGCAACGAAGCATGGCCCCAACACAGGCAGTGCAGCGGATATCATATTTGCTAAGGCTTTCAGACAGATGCAAGAGCTAGAAGATAAGATTCATGATGCTACACATCCTTTATGTGGCTTCGGAGGAAGGCAAATTGTAGCACTTGGCAAAATCACAATGCTAGTAACCTTCGGCTTTGTTCACAATACAAGGACTGAACAGGTTGTCTTTGACATTGTTGACATGGAGTACCCCTACAATGCAATCATTGGTCGTGGGACACTTAATGCTTTCGAAGCAATACTTTATCTGGCATATATATGCATGAAGATACCTTCGGAACAAGGGCCCATTGCTGTTCATGGCAGTCAAGAAGCTACTAGGAAGGCCGAAGGAAACTGGACAGATTCAAAGGCAATCCATAACATAGATGGAGCCGAAGCCTGTGAGTAGTATTGATACAAAAGAGAAAAGGCTGCTTCGGCGGATCAGCCGAAGCCTATGCTTCTATGTGAAGATATAGCAGAACAAAAGGTACTGCTGGGGTCTCAGTTATCTGAAGAGCAGGAAAAGAATTTGCTAAGATTTTTATTCAACAACAAAGATGTCTTTGCTTGGTCAGCCAATGATCTTTGTGGTGTCAACAGAGATGTCATTGAGCATTCACTCAATGTGGATCCATCTTTTAGGCCAAGAATACAAAGGCTTCAGAAAATATCTGATGACAAAGCTGAAGGCGCTCGGAACGAAGTAAAGAGGCTTCTTAGCGCTAGAGTTATCAGAGAGGTCAAATACCTAGAGTGGCTAGCTAATACTGTTATGGTGAAGAAGGCCAATGGTAAATGGAGAATGTGCATTGATTTTACAGATCTTAATAAAGCTTGTCCAAAAGATGAGTTCCCATTGCCAAGGATAGATTCTTTAGTAGATCCAGCAGCTTCGTCAGAGCTCATGAGTCTACTAGATTGTTACTCAGGCTACCACCAAATCTGGATGAAGAAGAAAGATGAGCCGAAAACTAGCTTCATAACCCCCAGTGGCACATATTGCTATCTTCAGATGCCTGAGGGGCTCAAAAATGTTGGAGGAAGTTTCAGCAGAATGACAGCCAGAGTCCTTCATTCTCAAATAGGCAGGAATGTGTTGACTTATGTTGATGATATCATAGTTAAAAGCACGAAGCAAGAAAATCACATCACTGATTTGCAAGAGACATTTGCCAACTTCAGGCAAGCTGGTTTGAAGTTGAATCCAGAAAAATGTGTTTTTGGGGTAAAGAAGAGCAAGTTCCTTGGCTGTCTAGTATCAACGAAGGGAATTGAAGCTAACCCAAGCAAGATTGAAGCTATCCTTCGTATGCAACCGCCAAGCACAAAGAATGGAGCTTAGCGGTTGGCAGGTAGATTAGCATCATTGAATAGATTTATATCCAGATCAGCAGAAAGAAATCTGCCTTTCTTTGAAATACTAAAGTCAGCTGAAGTCTTCCAATGGGGTCCGGCTCAGCAAAAGGCCTTCGAAGAGTTGAAGCAATATTTGATTGATTTAACAACGTTAACTCCACCTTCGCCAGGGGCTCCATTGCTCTTATATGTCGCAGCTTCACATTCTGTAGTAAGTGCGGCACTTGTACAGGAGAAGCTAGATGGCCAAGTCAAAAAGCAAGCTCCAGTGTACTTTGTCTCCGATGTTTTGAGTCCATCAAAGAAAAATTACACAGAATTGGAAAAGGTGCTATATGCTGTGTTAATGGCCTCCTGAAAGCTTCAGCATTATTTTCAAGCATATCGCATAATTGTTCTTTCGTCACAGCCTCTGAAGGATATTATGAGGAACAGAGAAGCTACTAGAAGGATTGGGAAATGGGCTGCAGAACTTAATGAATTCACCATTGATTATGTGCATAGATCCTCAATCTAGTCCCAAGCATTAGCAGACTTCATCGTTGATTGGACGCCAAGGGCTCACGAAGAAGAAGTAAACAAAGATGTCGAAGCTTGGACAGTGTTCTGCGATGGTTCTTGAGGAACCTTCGGTGCAGGAGCTGCTGCAGTCCTAGTGGCACCTTCAAAAGTCAAAACATGTTATGCAGCCAAGCTTGATTTCAGGTGCACAAATAATATTGCTGAGTACGAAGCACTTCTGTTGGGGCTTCGGAAGTTAAGGGCAATGGGAATAAGAAGGGCCATTCTGAAAACTGATTCTCAAGTTATTTCTGGCCATGTGGACAAAAGTAGCAAGGCAAGAGATCCGAAGCTTGAAAGATATCTGGATACAGTTCGAAGGTTGGAGGCTTCTTTCGAAGGTTTTTGAAAGGGAATTAGGTTTACACCTAGTCCCTAAATATTTTTGGTGGTTGAATTGCCCAACACAAATATTGAACTAACTAGTTTGCTCTAGTGTATAAGTTATACAGGTGCAAAAGGTTCACACTCAGCCAATAAAAAGATCAAGTTTTGGATTCAACAAAGGAGCAAAGAGGCAACCGAGGGCACCTCTGGCTGGAGGCACCGGACTGTCCGGTGTACACCGGACAGTGTCCGGTGCGGCTAGAGGACTCCAACTCAAACTCTTCGCCCTCGGGAATTCTCGGAAGCCGGCGCACTATAATTCACCGGACTGTCCGGTGTACACCGGACAGTGTCCGGTGCTCCAAGGAAGCGCGGCCTCCGGAACTCGCCAGCCTCGGGTTCGCGCGACAGCCGCTCCGCTAAAATTCACCGGACTGTCCGGTGTGCACCGGACTGTCCGGTGTACCAGCGGGGCAACGGCTCCTTCGGCGCCAACGGCTACCTGCGGTGCATTTAATGCGCGCGCAGCGCGCGCAGACGTCAGGCGCGCCCATACCGGTGCACCGGACATCAAACAGTACATGTCCGGTGTGCACCGGACACCCAGGCGGGCCCAGAAGTCAGAAGCTCCAACGGTCAGAATCCAACGGCATTGATGACGTGGCAGGGGCACCGGACTGTCCGGTGTGCACCGGACTGTCCGGTGCACCATCGAGCAGACGCCTCCAGCCAACGGTCAAGTTTGGTGGTTGGGGCTATAAATACCCCAACCACCCCACCATTCATTGTATCCAAGTTTTCCAACTTTCAACCACTTACAAGAGCTAGGCATTCAATTCTAGACACACCAAAGAGATCAAATCCTCTCCAATTCCACTCAAGCCTTTGGTGACTAGCAAGAGAGATTTGCCGTGTTCTTTTGAGCTCTTGCGCTTGGATCGCTTTCTTTCCTTCTCACTTGTTCTTATGATCAAAACTCAATTGTAACCAAGGCAAGAGGCACCAATTGTGTGGTGGCCCTTGCAGGGAAGTTTTGTTCCCATTTGATTGAGAAGAAGAAAAGCTCACTCGGTCCGAGGGATCGTTTGAGAGAGGGAAGGGTTGAAAGAGACCCGGCCTTTGTGGCCTCCTCAACGGGGAGTAGGTTTGAGAGAACCGAACCTCGGTAAAACAAATCCGCGTGTCTCACTTTATTATTCGCTTGTGATTTGTTTTGCACCCTCTCTCGCGGACTCTATTTTATTTCTAACGCTAACCCGGCTTGTAGTTGTGTTTATTTTTGTAAATTTCAGTTTCGCCCTATTCACCCCCCCCCTCTAGGCGACTTTCAATTGGTATCAAAGCCCGGTGCTTCATTAGAGCCTAACCGCTCGAAGTGATGTCGGGAGATCACACCATGAGGGAGATGGAGACCGGCGACAACAAGCCCACTACAAGCCAAGGGAGCACTTCATCGGAAGAGTCCCGCACCAAGAGAAGGGAGAAGAAGAAGAACTCCTCCAAGCGGAAGTAGAAAAGATCTTCCTCTTCTCACCACAAGGAGAAGAAGGAAAAATCTTCTTCTCACAAGCCGCATCGGAGTGGGGACAAGCACAAGAGGATGAGGAAGGTGGTCTACTACGAGACCGACACTTCATCAACATCCACCTCCGACTCCGATGCACCGTCCGTAACTTCTAAGCGCCAAGAGCGCAAGAAGTTTAGTAAGATCCCCTTAAACTATCCCCGTACATCTAGACATACTCCATTACTTTCCGTTCCATTAGGCAAACCGCCAACTTTTGACGGCGAAGATTATGCTAGGTGGAGTGATTTAATGAAATTTCATCTAACCTCACTCCACAAAAGTATATGGAATGTTGTTGAGTTTGGAGTACAGGTACCATCAATAGGGGATGAGGATTACGACACGGACGAAGTGGCCCAAATCGAGCACTTCAACTCCCAAGCCAGAACCATTCTCCTTGCCTCTCTAAGCAAGGAGGAATACAACAAAGTGCAAGGGTTGAAGAACGCAAAGGAGATTTAGGACCTACTCAAGACGGCGCACGAGGGTGATGAACTCACCAAGATCACCAAGCGGGAAACGATCGAGGGGGAGCTCGGTCGCTTCCGTCTTCGCCAAGGAGAGGAGCCACAAGACATGTACAATCGGCTCAAGACCTTGGTGAACCAAGTGCGCAACCTCGGGAGCAAAAAATGGGATGACCACGAGGTGGTTAAGGTTATTTTAAGAGCACTTATTTTCCTTAACCCCACTCAAGTTCAATTAATCCGTGGTAATCCTAGATATCCACTAATGACCCCCGAGGAAGTTATCGGGAATTTTGTGAGCTTTGAATGCATGATTAAGGGCTCAAAGAAGATCAACGAGCTTGACGAACCTTCCACATCCGAGGCGCAACCGGTGGCCTTCAAGGCCACGGAGGAAAAGAAGGAGGAGTCTACACCAAGTAGACAACCAATTGACGCCTCCAAGCTCGACAATGAGGAGATGGCCTTAATCATCAAAAGCTTTCGGCAAATCCTCAAGCAACGGAAGGGGAAGGACTACAAACCCCGATCCAAGAAGGTTTGCTACAAGTGTGGTAAGCCCGGTCACTTTATTGCAAAATGTCCTATGTCTAGTGACAGTGACAGGGGCGATGACAAAAAGGGAAGAAGAAAGGAGAAGAAAAAGTACTACAAGAAGAAGGGCGGCGATGCCCATGTTTGTCGGGAGTGGGACTCCGACGAAAGCTCAAGCGACTCCTCCGACGACGAGGACGCCGCCAACATCGCCGTCACCAAAGGCCTCCTCTTCCCCAACGTCGGCCACAAGTGTCTCATGGCCAAGGACGGCAAAAAGAAGGTAAAATCAAGATCCTCCACTAAATATGAAACATCTAGTGATGAGGATGATGATAAAAATGAGGAAGATAACTTGCGCATTCTTTTTGCTAACCTCAACATGCAACAAAAGGAAAAATTAAATGAATTGATTAGTGCTATACATGAGAAGGATGATCTCTTGGATTCTCAAGAGGACTTCCTTATTAAAGAAAATAAGAAGCATGTTAAGGTTAAAAATGCTTATGCTCTAGAAATAGAAAAATGTGGAAAATTGTCTAGTGAGCTAAGTACTTGCCATGAGACTATAGACAACCTTAGAAATGAAAATGCTAATTTGTTAGCTAAGGTTGATTCTCATATTTGCAATGTTTCAATTCCAAATCCTAGAGATGATAATGATGATTTGCTTGCTAGGATTGAAGAATTGAACATTTCTCTTGCTAGCCTTAGAAATGAGAATGAGAAATTAATTGCTAAGGCTAAGAATTTTGATGTTTGCAATGCTACTATTTCCGACCTTAGAACTAAGAATGATTTGTTGCATGCTAAGGTCATTGAATTAAAATCTTGCAAACCTTCTACATCTACTGAGCATATTTCCATTTGTACTAGATGTAGAGATATTAATGTTGATGCTATCCATGATCACCTAGCCTTAATTAAAAAACAAAATGATCACATAGCACAACTTAATGCTAAGATCAGTGAGCATGACTTAGAAAATGAAAAATTTAAATTTGCTAGAAGCATGCTCTATAATGGGAGACACCCTGGCATTAAGGACGGCATTGGCTTCCAAAAGGGAGACAATGTCAAAATTAATGCCCCTCCAAAGAACTTATCTAACTTTGTTAAGGGCAAGGCTCCTATGCCTCAAGATAACGAGGGTTACATTTTGTACCCTGCCGGCTATCCTGAGAGCAAGATTAGGAAAATTCATTCTAGGAAGTCTCACTCTGGCCCTAATCATGCTTTCATGTATAAGGGTGAGACATCTAGCTCTAGGCAACCAACCCGTGCCAAGTTGCCTAGAAAGAAAACTCCTAATGCATCAAATGATCATGCTATTTCATTCAAAACTTTTGATGCATCATATGTTTTAACTAACAAATCCAGCAAGGTAGTTGCCAAGATAGTTGGGGGCAAACACAAGGGCTCCAAGACTTGTGTTTGGGTACCCAAAGTTCTTGTTTCTAATGCTAAAGGACCCAAAACCGTTTGGGTACCTAAAATCAAGAACTAAAATTGTTTTGTAGGTTTATGCATCCGGGGGCTCAAGTTTGATACTCGATAGCGGGTGCACGAACCACATGACAGGGGAGAAAAAGATGTTCTCCTCATATGAGAAAAACCAAGATTCCCAACGAGCTATCACATTCGGGGATGGAAATCAAGGTTTGGTCAAAGGATTGGGTAAAATTGCTATATCACCTGACCATACTATTTCCAATGTTTTTCTTGTAGATTCCTTAGATTACAATTTGCTTTCCGTATCCCAATTATGTCAAATGGGCTACAACTGTCTTTTTACTGATACAGGTGTTACTGTCTTTAGAAGAAGTGATGATTCAGTAGCATTTAAGGGAGTGTTAGAGGGTCAGCTATACTTGGTAGATTTTGATAGAGCTGAACTCGACACTTGCTTGGTTGCTAAGACTAACTTGGGTTGGCTCTGGCACCGCCGACTAGCCCATGTTGGAATGAAGAATCTTCATAAGCTTCTAAAGGGGGAACACATTTTAGGACTAACAAATGTTCATTTTGAGAAAGACAGGATTTGTAGTGCATGCCAAGTCGGGAAGCAAGTTGGCACTCATCATCCACACAAGAACATAATGACTAGTGACAGGCCACTGGAGCTCCTACACATGGATTTATTCGGCCCGATCGCTTACATAAGCATCGGCGGTAGTAAGTATTGTCTTGTAATTGTGGATGATTATTCTCGCTTCACTTGGGTATTCTTTTTGCAGGACAAATCTCATACCCAAGAGACTTTAAAAGGATTCTTGAGACGGGCTCAAAATGAGTTCAGCTTAAGGATCAAGAAAATTAGAAGCGACAACGGAACGGAGTTCAAGAACTCTCAAATTGAAGGCTTCCTTGAGGAGGAGGGCATCAAGCATGAGTTCTCTTCTCCCTACACTCCACAACAAAATGGTGTAGTGGAGAGGAAGAATCGAACTCTACTGGACATGGCAAGAACCATGCTTGATGAGTACAAGACACCGGATCGGTTTTGGGCCGAGGCGGTCAACACCGCCTGCTACGCCATCAACCGGTTATATCTTCACCGAATCCTCAAGAAGACATCTTATGAACTCCTAACCGGTAAAAAGCCAAATATTTCATATTTTAGAGTTTTTGGTAGCAAATGCTTTATTCTTGTTAAGAGAAGTAGAAAATCTAAATTTGCTCCTAAAACGGTAGAAGGCTTTTTACTAGGATATGACTCAAACACAAGGGCATATAGAGTCTTTAACAAGTCCTCAGGACTTGTTGAAGTTTCTTGTGACGTTGTGTTTGATGAGACTAACGGCTCTCAAGTAGAGCAAGTTGATCTTGATGAAATAGGTGAAGAACAGGCTCCATGCATAGCGCTAAGGAACATGTCCATTGGGGATGTATGTCCTAAGGAATCCGAAGAGCCTTCACAAGCACAAGATCAACCATCCTCCTCCAAGCAAGCATCTCCACCGACTCAAATTGAGGATGAGGCTCAAGATGTTGAACAAGAAGATCAAGAAGATGAGCCACCTCAAAATGACGGCAACGATCAAGGGGGAGATTCAAATGATGAAGACAAGGAGGATGAACAACCAAGGCCGCCACACCCAAGAGTCCACCAAGCAATACAACGAGATCACCCCGTCGACACCATCCTCGGCGACATTCATAAGGGGGTAACTACTCGATCTCGTGTTGCACATTTTTGTGAACATTACTCTTTTGTTTCCTCTATTGAGCCACACAGGATAGAGGAAGCACTTCAAGATTCGGATTGGGTGATGGCGATGCAAGAGGAGCTCAACAATTTCACAAGGAACGAGGTATGGCACTTAGTTCCACGTCCTAACCAAAATGTTGTAGGAACCAAGTGGGTTTTCCGCAACAAGCAAGATGAGCATGGTGTGGTGACAAGGAACAAAGCTCGACTCGTGGCCAAGGGGTATTCACAAGTCGAAGGTTTGGATTTTGGTGAAACCTATGCACCCGTAGCTAGGCTTGAGTCAATTCGCATATTATTAGCCTATGCTACTTACCATGGCTTCAAGCTTTATCAAATGGACGTGAAGAGTGCCTTCCTCAATGGACCAATCAAGGAGGAGGTCTATGTTGAGCAACCTCCCGGCTTTGAAGACAGTGAGTATCCTAATCATGTTTATAGGCTCTCTAAGGCGCTTTATGGGCTCAAGCAAGCTCCAAGAGCATGGTATGAATGCCTTAGAGATTTCCTTATTGCAAATGGCTTCAAAGTCGGCAAGGCCGATCCTACTTTGTTCACTAAAACACTTGACAATGATTTGTTTGTATGCCAAATTTATGTTGATGATATCATATTTGGGTCTACTAACAAATCTACATGTGAAGAATTTAGTAGGATCATGACACAGAAATTCGAGATGTCTATGATGGGGGAGTTGAAGTATTTTCTAGGATTCCAAGTAAAGCAACTCCAAGAGGGCACCTTCATTAGCCAAACAAAGTACACTCAAGACATTCTAAGCAAATTTGGAATGAAGGATGCCAAGCCCATCAAGACACCCATGGGAACCAATGGGCATCTCGACCTCGACACGGGAGGTAAGTCCGTGGATCAAAAGGTATACCGGTCGATGATTGGTTCATTGCTTTATTTATGTGCATCTCGACCGGACATTATGCTTTCTGTATGCATGTGTGCAAGATTCCAAGCCGACCCTAAGGAATCACACCTTACTGCCGTAAAACGAATCTTGAGATATTTGGCTTATACTCCTAAGTTTGGGCTTTGGTACCCTCGGGGATCCACATTTGATTTGATTGGTTATTCGGATGCCGATTGGGCGGGGTGTAAGATTAATATGAAGAGCACATCGGGGACTTGCCAGTTCTTGGGAAGATCCTTGGTATCTTGGGCTTCAAAGAAGCAAAATTCGGTCGCTCTTTCTACCGCCGAAGCCGAGTATATTGCCGCAGGTCATTGTTGCGCGCAATTGCTTTGGATGAGGCAAACCCTGCGGGACTACGGTTACAAATTAACCAAAGTTCCTTTGCTATGTGATAATGAGAGTGCAATCAAGATGGCGGATAATCCCGTCGAGCATAGCTGCACTAAACACATAGCCATTCGGTATCATTTTCTTAGGGATCACCAACAAAAGGGGGATATCGAGATTTCATATATTAACACTAAAGATCAATTAGCCGATATCTTTACCAAGCCTCTTGATGAACAATCTTTTACCAGACTTAGGCATGAGCTAAATATTCTTGATTCTAGGAATTTCTTTTGCTAAACTTGCACACATAGCTCATAAATATACCTTTGATCATGTCTCTTTTATATATGCTATGACTAATGTGTTCTCAAGTGTATTTCAAACCAAGTCATAGGTATATTGAAAGGGAATTGGAGTCTTCGGCGAAGACAAAGGCTTCCACTCCGCTCTACTACTCATCCTTCGCCGTCGCTCCGCATCACTCTCCAACGTTGGTATAATCTTCACTCATTTATTTTATGACCAACGGAGGAGAAAGTACTTTGAAAGGGCTTATATTTCACTCAAAGTATCCGTTTTTGGCGATTCATGCCAAAGGGGGAGAAAGTATGAGCTCAAAGCAAAAAAAAGGACCGCACCACCACCTAAGTTTTAAATTTTGGAGATTTTCAATTGGTCAATTTCAAAATTGGTATCTTATTATGTTCTAAAGTGGGAGGAAGTGGTATTTCAAAAATGATAAATCCTCTTGAACACTAAGAGGAGGATCTCATTTAGGGGGAGTTTTGTTTAGTCAAAGGAAAAGCATTTGGAACAAAGGTAGAAACTTTCAAAACCTGAAAATGCTTTGCAAAATCTTATTCATTTACCTTTGACTATCTTGCAAAAGGACTTTGAAAAGAATTTACAAAAGAATTTGCAAAAACAAAACTCTTGGTGCAAATGTGGTCCAATATGTTAAAATTAAAGAAACAATCCATGCGCATCATGAAAGTAGTTATTGGCTCAATTCAAAGCAACCTTTGCACTTACATTAGGCAAACTAGTTCAATTATGCACTTCTATATTTGCTTTGGTTTGTGTTGGCATCAATCACCAAAAAGGGGGAGATTGAAAGGGAATTAGGCTTACACCTAGTCCCTAAATATTTTTGGTGGTTGAATTGCCCAACACAAATATTGAACTAACTAGTTTGCTCTAGTGTATAAGTTATACAGGTGCAAAAGGTTCACACTCAGCCAATAAAAAGATCAAGTTTTGGATTCAACAAAGGAGCAAAGAGGCAACCGAGGGCACCTCTGGCTGGAGGCACCGGACTGTCCGGTGTACACCGGACAGTGTCCGGTGCGGCCAGAGGACTCCAACTCAAACTCTTCGCCCTCGGGAATTCTCGGAAGCCGGCGCACTATAATTCACCGGACTGTCCGGTGTACACCGGACAGTGTCCGGTGCTCCAAGGAAGCGCAGCCTCCGGAACTCGCCAGCCTCGGGTTCGCGCGACAGCCGCTCCGCTAAAATTCACCGGACTGTCCGGTGTGCACCGGACTGTCCGGTGTACCAGCGGGGCAACGGCTCCTTCGGCGCCAACGGCTACCTGCGGTGCATTTAATGCGCGCGCAGCGCGCGCAGACGTCAGGCGCGCCCATACCGGTGCACCGGACATCAAACAGTACATGTCCGGTGTGCACCGGACACCCAGGCAGGCCCAGAAGTCAGAAGCTCCAACGGTCAGAATCCAATGGCATTGATGACGTGGCAGGGGCACCGGACTGTCCGGTGTGCACCGGACTGTCCGGTGCACCATCGAGCAGACGCCTCCAGCCAACGGTCAAGTTTGGTGGTTGGGGCTATAAATACCCCAACCACCCCACCATTCATTGTATCCAAGTTTTCCAACTTTCAACCACTTACAAGAGCTAGGCATTCAATTCTAGACACACCAAAGAGATCAAATCCTCTCCAATTCCACTCAAGCCTTGGGTGACTAGCGAGAGAGATTTGTCGTGTTCTTTTGAGCTCTTGCGCTTGGATCGCTTTCTTTCCTTCTCACTTGTTCTTGTGATCAAAACTCAATTGTAACCAAGGCAAGAGGCACCAATTGTGTGGTGGCCCTTGCGGGGAAGTTTTGTTCCCATTTGATTGAGAAGAAGAAAAGCTCACTCGGTCCGAGGGATCGTTTGAGAGAGGGAAGGGTTGAAAGAGACCCGGCCTTTGTGGCCTCCTCAACGGGGAGTAGGTTTGAGAGAACCGAACCTCGGTAAAACAAATCTGCGTGTCTCACTTTATTATTCGCTTGTGATTTGTTTTGCACCCTCTCTCGCGGACTCTATTTTATTTCTAACGCTAACCCGGCTTGTAGTTGTGTTTATTTTTGTAAATTTCAGTTTCGCCCTATTCACCCCCCCCCCCTCTAGGCGACTTTCAGTTTTTCTGTTAAGAATATCCCAAGAGGTGAAAATGAGTATGTAGATTTACTAGCCAAATCAGCGGCCCAGAGGCTCCCTCTACCTTCGAAAGTATTTTTTGAAACAATAAAGGCACCTTCGGTTGAACTCATGGAGAGAGCAGTGCTTACTATTTCTCCGGTACATAGTGAAGATTGGAGGACTGAAATTATATCTTTCCTCTAAGGTAATTGTCTTTCAGATGACGAAGCTTATAATAAGAGAATGGAGGCAAGAACAAGACCATATGTGATAATAGAAGGGGAGTTTACAAACATGGAGTCTGCTCTCCACTTCTCAAGTGTTTATCCAGAACCGAAGGTATAGAGCTGATGAAGGAAATACATGCAGGTTTGTGTGGATCTCACATTGGGTCTAGGCCTTTGCTGGGGAAAGTCTTTAGACAAGGATCTTATTGGCCGAAGGCAGCTTCGGATGCAGCAGACCTGGTTCAAAAGTGCAAAAAATTGTCAAAAATGTGCAAGAGACCAGAAACAACCTTCGTCGCTAACCCAGTTAATACAGCCAACCTGGCCATTGCAAAGATGGGACCTAGATTTGTTAGGTCCACTTCCACCAGCACAAGGCAATTTAAGATATATTGTGGTGGTTGTAGAATGTTTTCCAAATGGATTGAAGCGAAGCC
This sequence comes from Zea luxurians, assembly GCA_029449295.1. Classification (NCBI taxonomy): domain Eukaryota; kingdom Viridiplantae; phylum Streptophyta; class Magnoliopsida; order Poales; family Poaceae; genus Zea; species Zea luxurians. The sequence continues at coordinate 3,986,768 of JAOPSE010000126.1, read as the reverse complement.
TTTGGCCATAATAACTTCGATCACAGTCCAGAAATTCTTCTGGCAAAACATTGTTTGTCGCTTCGGCGTGCCGAAGGCTATAACTGTGGACAACGGAACACAGTTTGATGCCGAAGCTTTCAAGGAATTCTGTTATCAAATTGCCACGAAGATTCATTTTGCGTTAGTCAGACATCCAGAGTCAAATGGACTTGTCGAAAGAGCAAATGTATTATAATGACAGGAATAATGAAGCTAATCTTTAATCAGCCCAGAGGAAAGTGGCCAGATGAGTTGATTAAAGTGGTGTGGAGCCACAAAATAACCATATCAAGATCAACAGGTTTTACGCCATTCAAGTTATTATTTGGTGATGAAGCTATAACCTCAGAAGAAGCTAAAGCGGGGTCAATAAGAACAACAGCTTCGGCAGAAGACGAAGCTGATTATCACGTGGCAAAAGACACTATAGAAGAGACCAGACTTCAGGCTGTGGAAAATATCAATAAATATCAAGCCGAAACAATAAAATGGCGTGACAGAAAAGTCCAGCTGAAAAATATCAAGCCAGGACATTTGGTGCTTCGGAGAGTGGCTAATCCGGACGCAGTAGGCAAACTACAGCTGAAGTGGGAAGGACCTTTTCTAGTGGTATCTTCGTCAAGGCCCGGTTCTTACAGGTTGAAGGATATGGACGGCAACGACATTCCTAGATCTTGGAATGCAGATGAGCTTCGACAATATTATGTGTAATCTGATGTAATCTTTTTTCATTTTTTCCTATGGCACCCTTTTCCTTTCCAAAGGGGGAGAAAGGTTTTTAATGGGCCATAGCTTGTAATTTTTCCTTTCTTATTTAGCTGTACGAGAGCAAAGTCCCCCAAAACATGTAAAATGTAAAATCTGAGCATGCACCATCGAGTGCAGAGAGAAAAAAATAGGGAGAAGCTCGAAAGTCATCCCTAAGGGGATGCAGAGCACAACGAAGCTACAAAAAGTCGTTCCCAAGGGAGCGTAGCGTAAGTTTTCTGCTCAAAAGTCATTCCCAAGGGAGCGTAGCGTAAGTTTTCTGCTAAAAAGTCGTTCCTAAGGGAATGCAGAGCCAAATACCGCTGAAACATAAGGCGAAGAAGTTCAAAAGACATTCCTAAGGGGATGCAGAACTTACACCGAAATGTCAACGGTGATACCGCCGAAATAGAAGGCAAAGAAGTTCAAAAGATGTTCCTAAGGGGATGCAGAACTTACACCGAAAAATAAGCGGTGAAGCCGAAAATTAAACAGCAGATATTTTAGTCATTCCTAAGGGAATGCAGGGTCTGGATGTGGCTTCGTATGCGTGTGTTTGGACATTCATTTGAACATTACATCACATCATACATTGCATTCATATACATTCATTTAGACATTTGTAGGATCATCATCATCACATCATAGAGTACACAATTGCTTCGGCTCTAATGACAAGTCTTCGGCAAATGCAAAAGAAGCAGATTTATGCTTCGTTGTGTACGAAAAGAAGGGAAGGTGTTTTTCGCCTTTGGCTCAAAAAGAACAAGTTTCGTCTACATCAAAGAAGTTCATACATGGATGGAAAGGTAAAATATATTACAAGGTATCGACAAATTTACAGAGTAATGTTTGATTCCTAAATTACAGTATTTTCTACAAGGTTAATTCAAAAATTTCTCTAGAGTTCTTTTACAGTAACTTCATCACTTCATCATTGCCCATCAAGCTTTGGTTCATTGTTCTTCAGCTTCGTCATCCAGTACATAACAATAGTATAAGGAAAGTGCAAATTTTAAGGAGAAGGAAAAGCAACAGGTACAAGTTTATTACCGGCTTGAGGTGGCTTCGAGCTTCGTCACTAGCTACGTTTCGCCCAAATTTGAGTTACAAATCTGTTCCCAATGCTTCGGGCCAGGTCGGGGATATCATTCAAGTCCGCTGGTGATAGGCTGAAGTTTGGCCTGTTTACAATATTTCCATGCGTGCAGCCAGCCTTCATAAAAGAAACAGTTATGCCACGAGAAGCTAGCAAAGCACAGAAGTCACCGTGTCCAGATATGACTTCGTCAAGAGCATCAACTTCACCTTCAATATGATTAAAAGTGCCTGGCAGGTCTTCAACCGAAGGTTTAAACTTTTTAGAACTGGCTCCAACAGAGTTGAAGACCTGTTTCAGCCATTGCACGCATCGGGTGCCAAAGTCTAGACATTTATCTTGAAGCTCCTTTAGAGATTTCTGCAAATTTAAACTCTTTTCAACCTCAGCTTCAAGTTTTGTTTCGAAATTTTTCTTCTCTTGTTCGAAGCTTTTTGACTTCGTGGAGAGTTCACTATTCAATCTGGCAATTTTAGCTTGGGCTTCCACCAGTAAGCCTTCCATTGATTGAAGTTCAAAATCCTTCTTCTCAAGAGCAGCTTCGTGATCTTTTATTTTGCTCTCTAAGCCTTCAATTATAACATCATGTTTTTTGTCTTCAAGGTCCTGTTGCATTCTCAAGGCTTTGCTTAATAACATGCTCTGCGCAAAAACAACCTTCGTCAGAAAACACCTTCGTTGTTAAAACAATGTAAAGCCAAAGTAAAGTTTTTACCTTGAAATTAGAATAAACTACCGACGATATGCTGTCGTCGGTAGTGGCTGATGTCGGCCTCAAGCTTCAGGAAACCAATACTCTTCAACAGAGTACTGATAACCTTCGCTCCAGTTCGGTCTTCAAGACATCCTAAGCTTTCGTCGTCAATACCGCTGAAGAGCAATGCTCCTGGTTGATAGCCGCATGATATTGCATAATCTCTCAGCTCTTCTTTCTCAGCCTTAAACAGCTTTTGACCAATTATGTTTTGAAAATTGAAATCCTTTTCCTCTGAAGTATCTTCGGCTATCTCTTTCTCTTTCCCAGGCACTGTGGCCAGGGTCTCCTCAGCAGCCGTAGCAGCTTCTTCTATGGCCATATTCAAAAGCATTTTATCAATATCAGAAAACGTGCCCACCAGATTTGTATCTTCAGCCGATGCAGCTTCGGTGGGGGCAGCTTCGGTAGTTGTAGCGTCCTCGGCAGCTGGTGTTCTTGACGCTGAGGCCGGCGGTGGTGTTTCTTCAATGGCTTCAATCACAGTGATAATCCTTCGCCTTTTTGGTCCAGCAGATTTCTTCGCTGCCGAGAGCTCCCCCTTCTTCTGTAAAAGCTTCGTTAGATGTGGCCCAGTGGACTTAGCGTGATAGGCAGGGATTCAGTCATTACCTTTAAAATTTCTTCCACATCGGCAGCTGAAGGTGTTGAAGGACTCTCTTCTTCTATTTCAGTTGTTTTCGGCTTAGGAGCCACAGCTTTCCTCTTCTTTGGAGTAGATACCTTCGGCTTAGGGCTCGATTTTTTCCTCTTTAGAATTTCTTCATCTTCTTTTACCATTCTGGCAGCTTGTCTGCTCAGAACACTAACAATCCTTTTTCTTTTTTGCCCTTCGGCACCCTTGTCCAACCACTCATAATCAGGATATTGGAAGTTCAGGGCATCCATCACCCGATTCAACCTTCGCTATGGTCGGGTGCCAAAGGCTGCAGTCATCAACTGATCTTCTTTTCTAGTGTAATTCCCCAAAATTTTGTTGCACATGGTTTCTATCATTTCTAACCATTCTTGACACGGCCCTTTGAACTGTTTCTCAAATTTGAATTTATAAGGAAGTCGCACAAGTTCTTTCTTCTCCTTTGTCCCCTTTAGCTTCGGCATGTTCCATTCACTCAGCGTCGGGAACACCCTATAGACCAGATATTCTTGGACTAGATCTCTTGTGCCAATTTGCTCGGCTACCACCCGAAATTCTGCCACAGCTTGTTGGCATGGTGACCCCGGCTCCATACGGCACAGCGGCCTAGTCAGCCCGAAGCTTAAGCTCAGAGGGCTCAGTACTAGCATCTTGAGCTTCTCCCTCTTCTTCTCATCAGCCTTTACATAAAACCACTCATTCTTCCAACCAATTGGCCACTTGGTGCGATAGCTAACTATCAAAGTCTTCATATCTTTGAGGTAGGCAAAATTGTAACAACCAAAGTTCTCATGAAGACCATCTTCTATGGCCTTTGTCTGATAATGAAGCTCGTGCACTCGGCAAAAGGCTTCAGCATTCGAGTCTGTTCCTTGGCTTCGGAGAGCCCAGATGAAGACGCTGAGCCTAACGACAGCGTTAGGAGTCAGCTGATGAAGATAGATCTTGTAGTTTTCCAAAATTTCTCCAATCATTTCGTTCAAAGGAAACCTCAATCCCGCTCTGAAGAAGCTCCTGAAAACTACCACCTCATCTTTTTCGGTGTCGGAGTGGTTTCTTCTCTGCCAAAACGAATCAGCTTCTTCTCAGCTTCTCTGAAGTAGCCTAGCTTTGTCATCATAGTCATATTAGCCTCAGAAACGTAGATTTTCCAAAGTCCAAGTGACTAGGTTTGGCTGGCATGAGAGTATTATAATATTCCTCTTCTTCATCAACAGCATCTTCTTCAATGTCAGCATATTCAGCTTCGGCAGCAGGTGCACCTTCCTCAGCAGCTACCTCTGTCACAACCATTCCCGATTGTTTCATCACTTTAGAGATCGGAGCATTCTCTGTAGTTTCGGCCTCTTCTCCGTCGCGGGTCACCCTAGCGGTTGAACGTACTCTAGCCATCAGGTGTTGAATTCCTTGCAGTTCTTATGAATGTTGATGATTTTTATGGTTGTGACGAAGCTCTTTCTTATGATGAAGCTAGTTCAAAATGATGCTTTACTTGAGAATGCGATGGGAAAGCTTCGGCTATGGTTAAATTTTTCAGCAGCACAACAGTGTGATGGCAATGAATGCTATGGTAACTTCACACCTACCCGTCTGTTTATATAGTGCTGCAGGTGTGAAGGTGAATCGTCAAGTCGCCCATACCCGCTCAACAGTCACCCACGTTCACTGAACGGTGGTCCACGATGCGTGCAAGATGAATCGGCAGATCATGCATACCTGTTGCATGGTGGGCCCACCTGTAACGTCCCGAATTTTGCAGTTGAATTTTTTTTCTTTTCTTTACTCACCAAAATTCGGGCGTTACCTTTTCCTTTTCTTTTTCCCCTCGCTAAACCTTGATCTTTTCCAAAGCTAGCGGGATTCGGTTTGGAATTCCCGTATGTAGAAAAACCCTAAATACTTTATGTTGTTTGATGCACCATGCCGAACCTTGCATTTCTTTTAATTGCTTTGAAAGTGCAAATGCATTCATGTAGAAAGATCGGATTTCGAAAACAAGGAGAAAACCTTTTTCTTTCTCTTCTTTTTCTTTCTCTCTCTCCTCTTTTTCTCTCTCTCCCGCGCCGTGGGCCGACCCCAGCCGGCCCAGCCGCCCCTGGCCCCCCCTCTTGGGCCTGAATCGGCCCAGCCGCCCCCCCCATCCCCCCTTTTTCCCCAAACCCTCTCCCTCTCCCTCTCATTTTCCCTCTCTCTCTCCCTAGCGCCGCCCCTACCCCCTGCCCAACCGCCGCCCTGCCCTAGCGCCCGGCCGCTGCTCCCCGCCGTCGGCCGCCCCCGCCGGTGAGCCCCCCCCCTCCCTCTCTCCCTCCTCCCTCCCTCTCCCCTCCCCCTCCTCTCTCCTCGGCAGCCCAGCCGCCTGGCCGCCCTGGCCCGGCCGCCTTGGCCGCGCCCCCCGCCGGCCGCTGCCCGCCCTCGGCCGCCCTGCCGGCCCCGGCCGCCCCCAGCCCGCGCGCCTGGCCGCGCGCCTGGCCGGCTCGGCCGCCTGCCAGCCCGACCCCCCCCCCCCCCCCCCGCGCGCCCGCCTGGCCGGCCGGTTCAACCGGGCCAGCTCGGCCGCCCCGGCCCCCAGCTCGGCCGCCCCGGCCCCCAGCTCGGCCGCCCGCGCCCGCGCCAGCCCCCAGCTCGGCCGCCCTGCCTAGGGCCGGTTCAACCGCCCTAGGGCCGGTTCAACCGCCCCCCCCCCTGTTTTTTTTATTTTTTTTATTTTATTTTATTTACTTTCTGTGATCATGATTACCTTATTTTAGGTAGACTAATCATTGTTCATGCTATGGAAATAGGAAGTTTAATTTAGAATTTCGTTGCACTAGTTGATTCATTTAGTTAATTGTTTATCTCGTGCAATGTTGATCAACTTAAAATGAATAGGTTTTCCGTGAGTGCATATAACAGAATTCTTTTGTTAAGAACCAATTGTAATTGATCGTTAGTGCATAAGATTTAACCCCCCCCCTGCGAGACCTTTCCCGTTTCTTTCTAACCATAACAAATGCGATATGGAATGTCATACTTGATGCATACTCGCTTTACTTGTTCCCTTGTATGGTGTACTGTTCTTTTGTATTAAATATGTGGATGTATGTATGTTTGCGCTCGCATAGAGAACGATCCGGTCGAAGAGCCCGAGGAATTCGCAGGAGAAGCCCTTGAGCAGCAGTCGGTTGGTGGAGGCAAGTGTCCTTTGACCTATCTTTGTCCTAATCATTCTTTAATTCACCTCCCGCATTACACATTTATACCTAAGGATTGACTAGCTTTTGTTATCCATGTCCTTGTTTACCTATTTGGGTCGGATTATTACTGCTTAGTCTGATGCTATTGCTCAACTCTAATCAATGAACATGATGTGATTATCTATGATACGCTGTTTTCCCCTTCTTATTTATGATCATACTTGTGGCATTTAAGGGGACTCGAGCGGTTTCTCGAGTGCCTCTCCGTAAGGACCTGTTCAATGGATGACCGCCCGGGAAAACAGTGCAACCATGAGGGTGGAATGGGACGCCCTTAGCTGAATAATTAGAGGAACCGGGGTGTAGTTCGCTTAGCCGTTGTGCCATCAATGGGGCTCGGTGTATGCGGCTCGCTCTGCCAAGGTTGATTTGTCCCTTGGGGAGGAGTGCGGTACATTTAGGAAACCTAACGGGCGGCTACAGCCTCGGGGAATCTTTGTAAAGGCTTCGTAGTGAATCCCTAGCCATTCACCTTGGGAGTGAATAAGGGTCTTGCAAGCCCGGGCTAGAAAGGGAATCACGGCTTGTGGGTAAAGTGCGCAACCTCTGCAGAGTGTTATGAAACTGATATATCAGCCGTGCTCACGGTTATGAGCGGCCAAGGGAGCTCCAGAGATTAGTGATACTTGATCAGAGATATTTTGGTACAGGTGGCAATGAGATTGATGGTTCTGATTATGATTATGGTATTGGTAAGTGGTATTCTTTCCGTTTGGAAAGGATACATTGGGCTAATAACTTGGGTTAATGTTAAAACCTGGCTCTCTACTAGTAAGTAATAACCTGACCAACTAAAAGCAACTGCTTGACTTATCCCCACATAAAGCTAGTCCACTACAGCCAAACAGGATACTTGCTGAGTATGTTGATGTGTACTCACCCTTGCTCTACACACCAAACCCCCCCCCCCCAGGTTGTCAGCATTGCAACCACTGCTCAGGAGAAGATGAAGCTGTGGAAGGAGACTTCCAGGAGTTCCAAGACTACGACGAGTTCTAGGCGTGGGTTAGCGGCAACCCCCAGTCGGCTGCCTGTGAAGGCCGCGTTATCTACGTTTCTTTTCCGCACTTTGATTTATTGTAAGAACTATATGGACGTCTCAGACGTATGATGTAATCGACTATTATTTCCCCTTTTAATACTATTTTGAGCACTGTGTGATGATGTCCATGTTATGTAACTGCTGTGTACGTGAATAACTGATCCTGGCACGTACATGGTTCGCATTCGGTTTGCCTTCTAAAAAACCGGGTGTGACATAAGTGGTATCAAAGCCGTGCTGACTGTAGGACCGCTAACCTAGAGTAGAATGGTCGTTCTAAGGATTATAGACCTCTGTCCCTGCCTTGACTTTGATATCCCTTCAAAAGTTGGTCATACTGACCGAACTTATGTTCTACTATATATTATACCTTGCTGAAAATTATGTTTTATTCTGATCCTTCATTTATTTATGATTCATTACTTGCTGGTCATATTAATTCTGTTCTCACTCTTTTGCTTGCGATGTCTTTTGTAGATGGCTCGACTTAGACACACTGCACGAAAGTCCGTCATCCCCTTCTTACCCTCCCGCCTTGCTGAGCGTCCGCTTCGCCGTCCCGTGGCCGGACAGTCCAGCCACTTGGAGAGACTGCACCACCGCCTGCATGAGGAGCAGGAACGTCGACGACAGGAGCAGCAGGGCTCTTCTTTCTCGCTCCAGCAGGAGATAGAGTCTGTGAGGAGCTGCTCTCCTGTGCTTCCCCTGGAGGCGCCCCCTGCACCACCACTGGGCGTCCCAGCTTCTGGAGTAGCTGTTGGAGGAGATCCAGACAACGGGGGTGGCGACGACAGCTTGAGCCACGACATCGACTTCTCTGCTGACCATGAGCCGGAAGGATGGGTTGCTCGACCCATCACTCGCGACGCTGCTCGCGGGTGTCACTTCCACGACGCGCTCGACACCCTGCTACGTCGGGCACTTGACCGGCGTACTTGGTCCATCGAGTATCGCTGTGTGGTCTACCAGCATAGTCGCGGGGTCTACCCGGACCGCTGGGAGGCGACCTGTTTGGTGCGCCGTCCGGAGAACAGTCTCCAGGGCGCGGAGGCTTGCTCAGAGCACTATTCTATCTCTGAGCGGGACTCAGCTGAGGCAGCCATGCAGGATGCTGCACGGCGTGCACTTTCGCACTACTGCTCGGTTCTCGGTGGGGTAGCTGACGGCCTCGACCTGAAGTATTACCCCCGCCGTCCATCTGGCAGCACAGGAGGCGTGATTGTTTCACCTGCTGGTGAGGACAATCCTAGGTTGAGCAGCACAGTCAACCTAGCCACCGTGCTAAACACGGAGCTGGACCATGCATTAGACGAGCTGAGTAGGGCTCGTGCTGAGATCGCCCTGCTGCGGGCTGAGCGCGCGGAGCGTCGTCACTTGGATGATGGTTCCCCCGCTCCCGTCGGGACTCAGCACCCGTACCGCTCACCTCGGCGTGGACTCCAATCTTATGGCAATCCCGACTGCAAGACCAAGATAAATCTAGAACCATAGATCGTTAGAGTTGGATCTTGTAATTAATACGAAATATATATACATAGAAGCTTCAGTCTTAGCGTTAGTCTCAGTCTTAGTTAGTCTTAGTTAGACAGGGTAGTTTGTTATATCCTGTGCATTTATGCTTGTCATGATGAACTATGTTTGGTTTGGATCTTTGTAATGATTGTCACCAGAGTGTGGTTATCCCCTGCATTTTGGTTTACCTATTATGTTAATGGAGTTAGTTATATAGTTGGGAAAACCTTTATTCTACTTTCCTTTTTATCTGAGAAGCTGTGTGGTCTGTGTTGGAGATCAGTGAAGATGCTCATCTGTTCAGTGCTGTTGGAGGATTCTATACTCTTTTCTTATGCTGCAAGATTTGCCAGATCAGTTCTGATGTGTGGTTGCGTTCTGCAGATGTCAGAGAACAGGCGCAGAGGAGGAAGGCATGCTCAGCAGGAGCAAGCCGGTCAGCAAGATGAGGCGCCCCAGCAGCAGCAGCTGCCGCCCCCGCCCCCGATGTCCATCGAGCAGATGTTTCTGATGCAGACTCAGGCAGTTCAGGCCATCGGTCAGACTCTGGCCGCCATTCAGCAGCAACAGCAGCAAGCACCGCCCCAGCCTCAGATGCCTCAGATGCCCAGAGACAAGCGTGCTGAATTCATGAGAGGTCATCCCCCAACGTTCGCTCACTCTTCTGACCCCATGGATGCTGAAGATTGGCTGCGCACTGTGGAGCGGGAGTTGCATACCGCTCAGTGTGATGACAGGGAGAAAGTCTTGTATGGTCCCCGTCTGTTGAGAGGAGCAGCCCAATCATGGTGGGAGTCTTACCTCGCCACCCATGCCAACCCCGACACCATCACTTGGGAAGAATTCAGAGGTAGCTTTCGTCAGTACCATGTGCCTGCAGGTCTGATGACAGTGAAGAAGGAGGAGTTCCTGGCCCTTAAGCAAGGGTCATCATCTGTCAGTGAGTATCGAGACAGGTTTCTGCAGTTGTCTCGCTATGCTCCTGAGGATGTCAACACCGATGCCAAGCGACAGTACCGTTTCCTGAGAGGCTTGATTGACCCTTTGCAGTATCAGTTGATGAATCACACCTTCCCAACATTCCAGCACTTGATTGACAGAGCAATCATGACAGAAAGGAAGCGTAAGGAGATGGAAGATCGTAAGCGCAAGATCAGTGGACCCCAGTCTGGAAGCAGCAGCCGTCCTCGTTTTTCAGGCAATCAACCTCAGCAGTTCAGGCAGAATCAGCGTCCACCTCAGCAGCATCAGCAGCGTCAGCAGTATCAGCAGTTCCAAAGGCAGTATCCTCAGCATCAGTACCAGAACCGTCAGAGCAATCAGTCAGGAGGAGGTCAGTTTCAGAGGCAGAATCAGCAGACACCTCGTCTTCCTGCCCCCGCAACTCAGCAGAACAGTCAGGCAGCACTAGCTCAGGTTGGAAACAGAGCATGTTTCCACTGTGGAGAGCAAGGCCACTGGGTGATGCAATGTCCGAAGAAGGCAGCCCAGCAGCAGTCAGGCCCCAATGCCCCAGCGAAGCAGAATGTGTCTCAGCCTGGATCAGGCAACCGCCCTCAGCAGCGCTATAATCATGGAAGACTGAACCACTTGGAGGCTGAAGTAGTTCAGGAGACCCCCGGCATGACAGTAGGTATGTTCCCAGTCGATTCCCATATTGCAGAAGTGTTATTTGATACTGGAGCAACGCATTCTTTCATTACTGCATCATGGGTAGAAGCACATAATCTTCCAATTACTACCATGTCAACCCCCATTCAAATTGACTCAGCTGGTGGTAGAATTCGAGCCGATAGCATATGTTTGGGTGTAAGTGTGGAAATAAGGGGGATAGCGTTTCCCGCTAACCTTATAGTAATGGGTACTCAGGGAATAGATGTCATCCTAGGGATGAATTGGCTAGATAAGTATCAGGCAGTTATCAGTTGTGATAAAAGGACAATCAAGTTGGTGTCCCCACTAGGAGAGGAAGTGGTGACCGAGTTAGTCCCGCCTGAGCCAAAGAGAGGAAGTTGTTATCAGATGGCTGTCGATAGCAGTGAAGCAGGCCCAATTGAGAGTATCAAGGTTGTGTCTGAATTCCCAGATGTGTTTCCAAAGGATTTACCGGGTATGCCACCAGAGCGGAAAGTTGAGTTTGCCATAGAGCTTCTTCCTGGAACCGCCCCTATCTTTAAGAGAGCTTACAGAATATCTGGACCAGAGTTGGTTGAGCTTAAGAAGCAGATTGATGAGCTGTCAGAGAAAGGTTACATCCGGCCAAGCACCTCGCCTTGGGCCGCCCCTGTCCTGTTTGTGGAGAAGAAAGATGGCACCAAAAGGATGTGTATCGATTATCGAGCTTTGAATGAAGTCACGATCAAGAACAAGTACCCTTTGCCCAGAATAGAAGATCTGTTCGACCAGTTAAGAGGAGCCAGTGTGTTCTCCAAGATTGATCTGAGGTCAGGTTATCATCAGCTCAGGATCCGACCTTCGGACATTCCGAAGACGGCATTCATTACCAAGTATGGTTTGTATGAGTTCACAGTGATGTCTTTTGGTTTGACCAATGCACCAGCGTTCTTTATGAATCTGATGTACAGTGTATTCATGGATTACCTTGATAAGTTTGTGGTGGTATTCATTGATGATATTCTGATTTATTCTCAAAATGAAGAAGAGCATGCAGATCATTTGAGGATGGTATTGCAGAGATTGCGAGAGCACCAGTTGTATGCAAAGTTGAGCAAGTGTGAGTTCTGGATCAGTGAAGTCCTGTTCTTGGGTCACATAATCAACAAAGAAGGATTGGTTGTGGATCCGAAGAAAGTGGCAGACATTCTGAACTGGAAAGCGCCAACGGATGTTCGAGGAATCAAGAGCTTCATTGGAATGGCCGGATATTATCGGCGATTCATTGAAGGGTTTTCGAAGATTGCGAAACCAATGACAGCGTTGCTAGGCAACAAGGTTGAGTTCAAGTGGACCCAGAAATGTCAAGAGGCCTTTGAAGCGCTGAAAGAGAAGTTGACAACAGCGCCTGTCCTAGTCTTGCCTGATGTGCATAAGCCCTTCTCTGTGTACTGTGATGCTTGTTACACAGGTTTGGGATGCGTGTTGATGCAAGAGGGAAGAGTTGTGGCTTACTCGTCCCGACAGTTGAAGGTTCATGAGAAGAATTACCCAATCCATGATCTAGAGTTGGCAGCAGTGGTTCACGCACTGAAGACATGGAGGCACTATCTGTATGGACAGAAATGCAATGTTTACACAGACCACAAGAGTCTGAAGTACATATTCACTCAGTCAGAATTGAACATGAGGCAACAAAGATGGTTAGAGTTGATCAAAGATTATGAGTTGGAGATTCATTACCATCCAGGCAAAGCAAACGTAGTGGCAGATGCTTTGAGCAGAAAGAGTCAAGTCAATCTGATGGTCGCTCGTCCGATGCCTTATGAGTTGGCCAAAGAGTTTGACAGGTTGAGTCTCGGATTTCTGAACAATTCGCGAGGAGTCACAGTTGAATTGGAACCTACCTTGGAGCGCGAAATCAAAGAAGCGCAGAAGAATGATGAAAAGATCAGTGAGATTCGGCGACTGATTCTAGATGGCAGAGGCAAAGATTTTCGAGAAGATGCAGAAGGAGTGGTATGGTTCAAAGACCGCTTGTGTGTTCCCAATGTCCAGTCCATTCGGGAGTTGATTCTCAAGGAGGCCCATGAGACAGCTTATTCGATTCACCCTGGCAGTGAGAAGATGTATCAGGATCTGAAGAAGAAATTCTGGTGGTATGGAATGAAGAGGGAAATCGCAGAGCACGTGGCTAAGTGCGATAGTTGTCGAAGAATTAAGGCGGAGCACCAGAGACCTGCTGGATTGTTGCAACCGTTGCAGATCCCTCAGTGGAAATGGGATGAAATTGGTATGGATTTCATAGTCGGATTGCCTCGCACTCGAGCCGGCTACGATTCTATTTGGGTAGTAGTGGACCGTTTGACCAAGTCGGCCCACTTCATACCTGTCAAGACCAGCTACAACAGTGCAGTATTGGCAGAGTTGTACATGTCTCGGATCGTTTGTCTTCATGGTGTGCCAAAGAAGATAGTGTCAGACAGAGGAACGCAGTTCACCTCTCATTTCTGGCAGCAGTTGCATGAAGCCTTGGGCACACATCTGAATTTCAGTTCAGCTTATCACCCGCAGACAGATGGTCAGACTGAAAGAACCAATCAAATTCTCGAAGACATGTTGAGAGCCTGTGCGTTGCAAGATCAGTCCGGATGGGACAAGCGATTGCCTTATGCAGAGTTTTCCTATAACAACAGTTACCAGGCCAGTTTGAAGATGTCACCATTTCAAGCGCTCTATGGAAGGAGTTGCAGAACTCCGTTGCAATGGGATCAGCCCGGAGAGAAGCAAGTGTTTGGGCCAGATATTTTGCTTGAAGCCGAAGAGAACATCAAGATGGTCCGAGAGAATCTGAAGATAGCGCAATCAAGGCAGCGAAGCTATGCAGACACAAGAAGAAGAGAGCTGAGTTTCGAAGTCGGAGACTTTGTCTATCTGAAAGTGTCACCGATCAGAGGAGTCAGAAGGTTCGGAGTGAAAGGCAAGCTAGCACCCCGCTACATTGGTCCGTATCAAATCCTCTCAAAGCGTGGAGAAGTGGCCTATCAGCTCAGTTTGCCAGAGAATTTGTCTGCTGTGCATGATGTCTTTCATGTGTCTCAGTTGAAGAAGTGCTTGCGCGTGCCAGAAGAGCAGTTGCCAGTGGAAGGTCTGGAAGTCCAGGAAGACTTGATCTATGTTGAGAAGCCAGCTCAGATCCTTGAGATTGCAGATAGAGTCACCCGAAGGAAAACCATCAGAATGTGCAAAGTCAGATGGAATCACCACTCTGAGGAAGAAGCAACCTGGGAGCGTGAAGATGATTTGATGGCCAAGTACCCAGAGCTCTTTGCTAGCCAGCCCTAAATCTCGAGGGCGAGATTCTTTTAAGGGGGATACCTTTTCCTTTTCTTTTTCCCCTCGCTAAACCTTGATCTTTTCCAAAGCTAGCGGGATTCGGTTTGGAATTCCCGTATGTAGAAAAACCCTAAATACTTTATGTTGTTTGATGCACCATGCCGAACCTTGCATTTCTTTTAATTGCTTTGAAAGTGCAAATGCATTCATGTAGAAAGATCGGATTTCGAAAACAAGGAGAAAACCTTTTTCTTTCTCTTCTTTTTCTTTCTCTCTCTCTCCTCTTTTTCTCTCTCTCCCGCGCCGTGGGCTGACCCCGGCCGGCCCAGCCGCCCCTGGCCCCCCCTCTTGGGCCTGAATCGGCCCAGCCGCCCCCCCCATCCCCCCTTTTTCCCCAAACCCTCTCCCTCTCCCTCTCATTTTCCCTCTCTCTCTCCCTAGCGCCGCCCCTACCCCCTGCCCAACCGCCGCCCTGCCCTAGCGCCCGGCCGCCGCTCCCCGCCGTCGGCCGCCCCCGCCGGTGAGCCCCCCCCCCCCTCCCTCTCTCCCTCCTCCCTCCCTCTCCCCTCCCCCTCCTCTCTCCTCGGCAGCCCAGCCGCCTGGCCGCCCTGGCCCGGTCGCCTTGGCCGCGCCCCCCGCCGGCCGCTGCCCGCCCCCGGCCGCCCTGCCGGCCCCGGCCGCCCCCAGCCCGCGCCCCGGCCGCGCGCCTGGCCGCGCGCCTGGCCGGCTCGGCCGCCTGCCAGCCCGACCCCCCCCCCCGCGCGCCCGCCTGGCCGGCCGGTTCAACCGGGCCAGCTCGGCCGCCCCGGCCCCCAGCTCGGCCGCCCCGGCCCCCAGCTCGGCCGCCCGCGCCCGCGCCAGCCCCCAGCTCGGCCGCCCTGCCTAGGGCCGGTTCAACCGCCCTAGGGCCGGTTCAACCGCCCCCCCCCTGTTTTTTTATTTTTTTTATTTTATTTTATTTACTTTCTGTGATCATGATTACCTTATTTTAGGTAGACTAATCATTGTTCATGCTATGGAAATAGGAAGTTTAATTTAGAATTTCGTTGCACTAGTTGATTCATTTAGTTAATTGTTTATCTCGTGCAATGTTGATCAACTTAAAATGAATAGGTTTTCCGTGAGTGCATATAACAGAATTCTTTTGTTAAGAACCAATTGTAATTGATCGTTAGTGCATAAGATTTAACCCCCCCCCCCTGCGAGACCTTTCCCGTTTCTTTCTAACCATAACAAATGCGATATGGAATGTCATACTTGATGCATACTCGCTTTACTTGTTCCCTTGTATGGTGTACTGTTCTTTTGTATTAAATATGTGGATGTATGTATGTTTGCGCTCGCATAGAGAACGATCCGGTCGAAGAGCCCGAGGAATTCGCAGGAGAAGCCCCTGAGCAGCAGTCGGTTGGTGGAGGCAAGTGTCCTTTGACCTATCTTTGTCCTAATCATTCTTTAATTCACCTCCCGCATTACACATTTATACCTAAGGATTGACTAGCTTTTGTTATCCATGTCCTTGTTTACCTATTTGGGTCGGATTATTACTGCTTAGTCTGATGCTATTGCTCAACTCTAATCAATGAACATGATGTGATTATCTATGATACGCTGTTTTCCCCTTCTTATTTATGATCATACTTGTGGCATTTAAGGGGACTCGAGCGGTTTCTCGAGTGCCTCTCCGTAAGGACCTGTTCAATGGATGACCGCCCGGGAAAACAGTGCAACCATGAGGGTGGAATGGGACGCCCTTAGCTGAATAATTAGAGGAACCGGGGTGTAGTTCGCTTAGCCGTTGTGCCGTCAATGGGGCTCGGTGTATGCGGCTCGCTCTGCCAAGGTTGATTTGTCCCTTGGGGAGGAGTGCGGTACATTTAGGAAACCTAACGGGCGGCTACAGCCTCGGGGAATCTTTGTAAAGGCTTCGTAGTGAATCCCTAGCCATTCACCTTAGGAGTGAATAAGGGTCTTGCAAGCCCGGGCTAGAAAGGGAATCACGGCTTGTGGGTAAAGTGCGCAACCTCTGCAGAGTGTTATGAAACTGATATATCAGCCGTGCTCACGGTTATGAGCGGCCAAGGGAGCTCCAGAGATTAGTGATACTTGATCAGAGATATTTTGGTACAGGTGGCAATGAGATTGATGGTTCTGATTATGATTATGGTATTGGTAAGTGGTATTCTTTCCGTTTGGAAAGGATACATTGGGCTAATAACTTGGGTTAATGTTAAAACCTGGCTCTCTACTAGTAAGTAATAATCTGACCAACTAAAAGCAACTGCTTGACTTATCCCCACATAAAGCTAGTCCACTACAGCCAAACAGGATACTTGCTGAGTATGTTGATGTGTACTCACCCTTGCTCTACACACCAAACCCCCCCCCCAGGTTGTCAGCATTGCAACCACTGCTCAGGAGAAGATGAAGCTGTGGAAGGAGACTTCCAGGAGTTCCAAGACTACGACGAGTTCTAGGCGTGGGTTAGCGGCAACCCCCAGTCGGCTGCCTGTGAAGGCCGCGTTATCTACGTTTCTTTTCCGCACTTTGATTTATTGTAAGAACTATATGGACGTCTCAGACGTATGATGTAATCGACTATTATTTCCCCTTTTAATACTATTTTGAGCACTGTGTGATGATGTCCATGTTATGTAACTGCTGTGTACGTGAATAACTGATCCTGGCACGTACATGGTTCGCATTCGGTTTGCCTTCTAAAAAACCGGGTGTGACACCACCCTGCGCTCGGATTATTTTAATCGTTTCTCGACAACGAGCTCAGGGAAGGTGTTTTTTGGACCTTCGGCATTCTGAAGCCTAGGACAATTTTTCATGGATCAAGCTCGTTACAAAAAACGATCTAGCACCGCGAAGGGGCTACTGTTGGGGGTCTGCTTCAAAGCCGAAGTTCCTATAAGAAGAAACACCTTTGGAAGATCAGCACGGAAATAACGTCGAAGCTACCTTACAGGGAACTTCGGCATAACGACATGCCTAAGACGAAGGATTGCACTGACTTAAAGATGAAAAGATAGATTGACCCATGATAGTTTGTGTCATGAATGTAATCAATTGTAGAAGGTATAAATGTAATTTCACATAGGCTACGCCCTATGCCTATAAATAGACGAACAGTACCCCCGTACTGTTTACACTGATTTGTGCTCACTCATGTATCACGCTTGTCATATCTCCTTCTGTCAAGCCAAAGGTACAAATGTAATTCTACATTATTTCTGTTTATTCATGATAATATAATAGAAAATGAGTTAATAATATTACATAATCATCCATGTTGTTTTTTATGTTTCATATGCTTCTTCTTTCATTAATGTATACTGCGATGATGAAGGTATGTCCTTCATGGCCTTCGTCTGAAGATCATTATATCTTAAGGGAAATAATGCTTTGAAGGACAAAGGGCCTTAACCTTTAGCATTTTGTGTTGCCTTGTTCTTAATTTATAGCATTTGAGAACAAGTTCCCAACAATTACCTTGTCATCCATCGATCTTACCTTGATACTTATATTTATGCTTTCTCTTTAAAAATCTCATCTCTTCCACCTCAATTTGAGAGTGGCAATTTACCTATCTGGTCCTTGGATGTATCGTCTTCTTTTCCACTTGCAAGTCTTGTCTTAACTCCATCCTTTGTGGTACTTATATCCTTTGTTCTTATGCCCATTTACCTCCTCTCTTACATTCTTGACTGTTATCACCTTTAACCCTTGTAATATCTATACCCTTACCTTCTTGCTTACTTTGAACCTACCCTTTAAAGCCTTCTATTTTCCATCCCTGTTCGAGGATGATGCCTCACCTACTTCATTATTGATTGCTCCCCCTTCTTCAACACCTTGCAAGTTTTGTCTAAAATACATCCTTTGTTGTGTGTTTGTCCGTTATCACCTTAACCCTTATCATCCCTCGATCTTTACCTTGATGCTTATCATGTACCTGCATTTTAAAGCCTCCTCTCCCATTTCAGTTCAAGAGTGTTTTCTTACCCATCCCGCTCTTGTTCATTCCCTTTTCAACTGCCGCGTTGCATGTCTTAGCTTTTGCTTGATATCACCCTTACCTTCGTAATCACTAGATCTTGCCTTGATGCTTATCTTAGGTCTACCTTTTAAAATCTCATCTTTTCTATCTTAGCTCGGGAGTGGTGTTCTACCATTATGCCCTTGGTCGTATTCTTTTCCTGGTCGCTTACAATGCTTGCTTTAACTCCATCCTTTATGGTGCTCATGCCCCTATCCTGCACGTCTTGTTCTTCTCCTAGTCTTTCAACAACCTTAGAGAGTAGTTATTCCCTTTTCAAGAAAAACCACCATTAAACTAAAAGGAATGTATAGCAACGAGATGTTTGTTGTTGTGTGCTCGTGCTGTTTGTCTTTGTGCTATGGCTGATTTGCTTCTTTGTGATGAGTGTTGATGTGTTGTGGCCCTTGGTCCGCAATGGCATCAATTTACTAGGTGAGTGTTATAGAGTTAGGTAGTTGGGTTTCCCCCTACTCTCTATAATCCACCCAAGCCCACATTTTCTAGCTATACTTTCCACTTGCACCTGTCCAGTTGACAACCTTCGACTCCTCCAAATCAGTCAAGATCAGAATCGACAGCGTCTTCATCAAGTGCATGGTAACAATGCTCCTGTTAAGGGGGTTAGCTGCTAACCCCAAGGATCGCAACACAATCAACATCAACAAACAAGATCGAAGTGGCACAATGGAAGCGTGGTGGGTCCTAACCCACAGTCCTAGGGTCATCAAGAAGTCAACTCAGCGTTCATATCGTCTCGTGACTCTAATAATGAGGACTAGTTGGTCGTGAACACCTGAGGGTCAAATCAACAAGTCCGTAAGTTAAGCTGACAGAGTCAAGGTTGAATCGAAGAAGCTGTGAAAAAAACAATTAACCAATCTTGTTTTTGTGCTAGCCTCTCCTTGAATCTCGAGGGCGACATTCTGTTAGGGTTAAATTTGTAACACCCTAAATTTGGGGTATAAAATTTGTTTTATAATATCCACAAAATTCAGGTGTTACCCTCTCCTTTCCTTGTTTCTCTTCTCTTTTTTCTAAATAATGGAGAGTTAATTTTTTATATATTGGCATAAGTCTAGTGAAGTGAGCCCTAGAGGTGCTTTGGTTGTTATATTCATGCTGTTGCATAGTGATTCTAAGTATATAAGGTGTTTGAAACATGTTAATATATCATATAGAAGCTTTCGGTAAATTTTCATATTTTTCTGAAGTTTTTCCATTTTCCGAGAACCAAAATCTATTTATTTGTGGTATTTTAAAAAAAATCAAAAGCTCTAAATATGTTTTTTGAGTTTATTGGGTGTCAAATCAAGTCTAGGAATTTTCCTATAATTTTTAAGCCTCTGGGGGTATTTTCGGACGTTAAATACAATTTCAGCCTTTTTTGGAATTAATTTAATTTTAAAAATTGATTTATTTTAAAAAATAAAATTTCTTTAAAACCTAGCAATATATATTTGTCTGGAATCATCTCGATGAGCCCTTTCCAAAATCACAAAACTGTTTCCCTTGATTCCATCCATAATTTCCGGAATTGCTTGCCGAAGTTTGGGCGGTTCCAACTCTGGCTACAACTCCGGCGAGCAATTACTTTTAATTCGAGCGTCGTTGGCAAAATCCTAGAGTACCGCTGTGTTTATCACATCGAGAGCTTCGTCTTGGTGCTTTCAATTCATCGGTCGGACCTTCAAATCGGTGTTAATTGATAGATTTGTACTCGGCTCCGATGAGGGCCTCTTCTAGGGCGAGCGACTCCATTGTTGTTTTATTATTCCTCTTTGTTTTCTATGTGTAACAGCAACCCCACCCCTCTCTTCCCGACGTAGACCCCTGCAGCAGCACCCAGACCCCTGGTCGTGCCCCCTCACTCCTCCATTCTCTCTCCCTCACGCTCCTCTCTCTCTTCTGATGTGCGTGTTGGCCGGCGCCCACCTGCGCTACAGCAGCAGGAGCCACCAGCAGCCTTGAGACTAACTGCAGCGGTATACGTTGCCCTTCCCCCTCCCCTTGCATGCGGCGCGTAGGGGGCACCCTATGGCCGCAGCGGTGCCCCCTACAGCGCCCCCTACGTGTCGGTCCCCTTCTCTCTCCCCCCAGATATAGCGTGTTACTGTTCATCACCCTAAACACTGTTCTGTGGGTCCACGAGTAATTGTTAGTAGATAAAAAAATTGATAGTTGGTATAGAAAATGATATTTTATAGTGGTAGTGGGGTATAGGGGGAGTATTTAGGGGGAACCGCTGCGGGAGATGAAAAAATAGGGGGAAAAAGTGATATAGGGGGAAAAAGTGATATAGGGGGAAAAATTTAGGGGTAACGGTTGTGGATAGCCTGAGTCCAGCCCCTGTCCACTAGGGGCCCCAATGGACATGACGCACGCACCAGGGCTGTGCCCCCTCCCATGTGTGTGTTCCTACAGCAGCAGCCCCATAGTCGGCCCCTTCTGTTTCTTTCTTTTGTTACTAGCTGAATGTCCATGCGCTGCAACGTAAATATATAATACCAGTATACTACGATAACTTATATACAAAATGTGTGTTATACCGTTATGAGAAAATGTTTCATAATCAATTTATGATTCTAGCCATACAAAAAGTTTGTTATTTATAATCTATCTATTTCACCACTACATTGCAACCATCAGTATCATGCAGACTTCGATATATGTCACGATTTGTATGGTCTCATTATTGGAGAGCACGTTTCACACATACCGGAAGAAATTCCCTCGTACATCGTTAGTCATCAGACACGTACCACCATACGCTTTTGCTTAAACAAAAAGGCAAGTGTGTGTTTGCGAAGAGAATTAAAGGCAAGCCGACACAAAAGCTACCTCAATGATGGCGAGGATGACGAACTGGTTATTGTTGTCGGTCCTCCTCTGCGTCACCTCTGGCGCCAAGATGACGCCACAGTCCTCGATATAGTAGTCGTCGAACGCGCGCGACATACCGAGTACTGATGACTCTTGGCTGGGTTGTAAAACGAAGTGCACCCCGGGCTCATCAGCAAGGTAGTACCCCTGACCGTTGCACCACCGGATGCGCTACTCCTCTACATACATCATGTTCGAGGACACTCATACAACATCAGCAACGGCCATCGTCTCAGCGCACAAGAATTCATAGCCAATCAGTAGCGACTTACGTGGCAGGTTGGGCTTCAGGTGGACGATGAGTTGGATGACGTGATGGCGTCGTCGTCGAATGTGGTGCCTAGAACAACCCGAGAGTCGCCGACGTTGACGACGACCATGAGGTCCCCCTGCTTGACGATGGACAGCGCGGAGCAGCCGCTCTACACCGCGTCCAAGCGGCGGCTGCGCCGGAGCTTGTCGTATATAGCGGCACATGCGACCACGTAGGACTATTTCTAGAGGTCGAACTGGCAGTCGTCAAGTTTCTTCTTGTCGTCGATGTGCGACCCCAACGCGAGTGTCTCCTGCTAATGGTGTTTGTTCGGGGTTTTCAAGTAAGAAACATGGATTCATGTTGGCGTTGGTTTATAAAAATGACTCACAAGTTAGATCCATAGAAAAAATATTACGAAGAATAAATGTCACGCATGCAAAAAAGGAATTTAAGTTGAAAATATTATTCAAACAAAAGAAATTGCATGCAAGACTCTTCTTTAAATACTACTCCCTCCATCCAAAAATATAATTCAAGGATCTCGGTGATACTTATCTACTACCACACATTGTGCAAGGGTAGCAGGTGGACTTGGGGAGAGATGTAGTAGATGTGTTTTCTGTTATAGATGTAGACATAAACACACATGTGGTGTAGTGCTAGCTACTGTTAGCATTTGTTTGAGAGGTCGTGGGTTCGAATCTTCTTGGGGCCATGTGTATTTTTTTGTGCGCGGGAGGAGGGAATCAGAAAGGCAGAACACGGAATGGGCAGAACGCGGAATGACCGACTACTATTACAGTCTTAATAAGTAGTAAAGATTGTTCCAAGGAATAAGAATACCCATTTTGCGAAAATACCCTCAAAGAAACAAGTAATAAACATCATATTTTATGAGTCTTGGCATTTTTATTTGTTAGCCCTCAGAAGCTATAATTAATTTCGTATAGATCCCTACGATTTTAAACGTCCATGTCCTCCATGTTTTAAACCTGTTTCAATTCGTTTCGGTCGCATTAATTTTATAATAATGTCGCGTACGAGTTAACAACATTATTTTATCGCGACACATGTCTTATTTATCTTATTTTATTAATAATCAGTTTGTTCATTGGCTATTAAAATAACTATCCAGTTGAAAACTAATTTATTGTTTTAACTTGCACTTTATAAATATCTGTTAATGTGATCAATGTCAACTCACTTGTCTTGAATTAATACCTATTTAGTGTAAATGCAACATTTGTTTAGTAGTTTTCGTGTGTCCTTCGCGTGTGCTGTTTCGCGTGTGTCGCGCGTACCGTTTTACACATCACACGCCTTGTCTTGCGTCATGAATTCGTCTCGCTTAGAATTGCTCATATTAATTAAATTACTTATTTAACCGAGAGTTATTAGTGTAGCAGATTAATCAAAACTATGTAGTAGCTCCAATTTACATTTGATAAATGTCGACTAATATGATTATGACGAGTTAAATGCTCTAGTTCACATTCGTAGACCATAAACTTGTTACCTGTTAGTGATTCTCATGTGTCGCGCACATCGTTTTTCATGTCTCGCGTTCTGTCGCATGTCAATAATCCATTTCACTTAGAATAAACGACATTAATTAAGCTACATATTTTAACAACGACATTCGAGTAGCGAACTAATCAAAACCAAGTAATGCTTTTGTGCATTTAATAGATATCAATTAATATGGTTATATCGAATTAAATATTATAACTCATATCCGATTAGTGTAAACGCGATAACTTCTTGACCGTAGCTCTAACTATTGTGTTCCTTTTTCTCACGTGGCTGTAGAAGCGGGATCTACTTCGTATTACATATATTTACAATGTTTTCATTTGTATGGTCTAATGTTCTTATGCATGTATGTGTTTGTTTGTGTCTATTCGTATTTGCTGTGTGTAGCAAATAGATCGTGATCTGTTCCCGAGCTTCGAGGAACCGACGATCAAGATTCGGTGATCCCAAGATCAAACTCTTCAAGTTCTACAAGGTTGAAGACCCTGAGCATCTGTTTGGTGAAGGCAAGTGTCCTCTGATCTACTTATATCCTATTCACATGATAATTCATTTCCCCACATTACATAATTGAAACCTAAGGATTGACTAGCTCTCTATTCACCTTGTCCTTGATTGCCTTTTGGGTTATTATGGTTAGCTTTATGCTAGTGCTCTACTTTAATCAATAAACATGATAAGATACATTTATGATACGATGATTTTATTCTAGATATGATGATGAACTTATGATACTAAAGGGGGCTTAGATTGTTTTCTGAGTACCTCTCCGTAAGGACCTATTCGTTGAGAGACCATCCAGGAAAACAGTGCAACCATGAGGGTAGTATGGGACACCCTTAACTGATTAATTGGAGGAACCTGGGAGTGTGGTTTGCTTCGTCGAGGTGCCATCAATGGGGGCTAGGGTATAATGCTTGCTCTGCTAAGGGTGGGTGCCGAGGTTCATTTAATTTGATTTTGTTAGTCACCCACCTTGAGGAGGAGTACTATGTTTTTACGACTGACGAAACCTAACGGACGGCTACACACGGGGAGAATCTTTGTAAAGGCTACGTAGTGATACCTTGCTAGATCACCTAGGAAGTGATCAATGGGGAGTAGCGCTTTTCGGGCAGAAAGGGAATCATGGCTCATGGGTAAAATACAACCTCTGCGGAGTGTTATGAAACTGATATATCGGTCGTGCACACAGTTAAGAGCAACCTTAGGATACTCTTTTATTAGAATTACAGATGATCTGAGATACATTGGTTACATATGATGATGATGGTTCTATTAATGATGTTTCTGATTTTGGATTCTAGTATTTCCTCTATGAGGAGGTACTCTCTGGGATAATAACTTGGGTTTGCTGATAAAACTTGGCTTATGTTAATGAATAAAACTTGACAAAGTAAAAGCAACCTGCTTTCAGCCTAATTCCACGTAAAGCTAGTCCACATAAGCCAAACAAGACATTTATTGAGTATGTTAATGTGTACTTACCTTTACTTTCACAAAATATCGGGTTGCCTTTGGTGCAACCTATGCTCATCAGGTAAAATAAGAAGAAGAAGGTGTCGAGGCAGATCTTCAGTAGTTCCAGGACTTCAATGAGTTCGAAGATTAGGCTAGCGACCTCCCCCAATTAGCTGCCTGTGGTGGGATTTTTTATGTTGGCTATATTTCTACTATGTGCACTTTGATTTATATAATGTAAATGACTCTAGTATGTAATATTATTACTTACTTTTTCTTATTATTCGAATGTATTGTGATATAATGAATCATTTATGTAATCGTTGTGTACGTGAGTTCTGATCCTGTCACATACATGGTTCGCATTTGGTTTTCCTTCTAAAATCGGGTGTAACATCTCGCATGCCCGCCCATATCTGTCCCACGTTCGTCAACGAGAAACAAGTACGACTCGGCTCTACAAAGAAATATTTAATTGGTTTAATAGTAGATCAAAGTAACAAAACATATACGCCACCAGTTTTCGATCGACACTTCCTAGTGTGTCACACATGTGAGATTTGACAGTTCAAAACCGCCTCTTATTTAGACAACCTTTGAGAGTTTGTTTAGGAGTAAAGGTAATGGAGTGGATTGGAGGGCATATAATCCTCCACTATTCAATTTTAGATAGCAAGGGATTATAGTCCTATCAATACCCTTCATTCCACTTGCTCCCAAACAAGCCCTGAGTGATCAACATAACATAGTATTTATCATGAGCTACACGGTTTTTTTTTTTTGCGTATAAGCTCGGTTGCCAAAAATAAGAACATGGCCTACTATTTTCGATAGTCAAAAATAGCGTTGAAAATAACCATTTCTAGGGTTATTATTGGCTGTTGTTCCTCGGTTACCGAAAATAACTAATTTTTGATGGTTGTCGCTGAAAATAACACTTATGATGAATAAGACACTGTTGCCAAACCTAACTATAAACCCACCAAAAATTAGTTATTTTCTGTAGGGCACGACTACTATTCCTTTCTTCATATTGTTGGCATGGTTGGTTGTGCGTATTCCCGTTTGGATTGGCGTCTTTGCCTAACTCTTTGTGTTTATGTTTTGTTTCTATTTGAATAAAATAATACGTAGCTTTCTTGTATTGTTAGTTAAAAAATAAGAACAATATGGTTGGTTCCTGTTCCTATCAAATTGTTTTGTTTCTATTCTAGGGGTGCAATAATTTAAAACTATGGCATGTTTTGGGTTTATTTTAGACAGACTCGTCGTCAGCTAAATAAATTGGCAACTCTATACCAGCTAAGAAGGTGTTTGGTTGCTAGGAATAAAATTTAGTTATTGTCATATTAAATATTTAAATATCAATTATAAGTAATTAGATATAAAATTTTTGTCTCATATTTTAGGCTTCACCTATATAATTAATTTTATAATTAGATATATTTAACATAATTAATCATCATTCAAATATTCGATATAATAATGATTAAAATTTAGTTGTTGGACCCAAAACCACTCAAAATAAAATAACTGGCCGGCTGCTGCGTTCTAATTCAAATACACAATCAACAGGCACCTGTATATTAATTTCGGTCTCTCAACCGCTGGCGACATACATAAGCAACAGCCTAGTCGCCGTCTTGTACTCTTGTTTGTACGTGCCTTGCCCATCCAAGTCCAACCTCCCTAAACTACTCCTGCGTGCTGCCAGAGCGAGTGAGCGGCGATGGAATCCTTGGGTGTGCTGCTCCTGCAGCCGCTCGACACGTACCTGGAGCAGGAGCTGGATCGCCGCTGCCGCCTCCTGCGCCTCTGGGAGGTCCCGCATGACCGCCGTGGAGAATTCCTCCGTGCCCACGCCTCGTCGATCCGCGCCGTGGTCATCGGCGGCGGCTCGGGCTTCGGCGGCAACCCGGCTCTCATCGACGACCTCCCGCGGCTCGAGATCATCGCGTGCTACGCCGTCGGCTACGATTGCGTGGACCTTACCAGATGCCGCGAGCGCGGGGTCCGGGTCACCAACACCCCCGACGTGCTCACCGACGACGTCGCGGACCTTGCCGTGGGACTCGCCATCGCCGCTCTCCGCAGAATCCCGCACGCCGACAGCTACGTCCGCGCCGGGCTGTGGAAGGCCAATGATGGCCACTACGGTCTCACCACTCGGGTTCGTTTTTGCTTCTATTCGTTAATTATCCTGCGCTTCTACGCCGTGAACATTGCTTTATATTACTTATAATTAGAAAAGGGACAGATACATTTTTTTAACTCTAGCTAGAAAAGGCCTTTAGTAAATATATACTACTCCATTAGTCATGAGAAAAACTGTAGACCTCTTTTTTTTAATGTCAATAAGCTTTTAATTTATGTTGGCCACCCAGAGCGTGTAGGTCATGCGGAGCACAGAGAACGTGAGTATATTATGAAAAGTAAAAAAAATAAATAAAAGACGAAAGCTGTTATTAGGAATCTCCAAATATATGGTGTTATTTTATATAATTTCTCAGACTTAAAAATATTGATTTTTTAAAAAAGAAAGATGTATGTTCCTTTAGACAGATAATATAGTTTTAAAAAAAGCCTCGTTGTGTCAAACCTTATAAAGCAAAGGCAAAGCAGTATTAGCAGTGGCGTGGCGCCATCAGGACAGGTTTGGTTCTACCTTAATTTATATAGATTAAGATCTAATTTGGATACTCTAGCAATGAGTGAGATTAGAGTGGATTGAGATGTATTGAGAGAGTATTTGATCTATTGGGGATTTTCACTCTCTTCAATCCCTCTAAAACACTATAATCCCAAAGTATCCAAACTAGACCTAAAAGGGATTGAGGGAGTTTTAATCTCTAGTAAGTCAAAATTTCTTCTAATTTATATTAATTTTATTCAATCTATATAGATCGAAAATAAACTAACAAGCTGTCAGTGGACGGCATCCCCCGTTCGCTTGTATATTTTGACCCGTCTCTGGTTCCATCACCGTGCGCGCCAAGTCAGATATTGTTCTATTCCGTGTTCTTTTCTATGGCTGATCAGCGACGGATACAAATTTCGTTGATTGTCCTCGATCGAAGATGATTAACTTGTGCGCAGCACGCATATACATAGGCACGACGGCAGCGTGACGCATTTCTGTACTACGACCGCATCATGTCTCAACAACTCAGTTGTTACCTACTAGTAGTGTTTGTCGCCCTGCCCGCGATATTTAATTCCTTACAAGATTTAAAATTTTACATAATATTATGTACGCACGTGATATCAAATTCATATGTAAGATTTTAAATTGTATATAAATATTATGTATTCATTTCGTACCAAAATAGTAGTTGTTTTATGTTTTAGTTTTATATTCATATTCAAATAGATGATAATAAATATAAGCATATATAAAACACATATATCAAATATTGTATGAATCTATTAATCACTTAAAACGAATTTAAATTTCGTACAGAGAGAGTATGAGTTAATATATAGTACATAAAATGTTTAGAAAATAGTTGGTAAGCAGAAGCATGTGCACAATTTTTTTGTGTAGTGATAAATATAATGTATGTAGCATGTTAGAAGTGGACGGAAGCAACATATTAGTTCGATATTTAGTAATTACAACTTAGGAGTACTACTATTTGATCTCGGCTCCCAAGATGCAGCATCTTTATCACGCGCAACAAATTAGGGCTTGATTGGTTTCGCTGATGAGATTGAACTCGGCTCCCAAGATGCAGCATCTTTATATATGTGCGCGGTGCGCGTGTTTGGTTCTCCAACCTGGTTGTAGCGATGCAAGCTATGCTTGTTTGGATGGCTCTATCTCTTGTCCATTCTATGGATTTTTCACTTTATCAAAAAAAATAAAGCCACCCGGGTGGGCCGCTTCAAGGCCCACTGGCCGAGCAGCACACCAGAGCAGCAGGTTTTCAGAGCGTCTGTTGCCGCACGAGCAGAGGGGAGCGATGAGCAGAGGCCACGTGGGGGCTGGTGGCGGCACTTAGGGCTGAGCGGTTCAGCTCTGGCCGAAATCCATGCCGCCCGCTGTGTAACCTCCTCCAGTTCGGCTCTTGAAATATGGAGACTTGCTCCCTGCTCAAGCTCACCGAAAAATCCTAGCTCTCTGTTCCTATTCCTCCTCTCGATTCTAGTCACGGTTTGGATCGATTCCTTCGATTCTTGGTGTTCTAGTGTTAATCCTGCTAGTGGAAGAAGGTGGAGGTAGCACTGCTTGTGCGCAGTGAGGTTCTCCTGCGCTCCGTTGTTCTATCAGTGCACCTGTGTGGTGCGCAGTCTGTTCTGATCTCTGTCCGCCGTGGCCTGGTGCTTGAGCTCTCTGCTGCGCGGTGTTCCTCTTCTCGGGCTGGTGCCGTGGACGTCTCTCTCGGCTCCGGCAGCGGCTCTAGTATCTCTGTCAACCTCCCGCCATGCAGGCCCGGACGTGGGCGGCGGAATTGGTTTTCTGGGACAGAACCTTGTGTTCACTGAGCTGGTCTTCCCACGTAGACAATCTACGTGCTGTGAGTTATTCGTTGCCTCACTTTATTTACTGTTTAATTTTGTGCTATCTGCTAGTATTAAATACTTGGGTGTGATTGCACTGTTGTGGGCGGATTTGTGTGCTCGATGATGATAACGGTGTAGTGAGACAACATGACAGTCTGGGTTTTAGTGTATTATCATTTTCAGCACTGATATTATTTGTGCCTAATTAAATCTCTCTTTGTTGAGGCTGTTTACCTGTATTAAATTCTGTTATTTTATTTAGTACACAGCTCCTTACTATTAGTTTTATATTTGATTATTAGGCTTATTACATCTGATCTAAAACCCTGATTTGGTAAGATAGGGCTGTCACGTTAGTCGAGGATCTCTGATCACCTATTAGCGTTGGAGGACTGTTTATTACAGCAACCCGCTATTTTGAGAGCAATATTTTAAGATAAACAATCATGTTTATTTGTTTAATCTGCCTTCTTCATCTGTAAGCCATGTTTAATTATAAAATGGACCTGAGATACTATTTTACATGTTTACATGTTCTAGAATTGCTACTGTTCATTGCTACAATAATTATATATGACATTTATCTGAGTTATATGCCTATTTTATTCAGAATTAAAATATTTAATATAATTAAATATGTAGAAAGCATGTCACTTATTTCTCTAATTTTACAACAATCCAGAAAACCAATTCGTATTATGGCCTCCTGTTCTGATGTCATTAAGCCTGAAGCGTTCGACGGCGCAAGCTTTAAGCACTGGCAGATTAAGACTCGCATGTGGCTCACTGACCTAAAATTATTTTGGGTAGTGACGTCGGCTGTTCCCCAGGCTGCATCAGATGATTCTGATGATGCAGCGAAAGCCGCCGCACTAGCGGAGAAGGCCAAGTGGGACGAAGCCAATGAGGCATGCTTGTCTCGTCTGCTGAACGTCTTGTCGAACCGCTTATTTGACGTATACTCTGGTTTTACCTCCGCTAAGGGTCTATGGACTGAACTTGAGAACGAGTTCTCTGAAGTTGACAATGGCAATGAGTCATTCACAACGGAAAACTACCTTAACTATAAAATGGTTGAGGGAAGGCCTGTTATGGAGCAGCTACAGGAGATTCAACTCCTTGTTAGGGACTTGGTCCAATATGGCTGCGTCCTACCAGACAGTTTTCAGGTGAATGCAATACTGGCAAAGCTCCCGCCTTCTTGACGAGACTTTGTGACTTCACGTCGCCACATGAAGAAGCAAATGACTCTCACTGAGTTGTCAGCTGCGATTAATGTGGAAGAGTGTGCAAGGTCTAGTAACAAGCCATCCCAGCAACTCCAGGCTCACGTTGTTGAGAAGGGTGGAGATAGAAAATTCCAAAAGAAGAAGAAGAACTCTCCACAGAAGAATCTGAACCAACCTAAATCCAAAAAGATGAAGAAGAAAAAGGAGGACTTTATCTGCTACGTTTGTGGAGTCTCCGGGCATACAGCTCGGAGGTGCAAACTTAGGAACGGAAAAGGTCCTCCACCTCAGCGCAAAGAAGGGAACGTGGTGGTTAACTCCACCCCAGGGTATGCACCTCAGGCCTTTATGGCAAGTCCATCAGATGACTGGTGGATGGATTATGGTGCTACTGTTCATATTTGTGCTGATCGATCCATGTTCTCTTCATTCTAGGGATACAGCAGCGCACCAGTCTTGATGGGAAATGGTGTTCCGGCAGCAGTTCGAGGTACTGGACAGGTCTACCTGAAGTTAACTTCAGGAAAGACGCCCGTGCTGAAGGACGTACTCTATGTGCCATCGATGAGCTGGAACCTCATATCAGTGTCGCTGCTATGTTGACAGGGTCTCAAATTAGTGTTTGAGTCTAATAAAGTGGTCCTGTCTAAGTTTGGTACTTTTGTTGGAAAGTCATATGAGTCAGGCGGTTTGTTCCGTCTTTCTGTTTTGAACAATCATTCTTCTTACCATGTTAATATGGTCTGTAATAACGATTCCATTAATAATATATGGCATTCCCGTTTGTGTCATGTGAATTTTGAGGCCATTAAGAGATTAATTGACATGTCTTTAATTCCTGAATATAAACATGTTAAAGGTGTAAAATGTGGTATTTGTGTGCAAGCTAAGCAGCCTAGAAAACCGTTTTATACGGTTGAAGGCAGAAGTACCACTCCTTTAGAACTAATTCACTCAGATATCTATGAGATGAATGGTATAATCACAAAAGGCGGTAAAAGATAATTTCTTACCTTGATAGATGATGCTATCAGGTTCTGTTATATGTACTTACTCAGAACTAAAGATGAGGCACTAGAACACTTTAAGATCTATAAGACTGAAGTTGAAAACCAGTTAGACAAGAAAATTAAAAGGTTGTGGTCTGATAGAGGAGGTGAATATCTTTCCAACCTTTTTGATGAGTACTGCAAAGAGTGTGGAATCATTCATGAAACCACCGCTCCATATTCACCTCAGTCAAATGGGGTAGCTGAAAGGAAGAACCGAACTATGTGTGACTTAGCAAATGCTTTGTTGCAAAGTTCGGGGATGCCTGACATCTGGTGGGGCGAGGCAGTACTCACGGTATGCTATGTCCTGACTAGGGTGCCGCCTCGCAACCGTGAGGCCACGCCCTATGAAGGATTTAAAGGAAGGAAGCCAGATCTTTCGCATCTTTGGACTTGGGGCTGCCTTGCAAAGGTGAATGTCCCGTTGCCGAAGAAGAGAAAGCTAGGCCCTAAGACTGTAGACTGTGTCTTCCTGGGTTATGCACATAACAGTGCAGCTTATAGATTTCTAGTGGTCCATTCCGAGACAAGCGAAGTTGCTATAAATGTAATAATGGAGTCTCGGGATGTGACATTCTTTGAGAGCATCTTCCCTATGCGGGATAAGGAAGTAGTAGCCCCAGATGGTCCATCTCGGACATATTCTCTGCCCTCGAGTGTCAATGACCAGACTCCAGATTTGGAGTTAAGGAGGAGTAAGAGACAAAGGACTGAAAAGTCTCTGGGTGATGATTATATTATCTATCTAGTGGATGAAGAACCATGCTCCCTCACAGAGGCATATACATCTCCGGATGCAGAGTACTGGAGGGAGGCTGTCCGTAGCGAGATGGATTCAATCATCTCAAACGGAACTTGGGAGATAACTGATCTCCCAGCTGGTTGCAAGCCTGTGGGCTGTAAATGGATCTTTAGGAGGAAGAGGATACCCGATGGTACTATTGAAAAGTACAAGGCCCGTCTCGTGGCTAAGGGTTTTACTCAAAAGAAAGAGGAGGATTATTTTGATACTTATTCTCCGGTGGCTCGATTGCCCACAATCCGTGTGCTTTTAGCACTGGTAGCTGCTTATAAACTTCTTGTTCATCAAATGGACGTAAAGACAACATTCCTAAATGGAGAGCTGGAAGAGGAAATTTACATGCAGCAACCAGAAGGATTTTGTGGTTAAAGGACAAGAAAGCAAAGTGTGTCGCTTGATTAAATCCTTATACGGTCTTAAGCAAGCTCCCAGACAATGGCATGAGAAGTTTAATAATACTCTGACCACTGCCGGGTTTTGTGTAAACGAAGCCGACAAGTGTGTGTATTATCGCTTCTCTGGGGGCAAAGGTGTCATCATGTGTTTATACGTTGATGACATATTGATATTTGGGACCGATTTGGAGGCTATCATGGAGACAAAATTATTCCTCTCCAAGAACTTTGATATGAAGGACTTGGATGAAGCTGATGTTACACTGAACATCAAGCTGATAAAGGGTGAGGATAGGATTACTTTGTCACAATCCCATTATGTGGAAAAGGTCCTGACTCGCTTTGGACATATGGACTATAAACCAGTCACCACGCCCTATGATCCATCCTACACGCTCAGTAAACATGAAGGCGAGCCTGTGAACCAGCTACTACATTCGCAGATCATCGGATCTCTCATATACCTGAGCAGTGCAACTAGACCAGATATCTCATATGCAGTATGCAGACTGGCTCGTTATTCGGCCAGTCCAGGAGATAGACACTGGGTAGCCTTGTACAGAGTGCTTCGGTATTTGAAGGGAGCGATGAATCTTGGTATTAAATATACCGGATTTCCATCAGTACTTGAAGGATTCAGTGATGCAAACTGGATCTCTGACTCGGATCAAATGAAGTCTACAAGTGGCTATGTGTTCACTTTAGCTGGTGGGGGCCGTGTCATGGAGATCGTCTAAACAATCAGTGTCGACACGTTCCACCAAGGAGGCTGAATTAGTTGCACTTGATTCAGCAGCATTTGAGGCTGAATGGTTGAGAGACCTGTTGTCAGACCTTCCAATGCTAGCAAAGTCGATACCGGCTGTCCTAGTATACTGTGACAACACTTCTGTGTTGCTGAAAGTGAACAGTAGAAAGGACAACCAAAAATCCTCGAGGCATATCAGAAGACGACTTGATTCATGTCGGCATGCTAGAGAGACGGGTGTAATAACAGTAGATTACATCAAGTCTGAAAGGAACCTTGCTGATCCTTTCACCAAAGGACTGGCTCAAAAGCCAATCCATGCAGCGTGCATGGGAATGGGACTCGTACCCTGTTAGCGGTTTCAACTGCGGATAATTGTCCTGTGTGATCGGAGATCCCGAGATCCAGGCTCCAGGAAACGAAGCACTGTGGAACCAAGAGCACAAAAGACAAAGAGTCTCATGAGCTGTTGTGCTCTGTCTGTAAGGCAGGTTGAGCGATATACTCTTAATGAAGTCAATGCTTTAAGCAGGGAAATTGTCCTACAGAATTTTCTTAACGATTTCACCTATATGAGCTGACTGTGGGGTCGCAGTCCGGGAGAGAATGGGGTTTTCTCTCTAGTGAGTTCATGAATAGATATTAAAGGGCATGACCGTAACGCCCTGCCCCGTAAGAGAAGCAGATAATCTGCCTAGTACTATGTGCCTTTTGTATGAAGATTCTCATACTAGGGTTTGTGGATCAAGGCGTAGTCCTCCGCTCACTCGTGCAGGGTTGGAGTACACTGGGATAGGCTTTGGTTCAAACCTAACAAGTACCTCTGCCGAAAAGTAGTATATAAATAGTACGGGAGCTCAATGACATTGATCAGAAAATAAGAGTGAAAATGGTGGGGATTGTTGTCCATTCTATGGATTTTTCACTTTATCAAAAAAAAATAAATACACCCGGGTGGGCCGCTTCAAGGCCCACTCGCCGAGCAGCCCACCAGAGCAGCGGGTTTTCAGGGCGTCTGTTGCCGCACGAGCAGAGGGGAGCGATGAGCAGAGGCCGCGCGGGGGCTGGTGGCGGCGCTCAGGGCTGAGCGGTTCAGCTCTGGCCGAAATCCATGGCGCCCGCTGTGTAACCTCCTCCAGTTCGGCTCTTGAAATATGGAGACTTGCTCCCTGCTCAAGCTCGCCGAAAAATCCCAGCTCTCTGTTCCTATTCCTCCTCTCGATTCCAGTCACGGTTTGGATCGATTCCTTCGATTCTTGGTGTTCTGGTGTTAATCCTACTAGTGGAGGAAGGTGGAGGTAGCACTGCTTGTGCGCAGTGAGGTTCTCCTGCGCTCCGTTGTTCTATCAGTGCACCTGTGTGGTGCGCAGTCTGTTCTGATCTCTGTCCGCCGTGGCCTGGTTCTTGAGCTCTCTGCTGTGCGGTGTTCCTCTTCTCGAGATGGTGCCGTGGACGTCTCCCTCGGCTCCGGCAGCGACTCTAGTATCTCCGTCAACCTCCCGCCGTGCAGGCCCGGACATGGGCGACAGAATTGGTTTTCTGGGACAGAACCTTGTGTTCGCTGAGCTGGTCTTCCCACGTAGACAATCTACGTGCTGTGAGTTATTCGTTGCCTCACTTTATTTACTGTTTAGTTTTGTGCTATCTGCTAGTATTAAATACTTGGGTGTGATTGCACTGTTGTGGGCGGATTTGTGTGCTCGATGATGATAGCGGTGTAGTGAGACAACGTGACAGTCTGGGTTTTAGTGTATTATCATTTTCAGCATTGATATTATTTGTGCTTAATTAAATCTCTCTTTGTTGAGGTTGTTTACCTGTATTAAATTCTGTTATTTTATTTAGTACACAGCTCCTTACTATTAGTTTTTATATTTGATTATTAGGCTTATTACATCTGATCTAAAACCCTGATTTGGTAAGATAGGGCTGTCACGTTAGTCGAGGATCTCTGATCACCTATTAGCGTTGGAGGGCTGTTTATTACAGCAACCCGCTATTTTGAGAGCAATATTTTAAGATAAATAATCATGTTTATTTGTTTAATCTGCATTCTTCATCTGTAAGCCATGTTTAATTATAAAATGGACCTGAGATGCTATTTTACATGTTAAATGTTCTAGAATTGCTACTGTTCATTGCTGCAATAATTATATATGACATTTATCTGAGTTATATGCCTATTTTATTCAGAATTAAAATATTTAATATAATTAAATATGTAGAAAGCATGTCACTTATTTCTCTAATTTTACAACACTATCTATAGCTTGATCTAACTCAGATAATGCAAAGTGACAAGCGAGCATGGCTTATGAGATGTGAGAATCGTTGGTGTTTCTGGCTCATATAGTTACATGAGCCTGCTGGAGCTCAGCCAAGTTATGACTTTATGAGGATGCGAGTCACTAAGTCAGGGTGCCTTGTTCAGAAACCAATTGTTGACGCCTTTTTGGAGCGCCAAACACTCAACAAGAACCGTGGCGGTGCCTTCTGCACAGGGGCGGACGGTCCGCGCGCAGGGGCCGGACGGTCCGCGGCCTGGTGCGAGGCGCGGTGGTGCTCTCTGCGCAAGGGCGGACTGTCCGCGGCCTGGGGCCGGACGGTCCGCGGCCTGGTGCGCGGCTAGGGCTCCTGCCTGACGGCCGGACGGTCCGCGCCCTGGGGCCGGACGGTCCGCGCGTACGCAGGGACGGCGGAAGATCGCCGACGGCGCCTGGATCTCGCTCCCGGGAGGGACCCCGTCGGGGAGTAGAGATCCTAGGTTGTGTCTAGGCTCGGGCCGGCCGACCTAGACTCCTCTAATCGACGTAGAGTCGAAGAGAGACGAAGAATTTGGGGATCGAGAGGCTAAACCTAAACTAGACTAGAACTACTCCTATGATAAATGCGAAATAGAAGTTGTATTGATTCGATTGTTCATTACAAATCGGCCGTATACCTCTCTATTTATAGAGGAGGGGGGCTGGACCCTTTACAAACTAATTTCCGAGCTTATCCCATGATTTTAGCTAACAACCGTAGCACAAAACTCGGAACCCTAATCTGTTCTGCGCACGCGTGGACCGTCCGGCCCCCAGGCGCGGACTGTCCGGACCGCGGACCGTCCGGCCTCAGGGCCGGACCGTCCGCAGGCTCAATTACGGTTCGAACATATGCCCCCCTGCCTTTTGGTGGAGCTGGGCGAACCAAAAGCAACTAACTCGATGTTATCACATCGGTTCTCTTAGGCATCTTGCCACTTACTAGGATGGTACGCAGTGGCCTTGGTCTCGATGGTTGACTCAACGGACGTGATCCCTTTAGATTTGATCGAACTGTCAGTCCCAACATCGCCGAGCGTCATACTGGTCCTGACCAGTTCGTCACATCGCCTTCCTAATTCTCTAAGTGTTCTGGTGTAGCTCCGTAGTCGACCAGGTCTTCTCCTTGCAGGTCGTCTTCCTCCATGGGCGTCGGTACGTCGTCGGAGGTGTCATGGTTTATTGCAGATGAGTCGGCCTCAGGGGTCGGACGGTCCGCGCCCCGTGCGGTTGGTCCGGTCTTTATAGTCGGACTGTCTGCTATACCTGCAAAGAGCTGCACAGTTGCTGTTTTATTTTCTGTCTTTATGGCCGTTTGATTTTCTTCAACGGCCTTTGGTCTCCATCTCTTTTGTGGTGGCGGATATTGCGGATGTGTGTCATTGAATATTTTTCCCGCCTCCTTCTCCTGATTCTCTTTTGCCCTAAGGCGCTGTAATTTTCGCTTTTGCGATCGTGTCAATCCCGATGGGCACCATCGGGGCATGGAGTATTTTGGATCGGCTATTTTATTGACAGTCGTACTTTCTTTTTTGTTTGTGTTGGCCGATTCACCAAAAATCATCGGCCCTTCATTATTTTGTTGTACGACGACATCTGTCGTTCCTATTTTAATGACATCTTCCTTTTTCGTATTGTTGGAGGTTGTAGCTGTATGCCCCCCTGCCGGATTAGTCAGCCTTTGGGGCCGAGTTGTTCGGCAATCTTGCTGGGCATGTGCTCGTGGACCGGATTGAGGGGCTCTCAATCGGTCTTGTACTGGAGGTGTCAACCTATTGAATACAGATGTTTGGGGTGCCCCCCAAGCGGGGTACTGTGGCATCCCAAATGAGTATGGTGGCATGCCCCACATTTGATTTGGGACATATGGTGGAGGTATGTATGTGTATGGATATGGCATAGGTGGATATGGTGGTGGAGGTGTCCATGCAGGTACGTTAGGTCTTAATTGAACATTATGACCTCCCGTCCTTTCCGATTGGTGTGGTGGTCCAATCGGCCTAACCTGCCGTCGCACCTGGGTGGGTAAGCGAGGTCCCTTTGGTGGCCGGTCGCTGGGGCCAGCCTTCTTTTTCACATATTTAGACAATAATTGATCAAAGGTCGGGCTAGATTTTACCAACCGACCAGTTGCCTTGAACGTGTTAGTTTTCCACGTACCTATTTCTGGTCGTCGTGGTTTGAAGGTACGTGGTCGCCGCAGCTCTTCGACGTTGCCGGACCGTCCGTCGGAACGCTTCGGACCGTCCGGTGATGTTACGGACCGTCCGCGCCTAGACACCGGACCGTCCGCGATGCGTAGTATGGGTTCTCGCGCATATCCCTTTGTCTGTGCTTGCCCCCCAGCGCTGGAGTTTGTGATGGTTACCTTCAGTGTCTCCCCTCCATCAGGAGTCTTCTCGGCCATCACTTTCCTGCAAGAAATTTTGTTGTTTCCATCGGCCTCCCGTGCGTTGCCGATGATGACTTCTTTGTCTTTGCCCTTATCGGCTGTGTTGGGCCGAATTAGGACCTTTTTGCCATTAAAGTCGATCACATTCATTGGGAAGGGCTTCGTGTCCTCCTGAAATTTCAATCGTCCCTCATTAATGGCCGATTGAATTTGTCGTCGGAACACATTACAATCATTAGTGGCATGGGAAAATGAGTTGTGCCACTTGCAGTATGCGCGACGCTTTAGTTCGTCGGCAGGTGGAACGATATAATCAATTTTAATGTTACCATTTTTTAGTAATTCATCGAATATCTTATCACATTTGCCGACATTAAATGTAAACTTAACCTCCTCCTGTCGTTCCTTTTGAACTGACTGCAAGGAGTAGCAAGCCGAAGATTTGGCCTGCTCGGGCCAGACTATTTCGGCAGTGTAAACTTTCTTTGGTTCATCGTCCGAACTACTTTGATTGTGTTCTACTATAGGGACATTATGATGAACCGTTCTGACTAGTTCTTTGCTTCGGCTTTCACAAGCCGAGCTCTCTGATGTAATTGTGCTAGAGTAAAGAACTGGATGCCTTCTAATCTCTCTTTTAAATAATAGCGCAATCCATCAAAGGCTATTCCCGCCAGTTGTTTATCTGTTAAATGAATTTGAAAGCATCGGTTTCTCGTATCCTGGAATCTCCGGATATAATCACTAACCGATTCATCCTTTTCTTGTCGTAGGGTCACTAAGTCTACTAAATCTAGCTCATAATCACCAGAGAAGAAATGTTCATGAAATTTTTGCTCTAAGTCTCCCCATGACAAAATGGAATTAGGAGGGAGCGTGGCATACCATGTGAATGCAGTCCCTGTTAAGGATAATGAAAATAAACGCACACGGAATGCTTCGGTGTCGGCCAATTCTCCTAATTGTGCTAGGAACTGGCCTATGTGCTCACGCGTGCTCTTTCCTTGGTCACCCGAAAACTTTGCAAACTCGGGTATCCTGGTTCCCTGTGGGTATGGGTGGCGATCAAATCGGCTGTCATAAGGCTTCCGATATGATTGCCCCCCAGGGATCATGCTTACTCCGAGCTTATCTCGGAACGCCCCGGCTATTTCTTCCCTCACTATACCAATGGCAGCCGGTGCAAGACCACCGGCTCTCTGGTCAAACATAGGTGGGGTTGGTTGCATGTTAGTATGTTGTCGTTCCCCCCATTGGTTTGAGCTACGTGGTGCATTTCCATTTGCCCTATATGGCTCATATGTTTGATCGTTTCTTTCCGGCCTTCTAGGTGGGGCCGGAAATCTTTCCTGGGCTCTGGATCCTGAATTAATGGGCTGGTGCATTGCATAATGTGATGGGAAGTGTTGTTGGGACGGGTGAGGATTCAGGTAACAATCCTCCTCAAAAAGGTCATGCGCGGACTGTCCGGACATTGGCCCGGACCGTCCGTGATTATATGTGGACCGTCCGTCGTTGTATGCGGACGGTCCGACTTGGTAGTTTAGATTTTGTGCCGTATGTAGTGGCTCGGGCGCATATCTAGGTAACTCATTAAAAATAGGCCCGACTGTTGCTGGCCCGGACGGTCCGCGCTCACGTGCGGACGGTCCGGGCATGTGCAGATCGGCTGATTTGCTGCCGATTTGCGTCTGCTCAGGGTACGTGTCCATCGGCATCCCATAAGGGGGTTGTGACTGGTCGTGACAACCTTTAACCGATGTATTACGTGTATTATCTCCTAATTCAACCTCGGGTGAAGGAAAATTTGCTATACTAGATTTATTAAATGCACGTACTAGTCTCCTACAATCGTTTTGCATAACCCCTATGATATTTTGCATCTGTTCTCGCTGTTCGCCTATGTAAGCTTTAAGAGATTGGAGTTCGTTGGTGCTACTTACATTTGGGGTAATCGTAGTAGGTCGGAGCGAAGCCAGATCTGTCGCTCGTTGCCGAACGACTTTGTTGTTCCTGTCCACTTTGAAGTCAGCCAAGAACTTCGCCTTTGCTTCTTGGATCAGCTGCTCCTGGCGCTCCTCGAATAGGAGCTGTTCTTCAGCCGGCAAGGCTTCCCATGTCGGTGTGATGATATTGCTGGTGGAAACCTCAGAGCTATCTTTTGAACCGGCCATTGAGGGCCGATTTGATAGGTCTATATGTGTTTTCCCCAGCGGAGTCGCCAAAAAGTATGTTGACGCCTTTTTGGAGCGCCAAACACTCAACAAGAACCGTGGCGGTGCCTTCTGCACAGGGGCGGACGGTCCGCGCGCAGGGGCCGGACGGTCCGCGGCCTGGTGCGAGGCGCGGTGGTGCTCTCTGCGCAAGGGCGGACTGTCCGCGGCCTGGGGCCGGACGGTCCGCGGCCTGGTGCGCGGCTAGGGCTCCTGCCTGACGGCCGGACGGTCCGCGCCCTGGGGCCGGACGGTCCGCGCGTACGCAGGGACGGCGGAAGATCGCCGACGGCGCCTGGATCTCGCTCCCGGGAGGGACCCCGTCGGGGAGTAGAGATCCTAGGTTGTGTCTAGGCTCGGGCCGGCCGACCTAGACTCCTCTAATCGACGTAGAGTCGAAGAGAGACGAAGAATTTGGGGATCGAGAGGCTAAACCTAAACTAGACTAGAACTACTCCTATGATAAATGCGAAATAGAAGTTGTATTGATTCGATTGTTCATTACAAATCGGCCGTATACCTCTCTATTTATAGAGGAGGGGGGCTGGACCCTTTACAAACTAATTTCCGAGCTTATCCCATGATTTTAGCTAACAACCGTAGCATAAAACTCGGAACCCTAATCTGTTCTGCGCACGCGCGGACCGTCCGGCCCCCAGGCGCGGACTGTCCGGACCGCGGACCGTCCGGCCTCAGGGCCGGACCGTCCGCAGGCTCAATTACGGTTCGAACACCAATCTTGTTCAGAAACCAATCAAGCCCTTAGAGCCTGTTTGGAAAAAGTTATCCTTTTAGTCACTCTTACTGTTTAGATCTTTCTTCTAAAGTGACTAAATTTTAGTACCTTTGCTTTAGCTATTGAGATCCAAACAGGCCCTTAAATGTCCCCTGCTCAATCGCTTGTATTGAAATACAAATTGAAAGGCACTTAGTTTTGCATTATAAATTGCTCTAATTTTTTTTCGTTAGGTACGTAGTAGTTGCTCTGTATTTGGTAAAAGCATAAATATAGTTGTATGATAAAAAACTACATATCCAAAAAGCTAGAACAATATATAATCAATTTAGAACTGAGTGAGTATAAAACAAAACTAACGAACTGTTCCTTGGTCGTTATTTATTTGCTTGTTCAATTAATTTGTCATGGTCTGGGTTGTTCTGTTTGCAGTTCAGTGGCAAAAGGGTCGGCATCATTGGGCTGGGCAGGATAGGGCTTGCCATTGCCAAGCGAGTGGAAGGCTTCGGTTGCCCAGTCTGCTACTACCAGAGAACAAGGCAGGATGCGTACCCCAACTACACCTATCTTCCGACGGTGCTCCAGCTCGCAGCAAACAGCGACGTCCTCGTTGTGGCCTGCTCGCTGAACGAGCAGAGCCGCGGCATCGTGAGCCGCGAGGTGATCGAGGCGCTCGGCCCCACGGGTGTGCTCGTCAACGTCGGGCGCGGCGCGCACGTCCACGAGCCCGAGCTCGTCTCGGCGCTCGCCGAGGGCCGCCTCGGCGGCGCGGGGCTGGACGTGTTCCAGGCCGAGCCGGACGTGCCGCAGGCGCTCATGGCGCTCGACAACGTCGTCCTGGCACCGCACATGGGCAGCGGGACGCGCGAGACCCGCAAGGCCATGGCGGACCTGGTACTCGCCAATCTGGAGGCGCACGCTCTCAGCATGCCGCTGCTCACTCCGGTTGTCTGACACTGACAACAAGCACTTTCAAGCTTCTGCTGCATGCATGGAATTATTGTTTGTTTTTTTCACATATATACTATACTTAAAGCACCAGTTTCAACGGTCGTCTTACAAATAACCCCTCACAGCTATTTTAAATTAACCCGCTGTATGTCTATAGATGGTCAAACGGTGACCCGGCACAGGCCAGACGCCCGCGGGCCACAACTTTGGCCAAGACATATCATTGCCGGCCTGCTGACTGTGCTGGACCAGCCCGTTAGTCTGTCGGCTTATTTGATTAAATCAGCGTAAAATGTTAAAAAATAGTGCAAAAGGTAAGGTTTGAGCCCATGTCCTGATGGAGGAAGGACGGAAGACACTGGGTGAAAGTGTCTAACCAGTAAAACATAATGCTCAAATATTTTTAATATTGAATATAAATTGTATATATGTATATATGTTTTTTAAATAAAAACAATATATTTGTGTCGGGCCGAGCCAGCACTATGGGCCGAGGCTACAGCCGAAGCACGACACGGCGTTCTTGGCTCTTGCAAGCATTAGGTCGTTTCTGAGACCACATTGGCGCAATGGACTCCATATTGTTTGAGGTTGTTGAATTGGATAGAGCAGCAATGATTTGTCACACTAATATAAAATAAAAGGTTATTTGTTAGTTTTAAACGTTAGTAATTGCTACGAAGTAGCATAATTTATATGGAGCGCATCCAGTTTTTATTGATGTATGACTTTAGCATCACTCAATATTTTGATCTATCTTTTTTATAAGTTTGAGTTCATGTGACTTATTTTAGAAACTTGAGATCACAAATTTTCTCTTATTTGGTCTCTATATGGTGGAATTATGTTATTTTATAATCACTGTTCGTTCAGTCAGTCGTTGTAAACTCTCTTCTAATCGCTCACTTCATTGGCCGTGTTGTACCAAGACATATTGGATAGAGTAAACAATAATATCAGTTAGCCAAATCAAAAAAATATTACACGAAGAGCGGAAACAATTAATAAAAAATCTTGAATTTTTTTGGTGGATAGTTTATAAGTATTGTTGTAAATCGTCGTAACGCACGGGTGGCAACCGACTAGTATATATTAACTCACAAGTAACCCTGGATCGCAGAACAACTTCAATAAAGCTAGAAATAGGAAATGCTTAGGCCATGTGGCGGACCGAGCACCCGGACACGAACTGCTTGTAATACATACAAAAGCAATCATATAATATGTAGAAGCAAGTACGTAGCGTAGCATGTACAGTACAGAACTACAGATGAAGGCACAAGTTATGACGGTGCGTCGGTGCCAACGCGGTCTGCAGCACCGGCGGCAGGACGCTGCTCTCGCCTGGCCTGGGGCGAGAGGAGGCCGAGAGAGAGGCCCTCGGGCGACGCTTCTCACGCCCGTGAGAGCAGTGATATCGCCCCACTCTCGTCTGCATTTGGAGCGAGAGGCAGGCGAGTAGGGCTGGACATTCGGTTTTTTTTCTAAATTTCGGTTCGGTTTTTCAAACATTAGAAACCGATCGGTTTTCTAGAAAATGAAAAACCGAGAAGTTCGGTTTCGGTTTTTTACTTCGGTTTTTCGGTAAAAACCGAATACCAAACTTATAATCAAAACAATACATACAAGAAGTTTACATAATAGATTACACATAATTTTAAAAAGTAAAAATTATATAGGTACAAATATTTAGATATACATCATACATCACATACAAATAAGTGAATAATAATTTAATTGTATCACACAATTAGTTCACATAATCGAATAGTCAAATTTGAGAATTGATAAAGTTTGGTATTCGGTTTTTTCGGTTCGGTATACGGTGAAAACCGATTACGATACCGAAAACCAAACTTCTTAGATACAAAAACCGAAACCGAACCGAACTACCAAAAAAACCGAAATTTCGGTTCGGTTCGGTACGGTTCGGTTCGGTTTTCGGTTTATAGTAAAAATGTGCCCACCCCTACAGGCGAGGCGCTGGCATGGGCACTCTCGTTTGCATTGGAGCGAGAGGCAGGCGAGGCACTGGCATGGGCACACCACGGTCGAGACCACGGGACGAGAGAGAGGTGGCGTGATTCGACCGGTCTATATGACCACATCAGTCCCACCTGTGCTATCTGTTGCAACTAGCTATTTTTGACCGTTTGGAGTTTAAAAAGTTTGATTTTTTTTTGCAAAAAATCATAAATTTCATTCCGATCCATCCATAAATACGCTTTAATATTATCTCATTTCTCTCCTTCAAACTTCCCTGTCTTCACACAATGTCGGATTGGTGTTAACAACCCCAATCTCCAACTTAGTCTAATATCACAAAAAACCAGCGGCGGTCCTGAGAAATAAGTGGTCCGCAGCAAGATACAAATTCAGGGCCCTTCTAGATTTCATGATTATATATGTGCTGCAAATTTTAAAAAATAATTGTAACTGAAACCATCGAAAAGAGCACCCCAACAATAAATCCTATATTCGTGTCCTAAGAATTAAAATATAATATGATTTAAATTGTTAAAGTCACACAACATTTACAGCCCCAACAGTTGAGTCTCATATCATGTTATTAGAAAAGATCAATTATTTAGGAAATAAAAAATTAAAAATAGTATACAAAATAAGGATAGAGCTCCGCAACGAGGTCTTATATTTGGGATCCGAGAGACTGAGTCCTATAATTATTTGATGATTTTTTAAAAATAGAACCTATGTTGGAGGAATTTTTTTGTCACAGTCCTATATGGTAAAATTTAACCATATTTAAGACCCTTCTTGGTGATGCTCTTTAGATACACCAAAATTAAATAAATTAATACTACCCATTATGTGGCACTCACAAATAGTCAATAAAATCAAACCGTCACCAATTAGCAAATCATGCTGCAATATGCTGATTCGTCGTTGAGTCTTATTTTCGTCGTCGGAATCGCACCACCAGACACCAAACACATACTCTAAGGCCGCATATGGTATACTAGAGTGGGGCCCCTTGGAACCGAGGGCCAGGGTGGCCACCCTGCTCGCCCCCCTCCAGGGCCGGCACTGCTGGAAACA
Source organism: Zea luxurians (assembly GCA_029449295.1). Lineage (NCBI taxonomy): Eukaryota > Viridiplantae > Streptophyta > Magnoliopsida > Poales > Poaceae > Zea > Zea luxurians. The sequence goes on along the minus strand of JAOPSE010000126.1, from coordinate 3,942,214 downwards.
CTAGACACATGAGTCTGATACAGTTTGGTGGACATATAGAAAGCATGGGGATAGAGACTAGATTAGAGGAAACCTGAAGCTTCATGTACAGAGGGAAGAACACTTGCGGAGTAAGATGAATGGTAGACTCAAGAGGTCGAATAGAGTGTTGTATGTTCTGAAAAATTCCACCTTATTGCCTTTAGATAGTTGGTCATGGGCCAGCATGGGCCGTGTGGGCTGATAAGTCCTAACATTCCTCCCTTCTTAAGCTTCGGCTTGCCCCCAAGCCGATGTAGAAGCTTGAAGCGCCAGGATCCCAAGGAAAGGTGATGAACTTGTTGCTGATTGCGGGAAGCCCATGGCAATCAGTTATCTCTAGAAGCACTTCTAGCTGGAATAAAACTGTCATAACAATATAGAAATTATTTCCTGCACCTCCATGTTTGTTTAATGATAACTGACATGCAACATATAGTACATAGCCCAAGTAGTATGGCACTAGTGAATTGTTCCAATGATTTGTGATGAGCTCATGGGAGATCCTTGAAATGGGAGTAACCAACACTTGATAAGTCCAACTGATGAGGACATCAACACCAACACGAGCACATCTACACCAGCAGCACCTTCTCCAGCCCAGGCACCATCTCCCCCAGTCCAGGCGCCACCCCTTCCACCTGGGCCAGTGACTCGGGCCCGTGCAAGAGAATTGAACTACATCTTGTTGTTAAAGAACGAAGGCCCAGAAGAATAGACGACCAGCCCAATTGCGGCCCATAATGAACGACCTAGGGTTGGCCGCCCCTAGGGGCTGCGCCCCCTCTCTATTTATACAGGAGCTGCGCCTCCTTTATTTTCCGAGTTTTGTTTTACATTAGCTTTAGCTACTCTCGAACACACGCAAATCTGCGCTGTCTTCGTGTATTCAGAACTCCACCCTCGAGTAATAGATTAGATTGCTCGCATCTTTTTCTTGTTCGTTCTTCGATTGCGCACAGGAAACGATCTTCGTGATCAGGCCGATCTCGCATCAGCAAGGTCGGTAACCACAGGGAGTTGGTTCAGCGATTGCATTGGCGCCTCGGGCTTGCTCGTCGTAGTCGGATCGCAAGGGTCAACTTCCGCCAAATCGGAATTATCTCTACTCGCCGAAAGATCGGGCACCTCAGCTACATCAATTGGTATCAGATTTCCAGGTTGATCGGTGAGTTTATCGAGTGTTTTTTTTCCTACAGTCCACAAAACCACATAAAAATTCAGGTTAGACCTTATCCCAGCACCCTTTTGAGCCTCGCACTTTCTTTCAATAATCTGCATTGTTGAATTTGTGTGCTTTCGCGTCATTTGTTGCTGGTTGCATTGTGTTCTTCCACCATTCAAATCCTAGCGCCGCCACCATCTCCCCTTTGATCACGCCACAAACCGAGTCAACATTGTTTCCTTGTTTTTCTCCTTCGGTTACGTAAAAAAAAAACAGAAAAAACAAACCGAGTCAACGGTCGTTTCCTTGTTTTTCTCCTTCGGTTACGAAAAAAAAACAGAAAAAAAATCGAGTCAACATCGTTTCCTTGTTTTTCTCCTTCGGTTATGTCAAAAAAAACAGAAACAAAAAAAAACAACGAAGGAGAAAGGATACGGTTGTTTCATCCCGGTCGTTTGAAAACATAACTTGAGCTACCTTCCTTAAACCGAGCATAACTTTTCGCTCGGGTGTCCGAAAAATCTGAAATTTTTACAGGAGCTAGTTGACACCATTCTGAGGCCGGCCAAACTGACCTTTGGTCTGTTTGGGTTCGACAAAATTGTCAAAAAAATTCAGGAAAATAAAGAAAAAAATCCGTCAAAGTTCTCGCACGCTTTTCAGAGAACTTCCTGATTTTCTGTAGACCACATTTGAACTCTGTTTTAGGTGAAACTTCGTGTAGATCCTATTTTGTTGCTTCTTGTGCTGAGAAAAATATCAAAAAAATCATACAAAAAAGAAAAACAAAATCACTTGTGATTCCTACTAGTGGCCTCGCTAGTACAATATTTACGGTACTGCCATTCTGCTAGTTCCATCCGTCCTTTGCACTTGTGGCCAGCAATATAGTTTCGTGTTTTGCACTATAATTCAACTTTGCATTATTGTTTGGTCGTGCTAATCCTTGACTTGAGTGCAGCCTACCCAGAACTCCACATATTTCTACGACGAGTAGGTTTCTGTTTCTCCAGGCAATCGCTCATCCAATCTTTCACCGGTTCCACCTGTTGGTTGCAGTTCACCACTGTGGCTTGGTAAGAACGGATAAGAATTTGATAACAGCACTAGTGTGAGCGCCTTGTGTGTACACCCCTGTTTTTTTGTCGTTGTTTTTTTTCTTCTTCTTTTGGTGTTTTGGTGTTTGCGCTAACTATGGCAGGAGCACACGACACGGTGGATGCCCAGTTGCTGGAAGTAAGGGGACAAGTTGATGGACTTGCTGATGACATTAGGACGATGCATGAACGGCTTGATTCAACGGTCACTTCGACGACCGAGCGTTTCAACCAGCTTGACCTTGCTCAAACGGCGACTCGCACCACACTCGACACCATCCTGGCATGCCTTGATGCGTTGACCACAAAGATGGAGCAGGACTACGCCGGTGACACTGAGTGGGACGATGGAGATCGCCGTGGTCGTGCACGCCGTGTGGTTCGTCATCCCCCTAATGACTTATTTTCTAAGATTAAATTTAAAATTCCACCTTTTAATGGCAAATATGATCCTGCTGCATATCTTGATTGGGAGTTAGAGGTTGAACAAAAATTTTCATGCCATGATATTGCTGCACATTCTCAGGTTAAAGCTGCTATTAGTGAATTTACTGATTTTGCTTTAATTTGGTGGCGTGAGTTTAAAATAAAACATCCCACTACCATTCCAACCACTTGGGATCAGTTGAAAGCTGCGATGCGACATCGATTTGTGCCTTCGTATTATGCTCGTGATTTGCTTAATAAAATGCAGCGTTTTCAGCAAGGTTCTCAATCTGTTGAGGACTATTTCCAGGAGTTACAAAAAGGTATGATTCGTTGTGGGATATTGGAGGACAACGACGCTGCTATGGCACGTTTTCGTGGTGGTTTAAACCGCGAAATCCAAGATATACTTGATTATAAGGAATATTATGATATGACTACTTTATTTGAATATGCTTGCAAAGCTGAACGTGAAGTGCAGGGACGCCGCTCGAAGCCATATTCTAACCCTTTTGCAGGACGAAGCTCCACATCCACCTCAGCACCAGTTCCCCCTGCGCCATCCACGTCCACCACTACTCCACGCGAGAAGACGACCAAACCAGCCAGCACTGCCCCACCCACAGGTCGTACACGGGATATTCAGTGTCATCGCTGTAGAGGATTTGGCCATGTGATTCGGGACTGCCCAAACAAGCGCACTTTACTCATTCGTGACGATGGTGAGTACTCTTCCGCTAGTGATTCTGAAGAAATTGAACATGCACTACTTGCCACTGACCATGCAGCTAAGGCGGAGGTACATGTCAACCCGGGCGACGCTGATAGGTATGAAAGTCTTGTTGTGCAGCGTGTTCTCAGTACACAGGTCGCTTTGCCCGAGAAGAATCAGCGACACACTCTGTTCCATACAAAGGGTGTTGTGCAGGAGCGGTCAATTCGCATCATTATCGACAGCGGCAGTTGCAACAATTTGGCGAGTACCATGCTGGTCGAAAAGTTGTCGTTACCCACTCGTAAGCATCCAAACCCATATCACATTCAATGGCTTAATGACGGTGGTAAAATAAAAATCACGCGTTCCGTGCGAGTTCCTTTCTCCATGGGTGCTTATTCTGATTTTGTTGATTGTGATGTTATTCCCATGGAAGCATGCTCTTTGTTACTTGGTCGACCTTGGCAATATGATACTGATAGCTTGCATCATGGTTGTTCGAATCATTATTCTTTCATTTTTAAGGGTCAAAAAATAATTATACATCCAATGACACCTGAACAAATTGTTAAAGATGATCTTGCCCGAGCTGCTATAACTGCTAAACAACTTGATCCATCGCCCTCTGTTCCTTCTGAAATTAAGTTGAAGGCTCCTGTTTTACTTGCTACACGTGCTGATTTTGATGATCTACACGGTGCTCATTTGCCATGCTATGCACTTGTATGCTCTAGTGTCCTCATTTCACTTGATGATGCACCATCTTTGGCTATTCCCCCTATGGTTGCTAACCTTTTGCAGGAGTACGCTGATGTCTTTCCCAAAGACTTACCACCGGGTCTCCCACCGCTTCGTGGCATTGAGCACCAGATCGACCTCATTCCCGGTGCACAGCTTCCGAACCGCGCACCATACCGTACAAATCCGGATGAGACGAAGGAGATTCAGCGCCAGGTACAGGCGTTGCTTGACAAAGGATACATTCGTGAGTCTCTTAGCCCTTGCTCTGTTCCTGTGTTACTTGTTCCCAAGAAGGATGGGTCATGGCGTATGTGTGTAGACTGTCGTGCTATTAATAACATCACTATTCGTTATCGCTATCCTATACCACGCCTTGACGATATGCTAGATGAGCTTAGTGGTGCCATTATTTTCACTAAGATTGATTTGCGTAGTGGTTACCACCAGATTAGAATGAAACTGGGTGATGAATGGAAAACAGCCTTCAAAACGAAATTTGGTTTATATGAATGGTTGATTATGCCGTTTGGATTGACTAATGCTCCCATCACTTTTATGCGAGTGATGAATGAAGTTCTGAGGCCCTTCATAGGATTGTTTGTGGTTGTTTATTTCGATGATATCCTTATTTACAGCAAATCTAAGAAAGAGCATTTGGAACATTTAAGTGCTGTTTTTGATGCATTGCGTGCCGCCCAGTTATTCGCTAACATGGAAAAATGCATCTTTTGCACACGACGTGTCTCGTTTCTTGGTTATGTTGTTACTCCACAGGGCATTGAGGTGGATAGCAGCAAGATTGCTGCCATTCGGGAGTGGCCTACACCGACGACGGTCACACAAATTCGGAGCTTTCTTGGACTTGCCGGTTTCTACCGCAGATTTGTTCGTGATTTTAGCTCCATTGCAGCGCCTCTACATGAGCTTACAAAGAAAGATGTGCCGTTTGCTTGGAGTGATTCGCAGGAGGAAGCGTTCAGCACTTTGAAAGATAAGTTAACCCAAGCTCCCCTATTGCAATTGCCTGATTTTAATAAAGTATTTGAGCTTGAATGCGATGCTAGCGGTATTGGGCTAGGTGCTGTTTTATTACAAGAAGGAAAACCAGTTGCTTATTTTAGTGAAAAATTAAGCGGTGCTAGTCTGAAATATTCTACTTATGATAAGGAGCTTTACGCGTTAGTGCGCACTTTACATACATGGCAGCACTATCTTTGGCATCGTGAGTTCATAATTCATTCTGATCATGAGGCTTTAAAACATATTCGTACCCAAACAAATCTGAACCGTCGTCATGCTAAATGGGTAGAATTCATTGAGTCTTTTCCTTACATTATTAAACACAAGAACGGGAAGGACAATGTTATTGCTGATGCTTTGTCTCGTCGCTATACCATGCTGTCACAGTTAGATTTTAAAATCTTTGGTTTGCACACTGTAAAAGATCAATATGTTGACGATGCTGATTTTAAAGATGCTTTCGGCCATTGTATTAATGGGAAACCATGGGGCAAATTTCACATACAGGATGGGTTCCTGTTTCGCGCTAACAAGCTATGTGTTCCAGCTAGCTCGGTTCGTCTTTTGTTGTTACAGGAAGCACATGGAGGCGGTCTCATGGGGCACTTTGGCGTCTACAAGACACATGAGGTGTTGGCTGCCCACTTCTTTTGGCCTCGGATGCGCGCTGATGTTGAGCGCCTTGTTGCACGCTGCACTACTTGTCAGAAAGCTAAGTCACGGTTGAACAACCATGGTTTGTATATGCCTTTGCCTGTTCCTACTTCCCCTTGGATTGATATTTCGATGGATTTTGTTTTGGGATTGCCTAGAACTAAGAAGGGGAGGGATAGCATTTTTGTGGTTGTTGATCGATTCTCCAAAATGGCTCATTTCATACCTTGTCATAAGACTGATGATGCTAGCAATGTTGCTGAATTGTTTTTTAGAGAGATTATTCGTTTGCACGGTATTCCCAATACAATAGTCTCGGATCGTGATGCCAAGTTTCTGAGTCATTTTTGGAGATCTCTGTGGAATAAATTAGGAACTAAATTGCTGTTTAGCACCACTTGTCACCCTCAGACTGATGGTCAAACTGAGGTAGTTAATCGAACTTTGTCTACCATGCTTAGGGCTGTTTTAGACAAAAATTTGAAATGTTGGGAGGATTGCTTACCTCATGTTGAGTTTGCTTATAATCATGCAACACATTCTTCTACAAAGATGTGCCCTTTTCAAATTGTTTATGGTTACATTCCTAGGGCGCCTATTGCTTTGTTTTCGCTTGATGCTACGGACGCCCCACACATAGATGCTCTTGCACATGTTGAACAAATGATTAATCTCCATGAACAAACTCAACAAAACATTGCTGCTGCTAATGCTAAATATCAGATTACTGGTAGTAAAGGCCGGAAACTAGTTACTTTTGAACCTGGTGATATGGTTTGGTTGCATTTGAGAAAGGATCGTTTTCCTACTTTGCGCCGTTCTAAATTGATGCCTCGTGCTGCTGGTCCTTTTAAGGTACTAACCAAGATTAATGATAATGCTTATATCCTTGACCTGCCTACGGAGTTTGGTGTTTCCACTAGTTTTAATGTTGCAGATTTGAAACCGTATGCGGGAGAAGATGAGGAGTTGCCGTCGAGGACGACTTCAGTTCAAGAAGGGGAGGATGATGAGGACATCAACACCAACACGAGCACATCTACACCAGCAGCACCTTCTCCAGCCCAGGCACCATCTCCCCCAGTCCAGGCGCCACCCCTTCCACCTGGGCCAGTGACTCGGGCCCGTGCAAGAGAATTGAACTACATCTTGTTGTTAAAGAACGAAGGCCCAAAAGAATAGACGACCAGCCCAATTGCGGCCCATAATGGACGACCTAGGGTTGGCCGCCCCTAGGGGCTGCACCCCCTCTCTATTTATACAGGAGCTGCGCCTCCTTTATTTTCCGAGTTTTGTTTTACATTAGCTTTAGCTACTCTCGAACACGCGCAAATCTGCGCTGTCTTCGTGTATTCAGAACTCCACCCTCGAGTAATAGATTAGATTGCTCGCATCTTTTTCTTGTTCGTTCTTCGATTGCGCACAGGAAACGATCTTCGTGATCAGGCCGATCTCGCATCAGCAAGGTCGGTAACCACAGGGAGTTGGTTCAGCGATTGCATTGGCGCCTCGGGCTTGCTCGTCGTAGTCGGATCGCAAGGGTCAACTTCCGCCAAATCAGAATTATCTCTACTCGCCGAAAGATCGGGCACCTCAGCTACATCACCAACAGACTGCATGAAGACTAGTCTCCATCTGATAGCAGCTGAAACTAAAAGAGGGCCAAGGTGATAATAATTTACTCGCATTTCTTAGCACTGAAATCTTCAAACATCTTTTGAGGAGGATAAAGGGGGACCTACAATACAATTTTCCCATTCTTTAGGTCATGTGCAACTAGTACACCAATTGCGCCTAGATTAAAAATGAAGAACAACATCCGTGGCCTCTGACAGGACAAATACTTGCCTAGATCTCTGCTAAGAAAATGCACACTGAACAGTTTCTGCAAGTCCCTTTCACCTTCCATAGAAATACCTACCAATTCAGGCATTGTACTTCTTGCACCATCTGCCCTAATATATCTCGATGAGTAGGCATCCCCATCCTGTGTTAATTACACCATTATCAAAGTTCTACAATCTTTCATGGAAAATATCATCACCCTATCAATCATTGGGTTGACACTAAGCCCCTTATCAGTGAGTGAGAGAGAGTCGTTGTAGATATGCCCACAACCATAGAAGCCTCATCATCATAAGATGGTCATGGCGTTGGTCGCATACCAACAATGTCACCACTAATTCCTAGTTGCATTGGTGGTGACCCTAGTTTCCATTGAACACATCTCATTGATAAAGCCAATAGAACCACCACATCATAAGGCACACTTGTTGCATTGAAGATTTGCAGGATAATACCTTCAACACAAGTGGATGAAGGAATGCATAAGCTGGTGTCACACCCGGATTTAAGGGCAAATCCAGGCGTGAATCAAATATGTGCTAGGATCAAGTCTCACACATATGATGACTCATGGTACAGAAACGAATGTCACATCTTTACTATATAATAGGAGTTCTATACAAAATAACTAAATAATACATCATACGAAGACGATGTTCTAGCAACCATAGTTGACTGGGAGACGATGACCTAGACCTCTCACGAACCCATCACTACATACTTCATGCTCCTTATCCTATGATACTTGTTCTTGACCAGGTGGGGGGTCTGAGTACAGCAAGGGTGAGCTCACATACGTTCATCATTCAACAAGTTGTGGGGAATAATATGCATGAGCTCACTTACGGTGGGGGCTCATGTGAAGTGTAAGGCTTACCAAAGAAGATGGTTAAAGTTTTATTAGCAGTTACTAAGTATAAATAGATACCATCCTGATTAAATAAGAGATCAAAATTAATAATAAACCCACAATGCAATGCAAATGATAGATTAAGTTTAATTTACCAAGGGATCGTGACTTTCCATTCATCTCTGCCAAGGAGACGAGGCAGGGTAGCACTACGAGGACTTTACAAAGTTCCACTAGCTTCAGAAAACCCGTTACGGTTTCTGAGGAGAGCGATATAGGAATCACTCGTTTGAAAGTCCATCGCAGCATGATCAACCCGAGAACCTCCCTATACCGACAACTCCCCTACCGCCCTTGCCCCTTTCGGCTTAGGTAGTCCTCCACTAGCTTTCCTAATTAGTCAGCCAAGGGCGTCCCAAACCACTCTTGTGGTAGAACTGTTATCTCAAGTTAAGCTCCATGTTGCAATTAACACAGTAATCTTGTCATGAAAAGTAATTAAAACAACAGAAAAATTAGAACATGATCATAATTCAGATGTAACATTAATCCCAAAACCAGGTAGAGCAATAGCAAGTCTACCCAATAGTTCATTTGTCTGCAAGGGGTGGGGTAAACAAGACTAGGGAAACCTATTAGGTCACATCAAATTATCCTGAGCATGTCATAGTGATTAATAGATAACATTATTAGGGAAAGAAGAGTGATCGAGGGTACAACTTGCCTTAGACTTGAGATTCCAGGTACTTCACCAAGTTGGTCTTCGGGTTTCTCGTGACCACACTGCTAATCGTAGCAATACATACAGATAAACAAGTAATACATAAAAATAACAGTACACCAAACATGAGAAAACAACCACGTGACAATATTCTACGTGTCGCTATGAGATCGTAGGTTCGAGAATCACTAAAATCAGAGTTATGGTTAATAATATATGGTATTCTGTAGTTCTAGGTGATTAAGTAGTAAAACTATATTCTATATTATAATTCAGGAAATATATGATAAAATAATGTTGCTACTTCGCAGGTGAAAGGATCACGATGCCCAAGAGGGGGGGGGTGAATTGGGCTTTTCTAAAATTCCAACAAAAGTTAAACCCTAAGCATGAGCCCAACTTCACACAAACTACTAGCAACAACTAAATACTACTAGATAAACAACAACCCTAAGTCATTACTACAAATACTAACTAAGCAATTGCACAAAGTAAAATGCTCAAAGTAAATGTGGAATGTAAAGTTAAGGCAAGAAGATTCCTCCAATTTTTTGTCGAGGTATCGAAGAGTCGACACTCTTCCCTAGTCCTCGTTGGAGCACCCGCGCAAGGGTATCGCTCCCCCTTGGTCCTCAGAAGAACCAAGTGCTCTTTATGAGATGATCCTATACCACTCTGGCATGGTGGATCCCTCACGACCACGTACAAACTTGAGTCGGGTCACCAACAAGTCCTCCACGGTGATCACCGCACTCCAATCGCCACCAAGCCATCTAGGTGATGTCGATCACCAAGACTAACAAACTATAGACTTTCACTTGACCAAGAGAAGTCTAATGCATATGGTGTGTGCTCTAGATGGCTCTCATGCGCACTAATGAGGTCCTAACATGGGATTATGATTTTCCTAATCACCTCACTAGGCTTTGTGGGCTTGCAATGCACTAGCAATGAATACAAGTGTATGTGGGCAGCAAGACACTTAATGTGGCTGGTAGAGGGGGTATAAATAGCCCCAACAACCAAAACTAGCCATTATTGTAGGCTACTGTGCATGGGTGCACCAGACAGTCCAGTGCGGCACCGGTGCGCCAACGGTGTGCTCCAACGGCTGCTAGCCATTGTTCTGACAGTGCACCGGACAGTGAATAGTGACTGACGGTGTGCACCGGATAGTCCGGTGCGCGGTTAAAATTTGACTCTGCAAACGCGTTGCTCTCGGGTTTTTCTTGGGGGCAGAGGGTTGCTCCCGGGGCTGCTAGGGCCCACTGTCAGATGTCACACCGGACAGTCCGGTGCCCCTAAGACAACAACCCTACTTTCTTTTTCTTAGGTTTCTCTAACCCAATAGCATGCAGTGTTGATAGCTTCAGCCCAGAACCTCTCCGTTTATCCATATCAACAATACACATCTTCTTTTTCAGAAGCCTATCTTGAAAGAACCTCCAAGTTAAGCATGCTTGGCTTGGAGAAATTTGGGATGGGTGACCGACCGGGAAGTTTTGTCGAGTGCGCATGAGTGAGGACAAAGTGCGCACAAAAGACTCATGTTGGTCTATGGGGACGATATATGATCCTAGAGAGCTGCCAGGAGTAAGTACTGTTGGTCTAGGGATTGGATGTGGTGTTACAAGTGGTATCAGAGCCGACCCTCGCGGTTTCACGGGCGTGTGTGGGTTAGCGGTTCGGGTATATGGCGCATGTGGGCCCAGAGTGGTCACATGACAATGGCATATGATGACACTAGACACACAAACGTGGCTAAGAGGGGAGGTTCCTGGATTGGGGTTGACCGACGAGGACGTCGGTCTTCTAAGGGGTGGATTGTGATATCCTGGCCCTTGGGATGGTGATATCCTGGCCCAAGCCTCAATAGAATTAATAGAGTATCCATATCAACAAGGTGCATCTTCTTTTTTGGAAACCTATCTCGAAAGAACCTCCAAGTTAAGCGTGCTTGGCTTGGAGCAATTTGGGATGGGTGACCCTCCCGGAAGTTTTCTCGGGTGCGCATGAGTGAGGACAAAGTGCGCACAAAAGACTTGTGTTGGTCTGTGGGAACGATATATGATCCTAGAGAGCTGCCATGAGTAAGTATCGCTGGTCCAGGGATTGGACAGGATGTTACAAACAACACATATAATGACCAAGTGTATAGAGATAAATGTCACAAACATTATTACATAACAGAAGTGTCTTACAAAAAATGATAACAATAAAGCGAACTAATATTATTATTCCTTGGCGCCATTAAGCTGACAGGGAGACACCACCTAGACTTGCTCGTACTCCTCGTAGTAGTCCTCCTCCTGGGCTACCTGCTCTTCACTTGTGGGGGATTTATATATCACAAGGGTGAGCTCACAAAAGATCATAGCTCAACAAGTTGTGGGGAATAATGTGCATGAACTCACCAAAGGTGGGAGCCCATGTGGAGTGTAAGGCTGATCAACAAATAATGGTTAAAGCTGAGCATTGCGTTTAATAAGTTGGTCAAATTTTATTAGCAGTTACTAAATATAAGTGTATACCAGCCCAAAGTAATAATAGATCAAAATTAATAATAAAACCATAATGCGATGCAAATGATAAATTGAATTTACTTCCACAAATTAATCATGTGAGTGTCCGAGCCGCTCATGACCGCGAGCACGACTGATATACTAGTTTTACACTCTGCAGAGGTCGCACATCTTTACCGACAAGCCATGCTACCCATTTGCACTATGAGGCAATTCATCTCTACCGAGGAGACGAGGCAGGGTAGCACTACGAGGCATTTCCAAAGTTCCACTAGTTTGAGAAAACCCGCTACGGATTCAGGAAGACGGAAACATAGGAATCCCCATCCGAAAAGCTATACAGACAGTCCGACCCGAGAACATCCCTATACTCTGCAGCGACGCCTCCCCATTTTCCCCTTTCAGGTAAGGTAGTCTCTCCCTAGCTTTCCTAATTACTTGGCCAAGGGTGTCCCATTCCACCCTTGTGGTAGCACTGTTTTCGTAGGTGGTTCTCCATGTTCTAATTAACACAGTAATCTTATCATGAACAATAAATAATCAACAGTAATAATAAAAAATGATCATGTGTCAAATTTATCTCTACACCTAAAACCATATATAGCAATAGCAGGACTACCCAAAAGTTCAGTGGTGATCAAGGCATAAGGTAAAGCAGACTAGGGTGACCTAGTGGGTCCCATCAAAATTAAGCCTAAACATGTCAAAGTGATTATAGAGAACATTATTGGGTAAATAAAAGTGGTCAAGAGCACAACTTGCCTTCAACGAGCTCCTGCTCAGTAGTTTCCACCTGCTGAGCACCAGGGTCCTTAGTTACTTGCTCGTCTACTTGCAACAATACAAACAAACATAGTATAGGCAAAATAAACATCACACCAAACATGAGAACATACTGCATGATAATATTCTATGCATCGTATCGAGATCACAGGTTCGAGAACCACTAAATTCGGAGTTACAGTTAACAAGTTATGATTTTCCAAAGGTCTAGGTGTTTAATATAAAACAAATTAAGTGCAAAACTTTAATCTATGTTTTATAACAAAATAAAGTTACCAGATGATAAATAATATTATTATGAATTTAATACAACTGGAATGAGTCAAAAAGGAGTTAAAATGGATTAATTATGAATTAAATAATTCTCTAGAATTATTTTAATACTTAAAAATCATTTTTCTGGCTTAATTTATTAAATCAGAGATCCACGTTGGACTACGGCTACTAATTCCAAAAAGTCCAGGGGCCAGACCATAACTATTTGGGCTGAATGGTAATAATCTCAGAACGTGCGGGATGGTGGGTTTATTTCTATAAAGTCCAGGGGCTCTTTAATAAAACCGACACCGTGAAGGGGTATGGAAAGATTTTGGTCGCCCGATCATAAGTGCATGGTTCAGATTAGATCGCAATCCCCCCCTGAACTGTTGTGCGATGATGACCGCAGGATCCAGGATCTACGATTTAGTTTTAATTATGACTAGATCGCATCGGTCCGTCCGCTCGTGAATCCACGGTCACCATTCCGCAACGTGAAGCGATATCCAACTTCTAATCCTATCCGGTCAACCGCCATCCAACGAATGACAGACCATCTGCCCCTAACGCCGATCAGCAGCAGCGGCGCTGCAGTTTCCCCCACGGCTGCGCCATGCCCAGACCTCGATGAGCGCCTGTACCGGAGTCCGGTGGTTTGACCCCGGATCCTAACGAGTAGCGCGAGGAGAACGGAAAGGAAGTAACCAGTCTCACCAGTACGAAGACGCGAGGCGAGGAGGGATGTGAACCAGCCTCGACGTTGCATTGGTGTGGCACACAGATGCTCATCAGCGAGGCCCACGGCAATCCTGTAGTACAGGTGCGGCGAAGTAGACAGAGTGTTGCTAATCGGAGATCACTATCTTAGGGACGAGTTAATCGATGTCGGGGCGAACGGAGGTCACTGGAATGGGGTGTCACAACGCCGACGGCGCGACACGACTGTAGGTATGATGTGAGCACGGGGAAGAAGAAGCAGGAGAGGGATAGCTACGAGAGGAGCTTTATACAGCCGAGACGGCATGGCGAGGGCGAGATCCGCGTGGTTGGTTGCCGAGTCCACCGGCCGGAGATTCCCGAGCGCGCTTGAGGTTCGTTGTGGGGGAGAGGATGGAGTTGGCGTCGGGTGGGGCCCATGCAGCAGTGAGGACGCACAACTCCGGTCTTGAGGCGCCGACATCCCCCAGGTCAGCGGCCAAGCGCCCACGGCGAGGCAATCCCGAGCCGGTCAGGAGAGATGGGCTGCGGATGGTTGGGTTAGTGGGCCGACCCAGGAAAAGCCAGCCCAAGCTGAATTTCTCTTTCTCTTTTTCTTTTCCTTTTCCTTTTCCTTTTCTATTTTCTTTTCTTTTATAATTTCTGTTTTTCAAATTCTAATTTTCAAACTTGAACTTGTCTCACAAATTTGAACACAATTGCAAAAATACAAGAACCCCACATGTAATGCACATTTAATTTATACATTTATTATAATTGTTAATAGTCCACTTGATCCCATTATTTGAATATGCAACAAGAAGTAAACCAAACAAATAATCCCATAACCTTTTTATTTATAATACCCAATACTTATACATTTTTATAAATCCAATTATTTGGGTATTATAGTGCTTCAAGTGCGGAGAAACTGGGCACTATGCTAATAATTGCCCAAAGTGCAACCCTCAGACACCTCAGAAAAACAACAATCAATGGTTTGACTAGAGTACACCTATTCATAATAACACTCTGGGTAAAAGTTATCAAAATCAGAATAAGGGAAGAGTTAACCATATCACCACAGAATCAGCTCAGAATGCACCAAACGTAGGACTTGGTATGTATCTCATCAACTCCATACCTACATCAGTTTTGTTTGATTCTGGAGCATCTCATTCATTTATAAGTGAGTCATTCGTGGAAAAACATAACATACCAAAATATCCCCTTAAGAAGATGTTACTTATTAGTACACCGAGAGGTGAAATGAAGACCACACACTCATGCCCCCATGTTAGTCTCAAGATTCAAGGAATAAATTTTCTAGTCAACCTAGTGGTCCTAGGATCCAATGGTATTGATGTGATTCTTGGATACGACTGGTTGAAGAGTTGTGATGGGGTGATACAATTGCCAAAGAAATAGTTGTGTTGACAAGACCACAAGGAGAAAGAATCATCGTCAGCACCAACATGCAAACGGAAGCAGAAACAATGGTGAATCACTTGGAAGAAAAGTCCCTAGAAAATATCAAGGTGGTCTGTGAGTATCCAGAAGTATTTCCGGAGGAATTACCAGGTATACCACCTGATCGTGATGTAGAATTCTCTATTGAATTATTACCTGGAACTGCACCTATATCAAAAGGACCTTATAGAATGGATGTTAAGGATTTAGGTGAACTTAAGAAACAGATAGAAGAATTGTTAGAAAAAGGTTTTATCCGTCCAAGCTCGTCCCCTTGGGGAGCTCCAGTTCTATTTGTGGATAAGAAAGATGGTTCAAGAAGAATGTGTGTTGATTATAGGAGTTTGAATGAAGTAACCATTAAGAACAAATATCCCTTACCTCGGATCAAAGATTTGTTTGATCAGATGAGAGGAGCTAAGATATTCTTGAAAATAGATCTAAGATCAGGGTATCATCAGTTGAAGATTCGAACTGAAGACGTACCTATGACAACCTTCACTATAAGATATGGATTATTTGAGTTTTTGGTCATGTCATTTGGATTGACTAATGCACCAGCTTACTTTATGAACATGATGAATAAAATATTCATGGAGTACCTTGACCAGTTTGTGGTTGTATTCATCGACGACATACTAGTATACTCTCAGAATGAAGAAACACATGAAGATCATCTGAAGACTAGTTCTATAGAAGCTTTGTGACAACCAGTTGTATGTGAAATTCTCAAAGTGTGATTTTTGGCTGAAGGAAGTCGCTTTCCTAGGTCATATTATCAAAGATGGAGGAGTCAAGGTAGACCCTGGTAAAATAAGTGAAATATTAAATTGGAAGCAACCAACAGATGTTCATCAAAGAAATATTCACTCAGAAAAAACTCAACCTAAGACAACGAAGATAGCTTGAGTTCATCAAAGATTATGATCTGGATATACAGTATCACCCAGGAAAAGAAAATATAGTGGCAGATGCTTTGAGCTGTAAAGGTCAAGTGAACAATAATACTACCTATTTGATGCCACATGAATTATGTTGGGAAATAGAACAACTCAACCTTGGTATGGTTAATAATACAGAGGCAACAATTATGGAAGTGGAATCTACTTTGGAATAAGAAATGCGTAAAGGGCAAGAATCAGATGAGAAGATTAAAGAAATTAAGACTCAGATTGGTTTGGGTCAGAAACAGATTTCATAGAAGATGAACAAGGCACAGTTTGGTTTAAAAAGAGGATCTATGTACCAGAAATTGAACATCTACGCCAACTTATTTTGAGAGAAGCTCACGATTCAGCGTATTCTATTCACCCTTGAAGTACTATACCAGGAACTGAAGGAAAAATATTGGTAGTACGGTTTGAAAACAGATGTTGCTACATATGTTGCAGTATGTGACGTATGTCAACGAGTTAAGGCAGAACATCAAAGACCAGCAGGTTTGCTATAACCTCTTAAAGTATCAGAATAGAAATGGGAAGAAATTGGTATGGACTTTGAATGTCGCCTAGAGCGGGTGAATAGGCGTAATCTAAAATTTACAACTTTAAACACACACTACAAGCTGGGGTTAGCATTAGAACTAAAAACAAGTCCGGGAGAGAGGGCGAAAACAAATCAAATGAGAATCAAGCGGATGAACACGGTGATTTGTTTTACCGAGGTTTGGTTCCAAAGAACCTAGTCCCCGTTGAGGAGGCCACAAAGGCCGGGTTTATTTCAACCCTTTCCCTCTCTCAAACGGTCACTTAGACCGAGTGAGCCTTTCCCTTAATCAATCGGGTCAATAAGACCCCACAAGGACCACCATACTCTTAGGTGTCTCTTGCTTTGATTACAAGTCACTTGAGAACAAGAATGAGAAAGAAGAAAGGCAATCCAAGAAGCAAGAGCTCAAAAGAACACAAAATCACTTTCTCACAAGTCACTAAGTGTTTGAGATAAATTTCGGACTTGGAGAGGCTTTGATCTTTTGATTTGTGTCTAGGAGTGAATGCTAGAGCTCTTGTATTGAATGTGATGTTTAGAAATCTTGGATGCTAGAAGTGGTGGTGGTTGGGGGGTATTTATAGCCCTCAACCACAAAAGTAGCCGTTGGGGAGGCTGCTATCGATGGGCGCACCGGACATGTACTGTACGCTGTCCGGTGCGCTGCCATGTCAGCCAACTGTTAGGGTTTGGAGCGAAGTCGACCGTTGGAGCTTTGTCCTCTTGCGGCATTGGACAGTCCGGTGCCACATCGGACAGTCCGTGCCCCTCTGACTTGCTGCTCTAACTTTTGCCACAGTACTATGCTGCACTGTTCATCCGTCAGAGTCGACCGTTGCGTGCTGGATAGCCGTTGCCCGCTGGCTCACCGGACAGTCCGATGGCACACCAGACAGTCCGGTGAATTATAGCGGAGCGCGCTTGCGTTTTCCTGAGAGTGGCTGGTTCAACCCTGTACGGACCTGGTGCACCGGACACTATCCGGTGGCACACCGGACTGTTCGGTGCGCCAGACCACAGCACACTCAAGTCCTTTTTGCTCCTTTTGAATTGGGTCCCTAACTTGAATATTTATTGGTTTGTGTTGAACCTTATGCACCTGTAATACATGAGTTCTAGAGCAAACTAGTTAGTCCAAATGTTTGTGTTGAACATTCAACCACCAAAATTAATTGTATGAAAATGTTAACCCTATTTCCCTTTCAGGCTTTATAGTTGGATTATCCCGTACTCGTGAAGGTTATGATTCTATATTGGTTATTGTAGATAGGTTGACTAAAGTTCACACTTTATACCTGTGAAGACAACTTACTCGGGAGCTTAGTTAGCAGAACTATACATGTCGAGGATTGTTTGTTTGCATGGCGTACCGAAGAAAATTGTATCAGATCGAGGAACCCAATTTACCTCGCGCTTTTGGAAAAGATTACATAAGTCCATGGATACCAAGCTAAATTTCAGCTTAGCCTATCATCCACAAACAGATGGACAAACGGGAAGAACAATTCAAGTATTAGAAGATATGTTAAGAGCTTGTGCTCTAAAGCATGGTAGAAGCTAGGATAAGAGTTTGCCCTATGCAGAATTCTCGTATAACAATAGTTACCAAGCAAGTCTAAAGATGGCACCATTTGAAGCACTTTATGGTTGAAAATGTAGAACATCGCTATACTAGAATCAAACAAGAGAAAGTCAAGTATTTGGTCCAGAAATTCTCCAAGAATCAGAAAAGCATGTGCAAATTGTCAGAGAGAATTTGAAAATAGCACAGTCAAGGCAGAAAAGCTATGATGACAATAGAAGAAGAGAATTGATCTTTGAAGTTGGAGACTTCGTATATCTTAAGGTTTCACCAATGAGGGGAATGAGAAGATTTAAGGTTAAAGGTAAATTATCTCCTCGCTATATCGGCCTATTCAAAATTTTGGAAAGAAAAGGAGAAGTAGCATATCAGTTGGAGCTACCCGACAGTTTATCGAACGTGCATGATGTATTTCATGTATCACAACTTAAGAAATGCTTAAGAGTATCGGAGGAAGAATTACTTATGGAAGAACTCAACGTTAATGAGGATTTGACTTATTCGGAGTATCCTATCAGAATTTTGGAAACATCTCGTAGAATTAGTCGGAGTAAAGTTATCAACATGTGCAAAGTTTAGTGGAGTCATCATATGGAAGATGAGACCACTTGGAAAAGAGAAGATGAACTCAGAGCAGAATTTCCTCAACTATTCTTGGAAGTTCTTTAATCTCGAGGATGAGATTCTTTGTAAGGGGTAGGTTTTGTAACACCTCAAATCCATCAATTAAAACAATTCATTACTAGTTGCTAAACTTAGTAGAGGATAAAATTTAAAATTTTAAATCAAGTGTTCGATTTCTTTTATTCATTTTTGGAAGATGATTTTTTGTTTGAAATGATTGTTGAAGATTGTATTAATAATATTACACTACTACGAAATAAAATTAATTTACATAATAAATGTAGGTCCAAAAAATTAATATCCAATACTTTATTTGACAACATTATTGGTGAATTTATTTTTGGAATATATAGATTTGTTTGTTATATTCATAGTTAAAAAAATAAAATCCACGCTCAACACTGAGTCATCCACACCCTCCCATTTCTTTAATCAATCAATGTGTCTATTTCTTTAATGAAACGCACGTCCGAGAACCATTCTCGCACGACCTCCATTTCTTCATTGCCTTGTGGGCCTCCCTCTTTGGCTCTATGGCGGGCGGGACCCATTAGGTCTTCTTCCCCTCACACCAGCCTTCCCATTCACTGCTCACAGAATGTCCTCAGCCTGCAGCCGCGCCATGCTCCTCGCCCGCCTGTGTCACGTGCCACGCCCAGCCGCTCATACGCCGCCGCGACGGTTATGTCCCTAGCCATTCATTCCCTGTTAATGGTGATTACAACTTCTATTGCGTCGTGCAAAAACGGTGCATCAAGTGGCCCTCATGGAGCTTTAAATAGTATTTAAACTCTCCTTTCCGTTAGCCTATAAAGCTAGACACGTCCCGCCTCCTTCCTCCCCTGATCGCTCGACTCTGCACTCTCGCTCGCCTAGTTGTCTATAGGCCATAGCCACTGCACCTTGTGCCGTCTCGCTGCTGCTCTGCTAGTCGGAGCCTTGCATCACCGGAGCTTCGCCCACTCGAGCGCGCTGTTGTTTGTCGTCTATGCTCATCGGAGCTCACCGAAGCTGCTGTCGGCGTTTAGGGTCCGACCGCACACCCGGGGTTGCCCCTCAAGGTGTTTTTAGGAGTAGGACGGTGTCGACAACGGTAGCAAAATGGTTCGTGCCGATCGCACGAGGGACAGTGGACAAGGTTTATAGGTTCGGGCCGCTTAGAGATGCGTAACACCCTACGTCCTGATGAGTATGCTTGGTGGATGTGATTACAAGAGAGCTCTCTGGATCGAGAATACAGAGAGTTGATGTGGGAGGCTAAGTAATGGGTCGATCGTTCTGAGGGGGTGCCCCCTAGGCCTTATATACTCGACCGTGGGGCAGTACACATGATGAGATAGCAACGAGTAGCTAAAAGATAGTGAACCTCTCGAGATTATCCCCTACGTAACTCTCGCCGACTTATCCTCACGTGGCTTCGCTGCATGGAGGCCCCGACGCGGGAAAGTCGGATCTCTGTTGCGGCCAATGGCTCGGCGCTATGGGCCGTCCGGGTTTGCACCATTCTGGCCCTATGTCGTTCTGCGTTGCTGGTCGTCTTTCCCCAGGCCCACAAAAGAATAACCTTGCGATTTATTGGACCCTTGGGCCTTTCGTGAGGTCCTTTACTCTTTTGGTGGACCCGGGGGATATCTATCCCCCACAAGCCCCCGATCTTTGGGTTAATTTAGAGATAATCAACCCGAAGATCCCAGGTCCAGCTTGTAGATGATTTGAAGAAAGATGACTCCTTGCTGTTTTCTATTGCTTTGATCACTTGTCGACCAGAACCTAGCTTCGTGCCTGTGCCTTAGAGATTGGCATTCCTGTTTGTTGGACTCTGAACCTTATTGGGTGCACCGGAGGTGCACCCAATGGGTGTAGCCCCCGAGCTTCGAGTAGATTTTAGAAAATAATCTACTCGAAGGTCTTCATTAGAAATTACTCCCATTTGTGTTTCCTTATTCCAGTTGAGGATTAGCTTCTTAATCTTGTTTCATGCCCTTAGAAATTGGCGCTATCCTGGCTTATAGTGACAATCCATGGGGTGCACCGGAGGTGCACCCAATGGGTGTAGCCCCCGACCTCCAAGTGGATTTTTTGAATAATTCGCTTGAAGGTCTTCTTTTTGCGTCCTGTTGCTGAAGAATACTCTTTCTGCTTATAAAAAGGTTGGCATGATGTCATCTGTGCTATGTCATCAATATTATGCTTCGGAGGTCAGCATGTGTTTTGTCTTTTGCAACTGAATTTGCAACCCTTCCATATCTTGCTGAGTAGCATAGTGTATTTGCTCTGCGACTGATTGGACGTTCGATGGACGTTCTCTGTCTAGTCTTCAAGTCATGTCTGTCGACCATATTTTGCACTCTACTGACTATATTTGGCTTCCCTTTAACTCTTGTTGATATCTCATTTTTGTCTTGAGGCATTCACTGCATGCTCTGCACAGATGTGACCATTTTGAAAAATATACTGACAATTCCTGGGCGTCCCCCCCCAATGGGTGTGAGCAAGGAACGTCTTGGTACGCTGAGCGTTTTAACCGATTGCTTCTGAGTTGTAATGTGATGGGACGGCGAGTGTAATCATATCCTTTGCGCTGTTGACTGGAGTCCCAATGGGTGTAGTGCTGCATGAAACGGCGTCCGCCGCCTGACGTGTCTTTGGACGGGTGGAGGTGTATATTGAATGCTTTGCGACTGTTCAGTGACCACTGTTGGAGGTGAGCGGTTGCCTTCTTTTCCTATAAATAGTGCCCTTGCCTGCCTGATTTTTTCACATCTCTCGCTGTTCTCCGTTGCCTGCTTTCTTTCTTCTATCTGCATTTCCACCATGGGCAAGAAACGCAAGCGCGAACCAACCCCTCCGTCTGAAGATTTCGGTGACTCAGAGTATTCAGAGGAGGAGTTCTCCTCTGAATCCGAGGGGTCTCCGGCTCCCATCCCCCTGCGTGAGTCGTCTGACGACTCAGACGACTCCCAGGGGCTCGCGGCGGAGGTCTGGTCGTACATCCGGGCCGTCGAGCGCTCCGGGCTCGAGGGCTCGGATGAGTCCGAGTACTCCTCGGAGGAGGAGGACTCGGACGACGACGGCGGCGAGGGCGGGGACGACGACGACGACAATGACGACGACGACGACGACGACGACGACGACGACGACGACGGCGGCTGCACCAGGGGCGGCGGCGACAGGGGCGGCACCAAGAGCAGCGGCGGCGGGGGCGGCACCAAGAGCGGTGGCGGCGGCAGGGGCAGGGCCAGTGGCTAGATGCCACTGGTCCTTTTAAATATTAGTATAGATTAGAAGTAGTATAGTTAGATAATGTAGTATTATTAGTAATGTAAAGTAGTATATTGTAGAGTAGTAGTAGTAGTAGCAGTAAAGTGTAGTTTAGTGGTAGAAATAGGGAAGTATCAACTCATAATGGGTTGATTTGTAAATGTTATCACTTCCCTTGAATGAAAAACAGGTTTGGTTTCTCCTTGATGACTTGTTTCATCTGACTATGAATCTGAGTTTTTTGAGGCCGTAGATGAACGGCTTGATCGTTATACTGATGCCTCCAAGCAATATTGCAGTCTGTATCAATGTTTTTAGAAGTAATGCCGAGTGATCGGAAGTCGCCGTCGACATTTTAGAAGTAATGCTGAGTGGTTGAACTCCAGATCATCGTTTTAGAGGCAACGCCGAGTGACTAAGTAGTGACTTCGGCATTTTAGAGGCAATGCCGAACAATTTAACTCAAGGTCAGCGTTTTAGAGGCAACGCCGGGTGATTGAGGGTCAACGTTGGCGTTTTTAGGAGTAATACCGAACAGTTGAACCCGAGGTCAGTGTTTTAGAAGCAACACTAAGTTATTGAACTCGAGATCAGCGTTTTAGAGGCAACACCGAGTGAGTGAAGGTCAACGTCGGCATTTTAGAAGTAATGCCGAACGATTGAACTCAAGATCAGCGTTTTAGAGGCAACGCCGAGTGACTGGATAGTGACGTCGGCGTTTTAGAGACAGCGCCGAGTTATTGAACTCGAGATCAGCGTTTTAGAGGCAGCGCCGAGTGATTGAAGGTCAACGTCGGCATTTTAGAAGTAATGCCGAACGATTGAACTCAAGATCATCGTTTTAGAGGCAACGCCGAGTGATTGAAGGTCAACGTCGGCATTTTAGAAGTAATGCCGAACGATTGAACTCAAGATCAGCGTTTTAGAGGTAACGCCGAGTGACTGGATAGTGACGTCGGCATCTTAGTGGCAACGCCGAGTTATTTCGAGGGTTAGCATCCGAGTAAGGGGAGGGCCCACCAGTTTTCTGGGAAATAACTGCCGAATGACCACGTGGCATGCTGGGATTTCGGAAATAACCGCCGAGTGATGACTGGGCACTTTTTGAAACGGTGTCTGGTCCGAGAATATCCCATAAGAGTCGCACTTTTAGCCGCCTTTGCTTTCCGCGCCCTAGTTTTTGCATTCCTGCTTCCAAATCTCCTCTGCGCTTGCCTCCAATTTGCTCGCTGGTGAAATCGAGATGGCTCCCAAGAGGAAAATCGCGAGTTCTTCCGCTGTGGTGATTCCCCCAATTGATCCCAACAGCCAGTTGCCTTTCGCAGGTAACCACATGTCCAACATCTCTGAAACTGAACTCCTCCACCTCGTGTCCATCGGGGTTCTTCCTCCGCGGGAACTCTGTTCTTGGCGGGTTTGCCATGGAACTACGGTCCCGACGGAGGATACCCATGAGTCTGTGGTTTACGCTCCCTTTCTTCTCCGTGGCCTTGGCCTTCCTATTTCTCCCTTTTTCCGCGGTCTTCTTGATTTCTACCACATCAACTTAACCCATCTGAACCCTAATTCAATTCTGCAAATTTCTATCTTCGTCCACTTATGTGAGGCCTTTCTTGGTGTGCTGCCGCATTTTGGATTGTGGAAACACCTGTATCACTGTCGCCCTGGGATGGCCGGGGGACAGCATCAGTTGGTTGGAGGTGCCAGCTTGGAGATGCGCCGGGGACGGAAAACTGAGTATCTTGAGATCCCCCTTAAAGACAGCATTAAGGGATGGCGCCTGGAATGGTTTATAGTTGATAACTATGGAAATTCTCTCCCCCCCGGTCAGGAAGACAGCCAGATGTTCGCACCCCGAGCTGGACCGAGTCTCCCACAGACGAGGAGGTGGCTGAAGCTAGTGTGCTGTTAGCTGAAGTTGGGCTATTGAAGGAGAGGGGTTTAACCGCTGAAGCTATAGTCGCTGACTTTGTCTTCAAAAACATTCAGCCACTGAAAGACAGGGCCCACCCGGCTTATCTGTATCAAGGGCTAGCCGACCCAACTCGAGTTACCAATGGAAGGATCCCTTCTGCAGATTTGGTGAGCCGGCTGGAGACGATTCTCAGAGGCAAAGTATCCAATGTTGGTGCTCCGATGGCGTATTCAGCCTGGAATCTGCCTCCTGCCAAGGCCTTCACTCGCTTTGTGTCAAACCCGCCTTCAACTGATGGCAATTTGGGCCTTAGAACGCGGCCCTCTGATGAGGAGGTTAGTGCCTTGGTTGCTTCGCTTGGGAAAATCCCTGATGATGAAAGACAAACCCATTTCGAGGTGCCTTCGGATCCTACTGATGCTGAAATAAATGCCGTGCTTGACATGTTGGCCGAGGATTCTTCTGACGCTATTCCTACTGAGACATTGGCAGTGGCACCTCTCCCAGAGGTCGGTATAGTCTTGGATGTCCAGAGACCTGTCCGTGCTCGCTCGAAGCGTCCCCGCCGAACCAATCAGACTGATCTTTCTGTTGATGAGCAGAAAAAGAAGAAGAGACGTATTCGGCGAGTATCTAGTTTGAATCAGGGTGCTGGTCCCTCGGCTCCTGCTGATGAGGAGGTTCCTGTATCCGAATTTGCTGATGCTGATCCCAATGGGTGTGGTCCATCTGTTACTGATCCCAATGGGTGTGGTGCCGGTGTTGCTGATGAAGATGACGAAGAGGAAGAGGATGAGGTTCCTTTGATTCGAAAGAACAGTCGGCAATTCCTCGCCAGTGGGGAAAGTAGTGGGGTTCCCTCCCCGGCCTTATCTGCTCTTGTTGGTCTGCAAAACATGTCCCTGGCCGATTTTGATCAAACTCTCGAGGATATGGTCCCAGAGGACTTGTTATCAGGGCCAGTGGACGATGCCGCGACGGAAACCTGTGGTGCTGTGCCGGACGCTGGGTTGAGGTCATCCCGTGCCTCATCAACCTTAGAGCACGATCTTGAGGGACGGGATGTTAACTTGGATTGTCCTGATCCCATGGAAATAACCGAGGTCCCGCTAACCTTGGAGACGGTTACTGCTGAAAATTTGGACCCCAAGGATGGTGTCGACACATGTCCAGCCCCCGAGGGTGTCGTGGGGGACGACTTAGCCCGGGCGAAGAGTGCAAGCTACTGCCCAGCCCCCGAGGGTGTTGCCGGGGATAACCCGGCTCAAGTGGGCAGTGCCGACTATGGCCCGGTCCCCGGGGATGCCCAGACAAGATCTCTCTCCGGCACTTCCATGAACGTTCACGCTGGGTCACCTCCACACTCTGGCTGCATGGTGGTGGCCCAGACTTCAGACCGGGGCGTCGCTTTAGAGGGCAGCGTCCCCGTTGATCGAGTGTCCGGTTATGCTGAAGGAGATGAACTGATTCCCACTGTTCTCGGGATTAAGCTTCCACCTATACCGCCTCAGGCTGTTGAAAACCAGTTGCAAATCTTCGATGAAGTCCTTTGAGTCCTGTGTTTTGATCACCACGTCATCCACATAAGCCTCCACACGCTTGCCCCAGTGATCGGCTAAGCATGTTTGAATGGCTCTCTGGTAAGTCGCTCCAGCGTTCTTAAGGCCAAACGGCATGGAGGTATAACAGAAAGCGCCAAACGGAGTAATGAATGCCGTTTTTTCTTCATCTTCCTTTGCCAGGCTGATCTGATGGTACCCAGAATAACAATCCAAGAAAGACAACATAGAACATCCAGCGGTGGAGTCCACCACCTGATCTATCCTCGGGAGCCCGAAGGGATCCTTCGGACAGTGTTTGTTGAGATCAGTATAATCAACACACATGCGCCAGTCCACTTTATTCTTTTTGAGTACAAGAACAGGATTGGCTAACCACTCAGGATGTAATACTTCTCTAATGAATCCGGCCGCGACCAAGCGAGCTAACTCGGCGCGAATGGCTTCCCTCTTATCAGGCGTGAAACGACGTAATTTCTGTCGAATCGGCCTCGCCTGGGGAAAGACCTTTAGCTTGTGCTCGGCCAGTTCTCTCGGGACTCCCGGCATATCCGCAGGCTGCCATGCGAATACGTCTCGGTTATCTTGCAGAAACTGGACGAGCGCGCTTTCCTATTTGTTGTCCAAACTGGAGCTGATGATGGCCGTCTTGCGCTCATCAGCGAACCCCAGGTTGATTCTTTTAGTTTCTTCAGTCGGCCGCATAGAGGTCGCGGTCTGAGCTTCATTCGCCGGTATTGCGAGGTCCTCCTCAGGCTTAGAGTTCGCCATTGCGGAGGGAGCTGTCGACGGCTTGGCGGTGAGGGCTGCTTGGATAGCCACTCGGAAACATTCTGCGGCGCCTTGGAGGTCGGCGCGCACAGTTATGATCCCTTGTGGCCCCGGCATTTTCAGTATCATGTATGTGTAATGCGGAATGGCCATGAATTTGGCCAATCCTGGCCTCCCGATGATGGCGTTGTACCCGCAGTCGAAGTTTGCCACTTCAAACCTCAGGAACTCGGTTCTGTAGTTCTCCGGAGTTCCAAAGGTGACCGGCATGTAGATGTGGCCCAGCGGGTATTCCCCTTCCGTCGGCACGATGCCGAAGAAAGGAGTGTCCGACTCGTGGAGCTCTTTGAGATGAACTCCCAAGCTTTGGAGTGTCCGGGGGAAGGTGATGTTGATGCTGCTCCCCCCGTCCACTAACACCTTTTTCACCCGGCTTTCTCGGATCACCGGATCGACGAGAAGCGGGTACTTGCCCGGGTGATCAAAGTTTAGCCATTGATCCGCCCGAGTGAAGGTGATCGGGTGCTCCGACCATCGGTATGGGGCGGGAGGGCCGATGGTCGCTACCAGTATCTGGCGATCATTGAGCTTCTGCTGTCTTCTGCTCTCCTGTGATCCGTGTCCGCCGAAGATGACGTTGACCTCCCTGTCAACGCGCGGGAAAGCTCCTCCTCCTCCTCCCTCCTCCTGCCGATGGGGTTGTCGTGGTTCATCTGGTCCTCCTCTCGGCGGAGGAGGAGGTAGAGGTTGGAAGGGTCGACCGTGTCCGACGGAGTGCTTGAAGTCCCGGCAGTTACGAAGAGTGTGTCGCATGTCCTTGTGGTACGGGCACTGGGCGTCGAGGATGTCGTCCAGTGTGCGTTCGCCCCCACGAGGTCCTCCTCGAGCGCGGGCGGCGGGTGGTCCGGCGGCGTGTACTTCTTCGCGTGGCCGCTTCTCCCATCGCTTGTCAGGTTGCTGGGTCGCGTCGCGCCGCGGTGCTGCCGGCGCGGGCTTCGCTCCTCCGATGAGGTCCTGGGCTCGCTCGTCGGCGGTGATGTAGAGGTCAGCCTCCCGGAACAGCTCCTCCGAGGTTGTCGGCGCCCTTTGTAGTATGGCTCGGACAAAAGCCGAGTCATTGGATCCTCGGTAAAAGTCCTCGATCACGGCCGCCTCCGTGACATCGGGGATGCGATTCCTCATGGTTTGAAACCTCTTGAGGTATGATCGGAGAGTCTCGTCCCCCCGGCGCTTGATAGATTTGAGGTCCCACGGCTGCGCCGGCTTGTCGGAGAGGGACTGGAAGTTGGCGGTGAAACGCCGACTGAAATCTCCCCAGACGTCGATGCAGTATCGGGGTAGATGTCGTAGCCATTGCAGCGCGTCTTGTCCAAGGACAATGGGCAAATACGCGGTCATCACATCCTCAGATGCTCCGGCAGCTCGAGCAGCGGTGGTGTAGACGGCTAGCCAACCCCACGGATCCTGCTTAGGTTCATACTTGTCAACATTGGATACCTTGAAGTTGGGAGGCCATTGGATGGCCCTAAGGCGCGGAGTAAGGGCGGACACTCCGCACGTGTCCTCTTGTCGTCGGGGTCGATGCCTGTCCCGGGGAGGGGAGTTGTGGTTGTGGTTCCTCGACCGTCCCCGGGAGGTTCCGCCAGTTGAAGCCGTCGCCGACTCAGTCCTGGTTGCTTGGCTCTGAGTCGGGGCACCATGATCCCTGTCGTACTCCTCTCGACGATGAATTTCGTTCTCGTGCCGCCGTTCCCGCGAAGCGTTGATGGAGCTCCGCGCGTCTCGGCGACTGTTGATGGCGTGTCGTAGATCGTTCGGCGGGTGAACAAGCGGTAGAAGATGGTTGGCCGCCTGGGTGAACAGTCGTCGGTAACCGTCGGCGTCAGGAGTCCGAGGAAGTCCTTCCGCTATCCGAGCCAGCACCCCTCCGACCTCGCTCGGCGTGTTCATGGCTCGAGCGAAGTCGGGGTTCAAATTACGCCCGAAGAGTGGATTCTCGCGACGTTGCCTTGTATCCTGCTCAGCCTGCTCCTGGGCTCGTCGGCGATCACGTCGTCGGGAGTTCCTTCGCTCTCTGAAGACGCGTTCCTCCGGGGTTTCTCCTACCTCCGAGACCTCGTCTCGCGAGACAGGTTGTTCCGGATTCCGCTCTCCGGCCGCGTGATGTCGTCGAACATTCCTGCGCCGGTTCCTTCGTCGACGGGACTCTCGCTGAGGCGGTTCTTCCCCGGGTACAGTCGGCTCGTCGTCGGAGATGGCCGGCGATTCTGCCCTTCCGATGAAGAGGACGTCGGGGTAGAACGACGCTGCCGGCGTGGTGATCTTCTTCCGGAGAGCTGGAGGTTGCGCTTCTCCGGTATTTTCGGAGTTTGTTGAGGAAGACTCCTTTTTCGGCGGATCCGCAATACGGTGCAGAATTCCTTCTTCGTCCGCTACGAACGAGATTGTTCCGAAGCAGAACATAGATCCGGGGCGCAGGGTGATCTTGTTGTAGAAGGAGATGGCCATTGAGCTAGCTTGGATTGTCAACACACCCCCTACCTGGCGCGCCAGCTGTCGGCGTTTAGGGTCCGACCGCACACCCGGGGTTGCCCCTCAAGGTGTTTTTAGGAGTAGGACGGTGTCGACAACGGTAGCAAAATGGTTCGTGCCGATCGCACGAGGGACAGTGGACAAGGTTTACAGGTTCGGGCCGCTTAGAGATGCGTAACACCCTACGTCCTGATGAGTATGCTTGGTGGATGTGATTACAAGAGAGCTCTCTGGATCGAGAATACAGAGAGTTGATGTGGGAGGCTAAGTAATGGGTCGATCGTTCTGAGGGGGTGCCCCCTAGGCCTTATATACTCGACCGTGGGGCAGTACACATGATGAGATAGCAACGAGTAGCTAAAAGATAGTGAACCTCTCGAGATTATCCCCTACGTAACTCTCGCCGACTTATCCTCACGTGGCTTCGTTGCATGGAGGCCCCGACGCGGGAAAGTCGGATCTCTGTTGCGGCCAATGGCTCGGCGCTATGGGCCGTCCGGGTTTGCACCATTCCGGCCCTATGTCGTTCTGCGTTGCTGGTCGTCTTTCCCCAGGCCCACAAAAGAATAACCTTGCGATTTATTGGACCCTTGGGCCTTTCGTGAGGTCCTTTACTCTTTTGGTGGACCCGGGGGATATCTATCCCCCACAGCTGCCCCTGCCAATCCCCTGCTACCTCTGCTCCATTACTGAGGATCATCTCCTCTGCAACACCCTACTGCTCGACGTCACCGGAGCCGCCCATTTGACGACGCCGTCAACTCCCTCGTCGTGCCCGTAGTCCCTGCCCCGCTTGACATTGTCCCCTGCATGCCAGGATTATTGAGAGCAAGGTAGGAGAAAATAAAATTTTGTTTAGTCCTCTGGTTTCTTGTTAAATTGCGTCTACGTTTTTTGCAGTGCAAAAGTATTTAAATAAGACCCTGTTTTGCTACTCACTGGAAACTACGGTTAAATACGTGTTAATCATTGCTGCATTATTTCACAATAAAGTCTAATCCATATAAGTTTATTATTGTTTTATTAACATCATATTAGTGTGCTACGTATTCTAATTCATTGATTTGCAGCAATTTTTAGCATTTTCATATTCTTATTTGAATTACGTTTGTAATAATGTGTAGCTTTTAAGTAATAAATTAAAAGGAACGTAATTCCTACATTGAAGGATGGTTATCAGTTTAGTATAGTTACTCATAGAATATAGACTAGTTTATTATTCAAGTTATTTATATATATAAGAGTGTAGTATGTTTTATATGCCTTGGCATTTCAAAAATATTGATAATAGTTAACTAATATAATTTGTAAGTAAATTTTCAGATTATATATTGTTTTCGAATTGAAAGTAGTTCACTCGTGAAATATAAATCTTGCATAAAATTGAAGATAATATTCTCTATTTTAGTTCTTTTGCATGAACACACCCTTAGGCCTATACTTAGTTTTTTAAGTAAATAGTAATAACATGTTATATAAATATCACTTAGATTTTCATAAAATATGAATTAAATTAATGATTCTAATGATGAACCTTAAGTTAGGATTAAATTTACATTATAGTTACGAATCAAGTTTTGTTTTGAATATTCTTTTTATAAGTAAGAATTGTATAATGCATGTTTTATTGTTGTTGAATGGTGTCTGTTTATTTATTGGTGTATGTTTTCCTTCGGTATATACGATGTGCGAATCTATATTAGAAGCTGATTTCATGGTAGAGGACCCAAAAACGTTTGAGGACGCGCCACAAGACACTTTTGAATAAGGCAAGTGGATTCTCCCTCTGCATTCTGTTCGTACACAAATAATACTATAATAATTTTTACTTTTGAATATTTGCATAATTTGATGGGTTTTGCCTAAATAGAACTACTTAGAAATACAAACCATATTCCTTGTTTAACCTGGGATTTAAGCCATGCCTAATATTTATGCTATTGCTCAATTTTATCACTATGATGTCACTTTGAAGATATTATTGTTCCGGAAATGAAATGTGTATTGTTGTTTAATATGATGATTAAATAAGATCAGATTTTATTAAATGGAACATAAAGTGACCACCTAGGATAATAGTGCAACCACGAGTGCTATTATAGCTCTGGCTTTGGTAATTAGCTTAATTTGCTTAGTACTTAGCAACCTTTCCTGAAATATGGGCAAGATGGGGATCGGTGATGGTAGCAGCTAATGTTATCATGGTGACATAGTCTTGGCTAAGCTGCCTCGCCCAGAGGGCCTCCACACCGACTTAGAAACCTTAGCAGGTTGTTTTGTACTAAGTGTATTTTGTGAAAACCTTATAGTGGATCACTAGCCATTCACCTCGGCAGTGTTTAAGGGTCCGTACAACCTAGGCTAGAGGGGATACATGGCTTGTGGGTAAAGTTGTACCACCTCTGCAGAGTGTAAAACTGATATGTCAGCTGTGCTCACGGTTAAGAGCAACCTAGACCCTCACATGATTATTAAACTCAAATATGGAGAATAAATTGTGATCCGATGATTTATAAATGGGTTGCTTAAGGTTTTCACTTAAGTACTTTTGATATAATTATATGCTTATGATTAATTGGGAATTTTGGGATACACTTACAATTAGTAAGTTAGGTGTTGTTAATAAAAAATTAAGCAACTAAAATCCTTATCGCTTAACCATAGCCTACCTTGTTAACCTTACATAACTCCTCCCACTTGCTGAGCCCTCACCATAAGTGAGCTTACCCCTTGCTAAATTTTTTATCAGAAGCTGATGAGGAAGACTTTGACGAAGATGTTGACGAGTACTGAGTCTAGCGACGCTCCGGTCATCTTCTTGTGGGAGATTGCCCATGTTATTTCTACTGTACTTTGATGATGATACTGTTAAGACTTTTAAGTCTAGATGATGTAATAAAGTTATTATACTCGCTTTATGCCTTTATTGCATTGTCTTTTGATGTATTACACTTGTGACATCAACATATGTGCAGAAAATAGATCCTGGCACACATATGTATGCATTCGGTTTTGCCCCTAAAACCGAGTGTGACAGGCACACAGGTGAAATCTAGGTGCTGGGGTTAGATTAATATACCTAGTGGTCTATTGTTATCTAGCTAAGTCTATCTTAGTAAATTAACTAAACTCAACTATGTCTATCTTAGTAACTATGTATTTAGATAAAGTTATTCCAGGATGGGACCATACATTAATTGAAATTAAATCTACAAAGTTAAGCACTTGCACATTCATTAGGGTTTCACTTTTATTTTACCTTTAATAAATATTCTACCACTGTAAATTAACCTAGAGTCTAACCATAAAATTAAGACATGCAAACAGTGAATGATTATAATTTAAACAGATAGAGAATAACATTATGAACATTTTGCAATTTGAACCACCCAATTTGGAGTTCATATGCAAAAGATATGAAATATACAAGCTTTAGAATTCAAAAACACTAAATTAAACTCATTTTTGTGATTAAAATAAAGGCCAGGGGCTTCTCTACAAGAAACCAGGGGCCTAGGTGCAAGAAACAGGACTGCGGGTTCTATTTCCAGAAAATCGAGTGGCTCTTTAATAAAATAACCAATCGAAGGGGTATGGGGCATCCTCGGCCATCCGATCACAATCAACGGACGAGATCAAATCGAGCGCGGGCGAGCGCTGACAAGCGGGCCAGGGCGGTCAGTGGCTTGGGGCGAAGGCGGGTTGACCGGTCGGGCCCAGTGCCAGGGGCGCAGGCAACCGACGGGTGGGACCCAGGGGCAGGGGTGCGCGCTCGAAGCGATATCCAGAGATCCAGACCGTTGGATCAGGAGTGGACGGTTAGGATCTAGCGCACGGGGCTAACAACATAGCGGCCGACGCTGCTTCGCCTGTGGCGGGGAAGCCACCAGAGCTGAGGCAGGCGCGGTCTCTGGGGCTTGGGGTCATGTAACACCCTAATTTTGAGGGTATAAAATTTCTTTCTAATGATCACCCAAAATCATGTGTTACTCTTCTCTCTCTCACCCTAGGTTCTATCTCTCCCTAGATTCTCTCCCTTTTTCCTTTTTAAGTAGATTTAGCTTAGGTTAGGGAGATTTAATTATTTATTTTTGCCAAAACATTATGAGTCATGACTTGTTGCATCATGCTGAGTTTAAAATATTCTTTGAAGTGTTGCACATGTTTGAATTTATTTGAATTTGAAACCTAGCTTGAATTTGGAATTGAAAACCCTATAGAAAAGAAATAGAAAAGGAATTAGAAAATCCAGAGAAAAAGAAAAGGAGAAAGCAGCCCAGGCGGCCCAACTTGGCCCAGCCAGGCCGCGCGGTCGCTCCGCCTGACAGGTGGACCCCGCCTGTCAGCGGCGACCCTCTCTCCTACGCACTTCCCCTCTCTCGCTCGCTGCCAAGTGGGGCCAACCTGTCGGCGCCAGTTTCTTCACTCGCGCGCCCCTCCTCTCTCCCTACCTCGCAGGCCCAGATCGCCAGTCGCCGAGTCGTTGCCCCGCGCGCCCCTTTCTTCTCTCTCTGCGCCGTGGGCCTGCCCTGTCAGTTCTGCCCCCTCCGCGCTCGCCGTGGACCGGCGCGTGCGCACTCACGCACGTCGCTGGATTTCTCGACCACGACGCCCGCCCACGTGCCCAGCTCCCTTCTTAGAGCCCCGCCAGTGCCCCGCGCACGCCCCTCGCCTCATTTCGCACAGCTTCACTCTCTCTCACGCTCTGCCCACGCCGCCAGCCGCTGCCGGAGACTCGCGCCCGCGTTCCCGACCGTCTAGGCCGCTAGAGACCACTCCAAGCCTCCCCGAACTGCGTCCCGAGGTGAGACACCCGTCCCCGTGCCCAATTTCCCCGATTGCGCCCTGTGCTCGGCCAATTTCACCTCCGCCGGTGCTTGGCCACGGCGGTCCACCGTGCTCGCGTGGTGGCCGGCCGATTTAGCCCGGTCTAGTTCCCCGGCGTTAGTCCCTAAGGTGCCTCTTCCTCTGCTAAAGCTAGCCCAGGCCTTAGCGCGCCTTAAGTCCCCTCCCCGTGGCCGGAATGCCTCACCGGAGTTACTCTGGCCCGCCCGAGACCTTCTCACCACCGTTCTCCCCTCTCTGCCCGTGGATTCATGGCCTCTTCCCCGCCATTGAGTTCGTCGTGGCGCCCTCTCCCTCTCTGCCCAACTCCGGTGACCCCGGAGCCACCCTAGCTCGCGCCAGCCTCAACTCCGGTGACCCCACCACAGCAGAGAGGAACAGCGCCGCTCACAGCCGTCTGTCCCTCCCTGGTCTGATCCCCTCCGTCCGATTCAAATCGCACGGCTCAGATCACGGATAACGCTTCGCGCACGCGTGCCCTAATGCCCTGGCCCGCCTGTCAGCACCCAAACCCTCTAGCGCTGGGCTCGCTCGGTCAGCGCGCCCTCCCCCTCTGTCGCTGACGTCCTTGGCCCGCCTGTCAGTGCTCGCCCGCCCCCCCGCGCGCGCCCTCGGCCGCAGATCTAATCTGTCGTTGGTTTTAGATCTAACAGTTAGAATCACCCGATACCCCTTCGCGCGGTAGTTTTCTTAAAGAGACCCTTGGTTTATTGGAAATCAACCCACCGTCCCTGGTTTTTGCGTGCAGGCCCCTGTAATCTTGCAGATTTAACCCTGGACTTTTAAATATTCACATAATTAGACCTAATTTCATATTTTGAATTCCCAAACTTGTTTATTTCATAACTTTTGCATATGAATTCCAAATTTAGTGATTCAAATTGCAAAATGTTCATAGAATTATTCTCTATTTAGATAAAATGGTTTCACTTACTGTCTGCACACTCTAATTTTTAGGATTGAATATGAACTAATGTAGATGTGTTTTTATTTATTTAATATAATAAATAAAAGGAGAACCTTAGAGATTTAAAAAGGTGTAAGCTTTAGAGATTAATAATGCGTATTACATGAGTTTACCTCTGTTCTAAATTTTAGGTCACAATAAAATAGGTTGAGCTATGTTTATGTACTTGTAAGTAACACTTAGGGGAAATAGTAAACTATTTTCAAATAAAGTTAATGTATGTTATAGTTTATGTTATACTTTGAATTCATTATCCCTTATGTACTATTGTGTCTTTTTAAGATGTGTTCCAATGTTTGTACATGTTTGGTGTGATGTTCATTTGTACTTTCCAAATGTATTGAATGCATGCTCGCTTTATTTAGACAATGAGCAGTCCGAGGTTCCTGAGAATGTGGTTGGAGACCTCTCTGAGCAACAACCTGGTGAAGGCAAGTGTCCTCTGACCTATTATGTCCTACATGCTTTATGATTCACTGTCCCGCATTACTTTATGAAACATAAGGATTGACTAGTCTGTATTTACCTATCCTTGTTTACCTTTTTGGGTTATCATGGTTAGCATTTTGCTATTGCCTTAACTTTAATCAATGAACATGATGTGAATATTTATGATATCATACTGTTATCCTGAATATGTGGATGATTTTGTGATTCTCTAGGGGGCTCAGGCCTTTTTCCTGAGTACCTCTCCGTAAGGACCTGTTCGTGGAGTGACCACCCAGGATAATAGTGCAACCATGAGGGTGGAATGGGACACCCTTAGCTGATTAATTAGATGAACCTGGGGGCATAGTTGGCTTTGCCGGAGGGCCGTCAATGGGGGCCAGGGCATAGTGCTCGCTCTGCCAAGGTTGGGGTGCAGAGGTTCATTCGATTTGGTTTTGTTAGTCACCCACCTTGGGGAGGTGTACTGCGTTTGTACGACTGGCGAAACCTAACGAGCAGCTATGCACTAGGGGAGTCTTTGTAAAGGCTACATAGTGAAACCTTGCCGACTCACCTTGGTAGTGTTTGAGGGTTTGATCGACCCGAGGCATAAAGGGATCATGACTTGTGGGTAAAGTGTACAACCTCTGCAGAGTGTTATAAACTGTTATATCAGCTGAGCTCAGGGTTAAGAGCAGCCTTGGGATCCTCTTTGATTAGAAGAATTTTGGATACTTTTATGATGATGGTTAATAATGATGTTATAAAATCTGATATCTGGTATCCCCTCTTTTGAGGAGGTACTTTTGGGTAATAACTGGGCTTATTACTAAAACTTATCTCTACTAATAATAATAAATATTTGACCAACTAAAAGCAACTGCTTAACCTCAACTCCATATACAGCTAGTCCACTTTAGCCAAACGGGACATTTGCTGAGTACGTTGATGTGTACTCACCCTTGCTTTACACACCACCCCCACCCCAGGTTGTCCCCATTGTACTCAGTGCTCAGGAGGTGATGCTGGCAACATGGATGACTTTGAGGAGTTTCAGGACTACGACGAGTTCTAGTTCTTTCTTAGTGGCAAACCCCCAGTCAGCTGCCTATGTAGGCTTAGCTTCTACGTTCCGTATTTCTGCACTTTGGTAGTTATGTTAAAGACAATGGGTATGTAATAGACTCTGTGGATGTCTTGGACATCTTGTTGTAATAAAGTACATTTCTGCTACTTATTTCAAGCACTATGTGATGATGTCCAATTATGTAATCGCTGTGTACGTGAGTTCTGATCCTGGCACATACATGGTTCACATTCGGTTTACCTTCCAAAACAGGGTGTGACAGGTCACCTGAGTTGGCTAGGACATGCGAGGAGGGCCCAGCGAACTCAATGGCGGGATTTCGACCGTGACAATAGGACCAGAGGCGAGGAAATGGTGGAGGAGATGCTCTGGGCGGGTCGGGGTTACTCCGGCAAGCAATCCCGGCTGCAGGGAGGCGAAATCAGGTGTGTTGAGGCCAGTGCTAGCACTAGCGAGGGAGGGGGAACACTACGGACCAAAGCAGGGGCACGGGGTGAGGCTGAATCAACCGAACATCGTGCGGGCATGACGAACTAGCACAGCAAAGCACCGGCAAGCGCGAACGCGCTAAGGCAGGGCAAATTCAGGGTAACCAGAGCACGGGAACAAGTTTCTCACCTTGGTGATAGGTGGGTGCGAGAGGGCGTGGGCGCGGGAAGCTAGGCCGAAAGGCTGCGGCTGGGCTGATTTAGCTTTTACTTTTTCTTTTGAATTTCTAATTCCTTTTCTTTTTATTTTCTCTATTGAATTCAAATCAAATAAAACCATAAATTCAAATTCAAATATTTCAAGCATGTGCATCAACCAAAAACAAAGTTTAAGCTCAGCATGATGCATCCATTCATATCTTCCCTAGATTTTAATATTCTAAAGAAATAATACACCTCTCACATAAATAACCAAACTTCTATTAACAAGAAAGAAGAGGAAGGAAAATCTATAGAGGCGAGAAAAGGAGTAACACCTGAATTTGGTAGATATTTGAGAAGAAATTTTATACCCAACAATTCAGGGTGTTACAACTATCATGAGCAATCCATGTATATGAGACATTTTCGTATCAAACCATGTCTCTTGACTGTTTTCAATCATGATTGCTTTTTCTACTTTTCTATTCAATACATAGCAAACTATTTAGTCCTTTAAGTGTGTTGTTATCCAAATCACCAAAACCCACAAAAGGGCTAGATGCACATTCAAGATGCTTATTATACCATCATGAATAATGAAAATGGTATGTTTATTGATGCGCATGATTTATGAACTAGAATTAAAATAAATATTTTCAGTCCATATGCAATGCTTCTCCTTTCTCTAGTATTTGTAGTACTAACCTTTTGAAGGAAGAAGCACAAGAGCGATGAAGACTAAACGTGGAATCTACATCTCCAAAAGGTTCATCTTCCCATACCACTTTCCATGCTTCCGCGAATAATGATGATAGGGAAAACAAAACCGAGGATGTGGAAGAAGAGATCTTTTCAGCTCTACTACCGTCTTAACAATGAAGACGAGGCGATCTTGATGAAGCTATTGAGAAGAACTAGCGAACAAGGCAAAATGCTTCTCAGGATGGAAGAGGCTCTCATCATGACCAAAGAATGCCATGAGAAGACAACCAATGAACATGAGGAGCTAAAGTGCTCTCATGGTGATTTGGTCCAAGGATATGAATCATTGTTAATTGAGCATATCAATAATAAGAATTCCCTATCTAATATTTCTCAAGTTAAACTTGATAATTCCATGCTCAAGGACCAATTAGAAAATCTAGAACTTGAAAAGCTAGCTCTATGTGAAAAACATGATATGCTTCTTATTTCTCATGAAAATTTACTAGATGATCATATCATGTTAGAGACCACTCATGAGGTTATTCTTGCTAGTTTAAATTCTTATGAACCTCATATATGCACATGTGTTCATTTTGAGAATAATCCATCATGCACTAACCCAGCTCCCAAGTAAGTCAATCTTTTGATTGAGCAACAAGCTGAAGTTTCAAAAGAAAAAATGCTCATAAACAAAGACGGGAGGTTTAGAAGGAACAAAAGGAAAATCATGTAGTTGATCCAAAGGTGTAGGTTTTTCTTTGATTTGGGATTGATGGCTATCTTTTTTCTTTTCATCAATATTATGCATTGTTCAACTAGCTGCCTAATTATGTTTGACCCTCCTTGCATTCTCTTAGCTGCCATATATAAAGTTGATTCCAGAGGGCCCATGCATTTTCATGTAAAGGTATGTTGAATGTACAATAAATTCGAAGGTATTTAGTGTGCCTCTCCCAATTATGGTGTTGTATGGATAGTCCAAATCAGTGATATCAAATGTGATATTTTCTAATCGTGAATTGTTGACATGGTCGAAGGTTACTAGCATTTGTGTCTTACACATAGCTGCAATGCACCTTCTGCCAAAACCACAAAGTGGGTTCATAGCTTCATGTAACACATCTTCGAGTTCTTGCATCTACTTGAAATTCTTAATAAAATAATATTTGACATACTTTCATTTTCTACCAAGACATTGTGAACTATGAAACCCTTTATGGTGCAAGTAATCATCGTAGCATCATTGTGTTGGTAATCCTTCAACTGAAGGTCATCTTGGGTGAAAGTGATGGGAGCATGGGACCACTTTGATCCAATGAATGGGCCTTGGACAGCTACATATTGAACTCGCCTTTGAAAGTCCTTGTTCTTTTTTCTTGTTGGTTGGTTCAAAGATTGATCATCTTGTTATGGGGAATTTGTGCTTTGTTGGTGGTGC
Organism: Zea luxurians; assembly: GCA_029449295.1. NCBI lineage: Eukaryota > Viridiplantae > Streptophyta > Magnoliopsida > Poales > Poaceae > Zea > Zea luxurians. The sequence goes on along the minus strand of JAOPSE010000126.1, from coordinate 3,903,401 downwards.
CATGATTTTCACCGTTCGAGGTTTAGAGCCCTCCCTTCTATCAGCTTGAAATGGTTCTTTGGATACTATAGCTAATTGAGAGGCACCGATGATATCGAGGAGGCCTAGGAAGTTGAGGATGGTAGGTTTCTTGGTGATTTGATTGTTGATGCATAAATGCATTTGAAGCTGAAAGATGGGCGTTGAGATCTTGATGTTGGACATAATGCAACACATAAGCTGGTGGGTAGTAGGCCGATGTGTGGCATACTTCCTTCAACTAGATAGTTTTGTTGGTTGCTGCTAACTCTCTCTACTTATATTATATGGTGATGCTGCAATGCTTTATTGTGTGACCCTTGTCTTCTCCATAAAAGACATAATACAATTTTGTGGTTCAACACTATGTGAATGCCTTCCTGCAAAATTACTTCGTCCTCTACCCCCTCTAAGTTATGGTCCATGTTGAAGTTGCTTTGGTGGCTCTTTAGAGGGATACTTGGGGACATACTTGGCTCTTGAGGTTGCAAATGCTTTTTCTCAGATGGTCATGCATTTTGGATGCTCTGTACATGCCGTGCATCTCTGGCAAAGTTTTTTTATGCCTTAGCATATTTCTAGATTTTGTATTGCTCTACCAAACATCATTATTTGCTCAGATATTAATTAGTCCATCTCTCAAAGCAACTTTTGTATGGTGTAAGGGGCTTGCTAGCAAAGTATTAAGAACACGGTCTTAGTCAAACCCCTTGATTATTGAGTCAATAATAATTTCATCTAATACTCCTAGTTCTAGATCACATTGGAATAAGGCTTGAGTTGTAACTAACTTAGCCTAAAACCTTGGAAACTTGTGAGCAACTAATCCTTGAGTTGATGCCATGTGCTGATTGTCCATGCATGGAGGGAGGAATACCATGTCTATGTTATACTGTCACACTCGGGTTTTAGGGACCTAGGCGTGAACATAATCACCAGGTGTGCCGGGACCAAGTCTCACACATATGATGAATCATGGTAAAGAAACGAATGTCACAACTTTATTATATAATAGGAGTTTCTATACAAAATAAATAAATAATTACATCGGAAGGAGAGAACAATCCAGCAACCCAAAGTTGGCTGGGAGACGACGACCTAGACCTCTCACGAACACATCGCAGCATCTTCCAAGCGCCTCATCCTATGGTACCTGTTCTTGACCTGTGGGGGGTGTGAGACAGCAAGGGTGAGCACACATATGTTCATCGCTCAACAAGTTGTGGGAAATAATGTGCATGAACTCACCAAAGGTGGGAGCTCATGTGAAGTGTAAGGTTTACCAAAGAGAATGGTTAAAGCTTAGCATTGCTTTTAAAGTTGGTGAGCATTTACTAAGTGTAAGTAAATACCAAACCATAATAATTATAGAACAAAATTAATAATAAATCCCATGCAATACAAATGACAAATTGAATTTAGTTCCATAATTTAAACATGTGAGAGTCCTGAGCTGCTCTTGACCGTGAGCTCGGCAAGTATACCAGGTTTACACTCTACAGAGGTGGTACCCTTTACCCACAAGTCATGAATCCCATGTTGCCAGGGTTAACTAGACCCTTAGACACTATCGAGGTGAATGGCCAGGGATCCACTACGAGGCCTTTACAAAGTTTCACTAGCTTCCGAAAACCCGCTACAGTTTATGGGAAGAGCACTTGCAAGAATCCCTCATCTGACCGCCATCACAGCAAAATCAACCCGAGAACCTCTCTGCATGCCTACTCCCCTACTGCCCTTGTCCCTTTCGGGTAAGGTAGTCTTCCACTAACTTTCCTAGTTAGTCAGCCAAGGGCGTCCTATTCCACCCTTGTGGTGGCACGTGTTTCTCAAGTTAAGCTCCATGTTCCAATTAAAAATATGATGATCTTGACATGAACATAAATAAAATAACAGAATAATTGGAACATGGACATAATGTAGTATTAATCCCAAAATCATATAGAGCAATAACAAAACTACCCAAATGATTTAGGGGTAAATAAGGTAAAAGATAATCAAACTAGGGTAACCTATTGGGTCCCATTAAAATTAAACATATGCATGAATAAGTGATAATAAAGAACATTATTGGGTAAATAAATATGATTAAATATGATCAAGGGCACAACTTGCCTGGGAGTTGAGATTCCAGGTACCAGGATGATCCTCAGATTCTCGTAACATCACTGCTAGTCACAGTAATACAAACAAACATAGTATATACAAAATTAACATCACACAAACATAAGAACAAACTGCATAATAATATTCTACGCGTCACTACGAGATCGCGAGATCGAGAACTACTAAGATCAGAGTTATGGTTAAGGAGTTATGATTTTCCAAAGATCCAGGTGATTAAACAATAAAAGATATATTATATGTTACTTAATATAAATTAGGTGAGAAATAATTAATCAAAATTTAATCTAAGATATAACTTTATCATAGGTTGCATCTTTACTGAGGTTATAATCATGGACAGTTAATCTTTGATTAGCAGGGTAAATCACTAAGCACAGGATACACAGTATCTAATTATAAAAATAAGTAATATGAGGTAAATAATGTTGTTATTTGCGTAGTAAATTTTACTATGAAGCTAGCGCAACTTGAACGAGGCAAAATCGAGTTAAAACGGAAAAGATATAAGTTTCCTAAGATTCTAGATAAATTTCCATGCAAAAAAATATTTCCTATAATTTTATCGAGTAAATATAAGTTCCCTGGCCGTGTGTTATATTTCTTAAAAGGTCAGGGTCGAGTTTATAAGATTTTGGACTCAGTTGTGACGCCCTTTCCTCTTATGTGGATGGCGGGTTGATTTATTCAAATCTCAGGGTCTCATTTGTAAATTTGGCACAACGAAGGGGTACGGTGGATCCCCCGCCGCAGGATTAGAAATCAAGGGCCCCGATCAATCCTTCATTTGTTATGAATCTGTATGCCATCGTAACCGCCCGATCGTCTATCAACGCATTAGATTTAAAACGCCCTAACTCCGTCCACACAATCTCCGATCGACGGTCGTGGTTGGTTGCGCGAAAGGGATTAGTTGACGATCTAATCTCCACCGTTCCTTCACGGATCTGCGGCCAATATCCGACTGCCATCCCAAACGAATCCCAGACGCTTATCACAGATTCTTCGGCCGTGAGCCCATCCGCTCTCCATCCTGTCACAAGACGGTGGCGCCGCCAGGGCCACGGCGGATCCCCGCCAGAGGTGTCCCGGATTGCAGCATTGAGGCCCCAATTTCCCAACCCCAAAGTTCACCACTATGCGGAGATGATAACGAAGCATGGTAGAGCGTCCTGACCGCGGGGTTGTGTGTCGACACATGCGCCAGCGTTGAAGGGTAGATCCACGGTAGCGCCGCCCCAACGGTGAGAAATCTCCGAGGCTTAGGTCGATGATCTCGCGCGACGAGGTAGTGAAGCACCATGGTACGCACCGGTGAACCATTGCAACGCATCACCGACAACCTAGCACCGAGATTGATGGCCGATTAGGCAGGGCTTGACGAAACGCCCACGTCGACGACGATGGCGGCGAATCACACAGTTTTTGTGAGAATAAGGCGACGACTGCATTGGCGGGGCGAGAGGACTAGATTCGGGTTGTATACGGGTCGGTGGAAACGGTCCTCGAGGAATCGGCCATGCCCTGTTGCTCGGAGTTCCATTTGTGCCGACGCGATTTTGTCAGAGGGGAAGACGACTCGAACCCGTAGAGTATGACGCAAGGGACCCGGCTGACAGAGACAGCGACAAGGAGAAATGTGAGTGCGCGCATGAGTGGCCGCCAAGCGGGGCCCAAATATCGGCGCCTGGAATCCAGGGTTAAGCGCACGCTAGAGTGACTGATCGGTTGGGGCCTTCAGTCGGCGCGCAGCTGAAGCGCGGTTGCTTCATGGGCCAAGCAGAGGGGAAAACAGCCTAAGTAGGTAAGTCAGTCCTTTTCTTTTTTATTTATTTATTCCTGTTTTAGATCCTTTTCTATTTATTCAAATTCTAATATTCGAATTTCAAACTTGATTTGTAGATTGTTCACTAATTATATTGCACAATTAAAAGTACCAATTTTGGGGATATATTTTTCTTTATATTTTATACCCTTTCCCCTTTTCTTTTGTCCCCTTTTTCCCATTTCCATTTTCAAACCCTAATCAACTTTTGGGTTCCAATCCACTTTTCTTATTAGTATATTTTGATTAATAGTGTTGCTATTATTATTATTATATGCACCACAAACAAAACTCCAATATGTTGCACATGTTGTTTAGTTGACATTAGTCATTTAATCCCTTTAAATGTGGTTGTTCACATGCTTAGTTAAATTGAAACAAAGCAAATAAGAGAATTATCTCCATTACCATGGTTTACAAATTTGGGTATTACAAATCCTACCCCCCTTAACAGAAATCTCATCCTCGAGATTTGTAAGAAAAGAGATACAGAAGGATTGGTTTGTAATTCAGCTTTTAGTCTATAATTGGTTCAAAAAAAATCCAGAGTTTTTTTATAAACAATAGTGGGTAATTAGGAGGGCATAGGTATCTGGCTACATATTATGTAGGTTATAAGCTCGACGAGTTGAGGTAAGAAAGATTATTGAAAGGAAAATACTTTATTCGAAAGGTTTAAGTCTTGATTCATCTCGAGATTTGCTTTGACTGTTATATCCTTCCTTGTCGATGTGGATCTTTTCTTCTCCGGTTTGGTCTCATTGATTCGGGGTTAGTGTATATCACCGGAGTTAGGGAATGTGGTTAAGATAGATATGGATGAGATAGACTACATGATGTAGGTCAAAATCCTCTTTGATAATAGGTGAGGATAGACAGATTATGCAATCCATCATGACTCTATTGGTTGGGTTAGCTCTTCTGCTCATGGTTGAGTTGGTCTAAGACACCAATTTAGATTTAAAACCCATTTATATGAATATGGTCTAATCTATGTTACTAGTATTAAATAACCTATTTAAGTAACTCCCTTTAGATCATATCATATTAGATTAGGTAGGGTCTAGATTGGATTGGATATAACTAGATTAGACTAGTTTAAGTTAGATAGATCTACCAGGGTAGAATATATATTATTAGGATATGTTAAAATCTTTTGAGATAAGATGGATTATACGGTGTGGGTAAGTCAGAATCTTTGTTAGGTCAAAATAGAGGGGTTATGCAACCATAGAATGATTAAGGTAGTTGCATAAGGCCGGGTTGGTCGGTCATTCTTAATTTAGTGCAGAGTGAATTAAGTTAAAACATGTGGATAGGGTCTAATCCATTTTTTCAGTATTCACTAACCCGTTTGAGTGGGTCACATTGGGTTAGTTTGGATTAGATGGGAACTAGACTAGTTTAGCATAACTAGATTTGACTAAATAAGACCTAATTAATTTTGGATCAGATTAGGTTGAATGGGGTCTAGGTATGACCAGATTAATCTAGATAAGATCTAGAATATATTGATATGACTGGTTTAGTCTAGATAAGATCCAATTAATTGGGATTAGATCATGGTTGTTATCCCATAATGAGATAAACAAAGTGGTTGGGATAAGTATACATACTAGGACATGATGAATTTATAAGAATAAGATAGAATCGTTTGAGATTAGTTAGATCTATTGGAATAAGATGAAAATCTTTTCAAGATGAGATGAATCTATTGAGGTAGGAGAGTATCTTTTAAGATAAGATGGATCTATTAATATGAGAGAGAGCCTTTTAAGTTAAGAGGGATCTATATAAAATAGATACACTTTAATGGAGGATAATCTAAGTTGTTTGGTTATCTCATTAATTTTATTTATTTATATTTATGCCTATACGTATATGTAGATGTAATTGTGGACATTACTCCACAATCCATCACACTCAATCAAAGATCCAAATCAGATAAGTATCATAAGAACAAACACTCAAGCGTATAGATACCTATAAAAATAGTTTTATTTTTGTTCCTAAGAGTAGGTATCCTATTCCTAAAGGTCACTTTAGGCACATGATTTCAAAGTGTGAAATCCACATTTGTCTTTAGAAGGAAAACGTAAGAATAATCAGAGTAAAGCGGAAATAGACGAAAAAAGATTAAGAAAAGTTTAGAAAAGAATCAGAGTAGCAAAGGTAAGTAGACAATGGTTGTCTAGTTCTATCTAGGTTTTGTCCTACAGCCAACATTCCTCTGATACCACTTCTGTCACACCTGGGTTTCAAGGACCCAGTCGCGAACATAATCACCAGGTGTGCCGGGACCAAGTCTCACACATATGATGAATCATGGTACAGAAACGAATGTCACAACTTTATTATATAATAGGAGTTTCTGTACAAAATAAATAAATAATTACATCGAAAGGAGACAACGATCCAGCAACCCAAAGTTGACTGAGAGACGATGACCTAGACCTCTCACGAACACATCGCAACATCTTCCAAGCGCCTCATCCTAAGGTACCTGTTCTTGACCTGTGGGGGTGTGAGACAGCAAGGGTGAGCTCACATATATTCATCGCTCAACAAGTTGTGGGGAATAATGTGCATGAACTCACCAAAGGTAGGAGCTCATGTGAAGTGTAAGGCTTACCAAAGAGAATGGTTAAAGTTGAGCATTGCTTTTAAAGTTGGTCAAAATTTTATTAGCAGTTACTAAGTATAAGTAAATACCAAACCATAATAATAATAGAACAAAATTAATAATAAATCCCATGCAATGCAAATGACAAATTAAATTTAGTTCCATAATTTAATCATGCGAGAGTCCTGAGCTGCTCTTGACCGTGAGCTCGGTTAGTATACCAGTTTTACACTCTGCAAAGGTGGTACCCTTTACCCACAAGTCGTGTATCCCGTGTCGCCAGGGTTAGGTAGACCCTTAGACACTATCGAGGTGAATGGCTAGGGATCCACTACGAGGCCTTCACAAAGTTCCACTAGCTTTCGAAAACCCGGTACAGTTTATGGGAAGAGCACTTGCAAGAATCCCCCATCTGACCGCCATCGCAGCAAAATCAACCCGAGAACCTCCCTGCATGCCTACTCCCCTACTGCCCTTGCCCCTTTCGGGTAAGGTAGTCTTCCACTAGCTTTCCTAGTTAGTCAGCCAAGGGCATCCCATTCCACCCTTGTGGTGGCACGTGTTTCTCAAGTTAAGCTCCATGTTCCAATTAAAAATATGACGATCTTAACATGAACATAAATAAAATAACAGAATAATTGGAACATGGACATAATGTAGTATTAACCCCAAAACCATATAGAGCAATAGCAAAACTACCCAAATGATTCAGGGGTAAACAAGGTAAAAGATAATCAAACTAGGGTAACCTATTGGGTCCCATCAAAATTAAACCTATGCATGAATAAGTGATAATCAAGAACATTATCGGGTAAATAAATGTGATCAAGGGCACAACTTGCCTGGGACTTGAGAATCCAGGTACCAGGATGATCCTCCTATTCTCGTAACCTCACTACTAGTCGTAGTAATACAAACAAACATGGTATAGACAAAATTAACATCACATCAAACATAAGAACAAACTGCATAATAATATTCTACATGTCCATACGAGATCGCGGGATCGAGAACTACTAAGATCAGAGTTATGGTTAAGGAGTTATGATTTTCCAAAGATCTAGGTGATTAAACAATAAAAGATATATTATATGTTACTTAATATAAATTAGGTGAGAAAGAATTAATGAAAATTTAATCTAAGATATAACTTTATCCTAGGTTGTATCTTTAGTGAGGTTATAATCATGGACAGTTAATCTTTGATTAGCAGGGTAAATCACTAAGCACAGGATACACAATATATAATTATAAAAATAAGTAATATGACGTAAATAATGTTGTTATTTGCATAGTAAATTTTATTATGAAGCTAGCGCAACTTGAACGAGGCGAAACAGAGTTAAAACAAAAAAGATATAAGTTTCCTAATATTCTAGATAAATTTCCATGAAAAAAACCATTTCTTGGAATTTTATTGAGTAAATATACGTTCCCTGGCCGTGGGTTATATTTCTTAAAAGGTCAGGGTCGAGTTTATAAGATTTTGGACTTAATTGCGATGCTGTTTCCTCTTACGTGGATGGCGGGTCAATTTATTCAAATCTCGGGGTCTCATTTGTAAATTTGGCACGAGGAAGGGGTACGGTGGATCCCCCGCCGCAGGATTAGAAATCAAGGGCCCCGATCAATCCTTCATTGGTTATGAATCGGTATGCCATCGTAACTGCCCGATCGTCTATCGACGCATTAGATTTAAAACGCCACGATCTAACTCCGTCCACACAATCTCCGATCGACGGTCGTGGTTGGTTGCGCGAAAGGGAGTAGGTGTCGATCTAATCTCCACCGTTCCTTCCTGGATCCGTGGCCAATATTCGACTGCCATCCCAAACAAATCCTAGACGCTTATCGTGGATTCTTCGGCCGTGAGCCCATCCGCTCTCCATCCCGTCACAAGATGGCAGTGCCACTAGGGCCACCGCGGTCCGCGGATCCCCGCCGGAGGAGTCCCAAATTGCAACATTGAGGCTCCAATTTCCCTACCCCAAAGTTCACCACTATGTGGAGATGATAACGGAGCATGGTAGGACCGAGGTTGTGCGCAGACACGTGCGCCAGCGTTGAAGGGCAGATCCGCGGTAGCGCCGCCCCGACAGCGAGAAATCTCTAGGGCTTAGGTCGATGATCTCGCGCGACGAGGTAGTGAAGCACCATGGTAGGCATCGGCGAACCATTGCAACGCATCACCGTTGACCCAGCACCGAGATTGATGGCCGATTAGGCAGGGCTTGACGAAACACCCACGTCGACGATGATGGCGGCGAATCGCACAATTTTTGTGAGAATAAGGCGACGACTGCATTGGTGGGGCAAGAGGACCAGGGTCCAGTTATATACGGGTCGGTGGAAACAGTCCCCGAGGAATCGACCATGCCCTATTGCTCGGAGTTCCGTTTGTGCCGGCGCGATTTTGTTGGAGGGGAAGACGACTCGAACCCGTAGAGTATGACGCGAGGGACCCGGCTGACAGAGACAGCGCAAGGAGAAATGTGAGTGCACGCACAAGTGGCTGCCAAGCAGGGCCCAGATATCGGCGCCTAGAATCCAGGGTTAAGCGCACGCCAGAGTGACTGACCGGTTAGGGCCCGCAGTCGGCGCGCAGCTGAAGCGCGGTTGCTTCATGGGCCAAGCAGAGGGGAAAACGACCCAAGTAGGTAAGTCAGTCCTTTTATCTCTTTTATTTATTTATTCCTATTTCAGATCCTTTTCTATTTATTCAAATTCTAATATTCAAATTTCAAACTTGATTTGAAGATTGTTCACTAATTATATTGCACAATTAAAAGTACCAATTTTGGGGATATATTTTTCTTTATGTTTTATACCCTTTCCCCTTTTCTTTTGTCTCCTTTTTCCCATTTCCATTTTCAAACCCTAATCTACTTTTGGGTTCCAATCCACTTTTCTTATTAGTATATTTTGATAAATAGTGTTGCTATTATTATTATATGCACAACAAACAAAACTCCAATATGTTGCACATGTTGTTTAGTTGACATTAGTTATTTAATCCCTTTAAATGTGGTTGTTCACATGCTTAGTTAAATTGAAACAAAGCAAATAAGAGAATTATCTCCATTACCATGGTTTACAAATTTGGGTATTACAAATACCCCTCACAACAATGATGAATACTTTGGCTTACACTGTTATATTCCTAATGAAGGAGGCTATAGTTGCCTCATAGCTCATGAGAAATTGTTTTTGGATCAGATTGGACATCATAGATGGGAAGCTAAGGAGGCTTGTATGAAGCTAGCCATGAGACTGCTTGTAGGTCACTTGATAGAGGGCATGTGTTGCCTAGACCAAGGGTTCTTGTGTTATGTCACCTCTGGTCTTGCATTTGCTCATCTTCTTCTCTTCTCATACAATTGTTGGGGGCCTTCCTCTTCCGATGGTCCTCAAAAACATGACTAACCATATGTTTTCAACATAATGTGGATTATTATAGGGAGCTTCGGCTTTAGGATGGAAGTTTACTCCCATGGCAAAGGTGTACAAGATGAAGATATAGCTTGAAGATAATAAGAATGAACGCTGAAGCCATAACTGAAGGATAACAGTTTCGGCTTAAGACAGTGATGAAGATTAAACATGATGCTGGTTCAAAGAGAAAAAGACTAGCCAGTCCCTAATGATTTATGTTATAATTGTGAATAAATGTTGGGGACATAAATGTACTTTTACTCGGGTTGTGTCCCATGCGTATAAATAGATGAACAGTAGCACCGTACTATTCACGCTGGATTGTAATCACTTTCACGTTAGCACCTTCGAACAAGCCGAAGGTATTAATGTAACATAAATTCTGCTAATGTTTATGTGTATATTATGAAATATAAATGTGAATGATCCAATAGATTACGTTCATTATCTTTATGTATTCTCATTCACAAATTAAATGATGAAGACATGTCCTTCTTGACCTTCATCTAAAGATCATTATATCCGAGAGGAAATAATTGTCACACCCGGTTTTGAAAGGCAAACCGAATGCGAACCATGTACGTGCTAGGATCAGAACTCACGTACACAGCGATTACATAATTGGACATCATCACACAATGCTTGAATTAAATAGCGGAAAGGTACTTTATTACATCGAGATGTCCAAGACATCCATAGAGTCTAATACATAACCATTGTTCAACATAATTATCAAAGTCCGGAAATACGAAACTTAGATGCTAAGCCTACACAGGCAGCTGACTGGGGTTTGCCACTAAAGTAAACTAGAAGTCGTCGTATTCCTGGAACTCCTCGAAGTCATCCATGTTGCCAACTTCACCTCCTGAGCACTAAGAATAGTGGGGACAACCTGGGGTGGGGTGGTTTGTAAAGCAAGGGTGAGTACACATCAACGTACTCAGCAAATGTCCCGTTTGGCTAAAGTGGACTAGCTGTATGTGGAGTTTAAAGTTAAGCAGTTGCTTTTAGTTGGTCAAGTTTTATTACTATAAGTAGAGCCAAATTTTAGTAATAACCCAGTTATTACCCAGAGGCACTCCCTCCAAGAGGAAATACTAGAGATCAAGATTATAATCACCATTGTTAATCATCATCATAAAGGTAACCATTGTTCTTCTAATCGAAGAGGATCCCAAGGCCGCTCATAACCGTGAGCACAACTGATATACCAGTTTCTAACACTCTGTAGAGGTTGCACACTTTACCCACAAGCCGTGATTCCCATTCTGCCCGGGGTTCTAGCCTCCCCATTGATCACTACGAAGGTGACCTAGCAGGGTCTCACTACGTAGCCTTTACAAAGATTTCCAAGAGGTCATAGCCACCCATTAGGTTTCTCCAGTTTGATAAACACAGTACATCTCCCCAAAGGAAGGGTGACTAACAAAAACCAAATCAAACAACCTTTGCAACCAACCTCGGCAGAGCAAGTACTGTGCCCAGACCCCATTGACGGCCCTACGATGAAGCCAACTACTCCTCTGGTTCCTCTACTTAATCAGCTAAGGGCATCCCATTTCACCCTCATGGTTGCACTGTTATCCCGGGTTGTCACTCCCCAAACAGGTCCTTACGGAGAGGCACTCAGGAAACAGCCTGAGCCCTCTAAAGTAATCACAAGAACCTCATCGGGATAACATCATCGTATCATAAATGATCACATCATGTTCATTGATTAAGTTAAAGCAATAGCATAAGCTAACCATGATTAACCCAAAAAGGCAAACGAGGGTAAGGGAAATACAGACTAGTCAATCCTTAGGTTTCAATAATGTAATGTGAGACAGTGAATTGTAAAGTAAAATAGGACATGATAGGTCTGAGGACACTTGCCTTCACCAGGTTGCTGGTCAGGGAGGTCTCCAACAACACACTCAGGAACTTCGGACTGCTCGTTGTCTAAATAAAACGAGCATGCATTCAATACATTTGGAAAGTACAAATAAACATCACACCAAACATGTACAAACATTGGATCACATCTTAAAAGGACACAATACTACATAAGGGGTGATGAATTCAAAGTATAACATAAACTATAACATACATTAACTTTATTTGAACATCGATTACTATTTCCCTAAGTGTTACTTATAAGTACATATACACAGAACAAATTATTTTATGGTTACCTAAAATTTAGAACAGAGGTAAACTCATGCAATACCTATCATTAATCTCACAAGTTTAAAAATGAATAATTCTCTAAGGTTCTTCTTTTATTTATTTTATAAAACTACATCTATATTAGTTCATATCCAATCATAAAAATTAGAATGTACAGACAGTAAGTGAAACCATTTTATTTAAACAGAGAATAAATCTATAAACATTTTGCAATTTGAATCGCTAAATTCGGAGTTCATATGAAAAAGTTATGAAATAAACAAGTTTGGGGATTCAAAATATGAAATTAGGGCTAATTCTATGATTAAATAAAAGTCTAGGGGCCTAATTAAAACAAACCAGGGACCTATGCGCTAAAATAGAGGACGACGGGTTGATTTCCTAAAACAAGGGGGTTTCTTAAGCAAAACAGCCACGCGAAGGGGTATGGGTGAATCTAACTATCAGATCTAAAACCAACGGCTGAGATTAGATCTGCGGCGGGGGCACGCGGGCGTGCGGGCGAGTACTGATAGACAGGCCATAGAGTGTTAGCGACAGAGGGGAAGAGCGTGCTGACCGAGCGGGCCCAACGCCAGGGGGGAAACAGACGGTTGCAGGGGTCCGAGGGGGTTCGAGCCGTTCGATCAAGATCGGACAGGGGAAATCAGACCAGGAAGGATGAGCGGTTGTGGGTGGCGCTGACAGGCGGGCCAGGGCGTCAGGCACGCGTGCGAGAAGCGGTATCTCGCAGTCCAGACCGTGCGATCAAGATCGGACGGGGGAAATCAGACCGGGGAAACAGACGTGCGCGAAGCGGCGCCGCTCCTCTCCGCGGCGGTGAGGTCGCCGGAGTTGAGGCAGGCGTGAGCTAGGGTGGCTCTAGGGTCACTGGAGTTGGGCAGAGGGGAAGAGGGTGCCACGGCAAACTCAATGGCGGGGAAGAGGCCACGAATCCACGGGTAGAGAGGGGAGAACGGCGGTGAGAAGGCCTCGGGCGGGCCGAAGAAACTCAAGTGAGCCATTCTGGCCACGGGGAGGGGACTTAAGGCACGCTAAGGCCTTGGCTAACTTTAGCAGAGGCAGGGGTGACATAGGGATCTACTCCGGTGAACTAGACCGGGCTAAATCGGCCGGCCACCGCGCGAGCATGGCGGACCGCTGCGGCCGAGCACCGGCGAAGGCAAAATTGGACGAACACAGGGCGCAATAAGGGAAATTGGGCACGGGGACGGGTGTCTCACCTCGAGGCGGAGCTCGGGGAGGCTTGGAGCGGTCTCCGACGAGCTGGATGGCCAGGAACGCAGGCGCGGGACTCCGGCGGCAGCTGGCGGCGTGGGCAGAGCGCGAGAGAGGACGAAGCTGTGGGAAATGAGGTGAGGGGTGTGCGCGGGGCACTGGCGGGGCTTTATGAAGGGAGCTGGGTGTGTGGGCGAGCGTCGTGGCCGAGAAATCCGGCGACGTGCGCAAGTGCGCACGCGTCGGAACACGGCGAGCGCGGAGGAGGCGGATTTGACAGGGTTGGCCCACGGTGCAGAGAGAGAAGAAAGGGGCGTGCGGGGCAACGGCTCGGCGACTGGCGATCCGAGCCCGTGAGACAGAGAGAGAGAGAGAGAGAGAGAGAGCGCACGGGCGAAGGAAACTGACGCCGACAGATCAGCCCCACTGGGCAGCGAGCTAGAGAGGGAGGGCGCGCGCGAGGGAGAACTACCGCTGATAGGCGGGGTCCGCCTGTCAGGCGGTGCGGGAGCGCGGGCGCGCGGCCTGGCTAGGCTTAGTGGGCCGACTGGGCCAAAATGACTTTTTTCTTTTTCCCTGGATTTTCTAATTCCTTTTCTACTTCCTTTTTCTATAGGGTTTTTCAAATCCAAATTTAAACTAGGTTTCAAATTCAAATAAATTCAAACTTGTGCAACACTTCAAAGAATATTTTAAACTCAGCATGATGCAACATGTCATGACTCATAAGGTTTTGGCAAAAATAAATAATTAATCCCTCACTAACACAACTAGCTCTAATTAAAAGAGAAAGAGAGAGAGAAAGCTAGAGAGAGAGAGAAATTAGAGTGAGATGGAGAAGAGTAACACCTAAATTTGGATGGTCATAAGAAAGAAATTTTATACCCCCAAATTCAGGGTGTTACAGACCTATCCCCCTTAAAAGAATCTCGCCCTCGAGATTCAGGGCTGGCTAGCAAAGAGTTCAGGGTACTTGGCTCTTAGATCATCTTCTCTTTCCCAGGTTGCTTCTTCTTCTCAGTGGTGACCCCATTTGACTTTGCACATTCTGATGGTACTTCTCTGGGTGACCCGATCTGCTGTCTCCAGAATTTGAGTTGGCTTCTCAATTTAAGTCAGATCTTCTTGAACTTCAAGATCCTCTGCTGGCAACCGCTCTTCTGGCACTCTTAAGCATTTCTTCAACTGAGACACATGGAACACATCGTGCACAGCGGACAGATTCTCCGGTAAGCTGAGTTGATAAGCCACTTCTCCATGTCTTGCCTGAATCTGATACGAGCCGATATAGCGAGGTGCTAGCTTACCTTTGACTCCAAACCTCTTGGTTCCTCTGATAGGTGACACCTTCAAATAGACATAATCTCCCACTTCAAAAATGAGTTCTCTTCTAGTGTCAGCATAGCTTCATTGTCTGGACTGTGCTGCCTTCAAATTCTCCCGGACCATTATGATGTTCTCTTTGGCTTCAAGCAGAATATCTGGTCCAAACACCTGTCTTTCACCAGGTTGGTCCCAATGCAGTGGAGTTCTGCAATTCCTTCCATAGAGCGCTTCAAATGGTGACATCTTTAGACTGGCTTGGTAGCTGTTGTTGTAACAGAATTCTACATATGGTAGCCTCTTGTCCCAACCTGACTGATCCTACAAAGCACAAGCCCTCAACATATCCTCCAGAATCTGATTGGTTCTCTCTATTTGACCATCTGTCTGTGGGTGGTAAGCTGAGCTGAACTTTAAATGCGTGCCCAAGGTTTCATGCAACTGCTGCCAAAAATGAGAGGTGAACTACGTGCCTCTATCTGATACTTTCTTCTTCGAAATGCCATGCAAGCACACAATCCGAGCCATGTATAGTTCGGCCAACACCGCACTATTATAGGTGGTCTTGACTAGTATGAAATGAGCCGCCTTTGTCAAACGGTCCACTACTACCTAGATGGAGTCATAACCAGTACGAGTGCGGGGCAAACCAACTATAAAGTCCATTCCGATCTCATCCCATTTCCACTGAGGAATCTACAACGGTTGCAACAAACCTGCAGGTCTCTCATGGTCTGCTTTAATCCTCTGACAACTGTCGCATCTAGCCACATACTCTGCTATCTCTCTTTTCATACCATACCACCAGAATCTCTTCTTCAGGTCTTGGTACATTTTCTCACTACCAGGGTGTATAGAGTATGTTGTCTCATGAGCTTCCTTGAGAATCAGTTCCCGGATCGATTTGATGTCGGGAACACACAGCCTATCCTTGAACCATACCACTCCTTCTGCATCTTCACGAAAATCTAGACCTTTCCCATCGATGATTAGCTATCGGATTTCGTTGATTTTCTCATCATCCTTGTGACCTTTCCTGATGTCTTGCTCTAGAGTGGGTTCCAACTCAATTGTCACTACTTGAGTGTTGTTCAGAAATCCGAGACTCAACCTTTCGAATTCCTTCGCTAATTCATATGGCATCGGGTGGGCGGCCAACATATTGACTTGACTCTTCCTGCTAAGAGCATCTACAACTACATTTGCTTTGCCTAGGTGATAATGAATCTCCAGCTCATAATCTTTGATCAATTCTAGCCATCTTCGCTGCCTCATGTTTAGCTCTGACTGGGTGAATATGTACTTGAGGCTCTTGTGGTCCATGTAGATATCACATTTCTGCCCATAAAGCTAATGTCTCCAGGTTTTTCAGTGCATGAACCACTGCTGCTAGCTCCAAATCATGAGTAGGATAATTCTTCTCATGAACTTTTAACTGTTGGGATGAGTATGCCACTACTCTCCCTTCCTGCATCAACGCACATCCTAGACCGGTGTACGAAGCATCACAATACACTGAGAATGGCTTGTGAACATCTGGCAGAACTAACACTGGTGCTGTTGTTAACTTCTGCTTCAATGTCTCAAAGGACTTCTGGCACACTGGGGTCCACTTGAACTCAACCTTCTTTGCTAGCAGGGCTGTCATTGGTCTGGCAATCTTGGAGAAACCTTCAATGAAACGCCGATAATAACCGACCATTCTAATGAAACTCTTGATTCCTCGGACATCTTTTGGTGCTTTCTAGTCCAGAATCGCTGCTATCTTCTTTGGATCCACAGCTAGTCCATCTCGGTTTATAATATGACCCAAGAATAGAACTTCGCTGATCCAGAACTCGCACTTGCTAAGCTTGGCATACAACTGGAAATCTCGTAGCCTCTGAAGTACCTTCCTCAAATGCTCCTAATGCTCTTGCTCATTCTGGGAATATACGAGAATATCATCAATGAACACCACTACGAACTTGTCGAGGTAGTCCATGAACACACTGTTCATCAGGTACATGAAGTAAGCTGGCGCATTCGTCAATCCGAATGACATAACCATGAACTCATATAATCCATACTTAGTGATGAATGCTGTCTTCGGTATATCTACAGGTCAGATCCTGAGCTGATGGTAACCTGACCTTAGATCTATCTTTGAGAACACACTGGCTCCTTTCAACTAATCAAATAGTTCTTCAATTCGAGGCAAAGGGTACTTGTTCTTGACAGTGACTTCATTCAAAGCTCTGTAATCGATGCACATCCTCTTCGTGCCATCCTTCTTCTCCACAAACAACACTAGGGCTACCCAAGGTGAGGTACTTGGTCTGATGTAGCCTTTCTCTAACAGCTCATCAATTTGCTTCTTGAGTTTCACCAACTCTGGTCCGGACACTCGATAAGCTCTCTTGGAAATAGGGGTGGCAAATTCAACTTTGCTTTTAGGTGGCATGCCTGGTAACTCTTCAGGGAATACATCAGGGAATTCTGACACAATCCTAATTGCCTCAATCGGATTGGACTCCTTGTCATTTACTGATAAATGGTGACAAGCTCCTTCTTCTAATTCAGGTAAGTACAACTTGGTTACTACTTCCTCTTCGGATGGGGACACCAACTTAACTGTTCTCTTGTCACAACTGACAGTGGCTTGATTTCTGTGTAGCCAATTCATCCCTAGGATGACATCTAACCCTTGAGTTCCCATGACTACTAGGCTAGCGGGGAAGGCTATCCCCCTTATTTCAATCCTTAGATTTGGACAAATCCTATCGGACTAAATTTTCCCCCAAATGAATTAACTCTCAAAGGTGGGATCAGTGGTTCCACGGGGATGTTATGTGATTTTACCCAAGATGCAGAAACAAAAGAATGGGTGGCACCAGTATCAAATAGTACTTTTGCTAGGTAGGATTTGACTAGAAACATACCTACTGCCACGTCCAGAGCATCCTGGATTGCTTCGGCCTCCAGGTGATTCACCTTTCCATGGTTGTAGGCCTGACCACGAACTCTTGGTGCTTGTTGTGGTGCTCCTTGTCTTGCTAGGACATTGACTGTTGGCGGTTGCTGGGCTGCTTTCTTTGGACAATGATTCGCCCAATGGCCTTGTTCACCATAGTGGAAACATGCACGACTTCCTCCTTGAGCTGGCGCTGCTTGATTGTTCTGGTTGGTTGCTGGGGCAGGAAGACGGGCTGCCTGGTTGTTCTGACGTTGGTACTGATTTCCTCCCAGCTGATTGTTCTGACGGTACTGCTGCTGCTACTGAGGAAACTACCTCTGGAACTGGTACTGACGCTGATGCTAGTGCTGGTGCTGGTGCTGGTGACCTTGCTTGAATTGCTGAGGTGGGTTTCCTGAGTAGCGAGGACGATTGCTACTCCCAACCTGAGGTCCTCCAATCTTACACTTCCTGTCCTCCATCTCTCGATGCTTCCTTTCTGTCATGATTGCTCTGTCTATCAGATGCTGGAAGGTGGGGAAAGTGTGGTTCATCAACTGATAATGGAGGGGATCAACCAATCCTCTCAAAAAGTGGTACTGCCTCTTGGCATCTATGTTGACGTCTTCTGGGGCATAACGTGACAGCTGCAAAAACCTATCCCTGTACTCACTGACGGACAGTGGACCTTGCTTCAGGGCGAGAAACTCCTCCTTCCTCACTTTCATCAGTCCCTCGGGCACATGGTAGCGACGGAAGTTGTTCCTGAACTCCTCCCAAGTAATGGCTTCAAGGTTAGCATGGGTGGTGAGGTAAGACTCCCACCAAGATTGTGCTGCTCCCCTCAGCTGTCAGGGACCGTACAACACCTTCTCACGATCATTGCACTAGGCAGTGTGCAACTCACGCTCCACGGTATGCAGCCAATCTTCCGCGTCCACAGGATCAGTAGAGTGGGCAAAGACTGGGGGATGGCCCCTCATGAATTCCGCCCGCTTGTCTCTGGGCACTTGTGGCATCTGGACTTGCACTGGAGGCTGAGGTGGTGGTGGCTGCTGCTGCGCCTGCTGCATAGCTGCTAAGGTATGACCAATTGCCTGGACTGCTTGAGTCTACATCAAGAACATCTGCTCGATGGTCATCGGTGGTGGTGGTGGCAAATGCTGCTGCGGAGCTGCCTCCTCTTGGGGTGCCTGCTGCTCTGGCTGAGCACGCCTCGCACCTCTGCGCATGTTCTCAGACATCTGTAGGGATCACACACATATCAGATCTGACTCTGCAGTCTTTCAGCATAAGAAAAGATATACGGAAATCTTCATAGCACTGGACAATTGACCATCGTCACTGACAGCTTCTCAGATAAAGAGGAAAGTGGAAATAAAGGGATTACCCAACTAAATAACTGACTTTATTAATAACTACACCAAGTTGCAGGAGATACCCACACCTTGGTGACAATCATTACAAAGATCCAACTTCATTACATGTTCATCATAACAAGCATCCAACATAAGGTAAGCAAACTAACTCTAACTAAAATCGACTTAGGCTAAGACACTGAACTAAGCATTATTATAGACTCCGACTCTGTCGATCTAAGGATCCAAATCTATGCGGGTCCTACAGTCTAGAGTACCATAGTCGAAGCAACCACGGGGCGGTGAACGATAAGGGTGCCGAATCCCAATAGGGGCAGGAGAACCACCATCAAGATAGTGGCGTGCCGCGCATTCAGCACACAATTCCGCAACCTCCGCCCGAACCTTGCCCAACTCGTCAAGGGCGTGGTCCAACACTGTGTTGAGCACGATGACCAGATTGACCATGCTATTCAGTCTGGGATTGCCCTCACCAACTGGCGAGACAATCACACCTCTAGCACTGCCGGTCGAACAACGAGGGTAGTACTTTAGGTCAAGGCCATTAGCTACCCCACTAAACAACGACCAATACTGAGAAAGTGCTCGTCGTGCTGCATCTTGCATGGCTGACTCGGTAGTATTCCTCTCAGTAATAGAATAGTGCTCTGAGAATGCCTCTGCACCCCGGAGATCGTCGTCCGGACGATGCACCAAGCAAGTAGCCTCCCACTGGTCCGGGTATAGCCCGCGACGATGCTGGTAGACTACACAACAGTACTCGGTAGACTAGGTGTGTCGGTCAAAGGCCCGACGCAACAGGGTATCGAGAGCGTCGTGGAAGTGACACCCGCGAGCAGCGTCATGGGTGATGGGTCTCGCGATCCATCCCTCCAGCTTTGGCTCCTCTGAACGCTCCGTGCCGTGGCTCAAACTGCCACCAGCGTCGTCATTGTCTTTGTCTCCATCAGGGTCTTCTCCAGCAGCCGGGATGCCCTGTGGTGGTGCAGGGGGCATCTCTGGCTGAGGTGCAGGGGAAGACGACCTCCCAGACTCCACCTCCTGCTGAGGCGAGGGGGAAGAGTCCTGCTGCTCCTGCTCCTGCTCCTGGTGTCGGCGCTCCTACTCCTCGTGCAGGCGACGATGCAGTCTCTCTAGGTGGCTGGACTGACCTGGCACCGTGCGACGCAGGGGACGCTTCGCCAGGCGAGAAGGCAAAAAGGGGATCACAGACTTATGTGCAGTGCACCTAAGATGAGCCATCTACAGAAGACATCGTAAGCACAAGAGTAAGAGTAGAACTATGAGACCAGAAAGTAAACAGCAAGAAAAGTGAGATAAAACTTTTGAGATAAGTAAACAACATAGAGTTGGTCAAGATGACCATCTTTTGAAAAGACACTGAGGTCAAGGTAAGAGTAGGGGTCTATAGTCCTTAGGGCGACCATTCTAGACTAGGTTAGCGGACCTACAGTCAGCAAGGGCTTTGATACCACTTATGTCACACCCGGTTTTGAAAGGCAAACCGAATGTGAACCATGTACGTGCCAGGATCAGAACTCGCGTACACAGCGATTACATAATTGGACATCATCACATAATGCTTGAATTAAATAGCGGAAAGGTACTTTATTACATCAAGATGTCCAAGACATCCACAGAGTCTAATACATAACCATTGTTCAACATAATTATCAAAGTGCGGAAATACAAAACGTAGATGCTAAGCCTACAAGGCAGCTGACTGGGGGTTTGCCACTAAAGTAAACTAGAACTCATCGTATTCCTGGAACTCCTCGAAGTCATCCATGTTGCTAGCTTTACCTCCTGAGCACTGAGAACAGTGGGGACAAACTAGGGTGGGGTGGTTTGTAAAGCAAGGGTAAGTACACATCAACGTACTCAGCAAATGTCCCGTTTGGCTAAAGTGGACTAGCTGTATGTGGAGTTTAAAGTTAAGCAGTTGCTTTTAGTTGGTCAAGTTTTATTACTATAAATAGATCCAAGTTTTAGTAACAACCTAGTTATTACCCAGAGGCACTCCCTCCAAGAGGAAAAACAAGAGATCAGGATTATAATCACCATTGTTAATCATCATCATAAAAGTAACCATTATTCTTCTAATCGAAGAGGATCCCAAGGCCGCTCATAACTGTGAGCACGACTGATATACCAGTTTCTAACACTCTGCAGAGGTTGCACACTTTACCCACAAGCCATGATTCCCATTCTGCCCGAGGTTCTAGCCTCCCCATTGATCACTACCAAGGTGACCTAGCAGGGTCTCACTACGTAGCCTTTACAAAGATTTCCCAGAGGTCATAGCCACCCGTTAGGTTTCTCTAGTTTGATAAACACAGTACATCTCCCCAAAGGAAGGGTGACTAACAAAAACCAAATCAAAGAACCTCTGCAACCAACCTCGGCAGAGCAAGTACTGTGCCCCGACCCCATTGACGGCCCTATGGCGAGGCCAACTACTCCTTTGGTTCCTCTAATTAATCAGCTAAGGGCATCCCATTCCACCCTCATGGTTGCACTGTTATCCCGGGTTGTCAATCCCCAAATAGGTCCTTACGGAGAGGCACTCAAGAAATAGCCTGAGCCCCGTAAAGTAATCACAAGAACCTCATCCGGATAACATCATCGTATCATAAACGATCACATCATGTTCATTGATTAAGTTAAAGCAATAGCATAAGCTAACCATGATTAACCCAAAAAGGTAAACAAGGGTAAGGGAATATAGACTAGTCAATCCTTAGGTTTTAATAATGTAATGCGAGACAGTGAATTGTAAAGTAAAATAGGACATGATAGGTCTGAGGACACTTGCCTTCACCAGGTTGCTGCTCAGGGAGGTCTCCAACAACACACTCAGGAACTTCGGACTGCTCTTTGTCTAACTAAAGCGAGCATGCATTCAATACATTTGGAAAGTACAAATAAACATCACACCAAACATGTACAAACATTGGATCGCATCTTAAAAGGACACAATACTACATAAGGGGTGATGAATTCAAAGTATAACATAAACTATAACATACATTAACTTTATTTGAACATCGATTACTATTTCCCTAAGAGTTACTTACAAGTACATATACACGGAACAAATTATTTTATGGTGACCTGAAATTTACAATAGAGGTAAACTCATGCAATACCTATCATTAATCTCACAAGTTTAAACATGAATAAATCTCTAAGGTTCTTCTTTTATTTATTTTATAAAACTACATCTATATTAGTTCATATTCAATCATAAAAATTAGAATGTACAGACAGTAAGTGAAACCATTTTATTTAAACAGAGAATAATTCTATGAACATTTTGCAATTTGAATCGCTAAATTCGGAGTTCATATGCAAAAGTTATGAAATAAACAAGTTTGGGGATTCAAAATATGAAATTAGGGCTAATTTTGTGATTAAATAAAAGTCCAGGGGCCTAATTAAAACAAACCAGGGACCTATGCGCTAAAACAGAGGACGACGGGTTGATTTCCTAAAACCAGGGGGTTTCTTAAGCAAAACAGGCACGCGAAGGGGTATCGAGTGAATCTAACCGTCAGATCTAAAATCAACGACTGAGATTAGATCTGCGGCCGGGGGCGCACGTGCGGGTGGGCGAGTACTAACAGACATGCCATTGACTGTCAGCGATAGAGGGGAAGAGCGCGCTGACCGAGCGGGCCCAGCGCCAGGGGGAAACGAACGGCTGCAGGGGTCCGAGGGGGTTCGAGCCGTTCGATCAAGATCGGACGGAGGGGGTCTAAGGGGGTCCAAGGGGGTGCAAGCCGTTCGATCAAGATCAGACGAGGGAAATCAGACCGGGAAGGATGAGCGGTTGCAGGTGGCGCTAACAGGCGGGCCAGGGCATCAGGCGTGCGTGCGCGAAGTGGTATCCCGCGGTCTGGGCCATGCGATCAAGATCGGACGGGGGAAATCGGACCGGGGAAATAGACGTGCACGAAGCGGCGCCGCTCCTCTCCGCGGCGGTGAGGTCGCCGGAGTTGAAACAGGCGCGAGCTAGGGTGGCTCCGGGGTCGCTGGAGTTGGGCAGAGGGGAAGAGGGCGCCATGGCAAACTCAATGGCGGGGAAGAGGCCACGAATCCACGGGCAGAGAGGGGAGAACGGCGGTGAGAAGGCCTCGGGCGGGCCGAAGAAACTCCGGTGAGCCATTCCGGCCACGGGGAGGGGACTTAAGGCGCACTAAGGCCTTGGCTAACTTCAGCAGAGGCAGGGGTGACACAGGGATCTACTCAGGTGAACTAGATCGGGCTAAATCGGTCGGCTACCGCTCGAGCACGGCGGACCGCCATGGCCGAGCACCAGCGAAGGCGAAATTGGATGAACACAGGGCACAATAAGGGAAATTGGGCACGGGGATGGGTGTCTCACCTTGGGACGGAGCTCGGGGAGGCTTGGAGCGGTCTCCGGTGAGCTGGATGGCCGGGAACGTGGGCGCAGGTCTCCGGTGGCGGCTGGCGGCGTGGGCAGAGCGCGGGAGAGGGCGAAGCTACGCGAAATGAGGTGAGGGGTGTGCTCGGGGCACTGGCGGGGCTTTATGAAGGGAGCTAGGCACGTGGGCAGGTGTCGTGACTGAGAAATCCGGCGACGTGCGCAAGTGCGCACGCATCAGTCCACGGCGAGCGTGGAGGAGGCAGAACTGACAGGGCTGGCCCACGGTGCAGAGAGAGAAGAAAGGGGCGTGCAGGGCAATGGCTCGACGACTGGCGATCCAGGCCCGCGAGAAAGAGAGAGAGAGTGCACGGGTGAAGGAAACTGGCGCCGACAGATCGGCCCCACTGGGCAACGAGCGAGAGAGGGAGGACACGCGCGAGGGAGAACTGCCGTAGACAGGCGGGGTCCGCTTGTCAGGCGGCACGGGCGCGCGGTCTGGCTGGGCTTATTGGGCCGACTGGGCCGAAATGACTTTTTTCTTTTTCCCTAGATTTTCTAATTCCTTTTTCTATAGGGTTTTCAAATCCAAATTCAAACTAGGTTTCAAATTCAAATAAATTCAAACTTGTGCAACACTTCAAAGAATATTTTAAACTCAGCATGATGCAACATGTCATGACTCATAAGGTTTTAGGAAAAATAAATAATTAATCCCTCACTAACACAACTAGCTCTAATTAAAAGAGAATGAGAGAGAGAGAGAGAAAGCTAGAGAGAGAGAGAGAAACTAGAGTGACATGGAGAAGAGTAACACCTGAATTTGGATGGTCATAAGAAAGAAATTTTATACCCCAAATTCAGGGTGTTACAATAACGTATCAAAGGACGAAGGTCCTTAATTCTTAACAATTGTGTTGCCTTGTTCTTGATCCACAACATTTGAGAAGTGACCAACATTGGCGCCCACCTCCGATGAACTCACTTCCACAACCTTCGGCAAGCATTCACCTTCGTCATGCCGCCGAAGAAGGCAATAGTGCCAGGGGCTTCCCTACGGCCACTGGATACCAACCAAGATACGCTCTCGCTGAGAGAAGCTCGGAGCCAGAAAAGAGAGGCTACCAGCCCAACACCACAGGAAGAGGAGTTGGACTAAGAAATCAGAGATCTAGAAGCCATACACCAACAAGTACAGAGGAAGAGAGAGAAGATCCTTTGGCTACTCAACCTTTAGAGGAAGATCGACGAAGCTTGTCACACCCAGGTTTCAGGGGTCCAAAACCCGGGCGTGAAATAAATACCAGGTGTGCTGGGACCAAGTCTCACGCATATGATGAATAGTGGTACAGAAACGAATGTCACATCTTTGCTATATAATAGGAGTTCTGTACAAAATAAATAAATAAATAATTACATCATAAGGAGACAACGATCTAGCAACCCAAAGTTGACTGGGAGACGACGACCTAGACCTCTCACAAACTCGTCACAGCATCCTCCATGCACCTCAACCCGCGGTACCTGTTCTTGACCTATGGGGGGGTGTGAGACAGCAAGAGTGAGCTCACATACGTTCATCGCTCAACAAGTTGTGGGGAATAATGTACATGAACTCGCCAAAGGTGGGAGCTCACGTGAAGTGTAAGGCTTACCAAAGAGGATGGTTAGAGCTGAGCATTGCTTTTAAAGTTGGTCAAAAGTTTATTAGCAATTACTAAGTATAAGTAAATACCAACCCAATTAAGTAGTAGAACAAAAGTGATAGCAACACATGTGATGCAATGCACATGACAAATTGAATTTAGTTCCATAGATTAATCATGTGAGGGTCCAAGCTGCTCATGACCGTGAGCACGGCTGATATACTAGTTTTACACTCTGCAGAGGTTGCGCATCTTTACCCACAAGTCATGTTTCTCATCTGCCAAGAGAAGGCCACTCCTATACACCTCTACCGAGGAGGCGAGGCAGGGTAACACTACTGTAACACCCCAAATGTTTATATTCTACTCGACAACGAGTATGGATTTAAGCACGTAATATCAGTGGATAAAACGGATGCTAAATTTTAATCATCTTCGCCTATCGCGATTTTAATATCGCATCTGTTTCGTCGGTCGCAAGTTCGACATCATTTTTATCTATCCGGGCTCTTCCTAAATTTTAGTGATGTTCGAAACATAGTTGTTCCGAAAATCGGTGCGTCCGGTGGTTATTTAAAATACATCACTCGCGCAAATATGAATTCGGAAGCTCGACCCACTTGGATGATTTATATCCCGAATAGATTAAGTAGAACTCGACGACTAAAATGTCCGGGGCAAAATAATACGAATCGCGCATTTTCTGAGAAAGATCGTGCGCGAGGTTATGATCCAATTTGTTCTTCAGCCCACACTGTAGGATAATCAAATCAACTGTGTTTTGGTGACGGATAAATTTTTATCTGATTTCAACCAAACCAGTGTTGTCGTAAATATTGAATCTGTTTGTTTAAGTGCTGTCCAAGAAAAACGATGCGCCAGCTCAGTGTTGAATTATTCTCTAATCGAATATTCAGATATCGGGAGAAATTTGTCTGATTTCAATTAAATTTAACACCGATTAAAACATTGTAACTAAAATCATTTTTAATTTGGTCCTCTTACACCTTTCCAAATTCTAGCTCCAATCTCTGGCTGATAATTGTATTTTTATTTAAATTATTTGCAAATTCCTAAAAAAAGAGAGAAAAGAAAATAAAAAAAGAAAATATCCTCCGCCGCCCCTAGCCGATTTTTCCCAGTCGACGTATTCTCCCTCACGCCTTCTCTTTCTTATCCTCTCCCTAGATTTTTCTTCACGGTGCTTATCTCCTCCTCGGAGTGGAGTTCCCTACTCACGCCTACCTCCCTGCCCCTTAGTTCTCCGCCTCCTGCTCGTCCCCATGGCGCCTGCTCGGACCACGCCCAACACCGCGCGCGTCTTCCTCCCTGGTGCCGGAGCTTCCTCTGCGCGCCATGGTTGCCGCGCCCAGGGTCGCATGCTCTGCTCGCTCTGCTCGGTCCCTACTGCGAGCTCGCCGGCGTTGCCCCTGTTTCCATGGCTGATCGCGTGGCTCCTCTGCGCCGCCATTCTCTACGCCCGGGCATGGGGCTTCCTCGCCATCGCGCGCGCTCCTCCCTCTGCCTGCTCGGCCATAGCCGCCACGTTGAGCTTTCTGCTCGCGCCCAACTCCCTGCGCGCTTCTCCCTGTGTACAGGCCAGCGTCGAGCTCTGGTGATCTTCCTCCGTGCTTTGTTCCCTGCTTGCCCTTGTGCCATCGCTCAGCTCGCCATGGAGGTTATCCGCCATGGTACTCTGCATCCTGAGCTTCCGTGATTGCGCGGCTTCCTACTCGCCAGTGCGCCCTCTCGGATCGCTCAACCTTAATCCCCAGCGCTCCACGCTCTTCCCTCTGTCCCTGTTGCGCCGTCGGCAGCTGGTTTCCTGATTCGTGTCGTGTGTGTGCCTAGGCGCTGCCCCCGTTGGTCACCTCGGTGTGTGATCACCGTCGCGTTCAGGATTTTGGCATGTCTCCCCGCTCACCGTCATCCCAAGCACTGCATCGGACTTACCCTGTATGATGTTCACCAAGTGCTCGACAAAAGGTTCGAACGGGTCGTACTGCCATCATCTTTGTCGAATGAAAAACCGTCGCGCTAGCACGTCGATGTTGTCGATCACCATCCTCGTCTACACCATGCCCCAAGCTGCGAAGACGCGTCACCAGCTCGACAAAAAGGAATCCATGGGTATTTGGTCAAGAATAGAACTTGTGTGCCTCGCTCGCCAGACGTGTGTGATCAAAGACGTCAACCGGAAACCGTCGTCGTGCTTCTGACTATCATGTCGAATTAGTCAGGGTAAGGAAATTAGTTATTCGTGTTAGTGGATTGATGAACAGTCTGACTTGGTATATTAATCGTGATGATTCTGTAGTGAGTCGGATTGCTAATTCGGTTATTAGTTCGATGAAGGGAACTGTAGGTATACTATTTATTAGGATGCCCAAGTCGTCTACAGTGATTTGGTCGATGTCGTGTGGAGAAAGAGGTCGCAATAGGTCCCAGTGCTTGTGGGACTGTAGGTGTTAAAAATATAATGTTTTATTAATATGTGTAATACACAGGTTAGCCGGAAAATTAGTTTAGAAAGTTAATAAAAAAAGTTCTTCGATGAATTTTATAAACATTAGGTGTCCCAGAATCGTGAAGCCAAAATTGTAAGTCAATTAGTGTGCTCTCTAAACCAGGCATGAATATGTGCTGGTTGATTTCATGATTTGAATGGATGTTGATTGCTACTTCAAATATTTAGGATCAAGTAACATCGATATATTTGTTTCACCAAAATCTAGGATCTGCCTGATAAGTAATGCGTATAAACACTTTAGGTCTTTTAGTTCTAAAGTTGTAATTGGTATATTGTATAAAATATGCTTGGTTATAAGTGTTTCATCCTTTTTAGTGTAGATTATCTATCTTGTACTATTTATACTCGTGCTCATACATGTGCATCATGCATCCCATGAGGTACGCTAATTGATCGCGTGATGCGAAAGACGAGCCAAGTCGACCCCAAGCATGGGCTACTCTGCATGGTGATGCTGATGGACGAACCTGCCTGATCAAGTGCTAGTAGAAGGATGGTCGTCAAGCGAACGTCATCTAACAAACACTAACATAGTGTTTATTCCAGGCAAGCCCCGGTGCATTTTCCACCTCCTTGTGTTTTAAAATCTTTATCACCTTGTTTGATGCATTAGGTGAAAGGAGTTGTGTGCTAAACAATTGATGCATTTCCTTCCTTGAAAAATTGATTACCCTTCCTTGATACCCTTTTTGAAAAGAATTTTATGATGCTTAGCCTTGCTTTAGCAAACAAAAATGTTTTGTTTTAAAACAAAAGTGATGCTTCAGTGGGTGGGAATGTTTTCAAAAAGAAAATACTTATGATGGTGAATCCGTCAAAGGCCTTGATGGGTTCAACATCGGAAAAGATGTACCTCTGCCAGGTACCAAACTTTGGGTTTTAAATGATAAAGCTCAGATCGAGCGGTTGACTTGCACAAGAAGAGAGTCTCGGTGTAGTGTCTCCGTCTGAGTCAATTAAGGACCATGTCGATGTAGGCTTGATGATTGAGGACCTTTTAACTGGTCACATGCCTCATCATGGGTAAGCTTTGCCTCGGGCAGACTAATACCAGAAAAGGACAACACGTAATGGGAGTGGAGAGATGGCGAGAGTAGCGTGTACCCTCCGTGGGAAGAGGCTGGACAGTGGGTATCTGTGCTTTCGGTTGGCGTGAACCCGGTCTGGTCTTAAGAAACCCGGTGGCGAGTTGACATATGCAAGGGTTAAGTGCTACATGTCGTGTGATTGGAGATCCCCAGCTGGGTATTAATCAATTCGGATCACCGTTACTTCTTGGATATGAAGACTTGGTCACTTCTCTAGATGTAGCAATCTAGTGAACTGAAGGGTTGATAAAAAGATGGCTAGTATAGGCCAAGTGCTTGAACTAGGATAGAAAGAACTCTAGATGCAGGTAACTTTACTTAACCTGACAAGTAAAAATGGATTTTTAAGGATCCACTCCTAGTAAGCTTTTCTACAAACAGAGTCCTTGATTCTTGATAAGCCTTACCTTGAATCCTTTTAAAACCAACATACCCTTGAGAGTCTTTTCTTTAGTCGGGTAAGTCTTCCTGAGTAATTGCGTACTCAGGGTTTTATTCCCTGTTGTTTTCAGGTTATAACTTTGTGCTGCTGTTGATGGTGTTAAGTGCTGGTGGGCTCGACCTTCTTATAAGTCTAAGTAACTCTTCTATATTTCTTATTGAGGATGGTCACTTGAGCTAGCATATATTTCAAAACTACAAATAATTTATAACAGTTCAAAGTTATTTCTTTAAATCACTTTCGTAATCACTCCGATCATGTACAAGGTAAACTTGATGTAACTTGTAAAATTTGGTAATAAGATTTATGCTGCAAAAATGTTGGTTTGTGTGATTTGTGTTACTTAATCTCGCGATCTTGGTTGTAAGTGGTTTATCCGGGGTCCATGGGACACTCGGACAGATCCTGTTAAGTTATCTGGTGAACATGCATAGCCGTCTGAGGTCTGTGAGACAAGGACAGGTGCATGTGGTTCCAATAACTTGGGATGTTCTGCCACAGGCTGGTATCAGAGCAAGATTAAGTATATACGGTCACATACGTATTTTCAAAACAAAAGTTTTGGTTTTGGAAAACCTATTTTCAACTAAACACATTGTTTGGCTTTGAAAAACAGCTTTGAAAAACTACAATGCTAGCGACATCCTCTGTTAAGCCCTAAACTAAGGACTATCAGGTGGCTTAGTTCAAAACCATTAACCCACAACCGGGGGTATTGCATAAATGTGTAATGTTATTTTTGAGGCCATTCAATTTGAATGGATCGACGCTCAGGTAAGGTGGGATGTGAGAGCATGACCGAACAACCGTCAGTCTAGGGAAGAGTATAAAAAGCGCTTGATTATATACATATTCCACATATGTATATATGAAGGCTGCGATGTGGAGTATTTATGTTTTTTTGGGATTCGGTACCCCATGGACGTGTATGGGTATACAGACATGGGAATACTAAGAAGTGTGATGTACTTGTAACGACGCACCTATGCTCAGGTAAGAAGGTGAGTTACCATAATGAGCTGCCCTATGGTTAAAGTGTGGCAGCGGTGCCTATGCGTGGCTCGGCGCTTAATGAAGAGCTGTCCTCCATATAGCAATATATGGAGTATAAGCTGTGATAAACTGTCATGTGTGAACTACATCATGGGAAACTGGGCTGTGATGGAATTT
This sequence comes from Zea luxurians, assembly GCA_029449295.1. Lineage (NCBI taxonomy): Eukaryota > Viridiplantae > Streptophyta > Magnoliopsida > Poales > Poaceae > Zea > Zea luxurians. Next base: position 3,873,092 of record JAOPSE010000126.1, on the reverse strand, counting down.
TCTGCAGGTACACTAACCTCAAAAACGTATGTGTAGCTGACGATTAGCAAATTATCGAGAGAATCGTAAGTATGCCACCGATATAGAACGTTATTGCCACATTATGTTGGCAAAACTTGTGAGGACAGATAGGACGAGCATGCATCCTGATTGTTGCATCGTGTTTGTCACCTGTGCACGAAAATGCTTCTCTCTCCTTTATTCCAATAACAGGTGATTGTAGATAATGTGGTGTAATGTTGTATTATGAACTTCGATGAAATAGCTGTCCTCCATTTTTAGGTAATCTATTTAGGTATTATATGTGTTTGCTCTTGTACTAGATGTGCCGATAGAATATTGATGAACTGTTTGCCTAAACCCAAAAAAACTAGGCCCTGTTCTTATTTAGTGCACCACGACCCAAATTTGAATTTTTCATTATCCCTCCATGACCAAACTTATGCAAATGGATGTTTGGATAAATTTCCTTATCCAACGCAAGATGTGCATGGGCTTAAAGCTAGGATCTCGAGTTTGTGTTCTTGCTAGTTAATTTGTGACGTTTAAGTTGTCATATTTCCATCCTAGATCATGCCCTTGTTCGATTGGCACAAGTTGATGTCCCTTACCTAGTTGCCTGTTTTTAAGGATTGCCATGTTGCTTTATCAACCCAACCTAGGAAAGTCCTGCCTGATCATCTTCTTGAGTTTGATGCCTTTGGTTTCCTCATATCTATCGAAGGCATACCAACTTAATCTTATGATTATTTTCCCTCAGTATCTAATCTGATACTAATCCTTGACCTTGTAATCCCTTTGATGGGCATAGAAATATGCTTGGAGCCAAATTAACAGTCTCCCATCGTACTTCTCACATCAAGTTTGGTTATGGCCATGTCTTGTTCATTTCATCGGGCCATGATCTATTTGACTCTCTACTTGTAACCATTTTGACAGGTAGAGTCTCTTTGTATATTGTCACCCTTGCCCAATCCATTGGTGTCGCGCGAGATTTCTTATTGGTTATGTCTGGTATTGGTGTTATGACTAAAATTGATGATACCGCGAAGAAACCAGGGGCCTTCTGTGTGTGTGCACACATGGTTGTGCTGCTCGACACACGCTAGTATCACAGTTGGTAGTCATAATCCATTATGAGATTATATCAATATGTTATCTCTACACGAATTGTTCTTACCACGTGAGATTCATTATTGGTGCCAGTTTTGTAATGTTGTCATGGTTAAGAATTTATGGTACCGCGGCGAAACTGAGAGCCTCCTGTGCATGCGCACACAGGATTTTGCTGCTTGGTGCATGTCGGTATTGAGGTCTCTAGTCATGATCCGTTATGGAACTACACTGGTGTGTTATCTTCCGTGGACCTTCCCTTGAAACAATTTCTATGTTGTTTGTCAAGTGATCAAGCAAAATCTATCATCTCTGTTGGATCAAAAGGGGCATACCACTTCCTATGTGTGGTCTCTTTTCCCTTGACTTTGGTAGTGACTGCACGCATACAAGTTCCCTTTACGTCCTTTGTGTAAAGGTGAAGCCTGGGAGCTTTTTAGTGTTGAGAGACAACTGATTAGCTCTCAAAATGGAGATTGGCTTTTCCTGCCGCTGAAATGCAGGAGTTGTTCACGCTCTTTGAATTAATCGATGTATTCTCTAACCAAGTGGATAATTCATTTCGCATGAAGAAATGGATGAACAACCTGACCAAATGGATTTCTACCCAAATGCATGACCTTTTGCTAGCAAATGTGAACTCCCAACCCTTGGCTTACCGATGGATAATAAGAGGACCTGCTTAATGTCAAAGGTAGTTTAACAAGTTGGTTTTACTAACTTGTAGCTACATTGTGAACAAAGGTTGAGTTTAGAGGTCGTTTTATCGAGTTATCTAAACTCACTTTGGTTCAAACCCTCCTAAGGAAGTACTTACAAAAATCAAATTAAGCCGACTAATAACCACCTAATTATCGCTCTAGTCATACCTCGATCGCCACATGTGTGCTTTTCCAGCATGTGTGATCAAGTCGAGCCATGCCTAGTGCTTGATAAAATGGATTAGACATGAAGTCAGCATGTACAGATCCCTTCACCAGTGATTTTTCAAATCCCTATCATTTTCATGGACTTGGATTTTCTGGCTAGCCACGGGTCAACTGTGATGTTATTTGACATTCACAATCGTGTCGTGTGCTATGAACTTACCGTGACCACTTGTTGGTAAACCTCTTTCTATGTGTTTTACCCAAGAGGTTGCATCTGGTTCTGTTTGGGTAAAGTCGCATAACTACCGATCGCGCAGCAGACTCAGATAATACAGTGTCATCAGAAAAAGCAAGCTGCACACATGAAACCTTATGTGTTCTTCTGGCAGACATCGTCTCTATTGTTTGGACATCTCTAAATTAGCCTAAGGCGATGTATGTTATGTCCACTAGAGAAACAACATCCCGAGACACTCGCCTTTGCTTGGAACCACCTTAGTTACCGCTGATATGGACATGGGTTACATGCTGCTCTACTCTTAGAAAGTCTTTCGTTCCGAATCTCGGGACGAGATTCTTTTAAGGAGGGAGGGCTGTAACACCCCAAGTGTTTATATTCTGCTCGACAACGAGTATGGATTTAAGCACGTAATATTAGGGGATAAAACAGATGCTAAATTTTAATCATCTTCGCCCATCGCGATTTTAATACCGCATCTGTTTCGTCGGTCGCGAGTTCGACATCATTTTTATCTATCCGGGCTCTTCCTAAATTTTCGTGATGTTCGGAACATAGTTGTTCCGAAAATCGGTGCGTCCGGTGGTTATTTAAAATACATCGCTCGCGCAAATACGAATTCGAAAGCTCGACCCACTTAGATGATTTATATCCCGAATAGATTAAGTAGAACTTAACGACTAAAATGTTCGGGATAAAATAATCCGAATCGCGCATTGTATGAGAAAGATCGTGCGTAAGGTTATGATCCAATTTGTTCTTCAGCCCACACTGTAGGATAATCAAATCAACTGTGTTTTGGTGACAGATAAATTTTTATCTGATTTCAACCAAACCAGTGCTGTCATAAATATTGAATCTGTTTGTTTAAGTGCTGTCCGAGAAAAACGATGCACCAGCTCAGTGTCGAATTATTCTCTGATCGAATATTCAGATATCAGGAGAAATTCATTTGATTTCAATTAAATTTAACACCGATTAAAACATTGTAACTAAAATCATTTTTAATTTGGTCCTCCTACACCTTTCCAAATTCTAGCCTCAATCTCTGACTGATAATTGTATTTTTATTCAAAATATCTGCGAATTCCTAAAAAAAAGAGAGAAAAGAAAATAAAAAAAAGAAAATATCCTGCGCCGCCCCCAGCCGATTTTTCCCAGCAAACGTCTTCTCCCTCACGCCTTCTCTTTCTTATCCTCTCCCTAGATTTTTCTTCACGATGCTTATCTCCTCCCCGGAGTGGAGTTCCCTGCCCACGCCTACCTCCCCGCCCCTCAGTTCTCCGCCTTCCTGCTCGTCCCCATGGCGCCTGCTCGGACCGCACCCAGCGTCGCGCGCGTCTTCCTCCCTGGTGCCGGAGCTTCCTCTACGCGCCATGGTTGCCGCGCCCGGGGTCGCATGCTCTGCTCGCTCTGCTCGGTCCCTGCTGCGAGCTCGCCGGCGTTGCCCCTATTTTCATGGCTGACCACGCGGCTCCTCTGTGCCGCTGTTCTTTGCTCCCGGGCATGGGGCTTCCTCGCCGTCGCGCGCGCTCCTCCCTCTGCCTGCTCGACCATAGCCACCACGCTGAGCTTTCTGCTCGCGCCCAACTCCCTTCACGCGCTTCTCCCTATGTACGGGCCACGCGCCGTGCTCTCTGCTCCCCTCTGCTCATCGCGCCCCTGCTCCCCATGGCCGGCATCGAGCTCTGGTGATCTTCCTCCGCACCCTATTCCCTGCTTGCCCCTATGTCATCGCTCAGCTCGCCATGGAGGTTGTCCGCCATGGTACTCTGCATCCCGAGCTTTCGTGCTCGCGCGGCTTCCTGCTCGCCAGCACGCCCTCTCGGATCGCTCAGCCTTAATCCCTGGCGCACTGCGCTCCTCCCTTTGTCCCTGCTGCACCGTCGGCATCTAGTTGCCTGATTCGTGTCGTGCGTGTGCCTAGGCGCTGCCCCCGTTGGTCGCCTCGGTGTGTGATCGCCATCGCGTTCAGGATTTTGGCATGTCTCCCCACTCGCTGTCATCCCAAGCGCCGCATCGGACTTACCCTATATGATGTTCACCAAGTGCTCGACAAAAGGTTCGAACGAGTCGTACTGCCATCGTCTTCGTCGAATGAAAAACCGTCGCGCTGGCACGTCGATGTCGTCGCTCACCATCCATGTCTACGCCAAGCCCCAAGCCGTGAAGCCGCTCTTGTGCTGGCCACGCGTCACCAACTCGACAAAAAGGAATCCATGGGTATTTGGTCAAGAATAGAAATTGTGTGCCTCACTCGCCAGACGTGTGTGATCAAAGACGTCAACCGGAAACCGTCGTCGTGCTTCCGACTATCGCGTCGAATTAGTCAGGGTAAGCAAATTTTTATTCATGTTAGTGGATTGATGAACAGTCTGACTTGGTATATTAATCGTGATGATTCTGTAGTGAGTCGGATTGCTAATTCGGTTATTAGTTCGATGAAGGGAACTGTAGGTATACTATTTATTAGGATGCCCAAGTCGTCTACAGTGATTTGGTCGATGTCGTGTGGAGAAAGAGGTCGCAATAGGTCCCAGTGCTTGTGGGACTGTAGGTGTTAAAAATATAATGTTTTATTAATATGTGTAATACACAGGTTAGCCGGAAAATTAGTTTAGAAAGTTAATAAAAAAAGTTCTTCGATGAATTTTATAAACATTAGGTGTCCCAGAATCGTGAAGCCAAAATTGTAAGTCAATTAGTGTGCTCTCTAAACCAGGCATGAATATGTGCTGGTTGATTTCATGATTTGAATGGATGTTGATTGCTACTTCAAATATTTAGGATCAAGTAACATCGATATATTTGTTTCACCAAAATCTAGGATCTGCCTACTAAGTAATGCGTATAAACACTTTAGGTCTTTTAGTTCTAAAGTTGTAATTGGTATATTGTATAAAATATGCTTGGTTATAAGTGTTTCATCCTTTTTAGTGTATACTATTTATTAGGATGCCTAAGTCGTCTACAGTGATTTAGTCGATGTCGTGTGGAGAAAGAGGTCGCAATAGGTCCCAGTTCTTGCGGGACTGTAGGTGTTAAAAATATAATGTTTTATTGATATGTGTAATACACAGGTTAGCCAGAAAATTAGTTTAGAAAGTTAATAAAAAAAGTTCTTCGATGAATTTTATAAACATTAGGTGTCCCAGAATCGTGAAGCCAAAATTGTAAGTCAATTAGTGTGCTCTCTAAACCAGGCATGAATATGTGCAGGTTGATTTCATGATTTGAATGGATGTTGATTGCTACTTCGAATATTTAGGATCAAGTAACATCGATATATTTGTTTCAACCAAAATCTAGGATCTGCCTAATAAGTAATGCGTATAAACACTTTAGGTCTTTTAGTTCTAAAGTTGTAATTGGTATATTGTATAAAATATGCTTGGTTATAAGTGTTTCATCCTTTTTAGTGTAGATTATCTATCTTGTACTATTTATACTCGTTCTCATACATGTGCATCGTGCATCCCATGAGGTACGTTAATTAATCGCGTGATGCGGAAGACGAGCCAAGTCGACCCCAAGCGCGGGCTACTCCGCATGGTGATGCTGATGGACGAACCTGCATGATCAAGTGCTAGTACAAGGATGGTCGTCAAGCGGACGTCATCTAACAAACACTAACATGGTGTTTATTCCAGGCAAGGCCCGGTGCATTTGCCACCTCCTTGTGTTTTAATATCATTATCACTTTGTTTGAGGCATTAGGTGATAGGAGTTGTGTGCTAAACAATTGATGCATTTCCTTCCTTGAAAATTTGATTACCCTTCCTTGATACCCTTTTTGAAAAGAATTTTATGATGTTTAGCCTTGCTTTAGCAAACAAAAATGTTTTGTTTTAAAACAAAAGTGATGCTTCAGTGGGTGGGAATGTTTTCAAAAAGAAAATACTTATGATGGTGAATCCGTCAAAGGCCTTGATGGGTTCAACATCGGAAAAGATGTACCTCTGCTGGGTACCAAACTTTGGGTTTTAAATGATGAAGCTGAGACCGGGCGGTTGACTTGCATGAGAAGAGAGTCTCGGTGTAGTGTCTCCGTCTGAGTCGATTAAGGACCATGTCGATATAGGCTTGATGATTGAGGACCTTTTAACTGGTCACATGCTTCATCATGGGTAAGCTTTGCCTCAGGCAGACTAATACCAGAAAAGGACAACACGCAATGGGAGTGGAGAGATGGCGAGAGTAGCGTGTACCCTCCATGGCAAGAGGCTGGACGGTGGCGTATCTGTGCTCTCGGTTGGCGTGAACCCGGTTTGGTCTTAAGAAACCCGGTGGCAAGTTGACATATGTAAGGGTTAAGTGCTACATATGTCGTGTGATTGGAGATCCCCAGCTGGGTATTAATCGATTCGGATCGCTGTTACTTCTCGGATATGAAGACTTGGTCACTGCCCTACATGTAGCAATCTAGTGAACTGAAGGGTTGATAAAAAGATGGCTAGTATAAGCCAAGTGCTTGAACTAGGATAGAAAGAACTCTAGATGGAGGTAACTTTACTTAACCTAATAAGTGAAAATGGATTTTTAAGGATCCACTCCTAGTAAGCTTTTCTACAAACAGAGTCCTTGATTCTTGATAAGCCTTACCTTGAATCCTTTTAAAACCAGCATACCCTTGAGAGTCTTTTCTTTAGTCGGGTAAGTCTTGCTGAGTAATTGTGTACTTAGGGTTTTATTCCCTATTGTTTTTCAGGTTATAACTTTGCGCTACTGTTGATGGTGTTAAGTGACGGTGGGCTCGGCCTTCTTATAAGTCTAAGTAACTCTTCTATATTTCATATTGAGAATGGTCACTTGAGCTAGCATATATTTCAAAACTACAAATAATTTATAACAGTTTCAAAGTTATTTCTTTGAACCACTTTCGTAATCACTCCGATCATGTACAAGGTAAACTTGATGTAACTTGTAAAATTTGGTAATAAGATTTCCGCTGCAAAAATGTTTGTGTGTGTGATTTGTGTTACTTAATCTCGCGATCTTGGTTGTAAGTGGTTTATCCGGGGTCCATGGGACACTCGGACAGATCCTGTTAAGTTATCTGGTGCACATGCATAGCTGTCTTGAGGTCTGTGAGACAAGGACAGGTGCATGTGGGCCCAATAACTTGGGAGGTTCTGCCATAACTACGAGGCCTTTACAAAGTTCCACTAGCTTCAGAAAACCCACTATAGTTTCTAGGAAGCTCCAATGCAGGGACCCCTCGCCTGACCGCCATCGCAACAAAATCAACCCAAGGGCCTCCCCACAAACCACTCTCCTACTGCCCTTACCCCTTTAGGGTAAGGTAGTCTTCCACTAGCTTTCCTAATTAATCTGCCAAGGGTGTCCCATTACACCCTTGTGGTAGCACTGTTTTCCTAGGTGGTCGCTCCATGATCCATTTAACATAACGATCTTATCATGAACAGTAAATAACAAACTGATAATAAAAGTTTGATCATAAACAATGTGTATCTCTACACCCAAAACCACATACAACAATAGTGTAACACCCTGATTTTGGGGGTACAAAATTTCTTTCTAATTATCACCCAAAATCATGTGTTACTCTTCTCTCACTAGTTTCTATCTATCTCATATATTGTCTCTCTCTCTCTTCCTTTTAAGTAGAATTGGCTTAAACAAGTGGAGGTTAATTATTTATTTTTGCCAAAACACTATGGGTCATGACATGTTGCATCATGCTGAGCTTAAAATATTCTTTGAAGTGTTGCACATGTTTGAATTTATTTGAATTTGAAACCTAAATTGAATTTGGATTTGAAAACCCTATAGAAAAGAAATAGAAAAGGAATTAGAAAATCCAGAGAAAAAGGGAAAAGGAAAGCAGCCCAGTAGCCTAGCCGGCCTAGCTCGGCCAAGCCAGGCCACGCGCTCGTGCGCCCGCGCCGCTTGACAGGTGGACCCCACCTGTCAACGGCAGTTCTCCCTCGAGCGCGCCCTCCCTTTCTCGCTCGCTGCCCTAGTGGGGCCGATCTGTCGACGCCAGTTTTCTTCACCCGCACGCTCCTTCTTTCTCTCTGTCTCACGGGCCTAGTTCGCCAGCTGCTGAGCCGTTGCCCCGCGCGTCCCCTTTTCTCTCTCTATGCCGTGGGCCTACCCTGTCAGTTCCGCCCTCCCCGCGCCCCGTGGACTGGCGAGTGCGCACTCACGCACGTCGCCGGATTTCTCGGCCACGACGCCCGCCCACGCACCTAGCTCCCTACTTAGAGCCCTGCCAGTGCCCCGCGCTCACCCCCTGCCTCATTTCACGCAGCTCTGCCCTCTCTCGCGCTCTGCCCTCGCCGCTAGACGCCGTCAGAGACCCGCGCCCGCGTTCCCGGCCATCCAGCTCGCTGGAGTCCACACCAAGCCTCCCCGAGCTCCATCCCGAGGTGAGACACCTGTTCCCGTGCCCAATTTTCCCTATTGTGCTATGTGCTCGGCCAATTTCAACTTCGCCAGTGCTCGGCCGCGGTGGACCACCGTGCTTGCGTGGTGGCCGGTCGATTTAGCCCGGTCTAGTTCCCCAACGTTACTCCCTAAGGTGCCTCTGCCTCTGCTGAAGCTAGCCCCAGGCCTTAGTGCGCCTTAAGCCCCCTCCCCATGGCCGGAATGCCTCATCGGAGTTACTCTGGCCCGCCCGAGACCTTCTCTCCGCCGTTCCCCCCTCTCTGCCCGTGGATTCATGGCCTCTTCCCCGCCATTGAGTTCCCCATGGCGTTCTCTCCCCCTGTACCCAACTCCGGCGACCCCGAAGCCACCCTAGCTCGCAGCCAGCCTCAACTCCGACAACCTCACCGCCGCAGGAGAAGAGTAGCGCCGCTCGCAACCGTTCACCCCTTCCTGGTCTACTTTCCCCCGTCCGATCTTCATCGCACGGCCCAGATCACGGATAACACTTCGCGCACGCGTGCTTGACGTCCTAGCCCACCTGTTCAGCGCCCAAGTCCCCTGGCGTTGGGCCCGCTCAGTCGGTGCGCCCTCCCCCTTTGTCGCTGACGCCCCTGGCCCGCCTATCAGTGCTCGCCCGCCCCCGCGCGCTGCCCTCGGCTGCAGATCTAATCTCAGCCGGTTGTTTTAGATCTGACGGTTGGAATCACCCGATACCCCTTCGCGTGGCTGTTTTATTAAAGAGACCCTCGGTTTACTGGAAATCAACCCGCCGTCCCTGGTTTTCGCGCGCAGGCCCCTATAATCTTGCAGATTTAACCCTGGACTTTCAAATATTCACAGAATTAGACCCAATTTCATATTTTGAATTCCCAAACTTGTTTATTTCATAACTTTTGCATATGAACTCGAAATTTAGTGATTCAAATTGCAAAATATTCATAGAATTATTCTCTGTCTAAATAAAATGGTTTCATTTACTGTCTGCACATTCTAATTTTTATGACTAACTATGAACTAATGTAGATGTAGATTTATTTACTATAATATAATAAATAAAAGGGAAAACCTTATGGATTTAAACATGTTTAAGCTTGTGAGATTAATAATGTGTATTACATGAGTTCACCCTCTATTCTAATTTTTAGGTCACAAATAAAATAAATTGAACTATGAGTCTGTACTTGTAAGTAACACTTAGGGAAAATAATAATCTATTTCCAAATGAAGTTAATTTATGTTATAGGTCATGTTATACTTTGAATTCATTGTCCCTTATGTAGTATTGTGTCCTTTTAATGATGCATTCCTATGTCTGTACATGTTTGGTGTATTGTTTATGTGGCAGAACCTCCCAAGTTATTAGGCCCACATGCACCTGTCCTTGTCTCAAAGACCTCAGACGGCTATGCATGTGCACCAGATAACTTAACATGATCTATCCGAGGGCCCCAAGGACCTCGTATAAACCACTTACAACCAGAACCGCAGGATTAAGTAAACACAAATCACACACCAACAATTTACAGCGGAAATCTTATTACCAAATTTTACAAGTTACAAAAATTTTACATTATATTTATCGGAGTGATTACAAAAGTATAAGTTTGAAATATATGCTAGCTCAAGTGACTATCCTCAATAAGAAGTAGATGAGAGATACTTAGACTTATAAGAAGGTCGAGCCCACCAGCACTTAACACCGTCATCAGCAGCACAAAACTATAACCTGAAAAACAACAGGGAATAAAACCCTGAGTACGGAATTACTCAGCAAGACTTACCCGACTAAAGAAAAGACTCTCAAGGGTATGCTGGTTTTAAAGGGAGTCAAGGTATGGCTGTTCAAGGATCAAAGACTCTGTTTTGCAGAAAAGATTACTATACATGGATCCTTAAAATCCATTTTTAATTGTCAGGTTAAGTAAAGTTACCTGCATCTAGAGTTCTTTCTACCCTAGTTCAAGCACTTGGCCTATACTAGCCATCTTTTTATCATCCCTTTAGTTCACTGGATTGCTACGTGTAGGGAAGTGACCAAGTCTTCATGTTCAAGAAGTAATGGCGATCCGAATTGATTAATACCCAGCTAGGGATCTCCAATCACACGACATATGTAGCACTTAACCCTTGCATATGTCAACTCATCACCGGGGTTCTTAAGACCAGATCAGGTTCATGCCAACCGAGAGCACAGATACACCACTCCCATTGCGTGTTGTCTTATTCTGGTATTAGTCTGCCCGAGGCAAAGCTTACCCATGATGAAGCATGTGACCAGTTAAAAGGTCCTCAAGCATCAAGCCTACATCGACATGGTCCTTAATCGACACAGATAGAGACACTACACCGAGACTCTCTTCTCATGCAAGTCACTCGCCCGGTCTCAGCTTTATTATTTAAACCCAAAGTTTGGTACCTGGTAGAGGTACATCTTTTCTGATGTTGAAACCCATCAAGGCCTTTGACGGATTCACCATCATAAGTATTTTCTTTTTGAAAACATTCCCACCCACTGAAGCATCACTTTTGTTTTAAAACAAAACATTTTTGTTTGCTAAAGCAAGGCTAAGCATCATAAAATCCTTTTTATAAAAGGGAGTCAAGGAAGGGTAATCAATTTTCCAAGGAAGGAAATGCATCAACGGTTTAGCACACAACTCCTATCACCTAATGCATCAAACAAGGTGATAAAGATTTTAAAACACAAGGAGGTGGCAAATGCACCGGGGCTTGCCTAGGTAACACTGGGTTAGTGTTTGTTAAGTGGTCACCACATGGTGAGCATCCTTTGGCTTGGCACTTGTTCAGATTATCTGTCTTCTGGTTCGTCCATCAGCATTATCCTACGGATTAGCACGCGCTTGGGGTCAACTTGGCTCGTCTTCCGCATCACGCGATTATTTATCGTACCTCATGAGATGCACGATGCACATGTATGAGCACGAGTATAAAGAGTATAAGATAGATATCTACACCGAAGAGAATGAAACACTTATAATAAAACATTAAGCAAATACTAGCTAGCGATGTACGACTAATTATAATAATTACGTTTTTCTAGCCTATTCGGAGGTAGCGCATACATCGCAATACAATAAAATATACACACGCTCTATTTTCTTTTATGATTTATTAACAGAATCATATTACTACATATATTTTTACCTAGTCAGCATAGTATGACCACTATCATTTGATACAAGAAAATCTGAAAATGCTTACCACCAACACACTCCGAACACGAAATTGACTATCACCAGATGATACTAGTTGCTCCCCACTACTCAGAGTGGCAAACAACATTCATCTGACACATAATCGATTTCTAAGCATCGGATATAATCATTATCCGAGCAAATCATCGACTTCATTATGCCGTTAAGATTTATCAAAAATCACTACTGACAACACTAAACGGCAGAACGATTTAAATGCTAAATTTATTCTTTGTGTTACCAATTTACTTTTCACTGAAAGTAGCAACTCACATTTTTGTTCTTATCTCAAATAATTTTTCTTTTTAATCCTAAATATGAACATGATAGCTACTAACACAAGCCTTTAGTGTATCCATATCCGTAGCATAATTAATTCTAGTCGAATAAGTAGACTCGTTTACTGACGCAAGCCAACTAACAAAATAACCAACCAACTCACCCCACCTCAAGCCCAATTCTACAAGAATCACGACAATCACCAATTCAAGCGTAACGTCGAGCACCTAATAAGCGTCGCCTACGCATTTCATTACGTACACCATCTAGCTTTCTATGCCAATCGCATACTGTGATTCACACATACTATCACAGGGAAAACACAGATCACTACAGATGGATTGAGATGATGTCGATCATAAGGTATTTTCCTGAATATCCTACCTGCTGTCCGAAACACGGACCCAGCGACGTAGAACCAAAGTTGTCGACGATGGGGTCCCTGACGAGCGTCTGAGCACAAGGGGAGGTGTCCCGACATGGTAAGCAATGACGACGCGATGGCGAGAAGCAAGGGGGCTGCTGTTGCGATGACGGAAGGAAGCATGTCCCTGGTTTGACCAACATCTAATGACGCAGCACATGTATTGAGTGACAGCGACGCGAGGGACCACCAGAAATAGCCGCAGGTAAGGCTGATGACTGGGAATCGATGATAAGCACTAGAGTTTTACGACGGTTGCTGTAATGGGTCATCAATACGCAAGCCGCGAAATTGGTAGCGAGTGAGGTCGACAATAAGACTGGGGTTGCACAGATCCGGGGCTACTGCACACACAACGCGACGACGAACGACGACAATCGGTGAGGTGGGGATTAAGGCTGAGTGAGCCGAGAGGGCATGCTGGCGAGCAGGAAATAGCCGCCATGGATACAAGGAGAGCACGCGGCGCAGGGAATCCGGTCAGGAACGAGCTGAAGATAAGCGACGGCGGCCTGACTTCGAACTAGAGAAGAGGACGCCGATGATGTGGAATCCAGAGGCCCTGTGGACTGGGTGCCAGTAGGGGAAGGCCAGGGGCAAGCAAGCTATGAATAGGGAGAGAGAGCAGGGAGGGCATGGCATTGGAGGAGCGAGCTGAGGGAGCTCGGCGCACAGAACTTGAACCAGGACGGCGTCGCATGGGAGCTCCAGGGCTGTGACAACAGGAAGACAGAGGAAGACGCGTGGCCATGGATAGGGGCAACACCGGTGAGCCCACGATGGCCATGGAGTAGAGCCAGGGGATGGGCTCGGGCGCGTGCGCAGAGAGCTCAACGACGACCGGGCAGAGGGAGTGTAGCTTGCGATGGCGAGCAGGGGATGGAAGCCGCGAGTGAGAGAGAAGCAGGGAGCCTATGCGTGCGTGGGAAGATGAGCACCAGAGAGAGAAAGAGCAGCGCCAAGGAGGGAGAGGGCGCGGCCTGAAAACACCAGGGGCACAGTGGCCATGGGAAGCAGGGAGGGAGATGGAGACGCGAGGGAGAGCTGAGGGAAACGTAGCTAGGGAGAAGAAGATAAGGTCATGGCGAGATATTTGAAGAGGGAGCGGCGTGACGGCTGAAAAGATCAGATGGAGAGAGGCGGTGGCTGGAGATTTTTTTTTCATTTTTTTAGAAATTCACAGATATTTTGGATCGGGTTTTTTAGCGATGTATACTAGGTCAACAGTACCTGTGACAGTTTGATTCGATTTGAAATTTGATAAATTTATCTGCAGTCTGAACATCTAATTCCATGGTTACGGGCAATTTACCAGAGAATCAAAGCTCAATTATAAATTCTCGGACGCGCTGTCTCGGTTGACGAGTGGGAACAGAATTATTTGCACCGAAAACCTTAGTCATCGAATTCAAATTAATTTGCCCGGGATAAAATCGTAAGAATAGATCAGGCTTCCGAATTCGTATTCGCGCGAGCGATGAATTTTAAATAATCACCGAACACACCTATGTTCGGAACAACTATGTTCCGAACATCATGAAAATTTAGGAAGAGCCTGGATAGATAAAAATGATGTCGAACTCGCGACAGGCGAAACAGATGCAATACTAAAATCGCGATAGGCGAAGATGATTAAAATTTAGCATCTATTTTATCCACTGACATTACGTGCTTAAATCCATACTCGTTGTCGAGCAGAATATAAATACCTGGGGTGTTACAGTTTATTTGTACTTTCCAAATGTATTGAATGCATGCTCGCTTTATTTAGACAACGAGCAGTCCGAGGTTCCTGAGTGTGTTGTTGGAGACCTCCCTGAGCAACAACCTGGTGAAGGCAAGTGTCCTCTGACCTATTATGTCCTACATACTTTATGATTCACTGTCCCGCATTACTTTATAAAACCTAAGGATTGACTAGTCTGTATTTACCTATCCTTGTTTACCTTTTTGGGTTATCATGGTTAGCATTTTGCTATTTGCCTTAACTCTAATCAATGAACATGATGGGAACAATTATGATACGATATTGTTATCCTGATTATGTTGTTGATCTTGTGATACTCTAGGGGGCTCAGGCCTTTTTCCTGAGTACCTCTCCGTAAGGACCTGTTCATGGAGTGACCACCCGGGATAACAGTGCAACCATGAGGGTGGAATGGGACGCCCTTAGCTGATTAATTAGATGAACCTGGGGGTGTAGTTGGCGTTACTAGAGGGACGTCAATGGGGGCCGGGGCGTAGTGCTCGATCTGCCAAGGTTGGGGTGCAGGGGTTCTTTCGATTTGGTTTTGTTAGTCACCCACCTTGGGGAGGTGTACTGTGTTTGTACGACTGGCGAAACCTAACTGAGCAGCTATGCACTAGGGGAGTCTTTGTAAAGGCTACGTAGTGAAACCTTGCCGACTCACCTTGGTAGTGTTTGAGGGTTTGATCGACCCAAGGCATAAAGGGATCACGACTTGTGGGTAAAGTGCGCAACCTCTGCAGAGTGTTAGAAACTAGTATATCAGCCGAGCTCACGGTTAAGAGCAGCCTTGGGATCCTCTTTGATTAAAAGAACTTTGGATACTTTTATGCATGATGATTAACAATGATGCTATAAAATCTGATCTTTGGTATTTCCGCGTTGGAGGAAGTGCTTTTGGGTAATAACAGGGTTTATTACTAAAAGTTGGCTCTACTAATGATAATAAATACTTGACTAACCTAAAAGCAACTGCTTGCCCTCAACCCCATATACAGCTAGTCCACTTTAGCCAAACAGGACATTTGCTGAGTACGTTGATGTGTACTCACCCTTGCTTTACACATCACCCCCACCCCAGGTTGTCCCCACTGTACTCAGTGCTCAGGAGGTGATGCCGGCAATATGGATGACTTCGAGGAGTTTCAGGACTACGACGAGTTCTAGTTCTTTCTTAGTGGCAAACCCCTAATCAGCTGCCTGTGTAGGCTTAGCTTCTACGTTTCGTATTTCCGCACTTTGATGTTTATGTTAAAGACAATGGTTATGTCATAGACTCTGTGGATGTCTTGGACATCTTGATGTAATCAAGTACCTTTCCGCTATTTATTTCGAGCATTGTGTGATGATGTCCAATTATGTAATCACTGTGTACGTGAGTTTTTGATCCTGGCATGTACATGGCTCGCATTCGGTTTGCCTTCTAAAACTGGGTGTGACAAATAGCAGGTACTACACAAAATTCAATGTTAAACAAGGTATAAAGATAGTCAAACTAGGGTAACCTATTGGGTCCCATCAAAATTATCCTATGCAGATCATTATGATTAATAAGAACATGATTGGGGAAAAAGAAGTGATCAAGGGCACAACTTGCTTGGGACATGAGATTCCAGGTACCAACTTGCTCTTCAGGTGACTCGTAACCTCGCGCTAGTGATGGCAATACAAACAAACAGTGTATAGGAAAAATTAACATCACACCAAACATAAGAACAAACTGCATAAGAATATTCTACGTGTCATAATGAGATCGTGGGTTTGAGAACCACTAAAATCAGAGTTACGGTTAAGGAGTTATGATTTATGGGAGATAAATATGATTTAAATATTAAACTATATTATAAATTGATTAGTATACACCATATGAGAGAATATTCTATAAATAATTAACTCAACATTAGTTTTAATTACAACTCGACTAGAGATATATTTTAATCGAATTATAATTATGGACAGGTTAGATTTGATTTAGAAGAGTTAATCTAGTGGACATAGGATAAATATATATCTAACTATAAAAGTATGCAACATGGTATAATTAATGTTGCTACTACGCAGTAAATGTTTATATGAAGCTAACGCAACTGGAACGGGTCAAATGGGAATTAAAACGAAGAAGTTATGGATTTCCAAAGTTTTAAGTGTTGGATTTAGAAAAACTAAGTGCATAATTTTTAAATCTAAGTTTCATAACGAAGTAAGGTTTCTAGATGATAAACAATATTATTATGAATTTAATGCAACTAGAATGACTCAATTTGGGGTTAAAATGAATTAGAGATGAATTAAACAAGTTTATGAAGTCAAAAATTATTTTCTGGTTCATTTTATTAAATCTTAAATTCATTTGGACTGCAGCTATAAAAACCAGACTCCACAGGGGTTGTTTTGCAAAATTCCCAGAACCGGCTATAATTAATCTACACTAAAAGGGGATTGCGTGTTTATTTCTAAAAATCATAGGGTCTCTTATGCAAGATCTCCAACCAAAGGGGTATGGGCGAATGGTGGCCGCGCGATCAGAGATCAAGGGTCCAGATCGACTTAACGAATCAGTTTTCCCTCGCTCTAATCTTCATCGTCTAATCAGATATCAACGGTTCTAACTTACTCGCCCAAAACGATCCGAACTTATAATCTCGTCCGTCCAATTCGGATCGACGACGAGGGGCCTTTCTTCCTCTCCCAAGCTGTCCGGACACTGGCATACAGAAACCCCGTGGTGGTGGAGCTCATGGGCGTACATGCGACCGGCAAATCAGAGCCTTAAAACGAATCGGACGAAGCTACGCGAAGAGGATGAAAAACAGAGCTAGTCAGCGGTTCATTACCTCTGTTCTTTCAGTCATGCCTTCTGCCCACAGGTGAGGTGCGGGTGTCCTTACGTGCGTGACGATGGTGAGCAATTCGCCATGCACCAGGGCTTCACCGGGCCAAATACCGCCACATCCGAGCCCCTAAGATCACAGCAAAGCTCCCAGGGCCAAGCTTGCGCACCAACGGCAATGAGTTACGCAGGACCCATGGCGGCGGACGAAGCAGACCTAGTTCTTCATCCCATTTCTACGGCAAGCTACTCCCATCAGCACCCAGAGCCAAGGGAGACACAACCCTAGCTTTATACACAGGGCAGGGCAACCGCTGGCGAAGAATCCGTGAGGATGCATGCATTCGGTCGCGACATCCCCGCCCATGGAGTCTGCCATTCGGTTGAAGAAGATGCCAAGTGGGTCCCTTATGGCAGCAAGATGAGTGCACCGCGGGTCCGGCTGGTGAGTGGGCCCTGGGCCACAGACGTGCGTGGACAGCCGAGAGACTGACAGGTGCGGCCCACCCATACTGTGTGACGTGTGTGAGACTCCGTGAGGCCGAACAAGTGGGGCCCACCAGGCGTCGAGTGTAGGCGTGAGAGCGCATAGTTGGGCCACACAGGAGAGCACAGTTGAGGGGGCCAAGCGGGATGAGGAGGAATGGGCCAAGGGAACGAGATTCAGGCCTAGACGCGGATGAGTTTCCCCCCTTCCATTTATGTCACCTATTTTGTTATTCCTTTTTCAGATTTCTATTCTTTTAAAATTCAGATTCAAATAATGTCCAAAACTAAAACATAATGCTCCCTCAAAAATCAATCATGATGCAATAGATATATATTTATTTTAATTAGTTTTATTTGCTTGGTAAATGTTTTAATTATGACACACTCATATTGTTCCTTTCTTTATTGGGAAAAGCATTTTGAATGTGGGATAAGAATTAAAAGTTACTTCAAAAATAAATATTCATTATCTATTTATTTTGAAAGAAGGTATTGTATACTTCCATTTAAGGGTTTCTTGATTGTTTTAAGAGTATGTATAATTTATGAGGAGAACAAATCAATGGAGTATTCTCACCTTACTATTTTATTTCCTTATTTTATTTTTTTCTTATACAAATTTTGGGCTTTACAAATCCTACCCCCTTTAACAGAAATCTCGTCCTTGAGATTTGTAAGAAAAGGGATCCAAAAGGATTGGTTTGTAAGTTCAGCTTTTAGTCTATAATTGGTTCAAAAATCTAGAGTCTCATTTTTTATAGTCCATAGTGGGTGATTAAGAGAGCATAGGTATCCAACTACTTATTATGAAGAATATAAGCTGGACAGGTTGAAGTAAGAAAGATTATGGCAAAGAAAAGACTTCATCCGAAATGTTTAAATCTGAATTCACCTCGAGATTCGCTTTGACTGTTATATCCTCTCTTGTTGATGTTGACCTTTTCTTCTACGGTCTTGGTCTCATTGATTCGAGGTTAGTGTATATCATCGGGGTTGGGGAATATGGTTGAGATAGTTATGGGTGAGATAGACTACATGATGTAGGTCAAAATCTTGTTTGATGTTAGGCCGGGATAGACAGATCATGCAATCCATCATGACTCTACTGGTTGGGTTAGATCTCATGCACGTGGCTGAGTTGGTCTAAGGCACTAGTTTAGGTTTAAGTGCATGAGGGGAGAACAAGGTTTATAAGAGTAGAATCCAGTTTATTTCACTAGTGTTAACTTGTTAAGTAACTCACACTAGATTGGGTAAGATCTAGATTAGTATAAGTTGAGTGTGTTATGTCAAATTCTAGTTGGGTGGCTTTGTGTTAGGTTGGACTTGATAAAATGATGTATATCATTGGAAACATGTAGGTCAGGCTGGCAGAATAGAATCTCTCTCTTTTTTATAGATAGATTAGGCAATTTATCAAGAATGTGTAGGTCGTTGGTATATGGCCGAGTTTGGCCGAGTTGATCTAAGTCACTAATTTAGGCTTAAGTGAATTAGGAGTATGGCCTTATCCTTTGTTCCAGCATTAAGTAACTCACTCTAGATGAGATCATATTAGGTTAGATAGGTCTACTTTCTTCTACCAGTATCACTAATCTGTTTAAGTAGACTACATTAGATTAGATCATACTAGATTAGATCACATTAGATTCTATAATCCTATTTAAGAATATCATTTAGTTAAGCATATCAAGATGACTTTATCTTTATGAAATTCTAGTATCTTTTTTTTCTAAGTGGAACTTCCAAGTAGTATTTTTTATACACCTAAAACTTCCATGCCATTAGCAGGTGTGGCATAGACAACAAGGGTACATCAGATTTTAGATATTTAGGTGAGTGTATAGAAGATTTGGGGTTAGGTAAGGGAGACTTTTATTCCAAGTGGTGGATCTTGATTCATTTGAAGATCGGCTTCTACTCATATTGTTCATTGTCGAGGTTATCCTTCTATTTAGGGACCATCGGTTGTGGTGTTGTATGCCATTATTTGAGTTGGGATAACAATTGCGGTTACATGGGGTAGGTAGATTAAACAGAGTGTTACTTTGCTTTTGAGATAAATGGGTTGGACAACATATAACATAGGCTAGGTCGTGGTTTCACGGACGAGTTGGTTTAAGACACC
Source organism: Zea luxurians (assembly GCA_029449295.1). Lineage (NCBI taxonomy): Eukaryota > Viridiplantae > Streptophyta > Magnoliopsida > Poales > Poaceae > Zea > Zea luxurians. Next base: position 3,853,367 of record JAOPSE010000126.1, on the reverse strand, counting down.
AATTTAGGTCTAAAACTCATTTATAGGATTATGATCTAATCTATGTTACCAGTATTAACTGACTTGTTTAAGTAACACCCTTTAGATTGGATCATATTAGATTAGGTAGGGTCTATATTAGATTGGATATAACTAGATTAGACTAGTTTAAGTTAGATAGATCTACCAGGGTAGGATATATATTATTAGGATATGTTAGGATGGATTATATGGTGTAGGTAGATCAGAATCTCTATTTTGTTGTTAGGTTAAAACAGAGGGGTTATGCAACTATCTGATGGGTAAGGTAGTTGCATAAGGCCGAGTTGGTCTGTTTTTCTTAATTTAGTGTAGAGTGAATTAAGTTAAAAAGCATATTTTATAGGAGTAGAGTCTCATTTATTTTATTAGTATTAACTTTCCTATTAAGCAACTTACATTAGATTAGCTCAACTTGAGGTTAGCCTTTGTTAGGTTAGATTAATCTGTCACATTAGATCAGATCTAGGTTAGATTGTTATGACTAGATTGACTAGATAAGATCTCATTAATTTGTATTAGATCATGGTTGTTACTTTAGGATGAGATAAGTAAAGTTGTTAGGATAAGACGAATCTTTCAAGATAAGATGAATCTATTAAGATAAGAGAGAATCTTTTAAGATAAGATGGATCTATTAAGATAAGAGAGAGTCTTTTAAGATAAGATGGATCTATTAGGCTTGATATATTCCAGGAGGTATTCTTAATTGGTCTAGTTTATCTTATAATTTTTTTCCTATATGTATATGCAGATGTAATTGTGGACATTACTCCACAATTCATCACACTCAATCAAAGATCCAAAAATCAGACAAGTATTAGAAGAACAAACATTAAAGTACATAGATACCTATATAAAAAATAGTTTTGTTTTTGTTCCTAAGAGTAGGTCTCCTATTCCTAAAGGTCACTTTAGGCACATGATTTCAAAGTGTGAAATCCACTTTTGTCTTTAGAGAAGAAAAGATAAGAATAATCAGAGTAAAGCAACAGTGTTTGAGAAAAGATTAAGGAAAGTTTTAGAAAGAACCAGAGTAGCAAAGGTAAGTATGTAAGGGTTATCCAATTCTATCTAGGTTTTGTCCTACAGTCAACATCCGCTCTGATACCACTTCTGTCACATCCGGGTTTCACGGGTCCAAAACCCTGGGCGCGAAATAAACACCAGGTGTGCTGGGACCAAGTCTCACACATATGATGAATAGTTGTACAGAAATGAATGTCACATCTTTACTATATAATAGTAGTTCTGTACAAAATAAATAAATAATTACATCGTAAGGAGACAACGATCTAGCAACCTAAAGTTGAATGGGAGACGACAGCCTAGACCTCTCACGAACTCGTCACAGCATCCTCCATGTGCCTCAACCTACGGTACCTGTTCTTGACCTGTGTGGGGGGTGAGACAGCAAGAGTGAGCTCACATACGTTCTTGCTCAAGAAATTGTGGGGAATAATGTGCATGAACTCGCCAAAGGTGGGAGCTCACGTGAAGTGTAAGGCTTACCAAAGAGGATGGTTAGAGCTGAGCATTACTTTTAAAGTTGGTCAAAATTTTATTAGCAATTACTAAGTATAAGTAAATACCAACCCAATTAAGTAGTAGAACAAAAGTGATAGCAACACCTGCGATGCAATGCATATGACAAATTGAATTTAGTTCTATAAATTAATAATGTGAGGATTCGAGCTGCTCATGACCATGAGCACGACTGATATACCAGTTTTACACTCTACAGAGGTTGCACATCTTTACCCACAAGTCATGTTACCCATCTGCCAAGAGAAGACCACTCCCATACACCTCTACCGAGGAGGTGAGGCAGGGTAACACTACGAGGCCTTTACAAAGTTCCACTAGCTTCAGAAAACCCACTACAGTTTCTAGGAAGCTCCAATGCAGGGACTCCTCGCCTGACCGTCATCGCAGCAAAATCAACCCAAGGGCCTCCCCATACTGACCACTCCCCTACTGCCCTTTCCCCTTTCGGGTAAGGTAGTCCTCCACTAGCTTTCCTAATTAGTCAGCCAAGGGCGTCCCATTCCACCCTTATTGTCACACCCGGTTTTAAAGGACAAAGCCGGGTGCATCTCATACATGCGCCAAAGAAGACAACATATATAATAACATAGTGTATAGAGATAAATGTCACAAAACATCAGAGTATTTATTACATAGCGGAATACTTATTACAAAATAAAAGAATAAATGTAAAACGAACTAAGGATCGTCGGCGCCAATGTCCACTGAGAAACGCCACCTAGATCAAGTCGAATGCCTCAGTGTTAGGCGGCTCCTCTTCGACCACCTGTTCTTCTCCTGTGGGGGGGGTGTGAGACAGCAAGAGTGAGCTCACATACGTTCATAGCTCAACAAGTCGTGGGGAATAATGTGGCATGAACTCACCAAAGGTGGGAGTTCATGAAGTGTAAGGCTGATCAATGAAATAGAGGCTGAAGCTGAGCATTGCTTTTATAAGTTGGTCAGAATTTTATTAGCCATTACTAAGTGTAAGTAAATACCAAACCTTAATAATAATAAAGAACAGTAATAGTAAAATAATCCCAAATGCGATGCAAATGTCAAATTAAATTTAAGTTCCATAAATTAATCATGTGAGGGTCCGAGCCGCTCATGACCGTGAGCACGGCTAGTATAATAGTTTTACACTCTGCAGAGGTTGCACATCTTTACCCACAAGTCATGTTACCCATCTGCCAAGAGACGGCCAATCCCATACACCTCTACCGAGGAGGCGAGGCAGGGTAACACTACGAGGCCTTTACAAAGTTCCACTAGCTTCAGAAATCCCGCTACAGTTTATAGGAAGCTCCAGTGCAGGAATCCCTCGCCTGACCGCCATCACAGCAAAATTAACCCAAGGACCTCCCTACACTGACCACTCCCCTACTGCCCTTGCCCCTTTCGGGTAAGGAAGACCTCCACTAGCTTTCCTAGTTAATCAGCCAAGGGCGTCCCATTAAACCCTTGTGGTAGCACTGTTTTCCCGGGTGGTCGCTCCATGTTCCCATTAATTTAATGATCTTAACATGAACAGTAATAATAGCAAGATAGTAAAAGAGTAATCATGATTGTTGTATCTCCATACCCAATCCACATAAAGCAATAGCAGGTACTACCCAAAAATATTTCAGGGGTGAACAAGGTATAAAGATAACCAAAACTGGGGTAACTTAAAGGATCCCATCAAAATTACCCTATGCAGATCATTAAAACTAATAAGAACATGGCTGGGAAAAGTAAGTGATCAAGGGCACAACTTGCCTGACACTTGAGATTCCAAGAACCAACTTGCCTTCCAAATGACATGTGTCCTCACGCTAGTCGTAGCGATGCAAACAAACATGGTATAGATAAAATTAACATCACACCAAGCATAAGAATATACTGCATAATAATGATCTACGCGTTGCTACGAGACTAACGCAACTTGAACGGATCGAATCGGAGTTAAAACGAAGGAGTTATGATTTTCTGAAGATTCTATGTGTTTTGTACAAAATTAAATAGGATGTAAATTTTAATGTAATTTTTATGTCAAAACAGTGGTACTAGATAATAAACAATAATCTTACAAAATTATAGGAAGTGGAATGGACTAATTTGGACTTCATATGAATTTTCTATGGCTTATACAAAATTCTAGCAATTATTTACACATTAAAAATCATTTTGTATCCATTTATCTGATTTCCTAACTTCCTGGGCTGGGCGCACTAATACAGAGAAGTTCAGGGTTCCCGGGATAAAATTACCTAGACTTAGAAAACAGCCACGAGGGACTGCGGGTTCTTTTCTAAAAAAATCAAGGTCTCTTATGCAAAATACTCAGCGCGAAGGGGTATGATCGCACCACGACCGCCCGATCTACGATCTACGCTCCAGATTAGAGCCACATTACACTGGACCGATACAATGCATGCGCTCGATCGATGATGACAGGTGGGGTCACGAGTGCAGCGAGACGGCTGGGTCGCGGCGTGGACGGCTGCCGAGCGGTCCCCACATGCCAGTCACAGCGGCGCGCGACACGGTTCGGGTGGGTGGATGTTCTGTGGGCCAACTCCATCAGTGGGAGGTATTCCGCGCCAGAGGAGGACGTGTGAGGTTGGCAGGTGGACCCCGCATGGCAGTCGACTGCACCCGCGTGGGTGCGTGAATGGACTGGGCCACGCGGACCAAAGTGGGAAGTGGGCTGCGGCAGGGGGAAATTGAGCCCAGGCGCACAGTTCTTCCTTTTTATTTTTATGTTTTATTTTCTGTTTTCTTTTATTCCTATCTACTTTGAATTTAAATTTGAATTTTGAATATGAATTTCACCCTCAAGTCAAGTAATACAAATTCAACTTCTAGTGAAGGAATAATATATTTTTATTTACTTATTTTTATCCTCATAATACTTATTTTCTTCTCTTTTCTAAATTCTACAATTCCTTTTATATTCTAAATTTCACCTTGGGAATTTAATATATTTATTGTCACATTACTTTTATTTTGTCACAATGTGCACACAAAAGAAAATCCTAGCATGATGCATAATTTGTTTTTTTGCGTATCTTTTGTTATTTATTTATTTGTTTTCATGTGATGTTCTCATGAAATGATAAGTATGGACAACACACATATATACAAAGGAATATCATTTCTCCTTTTTGGTTATCCTCCACAAATTACAAATTGGGTATTACAAATCCTACCCCCCTTAAAAAGAATCTCGTCCTCGAGATTTAGGAGGAACAAGGGAAAAGATGGGGAAAATCTATGCGAGGCTCTTCTTCTCTTTCCCACGTTGCTTCAACTTCTCCATGGTGACTCCACTGCACTTTGCACATCTTTATCACCTTATTCCTCGTAACCCGGGTCAATGTATCAAGAATCCTGATAGGATACTCCGTGTAAGTCAAATCCTCTTGAACACTAAGGTCCTCCATTGGTAATTGTTCCTCAGGTACTCTAAGACATTTCTTCAGCTGAGATACATGGAATACATTATGTACATCAGATAGATTATTAGGTAACTCGAGTTGATAGGCCATCTCTCCAACTCGCCTAAAAACTCTGAATGGTCCAATATAGCGAGGGAACAATTTGATCTTAACTTTAAATCTCCTCATTCCACGAAGTGGTGATACCTTGAGGTACACATGATTTCTTTCCTCAAATTCCAGTGGTCTTCTTCTATTATCTGCGTAGCTCTTTTGCCTAGTTTGAGCTACCCTCAAATTCTCTCGAATTATACAGACTTGTTCTTCTGCCTCTTGAATAAGTTCAGGTCCAAAGAACTGGCTTCCTCTAGTCTGGTACAAAAATAGAGGAGTTCTGCATTTCCTATCATACAGAGTCTCGAACGAAGACATCTTCAGACTGGCCTGTTAACTATTATTATATGAGAACTCAGCATAAGGTAGACTCTTGTCCCAACTAATACCATGCTGAAGGGCACAAGCTCTCAACATGTCTTCCAATACTTGATTAGTCCTTTCAGTCTGTCCATCAGTCTGAGGTAGGCCGAACTAAAATTCTACTTCGTATCCATTTTCTCATGAAAACTTTTCCAAAATTTGGGGGTAAATTGTGATCCTCTATCCAAAATGATCTTCTTTGGTACACCGTGTAGAGACACAATCCGAGCCATATATAACTCTGGTAGCTGAGAACCTTCATAAGTAGTCTTGACAGGAATAAAGTGAGCTACTTTAGTCAATCTATCCAACAATCATCCATATAGCATCATATCCTTTCTGGGTGCGAGGCAATCCAGTCATGAAGTCCATACCAATCTCTTCCCACTTCCACTCGGGTATCTTTAGTGGATGCAGTAGTCCAGCTGGCCTCTGGTGTTCAGCCTTAACTCTTTGACACACGTCACACATAGCCACATGTATAGCCACATCTCTCTTCAGTCCATACCACTAATACTTCCGCTTCAAATCCTGATACATCTTGGTACTACCAGGATGAATAGAATATTCCGAATCATGGGCCTCTTTTAAAATAGTCTCACGAAGGCTTTCAATATCAGGAACACATATCCTGTCCTTGAACCACATGGTGCCTTGCTCATCTTCCGTGAATTCCGGACCTCGACCTTCCGTAATAAGATCTTTAATCTCTTGTATTTTGGCATCACCAATTTGACATTTGCGAATTTCTTGCTCCAAAGTAGGTCCCACATCAATAATAACTCCTTCAGTGTGAGCAACTATCCCTAGGTTAAGTCTCCTGAAATCCTCAACAATCTCATCAGGTAGCTAGGCAACGATAGCTGAATGAATGTGCTCCTTTCGACTCAAGGCATCTGCAACCAAATTTTTTTCCTTGCTCGGGTGATAGTGAATCTCCACATCATAATCTTTAATAAGCTTCAACCAACAGCGCTGCCTAAGGTTGAGATCCTTCTGAGTGAATATATACTTCAAACTCTTATGATCCGTGTATACTTGACACTTAGTTCCCATAACGTAGTGTCTCCAAATCTTAAGTGCATGCACAACGACAGCCAGCTCCAAGTCATGAGTGGGGTAGTTCAATTCATGTTTCTGCAACTAACGAGATGCATAGGCGATCACATGCCCTTCTTGCATGAGCACACATCCCAATCCTTGGCCACATGCATCACAGTAAATGTCAAATCCCTTCTGCAGATCTGGCATAATCAATACTGGTGGTGATATCAATCTCTCCTTCAATTGATCAAAGCTCTCTTGGCATTTCTCATCCCACTTGAATTCTCTTCCTTTCTCCAAAAGCGATGTCATAGGCTTGGCAATTTTAGAGAACCCTTCAATGAATCTCCGATAATATCCTGCGAGTCCCAAGAAACTCCGAATCTCAGTAACTGTAGTGGGCACTCTCCACTCCATTATCTCCTTCACTTTAGCAGGATCCACTGCTATTCCTCCATTAGAGATAATATGACCAAGGAATGGCACCTTGTCAATCCAAAACTCACACTTGCTGAACTTAGCATAGAGTTGATTATCTCGCAGCTTCTGTAGCACCAACCTTAGATGTTGTTCATGATCACTTTCATTCTTAGAATAGATAAGAATATCGTCGATGAACACCACGACGAATCTGTCCAAATACTCCATAAACACCTTGTTCATCAAATTCATGAAATAAGCTGGTGCATTGGTTAATCCAAATGACATAACTGTGAACTCATATAATCCATATCGGGTTGAGAAAGCCGTCTTAGGAATATCTGATGGCCTAATCTTCATTTGATGGTAACCCGATCAGAGATCAATCTTCGAGAATACCCTTGCACCTCTCATCTAATCGAAGAAATCCTCAATGCGGGGTAATGGACACTTGTTCTTCTCAGTGACATCGTTAAGGGACCTATAATCCACGCACATCCCTTACGATCCATCTTTCTTCTGTACATATAGAACAGGCGCTCCACAAGGTGCAGAATTCGGACGAATGTATCCATCCTCTTGTAATTCCGTTATTGCTTCTTAAGTTCCTTTAGTACTTCTACGGACATCTTGTATGACCGTTTAGACATAGGAGCAGTCCCAGGTAAGAGATCAATGACCAACTCAACTTCCATATCTGGTGGCATCCCTAATAACTCCTCTGGAAAGACATCCGGAAGATCCCTAACTGCACGGATGTTGTCACCCACCAACTTCTTATCTACTAAGAATGTCGCTAGTCTGATGGTGGTAGTTACTACAACTTCAACTTCAAATCTTTGTCCTTTGGAACTGGTGAGTTCTATGGTTCCCTTAGCACGGTGTATATACTGTCTTTGCCTTTCTTAACCATGACATACCAAGGATCACGTCTATAGTGCTCTCTTCTAACAGTATAGGGGTAGCACATCTGGGTTAGGAATATAGGGTAAGAAAGGAAGAATTGTAAACAAGGCGAGTAATTACGAGAAATGTTACTGTGGGGGATTTATTAGCTAAGCAGATTAGTGTGTTATCCACTAAATCTAATACATTACCTTATGGTGATACATGCTAAGATGCCCAACTATAATGTTTCAATCAATCAAAGAAGCAAATCAGGCATTGATCATTAGAACAATCAAACAACATTTTTTTTAAATAAAGAAAATAGTTTTTATTTCGTCTTAGGTTCCCTATCTCTTAAGAAGATCATAGTCATAGGATTCCAAGGTGTGAAATCCATCTTGTCTTAGAGTAGAAAGAATAAGAGTAATCAGAGTGGAGAAGCAAAAGATGAGATCGGATCAAGATGAGGTAAGTATAGAATGAATCAGAGTAAGGTAAGTATTGAAGGGTTTAGTCCATCTTTATCTAGGTTTTGTCCTATAGTCAACATTTCCTCTGATACCACTTCTGTCACACCCGGTTTTAAAGGACAAAGCCGGGTGCATCTCATACATGCGCCAAAGAAGACAACATATATAATAACAGAGTGTATAGAGATAAATGTCACAAAACATCAGAGTATTTATTACATAGTGGAAGACTTATTACAAAATAAAAGAATAAATGTAAAACGAACTAAGGATCGTCGACGCCAATGTCCACTGAGAAACGCCACCTAGATCAAGTCGAATGCCTCAGTGTTAGGCGGCTCCTCTTCGACCACCTGTTCTTCTCCTGTGGGGGGGGGGTGTGAGACAGCAAGAGTGAGCTCACATATGTTCATAGCTCAACAAGTCGTGAGGAATAATGTGGCATGAACTCACCAAAGGTGGGAGTTCATGAAGTGTAAGGCTGATCAATGAAATAGAGGCTGAAGCTGAGCATTGCTTTTATAAGTTGGTCAGAATTTTATTAGCCATTACTAAGTGTAAGTAAATACCAAACCTTAATAATAATAAAGAACAGTAATAGTAAAATAATCCCAAATGCGATGCAAATGTCAAATTAAATTTAAGTTCCATAAATTAATCATGTGAGGGTCCGAGCCGCTCATGACCGTGAGCATAGCTAGTATACTAGTTTTACACTCTGCAGAGGTTGCGCATCTTTACCCACAAGTCATGTTACCCATCTGCCAAGAGACGGCCAATCCCATACACCTCTACCGAGGAGGCGAGGCAGGGTAACACTACGAGGCCTTTACAAAGTTCCACTAGCTTAAGAAATCCCGCTACAGTTTATAGGAAGCTCCAGTGCAGGAATCCCTCGCCTGACCGCCATCGCAGCAAAATCAACCCAAGGACCTCCCTACACTGACCACTCACCTACTGCCCTTGCCCCTTTCGAGTAAGGAAGACCTCCACTAGCTTTCCTAGTTAATCAGCCAAGGGCGTCCCATTAAACCCTTGTGGTAGCACTGTTTTCCCGGGTGGTCGCTCCATGTTCCCATTAATTTAATGATCTTAACATGAACAGTAATAATAGCAAGATAGTAAAAGAGTAATCATGATTGTTGTATCTCCATACCCAATCCACATAAAGCAATAGCAGGTACTACCCAAAAATATTTCAGGGGTGAACAAGGTATAAAGATAACCAAAACTGGGGTAACTTAAAGGATCCCATCAAAATTACCCTATGCAGATCATTAAAATTAATAAGAACATGGCTAGGAAAAGTAAGTGATCAAGGGCACAACTTGCCTGGCACTTGAGATTCCAAGAACCAACTTGCCTTCCAAATGACATGTGTCCTCGCGCTAGTCGTAGCGATACAAACAAACATGGTATAGATAAAATTAACATCACACCAAGCATAAGAATATACTGCATAGTAATGATCTACGCGTTGTTATGAGACTAACGCAACTTGAATGGATCGAATCGGAGTTAAAACGAAGGAGTTATGATTTTCTGAAGATTCTATGTGTTTTGTACAAAATTAAATAGGATGTAAATTTTAATGTGATTTTTATGTCAAAACAGTGGTACTAGATAATAAACAATAATCTTACAAAATTATAGGAACTGGAATGGACTAATTTGGACTTCATATGAATTTTCTGTGGCTTATACAAAATTCTAGCAATTATTTACACATTAAAAATCATTTTCTATCCATTTATCTGATTTCCTAACTTCCTGGGCTGGGCGCACTAATACAGAGAAGTTCAGGGTTCCCGGGATAAAATTACCTAGACTCAGAAAACAGCCACGAGGGACTGCGTGTTCTTTTCTAAAAAAATCAAGGTCTCTTATGCAAAATACTCAGCGCGAAGGGGTATGATCGCACCACGACCGCCCGATCTACGATCTACGCTCCAGATTAGAGCCACATTACACTGGACCGATACAATGCATGCGCTCGATCGATGATGACAAGTGGGGTCACGAGCGCAGCGAGACGGCTGGGTCGCGGCGTGGACGGCTGCCGAGCGGTCCCCACATGCCAGTCACAGCGGCGCGCGACACAGTTCGGGTGGGTGGATGTTCTATGGGCCAACTCCGTCAGTGGGAGGTATTCCGCGCCAGAGGAGGACGTGTGAGGTTGGCAGGTGGACCCCGCATGGCAGTCGACTGCACCCGCGTGGGTGCATGAATGGACTGGGCCACGCGGACGAAAGTGGGAAGTGCGCTGCGGCAGGGGGGAAATTGAGCCGAGGCGCACAGTTCTTCCTTTTTAATTTTATGTTTTATTTTCTGTTTTCTTTTATTCCTATCTACTTTGAATTTAAATTTGAATTTTGATTATGAATTTCATCCTCAAGTCAAGTAATACAAATTCAACTTCTAGTGAAGGAATAATATATTTTTATTTACTTATTTTTATCCTCATAATACTTATTTTCTTCTCTTTTCCAAATTCTACAATTCCTTTTATATTCTAAATTTCCCCTTGGGAATTTAATATATTTATTGTCACATTACTTTTATTTTGTCACAATGTGCACACAAAAGAAAATCCCAGCATGATGCATAATTTGTTTTTTTGCGTATCTTTTGTTATTTATTTATTTGTTTTCATGTGATGTTCTCATGAAATGATAAGTATGGACAACACACATATATACAAAGGAATATCATTTCTCCTTTTTAGTTATCCTCCACAAATTACAAATTGGGTATTACACTTATGGTAGCACTGTTTTCCCGGGTGGTCGCTCCATGTTCCAATTAACATAATGATCTTATCATGAACAGTAAATAACAAACTGATAATAAAAGTATGATCATGAACAATGTGTATCTCTATACCCAAAACCATATACAACAATAGCAGGTACTACCCAAAAATTCAGTGGTAAACAAGGTATAAAGATAGTCAAACTAGGGTAACCTATTGGGTCCCATCAAAATTATCCTATACAGATCATTATGATTAATAAGAACATGATTGGGGAAAAAGAAGTGATCAAGGGCACAACTTGCCTGGGACTTGAGATTCGAGGTACCAACTTGCTCTTCAGGTGACTCGTAACCTCGCGCTAGTCGCAGCAATACAAACAAACAGTGTATAGGCAAAATTAACATCACACCAAACATAAGAACAAACTACATAAGAATATTCTACATGTCGTAATGAGATCGTGGGTTCGAGAACCACTAAAACCGGAGTTACGGTTAAGGAGTTATGATTTATGGGAGATAAATGTGATTTAAATATTAAACTATATTATAAATTGATTAGTATACACCATATGAGAGAATATTCTATAAATAATTAACTCAACATTAGTTTTAATTATAACTCGACTAGAGATATATTTTAATCGAATTATAATTATGGACATGTTAGATTTGATTTAGAAGAGTTAATCTAATGGACATAGGATAAATATATATTTAACTATAAAAGTATGCAACATGGTATAATTAATGTTATTACTACGTAGCAAATATTTATATGAAGCTAACGCAACTGGAACAGGTCAAATCAGAATTAAAACGAAGAAGTTATGGATTTCCGAATTTTAAGTGTTGGATTTAGAAAAACTAAGTGCATAATTTTTAAATCCAAGTTTCATAACAAAGTAAGGTTTCTAGATGATAAACAATATTATTATGAATTTAATGCAACTGGAATGACTCAATTTGGGGTTAAAATGAATAAGAGATGAATTAAACAAGTTTCTGATGTCAAAAATCATTTTCTGGTTCATTTTATTAAATCTTAAATTCACTTGGTCTACAGCTATAAAAGCCAGACTCCATAGGGGTTGTTTTGCAAAATTCTCGGACCCGACTATAATTAATCTACACTAAAAGGGGATGGCGAGTTTATTTCTAAAAATCATAGGGTCTCTTATGCAAGATCTCCAGCTGAAGGGGTATGGGCGAATGGTGGTTGCGCGATTAGAGATCAAGGGTCGATAATCGACTTAACGAATCGTTTTCCCTCGCTCTAATCTTCATCGTCCGATCAGATATCAATGGTTCTAACTTACTCGCCCAAAACGATACGAACTTATAATCTCGTCCATCCAATTTGGATCGACGGCGAGGGGTCTTTCTTCCTCTCCCAAGCTAACCGGACACGGTGTACAGAAACCCCGCGGTGGTGGAGCTCACCGGCGTACATGCGGCCGGCAAATCAGATCCTTAAAACCGAATCGGATGAAGCTATGCGAAGAGGATGGAAAAACAAAGCTAGTCATACCTCGGTTCTTTCAGTCAAGCCTTCTGCCCACGATGAGGTGCGGGCGTCCTAACGTGTGTGACAACGGCGAGTAATCCGCCACGCACTAGGGCTTCACCGTGCCAAATACCGCCACATCCGAGCCCCAAGATCACGGCAAGGCTCCCAGGGCAGAGCTTGCGCACCGAACGACAATGAGTACGTGGACCCATGGCGGCGGATGAAGCAGACCCAGTTCTTCATCCCTTTTCTACGGCAAGCTACTCCCATCATCACCTAGAGCCAAGGGAGACATGGCCCCGGCTTTATACACAGGGCAGGGCAACCGCTGGCGAAGAAACCGGGAGGATGCATGCATTTGGTCGCGAGATCCCCGCCCATGGAGTCCGCCATTCAGTTGAAGAAGATGCCAAGTGGGTCCCAGATGGCAACAAGATGAGTGTGCCGCGGGTCCGGCTGGTGAGTGGGCCCTGGGCCACAGACGTGCGTGGACGGCCGAGAGACTGACACGTGTGGCCCGCCCATACGTGTGTCAGACTCCGTGAGGCCGACAAGTGGGGCCTACCAGGCGCCGAGTGTAGGCGCGACAGCGCATAGTTGGGCCACACAAGAGAGCAAAGTTGAGTGGGCCAAGCAGGTGGAGGAAGAATGAGCCAAGGGAACGAGATTTAGGCCCAGACGCGGATGAGTTTCCCCCTTTTTCCATTTATGTCACCTATTTTGTTATTCCTTTTTCAGATTTCTATTCTTTCTAAATTCAGATTCAAATGAAGTCCAAAACTAAAACATAATGCTCCCTCAAAAATCAATCATGATGCAATAGATATATATTTACTTTAATTAGTTTTATTTGTTTGGTAGATGTTTTAATTATGACACACTCATATTCTTCCTTTCTTTATAGGGAAAAGGACTTTGAATGTGGAATAAGAATTAAAAGTTACTTCAAAAATAAATATTCATTATCTATTTATTTTGAAAGAAGGTATTGTATACTTCCATTTAAGGGTTTCTTGATTGTTTTAAGAGTATGTATAATTTATGAGGAGAACAAATCAATGGAGTATCTCACCTTACTATTTTATTTCCTTATTTTATTTTTTTTCTTATACAAATTTTGGGCTTTACAAAGCTGCTGAAGAAATGCGTCACATCACCCAAGATGATCAAGGACGAAGGCCTCAATAGAGAGAGTTTTGTCAAGAAAGTCTAATCAATGATGATGAATGGTATGATGACTTTCATCATGGCAACTTCGCTTTTGATGATGCTTCTCCTCTAGCAGCAGAGTTGTAGGCTACTCCATGGCCACCATCTTACAAGCCACCACAGCTTCCCATGTATGATGGGCATACGGATCCGAAGCAGTTTCTCATGAGTTACGAAGCAACCATATCCTCATATGGTGGCAACATGTCTGTCATGGCAAAATCCTTCATCATGGCGGTCAGGGGTGTAGCTCAGACGTGGTATTCTTCCCTTTGCTCGGGAACGATCACGTCATGGCAAAAGTTGAAGGACATGCTGGTAACTAGCTTCTAGGCTTTCCAGACAAAGCCAGTAACTGCCCAAGCCTTGTTCCAGTATACACAAGACCATGAAGAATACTTGCAGGCATATGTCCGAAGATTTCTGCGACTCAGAGCCCAGGCGCCAACAGTGCCAAATGAGATTGCCATCGAAGCTATGATCAAGGGGCTCCGACCAGGATCGACAACATAGTATTTTGCTAGGAAGCCACCACAAACTGTGGAAAAGCTCCTCCAGAAGAAGGATGAATACATCAGAGGAGACAATGAATTTCGGCAGAGAAGGGAGGAGGCCTATAGGTATTCTGAGATGACTAGGGGCTTCGGAGGAAGACTTCACCCTAGGCATGTCAGAACAATCCACAACCCCAGCACAAATGATGACAGGGCAAACCACACTCAAGGAAACCAACAATGCTCACAATCTTCAGAAATGCAGCAAACCTCTTACAGGCCACCAGCTCTAAGGGGCAGAGGAGGAAGAAGCTTTGGAGGAAGATTTAGCACTCAACCCAGGAGATTGTTCTGTTTATTCTGTGGGGAGGATAAGGGACACACAACAAGGACGTGCCAAGTCACGATCCAAAAGCAAAAGGAGATAGCTGAAGTCGAAGCATGGCAGAATCAGCCAAAGCAGGTCTTGCATACTGCCTCATGATATTCGCCATATAACCCTGAGTATGTGGGCAACCAGCAACCATGACATCAGTTGCTTCGGCAAGTCATTCTCAAGCTGCATGGGCTCAGTTACCACCACCACCACCATTGGCACCTACCTTGGTTCATAATCACCAACCAGAAGGGCATCTCCAAGCGCAACAACAGTGCGACACTCGAGAGGAATCCGAAGCTCGCACAGTCAACAACACTGTGCCTGAATCGAGACTTATTTACTAAAACAACACAGGGGCTCGACCAAAAAGTTTCTAAGTTTAATGTATTTTTACTTTTTTGTCTTTAAATTTCCCCTCCGAAGACAATATAAGAAGGTTTAACCTTTAGCATATTGTAATAAATCTATGGCTACACCATCAAGTGTAACAAGGGTGACAAAAGCTCCAAAGTCGTTCCTAAGGGGATGCAGAGCTAAAATACCACCTAAGTAAAAGGTGAAGAAGCTCCAAAGTTGTTCTTAAGGGGATGCAGAGCTAAAATACCACCTAAGTAAAAGGTGATGAAGCTCCAAAGTCGTTCCTAAGGGGATGCAGAGCTGAGCTCCAAAGTCGTTCCTAAGGGAATGCAGAGCTGAAATACCACCTAAGTAAAATGTGAAGAGACTCCAAAGTCATTCCTAAGGGAATGCAGAGTCTTCATTTTTCTTTGATGATGTGCGCGTAAACATCATTTGCATCATACCATCATATCATATTGCATAGCATCGCATCATACATCATTTTGCATCGACAAAAGCACTGGAGAAGAAGGAAAATTGCTCCTTCAAATATACCTGCCAACTCATGAAAGAATGTACCAATAACACAAGACATGCCTTTGGCAGATATATTTTTATACAGGGATGGTACCTTCGTCAATAGTATTACTATACAACAGCTATGACATGATATTCAGTATTGTCTTGGCAAAGAAGGGGAATTTCTTTCTTCATGAAGCGTGAAAAGAAGGGAAGATGTTTTTTAGATAGCAACTCAAAAACGATACGTACGAAGGTTTCATGCATCACAAAGAAGTATATTACATTAATACATATGCGAATATTTGATAATAGTTTCTTACAAAAACGAAAACTACGTACAAGGACCCTAAACTCTCAAATATACACAACTTCAGTCTTCTTTTAAGACTTTATCGGCAGCTTCGTTCAGCAGCTTGTCGACAGCTTCGTCAACGGCCTCATTAGCAATCCTAATCATATCGAGCGCCCCCTTTAGACATGGATCAGTTTCAAGATCGTATGGCCCTGGAGGGTTAGAAAGCTCAGCTGCATTAAAATACAAATATCTGTTAGTACTGAAGTTACAAAAATTTACGAAGCTAAGCTATAAAGGATATACCTAGAAGTCTGTCTCGTTCAGTAGCTTCTTTAGCTCTTTTAGCCTCTTCTAAGGCGTCATGAGACTCTTTCTCATTTTTTCTAATAGTTTTGTCAGCTATTTTTCGGCCACCCTTCAGCCATACTTCGGAATAAAACTTTCCACCTAGTGTAGTAGCTTCGGCCGAAGGGTTTTTAATATCGTTGGCTAAGAAGGCAAATTCTGGCTGAGCTACAGCCTTGGCATGATCACAGCCGACCTTTTCTAGAATTGACACGACCCCACGGGTACTGGCAAAGGCACAAAAATCCCCTCTGTCACTAATAATCTCTTCGAAGGCTTCGGTCTCGCCGTTAATCCACTGGATAACTCCATCGGGGTCACCGCAGATGAATTTCTACTCTGAAGAAAATACACCAACTTTGGAAAAGTTGTTCTTCAAATTCTTGGCACATTCCATAGCTACATTGTAGCATTTTTCTTTAGCTTCACGAAGCTCTTCAACATTTTTCTGTACCCTTGCGCATTCGATATCAGATATCTCGTGTTTTGTTAGCTCTACATTAAAATTTTCAGTTGCTTCGGCAACTTTCTTTTCTAACTCCTGCACTTCAGCTTTGTGCACTTCGGCTTGAGCGGATAGTTTAGCTTCACTAGATTTCAGCCTTTCGACCAAAGATAGCAAAATCTTGTCCTTTGCAAGAGCTTCATTTCTCAAGATTATAACCTCCGATCGGAGGTTTCCATGTGCTATCTGACAGCTCTCGTCCTCTGCATCTTTTTGAGCCTTCAGAGCCTTGCTGAGGATTAGACCCTTCCAATCAGAAGAACGAACAAACAATAAAAGTAAGAATTACCAAAAAATAGTTCGTTGTAACGAAAAGTACCAAGTACGAAGCCAAAATGTGTGAACCTTCAAGCTATTGTAAGCAAGGCTGTCCGCAAGCTAATCCTTCGTCATAGCGGACAGTCCAAGCTCAAGCTTCAAAAATCCCATGGTGTTCATCATCTCGCGGCAAACATTAACCTCCTTACTATCAGGCAGACAATATAGGAAGTCGTCTTTGTCATTCCCTCCGTATACCAAGGACCCTCAGGGGTATCTCAAGTCCTTGGCATAGTGTTGCACTTTGGCAATTTGTGCTAACAATAATTGCTTTCCTGAAGCGTGTCGAACAATGTATTCCAAGTCACCATGGGGAGGTGCTTTGGGAGTAGGAGATGTAGATATTTTAGGAACACTCTCTTCCACCAGCCCTATTGGCGCAGCTTTCAAAGGTCCGGCTTCGGCGAGAACATTAGCCATGCTTGCAGTAATCGCTTCTCTTGCATCTTCAAATTTTTCGCTAGATGCTTTGGTAGAAGTAGGAGTTGGCACTTTCATGGATTCTAAAACAACATCTAAGATTCTAGCCATTCTTCTCTTCCTTGGAGTCGCTGTTGTAGTACTCGTTGGCTTCGACAGCCCTGTTACAGCTGGAGGGCTCAACACCTTTGGTTGTTCTGCTGTCTTTTCTGATTCTGGCTCTTTTACCAGGCCTATACTAGCTTCGATTGACATGGCACGAGCTGTTTCCATGGCTGAGGGGGCAATTTCGGCACTTTCAATTAACTTCGGCACATCGGTCGTTCCAATAGGCTTCGACCTACGTGTCAATACCTTGGCCCTCTTCGGCTTCAGTGCACTAGAAGAGGTTGAAGCAGCAACTTTCCTTTTTCCTCTTTTCTTTCGGGCAGGAAAATAGTAATCAGGGTAAACAAACCCAATAACATCAAAAACCCTATTCAGTCTCCTTTTCCCTTGAGCGTCGAAGGCAACAGTCATGGCCTCGTCCTCTGTCTTCAAGTAGGCTCTAGGTAGCTCATCACTGGTTGCCTCTATAGTGTCTAGCCAATCATCATTTGGCTCATCAAATTGGCTTCTGTACCGGAAGGTGTACTTAAGATAAACTAAGCCACCCTGACTGGAGCCAGCGGCAGTTTCCTTCGGCATTTCCCATTCATTCGCAAGAGGCCATACTTTGAAAGCGATGTGTTCTTGAACTAAATCCCTGGTACCGATGTAAGTACATACAATGTTGAAAGCCATTAGGCACACTTGCACTTCATTCCCAATTGCGATTGATGGTCTTCTAATGCCGAAACACGACTATATGGGACGTTGAATGATACCCCTCACATCCTCCCTCTGATTCAGATCATTCGTTACGTAAAACCATTGCTTCATCCAAGATCCCGACCACTTTTTTCCAAAATGTTGGCACAGGATAATTTGCCTCAGAGCGGGACATGAAGCTGTAACAGTCGAAGTTGTTATGGTATTGCTCTTTTCTGGTTGCCTTCGTCTGGTAGGATAACTTGTGAATATTGCAGAAGCACCTAGCATCCGGCTCTAGCTCCTAACTACTCATAACCCAGATAAAAACTCTTACTTTGATAAAGGCTTTGGGGGTAAGTTGATGAAGGTATATTTCAAATGTCTTTAGAACTTCAACCAACATCTTGTGTAATGGAAAGCGAAGCCCAGCTTTCATGAAGCTCTTAAAGACCACCACCTCATCAGCTTCGGGAAGAGGAACGGTGCTTTCCCCTCCGACCCTCACTATAGAAATATCATGAAAATATTTGTCCCAAAGACAACGTGGCTTGGCCTCCACAGCCGATCTTCGACATCTTCATTCCCACTCTCCACATCAAAACTGTCACTATCGCTAGAATCCTCAGACAACCTAGCTAGCATCTCATTGGTGATCTTTTCTCTGTTGGTCTTCTCCATAGCTTTGTAAAACCCAGACATTGTGGGGTCTGTAATCTTCTTGTCGTCAGCCATTTGGATGATGGTTATGACAAAAGCCGAAGCTCAAAAGTCAATCAAGCTCGCAAAGAGAAGAAGGCTAAGATAGCAATCACAACGCAAACAGCTAGATGATACGAAAAATATTCACGACACTAGCATCTATATATATACTCACAGCTCCACTGCTCGGTGGGTCCCACAGTTCAGAATGATTCGCTACTCTAGCGAAGAGAAGGTGTTTTTTCGGACCTTCGGCTGAAGGCCTTCGTTCACGTCGCAGTCTGAATTTGTTACAAAGAAACAAATTAATACTGTGAGGGGCTACTGTTGGGAGCCTTCCTCTTCCGAAGGTCCTCAAAAACATGACTAACCATATGTTTTCAGCATAATATGGATTATTACAGGGAGCTTCGGCTTCAGGATGGAAGTTTACTCCCATGGCAAAGGTGTACAAGACGAAGATATAGCTTGAAGATAATATGAATGAACGCTGAAGCCATAGCCGAAGGACAACAATTTCGGCTTAAGACGGTGATGAAGATGAAACATGATGCTGGCCCGAAGAGAAAAAGACTAGCTAGTCCCTAATGATTTATGTTATAATTGTAAATAAATGTTGGGGACATAAAAGTACTTTTACTCGGGCTGTCCCATGCCTATAAATAGATGAACAGTAGCACCGTACTGTTCACGTTGGATTGTAATCACTTTCACGTCAGCGCCTTCGAACAAGCCGAATATATTAATGTAATATAAATTCTGCTAATGTTTATGTATATATTATAAAATATAAATGTGAATGATCCAATAGATTACATTCATTATCTTTAAGTATTCTCATTCACACATTAAATGATGAAGACATGACCTTCGTCTGAAGATCATTATATCCGAGAGAAAATAATGTATTAAAGGACGAAGGTCCTTAATTCTTAACAATTGTGTTGCCTTGTTCTTGATCCACAATATTCGAGAATAAGTGACCAACAACAATGATGCTCTTTAAAGGCCTCATCTATCTGTCGATGAAGCTGAGCAACTCAAAGCATGTTTTGCCTTTCGATTTCGATATGCCTTTGAATGGCTTCGATCCCTTCAATCTCTTCATCAACGTCATATTGTTCAGTTGGTATCTCTAGGGCTTTCCTCTTTTCTTGCCTTCAGCTAGTAGCTTCGATCTGATGGGCAGCTTCGGAATGTTCTTAATCTTCGAGGTTGTTAGCGCAGCTGATGCCGCCAACACTCTCCTTGTCACTTCGTGGAGGCATGATGGTGGTCGCTGATGAATTCACTCGAGGTGGGTGCTAAATGTTACCTGTCATGATTTTGAAAAGCAACACAGTAGGGCAACATTATTATGAAGTTATGTCCTTCTCTGCCTTTTGAAGATGTATTTAAAGGGGGAGAAGAACGTACAAGATAATATGAAACATTACAATTTAAGATAACCGATTTACTGCAAATGAAGTATAAGCTGAAGATAGTAAACCATTTAGCATTTCAAGTTGTTTTTCAATCCTTTGTGCAATGTGCTTCTTTTATAACAAAACAAGCAAAGAACATGCGCACAGCATAGCTTCGGTGTCACCATACCTTCAGGTGTTCCCTTGAAAGAAGCTACTACATGCACAAGATTAAAATGGCCGGCCCTTAAAGCAGTGGTACTATTGATCTAAATATAGTGTCGAGCCAGTATACATCCTCGTACAGAATTATAAGAATACCCCTCCGGCCCTCACCCTATACGGGCTTGTTCGCGGTTATACCCCAATCCATATGGATTGAGAGGTATTGAGGGGGTTTTAATCCCTGGTAAGTCAAAATCACTCCCAATCCGTATCAATCCCCTTCAATCCATATGGATTAAAAATAACTAAACAAGTTCTACATAATCGGAGAGGTATAATCATGTCCTTTTACATAAGAGAGGTGTCGTGCACGTCTTTTTCTTTCCTCTTCATAACTTCTTAGGCCTCATTGTTCCAAGATAGCTTCTATATTGATTGGGCTTCGTCCTCCCATTCTCCTTCGTGGTCTATACTACAGATTAGTTCGAGACCAAGACTTTACTCAGAGGTTCGAAAGTATGTTTCCCGAAAACATATTAAAATAGTAGATTTTGATGATACAGAGACCTTCCGTTAGAGACTTTCTCCATAACATATTCCTTTTGAGGACCCCTAATGCATCTAACTTTTTAGTATATGTTGCGTCCAAGAATTTGCATTTTTGGTATCTTTTTTGTTGTTGTTCGTTTTTTCTATAAATTTGGTAAAATTTAGTATAGTTTGATGACTTGGAGTAAACGTAAAATTCAATATACTTCAGGATAGTGTGCTGAGCTAGTAATTGATTTCCTAAATAATTATGACTTGTAATAGCACTATACAGTGCCACGACCATATAGCTGACCTTGTATGCATGGTTACCAAGTCATTATGCGGTTACTAGATAGTGGGTCGTTCGTCGTTAGTAAGATTAGTTCTCCATCATTTACATGATGAACTGGTAGCATTTGTTACCGATTCAAAAAGGTGCTGTTTTTGTCTTTGATTTTGATCCACTTTACACCTTAATCAGATCACTCCGGTCGTTGGTGTCCATGTGGATCAGGGGGCACTGCACGCACAAATCCGGCGGTGGTCGTCGTCAAAGTTTAGCGCCGTCACAATAACGTGCGCAGGCCGGACACGGCTCGTCGCATCGCAGCGAAAGCAGTCTCTCTCTCGGAGTTTCCACGGCATGGCATCATATGCATATCGACGTCGACGACTACGTCGTCATGGTTCCCTTGTCATTTCGCTGTCCTCTTTCTTGATCGCCATGTCCATGTGCAGTGCTTGGGTTGGTTCGACGGTACGTTCCTTTGCATGCCCTTGGCCTTGTCTGGCTCTGGTACAAGCGCGTGACACGGGTATGGCTCCATCTTCAAAGTATGGCTACACGCATCTATGTATATAAGACAATTAAGTGTATATATACAAAAAATTAAGGTCACAATGCGCGTATATATGATAATTAATATTCAACCCGCTCTATGTAGCATTATTGTTACATATACATAGTAGCATATGTATGTGCATTCTCAAGCAAAGCAAAAGCACATGTACAGGATTGGTGCTCGACAGGGGGCGGATCCACGTTATGACGAGTGGGGACAAGGCTTTCCAATGAAATTTTTTGGTTTAGTGAATTTTTTTATCTTATTTACTGTACATATAAAGACCCATTTTAGCAACCTTCTATCTAGGCTGGGTTCGCTCCTGGTGCCCGAGGCAATCAATAATACCATCAAGTAAGTCATGGTAAATATTCTGGGCATATCTTAGGTTGGTGCATGTCGTTTTCTTCGGTTCTTTCTTTTTTGCACACGCCGTGCAGACATGAAAAAGCATCTGAACTTAGCCTAAACAAAGCAGCCTGTAATTGCATTATTGCATCCTATAACTTCACAAGCTGATAAACATTATCGCACATGTTACTGAGGTAATCCAGCTTTCGAAACTAGTAAAAGTAGGACGTGTTTGTTTCTCTCATAGATTATATTAGTTGGATTATGGTGGAAGACTAGGAATGTAAAATATCACTTGTGACTATAAATAAGCTTGTATGGTATAGCTTATTTTTAATCACAAAGTGATATTTTATCTTTTTAACTTTTCACCATAATCCAACTTATATAATCTAGAAAAAAACAAACAGACACTATGGTAGTTACAGCCATTTTCAGCGGTCAGAGACTGGCGAAAATAGGTCTAAAACCGCTGAAAATAAGTCATTATTTTCGGTGGCCACGTGTCAGGCGCCGAAAATAAGTGTTTATTTTCGGCGGCTAACACCTGGCCGTCGAAAATAATGGCCGCCAAAAATGTGCCATGATTTTTTTGGGCGGCCTTTGTTGGCCACCGAAAATTAACAATTCAGAGAAAAAATTGAAATAAATGCAAAACAAGCAATTACAAATAACCTCGCTGCCACTAAACCCACAGCAAGTTAGTAGGACCCAAAAAATTTCGGCAGCATAACCTCACTGCCACTAAACAATATATTACTTATATATAAAACAAAGAATGATATATAATTAATCAAATCAAACTAAGTACCACATACGCTAATAATACAACTATTCTATGTACCAATATAATGTACTTGTAAAACTAATAATATAATAGTACCACATATTAATATGAAATTAATGCCACAAATACAATATGCCCCTAATCCCTAAATCACATATACCACTAATACATTAATGAAATCGAACTAAACAATAATACTAATCACACACAGTAATCAAACAAACACAATTACAAATATATACTAATTTCAGCGGCAACTAAATAACGGTCGCCGAAAATATGGAATAAAATACGCAAAAAATTAACCTCTTGATGGGAAGAGCTCGGCGATGATGGCGGAGTGGTGGCAGCAGGAGGGCTCGGCCGTGGCCAGTCGATGGGAGCCGAGGGTGGCGGTGGCCGACGGGATGGAGCCGGCGGGGGCAGGGCGACGCGGCAGCTCGGCGGGGGCGGGCTGCACGGGCGGGCGGCGCTGCGGGGGCGGGCGTTGCTGGGGCGGGCAGCTGGGGCGGTTGGGCGGGCGGCGGCGGCGCATGCAGAGTGGTGGCGCAGCAGCAGACGGCGGCGAACGAGCGAGCGAGAAGGAGAAGAAGAGAAGAAATAGAAAGAATAGAGAAGAAGAAACAAATGGCGGCAGATGGCTGTTATTTTCGGCAGCTGTGTCAGTAGCCACCGAAAATAACCTTATTTTCGACGGCAGCCGCCGAAAATAGGTTTATTTTTGGTGGCCTGAGCTGGCCGTCGAAAATAACTACTTATTTTCGGCGGCTAAGCCCTGGCCGTCGAAAATAACCTTGGCCGCCAAAAATGGTGTACAGTGGTGTTGTGAGGGCCGTAGTCCCATAGTCCAAAGTAGACATGCATCGATGTGTGGATAAAATTCACATAGGGCTATAGCAACATATCACAACAGGAAAACAGAAGACTTCCGACAGCCGTTATATTTCCGACGGCCTTCAACCGTAGGATATATTCGACAGGACCTGTATTTGTTTATTCGAAATATAATAGTCGTCCCCATTCATTATAGGGCCTGTTTGGTTTCTTTAGTCCAGGGACTAAAGTATAGTTAGAGGATTAAAGTTTAGTCTCTACCCTGTTTGATTGTAGGGACTAAAAGTATTCAGAGCACACTAAATGAATCATAAGAAGACCAAAATACCCTTAGCATTCTCTTGCAATTAGTGCAACTGAAATAAATGAGGGACAATCTCTTTTAGTCATCCCATTAGGGACTAGAGACTAAAGCAGTCCTTGTTTTAGTCCCACATTTTGGCAATTTAGAGACTAAATGGGACTAAAATTAAGGGACTAATTTTTAGTCCATCAAACTAAAGGTGGCCTAAGTAATCCTTGTAAGCTCTCAGATTTGATAGATTATACTCCTATTGAGCACCATTTGTGACACTGGGCACGACCGACGGTCCGACCCTTTGGCCGGACAGTCCGGGTCACGCACGGTCCACGATTAGATCAGATCAGGTGTAATTAACCCCTTTTTCGTGCGTGTTTATCCATCTAAACTCGCAGATTCTATTGGAGAACACTTAGAAATGGGTCCGGACTCCCCTATATATATGAAGGGATACAACCGATTGCACACACCATCAATCGAACCAATCAACTCGTTTATCAATTCCTTTACTTTCTTGCCCTAGGAGTAGCTAGTAACATAGCCTTCTTCATCTCAATCTTCACCTCTTTGCGACTCTACATCATCTAGAGGCGTCTTAGGTGACCTGTTGGTCCCAAGACAAACCCTAGGATCTCACCTCCCTGACGGGGTCCCTCTCGGGGGGGGGGGCAAGATCCAGGTGCTATTAGCGAGCGCCACCACCCCTGCGCACGCGTGGACCATGCGGCCACCAGGCGTGGAATGTCTGGCTCGATGCAGGGAGCCCCGCTCCTACTGTCCAGGTCGTGGACCGTCCGACCCTAGGCCAAGGACCATCTGCGCCACCGAAGAGAGCCCGCCGAGCGGAACAACTCCCAGTGATTGGCGCCCAGATCGACGCCAACACACATTTTGGTGACTCCACTGGGAAAATTGAGTTTGGATTTATCAGATCGGCCCCATATGGCTGGTTCAAGGGATAACTCCGATGTCTCCCCTAACAACATCATCAAGCCTACTATGGATAACCTATCGGTTGAATAATATTAGGGGCTAGAAGATGCCTGGAAGAAGATGCAGGCAGAACTCGACGAGCTATTCTTGGCCAATTTCAAGGTCGACCGAAACTAGAAGCTTATCCGATAGAAGGAATACAACCTAGCGAGTCTTCGTCCTTCTACAATCATACCTGCTATAAGTAAACCCGACGACATCCAAGCTCTTCGATCTTATGTAGAGGAACATTCGGAACAGATGCAACAAATCTTAGGGTGTATATAAGAGGATTATAGGAGGCTAGCACATGCATTTGATAAATCTGCTATTACTAATTTTCCATCACATGATGCCCAAACTAAAGAATACTTATAGGAACCATTGTCTACAAATGGGCATGCCCAATCCCAGTCCCTTTATGGGATGCTGATGAACTCCTATTACAGCCAGCCACATCCACTTCCACTTATATGGGAACAACCCATGCCCCTGCGCACGGCCGGTTAGTCCGGGGTTGAGGTCGGACGGTCTGGCCCAGCGGTGGTTGGCTCCTTCCCCCACGACGAGCCACCAAAAACCGTGCTAGGGAGAGCAGGGGTGTTCAGACTGTCCGATTATACGTGCAGACCGTCCGAGCAAGTCACCGGACCGTGCGTTATAGGGTATGAGAAACAAAACATAGAATGTTACCAACAACACTACTACCAGCCCCGAACTAACGTATCTCTAGCACCCATGGCCCTTCAAGGACATGGAATGGTACCACCCACACATAGGTATGAGCCCTCTTTGTCGCCCAGAAGGCCGGAAAGATCTAACATGCAATATGGAGTACCTAGGGGCAGCATTAATACCCCACATAACCCAAACCCAAGGCCAAGGGGGCAATATAATGATACACAAGCAACCACACATATTGACCAAAGGGTCGGTGGATTACCGCCGACCGCCATTGATATAGTTAGAGAGAAGATAATTGGGGCATTTTGAGACAAACTCAAAGTTAACGTGTCCCATGGGGTGCAATCTTATCGACGACCGTATGACAGCCGATTCGACTACAACCCATACCCACAGGGGACAAGGATACCTGAGTTTACCAATTTTTGGGTGACCTGGTAGAAGCTCACACGAGCATATAAGTCAATTCTTAGCCTAGTTAGTGGAATTGACCGATAAGGAGGTTTTCCACGTACGTTTATTTTCACTATCCCTAACTGGTACTGCTTTTCGCATGGTACACCACCTGGCCACCTAAATCTATTTATTCTTGGGAAGATTTAGAGGAGAAAAACCATGATCACTTTTTTCTCTGGGATTATGAGCTAGACCTGGTTGATTTAGTAGCCCTATGACAAGGGAAGGATGAATCGGTTAATGATTACATCCAGAGGTTCTGGGACACTAAAAACTGATGCTTCCAAGTGCACATTGCAGAAATACAATATGTAGGATTTAGCCTTAGTGAAAAGCGCCATTATTTAAAAGAAAAATTAGAGGGCGTCCAGTTTTTCACATTACACAGCTACATCAGTGAGCTTTGGCTTGTGAAAGACAAAGCAAAGATACACCTAAGGCAACACGTCACGGTATTAATTTAAATAATTATGATCAAACTAGGTCAGATGATGTGCCAAAAGACGTGTTTGCCACTGAAATGGTTTGGTCAGCTAAGACCAAACCGTCATCCTGTACCTCCAAAGAGCCAGTTAAAAGGGAAATGTGCCCTTGGGCCACTTCTTAAATGTTTTGGTGATTAGATGCCCAACACATAATGTTTTTGTTGATATGTGCTAAGTACCAAAGAGATGCAAATCAAGAATCAAGGTATGACTCAAGCCTTAGTGAATTGTTTTTGGTATTAACATATTCCTCTAAGCGCTAGAAACCTTGTCAAATCAAATGAGATTGGATTGGAGAAGTTTGGCTAAGTCCAGCCAGACTTGCACCAGACTATGGTGCACCGGACTGTCCGGTGTGCACCAGATAGTGTTTGGTGCCCAGGTTGGTGCACGCGGCGAACTCGCTGCTCTCGGGAAAGTTGGGGGAGCCACGGCTATAATTCACTAGACCGTTCAGTGTGCACCAGACTGTCCGGTGAGCTAGCTGCGCTCGCGCCAACGGTCACCATGCGGCACCGGACTGTCCGGTGTGCCAAGGGGGCCATGGCTGCAACGGTCGGCTTCGCTAGAAAAGGAAGGAGATCGTGCACTGTTCACTGTCTAGTGCGCCCATAGACAGAAGGCAACTATTGCCTTCCAAATGGAGCTCCAATAGCTCCTAGCTGCCTTGGGTCTATAAAAGGGACCCATAGGCGCATGGAGCACTACACCAAGCACCTCTTGAACATCCTAAGACGCCTAGACTCCACAAGCACGCATTCGATTCTTTGTGTTTGATATTCGAGCACTTGTTTGAGCTATGAAGTTGCTACGCTGTGTTGTGTGCTCGTTTCTTGACTAGTGTGTGTGTCGTTGCTGCGACTCTAGCTCTTGCGTTTGTTTCTATTCCTTGTCTTACGCCTGTGGTTTAAGTGTGATCAATCTTGTAAGGTTGAGAGACTCCAACTTGTGGAGATTCCTCACAAAGGGAATACTTGAGAAAAGGAAGAAAACCGTTGTACTCAAGTTTGATCTTTGTATCACTTGAGAGAGATTAAGTGTAATCCTTGACCGAAGGAGGTCACCACAATGTGGAGTAGGCATTGGCCAAACCACGAGATAAAATCACCGTGTCTCTTGTGTGAATTTCTATTGTGATTGCTTTCTTCCTTAGAGTTCTCACATAATCACTTGCGCTATTGTTCCTAAGTTCAATACACATTCTAAAGGAACAATCAAGTGAAGAGTTCTCTCCCTCTCTATTCATAGCACCTTGGTTTTGACTTCACTAACATTTTATAAACCAAGTTTGTGTTGTTTAATATTGATTTTTACAGGATCACCTATTCACCCCCCTCTAGGTGCTCTCACCAGTCCAAAAGAATCAGCCAAAAGAGGTAAAATTTACCATTAATGTTGCCAAATGCAACAAAATATTTGATGAATTAGTGAAAAGCAGCAACATTGAAATGACTCACAACATACCACTTGTTGATGAATTGAAATGGAAAGCATATTATAAATGACACAATTACTTTTCTCACGCTACTAATGATTGCAATGTGTTCCATCGATAGATACAATTGGCCATTAATGAGGGCTGGTTGAATTTTCAGGAAATGCAGGTGGACAAACAGTCATTCCCTGTCAACACCCTTCATCTCAAAGGTAAAAAAGTCTTGGTTTGGCTAGACGTGGTAGATAAAGCAAGGGAAAGTGTGTCCTCATCGGCGACCCTCAGGTTCCCGATGAAAGCAAGGAAACTATCTCTAGAAAGGTTGTTGCCAAAAAGACACCAGACTGGTGAGAGACGCTAAAGATCACCATCAGATCCTCCAACACTAGGAGGCAGGTGTAGAAAGAGGGGAGGGTCAAGTCCCCTGTTCTGCGCATGATGGACGGTCTGGCCCGGAGGCGCGGACGGTCCGACCAGTCAGGGCGGACAATCCAGCTTCGACCAGAGGCAACAACGACCATGAACCATCAAACCTCGATGACCCAAAATAGGTACATGGAAGCAAAACACGACTAAAGCACCAAGTTGTTTGATTAATAGCTGGCCCAACTTTTAACTAGCTATTGTCCAACTATGTCAACAAGAAGGCCGGTCGCCATGATCGGCCAGGAAAGCGACCTCGCTCATCTGACCAGGAAAAGTGAGCAAATACAATTGGACCCTTCCACCAAACAAAGCTAGATAAATTGCCCCAGTTATCATCTAATTGGCACAAACACCGACATGGTCGCCTCTAGCCCAATATCCAACTTATTATCCACCCTAATATCCACCCACGACATACCCACCTCAATTCTCATACACTCACGCATACGCACCCACACCATATATCCAAAATCAAATGTGTGGCATATAGTCATACCCTTACAGGATGCCACCACACCTCGCCTGGGGGGCACAACAAACATATGTGTTTGACCAGTTAACCCCACTAGTGCAGGACCGGTTGAGTCTCCATCAATCTGGTCAGCATGAACAACTCCATCAAGATTGCCAGAATACTCAGCTGCAAAGGCTGATCAATCCGACAAGGGGGCATAGATAGAAAGTGTCCACAATTGAAGCTACCAATGCTAAAAGGACAACCAATGTGGATGTTATTAAAATAGGCATAGTAGACGTCATCATACAAGGAAACAATGAAGGGTTGATGATTTTTGGTGAATCAACCAAAACAAAGGTGGAGAAAGACATATGAACATCTAGTAAAACATCCGACCAAAAATACTCCATGCCTGATGGTGCCCATTGGGACTAACACATTCTCAAAAGCACACTAGTCAGTTGCCCGTGCATTGCGACAGTTCACAACAATACCCACGAAAACTATCCACCAAAAAGATCTCAAGATTTTTTATTGATTGTCTCCGCTCTCTGCATATTTTTTTTGATTTGACTAACTAATGTTGTTGTTTACTCCATCCAATATGTCTTGGTACAACACAACAAATGAAGGGAGCGATTAGAAGAGAGATGCCGAAGAAGGACACGATGAAGACCTAGGCATCTGGAGGTGACATAAGTAGTATACCGCTAGATACATATAAGGAGAGAGCACGCAAGCGGAGAAAGAACCCAGCCGGAGCAGCTCTAAACCAAGAGGCACCCACACCAGGCGTCAGTCCAAGAAGAGCGAGAGAATGCGAGTGCCTTCCCATCCCTGGACCCGCCGAGGCGACAAAACACCACCACCAACTCTGTAGCATATATCGACTGCTGCGGCGCTATGGGCCTTGGTTGTCCAATATCTCAAACCTAGACTCCTCATCGCCAAGATAACCTAAGTGTGGCAGGTGCCACCGTGTCCTCCTCGGCGGCACGCATGGAGAAAGGCTAGGAGCAAGACCGACTCGCTCCGTACCTGCATCGATGAGCATCGGTCAGCTCATGGCTACAACCGTGGATGGGGGCAGTAGGTTGGGGAGGAAGAATAGGGCAAGGGCCGGTGATAGGAACGGGGGTGCCCAATCTTCCGTCAGGTGTAGGTAACTATCGATTTGGTGAAGATGTCACACACACGATCCGGCTTCCAATCAACACGACTAGAACCCCGCAATCGCAGCACCACTTCTCCTCTGGTTATCAACCGTGCGCTGCGCGATTGACCTTGCCATGAGGGCTAATCCTTGCCTGCGAATCGAAGACACAAGCAAGAAAAAGAAAGAACACAATCTAGAATATTGTGGATGAATGATTAAGCTCACAAGTTGGGGTCTCACAAACCGATCTACGACGGTTGTTCTCGATAGATCTAACTTAAGCAAAACCCGAGCCCTAATGTGGTGGCGGCTACTGATTATATAAGGGTTAGGAGCGGACTCCCTCCCTGGACGCGCCCTAATGGGCCCAACAAAGATACACGGCCCAAAGGCCCATTTATGGTGTCGACCTTGATCCGAATGTCCTTGCTGGCCTTCCACGCCTCCAAGTCCTTCACCATGTCCTTGCTGGTCCTTTCCTTTATTCCTAAGTACAATTAATTCATTAGGTAGCACACTATTCTCAAATGCACAAGAATAAGTACATAGGAATGAGCTCATCTGCAAATTCAATTGTCTTGCGCCTGCGCGAGTAATCGAACCTTGAACATCAACTAGGGGAGTGTTGTTTGTATCCATGGTAGTGATGTCCTCATCATCCTCCCCCTCTTGAAGTGGAGTCGTCCTCGACTCAAGGTCATCTTCTTCCCCCAAATACGGTTTCAAATCTGCAATGTTAAATGTAGGACTAACCGGGAACTCGGGAGGCAACTCAAGTTTATATGCATTATCATTTATTTTCTCCAAAATCTTATATGGACCAGCAGCACGTGGCATCAATTTATACTTTCTTAACTCTAGAAATCTATCTTTTCTCAAGTGCAACCACACTAAATCACCCACTTCAAGCTTAACTTGTTTTCTACCTTGACTACCAGCAATTCTATATTTTTCCGTCATCTTTTTCAATGTTTGCTTTAGTTGAAGCATGAAGTTTCAAAATAAAGTCAGCACGCTCCTTAGCATCACTATGTACTTGCTCGGTAGTAGGTAGGGGCAAAAGATCAATAGGAGCACGAGGGTTAAAACCATACACTACCTGAAAAGGACTTACCTTGGTGGTGGAGTGTTCCGCCCGATTATATGCAAACTCCACATGAGGCAAACACTCTTCCCACATTTTTAAGTTTTTCTTCAATATTGCTCGCAGTATTGTAGACAATGTTCTATTCACAACTTCCGTTTGTTCATCAGTTTGGGGATGACAAGTAGTAGAAAACAGCAATTTTGTCCCCAATTTGTTCCATAAAGTACGCCAAAAATGACTCAAGAATTTTACAACACAATCTAAAACAATAGTAGAAGGCATACCATGCAAACGAACAATCTCTTTGAAAAAGAGGTTAGCAATATGAATGGCATCATCCGTTTTGTGACAAGGTATAAAATGTGCCATCTTAGAAAAACGATCAACCACAACAAAAACACTATCGCTCCCCCTCTTCGTCCTAGGCAATCCCAAAACAAAATCCATAGAAATATCCGCCCACGGAACTGAAGGAATAGGAAGAGGCATATACAAACCATGTGGGTTCAATCGTGACTTAGCTTTTTGACACGTCGTGCATCTTGCTACAAAGCGTTCAACATCACGCCGCATTCGAGGCCAAAAGAAGTGTGTAGACAGCACAGCCTCCGTCTTCTTGGCACCAAAGTGACACATCAAACCACCACCATGCGCTTCCTGCAACAACAAAAGATGTGGGCAGTTGATCTACGACGAAGATACACCCTAAACCAGCAACACAACTTGACCATGGACATGAACTGAACAAAGCCAAACTGAAAACGAAATTGCAAAGGCTAAAACAAGGGTTCAAGGATAGCGGAATTTTTTTTTGTATGGCAATTATCTGGAGTTATAGGATGAAAAACCTAAACTAAACTAGGGTAAGCCTGATGGTAATACCTGAGTATTTGAATACCACTTGATAGGAACGGGGGTGCCCGATCTTTCGTCAGGTGTAGGTAATTATCGATTTGGTGGAGATGGCACACAGACGATCCGGCTTCCAATCAACACGACTAGAACCCCGCAATCACAGCACCACTTCTTCTCTGGTTATCAACAGTGCGCTGCGCGATTGACCTTGCCACGAGGGCTAATCCTTGCATGTGAATCGAAGACACAAGCAAGAAAAAGAAAGAACACAATCTAGAATATTGCAGATGAATGATTAAGCTCACAAGTTGGGGTCTCACAAACCGATCTACGGCGGTTGTTCTCGATAGATCTAACTTAAGCAAAACCCAAGCCCTAATGTGGTGGCGGCTACTGATTGTATAAGGGTTAGGAGTGGACTCCCTCCCTGGACACGCCCTAATGGGCCCAACAAATATACACGGCCCAAAGGCCCATTTATGGTGTCGCAGCACCGAGACAGATTACGGACGTCGGTTTAGTCCTCCACCTTGATCCGAACGCCCTTGCTGGCGTTCCACGCCTCTAAGTCCTTCACCATGTCCTTGCTGGTCCTTTCCTTCATTCCTAAGAACAACTAATTCATTAGGTAGCACACTATTCTCAAATGCACAAGAATAAGTACATAGGAACGAGCTCACCTGCAAATTCAATTGTCTTGCGCGTGTGTGAGTAATCGGACCTTGAACATCAACTAGGGGAGTGTTGTTTGTATCCATGGTAGTGATGTCCTCATCAGCCGGGATGACGAATGGGACGTCCGACGACGGCGAAAACGATGGTGCACTATGAAACGTACTCGTGGATGTACAATAGCCACTGCGTGGGTCAGTGTAGGGGCTGGTGTCGGACGAATACGGAGAGGAGGCGCTACTCCCACGCTCTTTGCTGAGAATGGGGTGGCGCAGAGGCGGAGGCTTGAGGGGAGAGAGAAAAGAAGTAGGATGGCGAATGTGGTGGCGACAACTGAGGTGTGGGCCATCATTATCGTGCGGAGGTATAGATGGCCAAATGGGCCGTGTATGGCAGGCCATCCCAAGGCATGGCCCATTTAATAGTGCTAGGCCAGCCCAGCACGAGCGTCGTGCCGTGCTTGGGCCGTAGACTCGGCCCGTAGTGCTGGCCCGACCCGACACGATTATATTTTTTATTTTACAAAAAATTGTATATACATTTGTACAATTTATATTCAATATTGTAAACACCTGAGCATGATGTTATATTGGTTAGATAGCTTCACCCAGTGTCTTCCGCCCATCTTCTATCAGGGCATGGGTTCGAACCCCACCTCTTACATCACTTTTTTAACATTTTACACTAATTTAACCAAATGACCCAACGGGCTAATGGGCTAGCCCGACATGGTCAGCAGGCTAGTCTGTCGTACCTGGGCCGGAGCTGCGGCTGTTGGGCCTAATGGGTCTGACCGGACCGCCGTTTGGCCATCTATATGCGGAGGTGTGGTTTGGGACGTGGTGTTTGGCCAACTGGAATGCATAGGCGGTTAGCTCTAAACAAGTATCCATCATTTAGCACAAATTTATTCCATGTATGGCCCTCTTTACAATTTAATGCAACCTCTTTAAAATCATCATCAAAAGCATATTGTCCCTGAATTGTTTCAAGTCCAAAAATACGACAATCAAGTTGAGACAACATAGCATAGCATCTAGACAAAGCATCGGCAATCACATTATCATTCCCCTTTTTATGTTTAATGATGTAAGGAAAAGTTTCAAGAAATTCTACCCACTTAGCATGTCTACGGTTCAGATTTGTTTGACTACGAAGATTGTTAAGTGACTCATGATCAGAATGAATAACAAATTCCTTAGACCACAAATAATGTTTCCATGTTTGCAAAGATCGTATGAGAGCATATAATTCTTTATCATAAGTAGAATAATTAAGAATAGGGCCATTCAATTTCTCACTAAAATATGCAACGGGCTTACCTCCTTGCATCAAAACAGCACCAAAGTCAGGAAGTTGGAGTAGTGGCGCGTGAGTAAGCTTCTCTTTTAAAAGAGCAAAAGAATCGTCTTATGAATGCCCCCAATTAAATGAAATACCCTTCTTGGTCAACTCATGTAATGGGGCAGCGATGGTGCTGAAATCCTTCACGAAACGACGATAAACTCCTGCAAGTCCAAGAAAACTCCACACTTGTGTCACCGTCGATGGCGTTGGCCAACTCTGAATAGCATGCACCTTGGCCTCATCAACCTCAATACCCTGTGGAGTAACAACATAGCCAAGAAACGATACTCGTTCGGTGCAAAAGGTGCATTTGTCAAGGTTAGTAAATAATCGTGCGGCGCGCAAAGCATCAAAAACATCACGTAGATGGTCAAGATGTTCAGATAAACAAGTGCTGTAGATCAAGATATCATCAAAATAAACCTCCACAAATTTTCCAATAAATGGGCACAAAACCTCGTTCATCAAACGCATAAAAGTACTAGGGGCATTAGTTAATCCAAAAGGCATCACTAACCACTCATATAAGCCAAACTTGGTTTTAAAAGCAGTTTTCCATTCATCGCCTAATTTCATTCTAATTTGGTGGTACCCACTGCGCAAATCAATCTTAGAAAATATTTTAGAACCACTTAACTCATCAAGCATATTATCTAATCGAGGAATAGGATGACGGTACCGGATAGTGATGTTGTTAATGGCTCTACAATCTACACACATGCGCCAACTGCCATCTTTCTTTGGAACCAAAATGACAGGAATAGAACAAGGACTAAGGCTCTCACGTACATACCCGTGGTCCAAAAGGTCTTGGACTTGGCGCTGAATCTCCTTAGTCTCCTCAGGATTTGCTCAATATGCAGCACGGTTGGGCAAGCTCTCTCCAGGAATCAAATCAATCTGGTGCTCAATCCCACGAATGGGAGGAAGTCCTGGAGGTAACTCAGAGGGAAAAACATCTCAGAACTGCTGCAAAAGGTTAGTCACAGATGCAGGCAAAGTGCTAGGAATATCATCAATAGAAAAGAAAGCATCTTTGCAAACCATAGCATAGCAACAAGCATCAGTAGCATGAGTTTCAAGAAGATTAGATTTAGTAGCAAGCATGACAGGAGCTTTCAATTTAATTTGTTGCTGAATTTCTGTCTCATTAGTTGGTTCCTTATGGGTGCTTGCAGCTCTATCTTTATCAGCTTGTACAATTTCAGCAAGAGTCAAAGGTAGCAAAGTAATGTTTTTATCTTTATGCCTAAAAGTGTATGCATTACTCCTACCATGGTGACATGCATCAGTATCATATTCCCAAGGTCTACCCAACAAAAGAGAACAAGCTTCCATAGGTACTACATCGCAATCCGCATAATCAAAATACATACCAATGGAGAAATGCACTCGTACCATGTGTGTTACCTTAACCTTGCCTGAATCATTGATCCACTGAATGTGGTATGGATGTGGCCGTGGACCTATGGTCAGGCCAAGCTTCTTGACCAAATCTGAACTCACCAAATTATTGCAGCTTCCACCATCAATAATAACACGTGCACGCCGATTCTCGATGGCGAAGAAAGTCTAGAACAAATTATGGCGTTGCTGCTTCTCTGATGATTCAGGCTGAGAACTAAGAACATGCTGCACCACGATGCTTCGAATGTTCCCATAGCATCAGCACCAAGCATGGCATCATCATTAGCAGCAACATCACTGGAGTCATCATCGTCATCCTCACCGTTGGAAGCACTAATGTAGCCATCATCCGTAGCAATGTATGTTCGCTGACTCAGGCAATCCTTCTTCACGTGACCAATCCCATGACAGCAGTGGCAAACAATACCCGAAGAACTACCACTAGAAGGTGCTGCAGGTGCTGGTGAATTTTGTTTCTTGGGGGTACCTGCAAAGGAAGTTTACCAACATGTGCAGCAGGTGTCGAGGGAGGTCACGTGGACGCTAGAGTGGTCGAAGGTGTATGACTCGAGGTAGGTGTGTGCGTCTGTGATGTAGAGGAGGCGCCAAAAGTAGCCCTAGGTCGATGTTGGTGTCCCTGCAATTCCTTCTCTGCAAGCATAGCAAACTGGAACAACTTGTTGACAGTGTTAAATTCTTTGTAATCCACAATGTCCTGAATGTCACGCCGCAAACCTGAATAAAAACGGCAAAGAGCGTCCTCATGTCCCTCTACTATCCCACAACGCTGCAATCCCTTCTGAAGCTCAGCATAATAATCTTGAACAGATTTATCCCCTTGCTCTAAACACATCAATTTCTTATGCAATTCTCTATGATAAGATGGGGGAACAAATCTGTCGCGCATAGCTACCTTAAGATCTTCCCAAGCCGTACGTGCTCTACCATCCCCAACTAGACTAGTCCACCAGATAATAGCAAAATCTTTAAATTCACTAGTGGCTTGTCTAACTTGATGTCGTTCAGGTACAAGGTGGGCAACAAATTTCTGTTCTATCGTCATCTCCCAATCAAGGTATCCCTCAACATCATAATGACCCGAAAAAGATGGTATAGAAAATTTAATCTTAGTATAAGGGTCGTCAGGAGCACGATTGTTATTACCTTGCTAGCGGTGTGGCATACCTTCTATGTTTTGATGAAGACGACAACGGAGGTGCAAATCTTTGGTGGCCGCTTTATCGTAATTACCTTCTTCATCAAACACCGCATCATCGGGAAGACGTGGACGAGGAGGTGGTGGTGGCGGTGCTTGTTGTTGCGTCTCCAACACAGCAAGTCTATCGATGATCTGGGACAATCGTCGATCCAGCCTCTCGTAAGTCTTGCCAAGGTTCATGTCAATGAAGGCATCATGCACTGATTTGTGGACCGTCTCCTCCATTTGCTCCTTTAGGAGCTTGTTGTTTGCCTCAAGATCTTGGCGGCTAACACATTCATCAAAGTCTGTAGGGATCCTTGCTTCTTCTCCATCGCCTACCATCGAAACACAAAAACAGGAAACAAACGGTGACAGTTATCCCTAATAATTTCACTACACGCTCCTCTCAGGTGTAACACAGGAACACACTCTAATGTATCTTACCAAGCTCTGACAAGTGTCTGACGAAATACAAAGCAAAGGATGGTACAATCAGAGGCTGGTTCGTGATACTTACCAAGAGGGAGTGAAACCGCGATTGCAAGATCAAATCTGTATTGATCAGAAGATATAGTATGTGGAGCTGTAGGACAGGCACAATATGTATGTGAATGTGGAACAAAATCGAGTGCAGATGAGCGAAGTTCAATAAATATCCAAAGCACAAGTCACAATTGCTGGCTAAGAGATGTATCCGAGGTGTAGCGCAACAAGTTGGAACAAGGAACAATGGAACTAGCAGAATGGCAGTACCGTAAATATTGTACTAGCAAGGCCAAAAAGGCACTAGTAGGAATCACAGGTGATTTTGTTTTTCTTTTTTGTATGAATTTTTTGATATTTTTCTCAGCATAAGAAGCAACAAAATAAGAGCTACACCAAGTTTCACCTAAAACAGAGATCAGATGTGGTCTATAGAAAATGAGCAAGTTCTCTGAAAAGCGTGCAAGAGCTTTGACAATTTTTTTCTTTATTTTCCTGATTTTTTTGACAATTTTATCGAAACCAAACAGAATTATGTCACCAAGCTCCTGTAAAAATTTCAGATTTTTTGGACACCCGAGCGTAAAGTTATGCCCGGTTTAAGGAAGGTACCTCAAGTTATGTTTTTGAGAGGCACGACTAGAAAGCGGCGGTTAGGGCAAAAATTCCCTATCTGCAATCACAACGATTAATGGGGTGGATCGACTTTGATCTGGGTAATGGTGGATGGGATAGCGGCGTATCTGCAATCTATCTAGGGCTGGCGTGGCGGCAGCTAGCGAGGGCAAGTCGATTAATGGATGGATCGACTTGTGATGTGGGATAGCGTCTAGCGAGGGCAGTTGATCTACGACGAAGATACACCCTAAACCAGCAACACAACTTGACCATGGACATGAACTGAACAAAGCCAAACTGAAAACGAAATTGCAAAGGCTAAAACAAGGGTTCAAGGACAGCGGAATTTTTTTTTGTATGGCAATTATCTGGAGTTATAGGATGAAAAACCTAAACTAAACTAGGGTAAGCCTGATGGTAATACCTGAGTATTTGAATACCACTTGATAGGAACGGGGGTGCCCGATCTTTCGTCAGGTGTAGGTAATTATCGATTTGGTGGAGATGGCACACAGACGATCCGGCTTCCAATCAACACGACTAGAACCCCGCAATCACAGCACCACTTCTTCTCTGGTTATCAACCGTGTGCTGCGCGATTGACCTTGCCACGAGGGCTAATCCTTGCATGTGAATCGAAGACACAAGCAAGAAAAAGAAAGAACACAATCTAGAATATTGCAGATGAATGATTAAGCTCACAAGTTGGGGTCTCACAAACCGATCTACGGCGGTTGTTCTCGATAGATCTAACTTAAGCAAAACCCAAGCCCTAATGTGGAGGCGGCTACTGATTATATAAGGGTTAGGAGTGGACTCCCTCCCTGGACACGCCCTAATGGGCCCAACAAATATACACGGCCCAAAGGCACATTTATGGTGTCGCAGCACCGAGACAGATTACGGATGTCGGTTTAGTCCTCCACCTTGATCCGAACGCCCTTGCTGGCGTTCCACGCCTCCAAGTCCTTCACCATGTCCTTGCTGGTCCTTTCCTTCATTCCTAAGAACAACTAATTCATTAGGTAGCACACTATTCTCAAATGCACAAGAATAAGTACATAGGAACGAGCTCACCTGCAAATTCAATTGTCTTGCGCGTGTGCGAGTAATCGGACCTTGAACATCAACTAGGGGAGTGTTGTTTGTATCCATGGTAGTGATGTCCTCATCAGCCGGGATGACGAATGGGACGTCCGACGACGGCGAAAACGATGGTGCACTATGAAACGTACTCGTGGATGTACAATATCCACTACGTGGGTCACTGTAGGGGCTGGTGTCGGACGAATACGGAGAGGAGGGGCTACTCCCACGCTCTTTGCCGAGAATGGGGTGGCGCAGAGGCGGAGGCTTGAGGGGAGAGAGAAAAGAAGTAGGATGGCGAATGAGGTGGCGACAACTGAGGCGTGGGCCATCATTATCGTGCGGAGGTATAGATGGCCAAATGGGCCGTGTATGGCAGGCCATCCCAAGGCATGGCCCATTTAATAGTGCTAGGCTAGCCCAGCACGAGCGTCGTGCCATGCTTGGGCCGTAGACTCGGCCCGTAGTGCTGGCCCGACCTGGCACGATTATATTTTTTATTTTACAAAAAATTGTATATACATTTGTACAATTTATATTCAATATTGTAAACACCTGAGCATGATGTTATATTGGTTAGATAGCTTCACCCAGTGTCTTCCGCCCATCTTCTATCAGGGCATGGGTTCGAACCCCACCTCTTACATCACTTTTTTAACATTTTACACTGATTTAACCAAATGACCCAACGGGCTAATGGGCCAGCCCGACATGGTCAGCAGGCTAGTCTGTCGTGCCTGGGCCGGAGCTGCGGGTGTCGGGCCTAACGGGTCTGACTGGAGGTGTGGTTTGGGACGTGGTGGTTGGTTGCACCGAGGGGATGAGCATGCAATGAGTTTTTTGAAATAGATGTGATGGGTTATTTGTAAAAAGATGACGCGGAACGACCGTTGGAACTGGTGCTTTAATATAGTAGAGAAATTGCAGCGTTTGAGAGCAAGGGGAAAAGTGGCGAAAAAATATTCAATTATACACATCCACCACCACCATAGAAACCAAAGGCCGCCGAAGCAACTGAAGGGGCCGAAAAATAGAAAACAAAGAGATGTCTGTTCAATTCCCTACAGGTACTGTGGACAGTCCGGCTCCAGTAGCCAGACCGTCCGAATCTTATGCGAACAGTCGAAACCTAGCATGGACCATCCGACCTAGTGTCCGAACCGTCCACGCCTCACCAAGAGGCATCCCAGGGTGAGCCAACACCTATGGATAAGGACAACATCAAAGAAGACCTGGTGGACTACGGAGCCTCGCTCAAGCACCCAAGGATGGATGTTAACATAATTTCCTTTTCAGCTGATACGCTATTATCAGCGATGATGAACCTATAGTTGCTCAGTTTGAATTTGATCTTAAAGAGGCAGTCTTCACCAAACCAAAGAAATCGGTTAACCACTTAAAACCCTCTTTGTGCGTGGTGATGTTGATGGAATACAAATTTCTAGGATGTTGGTAGATGGGGGCAGGCATGAATTTAATGCCTTATTCGTTGTACAAAAAATTAGGAAAGCAGGACAATGAGCTAAGTAGGACTAATATGACGCTCAACAGTGTTGGGGTGACAGTCCGATTGATGCCAATGGTGTCACATCCATTGAGTTAACCATCGGGACAAAGACCCTCGCTGTTGTTGTCTTTGTCACCGAAGTAGACGTGAATTATAGTATTATCTTGGGCAGAGAATGGATTCATGCAAATCAATTTATACCTTATACTTTACATCAGATGTTACTACAATGGGTGGGTCATCAAGTGGAAAAGGTACATGCAGATGCATCGGCTTGTATCGCTTTAGCTGATGCCCTCATACTTTGGACCTATGAGACTACCATGTGTCTCAACAGGAGTTGATTTTTCTGATTATCATTTTATAAGTATAAACAAGAAAGGCTTCATCCCTATAATGCTAGAGGTGATGGACAATCGGCAAAATCATGAATAAAGTTAAAATGATGCACACACCCATAGAAAACATGTTAGGTCACAGATGATCTAGCCTAGAGGTCAAACGGTCTAGAGTACACTAGATAGTGCCATAACGCGAGACTACCATCATAGACAGTCTACCCCTCGAGGTTGAACGGTCCGATGGTGACCAGAGGCATCGCAGTGCGAGGCCGCTGTCGTGGACGGTCTGACCTCTGAGATCGGACGGTCCACCGCCACGCAGGAAGCCTCAAACTCCTCAGAAATAAACACAATAGAGGAGTTTAGAGACTTTGACAAGTTAGGAAGGGGTTTACATTGGCCAATCCATTGGAGGAAGTTGACATAGGGGATGGCAGACCTCCAAGGCCGACTTTTGTAAATAAGACCCTAAAAGCCGATCCTAGGAGTAAGATGATCCGTTTATTAAAAGAATACTCTAATTGCATTGCATAGAGCTATAGTGAGATGC
The DNA here is from genome assembly GCA_029449295.1 of Zea luxurians. NCBI lineage: Eukaryota > Viridiplantae > Streptophyta > Magnoliopsida > Poales > Poaceae > Zea > Zea luxurians. The sequence continues at coordinate 3,812,078 of JAOPSE010000126.1, read as the reverse complement.
TAGGGTTAAGCCGAGAGCTAGTGGAGCATCGGTTACTAATTAAGCCCAGTTTCAGGCCCTTTAAGCAAATAGCAAGGTCGTTTCATCTGGATTTACTTCCCAAGATTAAGGACGAAATTCACTAGAAGCTAACTTTATTAGGCCTTGCAGATATGTGAATGAGTCTCTAATATTGTGTCGCTGGAAAAGAAGGATTTAGGTAAGCTCACAGTATGCATTGGCTTCCATAATTTAAATAGAGCAACTCCTAAAGATAAATACCCTATGCCTATAGCCGACATGTTAATTAATAATGCATAAGGAAATAGAGTTATGATATTTGATGGTAATGCCAGATATAATCCAATCTTTATGGCCGTGGAAGATGCATCTAAAACAGCCTTTATATATTTATGCTTCATTGGCCTGTTCGAGTGGGTTGGTATGATATTTGGTTTAAAAAATGTGGGTGCCACTTATCAAAGGTCTATGAATTTGATCTTTCATGAGTTGTTAGGAAACATTGCTGAAATTTACATTGATGATATAGTTGTCAAATCAGCTGAATTTGATTCTCATATAGCTGATTTGTGTAAAGTCTTTGATAAGATGTGTCAGTACATTCTAAAAATCAACCAATGCAAGTGCGCTTTCAAGGTGTCAACTAGCAAGTTCTTAGGATTCATTATTCATGAGCATGGCATAGAGATAGATCCCGACCGAATTAAGTTAATTCGGAATGTAGAGGCTCGAACTTGTAAACTTAAAATGTAGAAGTTTCTTGACAAAGTAAGTTATTTGCAAAGATTCATTACTAACTTAGTTGGGAAAGTTAATGCTTTCACTCCTATTCTTTAGCTTAAAAATAATGTCGATTTCTCTTGGGGCAGAGCAGCAGGAAGCTTTTGATCTTATTAAAAACTATTTGGCTTTGACTCCACTATTAAAAGCACCGAAGATTAGGAACCTTTTGGAATATGTATTGCCACCGAAGATAAAGTTATTGGAGCTGTTCTGACTCAGGTGGCAGAAGGAAAGGAGCATGTTGTGACATACTTGAGTTAGAGATTGGTGGGTGCTGAAACAAGGTACACCTTTGTTGTGAAATTATGCTTATGCTTATTTTATGCATGCACAAAACTTAGATTTTATCTATTGTCTAGTTCTTGCATCATTTCATGTCGAACCGATGTGATAAAATGCATGTTGCAAAATCCTATCATGAGTGGTAGAATTGGCAAATGGACTTATGCACTTATAAAATACGACTTGGCATATGAATCATTAAAATCTATGAAAGGCCAGGTTGTAGCTAATTTTGTCGTAGAACATCGGATTGATGATACTCATGAACTAGACATGTCATACCTTACTGTTACTCCCTAGACTCTATATTTCAATGGATCGGTATGCAATGAAGGGCAAGGGATTGACATCGTGCTTGTTTCACCAAGGAATGCCACTTTTGACTTCACTAGCCTATTGAAAGCTTACGGCACTATCAATCAAGCCAAATATGAGGCTCTCTTGTTCGTTTAGAACTTTTAGACTACATGGAAATGAAACATGAGAAGGTATTTGGTGATTCTCAGTAGGTCGTCCAACAAATTTTAGAGGAGTATCAATGTTTAGATGGTAGTTTAAATGGTTATCTTGAGAGGTGTTGGGACATATTCCGATCTATTAATGAATTCGACATTCGGCATATATCTAGAGCTGAGAATTGTAGACCTGACGTCTTGGCACAAGATGCATTAGGTTATCGGATAAAGCAAGGAGGATTATATAGGTCTGAAAGTCCGATAACCTGCATTGGGCCAAGTACCCAAGTCATAGACCGTCCGGGCTAGGTCACCGACTATCCATGATAGGGTCGAACAGTCCAGGTAGGAGGTCTAGACCGTCCGGTGACACTAGAGACATTGTCTTGATCAATTTGGTTGACAATACAGCTAATGTGGTTGACTAGAGGGTGCCTTTAATCAACTACCTACATGATCTCATTGTTAGGGTAGATAGAAACGTTCGGCGTATAGCTTTAAATAGATTAATTGATAATTAACTTTATCGCCGGACTCTTAGTGATGCCATGCATAAGTGCTTAGGCCCTGATGATGTTGTGTTAGCTATGGCCGAAGTACATGAAGGGATTTATGGTACTCATCAATCGACTCTAAAGATGAAGTGGCTGTTTAGGAGATCTGGCTTTTATTGGCCTGACATGACAGCTAATTGTTTTAAGTAATACAAAGGATGTCAAGTACGTCAGATGTTTGACGATCTGCAATTAGTCCTTGTAGTCGAACTGCATCCTATTACCAAACCTTGGCCCTTCAGAGGACATTGTTCAGATTTTGTAGGAGAAATTCACCCTTCGTCATCAAAAGGGCATTGGTTTGTGTTAGTCGCCCAGATTATTTCACTAAATGGACTGACGTCATTGCTCTAAAAAACATGGCACATAGGGAAGTAATCGAGTTTATCATTGAGCATATTATATCCATAGATTCGACATTCACCAAACTTTGACCACGAATTAGGGGACTCCTTTTATGTCAAGAGAGGTACATGAGTTTGCTGAATCGTATAAGATCAAATTGCTCAATTCATCCCCACATTATGCTCAGACCAATGGACGGGCCAAGTCTAGTAATAGGACATTGATTAGCCTTATTGGGGGCCTTCCTCTTCTGAAGGTCCTAAAAACATGACTAACCATATGTTTTTAGCATGATATGGATTATTACAGGGAGCTTCGGCTTCAGGATGGAAGTTTTCTCCCATGGCAAAGGCATACGAGGAGAAGATTTAATCCGAAGATGATAAGAATGAACGCCGAAGCTAAAGCCGAAGAGTAATAACTTCGACTTAAAATGGTGATAAACACTAAACATGATGCTGGCCGGAAGGGAAAAAGACTAGCTAGTCCTTAATGATTTATGTTATGTCATAAGTAAATGTCAAGGACATAAATGTACTTTTACCCAGGCTGCATCCCATGCCTATAAATAGATGAACAGTAGCACCGTATTGTTCAAGCTGAATTGTAATCACTCTCGCGTCAGCACCTTTGAGCAAGTCGAAGCTACCAATGTAATATAGATCATGTTAATCTTCATACGTACCTTATGGAATGCACATATGAATGAACCAATGAATTATATTCATTATCTTTATTATCTTTATGTATTCTTATTTATCCATAAGATGATGAAGGCATGTCCTTCATGACCATCATCTGATGATCATTATATCCAAGAGGAGGTAATGCTTTGGAGGACGAAGGTCCTTAATACTTAACAATTGTGTTGCCTTGTTCTTGATTCACAGCATTTGAGAACAAGTGAGCAACATTGGCGCCCACCTCCGATGAACTCATTTCCACGACCTCCGGCAATCATTCACCTTCATCATGCCGCTGAAGAAGGCAACAGCGCCAGGGGCTGCCCTGCAGCCATTGGATACTAACCAAGAGACTCTCGCTGAGAGAAGCTAGGAGCCAGAAAAGGAAGGCTACCAGTCCAACACTACAGGAAGAGGAGTTGGACTAGGAAATCAGAGACCTAGAAGTCATACATCAACAAGTGCAGAGGAAGATAGAGAAGATGCTTTGGCTAGCCGACCTTTAGAGGAAGATCGACGAAGCTACTGAAGAAATATGTCACATCACCAAAGATGATTAAGGACAAAGGCCTCAACAGAGAGAGCTTCGTCAAGAAAGTCCAATCAATGATGATGAATGGTATGATGACTTTCGTCATGGTAACTTTGCTTTTGATGGTGCTTTTCCTCTAGCAGAGTTGTAGGCTACTTGACGGCCACCATCTTACAAGCCACCACAGCTTCCCATGTATGATGGGCATTTGGATCCAAAGCAGTTTCTCATGAGTTATGAAGCAACCATATCCTCATATGGTGGCAACAAGACTATCATGGTGAAATCCTTCGTCATGGCGGTCAGGAGTGTAGCTCAGACGTGGTATTCTTCCCTTCACCCGGGAACGATCACGTCATGGCAAAAGCTGAAGGACATGCTAGTAACTAGCTTCTAGGGTTTCTAGACGAAGCCAGTAACTGCCCAAGCCTTGTTCCAATGTACGCAAGACCATGAAGAGTACCTGCAGTCATATGTCCGAAGATTTCTGTGACTTAGAGCCCAAGCGCTAACGGTGCCAAATGAGATTGTCATCGAAGCTATGATTAAGGGGCTCCAGCCAGGACCGACTGCGTAGTATTTTGCTTGGAAGCCACTGCAAACCCTGGAAAAGCTCCTTTAGAAGATGGATGAATACTTCCGAGCTAATAATGATTTTCACTAGAGAAGGGAGGAGGCTTTTAGGTATTCTAAGATGACCAGGGGCTTCAGAGGAAGATTCCACCCTAGGCATGTCAGAAAAATCCACAACCCCAGCACAAATGATGACAGGGCAAACCACACTCAAGGCAACCAACAAAGCTCACAATCTTCAGGAATGCAACAAACCTCTTACAGGCCACCAGCTGCACGGGGCAGAGGAGGAAGAAGCTTTGGAGGAAGATTCAGTACTCAACCGAGGAGATTATTCTGTTTATTCTGTGGGGAGGATAAGGGACACACAACAAGGACGTGCCAAGTCATGATTCAAAAGCAAAAGGAGATAACTGAAGCCGAAGCACAGCAGAATCAGCCGAAGCAGGTCTTGAATACTGCCTCATGCTATTCGCCGTATATCCCTGATTATGTGGGCAACCAGCAACCCACAACATCAGTTGCTTTGGCAAGTCATTCACAAGCTACATGGGCTCAGTTACCACCACCACCACCTTTGGCATCTACCTTGGTTCATAATCAGCAGCTAGAAGGGCATCACTTAGCACAACAACAACGCGACACTCGAGTGGAGTCCGAAGATCGCACAGTCAACAACACTGTGCCCAAATCAAGACATATTTACTAAACTAACACAGGGGCTCGACCAGAAAGTTTCCAAGTTTAATGTATTTTTATTTTTTTTGTCTTTAAATTTCCCCTCCGAGGAAATATAAGAAGGTTTAACCTTCGACCTGTTGTAATAAATCTGTGGCTACACCATCGAGTGTAACAAGGGTGACAAAAGCTCCAAAATCATTCCTAAGGGAATGCAGAGCTAAAATACCACCTAAGTCAAAGGTGAAGAAGCTCCAAAGTCGTTCCTACGGGGATGCAGATCTGAAATGCCACCTAAATAAAAGGTGAAGAGACTCAGAAGTCGTTCCTAAGGGAATGCAGATTCTTTGTTTTTCTTTGATGATTTATGCATAAACATCATTTGCATCATACCATCATATCATATCGCATAACATCGCATCATACATCATTTTGCATCAACAAAAGCAGTGGAGAAGAAGGAAAATTGCTCCTTCAAGTATACCTATCAACTCATGAAAGAACGAACCAATAACACAAGATATGCCTTTGGCAGATATATTTTTATACAGGGATGGTACCTTCGTCAACAATATTACTATACAATAGCCACGGCATAATATTTAGTATTGTTACGGCAAAGAAGGGAAATTTCTTTCTTTGTGAAGCGTGAAAAGAAGGGAAGGTGTTTTTTCACCAGCGGCTAAAAAACGGCATGTACGAAGGTTTCACACATCACAAAGAAATATATTACATTAACATACATACAAATATTTGATAATTGTTTCTTACAAAAACGAAAGCTACATACAAAGACCCTAAACTTTCAAATATACAAAGCTTCAGTCTTCTTTTAAGACCTTTTCGGTAGTTTCTTCTAACAGTTTGTTGACAGCTTCATCAACGGCTTCATTAGCGATTCTAATTATGTCGAGCGCTTCCTTCAGAGATGGATCAGCTTTGAGATTGTATGGCTCTAGGGAGGGGAGAAAGCTCGGCTGCATCAGAATACAAGTATTTATTAGTACTGAAGCTATAATAACTTATGAAGCTAAGCTATAATAGGTATACCAATAAGCCTGGCACGTTCAGCAGCCTCTTCAACTCTCTTAGCTTCTTCTTGGGCATCGTGAGACTCTTTCCCATTTCTTCTAATAGCTTCATCAGCTATATTGCCCACTCTTCAGCCATACTTCAGAATAGAATTTCCTGCATAATGCAGTAGCGTCGGCCGAAGGGTTTTTAATATCATCAGTTGATAGTGAGAATCCTAGCTGAGTTACAGTCTTCACATGTTCACATCCGACTTTCTCCAAGATTGATACAGCTCTGCGGGCCCCAGCAAAGGCGCAAAAATTCCCTCTGTCACTAAGGATCTCTAGAAAGGCTTCGGCTTCACTATTAATCCACTAGATAACCCCATCTGGGTCACCGTAGATAACTTAAGTGCCGGAGTCATGCCTTGAAGGCAGCAACACACTTAAATCGGAATAACCCGTCAGTTCCTCGAATCTAGTCCGATAGAGCCACTTACCAAGGATCGAGTACCATTAGCTCACACAATGGTGAGACTCAGAGAGAATGCAATAAACATGAAACCACAAGTTAAAGTACTTAAGTTATTACATAAAATGGAGTTTGACAAAAGATAATAGTGTTCTTAATATTGCAGCGGATAATAAATAACGTTGATAACGAGGAATAGGGCAAGGTCAGGCCCACTACTCCTCCTGGTCCTCTCCTGCCGAGACGACATCCCACTCGATCGTCCAACCCGGTGGCAGGGTGGCTGGCCAAGTCACACCATCAACCATGTCTTGTAGTGAACCTGTAAAAATGATACCACAAGCAAGGCTGAGTATACTAATACTCAGCTAGACATACCCAGTGTGAGGAGTCTACTCCTCTACGTCTAGACCATGAAGCTGTTTGGCTGAGGGGGTTTTGGTTTGCGTAAAGCACTAGCTAAGTCTAAAACAAGTTTTAGCTTTCAAGTTCTATCACATCCTCTTTACACTAGGTTTGCTCCTTTCTAAGCATACATGGTAAAAATCATTTAGTGCAATCAACGTATTATCTCAAGAAACCTCATTTCACTTCTTACTCGATGCAGTACAAGGGGTCAAACAGTCTCATTAGCTACGAGAAGCAGATGATTCGAATTGTGTTTTTAACCTTGCAAGGTAAACCTAAACACACTACATGTAGGGGCACTCCGTCCCTACACTTATCAGCCATCGCCATCGATCCCCCGTCAATAGATCAGGGCTCACGGCCTTGGCATACAATGCTCCATTGACCCTGGCCGTCGCCGTGCAATGTCCACACTTGTACCCACCATCGCTAGCATGGGAGACCCTATCTTAGGACCAATGCGGGATGAAGTCTGCAGGAGGGTTCAATCAGGTACTAGGCTTATCGGTTACCATATTTCCCGACATGTGTCTAGTACGTTCAAACGCTTGACTCAGGTATCCGCACATTAATCCTTAAGTCCATTTCCGTCTCATAGACAAGGCATCCACCCAGGATCATTGCCCATAGACCATCATAGATCCCGTTATCAAGATGAATACAATCAATTCCTGACCACACGCAAGTGCTCGAAAAATCACTCGACTTCTACCGAGATCCTCAATTAGCATAGAAACTACTCGACCTAGCACACTAGTATTCATCTCAAAGGAATCTTGAATTCATGCAACTAGGGTTTCAAGCAATTCCTACACTTAAGTGCACGATACAAGTCTACAAACATTAAGTGCAGTAAAATAGCATATATAACGGTTATGCATAAATCAGGGCTTACCTTCAAATGCGGGTGTGGCAGAAGGTTTTTGGTGACAAGCTTGGGAGCTGGTTCCTAGGCTTCTTCTTGCTGTGCCTCTTGCTCTTAGATCAAAACGTACTCTCTGTCCACGAGATTGCAATCTAATAAATGCAAATGCATGAGCATAAATGCAACATGTCACACCCGGATTTAAGGGACAAAGCCGGGTGCATCTCATACATGCGCCAAAGACGACAACACATATAATAACAGAGTGTATAGAGATAAATGTCACAATATAATCAAAGTACTTATTACATAGCGGAAGTCTTACAAAATAAATTATAAATGTAAAAGGATCTAAAATCCATCCTTGGTGTCAGAAAGTCAACTGGGAGACGCCACCTAGATCGAATCGAACTCCTCGTGGTGTGGCTCCACTTGAACCACCTATTATTCTCCTATGGGGGGTGTGAGACAGCAAGGGTGAGCTCACACATGTTCATCGCTCAACAAGTTGTGGGGAATAATGTGGCATGAACTCACCAAAGGTGGGAGTTCATGTGATGTGTAAGGCTGATCAACAATAGGGGTTAAAGCTGAGCATTGCTTTTAATAAGTTGGTCAAATTTTTATTAGCAATTACTATATGTAAGTGAATACCAAACCATAATAAAAGTAATAGAACAAAATTAATAACAAATCCCATGCAATGCAAATGACAAATTGAATTTAAGTTCCATAGATTAATCATGTAAGGATCTGAGCCGCTCATGACCGTGAGCACGACTAGTATACCAGTTTTACACTCTGTAGAGGTTGCGCATCTTTACCCACAAGTCATGTTACCCATCTGCAAAGGGGTCATGAATCCCATACACCTCTACCAAGGAAGCTAGGCAGAGTAACACTACGAGGCCTTTACAAAGTTCCACTAGCTCCAGTGCAGGAATACCCGCTACAGTGCAAGAAAACCCGCTACAGTTTATAGGAAGCTCCAGTGCAGGAATCCCTCGTCTGACCGCCATCGCAGCAAAATCAACCCAATGACCTCCCTACACTGACCACTCCCCTACTTCCCTTGCCACTTTTGGGTAAGGTAGTCATCCACTAGCTTTCCTAATTAATCAGCCAAGGGCGTCCCATTAAACCCTTGTGGTAGCACTATTTTCCCGGGTGGTCGCTCCATGTTCCAATTAACATAATGATCTTATCATGAACATAAATAACATAACAGAATAATTGGAACATGGATATAATGAAATATTATCCCAAAACCATATAAAGCAATAGCGTAACTACCTAATTGATTCAGGGATAAACAAGGTAAAAAGGATAACCAGTCTAGGGTGTCCTATTGGGTCCCATCAAAATTGAACCTATGCATTGATAAGTAATAATAAAGAACATTATTTGGTAACAAAAGTGATCAAGGGCACAACTTGACTAGCACTTGAGATTCCAGTTACCAGGGTGATTCTTCAGATCCTCATGACCTCACGGTAGTCGTAGCAATACAAACAAACATGATATAGACAAAATTAACATCACACCATACATAAGAACAAACTGCATAATAATGATCTACGCGAAGCTACGAGATCGTGGGAACGAGAACCACTAAAATCGGAGTTACGGTTAAGGAGTTATGATTTTATAGAGGATTTATGTGATTAAAATATTAAACTATATTATAAATTGGTTAATATAAATCATATGAGAGGTTATTCTATAAATAATTATCTCAACTTTAATCTAAGTTATGAATTGGCCATAGATCATCTTCTAGTAGATTATAATGATAAGTAGATTAACAAGACTAACCCACATAAATTGAATATAGATCTAATTAGAAAAGAATGAGACATGATATAATAAATGTTTTTACTATGTAGTAAATACTTGTACGAGACTAACGCAACTTGAATGGATCAAATCGGAGTTATAGATTTTAAGTTATGAATTTCTAAAGATTCTATATGTTTTGTACAAGATTAAAAAGGATATAAATTTTATGGTGACATTCAGGTGAAAACAGTGGTACTAGATAATAAACCATAATATTACAAAATTATAGGAACTAGAATGGACTAAAAAGGAGTTCAAATGCATTTTCTAGGAATTACTTAAGTTCCTATAATTATTTTCACACAAAAATGTATTTTCTAAATGAATTCTTTTGATTTTCTGTTCTCTGGACTGAGCATTAAATTCTGTAAAAGACAGGGGCTAGCGCGCAAGTATTCCCTAGACTCAGATTTACCCCGCGGTGGATGGCGAGTTTATTATCTAAATCCATAGGGTCTCTTTAGCAAAGTTCACCAGCCGAATGGGTACAGAGAGATCTGCGCCACAGGATACAAAGTGAACGGTCCAGATTAAATTATGCAATCCTATGAATCGGTACGCAATACTGACTGCCAGATCCAGATCTGAGGGTCGGTAGAATGTCTATGTACACACTTGATCCCGGACGCACGCCACCGATCCAATGACTTCGATTTGATTTGGTGCACAGGTATACCCCATGTCGATCTAAACCATCCACAAGCGATCGGACGGCAAGGGAGGCCTCCTTCTTCCCACGGACCCAAGCTAGGCGACGGTGCCATGCCCCCATGCGGCAAAGCTCGTCGGAGCGTAGGCAACCCGAGGCCCCGGTGCACAAAATCGAGTCTGGTTCGGTGCTATGCGTAACAAGGGTGAAATCGAGTTCAGTGGAAGGCTTCTTTCCGAGGTTTGGCACTCAGGTGAAGCTGGCCGCGATGCCCGGTGGAATCGTGGTTGTGCGCTGTCGACAGCGAGCACTCAGGATGGAGCTAGTGGCCATCATCGTCTGAAGACATCACGACAAGCATCGATATGATCTCGCGATCTCCCCCGACCGGCAGCCGAACTCCAAACGTCGAGGATAGCGTTTGCCCACGGAACTAGGCGGTCCGCGGCGGAGCTCAAAACGGTGTGTAGTGCTCTACTTGGCGGCTGCGAACCCTAATGCATTCAAGCAGTAGGGCACACGACCGGCTTTTATAGGGCGCGGAGACCGCCTCTACCACGAGCTCTGGATCCCAACCATCGATCCTGGATTCCAGGCGCCCCACACAGCGGCCGGTTCGGTATGACGAGTCCACGGGGAAGAAGCCCCCCAGGAGTGGCCCCACACAGCGGTGAGTGAAGAGGGATGGTGTGGGTCAAACGGGTTGAGAGGAACTAGGCCCCACGGATTGAGATATAGTCGATGGACTCAGATGAGATTTGGCCCACAAGCACGAATGATGTGGAGAAAGTGACTGACGAGGGGCCCCACCTGGCAGCGCCAATTCCCCGATTTGGGCCACGTGACAAGAAAAGGAAATGGGCTGCCCAGGCGTGAGTGGGGCGCGATAGGAGTTACTGGGCCGCATGGTAGCGATCCGGCCCAGCAGAAGTCCATTGTCCTTTTTTATTTATTCCTGTTTTGTTTCCCACTCAAATTCATGATTTGAATTCATATTTTCTTATGGCTTTCACACAGAGATCAAATGCTCCAATAAAAGTACTATCCTGAAATGATATATTTATTCATATATATATATATCTTTTTCCTTAGCGTATGCCGTTTCCCTTGTCTCCTCCTTTTCCATTTTCAACTTCAAATTCAATTTTCGAATCCCAAATTATATTTGAGCGGATACTTTAAAATCTAGTTAAATACACGATCAAAGAAATACTCAGCATGATGCATATTCCTATTTATTTTTGTCAATGCTTTTATATGCACATTTCATACACACTAGAAATAGAGAATAGGTATTTTAAGAAATAGATTCTCTAGCTTATAAAATTCTTTAGAGAATGAATATAAATGTATATATATATACATGTTTTAACAAATGGATAGCTAAAATCATACAGGGGTACTTTAATAGAGATTTATTATTTAAAAAAATATTCATTTTTAGGATGAGTAGCTTCAAAAATAAAAAAATCTTTATTGAAAGATATTTTAGTTTAACTCTTCTTGAGAAACTTTCATAAATCCTAAGATAGGATTTTGGGTGTTTCAAATCCTACCCCCCTTACAAAGAATCTTGTCCTCGAGATTTGTAAGAAAAGGGATACATAAGGGTTGGTTTGTAATTCAACTTTTAATCTGTAATTGGTTCAAAAATCTAAAGTTTCATTTTTTTGTCAATAGGAGGTGATTAGAAGAGCATAGGTATCTAGCTACTTATTATGTAGGATATAATCTAGACAGGTTGAGGTAAGAAAGATTATGACAAGGAAAATAATTTATCCAATATGTGTAAGTCTTGCTTCATCTCGAGATTCGCTTTGACTGTTATATTTTCCTTGTTGATGTTGATCTTTTCTTCCCTGGTCTTGATCTCATTGATTCGAGGTTGGTGTATTTTATCTGAGTTAGGGAATATGGTTAAGATAGATATGGATGAGATAGACTACATGATGTAGGTCAAAAGTTTGTTTGATGTTAGGTGGTGATAGATAGATTATGTATTCCATCATGACTCTATTGGTTGAGTTAGCTCTTTTGCTCATGGTTGAGTTGGTCTAATGTGTTAAGTCAACACCTGGCTAGTAGGGTGTGAGCTATGCTACCAGTATTAAATAACTTGTTTAAGTCACACTCTTTAGATTGGAACATATTAGATTATGTAGAGTCTAGATTAGATTCGATATGACTAGATTAGACTTAGTTTAAGTTAGATAGATCCACTAGGGTAGGATAAATATTATTAGGATATGTTAGAATCTTTTGAGATATGATGGATCATAAGGTGTAGGTAAGTCAGAATCTCTATTAGGGTAAGGCAGAGGGGTTATGCAACCATCGAATGGTTAAGGTAGTTGCATGAGGCCGAATTAGTCGGTCATTCTTAACTTAATGCAAAGTGAATTAAGTTAAAACATATTTTATCAGAGTAGAGTCTAATCCATTCTATCAGTATTAACTTTTCTGTTAAGCAGCTTGTATTAGATTAGCTCAACATGAGGTTAGCCTTCGTTAAGTTAGATTAACCTGTCACATTAGATCAGATCTAGGTATGACTAACTTTGACCAGATAAGATCCAATTAATTTGGGTTAGATCATGGTTGTTATCCCATAATGATATAAGCAAAGTGGTTGGGTCAAGTATACATACTAGGACAAGATGAATTTATAAAAATAAGATTGAATCTTTTGAGATTAGTTAAAACTATTGGGATAAGATGAACTCTTTTCAAGATAAGATGAATCTATTAAGATAAGAGGGAATCTTTTAAGATAAGATGGATCTATTAAGATAAGAGAGAATCTTGTAACATAAGATGGATCTATATGAAATAGGTACACTTTAAAGGAGGATAATCTAAGTTGTTTAGTTATCTTATGAATTCTATTTATGCTTATACGTATATGCAGATGTAATTGTGGACATTACTCCACGACTCATCTCACTCAATCAAAGATCCAAATCAAACAAGTATCACAAGAACAAACACTCAAGCGTATAGATACCTAAAGGTCACTTTAGGTACAGGATTTCAAAAAGTGTGAAATCCACATTTGTCTTTAGAAGGAAAAGGTAAGAATAATCAGAGTAAAGCAGAAATAGATGAGGAAAGATTAAGAAGTGTTTAGAAAAGAATCAGAGTAGCAAAGGTAAGGTTAATCAGAGTAGAACAGTTAAGGTGAGACAGGATCAAGAAAAGTATAGAAAGAATCAGAGTAAGGTAAGTAGGTAATGGTTATGTCCATTTCTATCTAGGTTCCGTCCTACAGTCAACATTCCTCTGATACCACTTCTGTCACACCCGAATTTAAGGCACAAAGCCGGGTGCATCTCATACATGCGCCAAAGAAGACAACACATACAATAACAGAGTGTATAGAGATAAATGTCACAATATAATCAGAGTACTTATTACATAGCGGAAGTCTTACAAAATAAATTATAAATGTAAAAGGATCTAAAATCCATCCTTGGCGCTAGAAAGTCAACAGGGAGATGCCACCTAGATCGAATCGAACTCTTCGTGGTGTGGCTCCACTTGAACCACCTTTTCTTCTCCTGTGGGGGGTGTGAGACAGCAAGGGTGAGCTCACACATGTTCATCGCTCAAGAAGTTGTGGGGAATAATGTGGCATGAACTCACCAAAGGTGGGAGTTCATGTGATGTGTAAGGCTAATCAACAATAGGGGTTAAAGCTAATCATTGCTTTTAATAAGTTGGTCAAATTTTTATTAGCAATTACTAAATGTAAGTGAATACCAAGCCATAATAAAATTAATAGAACAAAATTAATAACAAATCTCATGCAATGCAAATGACAAATTGAATTTAAGTTCCATAGATTAATCATGTGAGGGTCCAAGCCGCTCATGACCGTGAGCACGGCTAGTATACCAGATTTATACTCTGCAGAGGTTGCGCATCTTTACCTACAAGTCATGTTACCCATCTGCCAAGGGGTCATGAATCCATACACCTCTACCAAGGAAGCGAGGCAGGGTAACACTACGAGGCCTTTACAAAGTTCCACTAGCTTCAGAAAACCCGCTATAGTTTATAGGAAGCTCCAGTGCAGGAATCCCTCGCCTTACCACTATCACAGCAAAATCAACCCAAGGACCTCCCTACACTGACCACTCTCCTACTGCCCTTGCCCCTTTCAGGTAAGGTAGTCATCCACTAGCTTTCCTAATTAATTAGCCATAGGCGTCCCATTAAACCCTTGTGGTAGCACTGTTTTCCCGGGTGGTCGCTCCATGTTCCAATTAACATAATGATCTTATCATGAACATAAATAACATAACAGAATAATTGGAACATGGATGTAATAAAATATTATCCCAAAACCATATAAAGCAATAACATAACTACCCAATTGATTCAGGGATAAACAAGGTAAAAAGGATAAATAGTCTAGGGTGACCTATTGGGTCCCATCAAAATTAAACCAATGCATTGATAAGTGATAATAAAGAACATTATTGGGTAACAAAAGTGAACAAGGGCACAACTTGCTTGGCACTTGAGATTCCAGTTACCAGGGTGATTCTTCAGATCCTCGTGACCTCACGCTAGTCGTAGCAATACACACAAACATGGTATAGAAAAAATTAACATCACACTATACATAAGAACAAACTGGATAATAATAATCTACGCGAAGCTACGAGATCGTGGGAACGAGAACCACTAAAATCGGAGTTACGGTTAACGAGTTATGATTTTATAAAGGATTTATGTGATTAAAATATTAAACTATATTATAAATTGGTTAATATAAATCATATGAGAGGTTATTCTATAAATAATTATCTCAACTTTAATCTAAGTTATGAATTGACCATAGATCATCTTCTAGTAGATTATAATGATAAGTAGATTAACAACACTAACCCACATAAATTAAATAAATATATAATTAGAAAAGAACGAGACATGGTATAATAAATGTTGTTACTGCGTAGTAAATACTTGTACGAGACTAACGCATCTTGAATGGATCAAATCGGAGTTTTAGATTTTAAGTTATGAATTTCTAAAGATTCTATGTGTTTTGTACAAGATTAAATAGGATATAAATTTTATGGTGTCATTCAGGTGAAAACTGTGGTACTAGATGATAAACCATAATAATACAAAATTATGGGAACTGGAATGGACTAAAAAGGAGTTAAAATGCATTTTCTAGGAATTACTTAAATTCGTATAATAATTTCCACACAAAATTGTATTTTCTAAATGAATTCTTTTGGTTTTCTGTTCTCTGGACTGATCATTAAATTCTGTAAAAGACAGGGACCGGCGCGCAAGTATTCCCTAGACTCAGATTTGCCCCGTGGTAGATGGCGGGTTTATTATCTAAATCCATAGGGTCTCTTTAGCAAAGTTCGCCGGCTGAATGGGTACACAGAGATCTACGCCACAGGATACGAAGTGAACGGTCCAGATTAAATTATGCAATCCTATGAATCGGTACACAATACTAATCGCCAGATCCAGATTTGAGGGTCAGTAGAATGTCTTCGTACACACTTGATCCCGGACGCACGCCACCGATCCAAGGGCTCCGATTTGATTTGGTGCACAGGTATACCCCATGCCGATCTAAACCATCCACATGCGATCGGACGGCCAGGGGGGCCTCCTTCTTCCCACGGACCTGAGCTTGGCGACGGTGCCATGCCCCCATGCGGCAAAGCTCGCCGAAGCGTAGGCAACCCGAGGCCCCGGCGCACAAAATCGAGTCTAGTTGGGTGCTACGCGTAACGAGGGCGAAATCGAGTTCAGTGGAAGGCTTCATATCGAGGTTTGGCACTCAGGTGAAGCTGGCCGCGATGCCCGGTGGAATCGTGGTTGTGCGCTGTCGACGGCGAGCACTCAGGCTAGAGCTGGTGGCCATCACCGTTCGAAGACATCACGACGAGCATCGATACGATCTCGCAATCTCCCCCGACCGGCAGCCGAACTCCGAACGTCAAGGATAGCGTTCGCCCACGGCAGTAGGCGGTCCGCGGTGGCGCTCAAAACGGTGTGTAGTGCTCTACTTGGCGGCGGCGAACCCTAGTGCATTCGAGCAGTAGGGCACACGACTGGCTTTTATAGGGCGCGGAGACCGTGGCTGCCACGAGCTCCGGATCCCAACCATCGATCCGGGATTCCAAGCGCCCCACACGGCAGCCTGTTCAGCGTGACGAGTCTGCGGGGAAGAAGCCCCCGCAGGAGTGTCCCCACACGGCGGTAAGTGAAGAGGGATGGCACGGGTAGAACGGGTTGAGAGGAACTAGGCCGCGCGGATTAAAATACAGCCGATGGACCCAGTTGAGATTTGGCCCACGAGCACGAATTGTGTGGAGAAAGTGAATGACGAGGGGCCCCACCTGGCAGCGCCAATTCCCCGGTTTGGGCCGCGCGACAAGAAAAGGAAATGGGCTACCCAGGCACGAGTGGGGCGTGATAGGAGTTACTGGGCCGCATGGTAGCGATCCGGCCCAGCTGATGTCTATTGTCCTTTTTTATTCCTATTTTGTTTCCCACTCAAATTCATTATTTGAATTCATATTTTCTTATGGCTTTCACACAGAGATCAAATGATCAAAGAAAAGTACTATCCTGAAATGATATATTTATTCATATATATATATATATCTTTTTCCTTAGCGTATACTGTTTCCCTTGTCTCCTCCTTTTCCATTTTCATCTTCAAATTCAATTTTTGAATCCCAAATTATATTTGAGCGGATACTTTAAAATCTAGTTAAATACACAATCAAAGAAATACTCAGCATGATGCATATTCCTATTTATTTTTGTCAATGCTTTTATATGCACATTTCATACACACTAAAAATAGAGAATAGGTATTTTAAGAAATAAATTCTCTAGCTTATAAAATTTTTTATAGAATGAATATAAATGTATATATATATGTTTTAACAAATGGATAGCTAAAATCATACATGGTACTTTAATAGAGATTTATTATTTTAAAAAATATTCATTTTTAGGATGAGTAGCTTCAAAAATAAAAAAAAACTTTATTGAAAGATATTTTAGTTTAACTCTTCTTGAGAAACTTTCATAAATCCTAAAATAGGATTTTGGGTGTTAGACAACATATATATGTATATATCCCTTGTGCATGATAGAAATTAAAAGCTACTTTCATCCTTTGTTTTAAAGGATTTATGGGGTAGGTTGAACTACGCTTCTGTTCTAGAAGTTTCTAAAAATTCTATAAACCCTTGTGTAAAAATTCTATAAAAATTTCAGTGGCTTCTTACTGACTTAATTAAGCTTCTCTAAAAATTTGGGGTGTAAAGCAGAAGTGTTTAACCCTGCACAAAAATGACAAGGTCTAGGGCAGATAGGGCACTTTGAACTACAACCCTTGTGTAGAAGTGGCTTCTTCCCTATAGCTTATTTTTGCTGATGTTTATGGGTAATATCATGCTTCTGTGCCAAATTGTAGACAAAGAAACTTAATGGTTATTTAATGGTTATTTTCTAAAGTTTGGGGCTTAGTGGGTGCTTTCTACTAGCACTCCTTTTGAAAAAAGTCAAACAATAGATTTCCTAATTTTTCTAGTTTCTTCTTTGCGCAAGAGAAATCATCCCCAAAGTTGGTCATTTTTACTAATAAAGGATGGGTTGTATGATTTCTTAAAGTTTTATAAACTTTCTCATGGGGCAGAGGTGGGGCATATTCTACTGTGTAACTGCCTCATATTTTATATTTCCCCCATAGCACATGACTCAAATGTTTAAGGAAAAATAAGGTTGCTCACTGTTTTCTACTTTTGGTCCCTCTTTTTATTTTCTAAAGGTATTGGCAAAAACCTAATTTCATTTGTTTAACCCAATTAATTTGGTGTTCTGAGGTGGTTAATATTTTTGTAGTGGTACAACAGTGGTCAAGTGACTACTGAATTTTTTCTTAACATTATTGCATATGTCCTATTATTTTTAATCATTATCTAACTTAAATACTCAATTCCTAAATTAAATCACAAATTCCAGAATAGTACTGGACTTGGGTTTTTTTTCTATTTTCCTTTAAAGTTTAACTTATGCAGAACCCAACAAAAATTGGTTGACCATTTTTGATGTTTGAATCACAAGTTATGATTTTTTGAACGTTCTGTTGGATTAAAAAGGGATGGGTTTTTAAATTAAAAGGGAAGACCGGTATACATCCGAGTCCATAGTCACTTCTTTTTCCATTTCTTACGCATATGCCCTCGGCGCACTATTCCAACGAGTGGCTGACAGTGCGAAACCCCCCGGACTTAAGAACATTCTATCCCGCATTCCTAACCTCACCGAAACAGTGGCAACAGTGGAAAAAAGGGTGGCGGGGCTTACCAGCGGTGGTCTAGTTCCTGCGAAGTGGTCTCAGAGGTCGGGGACGTTCCGGCGAGCACGTCGAGGGTCGGATGGTGTTCGGTGGTGGTCGGAGTCGTTCTAGCCGTGCGCGGGGGCAGACGAGGACGTCGGTGGCGAGGGGCTCGACCTGTACACGGCGGTAGAGTTCGATTGGACTGCTCGGGGAGCTTCACTAGGTGATGTTGAGGCGGTGTTGTGATATCCTAGCCCTTGGAATTGTGATTTCCCTGCTCAAGGCTTAAATTAATAGTGTAATCATACCAACAAGGTGCATCTTCTTTTTCGGAAGCTTATCTCGAAAGAACCTCCAAGTTAAGCGTGCTTGGTTTGGAGCAATTTGGGATGGGTGACCAACCTGGAAGTTTTCTCGGGTGCGCATGAGTGAGGTCAAAGTGTGCACAAAAGACTCGGTTGGTCTGTGGGGATGATATATGATGCTAGAGAGCTGCCAGGAGTAAGTACCACACGGTCTAGGGATTGGACAGGGTGTTACAAGTGGTATCAGAGCCGACTCTTGAGGTTTCACGGGCGTGTGTGGGCTAGGGGGTTCAGGTATATGGCGCATGGCGCATATGGGCCCGGAGTGGTCATATGGCATGGCATATGACGACACTAGACACACAAACATGGCTAAGAGGGGAGGTTCCTGGATTGGGGTTGACCGACGAGGATGTCGGTCTTCTAAGGGGGGTGGATTGTGATATCCTGGCCCCTGGGATGGTGATTTCCTGGCCCAAGACTTAATAGAATTAATAGTGTAATTATACCAACAAGGTGCATCTTCTTTTTCGGAAGCCTAGCTCGAAAGAACCTCCAAGTTAAGCGTGCTTGGCTTGGAGCAATTTGGGATGGGTGACCGATCGGGAAGTTTTCTCGGGTGCGCATGAGTGAGGAAAAAGTGTGCACAAAAGACTCGGTTGGTCTGTGGGGATGATATATGATGCTAGAGAGCTGCCAGGAGTAAGTATCGCGTGGTCTAGGGATTGGGCGGGGTGTTACAGGTGTGCACAAGGAATCGGATAATGGTGCATCGGCTTACCCGGGCCACGTACTCCGGCGGCGAAGGAAGTCCAGCGAGGGCAATCAGGCGTCTCCGGTGGCCAAGTACTTCGTCAGCGGGCTCGGAAAGCTTCACCGAACTCTGGGAATGCTTGCCGAGTAGCTGGCTTGGGCGAGCTGGCCACGGCAGCCGAGACTCGGGCAGCTATGGTGGGGTGCGTTGTGCTCGCTGGAGTTGCGGACTTGCAGCGAGGGAGTGAGAAGGGGTGCGGAGTGGATGGTCGTGCCCTCAGGGAGGGTTATATAGGCACGTGAGGGCGCAGGTGCGCGGTTTGTCTGACGGGCGCTTGGGGCACATGAGGAACGGCCCATGCGCGCTCAGCCCTTCAGGCACGACATCGAGCACGTGGCACAATGTAGTGTTGTCATTTTCAATCGCCCGTTGGCTCCAAATCTCAACGAATTTGGGCAAGATCCTATTGTAAGATCTCTTCCCTGACTTCCTTCTATTGGTTTTGTGTGGAGGGCAAGGCGTTTCTTGGTCTGTGCAAGGAGTAGTCGTGTCCTTAAGGTGGGTCTGTCTGCTTGCTCCATCCCGAGAAGGAAATCATGCCAAATTGTGTCAACTGGATTTGGTTTTACTTCAAACCTTTCTAGGGTGTTCTAGGGGTATTTTGGCACCATTTTGTCAATTAGGCCAAGTGGTTTTGAGTTTTGGAACATTGTGAATGTGTTTGATCTTTGTGAGGGGGCTGAATTTCAGAAAACTGAAATTGTGATTTTCATTTAGAGTTCCCACTTGAGTGACTTGTTTGAGGGTTTTGCGAAACCTTTTTGGGACAACTCTCTTACTATATTTTGTAGGTTATTAAGTGTACTACATCTTTTATAATTAGCCCAAGCCATGACAATGCGATTTACTTAGTCCTTTTGCTGAGTTTTTCTTTAGTGCTCTAACGTCCTAAAGAGGGGACTTTAGGGTTTCAGCACTTCACCTTCTTCCTTAAGCTTGATATGGTTAAGGTATGATCTCTTAGGGTGATGAAACTTGGTTAGGGCTTGGCTCCCCAAGTTTGGTGCCTTTTTCTCAAACTAAAACACTTGTGGTAATAGGTCACAGATGAAGGCACTGAGGGAAAATCCTAAGTAACACCTGGGGGTGTTACTACCCTCCCCCTTAAAAGAATCTCGCCTTGAGATTTGAGCTGAGACCCCCAGGGGTGAGAAGGTGGTTACAACTTGCTTTCCTAATATTGGTAAGCTTTTTAAGGTTTACGAGAAAATCTGCTCTCCGAATGTCATCCTCTTTGCAACTTCAGAAGGAAGTCCTTCTTCGCTTAATTTCACTTCTTAATTCGGTTTTTATTAAGAGTATTTTGCCTCTATCTGGAATCGTAGGGTAGGGTGCTGGGGCATGGTTACGTACCGACTTCCTTAGGTAGACAATCGGGGTAGTATTTGCGTAGATAATCCTCAGTCTCCCACGTAGCCTCTTCTTCCGTATGGTTGCTCCATTGGATCTTATACATCTTGATCATCTGCGCATGAGTGGATCTTTCCTTGCAGTTCAGAATCTTGGAGGGGTGTTCTTGGTATGATAGATCTGGTTCTATCTCTATATCTGGCTCGGTTATGACTTCCTTTGGTAACCGAATACACTTCTTCAATTGGGACACATGGAACACATTGTGTATTGCAGACATTTTTGGTAGTAACTTCAACTTGTATGCCACTAGTCCACATGCCTCAATGATCTTATAAGGCCCAATGTAGCGATGGGCTAGCTTGCCTTTTATTGCAAATCTTTGCACTCCTTTTGTGGGTGATACTTTTAGATATACGTGATCTCCCACTTCAAACTATAGGGGTTTCCTTCTTTTGTCGTGATAACTCTTTTGCTTGGCCTCAGCAGCCTCTAGGTTCTTCCTGATTATCTTGACTTTTCTTTCGGCCTCCAACACTAGGTCGGGTCCAAAAATTTCTCTCTCTCCGGGTTGCGACCAGTTTAGGGGTGCTCGACACCTCCTTCCATATAAGGCCTCAAAGGGTGCCATCTTCAAAGTAGATTGATAGTTGTTGTTGTAGGCAAATTCTGCATGGCGAAACACTTGTCCCAGTTCTTGCCATAATTGATTGCACAAGCTCTCAGCACATCCTCAAGGATCTGATTTACCCTTTTTGTCTGACCATCAGTTTGAGGATGGTAAGCCGAACTTCTTATCAGCTTGGTCCCCATGGACTCTTGAAATTGTTGCCAAAATCGTTTACGAATTGGGTTCCTCGGTCAGAGACAATTGCGTGGGGTAATCCATGCAAACACACAATTTGGTCGATATATACTTCCACATACTGTTGTGTCTTATCGGTGCTGTGCACTGGAAGAAAATGAGCCACTTTCGTTAAGTGGTCCACAATAACCCAGATTGAATCGTGGTGTCGAGAGGTGTTGGGTAGACCCACAATGAAGTCCATGCTGATGTCATCCCATTTCCATGAAGGTATTGAAAGGGGTTGCAAGGCATCGGCCGACTTTAGGTGACTTGCTTTTATCCTCTGACATGTATCACATGCGGACACATACTTGGCTATTTCCCTTTTCATTCTCGTCCACCAATACAGGGGTTTTAGGTCATGGTACATCTTGGTGCTCCCCGGATGCATGGAGAATTTGGACAGGTGAGCCTCATCCCAATTTTCTTCCTGAGGTCCCCATTTTTATAAACTACCAGTCGGTCTTTGAACCATAACATTCCCTTACTGTCTTGGCGGAAGCACTTATACTTCTCAACTTTCTGGTTAAGCATTTCCTTGATGATTTGCACTCCCTTATCACCAAGCTAGGCCATAATAATTTGGTCTAGCAAGGTTGGTTCAATGGAGATGTAGTCCAAGGTACCAAAAGGATCTACTTCAATCCTCATCTTACTCAGCTCGTCACACAGGGTATTGATGCAAGAATCCATTGTCATACAATTGCATTGTGACTTCTAACTTAGGGCATCTGCTACTATGCCGGCTTTCCTAGGGTGGTTGTGCACATCCAAGTTGTAATCCTTGATCAGTTCCAGCCATCTTCTCTATCTCTTGTTGAGGTCAACCTAAGTGAAGATGTACATGAGGCTCTTATGATCTGTATAGATATTGCAGCGAGCTCCCATCAAGTAATGCCTCCAGATTTTTAAGGCGTGGATGACGGCTGGCTACTCTAAATCATGAGTAGGATAATTCTATTCATGAGGTCTGAGTGCTCTTGATGCGTAGGCAATGACTCGGTTGTCTTGCATTAGAACACAACCTAGTCCAATGCCAGAGGCATCACAATACACATCAAATTGCTTGTTGTTGTCAGGTTGCGCCAACACGGGTGCTGTTGTCAGATGTTGCCTCAAGGTGTGAAAGGCATCTTCACATTTTTGACCCCACTCAAACTTTGCTCCCTTCTTCAATAGTTCTGTCATGGGTTGAGCAGTTCGGGAGAAATCAGGAATGAATCATCGGTAATACCCTGCCAACCCCAGAAAACTCCGAATCTGACGGACAGTGGTAGGTGGCTTCCAATCCATCACCTCTTGTACTTTATCCGGATCAACCGCTATCCCTTCTTGAAAGATAGTATGACCCAAGAATTTAATTTCCTTGAGCCAAAAATCACACTTTGAGAAATTGACATACAGTTGGTGGTCCCGCAGTCGTTGGAGTACTATGTGTAGATGCATGGTGTGCTCAGCTTCATTCTTCGAGTACACCAAGATATCATCAATGAAGACCACCACAAACTTGTCTAGCTTGGGCATGAAGAACGAATTCATCAGGTACATGAAGTATGCAGGCGCATTTGTTAACCCAAACGACATCACCAGATACTCATACAGCCCATATCTGGTTGAGAAGGCCGTATTCGGAATATCACTAGCCTGTATCTTAATTTGGTGATAGCCAGAGCGAAAATCTATTTTGGAAAAAACCTTAGCTCCAACCAATTGGTCAAAATGAACATCAATACGAGGTAAAGGATACTTGTTTTTGATAGTCACCGCATTGAGTCGGTGGTAATCTACGCATAATCTTAAGCTCTCGTCCTTCTTCTTCACGAATAAGGCTGGAGATCCCCAAGGTGAAGTACTTGGGCAGATAAATCCCTTGTCCAACAGTTCTTGCAATTGTTTCTTCAACTATGCAAGCTCGGCTGGTGGCATTCTGTAGGGCCTCATGGAGATAGATGGAGTTCTCGGCTGTAATTCTATGGCAAACTCAATATCTCGATCTAGTGGCATCCCTGGCAACTCGTCCAGAAAGACATCTACATAGTCATAGACCACTGGGATCTTCGTCAAAGGTAACTCTACAGGGAGAAGGCACACGACCGAGTGTTTTCTTGGCTGGGTAGGTACAAGGTAAATTTTCTGCAAGTCGGGGAATGGATTTCAACGATGCGATTTGCGACGTCTAGTACTACTTAGTGTTGGGTCATCCAATCAGTCCCCAAAATGATATCCGCATTATCCATCCCCAAAATGAGGAGGGTGGTCTTGCAAACCTTGCTTCCCAGTTGGATGGGTATGCTACGGTTTAGTTGATTTGTTGCAATCTTGCCCCTAGGCGTTGCAATCATAAAAGCCCCTTAGGCATTGTTGGGGTCGTGCTTCGGTGCGCCGAAGGTCTCACACGAAGAAGCAGCTTCGGCCGAAGTCGTCTTCAAGAGATGGCCGAAGGTTCCTTTTCATGGAGCTTCGGCGTTTTAAACCGACATAGAGATAGAATGACCTTTTTATTCATATAAGTCTGAGTCAATGTTGTAAACATTTGTGAGGGGTATAATTGTAATTTGTCACAGGCTGCGACCTGTGCCTATAAATAGATGAACAGTACCTCTGTACTGTTCACGCGAACCTGTCATCTTGTCTTCGCATCGCGCTTGTACCCTTGATTTCCTCAAGACCGAAGGTACATTTGCAATCCGAAGTCATTTATATTCATTCATGTTAATAAAAATGGAAATGACTCTATGCTAACATTTGAATGTTCATTTTATACCTCATGATTTATATAAATAATTCATCTCTCGTTCTTATGTTTACGAAGGTATGTCCTTCGTAACCTTCGTCCGAAGATTCTTTATATCCTGAAGGGATATAACGAAGTGGAGGACGAAGGACTTTAATATTTAACATTTTCTGTGTTGCCTTGTTCTTAATTCTTAGCATTTGAGAACAAGCCCCCAACATTGGCGCCCACCTCCGGTGAACTCACTTCCACTTTTTTGAGCTGATGGCTTCGTTCAACAACCAAGCTGGAGCTGCTTCGGCCACGAAGCTGGTGCTCCCGATAACAGGCGGTTCTTGCTCAGAACCGGCTAACAAGAAGCAGAAGAAGGAGGCTCAGAGAAGGGTGCAGCATGTTGGAGTGCAGGGACCCTTCATCAAGTCAAAATGGTCCCATATTCCAATTACCTTCTCTCAGGAAGACCTTCAGCTTAAGGATTATCCCCACAATGATGCCATGGTTATCTCTTGCGTGATCAAAGGATTTCTGGTCCACAATGTCCTAGTTGACACAGGCAGTGCAGCTGACATTATATTTGCTAAAGCCTTCAGACAAATGCAAGAGCCCGAAGACAAGATTCATGATGCTACGCACCCTCTTTGTGGCTTCGGAGGGCGGCAGATTGTGGCCCTTGGGAAGATTACCATGCCGGTAACCTTCGGATTTGTCAACAACACAAGGACTGAGCAAATTGTGTTTGACATTGTTGACATGGAGTATCCTTATAATGCTATCATTGGTCGTGGAACTCTTAATGCTTTCGAAGCAATTCTTCACCCAGCTTATCTCTGCATGAAGATACCTTCGGACCAAGGACCCATTGCTATTCATGGAAGCCAGGAAGCTGCTAGAAGGGCCGAAGGAAGCTGGACTGATTCCAAGGCAATCCATAATATAGATGGAGCTGAAGCTTGTGAACAGTATAAATTCAGGAGGGAGAAGGCAGCTTCAGCAGACCAGCCGAAGCCCATGTTATTGTGCGAAGATATAGCAGAGCAGAAGGTGTTGTTGGGCTCCCAATTATCTGAAGATCAGGAGAAAACCTTGATAAGGTTTTTATTCAACAACAAAGATGTCTTTGCATGGTCAGCTAATGATCTCTGTGGAGTAAATCGGGATGTTATTGAACATTCGCTTAATGTTGATCCATCCTTCAGACCCCGAAAGCAGAGGCTTCGGAAAATGTCTGATGACAAGGCCGAAGGGGCTCGCAATGAAGTAAAAAGGCTCCTCAGTGCAGGAGTTATCAGAGAGGTGAAGTATCCAGAGTGGTTAGCTAACACCGTCATGGTGAAGAAGGCCAATGGCAAGTGGAGAATGTGTATTGATTTCACAGATCTCAACAAGGCTTGTCCGAAGGATGAATTCCCGCTGCCAAGGATAGATTCTTTAGTTGATGCAGCAGCTTCTTCAGAGCTCATGAGTCTCCTGGACTGTTACTCAGGCTATCATCAAATCTGGATGAAGAAGGAAGATGAGCCGAAGACTAGCTTCATAACTCCAAGTGGTACATATTGCTATCTTCGGATGCCTGAGGGGCTCAAGAATGCTGGAGGGAGTTTCAGCAGAATGACTGCGAAGGTTCTCCAATCTCAGATAGGCAGAAATGTGCTGACTTATGTTGATGACATCATTGTAAAAAGCACGAAGCAAGAAAATCATATTGCTGATTTGCAGGAGACCTTCGCCAGCTTCAGACAGGCTGGTCTGAAGCTAAATCCAGAGAAATGCGTCTTCGGAGTGAAGAAGGGCAAATTTCTTGGATGCTTGGTTTCAACAAAGGGAATCGAAGCTAATCCAAATAAAATCGAAGCCATACTTCGAATGGAGCCACCAACCACAAGAAAGGGGGCCCAAAGATTGACAGGAAGGCTGGCATCTCTCAACAGATTTATATCCAGATCAGCAGAAAGAAACTTACCATTCTTCGAGGTGCTGAAGTCAGCTGAAGTCTTTCAATGGGGCCCAAGTCAACAAAAAGCCTTCGAAGAGCTGAAGCAATATTTAATAGATCTCACAACATTAACTCCACCAACGCCTGGGGCTCCTCTGCTGTTGTATGTGGCAGCTTCGCACTCAGCGGTAAGTGCGGCACTAGTTCAGGAAAAGTTTGATGGACAAGCCAAGAAGCAGGTCCCAGTATATTTTGTGTCTGAGGTCCTCAGTGTCTCAAAGAAAAATTATACAGAGCTGGAGAAGGTGTTGTATGCCGTCTTAATGGCATCCAGGAAGCTTCGGCATTACTTTCAGGCATTCAACATTATTGTTCCTTCTTCGCAGCCGTTGAAGGACATCATGAGGAATAGAGAAGCTACTGGGCGTATTGGAAAATGGGCTGCGGAGCTCAATGAATTTTACATTGATTATGTGCATAGATCATCAATTCAGTCTCAAGCATTGGCAGATTTCATTGCCGACTGGACGCCAGGGGCTCAGGACGAAGAAGCAAATAAAGATGCCGAAGCATGGACAGTGTTTTGTGATGGCTCTTGGGGAACCTTCGGAGCAGGTGCAGCTGCTGTGTTGGTCTCTCCGTCCAAGGTTAAAACTTGCTATGCAGCAAGACTTGACTTCAGCTGCACAAATAATATCGCTGAGTACGAAGCTTTGCTCCTGGGTCTTCGGAAACTAAAGGCAATGGGGATCAGAAGGGCAATTCTTAAAACTGATTCCCAGGTTGTTTCGGGTCATGTTGATAAAAGTTGCAAGGCTAAGGACCCGAAGCTTGAAAAATACCTAGACACGGTCCGAAGGATCGAAGCTTCCTTCGAAGGATTTTCTGTTAAGAATATCCCTCGAGGACAAAATGAGCATGCTGATTTATTAGCCAAGTCTGCAGCACAGGGGCTGCCATTACCTTCGGACGTGTTCTTCGAAACAATAAAGGCACCTTCAGTGGAGCTACTTGAAAGAGCAGTCCTTAACATTTCTCCTGTCTACAGTGAAGATTGGAGAACAGAAATAATCTCTTACCTTCAGGGAAACTTTCTATCAGATGACGAAGCTTATAATAAGAGGATAGAGGCAAGAGCTCGTCCTTATGTCATGATAGAAGGGGAGTTATACAAGCATGGAGTTTGTGCCCCGCTGCTCAAGTGCTTGTCTAGGGCCGAAGGTATAGAGTTGATGAAGGAGATACATGCAGGCTTGTGCGGATCCCACATTGGATCCAGGCCGTTACTTGGAAAAGTGTTCCGCCAAGGATTTTATTGGCCGAAGGCAGCTTCGGATGCAGCGGAGTTAGTCCAAAAGTGCGAAGGTTGTCAAAAATGTGCAAGAGATCAAAAACAACCTTCGTCATTAACACAGCTGATACAACCCATCTGGCCATTGCAAAGGTGGGGTCTTGACTTGTTGGGTCCATTGCCACCGGCCCAAGGCAACCTAAAATATGTTATAGTAGCTGTGGAATATTTTTCCAAGTGGATTGAGGCGAAGCCACTAGCCACAATAACTTCGGCCACTGTCCAAAAATTTTTCTGGCAGAATATTGTCTGTCGCTTCGGAGTGCCGAAGGCTATCACTGTAGATAATGGAACACAGTTCGACTCCGAGGATTTCAGAAATTTTTGTGATCAAATTGGCACGAAGATCCATTTTGCATCAGTCAGGCATCCGGAGTCGAATGGGCTTGTTGAAAGGGCCAACGGCATCATAATGACAGGAATAATGAAACTAATTTTTAATCAACCAAGGGGAAAATGGCCAGATCAGTTGACCAAAGTGGTGTGGAGCCACAATACAACAACATCAAGGTCTACAGGCTTTACCCCATTCAAGTTATTATTTGGTGACGAAGCAATAACTCCAGAAGAAGCTAAGGCTGGATCAATAAGAGTGGTAGCTTCGGCAGAATCAGGTGCCGAAGATACTTGCCTTGTGGAAAAAGATGCCTTAGAAGGGATCAGGCTTCAGGCCGTGGAAAATATCAACAAATACCAGGCTGAAACAATCAAATGGCGAGATAGAAAAGTCCGGCTAAAAAATATTGAGCCAGGACATTTCGTGCTTCGAAGAGTGGCCAACCCGGATACAGTGGGCAAGTTGCAACTGAAATGGGAAGGACCTTTCTTAGTAGCATCTTCGTCAAGGCCTGGTTCGTTCAGACTAAAGGACATGGATGGAAAAGAAATTCCAAGATCTTGGAATGCGGATGAGCTTCGGCGGTTCTATGTATAACTTGATGTAATTTTACCTTTTCTTTTCTTTTTTATGGCACCCTTTTCCTTTCCAAAGGGGGAGAAAGGTTTTTAATGGGGCCATCATATGTAATTTTCCTTTTTAGTTTTATAAGAGCAAAATCCCCCAAAAGATGTAAATGTAAAAGCTGAGAGCGCACCATCGAGTGCCGAAACTGAAAAAGAGAAAAAAGCTCCGAAGACGTCCCTAAGGGGATGCAGAGCTTACAGCGAAAAGTCAACGCTGATTCCGCCGAAAGTAAAAGGCGAAGAAGCTCCAAAGACGTTCCCAAGGGAATGCAGAGCTTATACCGTCTAAGTAAAAGACGAAGAAGCTCCAAAGACGTCCCTAAGGGGATGCAGAGCTTACAGCGAAAAGTCAACGCTGATGCTGCCTAAGTAAAAGGCAAAGATGCTCCAAAGTCGTTCCCAAGGGAATGCAGAGCTGAAGTGTGGTCGATTCTAAAGGAGTAATCGTTGAGAATGTGGCTTCGGACATACACTTCGGACATTCATTTGCACATTACATTACATCATGGCATGTGCATGCATAAGCATTCATTCATAGCATTTGTGTTCCTAAGTGGTTGCTTCGGCACAAAGAAAAGTTTCGGAGAAATGGTTTGTTATGATTCGTTATGTAAAAGAAAAGTTTCGAAGAAGTGGTTTTTTATAAATCGTTGTGTAAAAGAGTTAGTCTTTTATGTTATGTAAAGGAGAGCTTCGGCAGAAAAGAGTAGTAGTCTTTTATGTTTTGTTATGTAAAGGAGAGCTTCGGCAGAAAAGAGTAGTAGTCTTTTATGTTTTGTTATGTAAAGGAGAGCTTCGGCAGAAAAGAGTAGTAGTCTTTTTATGTTTTGTTATGTAAAGAAAAGCTTCGGCAGAAAGAAGAAGTAGTCTTTTAGGCTTCGTTGTGTACGAAAAGAAGGGAAGGTGTTTTTTCGCCTCCGGCTCAAAATACTGATTTCGTCCACATCAAAGCGCCTCAAGCAAAGGGTAAGAATATATTACAAGGTATGTACAAAGTTCCTTGAAGACAGTTTAATTGTATTTACAAGAATTGTTATACAAATATCCTGAGTTTTTCTACAGTACATTTCTTCTAATCTTCATTAAGTTTCAGCTCCGGCAACAGCTTCGGCGACATAACTTAGGCATCATCTTCACCTTCGGCATCCTACATAAATTAAGAGATTATAAGTAAAAATCAAGAGCAAAGGAAAAGGTAACTCCGAAGTATCATTTCTTACTGGTTCAAGATGACTTCGTGCTTCGTCTCCAGCTTTCTCCCGCCCGCCTTTTGTCCATATCATTTTTATAAATCTATTGGAGATACTTCGGGCGAGGTCAGGCATATCATCCAGGATTGATGGAGATAAGCTGAAGTTGGGCCTGTTGACAATTTTTCCGTGGTCGCAGCCGGCCTTCAGAAATGCAGCAGCAGTGCCCCGAGAAGCCACCCAGGCACAGAAGTCACCATGCCCAGCTATGACTTCGTCGAGCTCGTCAATCTCCCCCTCAATATGTTCGAAGGTCTTCGGCAGATCTTCAGCTGAGGGGGTGAATTTTTCACTGCTGGCTCCAACTGAGTAAAAAATCTTTCTTAGTCGTTGAATGCATTTGTTGCTAAAATTCAAGCAGTTTTCTTGAAGATTTGTCAGTAGTTTTCTCAAATCTAAATTTTGCTGAGCTTCGGCTTCAAGTTTTGCACTAAGATCTTGTTTTTCTCGTTCGAATTGCTCAGACTGGCGGAGAAGCTTCGTATTCAGTTCTGATATTTTTGCTTCAGCTTCCGCCAATAAACCTTCGGTTGCCTGGAGCTCAAAGTTCTTTTTCTCGAAAGCATCTGATTGCTCCTTTATTTTGTTTTCCAAATTTCCAATTATAACTTCATGCTTTTTATCTTCAAGATCTTGTTGCATTTGCAAGGCCTTGCTCAGCAGCATACTCTGTACGAACACAACCTTCGTCAGACATGTTTTTATTAGAAGCGACAAAAGTTAGGTGGCAAGTTGTTCACCTTGAAATTGGAGTAAAATAAACTACCAACGACATGTTGTCGTCGGTAGCGGCTGATGTCTGACTCTAGCTTCGGAAAACCGATACTCTTTGATAGAGTACCGATTACTTTAGCACCAGTCTGGTCTCGAATGCAGCCTAGTTTTTCATCATCTACACCTCCAAATAGGAGGGCACCTGACTTGTAGCCGCAGGATTTGGCATATTCTTTAAGTTCTTCTATTTCGTCCTTTGTCAGTCTTTGCCCAATTAAATTCTGAAAGGAGTAAGCTTCGTCATCCGAAGTATCTTCGGCTATTTCTTTTCCTTTTTCAGGCACTGTGGCCATGGATTTTTCAGTAGCAGCATCGGCTTCTTCTGCATCTATGTCTTCCAAAATTTTGTTAATATCCTCAATGGTTGTTTCTAAATTAACCTCTTCGGCTGTAGCGGCTTCGCTAGCCGCGACCTCCGAAGGGGCGACTTCAATGTTCTTGGTGCCTTCGGCAGCTGCTGTTTTCTGAGCTGAAGCTCTTGGAGGTGTCTTATCGATAACTTCAGTTACCGCAATGATTCTTTGCCGTTTGGGTTTGCTCATCTTCGCCTGATCCGGCTCGTCCACCTTTTGAAAAAGCTTCGTCAGTTGGAGCCCTAATGGACTTAGCTTCGTGGGCATAGGTTCAGTCATTACCTTTAAAATTTCTTCCACGTCGCTGGTAGAAGGCGGAGTGGGGGTTCTCTCTTCTTCGGATATTTTCCGTTTCGGACTTGATATTTTCCTTTTCTTCGGGATTTTCTTCTCTGCTGCTGGTTGCTCTTTACCCTTTGTCACAATTTCAGTTACTCTTTTTCTTTTGTGGCCTTCGGCACCCTTGTTCAACTGCTCATAATCTGGGTACTCGAAGCCCAGGGCATCGAATACTCGGTTCAGCCTTCGCTTCGGTCGGGCGCCGAAGGCCGCTGTCATTAATTGATCCTCTTTCTTGGAGTAATTTCCCAAGATTTCATTGCACATTGTCTCAACTGTATCTAACCACTCTTTGCAGGGTTTCTTAAAGTACTTCTTGAATTTAAAGTGATAGGGCAGACGGACCAGCTCCCCCTTCTTCTTTTCTCCCTTCAGCTTCGGCATTTCCCACTCTTTTAGAGTAGGAAAAACTCTGAATGCCAAAAATTCCTGAACTAGATCCCTGGTGCCAATATGTTTTGAAATGATTTCAAACTCACCCAGAGCAGCCCAGGTAGGACCCTTTAAATCGCCGATGCGGCAGCGTGGCCTCGTCTCTCCGAAGATTAATTCCAGAGGGCTTTGTACCAATTTTTCTCTGTCTTCGTCAACTTTTACGTAGAACCATTCAGACTTCCAGCCTGCTGGCCATTTGCTTCGGTAGCTGATGACAGGGCACTTTGTTGTCTTTCGGTAGGCAAAGTTATAGCAGCCAAAATTATCATGAAGTCCATCTTTCCTGGCCTTTGTCTGGTAGTGTAATTCGTGAACCCGGCAGAAGCTGTCGGCAAAAGGTTCCACAGCTTGGCTTCGGAGGGCCCAGATATAAACATTGAGTCTAACGATCGCGTTAGGAGTCAATTGATGAAAAAAGATACCAAACCTCCTCAATATCTCTGCAATAATATTGTGCAGAGGAAATCTCAGCCCAGCCTTTAAAAAGCTTTTGAAAATAACAATCTCATCCTTCCCTGGCTTCGGGGTGGTTTCTTCTCCCCCGAAGCGGAGTAGCTTCTTCTGATCTTCATTGAAATAACCCGCTTTCACCATCTTCGAAAGATCGGCTTTTGAAACAGTTGATTTTCCAAAATCCAGGTGACTGGGCTTGCTGGGCGTAGCAATGTGGTAGTCATCCTCGGAGTCAGTCCCATCAATGTTTTCTTCTTCTTCGGCTGTTGTCGGGTTTGCTTCGGCAGCAGGCCTCTCTTCCGCAGTCACTAGACCGGAGCGCTGCATCGCTTCGGAGATGGGCACAGTGTCTGAACCTTCGGCTTCGTCTCCCTCGCGCACAACTTTGGCAGTAGATCGCACTCGTGCCATGTAATTCTTAGTTTGGGGAAGTTAGAAACTTTTTTCTTTTTTCTTTTTTCCGAAGCTCTCCTTTCTGACGAAGCAAGCGTCGAGACGGACCTTCGTTCGATTATGAGAGTCAAGCTTCGGCTATGGTGGAAAATTTTGGCAGAAAAACAGTGCAAATAGCAATGAATGCTGTGGTAACTTCACACCTACCCGCTTGTTTATATAGTGCTGCAGGTAAGAAGGCGAAGCGGCAAGATTTTTACACCAGACGGGCGGTCACTTGTA
Source organism: Zea luxurians (assembly GCA_029449295.1). Classification (NCBI taxonomy): domain Eukaryota; kingdom Viridiplantae; phylum Streptophyta; class Magnoliopsida; order Poales; family Poaceae; genus Zea; species Zea luxurians. The sequence goes on along the minus strand of JAOPSE010000126.1, from coordinate 3,779,036 downwards.
CTCGCTGAGCAGTGGACCGCAAAGATCAAACAGTAACTCTGCAAGGTGGGCCTGGCACGTGCCCGGAATCCGGATCGTTTCTCCGCAACGAGCTCAGGGAAGGTGTTTTTTGGACCTTCGGCTTCCCGAAGCTGAAGAGGCTCTTTTTTCACGGGTCAAGCTCGTTACGAAGAACGATCTAGCACCGCGAAAGGGGCTACTGTTGGGGTCGTGCTTCGGTGCGCCGAAGGTCTCACACGAAGAAGCAGCTTCGGCCGAAGTCGTCTTCAAGAGATGGCCGAAGGTTCCTTTTCATGGAGCTTCGGCGTTTTAAACCGACATAGAGATAGAATGACCTTTTTATTCATATAAGTCTGAGTCAATGTTGTAAACATTTGTGAGGGGTATAATTGTAATTTGTCACAGGCTGCGACCTGTGCCTATAAATAGATGAACAGTACCTCTGTACTGTTCACGCGAACCTGTCATCTTGTCTTCGCATCGCGCTTGTACCCTTGATTTCCTCAAGACCGAAGGTACATTTGCAATCCGAAGTCATTTATATTCATTCATGTTAATAAAAATGGAAATGACTCTATGCTAACATTTGAATGTTCATTTTATACCTCATGATTTATATAAATAATTCATCTCTCGTTCTTATGTTTACGAAGGTATGTCCTTCGTAACCTTCGTCCGAAGATTCTTTATATCCTGAAGGGATATAACGAAGTGGAGGACGAAGGACTTTAATATTTAACATTTTCTGTGTTGCCTTGTTCTTAATTCTTAGCATTTGAGAACAAGCCCCCAACAGGCATGGTAGAAGGGCAGATGGCATTTGACACTGAATTTTTGACTAATGAAGCTATGTGATGCACTGGAGTAAAAAAGAATTAAAGCTGGCTGATTTAAAACTGAGAAGGTACCAGTCATGATGGGTGCTCCTGCAGGTAGCTCCTCTAGAGTGGTGAAATTTAGTCTCCCCTGCTTGACTTGCACCCTTTGCTTCTTTCCCTTCTCTTGGCTAGCAGCTAGCATCTATCTTGGTTGAGTCCGTGGGCAATCCTTGGCGTAGTGGCTGGTGTCACCACACGTGTAGCATCTGTTCCCATTTCCTGGTCGGAACTGCTGCTGCTGTCGCTGGGGCTGATTATTTCTTGGAGCGGCGGCAGGAAGACGGTTGGGTGCTTGCTGCTACAGAGGCGACCTGATTACCCATCCTCCTACCTGTTGTTGGGATCCCCTACTTTGATTGTTGGAGACAATCCGGAGCCTTTGAGGTGGGGCCATGGACCATGTCATCGGTTCCTTCCTCTTATTCTCTGCCCGGTGGGCTAAGATGCAGTCTTCCTGTGAAATGGCTAGGTTAACCAGTTCATTATAGCTATCGGCCCAGACAGTGTTAAGGCGCTCACGGAGTTTGCTGTTGAGCCCCTCCGGAAGTGGTCCCTCTTCTTCTCATCAGAGTCTGCATGGTAACCCGCATATTGGCACAGATCGTTGAAAGCCTGGGCGTATTGCAGCACGGTGCAAGTCCCTTGTGTTAGTTCCAGGAACACATTTAGCTTGCGGTCCAATATACCCGCGGGAATGTGATGTCCCCTAAAAGCAGTCTTGAATTCCTCCCACATTACCACTTGGTCAGCGGGTAGCATGGCGAGGAAATGGTCCCACCATGTGCTTGCAGGTCCACGGAGCTGCTATGAGGCGAAGCGAGCCTTTGCAGCATCAGGGCAAGCTCACGTGAGAAGGGGAAACTTTGATTCCACTACCTGAGCCACACGTCAGCATCCAGTGGGTCTTCCACCTTGGTGAACAGCGGCAGTTGAGTGCTCAAGAACTCTTGATAGGTAGCTACAGCTAGTGGGCGTTGCTGTTGCCCTCCACCAAACTACTGAGGGTAGGGTTGGCGTTGCACCAGCTGCCCCAGGATTTCGTTCTGTTTAGCCATTAACTCTTGCATCGTTGGAGCTAGGGGAGGTGGTGGCGGAACTTGCTCATTTTGCCCACGACGGGGTCTAGCTACCATCTAAAAAATAGGAATTTTGCCGCTGTTACTTCAACCCAAGATTTCAAGTAGTGACTTCATAGCATGAGGAGAATAACGACACAAAATTATATCGAACCAAATGAAGATAATCATTCATTCATCTTGCATTGTTCATATAGGTTTTTCTGGGTTACAACATATTAGGAGATCCACCCGACAGCCTAGTTCAATAGTTGGTGCCAAAAGCTAAGCTCATGTGGTCTTCCCATCCTCCTAACATGTTTAATTTTAAGCCATCTAACCCTGAGTAGCAGAGGCAGCACTGGCCGCAGGTGTAGGGGGCACTCCAGAGTAGGCCGTGTCTGGAGTGGAAGCTGGCTCAACCTCCTCAGGATCCTCCTCCTCCTCGCTATTCGCGTCTGCCTCCATTGCGTTCATGTCATGGTGGTGCATTTCTATATGAGCGTTGGCCTCATCTAGCTCCTATTGCACATCATGGAGCTGATTTTACAGGACCTCAATGGTGTTGTCCCAGATTTCCACCAGCTGCTCCAACTCTTGGATGCAGTTGCTCATCTGTTCAATCTGTAGATCCTTCTCCACCAACTCTAAAGACAAATCGACCACGAAGACCTCCCTATCATCAAGGGTGGTCTTTGCAGTCTGAGCTAGCCTAGTGAGGTGTGTCATGGCATCGCTTCGCAGGGCCTGCAGGTGGTACAGTGCACTCATGCACTGGACGGTGATTCTCCCAACCTGGTCGGGATGCATGGCCCACACATCCTTGGCGTGGCTCACTCAGTTGCACCACATTGGACCATCCCTCTTCTCAGCGGGGAAGAGGCCAAGTTAGTGCATCAACATTTCTAGCGGGTGGTATCTGCAGAAGGTCATCAAGGCCTTTAGTGCCGCGGCCTCAGTGGTGTCATCCGCTGAATCTGACAGTTTCGGAATCAAGTGAACGCCACCCATGCTGTAGAGGGTGAGACTCCAGGGTTAGCCAAACCCAACAGCGTGGCACCCAGTGCTCCTCGTACAGCTGCACCGTGTACAGAGGAGGTGTGGGGTATCCAGCGGCGTAGAGTACCTCCCACAAGATAGAGGAAAAGCCCTATCGGGAAAGGTAGTCAAAGCTGAAGCGGGTGTCACCTCCATCGGTGGGGGTAGGTGAAGCCATCTGTGTAAGAGGGGTAAGTGTGAGTGCTAAGGTATCGGTAAGGAGAAAAGTGTGCTTAAGTTAAAAGAGGATGGTTAATTGGGCTAATCTAATTTAACTTACTTCCCTGTTACCTATTCTCAACTGAGGTTTTTAGGGGTCATGGGTCAATATATTCCCTTCAACTTTTAATTAATCACTTTTTCCTTTTAGTCCTGCTTTACTACAATGCATGCATGCTTGAATGAACGTCCTCTCATCAATCATAGGGGTGCTCCTTGGACATCCCTTCTATCATAGTGTTGGCCTATATGGCCTACTTATATAGCCACCTATCTACCCCACTATTCTTAAGGCCTTTCATTGTAGGTCTAGCGTTCTAGTCATGACGATCCAATACTAGTTTCTAAGCAAGTTTTATTTTTGAAAGATTGGTGTTCATGACTTAATGACTCCTCTGTAATGCTATTCACTATGATACCAGTTGTGGCAGAACCACCCAGATTATTCCAGCTTAAGTGCCCGAGTCACGCCCTGAAGGCAGCAACAGACTTAAATTGGAATAACCCGTCAGTTCCTCAGATCTAGTCCGATAGAGCCACTTACCAAGGATCGAGTACCATTACCTCACACGATGGTGAGACTCAGAGGGAATGCAATAAACATGAAACCGCAAGTTAAAGTACTTAAGTTATTACATAAAACGGAGTTTGACAAAAGATAAAAGTGTTCTTAATATTGCAGCGAAGAATAAATAATGTCAATAACGAGGAATAGGGCAAGGCCTGGCCCACTACTCCTGGTCCTCTCCTGCCGAGGCGGCATCCCACTCGACCGTCCAACCCGGTGGCAAGGTGGCTGGCCAAGTCACACCATCAACCATGTCTTGCAGTGAACCTGTAAAAATGATGCCACAAGCAAGGCTGAGTATACTAATACTTAGGTAGACTTACCCAGTGCGAGGATTCTACTCCTCTACCTCTAGACCATGAAGCTGTTTGGCTGAGGGGGGGTTATGTTTGCCAAAAGCACTAGCTGAGTCTAAAACATGTTTTAGCTTTCAAGTTCTATCACATCCATTTTACCCTAGGTTTGCTCCTTTCTAAGCATACATGGTAACAATCATTTAGTGCAATCAACAGATTATCTCAAGAAACCTCATTTCACTTTTTACTCGATGCAATACAAGCCGTCCAAGTCGTTGTTGGAGATTGGGGCTAACTGGGGGGAGAGATGGCTCAAAAAAAATGGTTGTCGTCTTCCTCCTCCTGTAGCATCATGGCCTTGAAACTTCCTGGGCCGCCTTCCCCGCGCGCTTGCGTTGCCCGGCTTGGTCCGCTTGCGGTGGGAAGTCTTGCGCAAGTTGGAATTCCTCTGGGTATGGCCCAGTCCCCCTCGCGGTCCTTGCAGCGCGGTGCGGTAAGGGCTTCTTGTTCCGTGCTAGGGTTCCCTTCGGATTTTGTTGGCTCGCACTCGTTTCCGCACCTTGCTTCCTCGCTCTCGCGACTTTGGTCGCTGCCGTCGTCGCTTCGTTCTAGCTTCCGCGGTGGGTGGTTCGAATCCCCGATTCGCCCCCCGCCTGTGGAAGAGGAGTGGCCGGCGTTGTCCTGCGCGGTGCCGGTGACAAAGATGGATCCGAAGGGGCGAAACCCTAGCTGGGACCGATGAAATCAGAAAGATGCTCCTCAAGGTTCCCAATCGTGGAACAAGGTTCGAAATCCCAGCTGGAGATTGAAGTCGATTTTGGGCAAATCGGACGTCAAGGAGGACATTGGTACTTCATCTGCTGGCGAGGGAGGTCACACAGGTATCCTCAAAACCCCTCCTGCGGCTTTGAAAAAAGAGACTGAGGTTGTCGTCCTTTTTGTCAAAAGTGTGGGGTTGATGGTCATCATGCTAGAGATTGTTTTAGATCTCTGTGGTGTGATATTTGTCACAAAGAAACCCACATGACTGCTCGTTGTGTGTTGCCTAAACAGAACAAACCTTGCTTGCCTATCGTTGGTATGGCGGCTGATGGATTAGGGTTTTACTCTTCTCATTTTGCGAAGCCCCTGTCCAGAAAACCTAAAAGAAGCTTCATCGGTCTGGTGACTGTGATGGAGGGTTTGATTTCTGCTAAAGATCTTGAGAAAGACTTTGGGTTTCACTTTCCTTGGGGCAAAACTTGGAAAGCCACCAAGTGTCATGCCGGGTTTCTTATGCAGTTTCCTTCTCAAGAGAAGCTCGATGAGATGATTAATTTTCCTGAGCTTAAAATGAAAATGTCGAGAGCTAAAATTTCTGTTTCTCATTGGAGCTCTCAAGCCAAACCTAAGTCTAAATTGCATGCAGTGTGGGTGGTGGCTAAAAATGTGCCAGAGGAACTGCAAAATTATCACGCTATATGTGAATTAGGTTCTACAATAGGGGCTGTTGAAGAAGTGGATATCCTATCTTTAGATTTTAAGGATATGGTTAGATTCAAAGTTCATGTCAAGAGTGTTGCTATGATCCCTCCTATCATTGAGGTGGGAGTTAAACCTTTCCTTTATGACATTTTCTTTAAGATTGATGATATCACTGAGGAGGGTTGGAACGATGACTCTATTAACCTTGGTAAAAGAGCTTCAGTGGATAGACAGGGTCTGGATGACCCTACTTGTGAAAAAACTGGCAAAAAGCTAGGAATGTGGGAGAAAAATCGGTTAAAGAAGAAATGAAACTGGAAAATAATGGTGAGATGTCCTCCCATGGCAAATCTTTTGGGCAGAGAACTGACTTGGGTAATGCTAATGAGAACTTTAACCCAATCACTGAAGATCCTACCAATGAGGATGAAGAATTCCATGAAAGTGAGGATGATCTCTTAGGCTCTCAAGATTTGGAGGAATTTGCTAAAGATGATGAGGGAGTCATCCCCTCTGCTCAAGGGAAAAACAGCAAGTCTCCTTTGGGTAACCAATTAGAAGGTTCTGATAAAATGGAGTCTGGTAAACTTGCGGTTTGTATGGATGTGGATCACGAAGATGGCTTAAGAAGGAGCAGCAGGCTTGAAGCCAATGATGACATGAAGATTGTAGATAAAGCGACGGCGAGAGCTATGGCTAAGGATGCCTTCCTGACCAAAGGTATGAATTCTAATCCTTTTTCTGTCCTTAATACTGATAATTCTGTGCTATTGTCTATTGCTTCAGAGTTAGACATAGAATTAGGGTCTTCTTTGGATGAATCTATAACAAACTTGGAATTAATTAAATCCTTAGAATTGTCTAGAAATACTTTGGTTTGTAGGGCTGCCTGCAATCATATTGATCATGTTTGTCAAAAAGGTTCTGATTCGGAAATGGATAAATCTATCCAAGATGTTAAGGAAAATAAGCAATTGAGTGAATTGTAAGATGTTATGATTCTGCGAAAGGGTAGAAAAATTCAATATAGGAAAAACTCAGCCAAGAAAAAGAAGAAAAAATCTTCTTCCTAAGTCAGATATGCTGTTAATAAAGGGAAAAAAATCCCTTCGGTCCCCAACCCTAACTATTCAGAATGATAGGTCTCATCTGGAATTGTCAGGGGTTGGGCAAAGGAATAAAAGTTGATTTCTTAAAAGAAATAATCAGAAAGGAAAGAATCGATTTTATTGGAATCCAAGAGAATAATATAAAAAGTCTTTGAAGGTTCTTGGTTGGACTCTATTAGTGGTAAAAGAAATTTTGCCTGGTTCTGGTCTCCAGCCAAAGGGAGATCTGGTGGTTTGCTTGATGGTTTGGATGCTGATGTTTTTGATATAAGACAAGTTAATAAGGGGGATTTCATGATTAAGGTTCTTTTGGCCCATAAAGAAAGTGGTTTTGTGTGGAATTTTATTAATGTTTATGGTGCTGCTCAGAACGACAATAAACAAAATTTTTTGGTTGAATTGGCTTCCTTTTGTTCTAATTGCAAGTATCCTATGTTGGTGGTGGGCGATTTTAATATTCTTAGGAAAGAATCTGATAAAAACAAGCCTGGGGGAACGAATTGTTGGAGTTCTTTGTTCAATTATATTATTGACATTCATAGTTTGGTCGAACTTGATTTGAGTGGAAGATTGTATACCTGGTCAAATAATAGGGACCCTCCCACTTTTGAAAAACTTGACAGATTTCTGGCTAGTCTAGAATGGGTCCTTCAATTCAAAAATGTGGTGGTCACTAGTCTTGATAGGACTTTATCCGATCATGTTCCTTTATGCCTTAAAACTGATTCTCGTGTGTTTCTAAAGAGAGACTTTAGATATGAACTGTGTTGGAAGTTTCGTCCGGATTTCAAAGATATTGTCTCGAACAGTTGGTCTCTGCTGGTTAGAAGTCGTTCTAACATTGAGATTTGGAAAGAAAAAATTAAAAGGCTGAAAAAAGCGTTGAAGGGGTGGAATATCAATGTCAAAGGCAGGTACTCTAAGCTTAAAAAAGAGTTAATCCAAAAAATTGATATGATGGATAAAAATAGTGAAAGTATTGGCATGTCCCACTCGGAAAGACTTGAAAAATTAGATTTGGAGTGGAATTTAAAGAATTTGATGGTGGAAGAGTGCTGTAAAAGAAAACAAATGGCTAGAGAAAAATTTATTAATGAGGGTGATGAAAACTCCAGATACTTTCATCTTATTGCCAAGGGTAAAAGAAGAAGAGTTAAAATTCTTTCCTTAGTTCATGAGGAAGATATTGTTACTGTTGATAATGAGATCAACAAGGTGGCTACTGATTTCTACAAGGTTTATTTGGTCCTTCTACTTTGTCGAACATCAATATGTCTAATTTCCATATGAATAGACTCAGTGATGATGATCGTACTTTGCTCACTGCTCCTTTCTCTATTGAAGAAATTAAAATGGTTGTGTTTAGTTTAAAACACAATAGTGCCCCGGGCCCCGATGGTATCCCTGCTGAATTTTTCCAAGATTTTTGGGATCTCATCCACATTGACTTGTGGAATTTATTCAAAGAATTCTATGATGGGAGGCTTGATATTAAAAGACTTAACTTCGGTCTTGTGACTTTGATTCCTAAAGTAGATAACCCTACTGATATGCGGAATTTTAGACCGATTTGTCTTCTAAATGTCTGTTATAAAATCATTACTAAAGTTCTGACGAATAGACTTGCCTCTCGTATTACTAAAGAGATTAGTAAGTGCCAATATGGTTTTATTAAAGGGAGATATATTATGGATGGTGTGGTCTCTCTGAATGAAATTCTGCATGAAGTGAAATTTAAAAAGCAAAGTGGGGTGATTCTTAAGATTGACTTTGAAAAAGCTTATGATAAAGTTAATTGGCAATTTTTGTATTGCATGATGCAAAAAAAGGTTTTGGTGACATTTGGTGTGATTGGGTTATGAAGACTGTCAGAGGAGGTAAAGTGGCTATTAAGACTAATGATTTGATTGGTCCATATTTTGCTACTCATAAAGGTGTTCGGCAGGGTGATCCTTTTTCACCCCTGCTGTTTAATCTGGTTGCTGATGGTTTGGCTTGCATTATTCAAAAAGCTTAGGAAAAAGGTTTGATTCGTGGTCTGATTCCCCACATCATCCCAAATGGTTGTTGTTGTCTTCAATATGCTGATGATACTATCTTTCTGATTCAAGATTGTTTGGAAGGAGCTAGAAATCTTAAATTTATCCTCTGTCTTTTTGAACATATGTCAGGGCTGAAAATTAATTTTCACAAAAGTGAAATTTTCTGCTTGGGGGAAGCTAATGAATGCACTGATTTGTATGCTGACATTTTTACTTGTCCTGTTGGAAGCCTTCCGATGAAGTATCTTGGTGTGCCCATTGACAATAAAAAAATCAGTAAGTCCCTTTGGTGTCCATTGTTGGAAAAAATGGATAAAAGACTTGCTGGTTGGAAAGGTAGATTTCTGAGTTTGGGTGGCAGACTGACTTTACTAAATAGTGCGCTTTCTAATATTCCTTTGTATATGTTATCGATTTATCCGGCTCCTAAATCGGTTATTAAGAAGTTGGACTTGCTCAGGAAAAGACTTCTTTGGCAAGGCGGTTCTCAAAAGAAGAAAATGCATTTGGTTAACTGGAATACGGTTTGCTCTCCTAAAAGTCTAGGAGGATTAGGTGTGTTGAATCTGGGTTTTATGAATGATGCTTTGTTGACAAAATGGTTATGGAATTTGGAAAGCTCTAGTGGTTTATGGCAAAGTATCATTAATGAAAAATATATTAAGGGAAAACCCCTTATCTCAGTGAAACAAAGACAGAAGGATTCTCAGTTTTGGAAAAAAACTCTTAAGTCTTAGAGAGGCTTTATTTAAGTATTGTAAGATGGTGGTTGGTAATGGTTGTCGAACTAGCTTCTGGAAAAATTTCTGGATTGGTGATGGGCCTCTTGCTGTGCAGTTTCCTATTCTGTTTGATTTGGCTATGGATAAAGATGCTATGGTTAATAAGGTTTTGTCTTCCAATTTTGAATCACTTTCTTTTAGAAGAAGAATGACGGGTAACCTTCAGGGGTTTTATGATGATTTAGTTGCGTTATGTTCTGATTACACTTTGACAAATCAAGAAGATAAGCTTATTTGGGGTTTGGGCAACAAAGGTTTCACTGTCAATTCTTTTTATAAGAAAAATTCTGTTGATCAGATTAAGGTGCCATATAGATTTCTGTGGAAGTCTAAGTTGCCACAGAAAATTAAAGTGTTCTTTTGGTTGGTGATAAGAAATAAAATTCTTACAAAAGACAACTTGAAAAAAAGAAATTGGAAGGGATCTAATGATTGTTGTTTTTGTGGTGGCTTGGAATCGATTGACCATTTATTCTTTAAATGCTCTGTTGCCAGATTTGTGTGGAGAGTGGTCCAAATTGCTCTTAATCTATAATATGTTCCAAAAAACATTGATGAAATCTGTGACAGATGGCTGAAAAAAATCTAAAGACAAAATGTCAAATTTATTGATCTTTGGCTGTGGTGCTATGTTTTGGGCTATTTGGAGAACCAGAAATGATTGGTTTTTTGGTGAGAAGATTTTGATTGACCCTGCTAACATAATATTTCTTTGTTGTTTTTGGTTGGATTCTTGGGCCATTCGACAGAAAGAGAGGGAAAAAAAGATGGTGGTCCAAGAAAGCCAACTAATCCGAAAGATAGTAAGTGAAGCGATGAGCAGGGCCTTTGGGTGGAGTCCGAGAGATCGTCGTATTACTGTTTGAAGACTTCAGTTTGGCTCGAGAGGCTCCTTTTGGTGATTAGCGCAACCCATGAACTTTTGGAAAAAACTATGTTAGTGGCTATGTTGCATCTGGGTGATGTTAGCTGGGTTGTGTCTTTTGGCTTTTGCTCATTGTAAATAAGCGTGGCTTAAAAACTGTGGTGTCTGATCTTTACATTTCTTGTTAGACTGTAGAGATTAGTTCCACTAGTTTCTCCTTTTGGTGATGGGTCTATCCCCATCGTGGTGGTCTGTAATGAACCTGTTCCTATTTCCTAATGAAATAGGGGGCTCTGCCCCTTTGTCAAAAAAAACTCGATGCAGTACAAGGGGCCAAGCAGTCTTAATAGCTGCGAGAAGCAAACGATTCGAATCGAGCTTTTAACCTTGCAAGGTAAACCTAAACACACGACATGTAGGGGCACTCCGTCCCCACACATATCAGCCATCCCCATCGATCCCCCGTCAACAGATCAGGGCTCACGGCCTTGGCATACAATGCTGCATTGACCCCGGCCGCCACCATGCAATGTCCACACTTGTATCCACCATCGCTAGCATGGGAGACCCTGTCTTAGGACCAATGAGGGATAAAGTCTGCGGGCAGGTTCAATCAGGTACTAGGCTTATTGGTTACCATATTTCCCGACATGTGTCTAGTATGTTGAAACGCTTGACTCTGCTATCCACACATTAATCCTTAAGTCGATTTTTGTCTCATAGACAATGCATCCACCCAGGATCCTTGCCCATAGACCATCATAGATCCCGTTATCAAGATGAATACAATCAATTCCTGACCTCACGTGAGTTCCCGAAAAATCACTCGACTTCTACCGAGATCCTCAATTAGCATAGCAACTACTCGACCTAGCATACTAGTATTCATCTTAAAGGAATCCTAAATTCATGCAACTAGGGTTTCAAGAAATTCCTACACTTAAGTTCACGATACAAGCCTACAAACATTAAGTACAATAAAATAGCATATATAACGGTTATGCATAAACTGGGGCTTGCCTTCAAATGCGGGTGTGGCGAAAGGTTTTTTGGCGACGAGCTCGGGAGCTGGTTCCCAGGCTTTTTCTTGCTGTGCCTCTTTCTCTTGGATCAAAACGTACTCTCCGTCCACGAGATTGCAATCTAATAAATGCAAATGGATGAGCATGAATGCAACATATATATGTATATATCCCTTATGCATGCTAGAAATTAAAAGCTACTTTCATGCTTTGTTTTTAAAGGCTTTTATGGGGTAGGTTGAACTACACTTCTATTGTAGAAGTTTCTAAAAATTCTATAAAAATTTCAGTGGCTTCTTACTGACTTAATTAAGCTTCTTTTAAAATTTGGGGGTGTATAGCAAAAGTGGTTAGCCCTGCACAAAAATGACAAGGTCTAGGGCAGAGAGGGCACTTTGAACTACAACCCTTGTGTAGAAGTGGCTTCTACGCTGTAGCTTATTTTTTTGATGTTTATGGGTAATATCAAGTTTATGTGCCAAATTATAGACAAAGAAACTTAATGGTTATTTAATGGTGATTTTCTAAAGTTAGAGGTCTTGGTGGGTGCTTTCTACTAGCACTCCTTTTAAAAAAAGTCAAACAACAGATTTCCTAATTTTTCTAGTTTCTTCTTTGTGCAAGAGCAATCATTCCCAAAGTTGGTCATTTTTACTCATAGGGTATGGGTTGTATGATTTCTTAAAGTTTTATAAACTTTCTCATGGGGCAGGGGATGGGGCATATTCTATTGTGTAACTACCTCATTTTTATATTTTTCCCCATAGCAGATGTCTCAAATGTTTAAGGAAAAATAAGGTCGCTTACTGTTTTCTACTTTTAGTCCCTCTTTTTATTTTTTAAAGGTATTGGCAAAAACCTAATTTCATTTCTTTAACCCACTTACTTTGGTATTCTGAGGTGGTTAATATTTTTGTAGTGGTACAATAGCGGTCAAGTGTCTACTAAATTTTTCTTAACATTAGTGCATATGTCCTATTATTTTTAATCATTATCTTACTTAAATACTCAATACCTAAATTAAATCACAAATTCCAGAACAGTAATGGACTAGGGTTTTTTTTCTATTTTTCCTTTAAAGGTTAACTTATGCAGAACCCAACAAAATTTGGTTGACCCATTTTGGATGTTTAATTCACAAGTTATGAATTTTTTAACTTTCTACTGGATTAAAAAGGGATGGCTTTTTAAATTAAAAGGGAAAGCTGGTTTACATTCGAGTCCCTGGTCACTTCTTTTTCTATTTCTTACGCATATGCCCTAGGCGCACTATTCCAACGAGTGGCTGACAGTGCGAAAACCCCCTGGACTTAAGAACATTCTATCCTGCGCTCCTAACCTCACCGGAACAGTGGCGGCTATAGAAAAAATGGGTCAAAGTGGTCTCAGAGGTCGGGGAGGTTCTGGTGAACACGTCGACGGTCGGATGGTGGCCGGTGGTGGTCGGAGTCGTTCTGGCCACGCGTGGGGGCGAACGAGGTCGTTGGCGGCAAGGGGCTCGGCCTGTACACGGTGGTAGAGTTTGATTGGACTGCTCGGGGAGCTTCACTAGATGATATAGAGGCGGTGTGCACAAGGAATCGGATAATGGTGCATCGGCTTACCCGGGCCATGTACTCCAGCGGCGAAGGAAGTCTGGCGAGGGCAATCGGGCGTCTCTAGTGGCCGAGTACTTCGTCTGTGGGCTCGGAAAGCTTCACCGAACTCTGGGAAGGTTGGTTGAGTAGCTGGCTTGGGTGAGGGATGGCTGGGGCAAGCTAGCCACGGCAACCGAGACTCGGGCAGCTCTAGCAGGGCGTGTTGAGCTCACCGGTGTTGCAGACTTGTAGTGAGGGAGTAGGCGGGGTGCAAGGGTTATATAGTCACCCAAGGGCATGGGCGCGTGGTCGGTCTGACGGGCGATTGGGGCGTGCGCGGGGAACGGCCAGTGCACGCTCAGCCCTTTAGGCACGGCGTCGAGCACGTGGCACAATGCAGTGTTGTCATTTTCAATCGCCCGTTGGCTCTAAATTTCAACAAATTTAGGCAAGATCCTATTGTAAGATCTCTTCCCCTGACTTGCTTCTATTGGTTTTGTGTGGAGGCCGAGGCATTTCTTGATCTGTGCAAGGAGTAGTCGTGTCCTTAAGGCAGGTTTGTCTGCCTGCTCCATCCCGAGAAGGAAATCATGCCAAATCATGTCAACTGGATTTCGTTCGACTTCAAACTTCGCCAGGGTGTTCTAGGGGTATTTTGGCGCCATTTTGTCAATTGGGCCAAGTGGTTTTGAGTTTTGGAACATGATGAACGTGTTTGATCTTTGTGAGGGGGCTGAATTTCAAAAACTGAAATTCTGATTTTGATTTGGAGTTCCCACTTGAGTGACTTGTTTGAGGGTTTTGCGAAACCTTTTTGGGACAACTCTCTTACTTTCTTTTGTAGGTTATTAAGTGTACTACAACTTTTATAATTAGCCTAAGTCATGACAATGTGATTTACTTAGTCCTTTTGAGTTTTTCTTTATTGCTCTAATGTCCTAAAGAGGGGACTTTAGGGTTTCAGCACTTCACCTTCTTCCTTAATCTTGATATGGTTAAGGTATGATCTCTTAGGGTGATGAAACCTGGTTAGGGCTTGGCTCCCCAAGTTTGGTGCCTTTTTCTCAAACCAAACCATATGTGGTAATAGGTCACACATGAAGGCACTGAGGGAAAACCCTAAGTAACACCTAGGGTGTTACAACATTGTAGAATTTTTCTTTAGCCATACGAAGCTCATCAATATTTATCTGTACCCTTGATCGTTTGATTTCAGATATTTCACGCTTTGTCAGCTCCACATTAAAATTTTCAGTTACTTCGGCAACTTTCTTTTCTAACTCTTCCACTTCAGTTTTGTGCGCTTCTGCTTGAGCGGATAGCTTAGCTTCACTGGACTTCAGCCTTTCGACCAAAGATAGGAAAATCTTGTCCTTTGCAATAGCTTCATTTCTCAAGGTTATAACCTCCGATCGGAGGATTCCAAGTGCTATCTAACAGCTCTCATCCTCTGCATATTTTTGAGCCTTCAGAGCCATGCTAAGGATTAGACTCTGCCAAGCAGAAGAGTGAACAAACAATAAAAGTAAGAATTACCAAAAAATACTTTGAAAAGTACCAAATATGAAGCCAAAATGTGCAAACCTTTAAGCTATTATAAGCAAGGCTGTCTGCAAGATGATCCTTTGTCATAGCGGACAAACCAAGCTCGAGCTTTGGAAATCCCATGTTGTTCATCATCTCGCGGCAAACATTGACCTCCTTACTATCGGGCAAATAGTAGAGGATGTCATCTTCGTCATCCCCTCCATATACCAAGGACCCTCGGGGGTATTTCAAGTCCTTGGCATAGTGTTGTACTTCGACAATTTGTTCCAATGATTACTGCTTTCCCGAGGCATGTCGAACAATGTATTCCAAGTCACCATGTGGAGGTGCTTCGGGAGCAGGAGATTTAGATTTTTCATGAACACTCTCTTCCACCAGCCCTATTGGCGCAACTTTCGAAAGTCCGGCTTCAGCAAGAACATTAGTCGTGCTTGCAGTAATCTCTTCTCTTGCAGCTTCAGATTTTTTGCCAGTTGCTTCAGCAGAAGCAGGAACTGACGCTTTCATGGATTGTAAAACAACATCTAAGACGCTAGCCATTATTCTCTTCCTTGGAATCACTGTTGTAATACTCGATGGCTTCGACAGCTCTGTTATAGCTGGAGGGCTCAGCACCTTTGGTTGCTTTGCTGCCTTTTCTGATTCCGACTCTTTTACTAGGCCTGTACTAGCTTCGATTGACATCGCAGGAGATGTTTCTATGGCTCAGGGGGCAACCCTGGCACTTTCAATGAGCTTCGGCACCTCGGCCGTCCCAATAGGCTTCAATCCTCTTCGGTTTCGGCGCATTAGAAGTGGTTGAAGCAGCAACCTTCCTTTTTTCCCCTTGCCTTCGGACAGGAAAACAGTAATCAGGGTAAACAAACCCAATAACATCAAAAAACCTATTCAATCTTCTTTTCCCTCGAGCGCCAAAGGCAACTGTCATGGCCTCATCCTCTGTCCTTGAGTAGGCTCCAAGTAGCTCATCACTCATTGCCTCTATAGCGTCTAGCCAACATCATTCGGCTCGTCAAACTGACTTCTGTATTGAAAGGTGTACTTAAGATAAATTAAGCCTCCTTGACTGGAGCCAGCGGCATCTTCCTTCGGCATTTCCCATTCATTCGCAAGAGGCCATACTTTGAAAGTGATGTGTTCTTGAACTAAATCTCTGGTACCGATGTAGGTACATACGGTGTTGAAGGCCATTAGGCACGCTTGCACCTCATTCCCAATTGCGATTGATGGCCTCCTAATGCCGGAGCACGACCATATGGGACATTGAATGATGCCCCTCATATCCTCCCTCTGATTCAGATCATTCTTTACATAAAACCATTGCTTCATCTAGGAGCCTGGCCACTTCTTCCGAAATGTAGGCACAGGATAATTTGCCTCAGAGCAGGGTACGAAGCTTTAACAACCGAAGTTGTTATGATATTGCTCTATTTCGGTTGCCTTCGTGTGGTAAGATAACTCGTGAATATTGCAGAAGCACCTAGCATCTAGCTCTAGCCCCTGACTCCTCATAGCCCATATAAAAACCCCCACTTTGATAAGGGCTTCGGGGGTAAGATGATGAAGGTATATTTCGAATGTCTTCGAAACTTCAACCAACATCTTGTGTAGTGGAAAGCGAAGCCTAGCTTTCATGAAGCTCTTGAAGACCACCACCTCATTAGCTTCGAGAAGGGGAACGGTGGTTCCCCCCGACTCTCACTATAGAAACATCATGAAAATATTTGCCCTTCATCGCTTCGATTTGCCCTTGTTTGATAGTTGACTTCCTAAAAACAACATGGCTATGCCTCCACGGCCAATCTTCGACATCTTCATTCCCACTCTCCATGTCAAAACTGTCGCTATCACTGGAATCCTCAAACAATCCAGCCAGCATCTCATTGGTGATCTTTTCTGTGTTGGTCTTCTCCATAGCTTCATAAAACCCAGACATTTTGGGGTCTGTAATCTTCTTGTCCTCAGCCATTCGGATGATGGTTGCGGCAAGTGCAAAAGCTCAAAAGTCAATCAAACTCGTAAAAGAGAAGAAGGCTAAGATGGCAATCATAGCGCAAACAGCTAGATGGCACGAAAAATATTCACGACACAGCCTTCTATATATATATATATATACTTAGAGCCCCACAGCTTGGTGGGTCCCACGATTCAGAATGATTCACTATTCTACCGAAGGGAAGGTGTTTTTGAGAGCACCTAGTGGGGGGTGAATAGGTGATCCTGCAAAATTCAACACTAATAGTACCAACTTGGTTTATAAAATGTTAGTTAGATTAAACCAAGTTGCTATCGAGTGAGCTCTTGAGAAGAAATCAATCACAGTGAAAAGCAACACAAGAGACACGATGTTTTATCCCGTGGTTCGGCCAATGCCTACTCCATGTTGTGGTGACCTCCTTCGGTCAAGGATTGCACTCAATCCCTCTCAAGTGATCCAATGATCAACTTTGAGTACCACGATTTTCTTCCTTATTAGTCTTTTCCTGTTTGCAAGGAATCTCCACAAGTTGGAGCCTCTCGCCCTTACAATGTTTGATCACAAGAAAAACACAAGAGTAAGGGAGGGAAAGCAACACACACAAGACTCAAATCGTAGCAAAAACATGCACACAAGCCAAGACGTGAGCACGAAAGACGGCACAAGGAGTTTACAACTCAAACAGTGCTCAAATCTCTAACACGATGATCCGAGTGCGTGGTGGCTAAGTCTAGGTGTCTTAGAATGATCAAAGAATGCTTGGGTTACTGCTCCATGCACCTAGGGGTCCCTTTTATAGACCTAAGGCAGCTAAGAGCCATTGGAGATCCAATTGGAAGGCAATTCTTGTCTTCTGTCGGGTGGCGCACCGGACAGTCCGGTGCACCACTGGACATGAACAGTAGCTATCCGGTGCCCGATCTCCTTCCTTATCGGGCGCAGCCGACCGTTGGATCTTTGGTCCCGTTGGCGCGCCAGACACTGTCCGGTGCGACCAATTAATCGTTGGCTCGGCCACGTGTTGCCCGTTGATCGCGCAGCCGATTGTTGGCCGCGGGCGCCGTTGGCTCACTGGACAGTCCGGTGCACACCGGACAATCCGGTGAATTTTAGCTGAGGTGCCTTCGCTTTTCCCGAGAGCGAAGAGTTCGTCGTCGGGCCAGCCTGGGCACCGGACACTATCCGATGCACCACCGGACAGTCCGGTGCACCACAGGCTGGTGCTGGTTTGGCTGAACTTAGCAAAAATATTCTCATGTCTGATTCTAGTTTTTTTGTCTATGTTCCTAGCACCTAGAGAGATATGTTTGTATCCAAAAACAATTCACTAATGCTAGAAATATACCTTGATTTTTGATTTGCACTTCTCAACAACTTAGTACATATGAACTAAAACAATATATGTTGAGCATCTAATCACCAAAACAATTATAGAAATGGCTCAAGGGCACATTTCCCTTTCAATCTCCCCCTTTTTGATGATTTATGCCAACACATTAAAGAGCAACTAGAAATGCAACATTATTCTCAAAAGTGCAGATTTGAAGACCAAATTTTCTCACTTTAGTTTTAGCCTATTTGGAGCACTCTTGTCACCACTTGTTTTATTTTCGCAAATCAAATTCTTTTTTCTATCTCTAAGTCAAACACACTTGATTGGGCAAATAGAGAGATGTTTCAAAAGTACTTTTGATCAAGTGCAAAAAAACTCCCCCTTTTTCCCATAATCAAAATTCTCCCCCATAAGAGACCAAATTTTGCAATAAGAGGATTTTGGACAAAATTCAAATTCTAACTCTACTATTTTCAAATTCACAAGTGGTTGGCCGATCCATTTGCTTTGGCCCTTAATTTCTCCCCCTTTGGCATTAAGCACCAAAATGGGATAACTTTTGGCCCTTTAAATCCATTGCCTCACCAAAATGTCAAATGAGAGCAAAAAGGCAATAAGAGTACAACAAAGAACATAGGAAAAGATACATTTACCGGAATGCAGTGGAAGCTCTTGCTTTGTCCTAGTTCACTTTTCCCTTTCAATGTTCCTTCGAGATTACTTCTAGTGCACTCAAACAAACAAGTTAGTCTCAAAGGAGTCAAGTTGTAGCACATCTCCCCCTAAACATGTGCATCATTTGCATAAGGACTTGTGAGGTCCGGGGATGACTTGTACAACTTGAGCACCACAAATAAGCAATAAATGATGTAAATGCTCAAAGTAACATGATCAAAGGCATATAACACATGTATGCTATAGATCAATCCAAGTTACGTGAATCTAAGACATTTAGCTCACTACGCAACCTACAAAACCTTTTCTCATCTAAAGGCTTGGTGAAGATATCGGCTAGCTGGTTCTCGGTGCTAATGTGGTAAATATCGATATCTCCCCTTTGCTGGTGGTCTCTCAGGAAGAAATGCCCGATGTCTATGTGCTTAGTGCGGCTGTGTTCAATAGGATTATCCACCAAGCGGATTGCACTCTCATTGTCACATAGGAGTGGGACTTTGCTCACATTGTAGCCAAAGTCTCAGAGGGTTTGCCTCATCCAAAGTAGTTGCGCGCAACACTGTCCTGCGGTAACGTACTCGGCCTCAGCGGTGGATAGGGCAACAAATGTTTGTTTCTTAGAGCTCCAAGACATCAGGGACCTTCCCAGAAACTGGCACATCCCTGATGTGCTCTTCCTATCAACCTTACACCTGACATAGTCAGAATCTGAGTATCCGATTAAGTCAAAGGTAGACCCCTTTGGATACCAGATCCCAAAGCAAGGCGTAGAGACAAAGTATCTAAGAATTCGCTTAACGGCCACAAGGTGACACTCCTTGGGTTCGGATTGAAATCTAGCACACATGCATACATTTAGCATAATGTCCAGTCTACTAGCACAAAGATAAAGTAATGACCTTATCATTTACCGGTATGCCTTTTGATCAACGGACTTACCTCCTTTGTTGAGGTCGAGATGTCTATCTGTTCTCTTAGGTGTCTTCGCGGGCTTGGCATCCATCATCCCAAACCTCTTGAGAAGATCTTGAGTGTACTTCGTTTGGGAGATGAAAGTGCCTTCGTTGAGTTGCTTCACTTGAAATCCAAGGAAGTAGTTCAACTCTCCCATCATTGACATCTCAAATTTCCGCATCATTACCCTGCTAAACTCCTCACAAGACTTTTGGTTAGTAGAACCAAATATAATGTCATCGACATATATTTGGTAGGCAACAAGATCACCATCACAAGTCTTTATGAAAAGAGTTGGATCAGCTTTCCCAACCTTGAAAGCATTAGCAATAAGAAAATCTCTAAGGCATTCATACCATGCTCTTGGGGCTTGCTTAAGTCCAGAGAGCGCCTTAGAGAGTTTGTACACATGGTCATGATACCTGTCATCCTCAAAGCTAGGGGGTTGTTCCACGTATACCTCCTCCTTGATTGGTCCATTTAGGAAAGCACTCTTCACGTCCATTTGGAACAACTTAAAGGAATGGTGAGCAGCATAGGTCAATAAAATCTGAATTGATTCTAACCTAGCTACAGGAGCAAAAGTCTCCTCAAAATCCAAACCTGCGACTTGGGCATAACCTTTTGCCACAAGTCGAGCTTTGTTCCTTGTCACCACTCCGTGTTCGTCTTGCTGGTTGCGGAACACCCACTTGGTTCCCAAAACATTTTGCTTTGGACGTGGCACTAGGCTCTAGACTTCATTTCTTTTAAAGTTGTTTAGCTCTACCTGCATGGCTAACACCCAGTCCGGATCCTACAAGGCTTCTTCTACCTTGAAAGGCTCAATAGATGAAACAAACGAGTAATGCTCACAAAAATTAGCTAATCGTGAGCGAGTTGTTTCTCCCTTGCTGATGTCACCCAGAATCTGATCCACTAGGTGATTTCTTTGGTCATCGCTCGGACTTGAGTTGGAGGGGCCCATGATGCTTCTTCCTCCGTAACCTGTTCTTCCTGTGCTCCCGCTTGATCCTGCCCCTCTTCTTGGGGTACCTGTTCATCGTCTTGAGTTGGGAGATGCACCATTGTAGAGGAAGAGGGTTGATCTTGTCCCTGTAATTCCTGTGGTCGCACATCACCTATTGCCATCGTTCGCATGGCGGCCGTCGGAATCTCATCTTCATCTACATCATCAAGATCAACTTGCTCTCTTGGAGAGCCATTAGTGTCATCAAATACAACATTGCTGGAGACTTCAACTAATCCTGATGATTTATTGAAGACCCTATAAGCCTTTGTATTTGAGTCATACCCTAGTAAAAGCCCTTCTACGGCCTTATGAGCAAATTTCGAATGTCTACCTTTCTTTACCAGAATGTAGCATTTGCTCCCAAATACACGAAAATAAGAAACAGTGGGTTTGTTACCAGTTAGGAGTTTGTAGGAGGTCTTCTTGAGGAGATGGTGCAGATAGAGCCGGTTTATGGCATGGCAGGCTGTGTTCACAGCTTTCGACCAAAACCGCTTAGGCGTCTTGTACTCTCTAAGCATTGTATTCGCCATATCAATTAGCGTCCTGTTCTTCCTCTCTACCACACCATTTTGCTATGGTGTGTAGGGAGCGAAGAACTCGTGCTTGATTCTTTCCTCCTCAAGATATTCTTCAACCTGTAGATTCTTGAACCCTGACCCATTGTCGCTTCTTATCTTCTTCACCTTTAGCTCAAACTCATTTTGAGCTCTCCTTAAGAAGCGTTTAAGGGTTCTTTGGGTTTTGGATTTGTCCTGCAAAAAGAATACCCAAGTGAAGTGGGAAAAATCATCAACTATAACAAGACCATACTTACTTCCCCCGATGCTGAGATAGGCAACGGGGCCGAAGAGATCCATGTGTAGGAGTTCTAGTGGTTTTGATGTCGTCATCACATTCTTGCTGTGATGAGTGTTTCCCACATGTTTCCCTGCTTGGCACGCTGCACAAGGTCTGTCTTTCTTGAAACAGACATCGGTTAGTCCTAACACATGATCTCCCTTTAGAAGTTTATGAAGGTTCTTCATCCCAACATGTGCTAGACGGCGATGCCAAACCCAGCCCATATTAGTCTTAGCGATTAAGCATGCATCTAGATCGGCATTCTCATTTGAGAATTCAACTAAATAGAGCTTGTCGTCTAATACACCCTTAAAAGCTAATGAACCATCACTCCTTCTAAAGACAGATACATCAATATTTGTAAATAAACAATTGTAGTCCATATGACACAATTGACTTACAGACAATAAATTATACCCGAGTGACTCTACTAAAAACACATTTGATATTGAGTGCTCGGTTGTGATGGCTATCTTGCCCAATCCTTTGACCTTTCCTTGGTTCCCATCTCCAAAGATAATAGTATCCTGGGAATCCCTGTTCTTGACGTAGGAGGTGAACATTTTCTTCTCCCCCATCATGTGGTTTGTGCATCTGCTGTCGATAATCCAGCTTGAGCCCCCGGATGCATAAACCTGCAAGGTAATTAAGCTTGGGTTTTAGGTACCCAACTCTTGTTGGGTCCTACAAGGTTAGTTACAATAACTTTTGGAACCCAATTGCATGTCTTGTCTCCCTTGCATTTAGATCCCAATTTTCTAGCAACTACTTTGGTATTTTTGCATAACAATACAAAAGAAGCATTACACGTTTGATACATAGCAGTTGGACTAGTGTAAACTTTCATAGGCGCACGAGAAATAGTATGATTGCGCCTAGGCCTACTCTTATCATGAACATATGTGGAACTAGAAGCAAACATAGCATGTGAATCATGATAAGTAGGTAAAGCAGCATGATTATAACATTTATCATGATGAGAAACTTTCTTGACATGAGCATAAAGACAAGCATGGTTCTTTTGATCTTGTGAAGAACTACTAGCCATAGGAGCCTTCCCTTTCTCCTTGTTGAGACCAGAAGTCTTTTGGCTTGTTAAGTTCTTGGTTTCCTTTCGAAAACCAAGTCCATCCTTAATTGAGGGGTGTCTACCAACAGTGTAGGCATCCCTAGCAAATTTAAGTTTCTCATAATTATCCATGCAAGTCTTAAGTTGAGGATTAAGACTTGCAACCTCATTGTTTAACTTAGCAATAATAGAGGCATGTTCATTACAAGCATCAACATCCAAGTCTTTACATCTATTACAAATAACAACATGATCTACACATGAACTAGTTGCATTTACTTCCTCTAGCTTAGTATTCAAATCATCATTTAAATTTTTTAAGCTAGAAATAGATTCATGATAGGAAGATAATTCAGATGACAGTATTTCATTTTTCTTAACTTCTAGAGCAAGATATTTTTGAACACTAATGAATTTATCATGTTCCTCATATAAAATATATTCTTGCTTTTTAGCAGTCTATCCTTTTCATTAAGAGCATCAATTAATTCATTTATTTTGTCTACTTTAGCTCTATCTAAGCCTTTAAACAAATCAGTGTAGTCTACTTCATCGTTAGAGGATTCCTCATCGCTAGAAGAAGAATACTTAGGAGTATCTCGAATACGTACCTTCTTCTCCTTAGCCATAAGGCACGTGTGTCGTTCGTTGGGGAAGAGTGAAGACTTGTTGAAGGCCGAGGCAGCTAGTCCTTCATCTTCGGAGTTGGATGAGGAACAGTCGGAGTCCCATTCCTTCCCGATGTGTGCCTCGCCCTTGGCATTCCTGTAGTTCTTTTTCTTTTCCCTCTTCCCATGCTTTTCTTGTGCCTGGTCATTATCATTATCGGGGCATTGAGCTATAAAATGACCAGTCTTACCGCATTGAAGCAGGAGCGGTTTCCCTTTGACTTGTTCTTGTTGGGGTACTCATTGCGTCCTTTTAGCGCGGTCTTGAAGCGCTTGATGATGAGTGCCCTCTCATCCTCATTGAGCCCGGCTGCCTCCACTTGTGCTACCTTGCTAGGTAGCGTCTCCCTACTGCCGGTTGCTTTGAGAGCAAAGGGTTGCGGCTCATAGACGGGAAGTGGACCGTTCAATGCATCGTCAATGTATCTTGCCTCCTTCACCATTATGCGCCCGCTTACGAATTTTCAGAGGATTTCCTCGGGTGTCATCTTGGTGTACCTGGGGTTCTCACGAATAAGATTTACAAGATGGGGGGTCAATAACTGTAAATGACCTGAGCATGAGTCGGACGACGTCATGATCTGTCCATCTTGTACTCCCGTAGCTTCAGATTTTGTTGACAAGGGTCTTGGGCCTGTTGTATGTCTGTGTTGGCTCTTCTCCTCTTATCATTGCGAATCTCCTAAGCTCGCCTTCCACCAATTCTATTTTAGTGATCATGGTGGCATTATTTCTGTAACACTCTAAATCGATCAACTGAACCTAACTTAGTTTATATTATTAATTTCCAATAAAAAGGGAAATATTTATGTTTTTAAATAATGAAATGGTGATAAATTAAATAATTTCTTGAATAGATAAAATTTTACCAATTGTTTGATGCATTCATGTGAATCATAAATTTTGTTTGATTTGATTTGCAAATCCAAATTTTTGATTTAGTTTGGTGTGAAAAAACATTTTTACAAAATAATAATAATTTGTTAAAATAATACTTCCTGCAAAACAAATATTTAGTTAATAATATTCTTGGATTTATTATGGTTTTAGAAATATGTATGTGCTTATACATTAATTGAGATTTATTTGGTGTGAATCTTTCCATAAAAATATAATAAGTTAGTACAATCTTATTGTGAAAATATGCATTTTAAATATGTTAATAATATTAAATATTTTATTCTAAATTTTTGGAATATATTTATTTATTATATATAATCTGCTATAAAAAAAGAAAAAAAAGAAGAAATTCGAAATAAAAAAAAAATAAAAAGCACGCACCTAGCCATTAATGCATGCTCGTACCAGAACAAATGGCCCAGGCGCTCCCTCTCCTAGCCTTTCAGCTCTCGCCATGGCTGCCAGGTGGGCCCCACTCTGGGCAACTGTTCATCTCACTTCTCAATCCCTGCTCCCTTCCGTTCACTCGCGCCAGGGAACACCGCCGGTAGTTTCTTCCACTCACGCCACCATTAACGGTGTTCTAAATTCTTCAGTTTCTCAGTTTCAATGTCCATCAAGATGCAGGAATGTGGCCTCCAACTGTTGTCCTTCCCCTGCCTACTCTCTTATAAAGCAGTAGCAATTTCTTCTTTTCCTTCCCTCACGCCCTTTCTTCCTGCTGCTACAATGCTCACGAAATTGTTCTCGTCCCCTATTTGTAACTGATTTCGCTCCTATTCTACCATGCCACCGTGCATTTGCCGATGCTGCTTGTCAGAGCCCCACCCGCGCTGCCAGAGAATCACGCCACGCAGCAGAGTACTTCCGGCGCCCGGTCGAGCCGCCACTGTTGTCCTGCTGCAACTGCTTTGCCATCGTTCTTCACCTCATCAAAACCTTCCATGTCGAGCTGCTGCAGTTGCCCGTCGTACTGCTGTCGCACAACGACTTCGATGGAGCTCGTCGTTATGTTGAACCTCACCGCCATCGCCTGTTCTACTGGAGTTCGCGCCACGACGCCGATGTATCCCCAGCGCCTGTTGCTAACCGTTCGTCGACAGCAGAGTTCTCCAGCTTCTCTGTTCCACGACGCCGCGCAGCAACTACTATTATTCATCGTCGAACCTGCTGTGCTAAAGCCCTCTCTACTCAATCCAAAGTAGAAGAAAGGTCTAATTTATTTACACGTTACCACCTATGGTCTACAGTTAATCGTATTTTAGCTCTACAACATTTTTCAGTTTGTAAAAAAAGATTAATTTGAGCTCAAATAATTGGGTCCTTGTGGTGCTAACTTCATAAGTAACACTTACATCAAATTATATGTTTTTTTTTAATTTTAACTATGTTGGTTATAATTAATCTACGTACGGTTTTCTAAATAAGAAATTAAAAAGAATTTTAGCCTTTATGTTCTGGTAACCGAAAGATAGATATTTATAATGACATCTATATATAAAATACAAATTTATCAGCTACCCCTTCTAGTCTACCTTTATGTATATGTAGGTCCATGTTACAATTTTTATTATAAAATATAAATTTAGAACCCAAATAAAATAGAAATGATTTTGTTAGTTTTATTAATTAGGTGATAAACATTTTAATTAGTGTTTCCAACAATTCAATTCACATATTTTTATAGTTTAATTTGAATTACGATTGTTATACAAGAAGTATTAAAATGGCCTTTTCAATTAATATAATGTTTTCATAATTTAACAATGTTTATTATAGATGTTTAAGTATAGTCGTTTTAAATAGAAATTTAAAAGAATATGTAGACCATATGTTTCTTAATAAAAATAAAAGATAAATATTTGTCTAATTATATTTAGCCCTATATTCAAGATTTTATAAATGATGATATATTAAAAGTAATATGGAGTTTTTCCTAAAATAATTGTTAAAATGGATAATTAGTGTTATTGCTTTTGTAAAATAAAATGATAGTTTATAGAATGTCGAAAACAATTACAATTTCCTTATTAAAGAATTAGATCATTAGTTTCTAAATTAATACTAAAGATAAATAATAGATCGATTATCTGTTTATTTATTAATTAATCATATAAACAATTTGTTCATGACTAGTAATATAGGCTATTTGTTCTCTTAATGAAAATGAAGATAATTATTATTTAGTAGTCTTGTCACATAAAACCAATTTAGACTTATATCTTAGTTTATCATAAGTGAAGGTTTAACAATGAATTATAATACGTTCCATAATGCTTCTAAAATTAATAATGTGTTTTGTAGCCCATTAACCTTAGATATATAACTTATATATTTTCTAAAAGGTTAAAAAGGTTTAATATCGTTATAACGTGTTTTATCGCCTTATAAACCCTTAATCTTAGACATATCACATATGACGTGTTATAAAAGATTAAATGGGTGAACTTAATATTTGTAGATTTTAATTAAGATATTTTAAGCTCATGTCTTGTTTTATAAAGTATAGAACACACATGTTTGAAAAGAATACCCTCTTATCATAACCATTACTTGCGACGTTTTTGAAAAACGAACGCTCTTTTCGTTAGGCTTTCTTTTAGCTTTACGTATGGTGAATGTTGTATGTTATTGAGTGGTGTTTGTTTCTTCTAGTTTGTTTGTGTGATATTCACTGGTTGATCTAGTAGTTAAGAATCAAGATCCATTCCTATCCGTGGAAGAACCTCAAGTTTTCAATAAGCAAGGCAAGTGGACTTCTCCCTCTGCATACTCTGTTTGATCCCAAACAATACATTTAATAAAGTTTATTCTTGGATATATATATATGCATAATTTGATGGGTTACCTATTTAGATACTCCTAACCTTTCCAACCTTACTCCTTGTTTAACATGGGATTATGATCTCATCAAGTAGCTATGCTATTGCTACAACTTTAAATTTATGCAGTCACTCCTGTTTATGATACTAATGTTCCAAATGGTAAGTTTACTTTATTGTTGTTAACCCGATGGTTACACAAGATTATTGCATATTAATTGGAACGTGGAGTGACCACCCGGGTAAACAGTGCTACCATGCGAACTATTATGGCTCTGGTCTTTGCAAAATAACTAGGGAAGTCTTATGTTGGGTGCTGGTCGTGGTCGACAGGAACGGGGGCACCTGGCAAGCTCTTATAGTTCCAGCTCAGGCAGATTGGATACGGGCATAGTTCCCAAAGCTTTACCCTGCAGTCTAGGCTATAAGTTGGTTACGTTAGGTGTGCTTTATCCAGTTTGACCATTTCCAGCATTTGCGTAATGAGGACTCTAGGGAGAAGCCTCGTAGTGAGACCCTGGCCATTCACCTCGGAAGTGAATACGGGTCTACCTAACCCGGGCTAGAAGGGAATCATGACTCATGGGTAAAGATGCGCCACCTCTGCAGAGTGTAAAATTGATATATCAGCCGTGCTCACGGTTATGAGAAGCCTGGACTCCTCACATGATAATCGAACTTGAAGATGGAAAATAAATCGAGTTCCGATGATCTACCAATGGATTGCTTAAGTGGTTTCACTTAAGTGTTTTGATATACTCTTATACCTTTGTTTAATGGGAATACTTGGGATTCACACTTATTAGTAAGACAGGTGTTGTTAATAAAATGTTGACAAACTAAAATGCTTACTGCTCAACCTTAGCCTCACCTTGTTAAACTTGCGTTAGTTTTTCCCCCACTTGCTGAGCCCTGACCATAAGTGAGCTCACCCTTGCTTAATTTTGATCACATGTTTGCAGATGAAGTTATGATGCTGAGCTCCATGGATGCTAGTCTAGTGATACCCCGGTCATCTTCCAGTGGATGGATGTCCTTGTTTCGCTGTACTTTCATGAATAAAGGTTAAGACATTATGTCTGTTCAAAGTGTAATATGTTAATATAATCGTTATTTACGCTTTTATGCATTGTTCTTTTGATATATTACACTTGTGATGTCAACATATCTGTGAAAATAGATCCTAGCACACATATGTGATGCACCCGGCTCTGCCCCTTAGAAACGGGTGTGACAGAAGTGGTATCAAAGCAATGTGACGTAGGTCACTAGATTAGTTAGAAATGGAAAGCCCAGTCAGTCTTTCAAAGCTTGATATATTTTCCTCCATAAAAACTTATTTATATCAAAAACTCGTCTCTTTTATTTTCAACTCTTCTAGTCTGATTTTGGTCTATCAGAAGACTCTACTCAGAAGCACTACAAGATGATCAAGTTAGGATTGTGGAACTTGAAGTGAAGTCTACCTAAAGGAACCCTTTAGAAGCTATTGAAGATGCCCCATTCTCTGTCTTATCCCCGCCCCGCAAGAAGTTTTCGTTATAGATCTCTTGGATCTAATACCATTCTTCTTGGTTAGGTTGATAGGATAGTTCTATAGTGCTAAGTTTCCGACTAGATCGATAAAGACGACGTTATATTGTGGTTGTTTTCTAATTCATAATATTGCTATATAACCCTTGATTTCTCCTACTCTTGTTTTCTTGCCATTGTATTGTCATACTTCGACAATATCTACCTCGATATATTGAACCCTTTGTTTCTCTACTTCTCTCCTTGATAATGCCTTTGTATTTTGTATCCTTAAAAAACTTTCTCATATCCTTGGTTGAATAATTTATCCTCGCTTCATCAGTTAGTGGTTATCTTATTTCACCCTTGGTCATTAACAATAATGTTTTGATCTTGTCTATCTCCTTGTTATTTCTGATCTGATTCCTTGATTTTATAGTCTCTTCCTTATTCCTAACCTTGTCCCGCCTTTCGAAAAAAACTATAGGAAATTGTTTTCCCTAGGCAAGGTTGCCTTTTGATTGAATGAATAACATCGAGTTATGTTGTACTGATATGTTTGAGTTCATGTTAGTTATCTTTGTGACTATGTTTGATTTGCTTCTTTGTAATGATTGTTGTTGTATTGTGTGACTTTTGTCCACAATGACAACAGTTAGCTAGGTTAAACCTTAGATAGTTGGGTTCTCTCTACTCTTTATAGTCTGTCGTAGCTCAATCTTTTCGTCCCTTCTTTCCTTACTATATCCATACAGATGTCAGACATTGGAATGTCAACTACAAGTGATGTCACTAAGTGCAAAGAAGGCATTGTGTTGGCAACTCCTCTAGCTAAGCCTCAGATGGAACAGTTCAAGAAGGCGCATTCACAGTTTCTGCAAGCAACATCTCAAGTAGTAGCTAGACTCCAACAAGTTGATTTAGCAGAATTTATAGCACATGAGCAGACTACCGATAACCATATGACATTAGCCACAACATCACCCTCGATAGTTGACTTAGAGAAGCTATTACATGCACAAGCTCTGATAATATAGAAAGCATCTCAACTCACCTCCTCATACCAGCAAGCGTTGGCAAGTCGAAACATCACTAGAAATGAAACAACTAATAAACAGACACAAAAGGATGCACACCACCAGACAAACGACCTTGGAACATGTTGTTGTTGTGAGTAATATGGAATTCCTTGTCACCAGATCAGCACAAACGAAAGTGAAACTACAAAACAGAAGAACTAGATTTTGTTTTCTGGCATAAAAAGTCAATGGTCTCCCCAAGAACAACAAATAGCAGAATCTGGAATACCTATGCACTGTCAGACGATGAATTGCTAGGTTTTCCAAAAAGGAAACATCACAAGGATGCCCAGCTACAAGAAGAAACACATGAGTGTTACATTGATGGATGGACTATCACCTGCACACAGTTTTAGCCTCGTCGTCACATCAGATCCAAGAAACAAAAAGGGAAACATGGAAAAAGTCAAGAAATAACTTCAAGAAAAGCTTGCTATCAATGTGGACGTGAAGGTCATTACTTCCGTAACTGTCCTGAGAAAAGTTCACTAGAGATCACCTCCGAGATGAAGCTATCTCAGTCTTTAGACATGGAATATGAACAAAAATGCATAGAAACTTCTACCAACACAGTAAAGACAACTCCACCATGTAACTTATCAAGTCGTGCTTGCTTTTGCTGTGGTGATACCGGCCATCTTGTTAATAGTTGTCCTAAGAAAGATATGGAGATCAATAAGGTCCAAAAGAAAAGACAACACCCTCAAACCCATGCATCAACAAAGAATAAACAACGGAAAGAGACCACAGGAAAGATAAGTTATGCAGTGACAGGAACCATTCCATATGATGATGCAGTAATTTTTGGAACACTAGTCATTCACACAACCATCGCCACCGTGTTGTATGCTCCTCGTACAACACATTCTTTTATCAGTGCCTAGTTTGCAACAAAGTATGGTATCTTCAAGTGTCCCTTGAGATCAAGGAAGACCATCAGTGCACCCGAAGGAAAAATGTTAGTAAACTACATATGTCCAAATGTAAGTGTTAAAATCAATGGGATAGATTTTCCAGCTGATCTTATAGTAATAGAATCAGTGGGAAAGGATGTGATTCTTGGAAATAATTGGTTACAAAGAACTAAGTCAGTAATCCAACATACTGAGAGAACCATGAGTTTGGAAACCCCGTCTGGAGAAAGAATAGTAGTTGAAGACGACCGACCTCCAGCTATGTTTGGTGCATCTGACAGGGAAGAATAATGTATCATTTAGCTAGGAGGAGTATGTCTCAGGAAGAAAAACAAATGTCAAGGTGTTGCCCCTTTCAAGATTTGTAATTGTGCTAAGTGATATATGAATAAATTTGGAGAATCTCTCGCACCTATTGTGTTTTGCCTCTTTATAAGAAAATAAAGTATGGTGTCATCTGCTATATGCAAACAATGTGATACTCTAGTTGCCCTAAAGTCCCGCTCAAGTCTTTCTCTCAATCTGTGCTCAAAGAAATACTCTTGGATCAGAAAGATTATTTGGATATCATGCTCTGAAATCTATAAGGTTCAAAAGATCTTTGTTAAGGATTATAGCACTTGTACACTCTTGAAGTATGATGAAGCTAGGAGAAATCAGAAATCATCCTTAACTAATCTTATCTTGGAAATCAAAATGTTGTGTTAGCTCTTTATCTTAATGTCATACAAGCCTCTTATGCAGTCTGCCTCACTAACTCTTTTACCCTCTGACTAGATGATGAACCCCCATGGAAAGGAAGTAAATGAAGCCAACGACAATATTCCTACCTTAACAACTATGAACAAGGAAAATAAGTCACATAGATATTCGATGAATGGAATGAAGAACAACAAAAGGAATAGAACAATGTTTGGATACATGAGTAGTCCACCTCAACAACAAGCAAAAGCCATGAAACACATGGATACCCAAACAGAAGAATCAAGTCAGGTTCAGCTATACGAGATACACACACCAAATCAACCCTCACCCCCTGTTGGTCAAGCAAAGTTGACTCGCAAAGAAATCAAAGCAAGAGGTGCTTGCTACAACTGCAAAAATGAAGGACATATTATTCGCGAATGCCCCAAGAAGCGTCTAGACCGACTAGAGAAGAAAGCTGCCAACCATGACCTAAACAATAATTCAGAAGACCAACCACTTTATTAGTATTCATTGTGAAGCGAAGAAACAATAAGTTCCTTAAGTTTGGAAGAGTCTAGTGTGAACTAAGAACCTACAAATAACCATGTATCACCTTTGTTTCCTTGCTAGCCTTCCCTAATCTCGAGGACGAGATTCTTTTTAGGG
This sequence comes from Zea luxurians, assembly GCA_029449295.1. Lineage (NCBI taxonomy): Eukaryota > Viridiplantae > Streptophyta > Magnoliopsida > Poales > Poaceae > Zea > Zea luxurians. Next base: position 3,747,461 of record JAOPSE010000126.1, on the reverse strand, counting down.
GGTAGATTTTGTAACACCCTAAATCAGTCAACTGAACCTGTCGGCGTTCCGAGACCGAGGGGTCCCTGAGCCGACGAGTGAATGTCGCCGCGTGCCCCAGCCCAGATGGGTCGAGCGCGAGGGCGAGCGCGAAGGGGGGAGAGCGAGGCGGCCGGAGACCGGCGTGAGAGAGGTGGGAATCCCGCGGCCTTCGTGTTCGTCCCGCGCCCAGGTCGGGTGCGCTTGCAGTAGGGGGTTACAAGCGTCCACGCGGGAGAGGGAGCGAGCGGCTCCGGGCGAGCGCGTGTCTCGTCCTCGTCCCCGCGCGGCCAACCCTCTCTAAGAGGGCCCTGGTCCTCCCTTTTGTAGGCGCAAGGAGAGGATCCAGGTGTACAATGGGAGGTGTAGCAGAGTGCTACGTGTCTAGCGGAGGGGAGCTAGCGCCCTAGGTACATGCCGTTGTGGCAGCCGGAGAGATCTTGGCACCCAGCTGGTGTGATGTCGTGGCCGTCGGAGGAGCGATGGAGCTTGGCGGATGGACAGCTGTCGGAGCGGTTGAGTCCTTGCTGACATCCTCTTGCTTCCGTAAGGGGGCTGAGAGCCGCCGTCGTCATAGAGCATGCGGGGCGCCATCATTGCCTATCTGGCGGAGCGAGCCAGATGGGACGCCGGTCTTGTTCCCTGCGGCCCGAGTCAGCTCGGGGTAGGGTGATGATGGCGCCTCCTGTTGACGTGGCTGGTCTGCGCCCTAGGTTGGGCGATGTGGAAGCTCCTCCGAAGCCGAGGTCGAGTCCGAGCCCCCGGGTCGGGCGAGGTGGAGATTGCCGGCTGGTGCCGGGGCGGAGTCCGAGCCCTGGGGTCGGGCGAAGCGGAGTTCGTCGTCTTCTGGGGCCGAGCCCAAGTCCGAGCCCTGGGTCGGGCGAGGCGGAGATCGTCGTCTTCTGGGCCGAGCCCAAGTCTGAGCCCTGGGTCGGGCGAGGCGGAGATCGTCGTCTTCTGGGACTTAGCCCAAGTCCGAGCCCTGGGTCGGGCGGAGTTCGCCGTCTTCCGGGACTTAGCCCGAGTCCGAGCCCTGGGTCGGGCGGAGTTCGTTGTCTTCCGAGACTTAGCCCGAGTCCGAGCCCTAGGTCGGGCGGAGCGGAGTTCGCCGTCTTCCGGGACTTAGCCCGAGTCCGAGCCTTGGGTCGGGCGGAGCGGAGTTCGCCGTCTTCCGGGACTTAGCCCGAGTTCGAGCCCTGGGGTCGGGCGAAGCGGAGCTTCCTATGGAGCCTTCGGCCGGGCCTGACTGCCCGTCAGTCTCACTCTGTCAAGTATCACCGCAGTTGGAGTGGCGCAGGCGGCGCTGTCCTTCTGTCAGGCCGGTCAGTGGAGTGGCGAAGTGACGGCGGTCACTTCGGCTCTGCCGGCTGGGGGGCGCGCGTCAGGATAAAGGTGTCAGGCCATCTTTGCATTAAATGCTCCTGCGATTTGGTCGGTCGGTGCGGCAATTTGGTCAGGGCTGCTTCTTGGCGAAGGCAGGGCCTCGGGCGAGCCGGGAATATGTTCGCCGCTGAAGGGGGGCCTCGGGCGAGACGGAAATCCTCCGGGGTCGGCTGCCCTTGTCCGAGGCTAGGCTCGGGCGAGGGGTGATCGAGTCCCTCAAATGGACTAATCCCTGACTTAATCGCACCCATCAGGCCTTTGCAGCATTGTGCTGATGGGGGTTACCAGCTGAGAATTAGGAGCCTTGAGGGTACCCCTAATTATGGTCCCCGACAGTAGCCCCCGAGCCTCGAAGGGAGTGTTTGCACTCGCTTGGAGGCTTTCGTAGCACTTTTTTGCAAGGGGACCAGCCTTTCTCGGTTGCGTTTTGTTCCGGTGGGTGCGCGCGAGCGCACCCGCCGGGTGTAGCCCTCGAGGCCTCGGAGGAGTGGTTTCACTACTTCGAGGTCTTAGTGCCTCGCGTAGTGCTTCGGCTGGTCTGGTCGTTCCCTCATGCGAGCTGGCCGTAGCCCAGGTGTACGGTCGGGTCCCAAGTTCTCGGGCTGGTATGTTGACGCTGTCAACGGTTCGGCCGGAGCCGGGTTTGCGAGAGCAGCCCCCGAGCCTCTGCTCAAGGCGAGAGGGCGATCAGGGACAGACTCGGCTTTTTTACATACGCCCCTACGTCGCCTTTCCGCAAGGAGGAGGGGGGAAAGCGCCATGTTGCCCTCGATGGGCACCGAACATGGTGTCTCCGTTGAGCTGCAAGCGGGTGATCCGAGTGGACGTCCGTGCCCCATTCGTTAGGTGTCGGCTAGGGGCCCAGAGGCACGCCCCAAAGTACCGGCGGGTGATCTGCCGGACCCGGTCCCCTGGCGACGGCGTCCGAGGGCTTGATGCCTCCCTCTGATGGGATTCCGTTACAAGATCGTTCCCGCCGGTCTCGGAAATGTCCTAGGGTACCTCGGGAGCGCAGCCCGAGCCTTGGTTATGTATCGAACGTACCCATGGTCATCCCTCGCTCGGCGTCTGAGGCGGTTGTGAACCCTTCGGGGGCCAGCCTTCGAACCCCTGATCAGTAATGGGCGCGGAGCCCGAGTAGCCTGAGGCGGCCGTGGAACCCTTTCGAGGGGCCGGCCTTCGAACCTCTGACCAGTAGTGGGTGTAGGGCCCACGCGATCTGAGGCGGCTGTCGAACCCTTCCGGGGGGGGGCAGCCTTCGAACCTCTGATCAGTAGGGGGCTCGGAGCCTGGTTCCTTCTCGGGGAAGGATCCTTTTCGGGGTATCCCCCTTTCCTGGTCCCTGTTGCAAGAGAGAGAAAGAGGAAAAACGGAAAAGGATACGAAATCGAACGATGCGGCGTACCTTTTTTTGACGCGGTCATTACGGCGAAGGCGAAGCGTCGCTCGCTTCTCCTGCCAGGGGCGCCGCGTGTCCCGTCGCGGAGTTGATGCGACGGGGCGAGTAGTTCGCAGGGTAGCCGTTGCGCGTGCGTGAGTCGTTCGAGGAACGGGTGTTTCGCTTCGCGTTTTTGAATCCCACGTCCGGTCCGGGCGAAACGTTTGAACCGGTCGCGCCTTGGTCTTCATATACTCGGGAGAGGGTCTGGTGACGGTTCTTTGCTCCGCTTCCTGCCTCCCTCTTAGGTTTTTCGCAACCTGAGAGACTTAGCCAGAGAAAAGGAAACCGCCCTCCCTGTCCCTTGCGTCGCCACCCCTTCCGCTCGGCGATGGCTGACCGGGTGACCATCATCTCGCCGCGCGACCCATGGCCTTTCTCCACGGTGACGGCGAGTGATCTGGAGGATCTTGTTGGTGAGGGTTTACTTCGCCCTCTCACCGATGAGCAGCGACCGGAATGGATTCCCCCTGTGGGCGGAGCCGCTCCATCCCCACCGCCGGGGTACATCGTGAGCTTCGTCTCCTTCCACGAGCGGGGATTTGGTGTGCCGGCGAGCCGCTTCATGCGGGCGATCCTGCACCACTATGGGGTGGAGTTGCACAACCTCAGCCCCAACTCCATCTCGCAGGCCGCCATCTTCGTAGCGGTGTGCGAGGGGTACTTGGGGATTGCCCCCCATTGGGATTTGTGGACCCATCTCTTTTTCGCGGAGCTTTTTGCCTCGCCGACGGGGGAGAGGAAGGTCCGCGCAGCGGTGCGGGCCGACGGCTGCACCCTCCTGCTGAGGCAGTCGCGGGCGTCGCTGTATATTCCCGCCATCCTCGCGTCCTCGAACAAGGGGTGGCAGCGCCGGTGGTTCTACCTCCGGAATGACAGCGAGTTGCTCCCGCCGTTCTCTCAGCGAGTAGTCACCGCCGCCGCTGATGCTTGGCGCCATGGGACCCCTCACGAAAGACAGAAGAACCTCGAACCCCTCCTCAAGGCCTTAGAGGCGTTGCGGAAGGGGGACTCACCGCTGCAGGGGTGATTGCCGCCATCCACCGCCGGAGGGTGCTTCCCTTGGCGGAGCGACGGCTGTCGCTTTGGGAAATGACACCGGAGGTGGACTTGGAGGGCTTGCGGATGTCCTCTGATCCTCTTCCCCTCGACGTCCTCCACGGGCGGGTGTCCGTTGCGTTGGGGAAGCCGGACCCCAGCACCTTCTCCCAGCCTTTGGTGCGCCCTGACCAAGGGTGCGTGACTCTGGTGAGTGTCCACTCCTTCTTTCTTCTTGCGTCGGATTGCCCCTGGTTTTTAAGGTCGGGATTTCCACCCGTCTTCAAGAGGTAGGGTGGCACAAGTCTTCCCTGCCACGGGTCCCGCAAGATGCGGCGGACCGAGCAGCGCGGCGGGTCACCGCGGAGGAGAAGAAGAAAAAGAAGGATGCGGAGAAGGCCCGGGCCCGCGAGCGGAGGCAGGCTCGGGACGCCTTGGAAAAGCTTCGTCGCCGACAGGAGAGGGAGGGGCTCCCGAGGGAGCCGTCGCCAGAAACGCCCGACGACGATGACGATGATGAAGATGATGACGAGGAAGACGACATGGCTGCCCGCCTTGGCCTCAGCCCTGACTTGGGGTTAGGCCAGGAGCCATCAAACTAGCCCCTGAGCGGGTTGATGCCGTCAGTCCTCGGAGTCGGGACACCGGGGTCCTGGCCCGAGGAGCGGGGACAATCCGAGAGGGTACTTGACCCCTCGGCTGGAGGAGCTGAGGCGACACCGGGGAGCCAGGCCGGGGCGTCTGCTCCGCGAGAGCCGCCGCCCACGCCGGCAGCGCAGGGGAGCGACCCCTAGGTCGTCGTGGCAGTGCCTGAGCAGTCCGCCTCCCGGGCGTCTAGGGCGCCCAAAGCAAGGGCGGTGCCGAAGCTGCCGGCGAAGCGGACCTCGACGGCGGCTCCGGGGGTCAAGATCCGAGAGACCTCCCCCCAGGCACGGTTGATCATGGCCCGGAGTGGGTGAGTATCCTGGAATGTCTTCGTCCTGGCTTTTCATTCGTATGTCTCGGCCGTGATTTTTCTTTTTTCCTCAGCAAGCGAAGCCATGGGCTGACTGACCTGGCGCCCCGGAAGGCCCTTAAGACGACACCGGCTTGCGCGACCAGCGCCGCTCCGGGCCTTGCCGTTCAGGTGACCTTCTCGCAAGGCGCTCCACAGCAGGGGGCTCAGGCGGCACCAGTCGCCGTGGAGCGGGTTCCCGAGGCTGGCGCTTCTGCTGGGGCGGCCATTGTGATAGGGGTGGCGGCTGACGCGGGCCCAGTCCACCCGGATGTGGTGATCCACGCAGAAGTCCAGGAACTTTCTGCCGGTGAACTGGGTGCCGTTGTCGGTGATGATGGAGTTCGGGACCCCGAAGCGATGGATGATGTTGGTGAAGAACGCCACCGCCTGCTCGGACCTGATGTTGTTCAGGGGTCGGACCTCGACCCACTTGGAGAATTTGTCGATGGCGACCAGTAGGTGCGTGTAGCCCCCGGGTGCCTTCTGCAAGGGGCCGACGAGATCTAGACCCCACACAGCAAAAGGCCAGGTGATGGGTATCGTCTGCAGAGCCTGAGCGGGCAGGTGGGTCTGCCTCGCGTAGAATTGACACCCTTCGCAGGTGCGGACGATTCTGGTAGCGTCGGCCACCTCCGTCGGCCAGTAGAAGCCTTGCCGGAAAGCATTCCTGACAAGGGCTCGAGGCGCTGCGTGATGGCCGCAAGCCCCCGAGTGTATCTCTCGCAGGAGTTCCTGACCTTCGACGATGGAGATGCATCGCTGGAGGATGCCTGAGGGGCTGCGGTGGTAGAGCTCCTTCTCATCTCCCAGCAAGACAAACGACTTGGCGCGCCGCGCCACCCGCTGAGCCCCGGCCCGGTCGAGGGGTAGCTCTCCTCGGTGGAGATATTGCAGGTACGGGGTCTGCCAGCTTCGATTAGGCGTGACCCCGCTTCGTTCCTCCTCGACGCGCAGTGCCTCACCCTCAGGGGCCGATGGTACCTCGGGCTGAACCGAGGGCGCCTCGGGCCGAGCTGAGGGTGCCTTGGGATGAGCCGAGGGTGCCTCGGGATGAGCCGAGGGCGCCTCGGGTTGAGCCGAGGGTGCCTCGGACTGAGCCGAGGGTACCTCGGACTGAGCCGAGGGTACCTCGGGCTCGGACGTGTCGTCGATCTTGACGGAGGGTTGATGCAGGTCTCGGGAGAAGACGTCCGGGGGAACCGTTGTTCGCCCCGAGGCTATTTTAGCCAGCTCGTCCACAGTCTCGTTGTAGCGCCGGGCGATGTGGTTGAGCTCGAGCCCGTAGAACTTGTCTTCCAGGCGCCGAACCTCATCGCAGTAGGCCTCCATCTTCGGGTCGTGGCAGTGGGCGTTCTTCATGACTTGGTCGATGACGAGCTGCGAGTCACCGCGAGCGTCGAGGCGTCGGACCCCTAGCTCGATGGCGATCCGCAACCCGTTGACCAGAGCCTCATACTCGGCCACATTGTTGGACGCCGGGAAGTGGAGGCGTAGCACGTAGCGTAGATGCTTTCCGAGGGGTGAGATGAAGAGTAGGCCTACGCCGGCTCCTGTCTTCATTAGCGACCCGTCGAAGAACATGGTCCAGAGCTCCGGTTGGATCGGAGCCGTCGGTAGCTGGGTGTCGACCCATTCAGCCACGAAGTCCGCCAAGACCTGGGACTTGATGGCCTTCCAGGGAGCGAACGAGATTGTCTCGCCCATGATTTCCACCGCCCACTTTGCAATCCTACCCGAGGCCTCTCGGCACTAGATGATCTCTCCCAGGGGGAAGGATGACACCACAGTTACCGGATGAGAGTCGAAGTAGTGTCGCAGCTTCCGCCGCGTCAGGATCACCGTGTACAGCAGCTTCTGAACTTGTGGGTAGCGGATCTTGGTTTTGGACAGTACCTCGCCGATGAAGTAGACTGGCCTCTGAACGGGCAATGCATGTCCCTCTTCTTGCCTCTCGACCACAATCGCGGCGCTAACCACCTGAGTGGTCGCGGCGACGTAGACCAGGAGGGCTTCTCTGGCAGCTGGGGGCACCAAGATAGGCGCCTTCGTGAGGAGCGCCTTCAGGTTCTCGAGGGCTTCCTCGGCCTCAGGGGTCCAAGTGAAGCACTCGGCCTTCCTCAAGAGGCGGTACAGAGGTAGACCTCTTTCGCCGAGGCGTGAGATGAAGCGGCTCAGAGCCGCGAGACATCCCATGACTCTCTGTACGCCTTTCAAGTCCTTGATGGGCCCCATGCTGGTGATGGCTGCGATCTTCTCCGGGTTGGCTTCGATGCCCCGCTTGGAGACGATGAACCCCAAGAGCATGCCTCGGGGCACCCCGAAGACACACTTCTCGGGATTTAGCTTGACACCTTTCGCCTTGAGACATCGGAATGTCACTTCAAGGTCGGAAAGGAGGTCGGAGGCTTTCCTCGTCTTGACTACGATGTCATCGACGTAGGCCTCGACCGTGCGGCCGATGTGTTCGCCGAACACATGGTTCATGCACCGCTGCTACGTCGCGCCCGCATTCATCAAGCCGAACGGCATGGTGACATAGCAGTACATGCCGAAGGGTGTGATGAAAGAAGTCGCGAGCTGGTCGGACTCTTTCATCCTGATTTGGTGATACCCTGAGTAGGCATCGAGGAAAGACAGGGTTTCGCACCCAGCAGTGGAATCCACGATTTGGTCGATGCGAGGCAGAGGGTAGGGAACCTTCGGACATGCTTTGTTGAGACCAGTGTAGTCTACACACATCCGCCATTTCCCCCCTTTCTTTCTCACAAGCACAGGGTTGGCAAGCCATTCGGGATGGAATACCTCTTTGATGAACCCTGCCGCCATCAGCTTGTGGATCTCCTCGCCTATGGCTCTGCGCTTCTCTTCGTCGAATCGGCGTAGAGGCTGCTTGACGGGTTGGGCTCCGGCTCGGATGTCCAGCGAGTGCTCGGCGATATCCCTCGGTATGCCAGGCATGTCCGAGGGACTCCACACGAAGACATCGGCGTTCGCGCGGAGAAAGTCGACGAGCACTGCTTCCTATTTGGGATCGAGCCCGGAGCCGATTCGGATCTGCTTGGAGGCGTCGCCGCTGGGGTCGAGGGGGACGGACTTAACCGTCTCCGCTGGCTCAAAGTTGCCGGCGTGACGCTTCACGTCTGGCACCTCCTTAGAGAGGCTTTCCAGGTCGGCGATGAGGGCCTCGGACTCGGCGAGGGCCTCGGCGTGCTCCACGCACTCCACGTCGCATTCGAACGCGTGTTTGTACGTGGGGCCGACGGTGATGACCCCGTTGGGGCCCGGCATCTTGAGCTTCAGGTAGGTGTAGTTGGGGACGGCCATGAACTTTGCGTAGCATGGCCTCCCCAGTACCACGTGGTAGGTTCCTCAGAACCCGACCACCTCGAACGTTAGGGTCTCCCTTCGGAAGTTGGAGGGTGTTCCGAAGCAGACGGGAAGGTCGAGTTGTCCGAGGGGCTGGACGCGCTTCCCGGGAATGATCCCATGGAAGGGCGCAGCGCCTGCTCGGACGGAGGACAGATCGACGCGCAGGAGTCCGAGGGTTTCAGCGTAGATGATGTTGAGGCTGCTGCCTCCGTCCATGAGGACCTTGGTGAGCCTGACGTCGTCGATGACGGGGTCGACGACGAGCGGGTATTTCCCCGGGCTCGGCACATGGTCGGGGTGATCGGCTCGGTCGAAGGTGATGGGCTTGTCGGACTAGTCTAGATAGACTAGCGCCGCCACCTTCACCGAGCAGACCTCCCGGCGCTCTTGCTTGCGATGCCGAGCCGAGGCATTCGCCGCTTGCCCACCATAGATCATGAAGCAGTCGCGGACCTCGGGGAACTCTCCTGCCTGGTGATCTTCCTTCTTGTCGTCGTTGCGGGCCTTGCCACCCTCCGCGGGTGGCCCGGCCCTATGGAAGTGGCGCCGAAGCATGACGCACTCCTCAAGGGCGTGCTTGACGGGTCCCTGGTGATAGGGGCACGGCTTCTTGAGCATCTTGTAGAAGTGGTTGGCACCTCCGGGGGGCTTCCGAGGGTTCTTGTACTCGGCGGCGGCGACAAGGTCCGCGTCGGCGGCGTCGCGTTTTGCTTGCGACTTCTTCTTGCCCTTCTTCTTGGCGCCGCGCTGAGTTGACGCCTCGGGAGTATCTTCCGATGGGCGGCCCTAGGGCTGCTTGTCCTTCCGGAAGATAGCCTCGACCGCCTCCTGGCCGGAGGCGAACTTGGTGGCGATGTCCATCAGCTCGCTCGCCCTGGTGGGGGTCTTGCGACCCAGCTTGCTCACCAGGTCGCGGCAGGTGGTGCCAGCGAGGAACGCGCCGATGACATCCGAGTCGGTGATGTTGGGCAGCTCGGTGCGCTGCTTCGAGAATCACCGGATGTAGTCTCGGAGAGACTCTCCCGGCTGCTGTCGGCAGCTTCGAAGGTCCCAGGAATTCCCGGGGCGCACGTACGTCCCCTAGAAATTGCCAGCAAAAGCTTGGACTAGGTCGTCCCAGTTGGAGATCTGCCCCGGAGGCAGGTGCTCCAACCAGGCGCGAGCAGTGTCGGAGAGGAACAGGGGGAGGTTGCGGATGATGAGGTTGTCATCGTCCGTTCCACCCATTTGGCAGGCCAGACAGTAGTCCGCGAGCCACAGTTCCGGTCTCGTCTCCCCCGAGTACTTTGTGATAGTAGTCGGGGGTCGGAACCGGGTCGGGAACGGCGCCCGTCGGATGGCCCGGCTAAAGGCCTGCGGACCCGGTGGTTCGGGCGAGGGACTCCGATCCTCCCCGCTGTCGTAGCGTCCCCCACGCCCGGGGTGGTAGCCTCGGTGCACCCTCTCGTCGAGGTGGGCCCGACGGTCGCGGTGATGGTGCTCGTTGCCGAGGCGACCCGGGGCCGCAGGCGCGGTGTTGCGCGTGCGCCCGGTGTAGACCGAGGCTTCCCGCATGAATCGAGAAGTCACGACATGAGGTTCCGAGGGGTACCCCTACCTTCGAGAGGCGGAGCTCTCGGCCCGTCGGACCGTGGCGCCTTCCAGGAGATTCTTGAGCTCTCCCTGGATTCGCCGTCCCTTGGTGGTTGATGGCTCCGGCATCTCGCGGAGAAGCATCGCTGCTGCAGCCAGGTTCCGGCCGACCCCACTAGATGCGGGTGGTGGCCTGACCCTGACGTCGTCGTTGATGCGGTGCTGGAAGCCCTGGGGTAGATGACGTATTTCCCCGGCCGGGGGTTGGCCCGCCCATGCCTGCCCGACGTCCCGACGGATCGGCTCAAGCGCTCCTGCTCCCTCGTCGAGCCTGGCCTGCACCCCGCGGATTTGCTCGAGCTGTGGGTCATGGCCCCCCGCCTGAACGGGGACCACAGCTAGCTCCCGTGGGATGTCAACGCGAGGCACCGGCCTAGGGAGGTCACCATCCTCCGGCATGCTGAGATGGTTGCCTTCGGAGGGACCCTCTATATCGACGTGGAAGCATTCGCGACTTGGGCCGCAGTCCTCGTCGCCGAGACTACGGCTACCGTCGGAATAGTCGGAAAGGCAGTAGTCGCATGCGGTCATAAAGTCCCGCATGGCACTGGGGTTGCCAAGTCCGGAGAAATCCCAACAGACGCTGGGTTCGCCGTCTTCCTCGGACCCAGAGGGCCCGTAGGTCGAGACGTCCGTCAGCCGGTCCCAAGGTGACCGCATACGAAACCCCAGAGGGTTTGGACTTGCCTCTACGAGAGCACCTGCCAAAGCGAAGCCGCTAGGCGGGTCGAGGCTGAATCCGAAAGACGTGGGATGGGAATCGGTCGGTACCTTTTGGTTGACGAGCGGCGATGAGGTCACGTCGGGGGCTGACTGCACCGTCGTCTCAGGTACGAGGGTGACGTCCAGCAAGCTTTTTGCGAGCGTGCTGGCGTCATCCGCTTGCTCGGGTTTGGCGTGTCGCGGGGAGACGGCGCTCGCCTTCGTCTCAAACACGAGGTCGACGCCCGGTGCGCCCCCCGTTGGGGTGCTGGGGCCATCGACTCGCTCGACAGCCGAGGAGGCGCTGTCTCCTGCTTGGCCTTGGTTGCCCCGCCTCCTCCTCCGTCGGCGGGGGAGAGGACGGGGTGAGCTCGAAGGTCGTTCTTCCACCACGCGGGGAAGACGTCGTCGATTCCGCCGCCAGCAGGCGGGCTGTCGGCCGCCACTGTCGTTGTCGCGCGGCGGTGGAAGGAGTATCATGTCGTAGCTGCCGTCGATGGACATGAACTCAAGACTCCCGGAACGGAGCACCGTCCCGGGTTGGAGAGGTTGCTGGAGACTGCCCATCTGGAGCTTGACGGGAAGCTGTTCGTCAACACGCAGCAGGCCCCTACCTAGCGCGCCAACTGTCGGCGTTCCGAGACCGGGGGGTCCCTGAGCCGACGAGTGAATGTCGCCGCGTGCTCCAGCCCAGATGGGTCGAGCGCGAGGGCGAGCGCGAAGGGGGGAGAGCGAGGCGGCCGGAGACCGGCGTGAGAGAGGTGGGAATCCCGTGGCCTTCGTGTTCGTCCCGCGCCCAGGTCGGGTGCGCTTGCAATAGGGGGTTACAAGCGTCCACGTGGGAGAGGGAGCGAGCGGCTGCGGGCAAGCGCGTGTCTTGTCCTCGTCCCCGCGCGGCCAACCCTCTCTAAGAGGGCCCTGGTCCTCCCTTTTATAGGCGCAAGGAGAGGATCCAGGTGTACAATGGGGGGTGTAGCAGAGTGCTACGTGTCTAGCGGAGGGGAGCTAGCGCCCTAGGTACATGCCGTTGTGGCAGCCGGAGAGATCTTGGCACCCAGCTGGTGTGATGTCGTGGCCGTCGGAGGAGCGATGGAGCTTGGCGGAGGGACAGCTGTCGGAGCGGTTGAGTCCTTGCTGACGTCCTCTTGCTTCCGTAAGGGGGCTGAGAGCCGCCGTCGTCACAGAGCATGCGGGGCGCCATCATTGCCTATCTGGCGGAGCGAGCCAGATGGGACGCCGGTCTTGTTCCCTGCGGCCCGAGTCAGCTCGGGGTAGGGTGATGATGGCGCCTCCTGTTGACGTGGCTGGTCTGCGCCCTAGGTTGGGCGATGTGGAAGCTCCTCCGAAGCCGAGGTCGAGTCCGAGCCCCCGGGTCGGGCGAGGCGGAGATTGCCGGCTGGTGCCGGGGCGGAGTCCGAGCCCTGGGGTCGGGCGAAGCGGAGTTCATCGTCTTCTGGGGCCGAGCCCAAGTCCGAGCCCTGGGTCGGGCGAGGCGGAGATCGTCGTCTTCTGGGGCCGAGCCCAAGTCCGAGCCCTGGGTTGGGCGAGGCGGAGATCGTCGTCTTCTCGGACTTAGCCCGAGTCCGAGCCCTGGGTCGGGCGGAGTTCGCCGTCTTCCGGGACTTAGCCCGAGTCCGAGCCCTGGGTCGGGCGGAGTTCGTCGTCTTCTGGGACTTAGCCCGAGTCCGAGCCCTGGGTCGGGCGGAGCGGAGTTCGCCGTCTTCCGGGACTTAGCCCGAGTCCGAGCCCTGGGTCGGGCGGAGCGGAGTTCGCCGTCTTCCGGGACTTAGCCCGAGTCCGAGCCCTGGGGTCGGGCGAAGCGGAGCTTCCTATGGAGCCTTCGGCCGGGCCTGACTGCCCGTCAGTCTCACTCTGTCAAGTGGCACCGCAGTTGGAGTGGCGCAGGCGGCGCTGTCCTTCTGTCAGGCCGGTCAGTGGAGCGGCGAAGTGACGGCGGTCACTTCAGCTCTGCCGGCTGGGGGGCGCACGTCAGGATAAAGGTGTCAGGCCGTCTTTGCATTAAATGCTCCTGCGATTTGGTCGGTCGGTACGGCGATTTGGTCAGGGCTGCTTCTTGGCGAAGGCAGGGCCTCGGGCGAGCCGGGAATATGTTCGCCGCTGAAGGGGGGCCTTGGGCGAGACGGAAATCCTCCGGGGTTGGCTGCCCTTGTCCGAGGCTAGGCTCGGGCGAGGCGTGATCGAGTCCCTCAAATGGACTAATCCCTGACTTAATCGCACCCATCAGGCCTTTGCAGCTTTGTGCTGATGGGGGTTACCAGCTGAGAATTAGGAGCCTTGAGGGTACCCCTAATTATGGTCCCCGACAGAACCTAACTTAGTTTATATTATTAATTTCTAGTAAAAAGGGAAATATTTATGTTTTCAAATAATGAAATGGTGATAAATTAAATAATTTCTTGAATAGATAAAATTTTACCAATTGTTTGATGCATTCATGTGAATCATAAATTTTGTTTGATTTGATTTGCGAATCCAAATTTTTTATTTAGTTTGGTGTGAAAAAACATTTTTACAAAATAATAATAATTTGTTAAAATAATGCTTCCTGCGAAACAAGTATTTAGATAATAATATTCTTGGATTTATTATGGTTTTAGAAATATGTATGTGCTTATACATTAATTGAGATTTATTTGGTGTGAATCTTTCCATAAAAATATAATAAGTTATTACAATCTTATTGTGAAAATATGCATTTTAAATATGTTAATAATATTAAAGATTTTATTCTAAATTTTTGGAATATATTTATTTATTATATATAATCTGCTATAAAAAAAGAAAAAAGAAGAAATTCGAAATTAAAAAAAAACAAAAACCACGGACCTAGCCATTAATGTATGCTCTTACCAGAACAAATGGCCCAGGCGCTCCCTCTCCTAGCCTTTCAGCTCTCGCCATGACTGCCAGGTGGGCCCCACTCTAGGCAACTGTTCATCTCACTCCTCAATCCCTGCTCCCGTTCGTTCACTCGTGCCAGGGAACGTCGCCGGCAGTTTCTTCCACTCACGCCACCATGGTTTTCTAAATTTTTCAGTTTCTTAGTTTCAATGTCCATCAAGATGCAGGAATATGGCCTCCAACTGTTCTCCTTCCCCTGCCTACTCTCCTATAAAGCAGCAACAATTTCTTCCTTCCCTTCCTTCACGCCATTTGTCGTACCCCTGTTTGCAACTGATTTCGCTTCTATTCTACCATGCCACCGTGCATTTGCCGACGCTGCATGTCAGAGCCCCACCCACGCTGCCAGAGAATCACGCCACCTAGCAGAGTACTTCTGGCGCCTGGCCGAGCCGCCACTGCTGTCCTGCTACAACTACTTCGCCATCGTTCTTCGCCTCATCAAAACCCGCCATGCCAAGTTGTTGCAGTTGCCGTCGTGCTGCTGCCGCACAACGACTTCGATGGAGCTCGTCGATATCTTGAACCTCAACGCCATCGCTTGTTCTACTAGAGTCCGCGCCACGACGCCGATGTATTCCTAGCGCCTGTTGCTAACCGTTCGTCGACAGCAGAGTTCTCCAGCTTCTCTGTTCCACGACGCCGCGTAGCAACTACCATTATTCATCGTCGAACCTGCTGCGCCAAAGCCCTCTCTAATCAATCCAAAGTAGAAGAAAAGTCTAATTTATTTACACGTTACCATCTATGGTCTACAGTTAATCGTAATTTAGCTCTACGACATTTTTCAGTTTGTAAAAAAAGATTAATTTAAGCTCAAATAATTGGATCCTTGTGGTGCTAACTTCATAAGTAGCACTTACATCAAATTACATGTTTTTTCTGTAATTTTAACTATGTTGGTTATAATTAATCTACTTATGGTTTTCTAAATAAGAAATTAAAAAGAATTTTAGCCTTTATGTTCTGGTAACCAAAAGATAGATATTTATAATGATATCTATATATAAAATGCAAATTTATCAGCTACCCCTTCTAGTCTACCTTATGTATAAGTAGGTCCATGTTACAATTTTTATTATAAAATATAAATTTAGAAACCAAATAAAATAGAAATGGTTTTGTTAGTTTTATTAATTAGGTGATAAGCATTTTAATTAGTGTTTCCAACAATTCAATTCACATATTTTTATAGTTTAATTTGAATTACGATTGTATACAAGAAGTATTAAAATGGCCTTTTCAATTAATATCATGTTTTCATAATTTAACAATGTTTATTATACATGTTTAAGTATAGTCGTTTTAAATAGAAATTTAAAAGAATATTTAGACCATATGTTTCTTAATAAAAATAAAAGATAAATATTTGTCTAATTATATTTAGTCTTATATTCAAGTTTTTATAAATGATGATATATTAAAAGTAATATGGAGTTTTTCCTAAAATAAGTGTTAAAATGGATTAATTAGTGTTATTGCTTTTGTAAAATAAAATGATAGTTCATAGAATGTCGAAAACAATTTCAATTTCCTTATTAAAGAATTAGATCATTAGTTTCTAAATTAATACTAAAGATAAATAATAGATCAATTATCTTTTTATTTATTACTTAATCATATAAACAATTTGTTCATGACTAGTAATATACGCTATGTGTTCTCTTAATGAAAATGAAGATAATTATTATTTAATTGTCTTGTCACATAAAACCTATTTAGATTTATATCTTAGTTTATCGTAAGTGAAGGTTTAACAATGAATTACAATACGTTCCATGATGCTTCTAAAATTAATAATGTGTTTCATAGCCCATTAACCTTAGATATATAACTTATATCTTTTCTAAAAGGTTAAAAATGTTTAATATAGTTATAACGTGTTTTATCGCCTTATAAACCCTTAATCTTAGACATATCACATATGACGTGTTATAAAAGATTAAATGGGTGAACTTAATATTTATAGATTTTAATTAAGATATTTTAAGCTCATGTCTTGTTTTATAAAGTATAGATCACACATTTTTGAAAACAATACCCTCTTATTATAACCATTACTTGCGACGTTTTTGAAAAACGAACGCTCTTTTCGTTAGGCTTTCTTTTAGCTTTACGTATGGTGAATGTTGTATGTTATTGAGTGGTGTTTGTTTCTTCTTGTTTGTTTGTGTGATATTCAGTGGTTGATCTAGTAGTTAAGAATCAAGATTCATTCCTATCCATGGAAGAACCTCAAGTTTTCAATAAGCAAGGCAAGTGGACTTCTCCCTCTGCATACTCTGTTTGATCCCAAACAATACATTTAATAAAGTTTATTCTTCGATATATATATGCATAATTTGATGGGTTACCTATTTAGATACCCCTAACATTTCCAACCTTACTCCTTGTTTAACCTGGGATTATGATCTCATCAAGTAGCTATGCTATTGCTACAACTTTAAATTTATGCAGTCACTCCTGTTTATGATACTAATGTTCCAAATGTTAAGTTTACTTTATTGTTGTTAACCCGATGGTTAAATAAGATTATTGCATATTAATTGGAACATGGAGTGACCACCCAGGAAAACAGTGCTACCATGAGAACTATTATGGCTCTGATCTTGGCTAAATAACTAGGGAAGTCTTATGTTGGGTGCTGGTCGTGGTTGACAGGAACGAGGGCACCTAGCAAGCTGTTATAGTTCCGGCTCAGGCATATTGGATATGAGCATAGTTCCCAAAGCTTTACCCTGCAGTCTGGGCTATAAGTTGGTTACGTTAGGTGTGCTTTATGCAGTTTGACCATTTCCAGCATTTGCGTAATGAGGGCTCTAGGGAGAAGCCTCGTAGTGAGACCTTAGCCATTCACCTCGGAAGTGAATACGGGTCTAGCTAACCCGGGCTAGAAGGGAATCGCGACTCATGGGTAAAGATGTGCCACCTTTGCAGAGTGTAAAACTGATATATCAGCCGTGCTCACGGTTATGAATAGCCCGGACTCCTCACATGATAATCGAACTTGAAGATGGAAAATAAATCGAGATCCGATGATCTGCCAATGGATTGCTTAAATGGTTTCACTTAAGTATTTTTGATATACTCTTATACCTTTGTTTAATGGGAATACTTGGGATTCACACTTATTAGTAAGACAGGTGTTGTTAATAAAATGTTGACCAACTAAAATGCTTACTGCTCAACCTTAGCCTCACCTTGTTAAACTTGCATTAGTTTTTCCCCCACTTGCTAAGCCCTGACCATAAGTGAGCTCACCCTTGCTTAATTTTGATCAGAAGTTTGCAGATGAAGTTATGATGCTGAGCTCCATGGATGCTAGTCTAGTGATACCCCAGTCATCTTCCTGTGGATGGATGTCCTTGTTTCGCTGTACTTTGATGAATAAAGGTTAAGACATTATGTCTGTTCAAAGTGTAATATGTTAATATAATCGTTATTTACGCTTTTATGCATTGTTCTTTTGATATATTACACTTGTGACGTCAACATATGTGTGAAAATAGATCATGGCATACATATGCGATGCACCCGGCTCTGCCCCTTAGAAACGAATGTGACAATTTCCCTCATGAGAAATCCTGAGGGTCTCCTAGATTTGTTTGGCGTTGTCCAAGCCGCTGACCTTGTTATATTCATCCCTGCATAGAAATGCTAGCAAAACAGTAGTGGCTTGGGCATTTTTATGAATTTGTTCATTGATAAACACAGAGTTATCAGTACTCAAAATGCATCCCATTTTCTACAATTTCCCAAATGCTAGGATGAAGGGAAAATAGGTGAATACACATTTTATGGCTCCAAAATGAGTAATACTCTCTATCGAAGTGTGGGGGTTTTCCAAGTGGAATAGAAAGTAAATGAGCATTTGAATTGTACGGGATGCGAGAATAATCGAAGGAGTAATTTTGGTTAACTGTTTTCTTTTTGGACGCAGAGTTGTCGTCGTCATCCCTTGGTGAAGAAGACGAGGCATGCTATCGTAGTAGATAATCTTTTTGATGCGCCTCTTCTTCTTCCCGTCCCTCTTCTTGTGACTCGAGCCTGAGTCAGTGGGCTTCTCGTCTCTTGGCTCGTTGAAGAGGGACTCGTTCTCCTTGTCGTTGATCACCATCCCCTTGCCCTTAGGATCCATCTCTTCAGGCAGTTAGTCCCTTAGATGAAGAGTACGACTCTGATCCCAATTGAGAGCACCTAGAGGGTGGGTGAATAGGTGATCTTGCAAAATTCAACACTAATAGTACCAACTTGGTTTATAAAATGTTAGTTAGATTAAACCAAGTCGAGCGAGCTCTTGAGAAGAAATCAATCACAGTGAAAAGCAACACAAGAGGCACGATGTTTTATCCCGTGGTTCGGCCAATGCCTACTCCACATTGTGGTGACCTCCTTCAGTCAAGGATTGCACTCAATCCCTCTCAAGTGATCCAATGATCAACTTTGAGTACCACGGTTTCTTCCTTAGTAGTCTTTTCCCGTTTGCGAGGAATCTCCACAAGTTGGAGCCTCTCGCCCTTACAATGTTTGATCACAAGAAAAGCACAAGAGTAAGGGAGGGAAAGCAACGCACACAAGACTCAAATCGCAGCAAACACACGCACACAAGCCAAGACGTGAGCACGAAAGACGACGCAAGGAGTTTACAACTCATACAGTGCTCAAATCTCTAACACAATGATCCGAGTGCGTGGTGGCGAAGTCTAGGTGTCTTAGAATGATTAGAGAATGCTCGGGTTACTGCTCCATGCGCCTAGGGGTCCCTTTTATAGCCCAAGGCAGCTAGGAGCCGTTGGAGATCCAATTGGAAGGCAATTCTTGCCTTCTGTCGGGTGGCGCACCAGACAGTCTGGTGCACCACCGGACATGAACAATAGCTGTCCAGTGCCCGATCTCCTTCCTTATCGAGCGCAGCCAATTGTTGGACCTTCAGTCTAGTTGGCGCACCAGACACTGTCCGATGCAAACCGGACAGTTCGGTGCGACCAATTGACCATTGGCTCGGCCACGTGTTGCCCATTGATCGCGCAGCCGACCGTTGGCCGCGGGCGCCTTTGGCTCATCGGACAGTCCGTGCACACCGGACAGTCCGGTGAATTTTAGCCGCGGCGCCTTCACTTTTTCCCGAGAGCGAAGAGTTCATCGTCGGGCTAGCCTGGGCTCTAGACAGTCCGGTGCACCACAGGCTGGTGCTGGTTTGGCTGAACTTAGCCAAAAACTTCTCCTGTCCGATTCCAGGTTTCTTGGCTATGTTCCTAGCACTTAGAGATATATGTTAGTATCCAAAAACAATTCACTAAGGCTAGAAACATACCTTGATTCTTGATTTGCACTTCTTAACAACTTACTACATATGAACTAAAACAATATGTGTTAGGCATCTAATCACCAAAACAATTATAGAAATGGCTCAAGGGAAAATTTCCCTTTCAGTTTTTTTGGACCTTTGGCTAAAGGCCTTCGTTCACGTCGCAGTCTGAATTTGTTACAAAGAAACAAATTAATACTGCGAGGGGCTACTGTTGGGGCCTTCCTCTTCCGAAGGTCCTCAAAAACATGACTAACAATATGTTTTCAGCATGATATGGATTATTACAAGGAGCTTCGGCTTCAGGATGGAAGTTTTATCCCATGGCGAAGGCATGCGATGAGAAGATATAATCCAAAGATGATAAGAATGAACGTCAAAGCTATAGCCGAAGAGTAATAGCTTCGGCTTAAAATGGTGATAAAGACTAAACATGATGTTGGCCTGAAGGGAACAAGACTAGCTTGTCCTTCATGATTTATGTTATGGTCATATGTAAATGTCAAGGACACAAATGTGCTTTTATCCAGGCTGCGTCCCATGTCTATAAATAGATGAATAGTAGCACCATACTGTTCACGCTGAATTGTCATCAATCTCGCGTTAGCACCTTCGAGCAAGTCGAAGGTATCAATGTAATATAGATTATGTTAATATTCATACGTACCTTATGTAATGCAAATATGAATGAACCAATGAATTATATTCATTATCTTTATTATCTTTATGTATTCTTATGTATCCATAAGTGTCGGCGTTTCGACCCCGGGGGGTCCCTGGACCGACGAGTGAATTGTCGCTGCGTGTCCCTGCCCAGATGGGTTGGCGCGGGATGGAACACAAGATGTGGGACAAGCCTTGTATTATCCCACACCAGGGGTGTCGCTCGCAGTAGGGGTTACAAGCGCGTAGCGTGAAGGAGAGAGAGAGAGGGACACAAAGCTCGTCCGCCGCTTCCTTCGCGTGAACCTCCCTCAGGGTGGCCCTGGACTCTCCTTTTATAGAGGCAAGGAGAGAGTCCAGGTGTACAACGGGGGGCGTAGCTATGCGCTAACATGTCCGGCAGTGGAGTGCCTAAGCCCTGTGTACATGCCAACGTGGCCGTTGGGGGAGAGCTTGGGCGTTGTACATGTGATGGCGTGGCCGCCGGAGGAGCACCTGAGTCCTGTTGGAGCATAGCTGGCAGCGCGGCAAGGACCCTGCTGACGTCTCCTTGCTGTCGTAAGGGGCTGAGAGCCACCGGCGTCATGGCACACGCGGGGCACCATCATTACCCGTCGCCGGGGTAAGCCAGATGGGACGCCGGTCTTGTTCTTCCTAGCCTGAGCAGGCTAGGAATAGGTAAATGATGTATCCCCTATTAGCGCGGTCGGTCCGAGCACAGGGTCGGTCGAGGCGGAGACTTCTCTTAAGACCGAGGCCGGGGTCAGGCGAGGAGGCGATTCCTCCTGAGACCGGGGTCGAGGCCGAGTCTGGGTGTCGGGCGAGGCGGAGATCTCCTCCCGAGGCCGGAGCGTGAGGTTGGGCGAGGCGGAAACCCCCTCCCGAGGCCGGAGCGTGAGGTCGAGCGAGGCGGAGCTTCCTGTTGCGCCCGAGGCTTGAACTCGGTGGTTGATCGTGACTTGTTGTCAGTCGTTGTTGGGGTGGCTGACACGGCAGTCGGAGCGGAGCGAGCGGCACTGTTTTCCTGTCATATCAGATAGTAAAGAAGAGGGGCAAAGTGACTGCGGTCACTTCGTCCTGGCCGACTGAGGCGCGTGTGTCAGGATACGGTGTCAGGCATCCCCTGCATTTAATGTGCCTGCGAAGCGGTCAGTTGGTGAGGCGGTATGGCAAGGTTGCTTCACAACGAAGCCTACCCGAGCCGAGCCTCGGGAGAGCCGAGGGGGCACTCGCTATCTGAGGAGGCCCTCAGGCGAGGCGTGAACTTGTCTGGGACTACTGTTCCAACCCGAGGCTGGGCTCGGGTGAGATCGCGTTCCTCGGGTAGACGAAGTCTTGGCTTGAACCGCACCCGTCAGTTGGTCTGAGGGTGTTAACCAACCATGATTAGGAGCGTTGGGGGTACCCCTAATTATGGTACCCGACAGTAGCCCCCGAGCCTCGAAGGGAGTGATGGTACTCGCTTGGAGGCTTTTGCCGCGTTTCGGTGAGGGGACCGGCCTTTCTCAGTTTTTACCTTGTTCTGGTGGGTGCGCGCGAGCGCACCCGCCTGGTATAGCCCCCGAGGCCTCGGAGGAGTGTTTTGACTCCTCTAAGGTCTGAATGCTTTTTGTGGTGCTTCGGCCGTTCTAATCGTTGCCTCATGCGGCCCGGCCGTAGCCCAGGTGCGTGGTCGGGTTCCAAGTTATCAAGCTGGTTTGTTGACGCTGTCAACAGTTTTGGCCATAGCCAGGTGCGAGCGACTTGACTGCTGCCTCTGCTCGTCTGCCGCTGCAGTTACTGCCGACCCACTTTTGACCATGCCAACCGTCGTGCCTACCCCGCGGCTGACTGACCCGTGGCTGTCACCTTTAATTGGTACTGTTGGGTCATGCGTGGGGCTACCTCGAGTCGCGGTACTGGTTCCGCAGTCGAGGAGGCGCAACATTGGCGCGAGTGGTGGTGTAGCTTCTCGCACGTCATAATCGGCGCACCGGTTACATGACATGCGGGCCCGCTTCCTTTGCGCTCGTCCACCGGATGTGGATGGAGCCGAAGGGGTGCACAGTTGCGGTGCAGTTGGATGCCCATCACGTGGCAGTCCACCCTTTCGACCACCAGTTTCTGATAAGATGGGAGAGCGCTTGTAACCACGGGACGGTTACATGCCTCGCGTGCGGCGGTTCGCCTTCTTCGTGCTTCGGATCAGCTCATATGACGTGTGGGTCCTAGCCCCCGCATCGTGGGGGGAGAACCCTAGAGGATGTCAGTGGGGATTTTGCCTGTGAAGCTGGGGGTGCAAGAGAGGACGTTTGCCTATAAAAGGGGGATCGATCCCCTGGGCAGTGGCCATGCCTTCGTCCTCCCCTCATGCATTGCGCCCTTCCGCCTTTTGAGCCCCCGGATGGGGTGCCCCAGCGTCGCCTTGCTCTTGTTGTCGTTGGAGGAGTGCGGTCTTGTGGAGATCGGCACCTTTCAGCCATCGCTCAGCTTCATGGATTTTCGTCGTGCAGCCCAGCTGCATCCCCTCACCAATGGGCAGTTTGGTGGGGAGAAGCAAGCCGGGCTGCGGCCTCCGCCCCGCCCTCAGCTTCAAGGATCTTCGTCATCCTTGCTGAGGCGGAGGGAGAGCTGAGCCAGGGTTCTACCTACCGCATGGGCCGGTAGGCCGTCTCCTCCTTCAGCATTCAGGGGAGAAGGCGCTCATCGACCATGCAGAGGGGCAAACTTCGGCAACGCAGGACCGGTCAGCCGCAAGCGTCATCAGCTCTAGCGTGCCTGGCTCGCTGGCTCAGCTGGCTCTGTCACAGCCTCCGACGCTGCCTCCTGCCGCTTGATCCGGGCTCGGGCGTCTGTTGTGTCGTGCGCACCGGTGGACCGTCCAAGACGCTACACACCGCATGGGTAGCGTTCGTGTTCTTGGATTGTCTTGTCCTCACTCCGGCACGACGCCTCCGCGCGGAGATCGGGGCCTGCCCGTCCGCGAGGACCTGAGTGGGGATCTACCGGTGCAGGCTGGGGCGTTCGCCATTCGTCAGCGTGGCGCTGGCGCGCAGGTGGCCGCTGTCGTCGGTGCTGAGGTGGTGGCAGCCAGAGAAGGTTTCTCCGCCGACGTGACCATCGGCGCCAGCCGCGGCCGGACCCCCGACTCTTTGGCTTTGATGGCTTGTCCTCACCCCTCGAGCGGAGACGCGGGCGAGGGCCTCGTCACAGCAGCGTTGGCCCTGAGGTCATCGCTGCTGCTGTTTAGCCGCCCGAAGCGGGGGTCGTTGTCGCTGCTGTCATGGGTCACCGATGAGCCACCCGGAGTTTGTCGTCCCGCAGGCCCTCCAATGTGGGGGGTTGTTCGTACCCGCGGGAACGGAACCGGAGTCCCGTTTGTAATGGCACCTTGAGTGCCAGTGTATGTTCATTATGGCTGTCGAGGCCTGAACATTTGGGTATTTGAGAGTGAAGCTATGTGTCTTCCTCATTTCGAGTGCTAGGACTTGTCTGTTGGCTAACTGAACCACTTAACCGAGCGTCGGTTGCCTTTCGCGGAAGGTGACGAATGAGGTGTCCGTATCCCGGAGGTGTAGGAGTCCCTTGGCTCTGTCGGCCTTGCCGTTCTAGGCTTTCCTTGCTCAGTTTTCGGAACCCTCGGCTGCTCTACGATGAGCCGGAGCCGGAGGCAGCGGTGTTAGCGCGGACAGACGCGGAGTCAGCTCGGAAAGAGACTTTGTCGGCCCGGGAGATGGCGGCTTCCCAGGCCGAGGAAGATGTGGTAGCAGCCGCTGGAGCTTGGCCAAGACATCTACCGGTGCGGTGCTGGTGTCCTCCCTTAGGTGGAGGTCCTTTTGCCTGGGTCGCCGTCCAAGGCCGGGCCTGGTTCCGTCGAGGGTGGGAACAACGCCGAGGGTGCTGCTGCTCCCCATGCCGATGCCAGAACCTGCAGGAACAGTTTGTCTGTAGCATGCGTATGTTTTTTCGCGGCCGACGAGGCCTAAACACTTTGTCGTCGTGTTTAAAAAGCTGCGTCGTCTCTCCTCTTGTTTCGAGCATCACGACTTGTCTGTCAATAGCAGAATCGTTTATCCGAACGAGAGTTACTTATCACGGAAGGTGATGAGTGAGGTATCCGTATCCCGGAGGCGTAGGAGTCCCTCGGCTCGGTCGGCCTTGCCGCTTACGTGTGCTCTCATTTGGTCGAAGGATTCCTTATTGGAACAGTCGAGAAAGCGTGAAAGTCGTTTTCTACCCAAGTGTTAGGACTTGTTCAGTAGCAGGATCGCTTATCCGAGCATGAGTTACTTCTCGCGGAAGGTGATGAGTGAGGTATTCGTATCCCGGAGGCGTAGGAGTTCCTCGGCTCGGTCGGCCTTGCCGCTTACGTGTACTCTCGTCGTTCTCAGGACCCCGCTATCGATACGGAAGTCGAAAGCACAAAGGTTGTTTTGGTAGAAAATTTTTCCGAGGAAAATTTTGATGCAGAGGGGGTTCCCCCTTCTAGCCCCCGAGGGAGGGTCGAGCTTTGCTGAGGCAAGGCCGACCCTTCCTTGACGGTTAGACTTTGTGTATGTAAACGAGGTACATGAATGACTTAAAACATCTTAAGGGTAGAAGCGATGTAGTTGTTGGATGTTCCAAGCGTTGCTGTAGACCTCGCCTTGGTCGTTGGCTAGCTTGTATGTTCCGGGCTTCAAGATCTTGGCGATGATGAAGGGCCCTTCCCAGGGAGGGGTAAGCTTGTGGCGCCCTCGGGCGTCCTGTCGCAGGCGAAGCACCAAGTCTCCCACTTGGAAGCCTCGGGACCGAACGCTTCGGGCGTGGTAGCGCTGCAACGACTGCTGGTACCGTGCCGAATGTAGTAGGGCGACGTCTCGAGCCTCCTCGAGTTGGTCCAGCGAGTCTTCTCGGCTGGTCTGGTTGCTTCGGTTGTCGTACGCCTTGGTCCTCGGGGACCCGTATTCTAAGTCCGTGGGGAGGACGGCCTCGGCCCCATAGACTAGAAAGAACGGCGTAAAACCCGTGGCGTGGCTCGACGTCATCCTCAGACTCCAGACTACCGAGGGTAGCTCTTTCATCCACCGCTTGCCGAACTTGTTAAGGTCGTTGTAGATCCTTGGTTTGAGCCCCTACAGGATCATACCGTTGGCATGCTCCACCTGCCCATTCGTCATGGGATGAGCTACGGCGGCCCAGTCCACACGGATGTGGTGGTCGTCGCAGAAGTCTAGGAACTTTTCCCGGTGAACTGCGTGCCATTATCGGTGATGATTGAGTTTGGGACCCCGAACCGATGGATGATGTTGGTGAAGAATGCCACTGCCTGCTCGGACCTAATGCTGTTTAGGGGTCGGACCTCGATCCACTTGGAGAATTTGTCGATAGCAACCAGCAGGTGCGTGAAGCCCCCGGGTGCCTTCTGCAAGGGACCGACGAGGTCTAGACCCCACACAGCAAATGGCCAGGTGATGGGTATCGTCTGCAAGGCTTGAGCGGGCAGATGCATCTGCTTTGTGTAGAATTGACACCCCCGGCAGGAGCGCACAATCCTAGTGGCGTCGGCCACCGCGGTTGGCTAGTAGAAACCTTGTCGGAAGGCATTCCCCATAAGGGCTCGAGGTGCTGCATGGTGGCCGCAAGCCCCCGAGTGTATTTCTTGCAACAACTCTTGTCCTTGGGGGATAGATATGCATCGTTGAAGGATGCCCGAGGGGCTGTGGTGATAGAGCTCTTTTTCATCACCCAGCAAGACGAATGACTTGGCGCGCCGAGCCAGCCGCCGAGCTTTGGTCTTGTCGATTGGAAGCTCTCCTCGGAGGAGATATTCCAGGTACGGGGGCTGCCAGTTCGGATCTGGCGTGACCCCATTCTGTTCCTCTTCGACAGGCAAGGCCTCTTCCTCGATGGCCGAGGGTGCCTCGGGTGCGGCCGAGGGTACCTCGGGCTGGATCGAGGCTTCCCCAGGCCCGAGCGCGTCGTCGATCTTGACGGATGGTTGATGTAGGTCTCTGGAGAAGACGTTCGGGGGAATCGTCGTTCGCCCCGAGGCTATTTTCGCCAGCTCGTCCGCAGTCTCGTTGTACCGTCGGGCGATGTGGTTGAGCTCCAGCCCGTAGAACTTGTTTTCCAGGCGCCGGACTTCGTCGCAGTAGGCTTCCATCCTCTGGTCACGGCAGTGGGAGTTCTTCATGACTTGGTCAATGACAAGCTGTGAGTCGCCTCGAGCGTCAAGGCGTCGGACCCCTAGCTCGATGGCGATGCATAGCCCGTTAACCAGTGCTTCGTACTCGACCACATTGTTTGATGCCGGAAAATAGAGGCGAATGACGTAGCGGAGATGCTTTCCGAGGGGTGAAACGAAGAGCAGGCCAGCGCCCGCTCCTGTTCTCATGAGTGACCCATCGAAGTACATGGTCCAGAGTTCGGGCTGGATCGGAGTTGTCGGTAACTGGGTGTCAGTCCACTCAGCCAGGAAGTCTGCCAAGACCTGGGATTTTATGGCCTTCCGAGGAGCGAATGATAGCGTTTCGCCCATAAGCTCCACCGCCCAATTTGCTATCCTACCCGAGGCCTCGCGGCACTGGATGATCTCCCCCAGGGGGAAGGATGACACCACAGTTACCGGATGAGACTCAAAGTATTGTCGCAACTTTCGCCGTGTCAGGATCACTACGTAGAGCAGCTTCTGGATCTGTGGGTAGCAAGCTTTGGTCTCGGAAAGCACTTTGCTGATGAAGTAGATTGGCCTCTGGACGGGCAGTGCATGCCCTTCTTCTCGTCTCTCGACTACGATCGCGGCGCTGACCACCTGAGTAGTCGCGGCTACGTAGATCAAGAGGGTTTCTCCTGCAGCGGGGGGCACCAGGATGGGTGTGTTGGTAAGGAGCACCTTAAGGTTTCTGAGGGCTTCCTCGGCCTTAGGGGTCCAAGTGAAGCACTCGACCTTCCTTAAGAGGCGGTACAGAGGCAAGCCTTTCTCGCCAAGGCGTGAGATGAAGCGGCTTAGAGCCGCAAGGCATCCCATGACCCTCTGTACTCCCTTCAAATCTTTGATCGGTCCCATGTTGGTGATGGCCGCGATTTTCTTCGGGTTGGCCTTGATGCCTCGCTTGGAGACGATGAATCCTAGGAGCATGCCTCGGGGGACTCCGAAGACACACTTCTCGGGATTGAGTTTCACGCCTTTCGCTCTCAGACACTTGAATGTCGTTTCAAGGTCAGAGAGGAGGTCGGAGGCTCTCTTCGTCTTGACAACGATGTCGTCGACGTAAGCCTCGACCGTTCTGCCGATGTGTTCTCCGAACACGTGGTTCATGCACCTCTAGTAAGTGGCGTCTGCATTCCTCAACCCAAATGGCATTGTAGTGTAGCAGTACATGCCAAAAGGTGTGATGAAAGAAGTCGCGAGCTGGTCGGACTCTTTCATCTTGATTTGGTGATAGCCTGAGTAGGCATCGAGGAATGACAGGGTTTCGCACCCAGTAGTGGAGTCCATGATTTGATCGATGCGAGGTAGAGGGTAGGGAACTTTCGGACATGCTTTGTTCAGACCAGTGTAGTCTACACACATCCTCCATTTCCCATCCTTCTTCCTTACAAGAACAGGGTTAGCTAACCATTCGGGATGGAATACCTCTTTGATGAACCCTGCCGCGAGTAGCTTGTGGATCTCCTCGCCTATGGCCCTACGCTTTTCTTCGTCGAAACGGCGCAGGGTTTGCTTCACGGGTCGGGCTCCAGCTCTGATGTCCAGTGAGTGCTCGGCGACATCACTCGGTATGCCTGGCATGTCCGAGGGACTCCTTGCAAAGACTTCGGTGTTTGCGCGGAGAAATTCGACGAGCACTGCTTCCTATTTGGGGTCGAGCTTGGAGCTGATCCGAACTTGCTTGCTGGCGTCGTTGCTAGGGTCGAGAGAGACGGTCTTGACCACCTCAACTGGTTCGAAGTTGCCGGCATGCCGTTTCGTGTCGAGCGCCTCCTGGGAGAGACGTTCCAGGTCGGCGATGAGGGCCTCGGACTCGGCGAGAGCCTCGGCGTACTCCACACACTCCACGTCGCATTCGTACGCGTGGCGGTACGTGGATCCGACGGTGATGACCCCATTCAGGCCCGGCATCTTGAGCTTGAGGTAGGTGTAGTTGGGGACGGCCATGAACTTGGTGTAGCATGGTCTTCCCAACACTGCATGGTAGGTTCCTCGGAACCCGATGACCTCAAAGGTGAGAGCTTCCTTTCGGAAGTTAGAGGGAGTTCCGAAGCAGATGGGTAAGTCGATCCGTCCGAGGGGTAGGATTCGCTTCCCGGGCACGATCCCGTGGAAGGGTGCCGCACCGGCCTGGACCTCGGACCGATCAACCCCTAAGAGTTCCAGGGTCTCGGCGTAGATGATGTTAAGGCTGCCCCCGTCCATGAGGACCTTGGAGAGCCTAACATTGCTGATGATCAGATCGACGACGAGCGGGTACCTTCCCGGGCTTGGCACGAAGTCGGGGTGGTCGCCTTGGTCGAAGGTGATAGGCTTGTCGGACCAGTCTAGGTAGACTGGCGCCGCCACCTTCAACAAGCGGACTTCCCGGCGCTCCTGCTTGCGGTGCCGAGCCGAGGCGTTCGCCGCCTGCCCACTGTAGATCATGAAGCAGTTATGGACTTCCGGGAATCCCTCTTCCTTGCCGCCCTCCTTCTTGTTGTTGTCATGGCCCTTGCCATCCTCCGCCGGGGGCCCAGTCTTATGGAAGTAGCATCGGAGCATGACACATTCTTCGAGGGTGTGCCTGACGGGCCCGTGGTGATAGGGGCACGTCTTTTTGAGCATCTAGTCAAACGCACTGGCCCCTCCAGGAGGTTTCCGAGGGTTCCTGTGCTCGGCCACAGCGACAAGATCCGCGTCTGCGGCGTCGCGCTTTGCTCGCGACTTGTTTTTAGCCTTCTTCTCCGTGCCCCGCTGGGCGGACGCCTCTGGGGGCGTCTATCTTCGGCTCCCCCTGAGGCTGCTTGTCCTTCCAGAAGATGGCTTCGACCGCTTCCTGACCCGAGGCGAACTTGGTGGCGACGTCCATCAGTTCGCTCGCACGGGTGGGAGTCTTGCGCCCCAGTTTGCTCACCAAGTCTCGGCAAGTGGTGCCGGCAAGGAAAGCCCCGATGACATCCGAGTCGGTAACGTTAGGCAGCTCAGTGCGCTGCTTTGAAAACCGTCGGATGTACTCTTGGAGGGACTCCCCTGCCTGCTGGTGGCAGCTTCGGAGGTCCCACGAGTTCCCAGGGCGCACGTACGTGCCTTGGAAGTTCCCCACGAAAGCTCTGACTAGATCATCCTAGTCGGAGATCTGCGCAGGAGGCAGATGCTCCAGCCAGGCTCAGGCGGCGTCGGAGAGGAAGAGGGGTAGATTACGGATGATGAGGTTGTCATCATCCGCCCCTCCCAACTGGCATGCCAGTCGGTAGTCCGCGAGCCACAGCTCCGGCCTCGTCTCCCCCGAGTACTTGGTGATAGTAGTCGGGGCTCAGAAACGGGCAGGGAACGGTGCTCGTCGTATGGCCCGGCTGAAGACTCGCGGACCGGGTGGTTCAGGCGAAGGACTGCGATCCTCCTCGCTGTTGCAGCGTCCCCCACGCCTAGGATGGTAGCCTTGGCGCACCTTCTCGTCGAAGTGGGCTCGATGGTCGAGATGGTGGTGCTCGTTGCCGAGGCGTTCTCGGGCGGCGGGCACCTCGTCCCGTGTACGCTCGGGATGGACCGAGGCTTCCCGAATGCACCGGGAGGACACCGCGTGATGCTCCGAGGGGTCAGCTCGCCTTCGGGAGGCGGAGCTCTCGGCTCGTCGAACCGCAGCACCTTCTAGGAGATTCTTGAGTTCGCCCTGGATACGCCGTCCCTCGGTGGTGGATGGCTCTGGCATGGCTCGGAGCAGCATTGCCACTGTAGCTAGGTCCTGGCCAGACCCGCTGACGGCCGGGGGCAGCGCTGCCCTGGCATTGTCGACGATGTGGCGCCAGATGTCTTGGGCCCAATGACAGGCTTCTCCGGCGAGTGATCGGCCTGCCCACTCCTGTTCGATGTTCTGTCGAATCTGTACGAGCTGGCCTGCTTCCCCGTCGACCCGGGCCTGCATCTCACGGATTTGCTCGAGCTGTATGTCCTGACCCCCCGCATGGACTGGGACGACAGCTAGCTCCCGCGGGATGTCAACGCAAGATGCGGGCCCAGGGGGATCGTCAACCTCTGGCATACTGATGTGGTTGCCTTCGTTGTGATCTCCCAGATCGACGTGGAAACATTCGCGACTTGGGCCGTAACCCTCATCATCAAGATCATGGCCATCGTCAGAACAACTGGAGAGGCAGTGGTCACATGCGGACATAAAGCCCCGCATGGCACTGGGGTCATTGAGGGCAGAGAAATCCCAACCAGAGTCAGGGTCGTCCTCTTCCTCAGAGCCCGCCGGTCCGAAGGTTGAGACGGCTGTCAGTCGGTCCCAGGTCGACCACATGTGGTACCCCGGAAGGTTTGGATACGCCTTTACGAAGGCGCTCACCATAGCGGGGTCGCTAGGTGGATCGAAGCTGAACCAAAAAGGTACGAGATGGAAAATGGACGGTACCTCTTGGTCGTTGGACGGTGGTGAAGTCGCGTCGGCGGCGGAGCACACCGTCATCTCAGGTACGAGGGTAACGCCCAGCAGGTCCTTTGCGAGGTGCTGGCGTCATCAGTCCGCTTGGGGCTGACACGTCGTGGGGAAGTGACACCCGCCGTTGCCTCAGGTGCGAGGGCAATGTCTGACATGTCCCCTGGGGAGTGCCGGCGTCGTCGACTCGCTCTGGTGCGACAGCCGACAAGGTGCCGCCTCCTGCGTGGCCATGGTTGCCTCATCTCCGCCTCCTCTGATGAGGAGGGTGGCGGGGACGACCGGAGTGCTCCTCTTCTGCCGCGGGGAGATGCTGTTGTAGAGCTCGCCGCCGCCGGGCGAGTCGAAGACCGTCTGTCGTCACGCCGCGGGTGGAGGAGTACCATGTCGTAGCCGCCGTCGAGGGACATGAACTCGAGACTCCCGAAGCGGAGCACCATCCCGGGCTGGAGAGGTTGCTGAAGACTCCCCATCTGGAACTCAATGGGAAGATGTTCGTTAACATGCAGCAGGCCCCTACCTGGCGCGCCAACTGTCGGCGTTTCGACCCCGGGGGGTCCCTGGACCGACGAGTGAATTGTCGCTGCGTGTCCCTGCCCAGATGGGTTGGCACGGGATGGAACACAAGATGTGGGACAAGCCTTGTATTATCCTGCACCAGGGGTGCCGCTCACAGTAGGGGTTACAAGCGCGTCGCTGAGGGAGAGAGAGAGAGGGACACAGAGCTCGTCCGCCGCTTCCCTCGCGCGAACCTCCCTCAGGGTGGCCCTGGACTTCCCTTTTATAGAGGCAAGGAGAGAGTCCAGGTGTACAATGGGGGTGTAGCTATGCGCTAACGTGTCCGGCAGTGGAGTGCCTAAGCCCTGTGTACATGCCAACGTGGCCGTTGGGGGAGAGCTTGGGCGCTGTACATGTGATGGCGTGGCCGCCGGAGGAGCACCTGAGTCCTGTAGGAGCACAGCTGGCAGTGTGGCGAGGACCCTGCTGACGTCTCCTTGCTGTCGTAAGGGGCTGAGGGCCACCGGCGTCATGGTGCACGTGGGGCACCATCATTACCCATCACCGGGGTAAGCCAGATGGGACGCCGGTCTTGTTCTTCCTAGCCTGAGCAGACTAGGAATAGGGAAATGATGTATCCCCTGTTAGCGCGGTCGGTCCAAGCCCAGGGTTGGTCGAGGCGGAGACTTCTCTTGAGGTTGAGGCCGAGGTCGGGCGAGGACGCGATTCCTCCCGAGACCGGGGTCGAGGCCGAGTCTGGGGGTCGGGCGAGGCGGAGATCTCCTCCTGAGGCCGGAGCGTGAGGTCGGGCGAGGCGGAAACCCCCTCCTGAGGCTGGAGCGTGAGGTCGGGCGAGGCGGAGCTTCCTGTTGCGCCCGAGGCTTGAACTCGGTGGTTGATTGTGACTTGTTGTTAGTCATTGCCGGGGTGGCTGACACGACAGTCAGAGCGGAGCGAGCGACGCTGTTTTCCTGTCATATCAGACAGTAAAGAAGAGGGGCGAAGTGACTGGGTCACTTCGTCCTGGCCGACTGAGGCGCGTGTGTCAGGATACGGCGTTAGGCATCCCTTGCATTTAATGCGCCTGTGAAGCGGTCGGTTGGTGAGGCGGTATGGCCAAGGTTGCTTCACAACGAAGCCTGCCCGAGCCGAGCCTCGGGAGAGCCGAGGGGGCACCCGCTGTCTGAGGAGGCCCTCGGGCGAGGCGTGAACTTGTCTGGGACTACTGTTCCAACCCCAGGCTGGGCTCGGGTGAGATCGCGTTCCTCGGGCAGACGAAGTCTTGGCTTGAACTGCACCCGTCAGTTGGTCTGAGGGTGTTAACCAGCCATGATTAGGAGCATTGGGGGTACCCCTAATTATGGTACTTGACAATAAGATTATGAAGGCATGTCTTCATGACCTTCGTTTGATGATCATTATATCCAAGAGGAGGTAATGCTTCGGAGGACAAAGCTCCTTAATACTTAACAATTGTGTTGCCTTGTTCTTGATTCACAACATTTGAGAACAAGTGAGCAACAAGCCTTATTAAGAAGAAGATATCTTATCATCCTAGGAATTGGCACACGGTTTTGCTATCAGGTTTGCCACACAGAATGATCTATCTATCGATGGTTATTTTGATCTAATGATGGATAATATTGATGAGGTGACCATTAATAGATCGGTGGCTCTAAGGGAGATCGAGAAGGACAAAGTCATAGTTGCCAAAGCTTACAACAAGAGAGTTAAGGCTAAGTCATTCCAAGTCGGTGACCTATAGTGGAAGACCATCTTGCCACTAAGAAGCAGAGACCAGAAGTTCAGCAAATGGTCCCCAAGCTAGGAAGGCCCTACAAAATTACGCAGGTATTATCTGGTAATGCCTACATATTACAGACTTTATAAGGTGAGGACCTGTGCAAAGCGTTGAATGGTCGCTTCTTGAAGCAATATCATCCTAGTATATGACAAGATGCTTAGAAAAATCGATGTTGTCACATCGAGTTGGTTCTAGCCCTGCGCCAATGCTTTTAGTTCGCTCAGCTTTCTCAGGATGCAGGGGTCATGTGTTGAGCACCATTTGTGGCACTAGGCACCGGTGGAAGGTCCGCCCTAGGTGTAGATGGTCCGCGATTAGATCAGATCAGACATAATTAACCCCCTTTTCCACGTGTGTTTATCCATCTAAACTCGCGAATTCCGTTGGAGGAAACACTTAGGAATGGGTCCAGACCTTCGTCCTATATATGAAGGGATACAGCCGATTACGCACACCATTAATCGAACCAATCATCATGTTTATCAATTCCTTTACTTTCTTGCCCTAGGAGTAGCCAGTAATGTAGCCTTCTTCATCTCAATCTTTACCTCTCTGCGACTCTACGTCGTCTAGAGGCGTCTTGGGTGGCCTGCCGATCCCAAAACAAATCCTAAGATCTTCCTCCCAGACAGGGTTCCTCCCGGGGGTGAGATCCAACTACCGTTGGTGAATGCCATGACCCTTGTGCACGCGCCGACCGTTTGGCTCGACACAGGGAACCCTGCTCCTGCTGTCCAGGTCACGGGACCATCCGCGCCACCGCAGAGAGCTCGCCAAGCGGAACAACTCCTAGTGATTGACACTCAAATCGACTCCAACAACTCTGTACGTTCTAATTTATAATTTGTTTGACTTTTTTTTGCCAAATTTAAATGGCTCGTCTTATTTATTTTTCTTGTGAAAAATAAAAAATTCAAACCATACTTAAAGTACATTATTTGCTAATCAATATCACTATAAAAATTAATAATTATGAAATTTTTTGAATAAGACGAGTCGGTCAAACTTAGGGTAAAAAAATCAAACGAATTATAAATTTGAACAAAAGGTATCACCCTAATAAGGAACCTTGTATATCATGTTAGGGCAACTTCAAAGATTTTTTAAAATCCACTCCCAATTTTTTTGCAAGATTAAAAAAACTAACTCTAACAACTCCTTATCTTAATAACCCCCAATTTTTCACATATGGGAAGATCAACCCAGACACTTGGAAATATATGCGGGTATATCAATGAGTCAATCTGAAGCCGAAAAGATATAGAGAAGAATAAGGAGCAGGATAAGATTTCCAACAAAAATATATAAAAAGGCTATGGAGAAGAATAAGAAGCAGAACATGGTCTCCAATAAAAAGTAAAAGAGAGAACCGAAAGTTTGATAGTGGTTAGTGCGATTTAAAATTAGGATAGGATTTCTGGTGTAAAATTGTCCTCTATATTTTAGTAGTTGAAACTGTTGGAGAATCTGAAGCAATGTACACCAAACTTTTTTTAGCCAATTGAAAAACTTCTAGTTAACTTTTTTAACTATTAGAGATGCTCATATATAATATAGGATCCCTAAAAAGATAGGGTACACGCTTGATTTCTTGCATCCTAAAGTTGGCTATTCCCAGCAGCTCGTGCAGATGCCCATAGATGCACATTTTGCAGGACCTCATCACACTATTTACATTTTCAGTGAATCACGGATGCCGTCACACAAAATAAATGCAGTCACGATGCGCATCCAAATGTGCACACTGCTAGAAGCTTTAACCTCAGTAGCATAGTACACATCCACATAGGATAGCTATCATGATAGCCTTATCAGTACTACTTAAGTACATAACGTAGGCGTCCATAGCCGTCCGTGGTGCATGTTCTGCCTCCCATGCTCACAGCCGCGCCTCGCCAGCCCCGCGCAGTCAACGCCGAAAAATCCGCATCCCTTCGCCTCATGTCTCCTCCTCCATCCGCCGCCCCTCCTTCTCCGCCTCTCGATCTCCCGCATCCGCGACTTCTACATGGAGATCTCCTTCCACTTCAAGTCCTTCGTTGTCCCGTTCATCGGCTGCATCGCACCCTCTGACACCTACCGCATCTAGAAGCGTGGCGCCACGCTCCGGGCCGACATGACGCGCGCTGGCTTCGATGGCTTCCGCATCCAGCGCTCGGACCAGACCTGAGGGAAATCTGGAAGCATGGTGGGCGAGTAGGATGAGCAGCGTGTCGCCGAGCTCGTACACTTTGGAGAGGTAGAACACGTGCGCCTAGAAGAAGGCGGGCCCTGACGCCTCTGTGGTGCCCCACAGCGGGAAGCAGAACGGACACACCCACCGCGGCGCCAGCGCTGTCGCGACCATCGAGAGCACGCACCCGGCGGCCATGGCGGCGGAGAGCGTCAGCAGGACCGCGTTGTGGGT
Organism: Zea luxurians; assembly: GCA_029449295.1. Lineage (NCBI taxonomy): Eukaryota > Viridiplantae > Streptophyta > Magnoliopsida > Poales > Poaceae > Zea > Zea luxurians. The sequence goes on along the minus strand of JAOPSE010000126.1, from coordinate 3,712,693 downwards.
GGCGGATGCCGTGCGGAGAGCCGGCGGAGGCAGTGCCAGGAAACGGGGCAGGACAAGGCGGCGGTGGACAAGGTAGCCGCAGATGACAGTGGCCGCGAAGGACGCGGTCGCGCCGACCATGCGGCCTGGCTGCCAGCGAAACGAGGCAACGGCCGGGTGCTCCACCAGGACCAACCGCACCCGGCTCAACAGCGACGAGGTCGCCATCGGTCACACCTCGTCGTTCGAGAGAAGGAAAGAGGGGGAAAGGAGTAGGCCAAATTCATCGGTGGTGGTGTCTAAACCCACCTCATGCCGTCCCTCGCAAGTAACGACTCTTCTCTACTACGCTACACATCCCCCGCCTAGATCGAGCGGCCAGCCGGTGAGAAAATGGTGGCGTCGAGTGGTGGCGCGTGAGGGGTGCTACCACTTCTGGATCCGAATCTCGCCATCCCCTCTGCTTTCTTGTCTCCAGGTCTGGGCGCCGTCGAGAGGAGAGAATGGCCTCCAGGACGTCACCACTGGTGTTCAAGAGGGTGGCTAGGATCCGAACCATCGCTAAGTCCGGCCGCTTCAAGGCAAGCTCCTTCCACTTCCCAACAATCAAGCTCTACCCCTCTTGGTGCTTTGTTGGCCTTCATGGGTCACTGTCCACAGTAGTAGCTGCAAATGCTTGGGATTCGCCTTGCGACTAGCCGCGCAACGCATGATTCCGATCACCAGATCACAAATTCTGTTGATAAATCGCCTTATCGCTGTGGAAATTAGAACCTATCCTTGCGGTCTACTGCTACCACACTCTCATTTGGCTACAGCGGAATATGTCTCGCACTCTCGCAGGATTGGTTACTGGACTAGTTTGGTGTTCTTCATGATGGGAAGAAGTTGTACCCGACCATTCTGGCCTGTATGTTGGTAGTTTCTCTCGAGGTTTGTTTCCTGTCACTTCTGCTTAGCATCAGAATGGATTTATTGTAATCGGTTTTTCATTTTGTCATACTATAGAACTTGGTTTGCAAGTTGTGAACAATATTGATGATGCAGAGTTTATATTAGCTGCAAATGCTTGGGATTCGCCTTGCAACTAGTCGCGGAATGCACGATTCCGATCACCAGATCGCAAATTCTGTTGATAAATCGTCCTATCACTATGGAAGTTAGAACCTATCCTTGCCATCTACTGCTGCCACACTCTCATTTGGCTACAGCTGAATATGTCTCGCACTCCCGCAGGATTGGTTGCTGGACCAGTTTGGTGTTCTTCATGATGGGAAGAAGTCGTACCCGACCATTCTGGCATGTATGTTGGTAGTTTCTCTCAAGGTTTGTTTCATTTCACTTCTACTTAGCATCAGAAAGGATTTAGTGTAATCGGATTTTCATTTTGTCATACTATAGAACTTGGTTTGCAAGTTGTGAACAATGTTGCAGAGTTTATATTAGCCCATGGTACTAAAGTCTTTGGTTCACCTTCTAGCAATCCTCTTCCCAAAAGTCTCTAGAAGCTTGAGCAGGTTCTAATGCTTGGCCTGGAAAAGTGACTTCCAATGGTGGTGCCTAATCCAGAATTCCATATTATGCATATTTGTTATTACTACTATTATCTATATTCAATTGTTTATTAACCTTAGGTAATCGGTTATAGTCAGCTCACCCTGTTTGTTGTCTTTATCTACTTATTGGGCCCTCTTAATCAGCCAACTTGCAATAGTTCCATGACATTAGTTGGTTGCAATTACAAATCCACAACTTTAAGTGTGCTTACTATAGAACTGCAACTTAGCTATTTATAGAGCTATTTACCGATTTACATAATGAGATTGCTAAATTCAGTATATCATTGTAGTAATTTCTTATTGCAGTACAGCTCCCACCTTATGTTGAGTTAAATACATGTCAATTACTTGACCTCCTCTCTAAGCTGCTGTTCTCTAAGCTGCAGTTCTCCATGTGTTTTTGTCCTCCATGTGTTTTAAACTATATACATCTCACACTATCAAACTTGAGCTTCCCTATATCATCAAACTCTTGTTGGTCATTACTCTTAGTTCTAGCCTCAGGAAATTGCTAACCAAGCCTACGTCATGGAATGTCATTTTTGTGGTTCTGCTGTCCTGGGTAACTTCTGCGGACCTGGTACTTGTTTCTTCACATGGTTCTGCTGTCCTGGGTAGCAAAAAACATTGCTTCTGGTCTTGTTCTTGTTGCAAAGTCCAGTAGCAATGATGATTCGAGTATAACTTAGCTACGTTTAATATGAATTTTTTAGCTCCAGCATAACATTACTCAAAAAAACCCCTCGAACTAACAAACTACTATTGTTATAGGCTGACATTCTGGCTCTCCAACATAGTTGTCCTTAGGGAGATAATTGTACAAACTTTTGGCATCTCACATCAATTTACTCCATCCATGACGAATATGAGCATGAATGGTGATGCTAAAAAACTTGATGGGAAATGTATGACAATGCTATGGAGAAACAACTACAATGGCATGCAAGCCAAGTTTGCTGCAAGCCAGATGCAAGATGATTGACAGGAAACAAGTACACTTTTGGCTGCATTAGAGAAGATTGAGTCTTGGATATTTTCTCGCATTGTTGAGACAGTATGGTGGCAGGTAAATGTCTGTCTTAGACAATACATTCTGACTGACACATCAATGAAGCTGGGAACACCCTGTCCTAGCCTGGTGTTTTTCTTTTTTAAAAGAAAGTCAATGTCTCTTATGGCCTACTTAGAAGGGCAGACCTGATGTAGTGGTGAGAGCTGTCTCACTGAGTCACAAGGTCATGCGTTTCAAAGCGGCCTCTTCGCATTTGCGGGGGGAGGCTTGCCTCATTTTGATCCCTTTCTCACACTCTGGGAGTCTCCGGCACTAGATTCGTCTTGCTGTCTTATGGCTACTTGTTGTCTGAATATGTTCTGATTCTTCATGTTGTCAGTTTTCTTAAGGATGTTTCTCTTCTAGGCACTAACTCCTCACATGCAAAAACGGGCAGATGGATCATCAACTTCAAAGGCTGGTAGAGTGCTAGGTCCTACTTTGGGTGATCAGCAGCAAGGCACCTTTTCTGTTAACCTGTGGAAGGCTGCGTTTCACGACGCATTCAGCAGAATGTGCACCCTCAGTGCTGGCGGACATGAGTATGGCTGTTTACCAGTATTAGCAAAACTGGTATTTTTTTAACATCCTTAGTTTCAAAGAATAAGCAGTTCTTTTTGTTACTGCAAATATATTTCTAAACTTTGCGAGTTCTTCATTATTAGTTGATGGAGCAGTGTGTAGCCCATTTGGATGTTGCCATGTTGAATGCCATCCTTCGTGAATCAGCAAGTGAGATACCAACAGACCCTATATCTGACCCAATTGTTGACCCAAAAGTCCTACCAATTCCAGCTGGTGATCTAAGCTTTGGGTCAGGCGCGCAGATGAAAAACTCTATACGTGCCTAATTTACACGTTTTTATGCATCACTACATGTTCCTTTTCCTATTGTAATTGTTATGTAGTTGTTTGTTAAGATGTAGCTTGCTAAGGAACAAAATTAGATACAAATACAGTTGGGTCTTTCTATTACACCTCACCCCAAACAACAAATTTATATGAAATAAAATGACTACAGATTGGAAACTGGTCCAGATGGCTGACAGATAAGCTTGGCATAGATCATGATGATTCTGAGGACATAGGAGATGTTGAAGACGAAAGAAGAGCCGCAGCTGAAACGAAATCGTTTCAACTTCTCAATGAGCTAAGTGATCATCAATTTTTTAGTTTTTCATAATTTTCCTTTCATGGCCTCCTTACATGTTTGATTTCCTATGATCCATGAGCTGCCAATCAAGGTAACATGGTTTCACTATGCAGGAGATGTACAAGGATGCAGTCACAACTGATGCTATCGATAGTATCAGAACTTGATGGTGGTTGTAGACTGTTCATGGTGCTTGTAGGGATGATGTATGTCTGTGGCTTACTGAGCTCCAACCAACTATGGCAGGAGTGTTAGCTAGGATAGCAGTCAGTCTAACAATTGTGGACAAAGTTCAGTCTACCATACACTAAAGCGCACCCTTGTTGCCAAAGGTAATGCTCAATGAGAGCAATTTTCATGTACTAAATTTTCTTTCCAATTTCCATGTATTGTTACCTTTTGAGAACTATATTTTTCTATATTAATTCGGTGCTTGATGATTAGTAAAGGTGTTTTGGGGCTATATGGAGGACTTGCTAGCAAACTTGTGTATATTAGACTATACCAGTCTCCTACACACAGTTGAGGTATATAAAGCATTTTTTCGATAGCTGCAGGTGTGAACAACTTTACTCAGCAGTATGGAGGATCATTATCACTAGCAGCAAGATCTCAAGCCCAAGTAGGTATTTCTAGCTTTAGAATTAACTATGAAGTGTGTCACCTATGGAACCAAATACTATCGTCTCTACATTTTTTCTAATAGTTCTTCATCACAGTTAAACATTGGTTTCTTTCCATCTTTCTTTGGGCCGAGAGAGTAAAGAAGGATGATGCACTTTTCGGTCTGTGTAGCACGTTGGGACAACTCAAGAAAATGGTAGTGGATATGGGCATAGAAATTGATAGGTAAAACTATCATAATGACTTCTTTGTAGGTATAACAACACACCATTATAAGAAAATTGGCGCATAAGGCTCTCCTCTGTTCTATCTAATATTTATACAATTTGATGAAGGTAATTTATCTCGCTTCAAGGCAAAACAAAGCACTCGTTCCTTTCAGCGACGACGTCGATGAACTGAATTTCAGACTGAAAGGCATGAATCAGCGTGGACGCCAGTTGCTAGGCAAGTGATATGGAGCTAGAATTCGGCAGTTTGGAGACTATCGCCTCGATTGCAGGATTTAAGAACATTGTTGTTTTACATGTTTTTTGTAGAGAATCAGGTCACACATGTTGTATTAGTGAGAGAATGATGATTTATTTTGTATTTTTATGGATTTCATAGATTATTTTAGTTTTCCCTGAACTGCAATCGTTTCAATAACATAGGAGGGAACTTCCTTGAATGACATTTAGGTGAATTTTTAAGGTATGTCAAATATTCCATTATAGAGTACAAAGCCTACTTCATACAACTCACTGTATGTTTTATAATTGTATCAAAAGCACTGAATAAACATAGTTAGCTATCACATTCACTATTGTCTAAATAGATTGAAATAATTTGGTGAAGTCGTCATGGACTCTTAAGTAGCTTAGCCACTGCAAAGGATACAATTAACTATAAAACACCAATGAATCAATAAAAAAAGTTTCCTCTATTGACACAAGTAATTATAAAACATTCTATCACGTGGCTACGTTTGTTCACTACAATCAAACATCAAGTAAGCTCTATATTTATATTTTATACTAATTTTTAAATCCCGTGGCAACGAACGGGCATGTCCCTAGTCTTGGAAGAAAATAATAGTACATAATTTACAATTCTACTTAATCCCCATCTTGAAAAGGTGCCTTTTGGATTTGCACGAATGCCACTTCAAACGAGAAGGATAATAAGACTACGATTTAAATTTTCTGTAAGCAAATTGTGCAAATCGTTAGATCAAGTTTATACTAGAAAGAATAACTATACTTATAACATTAAATTAGTATCATTAGATATATTAAAAAAATATTTAGGTAAACCTCCATGTTATTTGTTATCATTCTCGTGCCCTTATCTTCTAACAAGACGAAGGTACCAATGTAATATGAATATTATTAATGTTTATTCATGTTTAAGGAATACAAGAATAAATAGATTATTGAAACATAATTATTATTACCTTTATTTCTTCGTGTTCCTCTACTTTCTTATTTATGTCCACATTTATATGCTAAAATGGTGAAGGTATGTCCTTCATGACCTTCGTCTGAAGATCATTATATCCAAGAAGAAATAATGCTTCGAAGGACGAAGGTCTTTAACCATTAACAATTGTGTTGCCTTGTTCTTGATTTATAGCATTCGAGAACATGTGACCAATATTGGCGCCCACCTCTGATGAACTCAATTCCACAACTACAACGATGGCTTCCCAAAACAACCAAGCTGTGACACCTTTGGCTACAAAGCTGGTGCTCCCAATCATAGGTGGCTCAAGTTCTAAACCAACGAACAAGAGGCAGAAGAAAGAAGCACAGAGAAGGGTACATCATGTTGGGATGCAAGGACCCTTCATTAAGTCCCAATGGTCTCATATACCAATCACCTTCTCCAGGAGGATCTTCAGCTCAAGGATTATCCCCACAACGATGCAATGGTCATATCTTGTGTCATCAAGGGATTTCTGGTCCACAAGGTCCTAGTGGACACAGGTAGTGTAGCGGATATCATTTTCGCGAAGGCTTTTAGGCAAATGCAAGAGCTAGATGACAAGATACATGATGCAACACACCCCCTTTGTGGTTTCGGAGGAAGATAGATTGTGGCACTAGGCAAGATAACCATGCCGGTCACCTTCGGCTTTGTTCACAACACAAGGACAGAACAGGTTGTCTTCGACATTATTGATATGGAGTATCCGTACAATGCAATCATTGGTCGAGGGACGCTCAATGCCTTCGAAGCAATACTCCATCCAACATATCTTTGCATGAAGATACCTTCGGAACAAGGACCCATTGCGGTACATGGGAGTCAAGAAGCTGCCAGGAGAGCCAAACGGAGTTGGACGGATTCGAAGGCCATCCATAATATATATGAAGTTGAAGCTTATCAGCAATATAAGCATAAAAGAGAAAAGGCTTCTTTGGCAGATCAACCAAAGCCCATGCTTTTGTGTGAAGACATAGCTGAGCAACAAGTGTTATTGGGATCTCAATTATCTGATGAACAAGAGAAGACCTTGCTAAGATTTTTATTCAACAACAAAGATTTTTTTGCTTGGTCAGCCAATGATCTTTGTGGTGTCAATAGAGATATTATTGAACACTCACTCAATGTAGACCCATCCTTCAGACCAAGAAAGCAGAGGCTTCAAAAAATGTCCGATGATAAGGCCGAAGGTGCACGAAACAAAGTGAAAAGACTTTTAAGTGCCTATGTTATCAGAGAAGTGACATACCCAGAGTGGCTGGCCAATACCGTCATGGTAAAGAAAGCTAACGGAAAATGGAGAATGTGTATTGACTTTATAGATCTCAATAAGGCATGCCTAAAGGATGAATTCCAATTTGTTGAGGGTATGCTTCGTCGCCGAAGATCCTATAAGAAGAAACATCTTCGGCAGATGTAACACCCCGGGATCCACAAACACCCCAGAATGCTACTGAACTACACATCTAACATTCATATATAAAATTTCGACAGCATCCCCTTTGAAAATTGCATAAACGGGGGAAACAACAAAGTATAAATAGATATCATGATAAGAAAACATGTAAGACATTAATAATCTGCTAGCAATGGGAAGACAACCATAACAACATGAACTGAATTAACCAGTGCGCACGACTAGTTAAAAACAAACATCCTTTGACAAGAAGTTTCTAATTAAATCATGGTTGTGTCTGGGCAGCATTATTATGAGAGTGAAGGTGGATGTGCTGCTACTTCCCACTCTCCTTGATGAGAAACAAGCACCTGCATTGAGTAATGCAAGAGTGAGATGAAACATCTCAGCAAGCTAATTGTTCTGACGAGATATTTAAACCACAAATTGAATTCATCAACATTTTAAAAGAGTCACAATTAAAATCAGAAATACTTGTAGATATAGAACTCAGTAGTCCCACTATAACCAATACCATCTCATTTCCTCGAACAACCAGTATAGATTCTATAACACTTCCCTGTGTCAACAATACCTGCAAATATCACTTCAATGTATGCATAGGAATGCAATGTGTAGGTACTCTATCTTCATACCTCTGGGGGTATAAAACCACATCATCTGCAAATATCACTTCAATGAATGCATATGAATGCAATGCATATGTCCTCTGCCTTCATACCTCTAAGGGTATGAAGCCGCATCGTACCCCTTCTCGGGCAACGTACGATGCTAAATTGTACCGGTACGGTCGGACCATAGGTCACGACAAAACTTCAGATGCAAATGAGTCATGCAATGTATATGGCATGCTGCATTTATCAATAAACTTCACTTCCTTCAGATACAATACAAACCTCAAATAATACTTTATTTACCTTCAGATATAATACCAACCTCAAATAATACTTCATTTACCTTCAGGGGTGTGAATTAATCTCATGAATCATACTCGAATCATAATCATCATCAATATATGATTGAGCATCAGTATAATGCAAGCAAGTAAAGCATCACCATAGTGTCCAATTATGAAAGAATCCAATACTTCTGAATATTAGAGTGTAGGCAATAGAAATAACAGGTCAAAACGGAAACAACCACCGCTACATTCACTTGCCTTCATCGAAGAAGAAGAAATGTACTAGACATGATCTGGGGTGTAGCCACCTGCTAGTGGGCATAAAACTTAGTACAAATATTTCACAAATATTTGCCATCAATCAACAAAACACTCCTACACTTGAAACCAAGACCCAGTGGAAAGACTCCCACCCTGAACCACATGCCATACAGCAGCAACGCTGTTTGTTAATTTTGTATCTTTAAAATTAAAACAGCGGTGATATCAAACAAATACTTTAGGGGTATCTACACAAAATACTCTACAACTTCAGTATTCAATAGATAATTAAATTCTGCCATCTACAAGTTCTAAAACATCTGACAAGATAACTGACTGAATCTGTTTTAGACAGCAGTATGGTTAACTTTAAAATTCGATATCTCCCAAACTACTGAACCAAAAATTATGAAACTCTGCTGGAAGTAAAAACTTTTATCCCTTTACAAAAGTCTCCATAGTTGGAAGAGCCAATTCGGCCATTTACTAGATGAAACCCACCAGTGAACAGACCCACTCATTTTTGTCAGGTAAACAGGAACAGCCATAGTAAAACAAACATAACTGGAGTTTCACAAATCATATGAATGCACTCTTTAACAATCTAGAAAGCTTATGAAATTATCTACAACTTTTTTTATCAACCCACAGTTTAATTCTGTTTATAAAATTGCCTAAATCTTAAGAGAACAGATTCTGCAGAGAATTATGAGACTGAAAAACTGCTATAGTAAAACTGCAATAACTTTCTGGTCGGATGTCCGATTGAGGTGTTCTTCGCGGCCACGGAAAGATCTACAAATTATCTACGACTCATATATAGACTTTTCATTTTTTTGAGGCCACTAAGACCACGGAAAACTAGAATGAACAGAAACTGTCAAATCTGCCATTCTGCAGAAAACTAAATTCGAGATCAAAACTTAACCCACATCTAATCCAACCTCTAATCCTTTAATCCCCATGATCCACCACCTCCAAAAGCACATAATTACAGGGAGGAACAAGGATCCCATCCATACCTAGGGTTTCCCCAAGAAAATATGCAAGAAGAGATGGGGAAGAACACCTCCTTGATCCTCTCTTCCTCTTCAATTCAACGTGCTCCTCCTCTTCTTGATCCTTGCTGCGTAGGGGGAGATCTTGGGGGAGGAAGCAATGGAGGATGGCTGCCATAGGGGGAGGGGGCGTCCAGCCAAGGGGGAGAAAGGGGGGTGGCGGCCAAGAGGGGGGTGAAGGGAAAAAAAGGGGTGGCCACCTAGGGTTTTTGTGGGAGAAAGAAACGACGCCTCAGATGACTTCTATCTTTGCATCCAATGGCCCACAACCCTTTACCTCATCCACGCATCAAATATTAACTTTTGGTCAACATTTTTTTGGGATATTACACTCTGCCCCTCTTAAAAAGAATTCGACCTCGAATTCGGCCACTCCAAGCAAAACACCCAAGGTACCCCATATAGCACCACCATTCAAAACATGGGTCCATTATTGGTCTTAATTAACACAAGAACTTCTACATCGACTAACTGTCTAAGGAAACTACACCACCTGACATCAAGCATGAACCAACATGTAATGAAGCTCAAACCAAGTCATAGATGCAATAAACACTACGATTTCACAACATTGAATTTGGATGCAGCCATACATCAGCATCAATGTCTTAAAACAACACTCTTTTATGAAGGGATAATACGCACTAAGCACAACCTTTACCAACTTTAACAATTCATTTTAATTCAATGGTGAAACATCCACACCAAATGAATGTATAAGAAGATCAAACTCCTCACCTCATAGCACCACGAAACAAGTAATTCTGTTGAAACAAAACTCCTAATCTTCCTAAACATTGTTCTTGCCATAATGAAAAGATAATTATGTAATCTAACATACTTTGCACCCCACCAAAAGGGAGAAAATCTATAGAACTAATGGAGCAATAAAGCCGAAAGAAGCCAATAACATCTTGTGCGGCATAGTTCATCGAAGAAATGCCAAAAACTCTACATAGAGCACTGATAGCCCAACAACAACACAATACTTGCTTAACCCATGTCACTATACTTCATTCAACATCTCAACTAAGAAAAATATCCAACTAGTAAGGTTAACCTACACATAATATAAGTCTTCATCTACTGTAGTTCAGAAACTAACATTTCATTCTATCATATGATGCACTCAAAGTACCAGACCTAAAGGGTCAATACTAACCCCGTAATCCTTCACACATTTGGCAAACATCTCAGGCTGATGTAAAAACCACATCATTTAGGGATAGGTGACTAACCACACATAACCAACTCTAGGCTAGGCAATGACTTCATTCAAACCAATAGATAAGTGGTGCAACAATGGCTCCACAAACATGCATCGAGGAGAGAACCATTAGATCCTCAACGTATTAATACATAATCAATGGATCAAGAAAATCAAAGATTTTATTCTACAATTAGCATGACTAACATGCAACCACTTTAAACCACATCTAGGCTTTGTGGCTACTAAAACACATGATAGAAGAGAGACATGTAAGCCATTCTGGCTATGTAAATACTTCCCCCAAAATCCATATAAAAGTACCAATATTCATTTCTTTCAGAACTGGTTTCTCGACATAAACAATCATTCTTTGCAAAGATAGTTGGAGCTATCCACCCACCGCCCAACAACTTAAATTCAAATTAATGGTTACCTTGTAACCCAAAACACGCAATTCACACTCCTCTTATAAACATCCTCAATCAAGCATATATAACAATATTATTGTAATAAAACTCAACCATGAAAAACATGTTGAAAACAACATAGGCATACATGTATATCACCAGCATAATAGCAACTTCAATCTCACAAAAGACCAGCGATATCAATCGCATTAATAAAACAATATCAAAATTTAGAAATGAATTATATCATGTATTAAGTCATAAACAACTTACCACATCACAGTAAAGGAATAAGGAGGGTAAAATTATTTCATCTGCACTTCAAAGACATTAAGACATATCAAAGATATTTGAACCCATACCCTTCCTATATGTGCAAGTGTGTCAAATTTATCTTCAAATTGCCAAGAATCTAAAGCCTATGCTTTGATACCAACTGTAACACCCCGGGATCCACAAACACCCCAGAATGCTACTGAACTACACATCTAACATTCATATATAAAATTTCGACAGCATCCCCTTTGAAAATTGCATAAACGGGGGAAACAACAAAGTATAAATAGATATCATGATAAGAAAACATGTAAGACATTAATAATCTGCTAGCAATGGGAAGACAACCATAACAACATGAACTGAATTAACCAGTGCGCACGACTAGTTAAAAACAAACATCCTTTGACAAGAAGTTTCTAATTAAATCATGGTTGTGTCTGGGCAGCATTATTATGAGAGTGAAGGTGGATGTGCTGCTACTTCCCACTCTCCTTGATGAGAAACAAGCACCTGCATTGAGTAATGCAAGAGTGAGATGAAACATCTCAGCAAGCTAATTGTTCTGACGAGATATTTAAACCACAAATTGAATTCATCAACATTTTAAAAGAGTCACAATTAAAATCAGAAATACTTGTAGATATAGAACTCAGTAGTCCCACTATAACCAATACCATCTCATTTCCTCGAACAACCAGTATAGATTCTATAACACTTCCCTGTGTCAACAATACCTGCAAATATCACTTCAATGTATGCATAGGAATGCAATGTGTAGGTACTCTATCTTCATACCTCTGGGGGTATAAAACCACATCATCTGCAAATATCACTTCAATGAATGCATATGAATGCAATGCATATGTCCTCTGCCTTCATACCTCTAAGGGTATGAAGCCGCATCGTACCCCTTCTCGGGCAACGTACGATGCTAAATTGTACCGGTACGGTCGGACCATAGGTCACGACAAAACTTCAGATGCAAATGAGTCATGCAATGTATATGGCATGCTGCATTTATCAATAAACTTCACTTCCTTCAGATACAATACAAACCTCAAATAATACTTTATTTACCTTCAGATATAATACCAACCTCAAATAATACTTCATTTACCTTCAGGGGTGTGAATTAATCTCATGAATCATACTCGAATCATAATCATCATCAATATATGATTGAGCATCAGTATAATGCAAGCAAGTAAAGCATCACCATAGTGTCCAATTATGAAAGAATCCAATACTTCTGAATATTAGAGTGTAGGCAATAGAAATAACAGGTCAAAACGGAAACAACCACCGCTACATTCACTTGCCTTCATCGAAGAAGAAGAAATGTACTAGACATGATCTGGGGTGTAGCCACCTGCTAGTGGGCATAAAACTTAGTACAAATATTTCACAAATATTTGCCATCAATCAACAAAACACTCCTACACTTGAAACCAAGACCCAGTGGAAAGACTCCCACCCTGAACCACATGCCATACAGCAGCAACGCTGTTTGTTAATTTTGTATCTTTAAAATTAAAACAGCGGTGATATCAAACAAATACTTTAGGGGTATCTACACAAAATACTCTACAACTTCAGTATTCAATAGATAATTAAATTCTGCCATCTACAAGTTCTAAAACATCTGACAAGATAACTGACTGAATCTGTTTTAGACAGCAGTATGGTTAACTTTAAAATTCGATATCTCCCAAACTACTGAACCAAAAATTATGAAACTCTGCTGGAAGTAAAAACTTTTATCCCTTTACAAAAGTCTCCATAGTTGGAAGAGCCAATTCGGCCATTTACTAGATGAAACCCAGCAGTGAACAGACCCACTCATTTTTGTCAGGTAAACAGGAACAGCCATAGTAAAACAAACATAACTGGAGTTTCACAAATCATATGAATGCACTCTTTAACAATCTAGAAAGCTTATGAAATTATCTACAACGTTTTTTATCAACCCATAGTTTAATTCTGTTTATAAAATTGCCTAAATCTTAAGAGAACAGATTCTGCACAGAATTATGAGACTGAAAAACTGCTATAGTAAAACTGCAATAACTTTCTGGTCGGATGTCCGATTGAGGTGTTCTTCGCGGCCACGGAAAGATCTACAAATTATCTACGACTCATATATAGACTTTTCATTTTTTTGAGGCAACTAAGACCACGGAAAACTAGAATGAACAGAAACTGTCAAATCTGCCATTCTGCAGAAAACTAAATTCGAGATCAAAACTTAACCCACATCTAATCCAACCTCTAATCCTTTAATCCCCATGATCCACCACCTCCAAAAGCACATAATTACAGGGAGGAACAAGGATCCCATCCATACCTAGGGTTTCCCCAAGAAAATATGCAAGAAGAGATGGGGAAGAACACCTCCTTGATCCTCTCTTCCTCTTCAATTCAACGTGCTCCTCCTCTTCTCGATCCTTGCTGCGTAGGGGGAGATCTTGGGGGAGGAAGCAATGGAGGATGGCTGCCATAGGGGGAGGGGGCGTCCAGCCAAGGGGGAGAAAGGGGGTGGCGGCCAAGAGGGGGGTGAAGGGAAAAAAAAGGGGTGGCCACCTAGGGTTTTTGTGGGAGAAAGAAACGACGCCTCAGATGACTTCTATCTTTGCATCCAATGGCCCACAACCCTTTACCTCATCCACGCACCAAATATTAACTTTTGGTCAACATTTTTTTGGGATATTACAGCAGATCCTCTCAAAAAACAGTGCCGAAGCTATCATTTATAAAGCTTCGGCATAGTCACATGTCCCAAGACGAAGGAGTGAACCGACTTAAAGATGAAATGACTAATCGACCCGTAATAGCTTGTATTATGATTGTAAGCATTTGTAAAGGGCATGAATGTAATTTCTCACAGGATGCGCCCTGTGCCTATAAATAGATGAACAGTACCCCCGTACTGTTCACGCTGACTGGTATTTGCTTGCGCGTCACGCTTGGACTTTTTGCCTTCTCTCAAGCCGAAGGTATAAATGTAATCCAATATTGTTCATGTTCGTTCATAATGATATAGTGAAAAAGTATTTATAATGGCATATGGTTATTTATGTTATTCCTCATGTTTCATATGCTTCTCCTTTCGCCAATATATACTGTGATCATGAAGGTATGTCCTTCATGACCTTCGCCTGAAGATCATTATATCCTGAGGGAAATAATGCTTCGAAGGACGAAGGGCATTAACCATTAACCTTTTCTATGTTGCCTTGTTCTTAATTCATAACATTTGAGAACAAATCCCCAACATTGGCGCCCACCTCCAATGAACTCATGTCCACTTTTTGAGTTGATGGCTTCGTTCAACAACCAAGCTGAAGCTGCTTCGGCTACAAAGCTGGTGATCCCGATAACAGGCGGTTCATGCTCAGAGCCGGCTAACAAGAAGCAGAAGAAGGAGGCCCAGAGAAGGGTACAGCATGTTGGGGTGCAGGGACCCTTCATCAAGTCAAAATGGTCTCACATCCCAATTATCTTCTCCCAAGAGGACCTTCAGCTCAAGGATTACCCTCACAATGATGCTATAGTCATATCTTATGTCATCAAGGGATTCTAGTCCATAATGTTTTGGTCGACACAGGCAGTGCAGCGGATATCATATTTGCTAAGGCCTTCAGACAGATGCAAGAGCCAGAGGATACGATCCATGATGCCACACATCCTCTCTGTGGTTTCGGAGGAAGGCAGATTGTAGCACTTGGCAAGATCACAATGCCAGTGACCT
This sequence comes from Zea luxurians, assembly GCA_029449295.1. Taxonomy (NCBI): domain Eukaryota; kingdom Viridiplantae; phylum Streptophyta; class Magnoliopsida; order Poales; family Poaceae; genus Zea; species Zea luxurians. Next base: position 3,697,579 of record JAOPSE010000126.1, on the reverse strand, counting down.
TCGGATTTGTCCACAATACAAGAACTGAACAGGTTGTGTATGATATTGTTGACATAGAATATCCTTACAATGCAATCATTGGTCGTGGAACACTCAATGCATTCGAAGCAATTCTTCATCCAGCATATTTATGCATGAAGATACCCTCGGATCAAGGGCCCATTGCTATTCATGGAAGTCAGGAAGCTGCCAGAAAGGCTGAAGGAAATTGGACAGACTCAAAAGCAATCCACAATATAGATGAAGTTGAAGCTTGTGAACAGTATAAGTATAGAAGAGAGAAGGCTGCTTCGGCTGATCAGCCAAAGCCCATGCTTCTATGTGAAGACATAGCAGAGCAGAAGGTATTGCTGGGATCCCAATTATCTGAAGAGCAAGAGAAAATCTTAATAAGGTTTTTATTCAACAACAAAGATGTTTTTGCATGGTCAGCCAACGATCTCTGTGGTGTCAACAGGGACGTCATTGAACATTCACTCAATGTTGATCCATCCTTCCGACCCAGGAAACAAAAGCTTCAGAAAATGTCTGACGATAAAGCCGTACGTGCTCGGAACGAAGTAAAAAGACTTCTCAGTGCTGGTGTCATCAGAGAAGTGAAATACCTAGAATGGCTAGCCAACACTGTTATGGTAAAAAAGGCCAATGGCAAATGGAGAATGTGCATTGATTTTACTGATCTGAATAAGGCTTGTCCAAAGGATGAGTTCTCATTACCAAGAATAGACTCTCTAGTTGATGCAGCAGCTTCGTCAAAACTCATGAGTCTGCTAGATTGTTATTCAGGCTATCACCAAATCTGGATGAAGAAGGAAGATGAGCCAAAGACCAGCTTCATAACCCCCAGTGGTACATATTGTTATCTTCGGATGCCTGAGGGGCTTAAGAATGCTGGAGGAAGCTTCAGCAGGATGACAGCCAAGGTCCTTCACTCTCAAATAGGCAGAAATGTGTTAACATATGTTGATGACATTATAGTGAAGAGCACGAAGCAAGAAAACCACATCACTGATCTACAGGAAACATTTGCTAATTTTAGGCAAGCCGGCCTGAAATTAAATCCAGAAAAATGTGTCTTCGGAGTAAAGAAGGGCAAGTTCCTTGGCTGTTTAGTTTCAACGAAGGGGATCAAAGCCAACCCAAGCAAGATCGAAGTTATCCTTCGAATGGAGCCACCAAGCACAAAGAAGGGGGCCCAACGGTTGACAGGAAGGCTAGCATCTTTAAATCGATTTGTATCTAGATCAGCGAAAAGAAATTTACCATTCTTTGAAGTACTAAAGTCAGCTGAAGTTTTTCAATGGGGCCCAATTCAACAAAAAGCTTTCGAAGAGCTGAAGCAATATTTGATCGATTTAACAACATTAGCTCCAGCCGTGCCAGGGGCTCCATTGTTATTGTATGTGGCAGCATCACACTCTGTAGTGAGTGCATCACTTGTACAAGAGAAGCTCGAAGGACAAGTTAAAAAGCAAGTCCCAGTATACTTTGTCTCCGAAGTTTTGAGTTTACCAAAGAAAAACTATATAGAATTGGAAAAGGTGTTGTATGCTGTGTTAAAGGCATCCCGGAAGCTTCGGCATTATTTTCAAGCATATCACATAATTGTTCCTTCATCACAACCCCTGAAGGATATCATGAGGAATAGAGAAGCTACTGGAAGGATTGGCAAATGGGTTGCGGAGCTTAATGAATTCACTATTGAATACGTGCACAGATCTACAATTCAATCTCAAGCGCTAGCAGATTTTATCGCTGATTGGACGCCAGTGGCTCACAAAGAAGGGACAAGTAAAGATGCCGAAGCTTGGACAGTTTTTTGTGATGGTTCTTGGGGAGCCTTCGGTGCAGGAGCAGCTGCGGTTCTAGTCGCACCTTTGATGGTCAAAACATGTTATGCAGTAAAACTAGATTTCAGTTGCACAAATAATATTGCTGAGTACGAAGCACTTCTATTAGGGCTTCAGAAACTAAGGGCAATGGGAATAAGAAGGGCCATCCTAATGACTGATTCTCAAGTTATTGCTAGCCATATGGATAAAAGCAGCAAGGCACGAGATCTGAAGCTTGAGAAATATCTGGATGCAGTTCGAAGGCTGGAAGCTTCCTTTGAAGGATTTTCTGTCAAGAATATTCTAAGAGGTCAAAATGAGCATGCAGATTTGCTAGCCAAATCAGCGGCACAGGGGCTCCCACTACCCTCCGAAGTATTTTTTGAAACAATAAAAGCACCTTCAGTTGAGCTCATGGAGAGAGCAGTGCTTACTATTTCCCGAGTACATAGTGAAGACTGGAGAACTGAAATAATATCTTTCCTCCAAGGCAATTGTCTTTCAAGTGACGAAGCTTATAACAAGAGAATGGAGGCAAGAACAAGACCATATGTGTTATTAGAAGGGCAATTGTATAAACATGGGGTTTGTTCACCACTCCTTAAGTGTTTATCAAGAACTGAAGGTGTAGAATTAATGAAAGAGATACATGCAGTCTTGTGTGGATCTCATATTGGATCTACGCCCTTGTTGGGAAAAGTTTTTCGATAAGGATTTTATTGGCCGAAGGCAGCTTCGGATGCAGCAGAATTAGTCCAAAAATGTGAAGGCTGTCAAAAATGTGCAAGAGACCAGAAGCAACCTTCATCCCTCACTCAATTAATACAGCCCAATTGGCCGTTGTAAAGGTGGGGCATCGATTTGCTAGGCCCACTTCCACCAGCACAAGGAAATCTAAAATATGTTGTGGTGGCGGTAGAGTATTTTTCAAAGTGGATTGAGGCGAAGCCCTTAGCAACAATAACTTCGGTCACTGTCCAGAAATTCTTTTGGCAAAACGTTGTTTGTCGCTTCGGAGTACCAAAGGCTATTACTGTAGAGAATGGAACGCAGTTCGATGCTGAAGCTTTCAAGGAATTCTGTGAACAAATTGGCACGAAGATCCATTTCGCATCGGTCATACATCCGGAGTCAAATGGACTTGTTGAAAGAGCCAATGGCATTATAATGACGGGAATAATAAAGTTAATCTTCAATCAGTCTAGAGGAAAGTGGCCAGATGAATTGATCAAAGTGGTGTGGAGCCACAACACAACAATATCAAGGTCAATAGGTTTTACACCATTCAAACTATTGTTTGGTGACGAAGCAATCACCCCAGAAGAAGCTAAGGCAGGATCAATAAGAACAGTGGATTCGACAGAAGACGAAGCTGATTATTCTGTGGCAAAAGATGCTATAGAAGGGATTAGGCTTTAGGCCGTGGAAAATATTAATAAATACCAAGCCGAAACAATAAAATGGCGTGACAGAAAAGTTTGGCTAAAAAGCATTAAACCAGGACATTTGGTACTTCGGAGAGTGGCCAACCCAGATATAGTGGGCAAGTTACAGCTCAAGTGGGAAGGACCTTTTCTGGTAATATCTTCGTCAAGACCCGGTTCTTACAGATTGAAGGATATGGACGGCAACGACATTCCTAGATCTTGGAATGCGGATGAGCTTCGGCGATATTATGTCTAGCTTGATGTAATCTTTTTTTATGGTACCCTTTTCCTTTCCAAAGGGGGAGAAAGGTTTTTAATGGGGCCATAACATGTAATTTCTCTTTTTCTTATTCAGCTCTACGAGAGCAAAATCCCCCAAATATGTAAATGTAAAAACTGAGCATGCACCATCGAGTGCAGGGAGAAAGGAAAAAACAGGGAGAAGCTCGAAAGTCGTCCTTAAGGGGATGCAGAGCACGACGAAGCTACAAAAAGCCATTCCTAAGGGAGCGTAGCGTAAGTTTCCTCCTCAAAAGTCGTTCCAAGGGAATGAAGAGCTTACAGCGAAAAGTCAATGCTGAGACCGCCAAAATAAAAGGCGAAGTGCGAAAAGTCAACGCGATACCGCCGAAATAGAAGGCGAAGAAGTTCAAAAGACGTTCCTAAGGGGATGCAGAACTTACAGCGAAAAGTCAGCACTGATACACCGAAAAATAAACGGCAAAGAGACTTCGGTCATTCCCAAGGGAATGAAGGATATGGTTGTGGCTTCGTATGTGTGTGTTTGGACATTCATTTGCACCACACATTACATCATGCATTTGCATTCATAAACATTCATCTAGACATACATAGGATCATCATCATCATCATAACACAGGCGAGTGCTTCGGCTCTACAGATAAGACTTCGGAAAACAGAAAAAGAAGCAGTTTTATGCTTCGTTGTGTACGAAAAGAAGGGAAGGTGTTTTTCGCCCTCGGCTCAAAAAATGCTAGTTTCATCCACAGCAAAGCAGTTTCATACATGCACAAAAAGGTAAAGATATATTACAAAGTATGCTTATCTTTAATTTACAAAGATTTTTTACAATGATATTACAAGATTTTCCTCTAGAATTTTTCTAGCAGCAACTTCAGCTTTAACATCATCGGACCACCGGTCAAGCTTCGGCTCATGTTTCTTCAGCATCATCATCCTATACATATTAAAACGGTATGAGGGAAGTGCATATTTCAAAGAGAAGGTAAAGTAACGGGCATAAATTTTTACCGGCTTAAGGTGGCTTCGAGCTTCATCGCCAGCCATTTTTCGCCCGCCTTTTACCCAAATTTGAGTTATGAATCTGTTCCCTATACTCCGAGCTAGGTTAGGGATATCAATTAAATCTATCGGAGATATGCTAAAATTCGGTCTGTTGACAATTTTTCCATGTTCACAGCCAGATTTCATAAAGGCAACAACGGTGCCCCGAGAAGCTACCAGAGCGTAGAAATCGGCATGTCCACCTATGACTTCGTCAAGTGCGTCAACTTCGCCCTCAATATGTTCGAAGGTCTCCGGCAGGTTATCAATCGAAGGGCTAAATTTCTCAGCACCGGCTCCAACCGAGTTGAAAACTTGTTTTAGCCACTGCAGGCACCGGTTGCTGAAGTCCACACATTTTTCTTGAAGTTCTTTCAATGATTTCCGCAAATTTGAGTTTTTCTCGGCTTCAGCTTCGAGTTTGGCTTCGAAATTTTTCTTTTTCGTGGAAAGTTCATTATTCAATCTAGCAATTTCAGCCTGGGCTTCTGCCATTGAATTTTCCATGGTTCGAAGTACGAAGTCTTTCTTTTCTAGAGTAGCCTCATGGTCTTTTATCTTCTTCTCCAGACCCTCAATTATAATTTCATTCTTTTTGTCCTCGAGGTCTTGTTGCATCCTAAGGACTTTGCTCAGCAGTAAGCTCTGACAAAATAACCTTCGTCAGATAACATCTTCATAACAAAACAATAAAAAGTTAAGAATTTTACCTTAAAGTTGGCATAGAATAGACTACCAGCGATATGCTGCCGCCAGTACCTACTGAGGTCTGCTTCAACCTTCGGAAGGCCGATATTCTTTGATAGAGTGCCGACAACTTTCGCCACAGTGCGGTCCCGAAGGCATCCTAGATTCTCCTCGTTAACTCCCCCGAAGAGCAGCGCCCCGGGTCTGTACCCGCAAGATATGGCATATTCCTTCAACTCTTCTTTTTCAGCCTTTGACAATTCTTGCCCAAGTATGTCCTGAAAATTGAAGTCTTATTCTTCCGATATATTTTCGGCTTTCTCTTTTCCTTTCCCAGGCGCTATGGCCAGAGTTTCTTCAGCATCTCTAGCAGCTTCTTCCGCAGGCTCATTCAAAAGCATGTTATCAATATCAGCTAGTGTGGTTTCTAGATTTGTATCTTCGGCGGCCTCAGCTTCAGCAATGTCAGCTTCACTTTCAGCTTCAATGGCTACGGTTTCGATAGCAGCAGTGCTCTCCACGGCTGGTGTCTTTGATGTCGAGGCCACCGGCGGTGTCTGTTCGATAACTTCAACTACATGAATGATTATTCATTTCTTCGGCTCAGCAGGCTTCTTCACCGCCGAAGGCTCCTTTTCCTTCTGAAAAAGCTTCATCAAATGTGGCTCTAGTGGACTTAGCTTGATAGGCAAAAATTCAGTCATTACCTTTAAAAATTCTTCAACGACAACAGTAGAAGGCGTTGAAGGAGCTTCTTCCTTTGCATTAGTCGTTTTTGGTTTCGGAGCAGCAACCTTTCTTTTCTTCGAAGCAGCCATCTTTGGCTCAGGGCTTAACTTTATTTTCTTCAAAATTTCTTCATCTTTCTTCACCAATCTAGCAGCTTCTCTATTCAGAACACTAACAACTCTTTTTCTTTTTTGCCCTTTGGCCACTCTGTCCAATCGCTCATAGTCAGGATACTCAAAATTCAGCGCATCCAAGACCCGGTTCAACCTTCGCTTCGGTCGAGTCCCGAAGGCTGCAGTCATTAGTTGATCTTCCTTTTTAGAATAGTTCCCAAGGATCTCGTTGCACATAACTTCAATCGTGTCTAACCATTCTTAGCAAGGTTTTTTGAAGTGTTTCTTGAATTTATAATAATAAGGCAGCCGAACAAGTTCCTTCTTTTTCTTTTCCCCTTTGAGTTTCGGCATATCCCATTCTTTCAAAGTCGAGAATACTCTGAAATCTAAGAATTCTTGCACCAAATCTCTGGTGCCAATGTGCTCTGAAACAACTCGAAATTCGCCCAAGGCAATTTGGCATGGTGATTCCGGTAACATGTTGCATTGAGGCCTAGTTTCTCCAAAGACTAACTCCAATGGGCTCTGAACCAGCTTCTCCTTCTCGTCAACCTTAACATAAAACCACCAGTCTTCCAGCCAGTGGGCCATTTGGTACGATAGCTAATAACTGGAGACTTCGCATCTTTGCGATAAGCAAAATTGAAGCAGCCGAAATTCTTGTGTAGCCCATCCTCTCTAGCCTTTGTCTAATAATGAAGTTCATGTGCTCGGCAGAAACCTTCGGCAAGCGGTTCCGCCCCCTGGCTTCGAAGAGCCCAAATGTAAACGCTAAGCCTAACAATGGCAGGAGTTAGCTGATGAAGGTAAATCCCAAACTTCTCCAACACATCCGCAATCATCTCAGGCAAAAAAATCTCAATCCTGCTTTAAAGAAGCTTTTAAAGACTACCACTTCATCCTTTTCTGGCTTCGGAGTAATTTCCTCTGCACGAAAATGAACTAGCTTCCTCTTGGCTTCTCTGATATAACCGAGCTTCATCAACTTAGGCATATCACCTTCGGTAATAGTAGACTTTCCAAACTCCAGGTGGCTAGGTTTAGATGGCACGACGTTGTACTCATATTCAGTTTCACCTTCTTCAACATCAATCTGCTCAGCTTCGGCAGCAGGGGTACCTTCAGAAGCTTCTTCCGGCACTGCCAACCCTGGCCGTTTCATCACTTTGGAAATCGGAGCGGTTTCAGCAGCTTCAGCTTCCTCTCCGTCGCGTATAACCCTAGCTGTAGAACGAACTCTTGCCATGTGATGAATTTTCCATAATTTTTGATGAAATTGCTGACTTTTTTAATTTTTCCGAAGCTCTTTCTCTTATCACGAAGCAAAGTCAACAGTGGTGCTTCGGTTGAGTGCGATGAACAAGCTTCGGCTATGATCAAATTTTTGGCAGCAAAACAAGGCAATAGCAATGAATGCTGTGGTAACTTCACACCTACCCATCTGTTTATATAGTGTCGCAGGTGAGGAGGTGAATAGTCAAGTCTTCTGCACCGGACGAATAGTCGCCCGCATTCACTGAGTGGTGGGCCACAGAACCCGAGAAGGTGAACCGCCAGGACGCGTTAACCCGCTGCATGGTGGGACCATCTCGTGCTCGAAATTTTGTGATCATTTCTCGGCAACGAGCTCAGGGAAGGTGTTTTTCGGATCTTTGGCTCCCCGAAGCCTAGGAGACTTTTTCACGGATCAAGCTCGTTACGATAAACGATCTAGCACCGCGAAGGGGCTACTGTTGGGGGTATGCTTCATCGTCGAAGATCTTGTAAGAAGAAACACCTTCGGCAGATCCTCTCAAAAAGTAGTGTCGAAGCTATCATTTATAAAGCTTCGGCATAGTCACATGTCCCAAGATGAAGGAGTGAACCGACTTAAAGATGAAATGACTAATTGACCCGTAATAGCTTGTATCATGATTGTAAACATTTGTAAAGGGCATGAATGTAATTTCTCATAAGTTGTGCCCTGTGCCTATAAATAGATGAACAGTACCCCCGTACTATTCACGCTGACTGGTATTTGCTTGCGTGTCACGCTTGGACTTTTTGCCTTCTCTCAAGCCGAAGGTATAAATGTAATCCAATATTGTTCATGTTTGTTCATAATGATATAATGAAAAAGTATTTATAATGGCATATGATCATTTATGTTATTCCTCATGTTTCATATGCTTCTCCTTTCGCCAATATATACTGTGATCATGAAGGTACGTCCTTCATGACCTTCGTCTGAATATCATTATATCCTGAGGGAAATAATGCTTCGAAGGACGAAGGGCATTAACCATTAACCTTTTCTATGTTGCCTTTTTCTTAATTCATAGCATTTGAGAACAAATCCCCAACACCATTGCCAAGAATAGATTCTCTTATGGATGCAACAGATACTTTGGAGCTTATGAGCTTATTGGATTGCTACTCAGGCTATCATCAAATCTGGATGAAGAAGGACGATGAGCCAAAGACAAGCTTCATAACTCCTAGTGGGACATATTGTTATCTTCGGATGCCTAAGGGGCTCAAGAATGACAGAGGAAGAAAATGTGGTGACATATGTTGATGATATCATAGTAAAGAGCACGAAACAAGAAAATTATGTTGCTGATTTGCAAGAAACATTTACCAAATTCAGATGGACTGGTCTTAAGTTAAATCCAGAAAAATGCGTCTTTGGAGTGAAGGAGGGCAAGTTTCTTGGCTGCTTTGTATCAACAAAAGGTATTGGCTAACCCAAGAAAAATTGAAGCTATCCTTCGGATGGAACCACCAAATTCAAGAAAGGGTGCTGAGAGGCCAGCAGGAAGGCTGGCATCATTGAACAGATTTATCTTAAGATCAGCAGAGAGGAATCTGCCATTCTTCGAAGTATTAAAATTAGCCAAAGTCTTTCAATAGGGGACCAGCTCAGCAGAAAGCCTTCGAAGAGCTGAAGCAATATTTGATAGATCTAACAACTCTAACCCCACCTTCGTCAGGAACTCCATTACTTCTATATGTGGCTTCTTCCCATGCTGCGGTTAGTGCGGCACTTGTACAAGAGAAGCAATATGGACAAGTAAAAAGCAAGCACCAGTATACTTCGTCTCTGAGGTACTCAGTCCATCAAAGAAAAATTACACAGAGCTAGAGAAGGTATTGTATGTTGTACTGATGGCTTCTAAGAAGCTTCGGCATTACTTCCAAGCATACCACATAATAGTGCCTTCATCACAACCCCTGAAGGATATAATGAGGAACAGAGAGGCTACATGAAGGGTCAGAAAATGCTTCGATGTGAACGAAAAGAAGGGAAGGTGTTTTTCCCCTTCAGCTCAAAAGATTGCAAGCATTGGTTTCGTCCACAACAAAGCAATTCACACAGGAGCGAAAAGGTAAAATTATATTACAAGGTATTCACAAATAAGTACAATATTTTGTTCAACTGTCAATTACAATTCTTTGCCAAATTATCCAAAGAGTTCCTAAGTCTTTCTATAGATAGATACAAAAGGAAGTTCTAGAATCTTCGATACTTCGGAACAAGCTTCGGCTTAACGACCTTCAGCGCCACCATTCTGCTGGGATATGAAGGTATAAGGTAATCAGAAATTTAACAAAGGAAAACCAAGGTAAAGAAGACAAAGGTAAAAGTTTCATACTCAGTCAAGCAGTTTTCGTGCTTTGTCCCTGGCCAATTCATGCCCGCCCTTTGTCCAAATTTTGGTAATAAATCTGTTTCCAATGCTTCGGGCTTCAGCTGGAATATCAACTAGATCTGATGCTGAAAGATTGAAAGTTTGTTTATTAACAGTTTTGGCGTGATTGCACCCGGCCTTCATAAATGCTACAGTTGTGCCGCGTGAAGCCACCAGGACACAAAAGTCTCCATGCCCAGTTATAAGTTCATCAAGGGCTTCCACTTCATTTTCAAAATGTTCAAAGGCCCTAGGGATATCTTTGGTCGAAGGGTTAATTTCTTCAGAAGTAGCTCCATCCGAGTTAAATATTCCTTTCAGCCGATTAATGCACCGTGTGGCAAAGTCGGAGCACTTGTTCTGAAGGTTCTCAATAGCTTTGTGTAGCTTTGTATTTCTTTTAGCTTCGGCTTTGACCCTTGCTTTGAGTTCTTTTGTCTTGTGGTCAAAGCGCTGTGACCTTTCGTTTAAAATTATTCGAGCTTTGTTTAACTCTTCGCTCAACTTATTATTCTGAGATCGTGCTTCTGTGAGGGAGCCTTTGGCTAATTGTAGCAGGATGTCCTTTTCCTTTAAAGAAGTTTCAAGTTCCTTAATTTTATCCTCTAAGCCTTCAATTATAACTTCGTTTCTTCTATCCTCAGTATTCTGCTGCATTTTCAAGGCCTTGCTTAATAACATGCTCTGCAAAACAAGTTAATATTAGAACACTCAATCCACTATGAAGGTAATAAAAAATCTAGAAGAAAGTTTCACCTTGAAGTTGGAATAAAACAAACTACCGACAATATGTTGCCATCGGTAGCAGTTAATGTCGATCTCCAACTTCGGGAATCCAACACTCTTGGATAGGGTGCCGACAATCTTCGACCCGGCGCGGTCGCGAATGCATCCTAGGATTTCCTCATTGACCCCGCCGAAGAGCATGGACCCTGGTTGGTAGCCACAAGTTATAGCAAATTTTTTTAATTCTAACTTGTCCTCCTCAGAAAGCTCTTGGCCACCCAGGTGCTGAAGATCAAAATCTTTCTCGTCCGAAGGAGTATTATCAATTTTCTTTCCTTTATCTAGCACTGCGGCCGTGTTTTCCTCTGTAACCACATCTGATACAAGCTTGTCAATTTCTAACATTGTGGCTGCAAGGTCCTCAGCTTCGGTTTCGCTAGTATCTTCGGCATCCGCAGGAATTGCTGCTTTCGTCGCCAAAGCTGAAGGCGGCGTTTGCTCAATTGCTTGCATTACATTCACAATTCGCTGTTTCTTTTGCCCATCAATTTTCTCTTCTGTAGCCGAAGGTGTTTGCTTTCTCTATAAAAGTTTTGTCAGTTCCAATCCTAGAGGACTTAGCAGCTTGAATGACGGAGATTCAGTCATTTCAAAATTTCTACCACTTTGGCAGCAGACAGCGATGGAGGGGTTTTCTCTGCTGCTTCGTCTACCTTCGGTTTAGTAGAGGGTATCCGGTCAAGCTTTCGCTTCTTAGAAATTGTTGCCTTCGGCTCTGGCGCTGTTTTTGCTTTCTTCAGGGTCTTTTCATCTTTTACGGACCGGGCAGCTTCCCTGCTTAGGATGCTGACAACCTTTTTTCTTTTCACACCACCGGCCCCTTCGTCAATCCTCTCATAATCTGGGTATTCGAAGTTCAATGCATCCATTACCCGGTTCAGCCTTCGTTTTGGCTGGGTACCGAAGGCAGTAGTCATTAGTTGGTCCTCCTTTTTCGTGTAATTGCCAAGAATCTCATTGCACATTGTTTCGATCATTTCTAGCCATTCATTGCAAGGCTTCCTGAACTGTTTCTCAAATTTGAAGCGATAGGGGAGCCGAACAAGTTCATACTTTTCCCCTTCCTTTTTCTTCGACATCCCCCAGCAGCTAGAGGTTGGAAATGTTCTATTTGCCAAATATTCCTGCACCAGGTCTCTAGTGCTAATCTCGACAGCTACCACTCTAAATACAACTTCGACCAGGTGGCACAGGGAGGCAAGTTGCATGTGGCACAAGGGCCTCGTCATTCTGAAGCTTAATCTCATCGGACTCATGACCATAATCATCAATTTTCCCTCTTTTTCTCATCAACTTTTATATACAACCACTCACTTGTCCACTCGGTCGGCCACTTGGTGCGGTAGCTGATTATCGGGGCCTCAGTATCCTTTTGATACGCAAAATTATAGCAACGAAAATTTTTGTGAATGCCATCCGCTCTGGCCTTCGTCTGGTAGCGCAACTCATGCACTTGACAGAAACCTTCGGCATTAGCGCCCATGGCCTAGCTTTGGAGAGCCCATATGTAAACACTGAGTCTGACAATGACATTTGGTGTTAGCTGATGAGATATATCTCAAAATTCTTTAAAACTTCTCCTATCATGTCATATAAAGGGAACCGAAGCCCTGCCCTGAAGAAGCTCTTGAAAACAATAACTTCGTCCTCTTTTGGCTATGGAACCACTTCCTCCCCAGCAAAGCGGACAAGTTTGCTCAACACTTCCCCAAAATAACCCAACTTCTTCATCATAACCATGTCCTCTGCTGTCACAGTAGATTTTCCAAATTCGATGTGGCTTGGCTTTGACGGGCTCAAAATATTGTAGTCTTCCCTAGCCTCATCATCACTCCTATCCTCAGCTGCAATCTGCTCAGCTTCGGCAGCTTCATCTTCGAAAACTGTTTTTTCCGATATCACTAGACCTGATCGCATCATCATTTCTGATATTGGCACTATCTCTGTTGTCTCAGCATCATCTCCCTCGCAGGACACCCTAGCGGTGGATCTCACTCGAGCCATCTTAAATTTAGCAGTTCCTTAAACCGAAGTTGATTCCGAATGACGAAGCGTGTGTCTGCAAGGAACAATCCTGGAAAAGCTTTGACTTTGGTTAAAAATTTTAACAGCACAACTGTGCAATGGCAATGAATGGTGTGGTAACTCCTCATCAACCTGTCTGTTTATATAGTGCTGCAGGGAACCGCCACACCGCCTACACTGGCTGAGCGGTGGAACATTCGACGTTCGGAATACTTTAATCGTTTTTTGACAACAAGCTAAGGGAAGGTTTTTTCGGACCTTCGGCATTCTGAAGCCTTCGCGTTTTTCGTGGATCGAGCTCGTTACGAAAAAACGATCTAGCACCGCGAAGGGGCTACTGTTGGGGGTCTTCTTCTCCACCAAAGGTCCTCAAGGAAAAAACACCTTCGGCAAAATGATACAAAGGGTCGCCGAAGCCTTCTTCAGCCTTGGTTTAGCTCCTCAAGATGAAGACCCTGTGTAGAGGCGATAGTGCGAGACGCCGAAGCTCGATGGCTTTGGCCCAGACCAAGCAAAGAAGGAAAAAGGACTAGATAGGCCATATTGGTTTTAGTTACTTGTAAACAAGTGTTCGAGGCCACGAATGTAATTTTTACCCAGGCTGCGTCCCGTGCCTATAAATAGATGAACAGTATCCCCATACTGTTCACGCTGGATTGTAATCATTCTCGCATCATTCTCGCGCCGTCATCTTCTGACAAGACGAAGGTACCAATGTAATATGAATATTATTAATGTTTATTCATATTTAAGGAATACTAGAATAAATAGATTATTGAAACATAATTATTATTACCTTTATTTCTTCGTGGTCCTCTACTTTCTTATTTATGTTCACATTTATATGCTAAAATGATGAAGGTATGTCCTTCATGACCTTCGTCTGAAGATCATTATATCCGAAAGGAAATAATGCTTCGAAGGATGAAGGTCTCTAACCATTAACAATTGAGTTGCCTTGTTCTTGATTTATAGCATTCAAGAACAAGTGACCAACATCACATAATCATCACATATACATCATATATATCACAGAATCACCACATACTTCAAACACATGACTGTTGGGGGCCTTCGGCTTCTGAAGGTCCTCAAAAACATGATTTAACAATGTTTCTGGAGTATATATACATGGATAGGTACCTTCGGACTTGGATCAAGACCACAGTGTGAAGAAGTACAAGGAATACGAAGGATGGTGCAGAGCCGAAGCTATGCGCAGGGGAGCTTCGACATGATAGCAGAAAAGGAAACCGACTTAAAGATGAAAAGGCTATTTAGACCTCGATGGATTACTATAGAGTCATTAGCAAATGAAAAGGGCATGGGTGTAATTTTACATGGGCTCCGTCCCGTGCCTATAAATAGATGAACAGTGCTCCTGTTCTGTTCACGCTGACTTGGCATTTGCTTTTGCGTCACGCTTGTACTTTTACCTTCTTTCAAGCCAAAGCATTTGAGAACAAGTCCCCAACATTGGCGCCCACCTCCGGTGAACTCTTTTTGACCACCTTCGGCAAGCGTTGACCTTCGTCATGCCACCGAAGAAAGCTTCAACGATAGGGGCTGCCGCTCTGCAACCGCTGGACCCGAACCAGGAGACCTTTTCTCTTCGAGAGGCCCGAAGCCAGAAAAGGAAGGCCACTAGTCCAACACCCCAGGAGGACGAGTTGGACCAAGAAATCAGGAATATGGAGATGCTTCATCAACAAGTACAAAGGAAGAAGGAGAAGATGGCTCGACTAGCCGACCTTCAGAGGAAGATTGATGAAGCTACTGAAGAAGTACACCATCTTGCTCAAGATGAGCAAGAGCGAAGGCCTCAACATAGGGGGCTTCATCAAGAAGGCTTCTACAACGAGGATGAATGGTATGAAGATTTTCATCATGGAAATTTTGCTTTTGATGATGCTTCTCCTCTATCAGCAGAACTACAGGCTACACCCTGGCCCCCATCTTACAAACCACCCCAGCTCCCCATGTATGACGGACACTCAGATCCGAAGCAGTTTCTGGTGAGCTACGAAGCAACCATATCTTCATATGGTGGCAATACTACAGTCATGGCGAAATCTTTCGTCATGGCAGTCAAGAATATTGCACAAACCTGGTACTCCTCTCTTCGGCCAGGAACAATCACATCATGGCAGAAGCTGAAGGACAAGCTGATCACCAGTTTCCAAGGGTTTCAAACGAAGCCGGTTACCGCTCAAGCTTTGTTCCAGTGCATGCAAGATCACGAAGAATACCTTCAGGCGTATGTGTGAAGGTTTTTGCGTCTGAGGGCACAAGCACTAATAGTGCCCAATGAAATTGTCATTGAGACCATGATCAAGGGGCTTCGGCCAGGACCTACGGCCCAATACTTCGCCAGGAAACCCCCTCAGACCCTAGAGAAATTGCTCCAGAAGATGGATGAATACATCCGCGCTGATAATGACTTTCGGCAGAGAAGGCAGGAAGCTTATAGGTTCTCCGAAATGACTAGGGGCTTCGGAGGGAGAATCCACCCAAGGCACGTCAGATCAATCCACTCCACTCAGAATGACGACAGAGGAGGTCAGCAACAGAGGCCGCAATATTCCTCCCAGGCTTTGGGGCAGCAACAAAGCTATCCTCGGCCTCCAGCTCTAAGGGGCAGAGGCGCTAGGGGCTTCGGTGGAAGGTTTGGGGATCAGCCCAGGAAAATTTATTGCCTATTCTATGGTGAGGACAAGGGCCATACTACAAGATGTGCCATGTCACCATTCAGAAACAGAAGGAGATAGAAGAAGTTGCAGCCCAACAAAACTAGCCGAAGCAGGTCATGCACACTGCTTCGTATCACTCACCATACATACCAGAGTATGTGGGTAACCATCCTGCAGCTTCTGTTGCTTCGGCAAGCCAACCACAGGCATCTTGGCAACAAGTCTCCACCTCCACCACCAATACAACCTGCATACTCCCGAGGTCAACAGCCAGAAGGGAGTCAGCATACTCACCAGCAGCGAGACTTCAGGGAGGAGTCCAAAGCTCGCACAGTCAACAGTACTGTGCCAGAATCGAAGCATATCTACTAAGAGATATCCTACCCCTGAAACAGTTTTTGCATTCGTCATCATTTTCTTTTTAATAAGGAGCAATCATTGAAAGCCTAGTTCTTTTGTTGTTTTCAATTTCTTGTAATAGCTTCGTTATTGTCATGATATAATAAACCTTCTTCACAGACTCACAAAGTTTCAAAAGTCGGTGAACCACGAAAGTTGTTCTCAAGAGAACGTCGGGTTCACAATCATATTACAAGTTTTGCCGAAGCAACAAAAAGTTGTTCTAAGGAACGCAACATAAGTTTTGCCGAAGCAACAAAAAGTCGTTCTAAGGAACGCAGCATAAGTTTGCCGAAGCAACAAAAAGTCGTTCCTAAGGGAGCGCAGCGTAAGTTTTCTGCTCAAAAGTCGTTCCAAAGGAAATGCAGAGCTTACAGCGAAAAATAAACGCTGATTCCGCCGAAATATAAGGCGAAGCGCGAAAAGTCAATGCGAATACCACCGAAATAGAAGGCGAAGAAGTTCAAAAGACGTTCCTAAGGGAATGCAGAACTTACAGCGAAAAGTCAACGCTGATACACCGAAAAATAAGCGGTGAAGCCGAAAAATAAACGGCAAAGAGATTGTGTGTTCTATTGTGGGAATGTGTGTGTATCTTTGGCACAAATATCATTTTGCATAGCATAACATCATCACATCATTCGCATAACATGGCATCATACATCATATTGCATCAATGGCACAAGAAGGGGATAAAATGTTGATTCTCAGAAATTGTTTCGAAGAAGTTGTGCCAAGGCACAAAATAAGTTTTGAAGAAGTACAGCTTCATCAACTCTAATATCAAAGGAGATCTATTGCTTACGAAGCGTAATGTTTTTACGGAATATGGATATTCTTCACGAAGCATGAAAAGAAGGGAAGGTGTTTTTTTTTCGCCGAAGGCTCAAAAACGGTATGTACGTAAAGTTTCATGCATCGTAAAGAATTGAATTACAAACAGCTCATATATTACATTCAAAACTACAAAATATTACACACTTTGTTCAGCAAATATAACATTAATATTCCAAATCTTTTTACAATAATAAGCTATTCTTCTTTTAGAACTGCTTCCGCAACTTCGTTTAGTAGACGAGTAACAGCTTCGTCCATAATAGCTTCGGCCATCTTAGTAATTTCATCTTCCTTTTTTTCTTCGGGGTTGGCCAATGACTCGAAGGGCTCCGGGGGAGGAGATAGTTCGGCTGCGATATAAAACATAAATAAGTCCGAAGTCACAAAAAATAAAACATAAAGACAAAAACAATTAGGCAATACCTATCCGCCTTTCAAGTTCTGCAGTCTTTTCAGCTGCCTTTGTTGCTTCTCCAGCATCGTGAGTATCTTTTTCATTTTTCTTTATAATTTCGTGAGCCATCCTTCGGTCGCCATTTTCCCAGATGTCGGTGAAAAACTTTCCACCAATTAAACTTGCTTCGGCCGAGGGGTCTTTTGTATCTTCAATAGATAAGGCAGCTTCGGTTTGCGCCAAGGATTTTACATGTTCACAACCTATCTTCTCCAAGATAGCGGCAACTCCCCTCGCGTCAGAAAAGGCACAGACGTCTCCATGGCCATTTAAAATTTCCTCGAAAGCATCGGCTTCGCCGCTGATCCATTCAATTAGGCCCTCAGGATCGCCTCTTACGAAGTTGTCCTCGCTGGAGTATGCGCCAACGTCGGCGAAGCTTGTCTTTATTTTTCTCACACATTCTATGGATTTTTCATAACATCTTTCTTTTGAAGACCGAAGTTCTATAGCTGTTTTCTCCCAATAATTTTTCCAGTAATCACTGGCGTCTCGGTCAGCTTCAGCAATTGCACATTTTAATTTTGCTTCTGCCAGCTGTTTCCGAAGATCTTCAATTTCGCATTTCTGGGCTTCAGCTTGTGGTTTTGAAGTAGCTTCGTCTTCTTTTATCTTGTTCACCAACGAGTTCAATATTTTATCTTTTTCAAGACCTTCGTTCCTTAGTTCAATTACTTTGGAACGAAGGTTATTCAAAGCTATAGTGCATCCTTCGTCTTTGGCACTTTTTTGTGCCCTGAGGGCGTTGCTAAGAATGAGGCCCTGCGAAAGGAGTGCGGTATTAAGTATAAGCAAATGAAAAATCTTTTGTTTTTAAAGTACAAAAAGTTCATTCTCGTACCTTTAAACTATTATATGCTAAGCTGTCGGCCAATTCATCTTTTGATAGCACCGAAAGCCCGTCTTCTAGTGTCGGGAACCCGAAGCTTTTGCTCATCTCTCGGCAGACAGAAATCTCCTTGCTGTCTGGGAGACAATACAAGAAGTCTTCTTCTTCGCTGCCGTTGAATATCAACGCCCCTTTTGGATATTTCAGTCTCTGGGCATAATATTGAGCTTCTCACTTTTCTTCTACAGATAACCTTTTTCCCGAAGCATGTCGTACAATATAACCGAGAGCTTCGGAAGATGCTTCGGGAATAGGAATGGCAGTTTTTTCAGACAGAATTTGTTCTGCGGATTCTTTTTCCGCTTCTTCTTCTCCAATCTCCAAGGATTTCTCCTTGGCGGGCTCTGAAGGCCCAGCTTCGGTCTCGGCATAACTTTTTGCAGCTTCGGCTTCAGTTTGTTTTGTTTCAATTCGTGTTTTTGAAGCTTCGGCTGTTTTTCCTGGAGTAGAGCTTGAAGTCTTTATTTTCTCCAGTACATCTAGTACGTTGACCATCCTTTTCCTCTTGGGGGTCGTCGTAAGATCCTTTTGCGCCTTCGGCACTGTCACCTCTGCCGAAGGGCTTATAACTTCTAATATTTTTGTTTTTTCGACCTCTGCCTCTTCAATATTAATAGCCTTTGGCTCACCTGATTTGGCTGGTGATGCCTTCGGCATTACAGCCGGCTTTTCAGTTTTCTGCGTAACCACAGATTCTTTGGCTTCAGTAGCCGAAGAGGTTTCACCGCCAAATTCAGGCACTATGGCCGGTTCAATGAAGCGCGGTCGGTGAGTAAGGACTTTCACCTTTTTTCTCTTTGGCGCGGGCTCGCTTGGAGCAACTGAAGCATCATCCTTCCCGAAAGTTGCACTTTTTCGTTTTTGCCCCCGTGACGGGTAGCGATAGTCAGGGTACATGAACCCAATAGCATCAAAAACTCTGTTCAGTCTCTTCTTTTTCTGGCTTCCGAAGGCTGCAGATAGCGCATTATCTTCCGCTTTGGAGTACGGCCCAAGCAGTTCATCACTTGTAGCTTCGACACACTTTAGCCAATCGTCGTTTGGCTCAATAAATTGGTCTCCAAACCTGAAGGTTTATTTTAGACGAACCAAACCACCTTCGTGGGGGTTGCTGATGGCCTCTTTTGGCATCTCCCAGTCGGCTACCAATGGCCATATCCTGTAGGCCACGTGCTCTTGGACTAAGTCCCTCATCCCAATGAAAGAACAAACTATGCCAAAGGCCTTTCGGCATTCTTCGGCTGCTTCATCAATTTCTACCTTTGGTTTCCGGAGGCCGAAGCGCTGCCAGATAGGACACATGATGATCTCTTTAATATCCTCCTGTACCTTTAAATCATTTTTCACGTAGAACCATTCCTTCATCCAGTCTCCGGGCCATCTCTTCCGAAAGGTTGGCACGGGGCTGCTTGACCTAGAGCAAGCAACGAAGCTATAGCAGCCAAAATTGTTATGATACTGCTCTTTACCCCAGGGCTTCGTCTCATATAAAAGTTCGTTCATACTACAGAAACTTTTTGCATTTGGTTCCAAACCCTGACTCCTCACAGCCCATACGAAGATTCCCATTCTTATGATGGCTTCGGGAGTGATCTGGTGAAGAAAAATTTGGAATATCTTCAAAACCTCAACCACAAAGTTGCTTAGGGGGAACCGAAGCCTAGCCTTGAAGAAGCTTCGGAAGATCACGACTTTATTTTCTTCGGAAGTTGGAGAAGTCTTGTCTCCGTTGTCAGCTCTCACAATAGACATATCTCGAAAGTATCTTCCCCTCATATTGTCGAGATGACTCTGTTTAATAGCTGATTTTCTGAAGACTACGTGACTTGGTCGCCACGGCCGATCTTCGGAGTCTTCGCCCCCACTTTCCACATCATAATTATCACTATCACCGGTGTCTTCAGATAAACCTTCTAAAATCTCCCTGGTAATCTTCTCTGTATTTGTCTTTGCTATTGATTCAATAAAGCCAAGATTCTTCTCCTCAGAAAGGCTTAGCTTCGTTTCAGCAACAGCTTCTTTATATTGAGACATCTTCGGAAATGCTGAAAAGTGCTCTCAAGGCCGAAGCTTAGAAAACTTAAAAAACCAAGCAAGCGTTGGTGTGCAAGAGCTAAAAATTGAGCAAGCGAGAGCAGATGGCAAAAAAGCGTGCCAAATGAGCTCGTGGTGTGCCCTTATTTATACGCCTCGTACGTTGAAAACAGGAGGGCCCCGCTTGTCATTGACTGTTGCTATTCTAGCAAAGGGAAGGTGTTTTTTCGGACCTTCGGCTTAGGGCCTTCGTCCATATCGCAATCTGAATTTATCTTTCTAACAAATTAATATTGCGAGGGGCTACTGTTGGCGGCCTTCGGCTTCCGAAGGTCCTCAAAATCATGATTTAACAATGTTTCTGGAGTATAATACATGGACAGGTACCTTCAGACTTGGATCAAGACCACAGTGTGAAGAAGTACAAGGAATACGAAGGATGGTGCAGAGCCGAAGCTATACGCAGGGGAGCTTCGGCATGATAGCAGAAAAGGAAACCAACTTAAAGATGAAAAGGCTATTTAGACCTCGATGGATTACTATAGAGTTATTAGCAAATGAAAAGGACATGTGTGTAATTTTACATGGACTGCGTCCCGTGCCTATAAATAGATAAACAGTGCTCCTGTACTGTTCACGCTGACTTGGCATTTGCTTTTGCGTTACACTTGTACTTTTACCTTCTTTCAAGGAGAAGGATTTGAGAACAAGTCCCCAACAATGACATAGCTCATAAAAGATCACATGTTTCTTCACAAAGATCACATGTTTCTTCACAAAATCACAAGGATCATAAAATAGTTGACAACACTAACAAGTACTCACATAAATAAGTCAACAAACATCCAATATATGGCATAAACATGTCTCACAACTAATTTTAGATGAACATCAGCGAGATGGGCGGCTGGACTAGGCGATCCATGAGGCTTGGCTCCTGAAATAGGGTGTAACTTATGCTAAATAACATGAATATCATTTTTGCATTCACGGTTTTTCATCTTTCGAGTGACTTGCAGTTCAAATCTGAATTATTCGAGGAAATTCAATTAAACGAATAAAATCTAATAGTTATAGCAAACACTTTTATAATTATGCCAAAATCGAACATGTAGATCTACATAGTGTAAGAACAAACCACAAAAAAGTTTGGTGGGAAAAAGAAAAAAAAATGAAAAATACTTTGCCGAGTGTCAAGAAAGACACTCGCTGACACTCGACAAAATTGCTACTTTGCCGAGTGTCAACGCTTGGCACTCGTTAAAGTTAACGGTCGTCAGCTATATCCGGCTGTTGGCGGCTCTTTGTCGAGCGTCGCATTTCGCCGAGAGTTTGACACTCGACAAAAGGAGCTTTGCCGAGTGTCTATCTATGTTGAATGTCTCATGCTCGTTAAATGAGGGCGAGGTCACTGCCGAGAGTGTTATTTCGCCGAGTATGGCACTCGGCAAAGAATATTTTGTCGAGTGTCCGGCAAAATGCACTCGGTAAAGCATCGAGCACTCCTCAAATAGCCAGATTCTCATAGTGAAACATTGTACTAATTTGATTTTACGGTTCATTGTGGAAAACCTGACGAACGTGCAAGTGCAACTTACTCTATCTTCCCAAACTAAGTGTAGCACCCGCTTTCTAAAAAAATCTTATATTATTAACTTCGATTGATATATAGTAATATTAATAATATATAGTTAGTATCGTTCAATAAATTATTGAATCTAGATTTATATAGAGATATAAATATCATTAATAATTTTTATAAATAAATTTAGATTTTGTAAAAAATATCGACAGACAAATACTATATAGATATTTATTTTTGAATGGGGCGAGTAGAGATTAAAATATCTATCTCTACGGAAGAGTAGTTGAATAACTTATTCACGTATTGGTATGATCAATGCTAATCATTCTCTTTATAAATTGAATTAAACTTACGCAACCATGGTCTCACAAGTGCATTAACCATCATGCATGCTATTCAGCACGGGGTAGGTGGCCGTGTCGTATCCTTCCCGGACCATATATGCCAACTCACGACGCACGCAACATGTCCCGCGAACTCGTAACACGTAGCTAGGTAGGTCGATCGTAGGCCAGCGACTTCCTGCATTATTTTGTCGCGAAAGATAAGCTAACAAAATGTATTGTATTATATAGTAGTAGTAATAATAACACAAAAGCACTATAGAAACAAAATTTATTTTCGCGGGCGGTCAGGAGCTGTCGAAAATATGGTCCTCATCATCGAAAATAGTATTGGCCGTCGAAAATTATATACTGTTGTGTAACAGTAATACCGATTAGTAGCTATCTCATTATCAACTCTTGTTCGTTGTTACTCACTATGGTCATCCACGTCTTTCAAAGTCGAAAGGTTCCGTGTCTCTGTTTCTTTAAAAAAATATTGTGTTTCATTGACTATCCAAACAAGCATAGCTTGTAAGTGTTTAAAAAGTAGACTATTAGCTTGTCATATCCTCATCTATCTTAATATACACTTGAAATCCTAATAGATGAGACTACCACGGGACCCATCATGTTGATCTCCCTTGTACCCGGCTAGAGAAAGGGTTTAACATCGAGTAACTTTAACAAAGCATCTCACTTTAGTCATGTAAGACTATCCACACTCACATTACTCTAAATTTCTACTCTAAAAGAAATATTTTATCCCAGTCAGCTAGATTATGTACCCTATATCACGATCCTCTGCAGTCATATTGACTCTATATCTCAACTCTATATCAACTACCATATATATTATATATTTTTAACCCACCATCTCTACCACCTCTAAAGCTCACGCACACAGAGCAGGCCGCGCCCCATGTGCTGTCGACGTATAGAGTAGAAGTTGTATGTACTCTGCATATGGGGTTTCACGTTGCCTCGATAAACTTAGCGTAGGGGTCCCAGTACACGGCTGCAGCATTCGCGTCACCGTAAATGTTACTCTATCCACATAGCATAGTTGTTCGAGTCATTCACTACGGCTAGCCTAAGAAGCCCCTAAGGGCTAGTTTGGGAGCCATAAAATCGGAGGTGGTTGGAGGGGCTAAAATCCCCTCCTTATTCAATTTTTCAATAAGAAGGGGATTTTAGTCCATCCAATTCTCTCCGGTTTTTGGACTCTCAAACTAGCCCTAAGAGACCCAGGGCCCTTTAGCCCATGAGGCGCTATAAGGTCTGTAGCCTCTAGTTCCACAAGATGTCCATGTGTGGAATAGTATATGTCATGGAGGCATCCCCTAGTGCCACAAGATGTCCATGTGTGGAATAGTCTATGTCCTTGAGGCCCCTTATGCCTTGATGTGCTCGTGAGTGATCTAAGGCTAGGGCCTCTCATGCACCGAGGTGCTCTTGGGTTTAAGTCCCTGGAGCCCCTCAAGCCCTAGGGCATTATGAAGAGTATGGGTGGTCGAGGCAGTCCGTCCATCGAGCACTAAAACATCACTTAGTCGCTTAGGGCCATCTGCTGACCCTGAAGCATGTATGGTCTCCGACTACATATCACGTGAATGGTCGGGGCTTGAACCATCAAAGCCTAATGCTTCCTTGCAAATAAGGGACTCAATATAGCTAAGTGTAATCCTGCTACTAGATAGAAGGGTGTGAATGGATCCACCAAGGATGATATGGTCCCGAGGTCAGGGCTCCACAATTGAACTCCTCAAGATATGTCTCCCGTACAATATATTAAATGTGTGATGTGCAACATTACATGCTTAATAATTGTATTGTTGCCACGATTTAGGTTTTAGAGAAATCAAGACCATTATACAGTATATACAACAATCTTGTAGCCACGCTTGCGCACGTGAAGTGTACCATGAAGTATTATCAAGTACAAAAGGCTATACTAGCTACCAAACATGTAATACTAAATGGCACAGGCCCTCACGTCCATGGATCCATATGTCATGACAGTTGCCCGAAGAAAGGACAATCTATATCTATGCCATGACGAAAGGCAAGGCCCCACTATGACAGTTATGCTTAGCTAGTGGAATCTTAGGTTGATGTAACATCTCGCCTCCCTTGCATTATAAGGGGGGTAGGCTAATGTTTAGAAAGATCCAAAACCTAGGGGATTCGCATCCAACCAAAGATTATACACACCTAATCTATTCACAACATACTCTTGCATAAGAGTTCACTTAGTAGGTAGGCATAAAAGTAGATTAGGACCATTGGCTAGAACTACCACTCAACCAAGAGGTGAGGGATAGCTAGAAGGTCTTGTTGCACATTGGTGTTTGGGATCATAATCTTCTTCGCTGTTGGTTACCTGTCTAGGTTCCTGTAAGAAACTAAAACAGGGAAACACAATTAAAGTAATAATGTCACACCCGGTTTTGGAAGGCAAATCGAATGCGAACCATGTACGTGATAGGATCATAAACTCATGTACACAGTGATTACATAGTTAGACATCATCACAAATTGCTCAAAATAATAGCAAAAATAGTACTTTATTACATCAAGATGTCCAAGACATCCATAGTGTCATTAACCTAACATAGTCATTATCATAATCAAAGTGCGGAATACGAAACGTAGAAGATAAGGCCTTCACAGGTAGCTGACTAGGGGTTGCCACTAAACACAACTAGAACTCATCGTAGTCCTGGAACTCCTAAAAGTCATCCATGTTGCCTCCATCTCCTCCTGAGCACTGATTACAATGGGGACAACCTAGGGTTGGTGGGTTTTTAAAGCAAGGGTGAGTACACATCAACGTACTCATCAAATGTCCCGTTTGGCTAATGTGGACTAGCTATAGGTGGACTTAAGGTTAAAGTTGTCGGGGACCATAATTAGGGGTACCCTCAAGACTCCTAAATCTCAGCTGGTAACCCCCATCAGCACAAAGCTGCAAAGGCCTGATGGGTGCGATTAAGTCAAGGATCGGTCCATTCGAGGGACGCGATCGCGCCTCGCCTGAGCCCAGCCTCGGGCAAGGGCAGCCGACCCCGGAGGATCTACGTCTCGCCCAAGGACCCCCTCCAACAACGGACACACCTTCGGCTCGCTCGGGGCCCAGTCTTCACCAAGAAGCAACCTTGGCCAAATCGCCACGCCAACCGACCAAATCGCAGCGGCATTTAATGCAAAGGTGGCCTGACACCTTTATCCTGACGCACGCCCTCCAGTCGACAAAGCCGAAGTGACCGCAGTCACTTCGCCGCTCCACTGACCGGTCTGACAAGAGGACAGCGCCGCCCGCGTTGCTCCGACTGCTGAGCCACTCGACAGAGTGAGGCTGACAGCAGCCAAATCCGGCCTCAGGCGTCATAGGAAACTCCGTTTCGCCCGACCCCAGGGCTCGGACTCGGGCTCAGCCCCGGAAGACGACGAACTCCGCTTCGCCCGACCCCAGGGCTCGGACTCGGGCTCAGCCCCGAAAGACGATGAACTCCGCCTCGCCCGACCCCAGGGCCCGGACTCAGCCCTGGCCTCAGCCGACGGTCTCCGCCTCGTCCGACCCGGGGGATCGGACTCGACCTCGACCTTGGAAGACAGACTCGACCTCGACCTCGACCTCGGAGGAGCCTCCACCTCGCCCAACCTAGGGCACGGACCGACCACGTCAACAGGAAGCGCCATCATTACCCTACCCCGAGCTGACTCAGGCTACGTGGAACAAGACTGGCGTCCCATCTGGCTCGCTCTACTATACGAGTAATGATGGCGCCCCGCATGCCCTGTGACGACGGTGGCTCTCAGCCCCCTTACGGAAGCAAGAGGACGTCAACAAGGACTCAACAGCCCCAACAGCTGTCCTTCCGCCAGGCTCCAGCGCTCCTCCGACGGCCACGACATCACGCGAACTGGGTGCCAAAACCTCTCCGGCTGCCACGATGGCATGTACTTAGGGCGCTAGCTCTCCTCCGCTAGACACGTTAGCACACTGCTACACCCCCATTGTACACCTAGATCCTCTCCTTACGCCTATAAAAGGGAGGTCCAGGGCCCTCTTACAGAGGGTTGGCCGCGCGGGGAAGGACGGGACGGTGCTCGCGCAAGGCCGCTCGCTCCCTCCCGCATGGACGCTTATAACCCCCTACTGCAAGCGCACCCGACCTGGGCGCGGGGCTAACACGAAGGCCGCGGGTTCCACCTCCCACGCCTGTCTCCCTCCGGCTGCTCTCTCCCCCCTTCGCGTTCCGCCTCGCACCGACCCATCTGGGCTGGGGCACGCGGTGACGATTTACTCGTCGGTCCAGGGACCCCCCGGGTTTCGAAACACCGACAAAAGTAGTTGCTTTTAGTTGGTCAGGTATTTATTACTAGTAGAAAAGCCAAGTTTTAGTAAAAAACCCAAGTTATTTCCCAATAGTACTCCCTCCAAGAGGAAATACCAGAGACCATAGTTATAATCATCACCATTAACCATCATCATAAAAGTATCCAAAGTTATTCTAATCAAAGAGGATCCCAAGGCTGCTCTTAACCGTGAGCACGACTGATATACCAGTTTCTAACAATCTGCAGAGGTTGCACACTTTACCCATGAGTCATGATCCCTTTTTGCCTCGAGTCGATCAAACCCTCAAATACTACTAAGGTGAGTAGGCAAGGTTTTACTATGTAGCCTTTACAAAGATTCTCCAGAGGTAATAGTCGCCCGTTAGGTTTCTCCAGTTTGATAAACACAGTACCTCTCCCCACATGAAGGGTGGCTAACAAAACCAAATCGAAAGAACCTCGGCAACCAGCCTCGGTAGAGCAAGTACTGTGCCCGGACCCCATTGACAGCACAACGGCGAAGCTGACTACACCTCAAGCTCCTCTAATTATTCAGCTAAAGGCGTCCCATTCCACCCTCATGGTTGTACTGTTATGCTGGGTGGTCTCTCAACAAATTGGTCCTTAATCAAGATAACATCATTGTATCATAAATATTCTCATCATGTTCGTTGATTTAAAGTAAAGCAATAGCATGAAGCTAACCATAATAACCCAAAAGGTAATCAAGGACAAGGTAAATACAAAGCTAGTCAATCCTTATGTTTCAATTAAGTAATGCGAGACAATAAATTATAAAGTAAGTAGGACATATGGGTCAGAGGACACTTGCCTTCACCAGGTTCCTGCTAAGGGAAGTCTCTGACAACACACTCAAGAACCATGGACTGCTCGTTGTCTACGCAAAGCTATCATTCATTCAACACATTTGGAAAATGATAAAGGAACAGTACACCAAACATGTGCAATCAAGTGAACACAAGTTCAATAGAAAAGTACAAACACTAGAGTGAAATCTAGATTCTAGGGTACACAAATACACTTAGGGGTTTGTGGTTCTCTAGGTACTGCTTATCTTAGTGGATTACATAACCTACTATAGTCATCTTAATTGATTATTAAAATTATATTAGGGATGGGTTCATACATTACATGATATTAACTTCACAAAGTTAATCACTTAATTATCATTAGCGTTTTCTTCTTTATTTCCTTTTAAATAATATACCATTACTTTAAATGCACCTATAGCTTAGACATAAAATTAATACATGCAGACAGTGAAATATACTAATTTTACCAGATAGAGAATAATTTTATGAACATTTTGCAATTTGAACCACCGAATTTGGAGTTCATATGCAAAAGATATGAAATAAACAAGTTTTGAAATTCAAAATACAAAAATTAGACCTATTTCTATGATAAAAAATATAGTCCAGGGGCTTCTCTATTAGAAACTAGGGGCTCGGCAGCAAAAACTAGGGACAGCGGGTTCTATTAATCGGAAGCGGATGGTCTCTTTAACAAACAGACCACGCGAAAAGGTACAGGGCTTTCTCAGCCATCTGATCACAAATCAACGGCCGAGATCAATCTCGAGCACAAGCGCGCGCACTTGGGCGCGAGCGCGGGCTGACAAGCGGGCCAGGGGCATCAGCGGCGTTGGGGATGGGTTGGCTGACCGGCTGGGCCCAGCAGCAGGGGCGCGGGCGAGGCGCATACGAGGTCGGCGGGTTCGGGTGAGGCGCTGAAGAGGTCGGCAGGCTTGGGCGAGGCGCAGACGGGGTCGATGGGCTCGGGCGATGGCTCGGTGCTGATTCAGGGTGCCATGACGAATGTGGTCGTGGACGTGACATCGGCACAGAGGCACCAGAGGGTACCGGTCTATGGTAGAGTGGTCTGGCGGCGGCGCTAGCCTACTCTGGCGAGCATTTGCGTGAGTACTGAGACAGGGAATGAAAATCAGGGGCCTAGGGAGGTGGGTTACCTCAAGAGAAGGCTCTGGGGCGCTTGGGCGATGGTGAGAGTATAGCGGGGCCTCGGGTCGACGGTGGCGGCGACACGGCTGCACGTTGGGAAGTCTGGTGAGCGCGAGCAGTGAGGAATAGAGGGGGTAGGGGTAAACCAAGGGGTGTCCTGAGTGTTTGGTGTGGAGGCAGAGCTCACCGGAGCAACAGACACAGCGGAGGTTCGACGGCGGCCGCAGAACAAACCCAAGATCGCGGCGGACGGCGATGGCGCTTCCCAGGCACGCGCTGTGCGAGAGAGAGGCGAGTGCTGGGGTGCTGCAGGTGCACGAGTGAGGGAGGAGGGTGAGCGAGTGGGGTACTGGGTAGCTAGAAAAGGCCCGGGTGGGGGCGGGCGCGACCTCGATGTGTGTCGTGGGCGCGGAGTCCACGACGACGCACGTGTCGTGCGCACAGGCGGTTCGGGTGGGACGGGTTCGACAGGCGGGGACCGCCTGTCAGAGGGAAGCGGGCGCGTGCGGGGCTGGTTGGGCTGGTTTGGGCCAGCTTGGGCTGAAATCGGGTTTTCCATTTTCTTCTGAATTTCTAATTGCTTTTCTTTTTATTTTCTCTAGGGATTCAATTCAAATTAAACCACAATTCAGATTCAAATAATTCAAACATGTGCATCAAACAAAAAGAATAACCTAGGCTCAGCATGATGCAAACATTCATATATACCCTAGGTTTTAATATTCCCAAGAAACAAAATAATACATCTCTCCCATAAATAACCTAAAACCCTATTAGAGAATATAGAAAAGAAAAACTATAGAGGTGAGAAAAGGAGTAACACCTGAATTTGCTAGGTATTAGAGAAGAAATTTTATACCCCAAATTAAGGGTGTTACAAATAAGGTCTCATCCCATTTAACTTTTGCATATATAAAAGGTAAATTGAGGGGAAGGATATTTATTGAGTACAAACATACAATGATTTAAAGCATAAGTGTATGAAAACCATTCGTTATAAACTTGATCCTTTATTACTTTTGCTTCGGTGATGGATAGTTACAAATGTGCCTTCGAGACACTTGACGAACATCTGAAGGGCTTGAAATCTTAAAGCTTCAAATGCAGAGTGGCATGAAGATTTGAGAGCATGCGAATCATCCCCCAGTCGGACCTTCTACAAGGGCACTATAACCTATTTATAGGAACAGCTCGACGTTCAACTTCTTATGAGATAACATTTATGTCCTCAAGTCCTATAAATACAATCTATAGATCTTATCGCGGGTATTGTGGTATTTTTCTCTTTGATACATATTGGGCACACCGCTT
This sequence comes from Zea luxurians, assembly GCA_029449295.1. Lineage (NCBI taxonomy): Eukaryota > Viridiplantae > Streptophyta > Magnoliopsida > Poales > Poaceae > Zea > Zea luxurians. The sequence continues at coordinate 3,668,153 of JAOPSE010000126.1, read as the reverse complement.
AAGTCCTCCTTCGTCTCTTGGTTACTTGTTTCGACTACTTCGTACAACTTCGTTTGTCTCCTTCGCATTCTGCCCCGAAGCTATAACTTATTCCCTAAAGGTTTCTTTGCTATTCCTAAAACAAGTTCGAAGATAGGTGACATTGATGAGTTTGGGGACCTTCCACAAACGCACACCCCTAACAATAGCTCCTCATGAAATTATTTTGTTTTTTTACAACGGGCTGAAGCGATGAAAAGACAAAGGGGGCCTTACACCAAAGGACGGGAAAACACCATTGTAACACCCTAAAAATCATAGTTTTGGGATTTAGGAGAATTCTCTAAATCCAAAATGTCTTTCCAATAAATGTTATGTGTTTGAACAATTTTTTCTAAGATAAATAAATGATAATTATAAATATTGTTTGTAAGAACTTCTAAAACTAGAATTTAGTTTGAAGCTAAAAAATATAAATAATAGGAATATTTTTCAATTGATTCATTAGGAGAGAATTATTCCCCTCATGAATTATATAAGTGAAAACACTTTAAAATAATAGGTTAAAATATATCTTGATAGAGATTTTACATAAATTCTCCTAAATAAAATACATAATGAATTGTCATAGTTGAATTAACTTTTAATGTTATCACACGTTGGTAACAATATTTTTCTTAAAGTAATTAATGTGTGTATTTCGTGTTTGCAACATATCCTAAATAAATAGATAGATTAAATAATTATATAAATACATTTACATTCATGCTTAATCTATGCTTGAAACTTATAACTAGATTTGAATTTAAAATAAGGATTTAAAAATATAAAGGAAAATATAAATAAAAAAGAATAAAAAAGGGGAAAGAAACTAACCTGGCTAGCCCATTCATACCGCAGCCACAACCCATGTCTCTTCTCACGTAACCTTTCATTTGTTTGCCTTTTTACTTATTCTCTAGACACAAACTGCATCAGCAATTCAGCATGGTATCATCTTGATGTTAGCCAATCTTCTCACATCATTTTTCCGTGATTGTTTGCTATCGCTGGGACGCTGGATCGTGGGCCGCTCGGCAAGTAAATCATCAAGCACCGGATCACCATGTCATCGGTAGGTGGATCTAAGTTGCTAGATACGTCTTCAATCAACCAAGCGATCGATGCTCGCTCGACCGTATCTAAGAAGGGACGTTAAGATTCGATGCTCATCACTGAGCATAAATAGCGAACGCTTATGACCATCAGAATAGAATCAGTTGTGCCCACAATTGCTAATAGCGTTGAGATAGCAGGGGAGAGAGAGAAACAGACAGATTGCCGTTGGAGTAGGAATCAGCGCTCGATGATGTGGAGTCCTTAGAAACGTCGAGGACCAGTTTTGGACACACCGCCACCACCGCTGCTGAGAAGGGACGAAGAAAGGTAGAAGATGGCCACACTTAGATCACATATATTACATCAATTTACTCTGTAATTCTTTATGTAATCCCGATCTAATTATTCACATCGCATCATGTCACCTATTTTTGTGTAGCCCTACTAATTTATTAAACATGTGATATATTTGTGTTAGACGTATTATTTATTCCATTCAAGTTGTGTTAGGTTCATACTAATTTTGAGTACGTAATAACAACATTGTTTTAATCGTACCACATGTTTTAATTAATTAATTAACTATTGGTTTAATTAATGTTAATTAGCTAGTCAATATAGATAACCTAATTTATAGTTCTAACCTACATTTTTTTATAAATAATTATTAAAGTAATTAATACCAACCTAAATATTTTAATTAGTACCTGCTCAGTTTAAATGTAATATCTGTTAGATCAATTGCGTCCACCGTAGTAAAGGCCTCGTAGTGTACCCTCACCAACTCACCTTGAAATTGTTTAAGGGTCTATACAACCCCAGGCAAAAAGAGAACACGACTTATGGGTAAAGATGTGCAACCTCTGTAGAGTGTAAAACTGATATATCAGATGTGCTCATGGTCAAGAGCCACTCAGGACTCTCGCATGATTAATTTATGGAATTAAATTTAATCTGTCATTTTGTATTACATTGTGGGAATTTATTATCAATTGTGATCAATTATTTAATTTGGTTGGTATCCACTTATACTTAGTAACTGCTAATAAAATTTTGATCAACTTATTAAAAGCAATACTGAGCCTTAACCATTTTTCCTTGTTAAGCCTTACACTTCACCTGAGCCCCCACCGTAAGCGGGCTCATGCACATTATTACCCACAACTAGTTGAGCAATGAACGTGTGTGAGCTCACTCTTGCTGAACTCACACCAGGTCAAGAACAGGTACAACAAGATAAGGAGCATGAAGGATGGTACGATGAGTTCGTGAGGTCTAGGCCGTCGTCTCCCTGTCAACTATGGTTGTGGAGGATCGTTGTCGTCATATGATGTAATTTAATTAGTTGTTTTCTACCAAACTTCTATTATATAATAAATATGTGACATTGATTTCTGTACCATGAGTCATCATATGTGTGAGATTTGATCCTAGCACACATTTGAGATGCGCCCGGGTTTGCCCATAAATCCGGGTATGACAACCATCCCTTAATCACGTTATTGAAAACAAATATGCTCAAATACGTTTTACCAGAGGAGTATTGAAAATTTGTGATGATGGTCCACATGTCAGCGAATGCTCTTAGCTTGACTCCTCGAGTGTTGCGCTTTTTGCCTATATAACGAGACTAGGTCCCTTCTGACCAGGCACGACATTTACTGCTCTTCACAAGCTATTGACACCAATTCCTTTGCCTCTGAAGCTCATCTGCTTTGTTGCTTTTCGTTAGCTTCAGAATCTTAACCTTTAGAAGCCTTGTGCATGGATATGATTAAGATGATGTCATTGGATTTCCTTGAGAAGGAAGAAGGAGAACTAATCACCAAAGCAGCACATGATCTAACAAGCACCACTTTTGATATCAGTGTCGAGGCGACACCGCGGGCTGAAGAAGTGTGGAAGATATTTTTGATGATCTTGAAGAAGAGGAGACAGATGAAGGGAGTTGAGGCCAAAGAAGATGATAGTGATATTCGCCTAATAAAACCAAGCCATGTGAACTTCAAAACATCAATAGTGAAGGAGGGGCATGTGGAAGTGATGAAGAAGTAAGGGTAAAATCATCAGACTTGGCAAATAAAGAGGACACTGTTCCTTGGCTAGAGAAGGACAAGGTTATGGAGTTTAGACGCTTCTTTGAGGTCAGACTTCACTTCCCCTTGCACAAAATGGTTGTTGAGGTGCTGAAGAAGTATGAGATTTATCTTCATTATTTGACACCTAATGTAAAATAAGATTTGAAGTATTTATCTAGGTAGTCTGAAGCCAAGGTGTGGAACCCCCATGCTAAATGTTTCTATCAAGTACATTAGCTCCATTATAGACAAAGGCAATGGGAAAAGAGAGGTTACATAACAACTTCGAAGGCTATAACTTACAGTATCAAAAGGATTCACAATTTTCCATTCTTGGCTACCGAAGCAAATGGCCAAATACCTGGATGAGCGAATGATTCTATGTGAAGAAGGACTTGAAGAAGAGTGATGGTACCAAAGTGTGATATCCTAGCCTTGGTGGATTGTGTGATATCCTGGTCCAAGGCTTAATAGGATTGGTAGAATACTCATACCAACAAGGTGCATCTTCTTTTTCAGAAGCCTATCTCGAAAAAACCTCTGGGTTAAGCTTGCTTGGCTTGGAGCAATTTTCGGATGGGTGACCAACCGTGAAGTTTTCTCGGGTGGCATGGGTGAGGACAAAGTGCGCACAAAAGACACATGTTGGTTTGTGGGGATGGTCTAAGGTCCTAGAGAGCTACTAGGAGTATGTATCGCCAGTCCAAGAGTGGGTGGTGGTATCAGATCTGACCCTCGTGGTTTCACGGGCGTGTGTGGGCTAGGGGTTCAGTCATATGGTGCATGGCGCATGTGGGTCCAGAGTGGTCACATGGCATGGCATATGACGACACTGAACACACAGACGTGGCCAAGAGGGAAGGTTCCTAGATTGGGATTGACCAACGAGGACGTCGGTCTTCTAAGGGGGGTGGGTTGTGATATCATGGCCCTAGTGGATTGTGTGATATCCTAGTCTAAGGCTTAATATGATTGATAGAATACTCATACCAACAAGGTGCATCTTCTTTTTTGGAAGCCTATCTCGAAAGAACCTCTGGGTTAAGTGTGCTTGGATTAGAGCAATTTTGGGATGGGTGACCAACCGAGAAGTTTTCTCAGGTGCTCATGAGTGAGGACAAAGTGTCCACAAAAGACTCGTGTTGGTCTGTGGGGATGGTCTATGGTCCTAGAGAGATAATAGGAGTAAGTAATGTCGGTCCGGGAGTGGATGGGGTGTTAGACAAAGATATTATTCAGAGATCTGTGGAACCATGCTTAAGCATTCAATGGCTGACATACAACATGAAGGGTGATTCATAGACTGCTATGGTTGCTTTTAACATCATATGCAGTTACATTGATATAAGATATCTAGTTCAAGAACATCTTGCATATAGGATCTAGCCACTAAGAGCCAAGTGGTCAATGCTAAAGTTGAAGGACAATGGCAAAGCGAAGCACAAAGTAAAAAGGCAGAAGCCTTGTACGACTAGATTATGAGTACAAATTTGAAAAATTATTTGATGAACCATGTGGAGAATGGTTGGAAGCAATTGAATCAAAGAGCAATGACGTGCATGGAAATTCTATTATTAAGGAAGACCGGGCTCTTACTGTCGCCTCTAGCAGTAGAGCGAAACAAAGATTAAACCAGTTTTTGAATCTATTAGGTTTTTGTGCCCTAACTACCCCCATTTGACATAGGATGCATGGGTGAAAAGGAAAGAATTGAGCAAACCTCAGCAAGAGGATGTAAAGAGGGGGAGAAAATTGGTGACAAAGCGCCGAAAGGTAGCTTCGAGAATGGGTGCTCCTCAAATAATGAAGGTAATAACCAATGCCATGTCTCTTGCAAAGTTAGGCCCCTTGGAGCCGAAGTTAACTAGTTTTGGGCCCTCAATAAAGGAAAATCAACATTAAGAAGAGGTGATAGAGGTCCCTATTTTTATTGAGATTCCTTAGGGTGAAATCGTGTTGTGGAACTGGCGATTACACAAAGACTCATGTTGATCTGCTGGCCAGCCTCCTGCTTTCCCTTTTTGGGCAACTGACGATGAAGTGGTCGGGGTTGCCGTAGATGTAACATTCATCCTTAGACCCACCACGCCATCAATTCATAAGGTTGTGGAACCATGTCAATCGACTGGCCACAAGCGCCAGCTCCTCATCCCTAAGGCTCTCCACCTGCTCCTCTATGATAGACAACAAAGAAGATGGAGCAAACAAAGCAGGTGAGGGGTTAGTACAGGAACCACTTCTAGAGACCAGAGCGATGGTGGGTGCACCAGGGTTCTCAATGTTGGCCTGGGTCTGGTGGTCAATCTCAGTGGACTTGATCTTGCTAAATAACTCATTAATGGTGAGAGTCTCATAGTTGGGTGACTCAATGATCAACGAGACCTTCATCTCCCAACCCTCTGATCTAGAGCATGAAGTATCTCGAGCGCTCTCTTATGATTGTCATAGGGTAGTTGCACCAATTTTGCATGCATCTTGTTGACTGGAACCGAGAAAACATAGTGTATATGGTCTCTCCAACCAACTGCACAAAGTTCTCATACTCTCACCGGTACGTCTCAAACAGTCTAGTCTTTACATGATCATTGCTCTCATGAAATCTCTCAAGGGTGGACCAAATCTGGTGAGCCATAGCCAAATGTCCAACTTGCTCAAATTTAGTAAGCAAGAGACACAAGAAAAAGCGTTTCGTGCCTTGTTCGAATCATGGAACTCCATATGAATAGGAGTGATCCGAGCACTCTAGGCATCAAACAGAGCATCGAGACAAATCTCCTAGATGTGATACCCAATACTCTAAAGACATGACGACATGCGGATCTTCCAGTATGGGTAGTTTGTCCCATGAAAGAATGGAGGTTTTCCAACACCTTGTTCCATGTTGCCTTCGTGGATTTCAAACTAATTAAGCTAAGGAAATCCTCAACCGACTCTGATACCAATTGAAGGACCAGTGAGGTGGCAAGAGGGGGCCGAATGGGAGCCATAAAAATTCTCTTGAGAACAGCATCGTGACTTTGACCTCATCTTCAACGAAAAACCACAAGGCGATTGAAACTGCGTAACACAGTAATACTCACTCCAGTGTTGGCTGAATATACCAAACTTCTACATAGTAAATTGCCCAACAATCTACAAAATTTCAGAGCCAAAAACACACAGCAGGGCGAGCGGCAGTGCCGAGCAAATGGACAACAGTGCTAGGGAGCGGTAATGCCATGCTGAAAAGCTAAGCGTCGAGCAAGCAAAAAAGCGCAGATTTTGCTCAAAATTTATAGGGAGTTTGCGCAGAGGGAAAGAAGATGAATCCTGAAGATTCACCCAGAGAAAATAAAAAACCCATGCACAAATCAGATTTCTCGAGAAGATTGGTGTTTTGTTGGGGTTTTCTCAAACAAACTCAAAATGAGATCAACTAGGACCATGACTAAAAACTGCAGTGAGAGGGCATATGCTATAATCCAAGAGTGTATATGTCGGTGTTTGGGACCCAACCGCGCACCCGGGGTTACCCCTTGAGGTGCTTTTGGGTAGGACAGTGTTGCTGACTGTAGCTCGATGGTTCGTGCTCGGTGCACGAGAGGCGGTAGACAATTTTCTACAGGTTCGGGCCGCTTAGAGAGGCATAATACCCTACTTCCTGGTGTGGATCTTTTATGTGGTGGGTTACAGGGGAATTCTCTAGTATGAAGGATGCTAGAGAATGGAGTAAATGGCTAATGAATGACCTGCCTTTTGATGGGGTGCCCCTAGGCCTTATATACTCGACCGTGGGGCGTTACATGCATGTATGATAACAACGTTCACCTAAGTAATAGTGACCGACTAAACTTATCTTCCTATAATCCTGCTGACTTATCCTCATTTAGTTCCGAGGTCTGAGGGTGCTGCGCGGGAGAATCGGATCCATGCTGTGGATAATGCTTAAATCCCACGATTCGTTTGGCCCCGAGTCTATCCAATCCTGCGTCAATCCATTCTACCAGCAATTCTTCCCCTGGCCCACGAAGGGATGGCCTTGCGAAATAATGGGCCCAAAGCCTTTCGCGAGGCCTTCTAGCCTTCTAATGGACCCAGGGGATATCTGTCCCCCACAAACCCCCAATCTTTGAGTTGATTTTGAAATAATCGGCCCAAAGATTCTAGGTCTAGCTTGCGGTTTTGATTTTGGTAGTGGACGCTTTGAAAATACACCTGTCGAATCGTTGCTTCTGAACTCTAAGCAATTCAGTAAAAAACAATCTTCTGTTATCCTCCTTTGGCACATTCATCGGTCTTCGCCTTATACTTCAAAAATCGGTGCTCTGTCACTGGCTTATGCTTTGGAGATCAGCATTATGTCCTTTGGGGTTGAGGATTCATTGGGTGCACCGGAGGTGTACACAATAGGTGTAGCCCCCAAGCTTTGAGTGGATTATTGAAAATAATCCACTCAAAGGTCTTCATCTCATGCTTTTTTAGAAATCATCATTTTATCTTTGTCTCATGCTTTAGAAATCAGAATTTTATTATCGGTTCATGCTTTAGAGGTCAGTATTCTGTCTCTTGGGGTTAATGATTCATTGGGTGCACCGGAGGTGCACCCAATGGGTGTAGCCCCCGAGCTTTGAGTGGATTACTGAAAATAATCCACTCAAAGATCTTCATCTCATGCTTTTAGAAATCATCATTTTATCTTCGTCTCATGCCTTAGAACTGAAAGTTCCCTTTGCCCGAGAACAAGATCTAGATGTCGCCTAGAGGGGGGTGAATAGGCAAATAAAAATTATCACTTTGAAACGTTAGTTCTTACTCTACTCGAAGACCAGATCGCAGTGGAATGAAAGACCCTTCGAGTAGGTTGCAGCGGAGTAGACGATCCTGTCTCAAAATGCCCTGCACTTCAAATATAACTTGTACCACAGATAAGTGTTGAAGTGCAGATATAAAAAGTGAGTAAGACAGAGAGTCAGCACATAATACAAAGCAAAGCACACAGACGCAGGGATCTATCCCGAGGTTTGGCCAAGCCTAAAATGCTTGCCTAGTCCTCGTTGGAGTTAGCCACACCTGGGCTTGGAGTCTATTTCAACTCCTTCCTCCGTTTGTTCAGATCTGTCAGTATGACAGTTAGAGCCTTCCACTATGTTAAGTTTGGTTACAACAAAGCTGCGGTTGCTTACAATCTTCTTGACAGCACTCCGGCAGAGTAACGATATGCTCAAGACCTTGCTCTAGCTCTTTAGCAACACTTCTCCACTCTCTCAAGGCTTATAGCTTTGCCTCTACACAAACTAGAGAGATATACATGAGAGGGAGAGAGAGAATTGATCTGAGTGATGTCTACAATTGTTGGCTGCACTTGTGTTCCTGTTGGAGGCGCCTAGGAGTCCCTTTTATAGACCCAAGGGGCCTAGGAGCCATTGGAATTCATTTTGGAAGGCAATATTTGCTTTCTTTCGGGTGGCGCACCGGACAGTCCTGTAGCATGTCCGGTGCACGATCTCCTTCCAAATCGGGCTCAACTGACCGTTGGAGCAACAATCATCTTGGCTCACCGGACACTGTCCGGTGCACACAGGACAGTCCGGTGCGCCAACTGAGCGTTGGCTCAGGCCAAGCGTCGACCGCTGATTGCGCTACCGACCATTGGCGCAGTCGACCGTTGGCTCACCGAACAGTCCGGTGCACCACCGGACAGTCCGGTGAATTATAATTGTACGCCGCCAAACTTTCCCGAGAGTGGCCTATTCACCAGAGTTCAGCCTGGCGCACCGGACACTGTCCGGTGCACCACTGGACAGTCCGGTGTGCCAGACTGAGCTGAGTCTTGGCTGTACACAACCAAGCCTTTTGCATCTCCTTTCTTTTCTTCTTTTCTCTGTTTCTAATACTTAGACAAATATATTAGTACACAAAAACCAATGTACTAAGTCTAGAAACATACCTTCTCTTTGATTTTCACTTCTTTAGCATTTTGGCATGATTGAGATTGATGTTGGACTCATAAATCATCAAGTCAGCTTGACTTGATCTAGATTGACATTTCTAAGCTCCAACATCCTGCAAAGGTCACACAGAATATCTACAAACATAGGAACAACCCAAACTAAAGGTCAAGGTGCACTTAGCTCTTTTGGGCTGCTTCCAGTTCTGATTTTGACATTGGTTCTCCTTCCAGTGACCTTGTTCACTTTTTGAGCTTGGTCTTGAGCCTTATGACTTACACCACATAATTGTAGATGTTACCTCATTGGTTGTAAGTCATGTCCAGTGTTCCTTGATGTACCATAACTCTACTTAACTCGATCAACCTTGATTCTGCAAGTCTTCTTCTTCACCCTTGGCCTTGGGTTCCTGGTCTCCTTGACTTTCTCCCATGCACTCGGTACCTCAAAGCTCTTCTTGCTTCCATCCTTGGCTTGATCGGTTGTCTCTGAGTTATGCACATCGAGTCTTACTTAAGCGATGTCCATCTTTCTTGTGATGTCCATTATCTATAAATAATTCAGTCTTTGGACCATCACACTTGTTCACTTGTGTTGAACCATATTAGCTTTGCATAAAGCACCTATTCAACACTTAGCACACTTGTTAGTCCTTTAATTGAGTTGTCATCCAAACACCAAAACCCACAAGAGAGCTTTCAAGAACCCAGCGTTATATTATCAGAAATGTAGTAAAGTAGAAATGTAATGTAGTGAAAAGGGGAGAAAGGGCTGACTCATAATGAGTTAGTCTTTAAGTTTGTGAAAAACTTCCCTCCTCTACGTATTGAAAAATTTTCAGCTATTCCGGGCAACCTCTCACTTTTCCGTTGTTATTTCTTTATAGTCGATTGATAGTTTGTCTTCGTGCATGACGCTGCCGACGTTATTAGAAATAATTACCAAGCGATAACTGGTAACTGCTGAGTCATGCTTAGTTCTGTTGGCGTTTTAGAGATAATGGCCGAGTTAAGGCAGACACTGTCGGCATTTTGGAGATAACAGCCGAGTGGTGCTTGATGTTGCCAGTGTTTTAGATGTAATAGCCGAGTTATGACAGACACTATCGGCGTTTTAGAGATAACAGCCGATTTATGACAGACACTGTCGGTGTTTTAGAGATAACAGCCGAGTTAGGACAGACACTGTCGGCGTTTTAGAGATAACAGCCGAGTGGTGCTTGATGTTGCCAGCGTTTTAGAGGTAACAGCCGAGTTATGTCGGAAGTCCTATTTTCCTGAGTGATGACTTGGCACTTTTTAGAAATGGTGCCCGACCTGAGAAAACCCCATTTCTGCTCATGTCGACATGCGCTTTTGAGTTCTGAACCCTAACTTCACATTTCTGCCTCAAACCACTCCTCTGTTTCTGATAGGAACAGGGTGCCCGATCTTCCGTCAGGTGTAGATAACTATCGATTTGGTGGAGATGTCACACAGACGATCCGGCTTCCAATCAACAGGACTAGAACCCCGCAATCGCATCACCACTTCTCTTCTGGTTATCAACCGTGCGCTGCTCGATTGACCTCGCCACGAGGACTAATCCTTGCCTGCGAATCGAAGACACAAGCAAGAACGAGAAAGAACACAATCTGAAAATTGCGGATGTATGAATTACGCTCTCGAGTTGGGGTCTCACAAACCGATCTAATCGGCGAACTGTTCTCGACAGATTAACTAAAGCAAAACCCGAGCCCTAATGTGGTGGTGGCTACTGATTATATAAGGGTTAGGAGCGGACTCCCTCCCTAGACGCACCCTAATGGGCCCAACAAAGATACATGGCCCAAAGGCCCATTTATGGTGTCGCAGCACCAAGACGGATTACGGACGTCGGTTTGGTCCTCCACCTTGATCCGAACGTCCTTGCTGGCCATCCACGCCTCCAAGTCCTTCACCATGTCCTTGCTGGTCCTTTCCTTCATTCCTATGTACAATTATATCATTAGGTAGCACACTATTCTCAAATGCACAAGAATAAGTACATAGGAACAAGCTCACCTACAAATTCAATTGTCTTGCGCGTGCACGAGTAATCGGACCTTGAACATCAACTAGGGGAGTGTTGTTTGTATCCATGGTAGTGATGTCCTCATCATCCTCCCCCTCTTGAAGTGGAGTCGTCCTCGACTCAATCTCATCTTCTTCCCCCAAATACGGTTTCAAATCTGCAATGTTAAATGTAGGACTAACCCGGAACTCGGGAGGCAACTCAAGTTTATATGCATTATCATTTATTTTCTCCAAAATCTTATATGGACCAGCAGCACGTGGCATCAATTTAGACTTTCTTAACCCTGGAAATCTATCTTTTCTCAAGTGCAACCACACTAAATCACCCATTTCAAGCTTAACTTGTTTTCTACCTTGACTACTAGCAATTCTATATTTTTCAGTCATCTTTTCAATGTTTGCTTTAGTTGAAGCATGAAGTTTCAAAATAAAGTCAGCACGCTCCTTAGCATCACTATGTACTTGCTCGGTAGTAGGTAGAGGCAAAAGATCAATAGGAGCACGAGGGTTAAAACCATACACTACCTGAAAAGGACTTATCTTGGTGGTGAAGTGTTCCGCCCGATTATATGCAAACTCCACATGCGGCAAACACTCTTCCCACATTTTCAAGATTTTCTTCAATATTGCTCGCAGCATTGCAGACAATGTTCTATTCACAACTTCCGTTTGTCCATCAGTTTGGGGATGACAAGTAGTAGAAAACAGCAATTTTGTCCCCAATTTGTTCCATAGAGTACGCCAAAAATGACTCAAGAATTTTACATCACGATCTGAAACAATAGTAGAAGGCATACCATGCAAACGAACAATCTCTTTGAAAAAGAGGTTAGCAATATGAATGGCATCATCTATTTTGTGACAAGGTATAAAATGTGCCATCTTAGAAAAACGATCAACCACAACAAAAACACTATCGCTCCCCCTCTTCGTCCTAGGCAATCCCAAAACAAAATCCATAGAAATATCCGCCCACGGAACTGAAGGAATAGGAAGAGGCATATACTAACCATGTGGGTTCAATCGTGACTTAGCTTTTTGACACGTCGTGCATCTTGCTACAAAGCGCTCAACATCACGCCGCATTCGAGGCCAAAAGAAGTGTGTGGACAGCAAAGCCTCCATCTTCTTGGCACCGAAGTGACCCATCAAACCACCACCATGCGCTTCCTACAACAACAAAAGACGAACCGAACCAACTGGAATGCATAGGCGGTTAGCTCTAAACAAGTATCCATCATTTAGCACAAATTTATTCCATGTATGGCACTCTTTACAATTTAATGCAACCTCTTCAAAATCATCATCAAAAGCATATTGTCCCTTAATTTTTTCAAGTCCAAAAATACGACAATCAAGTTGAGACAACATATCATAGCGTCTAGACAAAGCATCGGCAATCACATTATCATTCCCCTTTTTATGTTTAATGACGTAAGGAAAAGTTTCAAGAAATTCTACCCACTTAGCATGTCTACGGTTCAGATTTGTTTGACTACGAAGATGCTTAAGTGACTTATGATCAGAATCAATAACAAATTCCTTAGACCACAAATAATGTTTCCATGTTTGCAAAGATCGTATGAGAGCATATAATTCTTTATCATAAGTAGAATAATTAAGAATAGGGCCATTCAATTTCTCACTAAAATATGCAATGGGTTTACCTCCTTGCATCAAAACAGCACCAATGCCAACTCCACTTGCATCACATTCGAGTTCAAAAGTCTTACCAAAGTCAGGAAGTTGGAGTAGTGGTGCATGAGTAAGCTTCTCTTTTAAAAGAGCAGAAGAATCGTCTTGTGACTGCCCCCAATTAAATGAAACACCCTTCTTGGTCAACTCATGTAATGGGGCAGCGATGGTGCTGAAATCCTTCACGAAACGACGATAAAATCCTGCAAGTCCAAGAAAACTCCGCACTTGTGTCACCGTCGATGGCGTTGGCCAACTCTAAATAGCATGCACCTTGGCCTCATCAACCTCAATATCCTGTGGAGTGACAACATAGCCAAGAAACGATACTCGTTCGATGCAAAAGGTGCATTTGTCAAGGTTAGCAAATAAGCGCGCGACGCACAAAGCATCAAAAATAGCACATAGATGGTCAAGATGTTCAGATAAACAAGTGTTGTAGATCAAGATATCATCAAAATAAACCACCATAAATTTTCCAATAAATGGGAGCAAAACCTCGTTCATCAAACGCATAAAAGTACTAGGGGCATTAGTTAATCCAAAAGGCATCACTAACCACTCATACAAGCCGAACTTGGTTTTGAAAGCAGTTTTCCATTCATCGCCTAATTTCATTCTAATTTGGTGGTACCCACTGCGCAAATCAATCTTAGGAAACATTTTAGAACCACTTAACTCATCAAGCATATCATCTAATCTAGGAATAGGATGACGGTACCGAATAGTGATGTTGTTAATGGCTCTACAATCTACACACATGCGCTAGCTGCCATCTTTCTTTGGAACCAAAATGGCAGGAAACAGAACAAGGACTAAGAATCTCACGTACATACCTGTGGTCCAAAAGGTTTTGGACTTGGCGCTGATCTCCTTAGTCTCCTTAGGATTTGCTCGATATGCAGCACGGTTGGGCAAGCTCGCTCCAGGAATCAAATCAATCTGGTGCTCAATCCCACAAATGGGAGGAAGTCCTAGAGGTAACTCAGAGGGAAAAACATCTCGGAACAGCTGCAAAAGGTTAGTCACAGATGCAGGCAAAGTGCTAGGAATATCATCAATAGAAAAGAAAGCATCTTTGCAAACCAAGGCATAGCAACAGGCATCAGTAGCATGAGTTTCAAGAAGATCAGATTTAGTAGCAAGCATGACAGGAGCTTTCAATTTAATTTGTTGCTGAATTTCTGTCTCATTAGTTGGTTCCTTATAGGTACTTGCAACTCTATCTTTATCAGCTTGTACAATTTCAGCAAGAGTCAAAGGTAGCAAAGTAATGTTTTTATCTTTATACCTAAAAGTGTATGTATTACTCCTACCATGGTGACGTGCATTAGTATCATATTCCCAAGGTCTACCCGACAAAAAGAGAACAAGCTTCCATAGGTACTACATCGCAATCCGCATAATCAGAATACATACCAATGGAAAAATGCACTCATACCATGTATGTTACCTTAACCTTGCCTAAATCATTGATCCACTGAATGTGGTATGGATGTGGTCGTGGACGTGTGGTCAGGCCAAGCTTCTTGACCAAATCTGAACTCACCAAATTATTGCAGCTTCCACCATCAATAATAACACATGCACGCTGATTCTCGATGGCGAAGAAAGTCTAGAACAAATTATGGCGTTGCTGTTTCTCTGATGATTCAGGCTGAGAACTAAGAACATGCTGCACCATGATGCTTCGAAGGTTCACCGTAGCATCAGCACCAAGCATGGCATTGTTGGTACTTGCTCACGGGCGCAAGTTGATCCAACAGGGGGGGTAATAGCGCAAACAGGGTTTCTGCACGTGATGGCAAAAGCTCTGTTCATCTAGCCTCTTAAGGGCACTGTGCGGGGGTATTTATAGGTGTCCGGGTGCCCAGCGTCCCGTGTTAAGGATGCATGTGCCCTCAGACACCTAGGTTATCCCTGGAATATTCCCATAAAACGGGGTTACAGACTGTAATTACAGGGACGCCTTTACAAATTAGGCCCATAACACTCAGCGGCCACGCAGGGCCCGTTACAATGGGCCGAATCACACGTGGGCCTCCATGCTGGACGAGGCCGCACGGTGGGACGACCTCGTCACGGGTCTTCGTCCGATGTCGTATGGGGCGAAGGGTGTCCCTGCCCGTTGTCTTGTCTCCGTTGGGCCAGCGACTACGGCAAAGGCCTTGAGCGAAGGGTGGCGTCTTCGCCTTCGCCCCAACATTTGCCCTCCGAGGGACCAGTTCGACTGAGTCATCTGGTGCCGAAGACGTCGCTAGATGGCGGACACACTGCCCTCGCTCGAAGTGGTTCCGCGGGGGGTTTTTGACATGACCGTTGATTGACACCGTACTGTTGGACTGCGGGTTTCCCGAAGCGCCGCGCCCTGTGTATAAAAGGGGTCGGGGGGCGGCGCGTTTTGAAATTTATACTTCCGCGCTCTGTGAAAACCCTAGCCGCTTTTTCCACCGTCTTGCTGCTCGTCTGCCCTCCTTGCTCTTGTTCGCCGGAGATCTGCTCGATTGAAGCAGACCGCCCGCCGTCGCCGACGGTACGTAGCGATGCCGACCTCTTCTTCTTCTGCTGCTGCTACGTCGCCGGCTGACGCGTCGTCTAAGGAAACGCTGAGTACTGTGGCGGTGGAGGAGTTGCGCGCCGGTGATACGGTGGATTTTGGTGTGTCGCGGATGTCGTCAGTCCGCGTGCAGGATATGCAGCGGCTTGGTTACTTTAGCGGCGGGGGTCGCTCGTGTCCCGAGGATGGAGGAAGTCCCCGAGCCGGAAGGCGAGTTGGTTGTGTTCGAGGCGTTCTTTGCCGCTGGTCTCTGCCTGCCTGCGCACCGATTTGTTGGAGAAGTCCTGCGCAGATTTAACGTTCAGATCCATCAGCTGACTCCGAATGTCGTGGTGGCTCTGTCAAAGTATGTCTGGGCGATGACTTCATACGGTGGACAACCATCAGTCGAAGTCTTCGCGAAGTACTATTGCCTGCACTGGCAGAAGAGGATGATTGGAAATGAAGTTGCTCAGTTTGGGTCCTGTACATTTACGCCGAAGACCGGCAAGACCACGATGGAGGTAGTTGAGTTGGTTCCTTGCGCCCGCAACAAGTGGGGCAGTTGGCATGATTTTTGGTTCTACGTCGCGGAGGGTATAGTCGAAGACCATCCGGGGCTCCCCGTGTCCGAGATGTGCTCGCATTTTTACTCAGCATACCTGCCTTTTGAAGTGGCGGAGGAGGATGCAGACGAAGGGGCCCTTCGGTGCGCCGCCGGCCTGAGCAGCGGGCGTGATTTGGTTGAGGAGTTTGTGGCGTACGGGGTATGGCCTTTGGCGCATGGCTGGGCGTTGGGCAAAGTGTGCCCTCGCCAGATGCCTTCCCATGGTGGGAAACTGGTGCGAAGTCCTGCCTTCGCGCTGGATCTGCATAGCCGCGATCCGGCCGCCTTTGTGCGTGAGGCGGAAGATGGGGCGGTGCGGATCGTTGGTCGGTACGTGCCGAGGACAGAGGGCCAGCGTAGCTGGGACATTCGCGGGTCAAATGACCGCTTGAACAGAGTTTTTGAGTTGAATCGTCTGCCGTATGGCGGTTATCCCCGACCAAGACGATGTGGATCGTCGCGGGAAGAAACCGGTGGTGGAGTCTGGAGACGACCCCGCGCCGGCGGCCGCCCCGTCCTCTAAGAATAGGAAACTAGGTACTGCTGTGGGAGGACTTGGGGTTTCTGATGGTTTTGCTAGAGAATTGATGAGGACATGCATGGCCCCGGGGGGAAGGATGTCTTCGCCCGAGCTCCGGGAGTCCTCGGCGCGGATGCTGAGGGTTACCGGGGGTTGGTGGCCTAAGAATGTTCCTGTCCCTCGCGCGGCCGGCGAAGACTTTTTTACATCTCGCATGGTTCGTGCTTGGAAAGTGTTTCCTTACGGGCGGAATATTGCTGCTGTTGTGTCGATAGTGATGGACAAGGATCGCCAGGGAGCTGCACAGAAGCGCCAGGCGGTCGTCAGGCTTCATGAAGCCAGGCCGAAGAGGCAGCGGGGGCTGCGAAGGCTACTGCCCCTGGCGGAGGCCAGCCGAAGTCGGTCGTCCCTGTATCCAGCAGGGCGCCGGAGGCTACGAAGGCGGCTGCCGCCGGTGGTTCCAAGTCTGCGAAGGCCGCCCCTGTGCCCAAGCGGGGTGCCGGAGGCTGTGAAGGTGGCCCAAGAGTTTCGCCGCCGGGCAAGCGCATCGCCGACTTCGCCACCGACATTAGTGTGGAAGATTATCTTGTCGGTAAGTCGTTGGCTCGAGTTTTTTTTGATAATAAGTTGATATGTTGCAGGGTCGGACGAAGGCCAACTTGTTGTTGCTCCGCCTGCCGGGGCGAAGGGCGGTGCTTTTAGTGCCGGTGGCGAGATTCCGGCGCTCGCTGCTGTCAGGGATGAGGCGGGTGCTGTGTCCCGCCGGCTGAAGGAGCTGAAGGAGGCGCTAAGTCAGGTACATGGAACTGGACTTCGGTTTTTTACCGGCTTTGCTGGGGCTGTGGTCTTATGTGTGTCTTGTAGGCAACTGACTTCGCTGACCGTACGGCGTCGGGGGGTCCTGACGGCGGTTGTGTCTGCCGAAGTCGAGAGACTTCGGACGCAGCATGCTGACGCCGTCCGGGAAAAATCGGTCGCCGACAGCAAATGCCGCAAGCTGGCGGATAAGGTGGCCACGCTGGAGGGTGAGAGGACTGACCTCCGGCGCCAACTGGCGGAGGAGAGGAAGGAGGCCAATGAGGCCCTCGCTAAGGCGCAGTCTGCGCAGGCGGAGGCCAATTTGGCGCGGGCGGAGGGCAGTCTTGCCAAGCAGCGCGCCGAGCAGCTGGAGGAGCAGCTCAGCGCGCTGCGGGCTCGTGTGGAGAGGGCCGAAGGCTCGACGCGCGCGGAGGCCGAGGCGGACACGCAACTAGCTTATGGATTCATACCGTGAGCTGGGCGCGTGGACCGCTGAATTCGAGGTGCCGGACTGAGAGCCCGGACTTCGCTGCCTTGAGTGGGTGCAGGAGGAGTTGCAGGCGCTCCCCACCATCGTGGAGGGGTTCATGTCCTATGCCTCCCTGGTCACCTGCGAGGGGGCGATGAACACGCTCTCCCCGCGAAGGGTGCCGGCACTATGAGGTCTTCGACCAAGCTGATGAGGACTTTGAGCGTGATATTTACAAGGTTGAGGACCCTATAATGAAGGAATCCGCCGGAGCCCTCTACGACCAGATGTGGGGCCCCCACGGTCGAGAGGTGGTCAGGGAGCGGGCCGAGGTGGCGAGGGGTCAGTTAATGTTTGGCTTTTGTTTGGTGTTTGTTGAATGTGGGCTATGGATGGGCTTGTTGAATTTGTGTGCTATGTCTCAGGCGGCGCGTGGTGAGAGGGTGGATGACTTCGGGGCCTTGAACAGCACGCTGCCTGGCCCGGAGTCGGACCCGGTGGCGGCTGTGTCCGAGGCCACCCTGGAGCCGCCCCCGGAAAACCGCCGAAGGCGCTCCTGATGCCCCCGCGGGCCGCTGCGGCCGGTGGGGGGCCGGCCCCGGAGACCGCCAAAGGCGTCCCCGATGCCCCCGCAGCCGCTGCGGCCGGTGGAGGCCCGCCGCCAACCGCTGCGCCGAGGGCCAAGGATCCTGTGATGGTGGCTGCGGAGGCGACAGCGGAGGCTCTCGCGACGGCTGGATCTTCGCAGGTGGCTTAGTCGGTGCGGGTAGTTAGGGAATTTGGATATGTTGCTGAATCTTGGTTGCTGCGCAGGTTCGAGATTTTGGGCCTGCGCACGCAACCGCTACTACTAATTTTTTGGCGGCTTCGACCGTGGATGGTGATAGTAAATCGGACGGTCTGCATCTAAGTTTTCTGATTTTGGTGACTCTGGGAGCACGGTTGAGTGGACTGAGGAGTCGTCGGATGAGGACTTGGACTACTTTGCGGCCTTGGATGCGGCAGCGGCGGAGGCTTCACCGCAAGTTGCGGATGCTAAAGTTGTGTCTGGTCCGAGTACTGGGCGTAGGCGGTGAAGGGCGGTTGCGAAGCGTAGGGTGAGTGGGGCGGAGGGCGGTCGGCTTCGTGTGAGTGGGGCAGGTAGGCAGGAACTGTTGTCCTTGCCGGCCGCTGTGAGTGTAGGTGAGGGGGAGTTGCGAAGTCTTTTTGTGGGTGAGGAGCTTAGGATAATGTTATTTAACTATAGGGAGATGGGAATTATTCCCAAGGTTGAGCCGATGTAGAGTGTGATGCCCTCGCTTGTGCATGTGTAATGGCCTGTATGATGAGGTTGTGTGCCTTCGCACACTCGGCTATGTTTGCGAAGGCGTTACGTACTTGGTCTGGTGTATTTGTCATGTTGGTCTGGTGCGCATGTGGTCGGTCTTTGTGCGGACAGTTTGTAGTCGTTCTTGCACTCGTTAAGCTTCGTCCGGCTATACCATTGTAGTCGATTCGTCGCACTTGTTGCGCTGTCCCCGCTGCAACCGTGAGGCGACTTCTGCACGGATGGTCTTCGCGGAAGACTACGATTTTTCGTATTAGTAGTGCTAATCCGGCGGCACCCTTGGGTGACTTCTGCGCGGATAGCCTTCGCGGGAAAACTTCGATTTTTCGCACTTGTTGTGCTAATCCGGCTGCACCCTTAGGCGACTTCTGCGCGGATAGTCTTCGCGGAAAACATTGATTTTTCGCACTTGTGCTAATCCGGCTACACCCTTAGGCGACTTCTGCGTGGATAGTCTTCGTGGAAGACTTCGCTTTTTCGCACTTGTTGTGCTAATCCGGCTGCACCCTTAGGCGACTTCTGCGCGGATAGACTTCGCGGAAGACTTTGATTTTTCGCACTTGTTGTGCTAATCCGGCTGCACCCTTAGGCGACTTCTGCGCGGATAGTCTTCGCGGGAGATTCGATTTTTCGCACTTGTTGTGCTAATCCGACTGCACCCTCAGGCGACTTCTGCGCGGATAGTCTTCGCGGAAGATTTTGATTTTTCGCACTTGTTGTGCTAATCCGGCTGCACCCTTAGGCGACTTCTGCGTGGATTTTGTCGCACGCGAGGGCGGCTGCCGCTGGGCCTCGCGGGACTTTGTATTAGTAGAATGTCGAAGACCGTTGATGCGGTCTTTTTTTCGACGTGGATTTTGCGGGGGATTTTTCTCTTGTATATTACATGACTCCGCCTCGTTAAAAACCTCACCCCCGGGAGGAAAAGAGTGTGGGCCAGAACAAAATTGTTTTTGCAAATTACAAGGGCGAGCTGGCCCTGATGAGTCAAACAAAAAATTTGCGCAGATTATCAATGTTCCAGGAATGCTCTAAGTCTTCGCCGTTTGGCGTTGCGAGCCTGTATGCGCTGGGGAGGCCTTCGACTTGACAATGTAAGGGGCCTTCCCACATGGGCTCCAGCTTGCCTCTGGACTCCGTTCGAGCCGTCCGGTATGAGTATGAGGTCCCCTTCACTGAATTCCCTTGGGATGACTGCCTGGTCGCGCCATGCTTTTGTCTGGGCTTGGTAGTTGTCCAGAGCCTGTAGGGCGAAGACGCGGTCTCCGTCGATGAGATCCTTCGAGGTCGGGCTCGTCTACGTCTTGGACGGCCGACGCGGCTGTCCGAGGCGACCCATGCTTTATTTCTTGCGGAGTCATGTCCTCCGATCCGTATAATAGGCGGAAGGGGGTAAATCCAGTCGCCCTGCACTCAGTTGTATTCAGTGCCCAGACCACTTCGGGTAGCAGGTCGGGCCACTTGCCTTTTTTGTGATCGAGGAGCATTTTCTTGACAGCTGTGAAAATTTTGCCGTTGGCGCGCTCCACGACTCCGTTGGACTGGGGATGGTACACGGAGGCGAAGGCAAGCTTGGTGCCGATGGAGAAGCAGAAGTCTTTGAAATCTTGGTTGTCGAACTGCTTGCCGTTGTCGACCGTGAGAGTTCGGATGGTACTCCGAAGCGGCAAACAATATTTTGCTAGAAGAATTTCTGGGTCGTCTTTGATGTGATGGTGGAGACTGCCTCGCTTCAATCCATTTGGTGAAGTATTCAACGGCTACAAAGGTGAACTTGAGGGTTCCCTTGAGCCGTGGGCAGGGGCCCGACGATGTCTAGGCCCCAGCGCTGAAGGGCCACGTGTGGGCGATCAGCTTCGTGAACTGCGAGGGGCGTCCCGAGCGTGGGGAAAATTTTTGACAGGCTTCGCAGGATCTGACAACCCGATTTGCGGCGCAGATAATGGCGGGCCAGTAGAAGCCTTGGTGTATCACCTTTGCCGCTAGGGCCCTGGGGCCTGCGTGGGAGCCGCAGGTCCCCCTGTGGACTTCGCGCAGGATTTGAACGCCCTCGGTCTCGGTGACGCACTTAAGCATCGGCTGGCTGAACCCACTTTTTGTACAGTTGGCCCTCGATCAATGCGAAGTTCCGGCTTCGGTGGTGGAGGCGCTTGGCCTCGTTGCTGTCGACTAGGTGATAGAACCCTTGCAGGTACAGGGTTATTGGCGCCCGCACAGTCTTCGGTCATGATAAGGTTGATCATGCGCTGGCCCTCGCTGTCGTTGGTTATTTGGAGCCCTTCGGGCTGCGGACGGCTGGCGTGCCGATGAACGTGATAGAACACGTCGGAGGGGAGGGCTTCACCCCTGGCGGCTGCTTTGGCCAATGCGTCAGCTTCTTCATTCTTGGCCCGGTCCACAATGCTTCAAAGTGAATCCCTTGAATTGTTTCCTCGAGGCTTCGGATGGCCGCGAGGTACTGCATAAGTGCGGGGTCCTTTGCTGCATAGTCTTTCCTCGACTTGGCCGGTGACTACCCTGGAGTCTGTTCGGGACTATACAGGTGGTGACGCCGAGGGCTCTTAATTTGCAGAGAGCCGAGGATGAAAGCTTCGTATTATGCGATGTTGTTTGTGCATCTGTCAGATTCCAGGGCGAAGCTTAAGCGTGCCGCGTATCTGTGCTTGACCCCGGCGGGTGAGGTGATGACTGCAGCAGCGCCTGCCCCCTCATGGCACCAAGCGCCGTCGCAGTGGATTGTCCAAACCTTCTCTGCGGACGGCTCCGGCTGTGTTATTGGCCCGGTCCAGTCGACGACAAAGTCTGCTAAAACTTGTGACTTGATCGCTGTCCTGGGCTCGAAAGTGATGTGGTAGCCGGAGAGTTTGGCCGCCCATTTGGCGATCCGTACCGATGCCTCCGGGTTTCTGAATAATTCGCCGAGTCCCCTATCTGAGGTGACGCGGACCTTGAATGCTTCAAAGTAGTGGCGCAATTTGCGCGAAGACATAACAACTGCATATGTAATCTTTTCGAGCTCCGTCATGTTACACTTTGACGGTGTGAGCACTTCGGAGACATAATATACTGGGCACTGCCTGATCACGCCCTCTACTGTCTGCTCCTGAACCAGTGCCGCACTGATCGCGTGCGGCGAAGCCGCGACGTAAAGCAACAGTGGTAGCGAAGAGTCGGGGCTCGTGAGAACGGCCAACTCCATCATGTACTGTTTTAGTGAGGCGAAGGCCGCCGCATTCTCTGGTCCCCAAGCGAAGTCTTTTGCACCGCGGAGTGTTTTGAGGAAGGGAAGACTTCGCTCAGCAGATTTGGAAATGAACCTGTTGAGGGCGGCCAATCTGCCCGTCAGACGCTAGACCTCTCTGGCTGAGTGCGGGGGCGTCATGTTAATAATGGCCTGGATTTTGGTTGGGTTGGCCTCGATGCCGCGGTGTGATACCAGATAACCCAATATTTTCCCCTGGCGAACACCGAAGACGCACTTATCGGGGTTGAGGCGAAGTCGTGCGTCCTGCATGTTCGCGAATGTCTCGGCGAGGTCTGCGAGATGGTCCTCTTTATTCCTGCTGGCGACGACGATGTCGTCCACGTATGTGAATACGTTTCTACCGACTTGCCCTTCGAGCACTGTTTTGGTGAGCCGGGAGAAGGTGGACCCGGCGTTCTTGAGTCCCTCCAGCATTCTGATAAAGCAATATGTGCCGAAGGGTGTTATGAAGCTGGTGCTGGCCTTGTCCTCCTCCTTCATGTATATTTGATGATAACTAGAGAAGTAGTCGAGGAGTGACATGACCTCGCACCCGTCCGCGCTATCGACTATTTTGTCGATCCGGGGCAATGGGAAGTTGTCCTTTGGGCAGGCCTTGTTGAGGCTGGTGAAGTCTATGCACATTCGCCACTTGCCGCTCTTTTTCTGCACCATTACCACATTGGAGAGCCACGTGGGGTAAGCCACTGGCTCGATAAATTTGGCTTCCAGGAGGCGGTGTACCTCTGCCTTGGCGGCCTCTGTCTTCTCGTCGGACATTTTGCGAAGCCGTTGTTTTTTCGGTCTTACTGAGGGGTCGATTCCCAGGCTGTGCTCAATTATGGATCGGCTGACCCCGACCAGGTCGAGGGCTGACCAAGCGAAGACATCCTTGTTCTTGGACAAGCAGCACAGGAGTTTTTCCTCGTCATGCGAGGTGAGGTCTTCGCTGATCGTGACTGTTTGCTTGGGTGTGGCCAGGTCGAGGGGAACAGTCTTGGTCCCATCGTTGCTTTGCAGCTGCGCCTTGTGCTGTTTTTCAGTTGGGCTGGCGGGCGCTGGGACTTCGCACTGGGCCGTGAGGCAGTGGACATTTCTTTGCCCAGGGACGAAGTCCAGCTCTTTGTTGCGCGCAGTCTGCTGATTGCCGTAGACCGAGATGGCGCCCAACGGACCTGGTATCTTCATGCACAGGTACAATCCGTGAATGGCTGCCTCAAACTTGTTGATGGAGCCCCGACCCATGATGGCGTTGTACGGATACACCATGTCGACGATGTCAAAGGTTATTTGCTCACTTCGGGCATTGGGCGCTACGCCGAAGGAGAGAGGCAACTCTATTTTGCCGATAGGAAAAGTGCCCTTGCCGCCGAAGCCGTACAACGGATTGTCCGAAGGCTTGAGCAAGCTGTGGCTTATGCCCATGCGGTCGAAGGCATGGAGGAAAATGATGTCTGCCTGACTGCCATTATCAACGAGGACTTTGTGCAGGTCCCAGCCTGCCACGCTGCAGTTGATGACCATGGTGTCGATATGGGGGGCGCTGCGCAGGTCGATGTCTCGGGCGTCGAAAGTTAGCGGTACATGGGACCACTTCGTCTGCACGACTGGACCGGTGATGGCGACGTGGTTGATGCTGCGGTAGTGGTCCCGCTTCTGTCGCTTGGTGTCGAAGTCAACACTGGACCCCCCAGTTATCATATGAATGACTCCGCGATACGGCTGATCGGCGAAGTCTTCTTGCTTGGGGGCGTGGGGGTGGGGGACGTTTTGTTGTTGCTGGTGTGGAGGCGGGGGTGGGGGAGGTACGATTTGTACTTCCTGATGGTGTTGGTAAGCGTGGTGCGGTGGATGTGGGGCGGGGGCGTGGATGTATGGTGGAGGGTGTTGCTGATAAGTGTGTGCGACGACCCTTGGGTTGTCGGCCGGTTGCGCCCATGCCATCCTGTCTCTGGTGGCCTTCGTTTCTAGGCAGTCTTTTGTTTGGTGGGCGCAGTCTTCGTCGTGGAAGAGACAGTAGAATCGGCACGGCAGCTGCGCGCGTCCCCGGCCCCTACCGCGAGTTCCACTTCCGCGGCCCTGGGGGGATATTCCTGGCGGCGAGGGGCATCACCAGCGGGGTGCTGGTTGGCAATGTTGTGCACCTGCTGCTGGTTACGGCCGTCTCGACCGGAGTCTGGCTGCGGAGTCCTCGTCCACGTGCGGCTGGACTGTGGAGCGTCTTTGGGCTTTCTCTGGGACTCAACCTTGCGCTGGTGGAGCTCTTTGGATTTGGCATATTTTTCAAATAGTTGATATAACTCCTGGAGGTTCTTGGGTGGGTCCCTGATGCAGTGGCTGTAAAGGATGCCGGCGCGAAGGCCGCTGATTGCGTAGTGAATGGCGATCTGGTCATCAACTGAGGGCAGCTGAGACTTGAGTGTTAGAAACTTGCAGTAATATTCCCACAGGGTCTCTTTTTCCAGCTGCTTGCAGAGTGAGAGTTCGGCCAGGGCGTCGGTGTCTGGGCGGTACCCTTGGAAGTTGAGCAGGAATTTGTCCCTTAGGCTTCTCCAGGAGTCAATGGACAACAGGGGCAACCTGGTGATCTAGGTGAGAGCCGGGCCTTCGAGGGCGATGATGAAAGACTTGGCCATTGTGGCGTTGTCCCCTCCGGAAGATGCAACGGCGACCTGATAGCTCATGATGTACTATGCTGGGTCTGTGCTGCCGTTGTACTTGGGATAGGTCCCTGCCCGGAAGTTGGCAGGCCAGGGTGTCACTTGCAGATGTTGCGCCAGGGGACTTCGCTCGTCGAGGTAGTTGACCCCTTGAAATGGCGCGGCGTGTGGGAAGGCGTAGTCGCGCTGGGGGAAGTGCGGGTCTTCCACTTGCGCGCGCTGTTGCAGGGGTGGGCCGTGCTGCAGGCCGAGGTGGCCTTCGCGCTGCATCAGCGCGATCTCCCGCTCGAGTTCCTGGGCCTTCTGCTCTTCGTCGTGTATCATTTGCCGCACCTTGGCTAGTGCCGACACGCGCTGGCGCTTGGCCTCCAGTATCTCTTTTTGCCTCTGGAGATTGTGGTTCTTGAGGCGTAGGGCGCGCAGCTGCAGCTGTTCTTCTGCTGAAACGCCCAGGACTTCGCTGTCCTCGGTGAGGTCCGCGCCCTCCGGTGGGGCGAAGCCGAGGACTTCACCGTCCTCGGCGAGGTCCGCGCCCTCCGGTGGGGCGAAGCCTGGGGGAGGTTGCGGTTGTCCTTCAAGGCCTCCGGTGCGGAGAGCGTCGACTTCACAGGTGCGGGGAACATCGTCTGCAGCGTCCTCTTGGTGGGTGGAGTGGGTGAGTGCGAGGGCCTTGCCCTTTCTTGCGGCCAGCAGTGCTGCCTTCGCAGCCTCGTCAGCCTTCGAGCTAGCTTTCTTGGGTGCCATCGCGGGTGGTTTTTTCATAGCACGAACGGTGGGCGCCAAATGTTGGAACTTGCTCACGGGCGCAAGTTGATCCAACAGGGGGGGAGTAATAGCGCAAACAGGGTTTCAGCACGTGATGGCAAAAGCTCTATTCATCTAGCCTCTAAAGGGCACTGTGCGGGGGTATTTATAGGTGTCCGGGTGCCCAGCGTCCCGTGTTAAGGACGCATGCGCCCTCAGACACCTAGGTTATCCCCGGAATATTCCCATAAAACGGGGTTACAGACTGTAATTACAGGGACGCCTTTACAAATTAGGCCCGTAACACTCAGCGGCCACGCAGGGCCCGTTACAATGGGCCGGATCACACGTGGGCCTCCATGCTGGACGAGGCCGCACGGTGGGACGACCTCGTCATGGGTCTTCGTCACGGGTCTTCGTCCGATGTCGTATGGGGCGAAGGGTGTCCCTACCCATTGTCTTGTCTCCGTTGGGCCAGCGACTACGGCGAAGGCCTCGAGCGAAGGGTGGCGTCTTCGCCTTCGCCCCAACAGGCATCATCATTAGCAGCAACATCACTCGAGCCATCATCGTCATCCTCACCATCGAAAGCACTAATGTAGCCATCATCTGTAGCAATGTATATTCGCTGACTCGGGCAATCCTTCTTCATGTGACCAATCCCATGACAGCGGTGGCAACAATACCCGAAGAACGACCACTGGAAGATGTTGTAGGTGCTGGTGAATTTTATTTCTTGGCGGGTACCTGCAAAGTTAGTTTACCAACATGTACAACAGGTGTTGAGGGAGGTCGCATGGACGCTGGAGTGGTCAAAGGTGTATGACTCGAGGTAGGTGGGTGCGTCCATGATGTAGAGGAGGCGCCAAAGGTAGCCCTATGTCGATGTTAGCGTCCCTGCAATTCCTTCTCTGCAAGCATAGCAAACTGGAACAACTTGTTGACAGTGTTAAATTCTTTGTAATCCACAATATCCTGAATGTCACGCTGCAAACCTGAATAAAAATGGCAAAGAGCGTCCTCATGTTCCTCTACTATCCCACTACGCTGCAATCCCTTCTGAAGCTCAGCATAATAATCTTGAACAGATTTATCCCTTGCTCTAAACGCATCAATTTCTTACGCAATTCCCTATGATAAGATGGGGGAACAAATCTATCGCGCATAGCTACCTTAAGATCTTCCCAAGTCGTAGGTGCTCTACCATCCCCAACTAGACCAGTCCACCAGACAATAGCAAAATCTTTAAATTCACTAGTGGCTTGTCTAACTTGATGTCGTTCAGGTACAAGGTGGGCAGTAAATTTCTGTTCTATCGTCATATACCAATCAAGATATCCCTCAGCATCATAATGACCCGAAAAAGATGGTATAGAAAATTTAATCTTAGCATAAGGGTCGTTAGGAGCACGATTGTTATTACCTTGCTAGCGGTGTGGCATACCTTCTGTGTTTTGATGAAGACGGCGACGTAGGCGCAAATCTCTGGTGGCCACTTCTTCATAATTACCTTCTTCATCAAACACCGCATCATCGGGAAGCCGTGGATGAGGAGGTGGTGGTGGCGGTGCTTGTTGTCGCGTCTCCAACACAGCAAGTCTGTCGACGATCTGGGACAATCGTCGATCCAACCTCTCATATGTCTTGCCAAGGTTCATGTCAATGAAGGCATCATGCACTGACTTGTGGACCGTCTCCTCCATTTGCTCCTTCAGGAGCTTGTTGGTTGCCTCAAGATCTTGGCGGCTAACACATTCATCAAAGTCTGTAGGGATCCTTGATTCTTCTTCGTCGCCTGCCATCATAAAAATAGGAAACAAATGGTGATGGTTATCCCTAATAATTTCACTACACGCTTCTCTCAGGTGGAACACAGGAACACGCTCTAATGTATCTTACCAAGCTCTTACAAGTGTCTGACGAAATACAAGCAAAGGATGGAACAATCGGAGGCTGGTTCGTGATACTTACTAAGAGGTAGTCAAACCGCGATTGCAAGGTCAAATCTGTATTGATCAGAAGATATAGTATCTGGAGCTGTAGGACAGGCACAATATGTATGTGAATGTGGAACAAAATCGAGTGTAGATGAGCGAAGTTCAATAAATATCCAAAGCACAAGTCACAATTGCTGGCTAAGAGATGTATCCGAGGCGTAGCGCAACAAGTTGGAACAAAGAACAATGGAACTAGCAGAATGGCAGTACCGTAAATATATACTAGCGAGGCCAAAACGACAAGTTCTCTGAAAAGCGTGCAAGAGCTTTGACAATTTTTTTCTTTATTTTCCTAAATTTTTTTGACAATTTTATCGAAACCAAACAGGCTGAAGAATCGCGTCACCAAGCTCCTGTAAAAATTTCAGATTTTTTTGGACACCCGAGCGGAAAGTTATGCCCGGTTTAAGGAAGGTACCTCAAGTTTGTTTTTGGGAGGCACGACTAGAAGGCAGCGGTTAGGGCAAAAATTCCCTATCTGCAATCATAACAATTAATGGGGTGGATCAACTTGTGATCTAGGTAATGGTGGATGGAATAGCGGCGTATCTGCAATCTATCTAGGGCTAGCGCGGCGGTAGCTAGCGAGGGCAAGTCGATTAATGGATGGATCGACTTGTGATCTGGGTAATGGTGGATGGGATAGCGGCTAGCGAGGGCAGTTGATCTACGATGAAGATACACCCTAAACCAGCAACATGACTCGATCATGGACACGAACTGAACAAAGCCAAACTGAAAACGAAATTGCAAAGGCTAAATAAGGGTTCTAGGATAGCGGAATTTTTTTGTATGGCAATTATCTGGAGTTATAGGATGAAAAACCAAAACTAAACTAGGGTAAGCCTGACGGTAATACCTGAGCCTTTGAATACCACTTGATAGGAACGGGGTACCCAATCTTCCGTCAGGTGTAGATAACTATCGATTTGGTGGAGATGTCACACAGACGATCCGGCTTCCAACCAACAAGACTAGAACCCCGCAATCGCAGCACCACTTCTCTTCTGGTTATCAACCGTGCGCTGCTCGATTGACCTCGCCACGAGGGATAATCCTTGCCTGCGAATCGAAGACACAAGCAAGAACGAGAAAGAACACAATCTAAAAATTGCGGATGGATAAATTACGCTCTCGAGTTGGGGTCTCACAAACCGATCTAAACGGCGAACTGTTCTCGATAGATTAACTAAAGCAAAATCCGAGCCCTAATGTGGTGGCGGCTACTGATTATATAAGGGTTAGGAGCGGACTCCCTCCCTGGATGCGCCCTAATAGGCCCAACAAAGATACACGGCCCAAAGGCCCATTTATGGTGTCGCAGCACGAAGACAGATTACGGATGTCAGTTTGGTCCTCCACCTTGATCTGAACGTCCTTGCTGGCCATCCACGCCTCCAAGTCCTTCACCATGTCCTTGCTGGTTCTTTCCTTCATCCTAAGTACAATTAATTCATTATGTAGCACACTATTCTCAAATGCACAAGAATAAGTACATAGGAACGAGCTCACCTACAAATTCAATTGTCTTGCACGTGCGCGAGTAATCGGACCTTGAAAATCAACTAGGGGAGTGTTGTTTGTATCCATGGTAGTCATGTCCTCATCAGTTTCCCTAAGATTTCGCCCTTGTTCGATCCGTCGGCTAGATTGCGATGGCGCCCAAGCGGAAGAAGCAGAGTTCTGCTGCTGCAATCATTCCTCTCATCGATCCCAACAGTCAGTTGATGTTTGCAGTTAACCACATGTCTCTTGTCTCGGAATCAGATCTCCTCTAGCTTGTTGATGTTGGAGTTCCTCCTCCAAAAGAGCTCTGCTCTTGGTGGATTTGCCATGGGGTCACTGTTCCGATAGAAGATTCCCACGAGTCCATCATCTATGTTCCTTTTCTTATCTGCGGCCTTGCTCTTCCCATTTCTCCCTTCTTCCGTAGTCTCCTTGATTTTTACAATCTAAACTTGACCCATCTGAATCCCAATTCTATCTTGCAAATTTCCATTTTGTGCATCTGTGCGAGGCCTACCTCGGAATTCTTCCCCATTTTGGACTATGGAAGTATTTGTATCATTGTCGGCCTGGGATGGCTGGGGGGCAACACCAACTCGTTGGTGGTGCAAGTCTGGAGATGCGTCGCGGAGGAAGACAGAATACCTCAACATTCCTCTCAAGGATAACATTAAAGGGTGGCGCCTTGAGTGGTTTATTGTGGAAAACCACTACAAGTCCCTCCCCCCTCAGTCGGGGAGACAACCAGATGTACGTACTCCATGCTGGGTTGAGTCTCCAACTTCCTTGGAGGTAATGGAGGCTAGAGTTCTGCTTGCCGAGATCTGTCTGCTGAAGGGAGAGGTCTGACTGCTAAAGCTATGGTTGTTGACTTCGTTTTCAAGAATGTTCAGCCTTTGAAAGACAAGGTGTATCCAGCTTACTTGTACAGTGGTATCAATGACTCTACCCGGGTCATCAACAAGAGAATTCCTACTGAGGATCTGGTGAGCCGACTAGACATGATCTTAAGGGCAGGATATCAAATGTTGGTGCTTCTGTTGCCTATTCTGCTTGGAATCTGCCACCACATAGGTCATTTTCCAATTTCGTGCCCAACCCTCCTACTAGTGATGGTCTGGGTATTAGAGTGCGACCCTCTCCCGAGGACATTGAGGGTCTGGTTGCTCCCCTTTGGAATCTTCCCGATGATGAGAAACAAATTCACTTTGAGATGCCAGCAGGTCCAGATGATGCAGAGATAGATGTTGTACTCAATATGTTAGCTGCAGAATCTTCTGACTTAGTCCATGCTGAACCGATGGCTATCACGGTTGGACAAGAGCTTAACAAAGCAATGGAGACCCAAAAGCCTGAGGGTACCCGTCCAAAGTGTCCTCGCCATGTTAGCCGCCCGACTGCGCCTGTTGAGGAAAAGAAGAAGAAGAGGTGGCTTCGGCGACTGTCATGCTTGGACCAGGATGCTGGTCCTTCTGCTCCGGTTTGTGATGAGGTGCCAGTAGAGGTCCTTCCTGAGGTTGATCCCAATGGCGGTGTCCATGTTGATGTTGATCCCAATGGGTGTGACCGTGCCGAAGTTGATCCCAATGGGTGTAACCGTGCCGAAGTTGGTCCTAATGGGTGTAACCGTGCCAAAGTTGATCCCAATGGGTGTGACCATGCAAAGTTGATCCCAATGGGTGTAACCATGCCAAAGTTGATCCCAATGGGTGTGACCATGCAGAAGTTGATCCCAATGGGTGTGACCATGCCAAAGTTGATCCCAATGGGTTTGACCGTGCATTGGCTATTGTCTGTATTTTTGATGAGGATGAAGAAGAGGAAGAAGAAGTCCTGCTGATTCGTAAGAATAGCCGACATTACAAAGGTAGTAGGGGGATAGTGATATTCCTTCTCCAGCTTTGTCTGCTCTTGTCAGCCTTCAAGAGCTATCAATAACGAATTTTGATTAGGCCCTTGAGGATGTTGTCCCTGAGGATATGCTATCGGAGCTGACTGCTGATGACATGATGGCTGTTTGTTCTGAAATTCCAGACATGGGATTAGAGGTATCCTGAGCAGTGTCTCGTGCATCATCGACTTTAGAAGGCAGTCTTCAATGTCAAGACGTTGGTCAGGACTGCCCGACTCGCATGGAGGTGATTAAGGATCCTTCAGCATTAGAGGTGGCTTTTGCAGAAAACCCAATCCTCGAGGATGGTGTTGGCAGTTACCCAGCCCCCGAGGGTGTCACCGGTAGTGATCTGGCTCTAGTGGGTAGCGCGAGCTGCAACCTAGCCCCCGAGGGTCTTGCCGGTAGTAATCCGGCTTCGGTGGTTGGTGTGAGCTGCAACCCAGCCCTCGAGGGTGTCCAAGTGAGCTCTCCTTCCCACACCTCCATGGATGTCCGTGTCGGGTCGTCTCCACCACGATATGATGGGCTGGTGGCGATGCATGCTTCTTTGGCTTCGAGCAAACAAGTCGCCTTGGAGGTCGGCGAACTAGATGCAAGAAGTCCGGCATCCACTGGTGGGGCTGAGCCAACCCCTGACAACGTTCTTCAAATTGTTCCAGTTGACCTTCCTTCGTCGAGTTAGGACGTAGCTCCTTCTGACTTGGGGTTACCATCATTCCTCTCCAATCTTCAGGTAAGTCAGCTCTTGCGTTCTATCATTCCTCTTGGTAAAATATCTTCCCTATACTCATTTGTCTTCGATCATAGGCTTTGGTTGACGGAATGTCTGCTCAGTTGAGGTTGCATGGTGCCATTATCTCGGAAGGGGCTTTGTCTCTGATGCAGTGGAACCCATTGCTGCTTCAGAAACAGATAACTGACTTGAACGCGTCAAACGCTGGTTAGTAACTTGGTTTCTTCATTGGCTGATTTGATCAACTTGTTTTTTAACCGTGTATCCTTCTTTGGCTACCTTGTCAGATATGGCTCGACGGTGCTCTGAGCTTGGGGAAAAACATCTTCAACATCAAGCCGACTCAACCCGACGATACTCTGATCTTGAAGAGAAGTATTCTCAAGGTCAAACCGACCTAGCTCGGGTTTCTGCTTCTCTAGACGATGCGCATTCTTTGAATTTTTCTCTCAATGCTCAGCTTGACACCAAAAGGGCAGCACATAAGGTAAACTTCCTTAATTGGCTCTGCCGTGCTTACTGTTTACTGGATGCTGAAAGCTGATTCTTGTTTGTAGGAGGAGAAACGAGCGCTTGCAGCTTCTCGTGATAATGTGGACAGGTTATCGCGATGCCAGCAATTCCTTAACCGTCTTAGAGAGGAGCCATCGCTTCACTATGTCAGATCTGGATCATCATCGTCGCGAGTTGCAAATGTCCCAAGATGAGGTCCTACGGCTTAGACAGTTGGTGTCAAGCAAGGATTCCATCGTCAAAGATCTGCGTGCCTCCAAGAGGTTAGTCGCCCAGGAGCTAGAGGTCGCTCGACTGGTTACCAAAGTTTTAGAGGACAACTGTGCCATTCTGAAGGCTCAGCGCGACAAGGCTATGGACAAAGCCATTGGCGCGGGGCGGATCTTGATGAGGAGGCCTGGCGTGGTGGTTCCTGATGACATTGTTGCCGACGTCAGGGCTGCGCCTGATGCCTCGAGTCGGCCTTCTTCCTCGATTGCTCCTGCAAAAGATATTGCCAAATAGGGACGTTTCGATGTAGTGACATCCTGCGAAACACTAAATGTTTTTATGAATTTTATGTGTGTGTGATGGTTGTGTTCGAATATTTGATGGATAGGGCACTAGAATGTGTCCTTGGTGTTGACATCTATAACATTTTGTTTTCCTAGAGCACTTATTGTTTCTGTCGTCAAGATATAACAGCCATCTTGAACAATTGCGGAAGTAAATGTGGCGTGTTGGCTTTGGAGTTTTTTCCTTACTTATGTCGATCGCTTGGCTAGTAGGGCATAGTGGTCGCCCTAAGACGAGTAGGCGTGAGCATGTCACACCGTCTTAAGTCGTTGCCGACTTAAGCCGATTGCTCCATTAGTAGGGTATAGTGGTCACCCTAAGTCGAGTAAGCGTGAGCATGTTGCATCATCTTAAGTCGTTGCCGACTTAAGCCGATTGCTCTGTTAGTAGGGTATAGTGGTCACCCTAAGTTGAGTAAGCGTGAGCATGTTGCACCGTCTTAAGTCGTCACCGACTTAAGCCGATTACTCCGTTAGTAGGGTATTGTGGTCACCCTAAGTTGAGTAAGCGTGAGCATGTTGCACCGTCTTAAGTCATCATCGACTTAAGCCGATTGCTCCGTTAGTAGGGTATAGTGGTCACCCTAAGTCGAGTAAGCGCGAGCATGTTGCACTGTCTTAAGTCATTGCTGACTTAAGCCAATTGCTCTGTTAGTAGGGTATAGTGGTCACCCTAAGTCGAGTAAGCATGAGCATGTTGCACCATATTAAGTCATCACCGACTTAAGCCGATTGCTCCATTAGTAGGGTATAGTGGTCACCCTAAGTCGAGTAAGCACGAGCATGTTGCACCGTCTTAAGTCGTTGTCGACTTAAGCCGATTGCTCTGTTAGTAGGGTATAGTGGTCACCCTAAGTCGAGTAAGCGTAAGCATGTTGCACCATCTTAAGTCATCACCGACTTAAGCCGATTGCTCCGTTAGTAGGGTATAGTAGTCACCCTAAGTCGAGTAATCGTGTTGATTCCAAGTCCGATCAGATTGAAGTCAATTGATAGTCAACAGTTCGAATGCCTTTGAGAATGAAATCTTTTATTGATGACGTATTCTCCAATTACAGAGTACAACGTTGCTCGATAGCTTTTGAAGCCTTGCTAAGGGTAAAACTTTCTAAGATGCTCTATGTTCCATAAATTCCCCACTTCCGTACCATCCATTTGAGTAAGCCGATATGATCTTGGCCGAGTGACCTCTGATACGATGAATGGTCCTTCCCATAGTGGTGACAGCTTGTGCCTTCCTTCGCCCGTTAGAATTCGGCGAAGGACCAAGTCTCCCACTACAAAGGATCGATGTCATATAGCCTTATCATGATAGCGCCTCAAAGTCTGTTGGTATCTGGCTGACTGAATTAATATGTTCAGTCGCTCTTCCTCTAGTACATCAATATCCTCCAGCCTGGTAGCTTCGGCTTTAGCTATGCTCTCGAATACCAGCCTTGGGGCCCCACACCTAAGGTCAGCAGGTAGCACTGCCGAACCATAGACCATGAAGAAGGGGGTGTTTTCACGTAGAGATCGACTGGGTTGAGTTCTCAAGCTCCAAACCATGTAAGGTAACTCTCTGATCCACTTTCCTGCGAGTTTTTCATTTTTGTCGAATACTTTCTTCCTGAGTGCTTCCAGTATCATA